>CM035787.1:32351120-33833620 GCA_020466265.1 Siphamia tubifer | reverse complement strand
AACCTTTTGTTTTACGTTTATGTGAAATCTCTTCGACGGCGGTTTGGCTCCGTCTATTTTCTGCCGATCAGGTCAGAAAGTTAATGTATTTATTGGTTTTATGGAAATACTTCTTCAGACTCATCTTGTGCTTTGCAAGTAATTAAAGTACTTTTCCGCTTGGCTCATCTCTTGAGTATATAGATTAAGTGAACGTACTGAATTAGCTAAAGTTTCTAACTTGATGAACATCCCGCCTACTGTGGGTGAAATATACGAATGAAGTACATTATCCAATGTCATGTTAGGTTCGTCTGTGGGGACCCCTCTAATTTACTATTCCCTGAGACCCCTCAAGCAACAAATGTATACGTATACTAAAACTGCATTGCCCAGTGAAACGTCCTACCATAGGATGAAATGACACATATCTTCTGTGCTATCTGGTCCGAAAATCCTGCCGTTCGCTTCAAGTTTATTACTTTTTTGTCATCTCTGTCTTAATGTTTTTTTCCTGCAAGTATGAAGTTCAAACACTGAGCATGTCCTGATTAGATATAAAACGTAGATGTATGCACGTGTGTGTTTCATTCAGTTGGTTGGGGCAGACCGCTGCTTGCAGAAGTGAAAGTGAAACTTAAAGATACAGCTCATTTAGGTCATTTAGTGGGGGTGGAGTCGGGGCTCCCCGAGTGCTTTTTTTTTAGTTTTTATATGAAAGAGGCAGAAAGGTTGGATTGTCTTGCTTCAGTACCAAGACATTTTGGACAAAGAAACTTTGGACACTTCCATATTCCCAAGTTTGTGGGAACAGTTTGGGGATGGCCTGTTCTTGTTGCAACATGACTGTCCACCAGTAAACAAAGTAAGGTCCATAAAGACATGGATGAGAGAGTTTCATGTGTATAAACTTGGCTATATATATATAATTGATGTAACAGTATCATAAATAAATAGGCTTTTCCTGCATATATCCAAAATATCATTCCAGCTGTGCTCAACTTGCCAAAAATTATGTAATTTGCAGGTTTTCTACCATTTAAATGCCAGTTTGAATGCCACTTGTTCTATTAAAATAAAAGTAAGTGGAATTGTTTTATATGAAAGGAGTTGTCAGAGATTACCAATAACACTGATTTAATTGCATTACCTTTTTTTTGCTGTGCTGGACCCGTATGGCATAAAATGCATCATTGCCTTTCAATGCAACCTTTACTTCTGTTGCATAATATGTTGACATCTTGCATAAAAGTAACTAACGCAATGACATCAGTGTATCTATGACATTTCTAAGACTAATATAAAATAATTCCACATTCTTCCACCATGAAAACATATCGTATTTTAAGAGAGAGAAATTAAGTTTTCACAGGTAAACTGATTTTTTTCTCTAAGTTTAAGCAGCAATATTTTGTTGTTATTCCAAGTGTGTATTAACTAATTTGAGGTACATGTTTTTCCCTTGTTAATTTTATTTAGATGTCAGCTGTAAACAACAGCCCAAAGAAGGTGAAGTTCAAATGGCTGTGCACTTCAACCTCTCCACCATCATGCCAGAAGTCTGCTGCAGTCTCAGGTCCCCCCTCCCCATGGAACAAATCATCAAAAGATGATTTGTCCACTTCCCCCATTACTACCGTGTCTCCATCTACTGGATTTAATGCATTAAGTCTGGATACTCCCAAGAGAAAAGCAGCAGTATTGAATGAACACAGGTCTCAAGACACATCCAAGCTTAGGAAACTATCTAGGAAATGTTTTCGTGCACTTTCATCCGCTGAGGTAAATGGTCACAATTTTACCTGTATGTTTTGAGAAAACATTTTAGGTGAAGGAATTTATGAGATTTTATGTTTTTTTTTTTCTCCACTGTTAGGAGGCGAAGACCCTGGAAGAAACACCCAAACAGTTAAAGTCAACAAATGACCAGCAACAGTCATCTCATTCTTTTATCTTCAAAAAGAATGACAGGAGTCCTGAGGAGGGCTCAAGGGCCATCTACAGTATGGCTCTAAATGCAGCCATTGGAAACTCAAAAGCAAACCCCAGCTCTCCTTTTACCCTTAACACTAATGTCCAACATTCTCCCTCAGTGTCACCACGTGTTACAACCAAAACGACTGGTCTGACATCAACAGTTGGAAATATTTTCTCCTCATTTACACCCAAGAAATCTCCTGATGACAATATTAAAGGTGTCCAGGAAGCTCTGTGGGCTCCATCTCAGGCACTTGTACATGAAAGTGATGGCACAGAAGCAAAAGCAGATGTAAGGGTAAGTTTCTCTTAATCCTGAGGAGTCTTTTATGTATCCTATCCATCAGTGGTTCTCAACCTTTCTACTGCCAAGGCCCCCTGTGTCTAATGAAAAAAAATCCAGGGCCCTCTACATTTGTCATGTCAGGCACACATGCATTGGATGATTTTTCAGTTAATTTGTTAATTATAGGCTTAAAAGTAGTCATAATTAAACCTAACCTAAATAGCAAAAATGATTTTTATGTCTTCCCACACACCAGGTTATGTTTCTGAAAAACCTTTATTTATTTGACCAGTAAACCTAAATACATATTAATAAATTTAAATTATTAAAGAATAAAGTCACCATATTCTAGAGGATGTGAGTGTTTTACTTTGAAAATTATGTAGTGTGTAAGAAATATCAACTTGTTTCATTTAAAAATGTGGACCATTGCCAGATGCTACCATGTCCTTTAACTGAAAGTACTCATTAGGTTTTATTTGCCATGTGTTGCATATGCTAGGTCATTGTTATTCCTAGTGAATGGATAATGCATTATCCATTCACAGGAACTACACAGTACCAGATAACCCTGGCCTGTTTGACGGCCATGTCTGGCTCATATACCTGAAACACAAAAACAACATGAGGATTATTTATTGACAAATAAATCTAATTCAAATACCTGCATTAGCAGGTATTTGCATCTAATGAACACTGTGGTGTGTATGTCTGTTAATGAATAGCCTCTGACACCTTGGAGGATTCATCCTACTATAGAAAGTGAGCTAAATGATGATGACGATATTTTTGTAATGTATTCTCTCTGTTTATCTTATTCAGAATGTTGTACTGGAGGGACGAGATTCACCCGAGATGTTGATACAGATATCTAGTCCGCAAAATGAATTACAGTCTCAAGACTGTGATTCCCCCATTCCAGCTCTGGAGTATATTCCAGATTCTGTTTGGTGTTATTCTACTCCTATTCCTGATCGTGACAACCAAGAACACCCAAGTCCTTTAGTGCATTCCCAAGAAGACAAATCTTCATTCTCCTTTTTGTCCCCTGATCAATCTGCTAAAAAAATGGAGATGCCTTCTGTAGCGTCACAGAGAACAGTATTTGTATCCTCTAAGCAGCATCGCACGTCAAAGACCTGTCAAGATGATGGTGAGAGTATACAGTCCTCTAACATTATGGCCTGTTTATCAGATCCATTTGCTCTGCCAGTACACACAAGCACAACAGCCCTGAGCTCCATTGCACGTAGACAGTCAGATGTTGGCTGTTCCATGCATTACCCTCCCTACTCCATAACTCATGTTAGCACTCAACAAAGAAGATGGTCATTGGGGCCAGAGTGTGCAAGGACTAGTTACCCCCATTTTGACAATCAGGTTGGTTTCTTGGATACACATTGTCATCTGGACATGCTGTATGGAAAGCTGGGCTTCCGCGGGTCGTTCACCAGTTTTCGACGTTTGTACCAGAGCAGCTTTTCTTCAGATTTTCAAGGATGTATTACAGATTTTTGCAACCCACGGCTCATGGTGAAGGAGGCCTTGTGGGAAGGGTTGCTGGCTGAAGACATGGTATGGGGAGCATTTGGTTGCCACCCTCACTTCGCTAACGACTACTCGAAAAACCGGGAGCACAGCATCCTTATGGCCATGCGGCACCCAAAAGCTGTGGCGTTTGGAGAGATGGGCTTAGACTATTCGCATAAAAACTCCACTGACTCCTCCAAGCAGAAACAGGTGAGGTCTAATTAAAGATATGGTCAGTAGAAATCTGTAGGGAGGCCCAGGACGATGTCCACAAATGTTGCATTTGGTCCATAGGACAAGCAGTTTTTTCTGCTACAGATGATTAAAGAAACTGAGGCTGAACATTAAATTTTCAAATTAAGATACAAATATTGACTTCTTCACTTCTAAAGTGTGATAACAAAAGCCATTGATGTCTTTCTCAAGCCAAGTTTAATTTGAGAGAGTGGATCATCCTTTCAGTCAGCCTTTGTTGAAACAGGTGGCTGGTTCCACTCATGGTGTCAAAGCTTGTCTACTCAAACATACTGCATCAGTAGAGCAGTTAATAGGAACACCCCTCTAAAAAGGTCTGTGCTTAAAGTTTCTAGTCACACTAAATTATTTTAAGCCTAAAGTCAGTATGAGATGCAGAAAAGGATTTCTATGATATATTGAATTTCAATATACTGAAATGTTTTTATGGGATTTTTGTCCAGCAAGACCAAAAAATATTTGAATAACTGTTGGGACACATGATGTTACTCATACAATGGTGACATATTTAGATGGGGGATGTTTGATGGTATGAAAAATTCGGTATGTATGAATGGGTATGTGCACGTGAAGATGATAAGTGAGGTCAATTAATCCAAAGGACTTGATTTTATCATATATTATGTTGACAGGAAATTAAAGCATAGACTGTTTTGTGGAGAAGTGGAGTGATTAAATACATTTTACTTTCTCCCACTCCTTTTTGAAAACGTAAATGAAGCCACGTTTTGTTTTTCATGTACATGTTTTTTTTGTCTTGTTTCAATAGTGGGTACAGAGTGGGCTTGTTTTGTTTGTTACATATTCTAAATAAATTGAACTGAACTGTTTTGTTCTTTTCTGTGTGAAGGTGTTTGAGCGTCAGTTGCATTTGGCCGTAGCCATGAAGAAGCCTGTAGTGATCCACTGCAGGGATGCAGATGATGACCTCCTAACAATTATGAAAAAGTGCATCCCAAGGGACTACAAAATTCACCGGTATGTAATACAATTCACCTCATATATTCATCATAACTTTGCAGTCCCATACTATGAAAATAATATAGATAGGTTTTAGGTCCTGAACATTTTTTTACCCTGAAATTATACTGAAGGAAACCTTGTACATTTTTTAGTAAATAGTTGTTGCTGAAATTTAAAGATAAAATATGATTTCAAATGAATTCTTCCTTTTCATAAACAATAATTTAACCATTTGTATGATGTGGCTTACCTACATTTGATTGTTGATTTTCTTTGTGGGCTCTAGGCACTGTTTCACTAAGAGTTACCCAGTGATAGAGCCATTCCTGACAGAGTTTCCCAACCTGTATGTGGGATTCACAGCTCTGATCACCTACTCCAGTGCCACTGATGCTAGAAATGCTGTTCGCAAAATCCCTCTTAACCGCATTCTTTTGGAGACCGATGCACCATACTTTCGACCGAGACAGGTACATGTAATTGGAAACACAGGAAAATCTGAATACAGACAGTGGGGCTGTTTACATATATATTATTATGTTCTGAATTTTACAAGTGTCATGTAAACGGCATATTCTGTAGTGATATTATGAATTAGGCTTTTCTCAAATAATGCAGTTCTTATCTGTGACAGAGTATACCTGCATTAATCTGTTTTTTATGAGTCAATAGACATCCAATCCAACTTTATTTATAAAACACTTTAAAACAACCACAGCTCTCGTCATTCTTAATGGAAGCCTCATTTCTAAAAGCTTTAAGCTCAGTCTTGAATGTAGGTCATCATCAAGGACTTTGGAAACACAAGGTGTATCTAAATGCTGTAGATTTGAGGTGCAGAAGAACTAGTAAATGAGAAACATTCAGGATTGTTTATCAGGAAGGATGTGCACTAATGCAGTAGAGCACTACTCTGATGATGACTCTCATGTTCTCAGGTGAGTAAAGATGTCTGCCGGTTTTCTCATCCTGGAATGGGCATCCACACACTGCAGGAAGTCAGTCTGCTGAAGGGCGAGGACATGTCCACTGTCCTCAACACCATTCGCAACAACACTGTTCAACTCTATGGCATATGATCTCCAGAAGTCTCAGGGGAAAAAGTCAGTAACAAAGAAAAAAGAAACCACAAAAATGTTCAGGGTTATTTGTGATCTGGTTTGAAATACATTACCTTCACGTTTAACCGAAGAGTTTAAGAGAGCAGAAATGAAGAGTGTTCCTTCTTCCTCTGTATTCTCATTTTATTTTAAGTATTTGTTCTCTTGTTTGATAGAATTCCTGACTGTCATGGTGTTACTGTTTCTTGTAGATCAATTTCAGACCATTGTTGTTTCAATATTTTTTTATGCTTCTGAGCCTTAATCCTGACTTTACACACATGTTCTAATTTTTTGCATGTTTCTGTGTGCCCACTAAAATGTTTGGATTTATTTACTGAAGAAGAATTAAAACCCTTTAAGTTTGGCTTTTGTTCTGGAAGTGTACCTTTCTAAATGAAGAAGACTAACATAAGGTGTGAGGCATAATGTGCTAAAATGAAGTACATGGTGTTTTCCCTCCACAAAACAGATTTAGTATTCAAGAGCAGAACAGAGCTGTGAGATGGCTCCATTAGCAGGCTTGGATGGCACCATGTTTGTCACACTTGTGGGTTGAGTGCTTTTTATTTTGACACTGATTAGTTCACTCTCCTGTGACAGTTCCTAGTGGATGGACCATGACATTGACAGATTAATGATAGATGTACAGATGTGCCTCTTGTCTATCAGGTCTTATAACAAATGTGCCATCATACATGTTTTTCTGTTTGTGTCCGAGTGTTAATGGAAGCCTTGATTCTAACATATAGGTCGGACTTTGAAAGTAGGTTAACACACTATGTTCAATCTGGTGTATCTTATTTTAAGGACTTCAAAATGCAGTGTCGGTGAGACATTTTATAATATAATATTAAAAGTAATGTGAGTCACAATGTACCTATACCTGGTGGAATTTGACCTAGTTGTGTGGATATGAACAGGAAGTGGATGTAATTTATTCAATGTTCCCTGTGGGGGAAAAACAGGCTTTTTCTAAAATGTATTCTTATTATTATTATGGCTTGTCTATTTTCATGATTCCACTCAGAGGTGGTTTGTCTGATATACAAAAGCCATATTAAAATTTCTCTCATCTTTACTTTTAAAATATTATAGTTTATATGAAACTCGAGATGGAAAGTGCTCTTACTGTGTCTAATATTTACTGACATTTGGTGTGTGAAATAGACTTGTCATTAAATTGTCACTAATTTTGCAAATCTTTCAGACTTTTAAACGTGATGACTGAAGGGATGCAAAAAACAAAGGAGACGATCATGTCACAGGCTACTGACATTTAAATCATGACTACCACAGCAAATTTGTATATATTTTACCATGATCTTGAAAGTTGAGGTTGTTTCTCTGAAATGAGGAGGAGCCTTTATTTGAGAAAAACTAATTTCAAAGCACACCAATATCCTGGAGATACCTTTTTTTAAATCCAGAAGAGCTGGATGAACATCCTGTTTTTCTCATCAGGTATTCAATTATGTCCAGCTGCATCACACCATACTCCTCAAATTCCTCACTTCTCATGGTGAAGCCAATTTCAAAATGGAACATATCTACTTCAAGGACAAGAATAAACTATATTAAATAATACATGGTTATTTTTTTCAGTTGCTGGCTTGTAGTTGTGCTTTCTACCCACTGTGATGTGTATGTCTTCAGTGGGTTGACCAAGCTCATCCATCAGTTGTCCACTGACCCTGGGTGACTTCTCTTTGCTCTGAAATCAGTCAGAACACATAAATGTCACATAGGAATCCAGTTCAGCTTTAAATTAAAGTTTCAGTTGTATCTTACTGTAATATCATAAATCAAATGTACTATATAATGGGCTTCATACAAGAGAAACCCATAATCACAAATATTGTAAATGTAATGTATAAAGAATTTAAGAGAATTTGTAGCATTTAACAATATTTCAGGATCTGTTGTACGAGTAAGTTGGTCTACATTTATGCAGTAAAGGAATAACCCTTTGACATAATGTCTAATGATGAATGAAGTTTGAGATTAAAGGAACACTGGGATAATCATAATCTGATTAATTTTCTGTGAACTATATAAACAAATTTACAATAATGTACAACTGAAGGTTTCTCTGAACAGTTCTCTTTACATTTATGATATCAAAGTGTGGATTTAGCTAGTGTACAGTTCTTAAGGCATTACAAACAAGTAGTTCTTAACATGGATTAATAGATAATTTATACTGTGATCTGAATTTACAGGTCCTTGTTGAATCATTACTAAAAGAAGAATATTAAAGGTCTGAGGATGATGTGACATATTTAATGCCTTCTACATAAGAATTCGCTGTGATTAATTCACTTGTCTGAGGTTTTTGTGAGAGACTGAGAAAGCTGGAGCCTGCACTGGTGGACTTGCATCATAAAGCCAGAGTGCAGAACAAAAAAAGACCAGCGGATAAGTGTTTCTCCTCAAAAACACGGTGGAAAAAAGTCCCCACTGAGAGTGATCTGATGATCCAGACAAAATGATGACAAACATCCAGCACTGAACTGTATAGAACCTGTCTGCTGATGTACATGTCATACTGTCACATATATGTATGTGCGTGTGTGTATATATATGTTCACTACGAGATTATGACATGTTGAACGTGATACAGCGGTACATCCACTAGATGGCGGTGAAGCAAAAATGCACTAAAACACCAACGAAGAAGAAACGGAAACGATACCTAACAGCGCAAACGGGAAGATTAAAGTAAATAAATATATTAAACATGGATAAAAAGAAGCCCATCAACGTGACTGCTTCGTCGGTAAGTTAGTTTGTCTTAAAAAGCCAGATAAACCAATGCTTTCGTGGCTTTCCTAACTGCCGGACATGACATTAAACGATGAACCCAGTTAGCAACTTGCTGTCACAGCTGTGTGGCTAGCTAAGCTAAACCTCAACTTTTACATGCCTGTTATTGAGTGTTTATTAATGTTTCGACATATCTTTGACCCTTACAGCTAGTGGACCTGAAAGCTGAACTCTTCAGGAAACAGGAACAATTCAAACAAGAAAAGTTACACCAAGAAAACACTGGTACTGTATTCAAATCCAAAGACAGAGTCAAGGTACAGATGGTGACAATTTCTTTTGTATTTAGTTTTAAACAGTTTGAATCAGATTAAGGTACTGACCAGGATATTTCTGCTATTGGTTTTTCAATAGAAACCCACTTTGTGGAGCAAACAAAATGCAGGTGTTTCAGCAAGAGCAGAGAAAGATGCTGAACAGTTGTCAGAGGAACAGAAAACCCTCGATACATCAAGGTGAATTTCATGCATTATACTACAGTCCAACACACTCATGACTACATTATGTGACTCTTAACTGTTTCTTAATAGGTACAAGTTGGAGGAGAAGGCCAGACTGTATGAACAAATGACCAAAGGAGACTTCCCAGGTTGGTGAAGCTAAACTGATTCTCCTGGCAACTGGTGTGACACAGAAATGACTAATTTTCTATATATTGTTTTCATTTACTCATGCCAGACGAAGAGACAGAGAGTCTGTTTCTGGTTGATTTCACTCAGAAGATTATTGACAAAAAGAAGGAAGCATTTTCAGAAAGAGAGACATTCAGAAATTCCGAAGAAAGGGAGAGCTCATCACCGATTCCAGCCCCTCAAAACCCTGATGAGGAATGGTAAAACATCTCTTAATTTCATCCAAAAGTCACTGGTTATTATTGATCTTGTTTTTGTGATTTCTATGTTGAGTATAATGAGGTGTTTTCAGGTCCACATAGTATCATTTAACTATATCCAGCTTGTTCTCCTGTATGATTTTAGTGTTGCAAAGTGCTACAAATTCAGATAGCGGTTGAGAGGGGAGATGTGAAGGTAGTTCAGGGACGCCTTATAGAGAGAGAATCACAAGACGAACAGCAATTCAGCAGCTGTCTCAATCATCAATCCACATTTAATGCAGTAATTCAGAGCTAAAGTTATAAAACAATATGTGTTTAGGTATTGAGGTACTGGTTTCATCATATTTATAGAAATACTGTAAGTTGATGTTTTTCTGCTGTGGTTTATGTGAAGGGTTGACTACGTTGACTCTTTGGGACGATCTCGAAGATGCATGAAGAAAGACCTGCCTGATTTTCAGAAAATGGACCATGATCTTAAAGGCAAAGGGTAAGTATTGCAAATTTAAGGATATATTCAAGAGTAGTTTATGTTTGGTTATCCTTTAGAATCATAAGTGGGGTAAAAATAACTCCAACCCTTGTTTTTATATATATATATATATATATATATATATATATATATATATATATATATATATATATATATATATATATATATATATATATATATATATATATATAGTAATTCCACATTTTTATTGTTTTACATTCCATGTTTTCCTCAAATAGGTTGTCTTTGACATGATACTATTTTAATGTGTATGCACTGGAAAAAAATCTAAACTTTACCAAGTCTATTTTTCTCATTTGTAGTCTAGTAGATAGTATATCTAGCAGATATAAGAACTTATTTTTAGACAATAGATTTGGAAAATTTTATTTCAAGTAATCTTACCAAGATAATTTTCACTTGTTCCATTGGCAGATTTTTTAAATTTGCTTAATTCAAGCAAAAATGTCTTGTCTTAGTTTATCTTTACCTTATTTTTAAACAAACATTTTTTTCCAGTGAACTGAAAGATATTTTTATAGTACACAGTGTAAAACACATTAATTCTGTTTGGGGTCATTTTTGAGCTAACTCATGTCAAAGTGTAGGTCATGCACTCAAGGGTTAAGGTTGGAAAATAAAGACTGATGTTGCAAGCATTGTGATTATTTGATCTAGAAAAATTTCAGTTGACAAGACGTTGCTCTCGGAGGATATGCGTCGAGAGCTACAGAGGCAGGAGTGGGAAAGAGAAGAAGAGGAGGCTATGAAGAGGCCGGTTGGACCAATCCACTATGAGGACATCAGAGGACAAGGTTTCTGTCAAAGCATTTTGAAAACTTTTCTGTGGTGGTAGTTATAACTATGTAAACTGGTTAAAAATGGCCTTTTTCTGTTTCAGAGGCCCGGGAGCTTGGTGTGGGATATTTTGCATTTTCTCAGGATCAAGAGCAGCGCAGAAAACAGAGGGAAACTCTTGACATGCTCAGAGACCAGGTGAACTTCTTATAGTTTACATAAATTAATTGAAATGAATTGATCATAAGTGAAATGTTTAAATGACAGGTTTTCTAATCTGACTACATTTGGAATTGATCTGTGAAACGTGTTCACAATCTCTTTGCAATGCGAACACAAATGTGACCGCCATTTTAGCTGATGTTCTCTGTGTAATTGAATAATTTCACACTACTGGCATCATATTAAAGTTTTTAGAAAAGCCCAGCAACATATACTGGTGGAAAAAACTTTTTGGGCACCCCATCATTTATAATGTATTTCATTAAGACTCACTTTTAAGTAATTGAACTCTACCAAGTTTTGTTCCATTCTCCAAAGCCACATGCTCCCTTCTGCACATGCACTGTTGACTCTGGATGTATCGGCAAGATAATGAAACGCACCTAGGGCTTAACATGTTGAAACTGTCAATTTATGCAATGAATTGAAGCTGTTAAGAAAGATGACAAAGTGAGTCTAATCCGAGAAAGTAGAAGTCCTGCTGGGTCTTCTTGATTGTTCACAGATGCTCTTTGGAATTGTGTGGTTTGTCTTACTATTTAAAGTCAAATCCACATCATCATGCATGATTTCAAAACATACAGTCATTCTCAAAATTATTCATACCCCTGCCATTTTTTTATGACTTTTTGTTTATTTCAGGAGTATTTTATTAGTGGATTTCCAAAAAAACTTCTTCAAAATTATTCGTAACCTAGGTTTATGCAGTCCAATGTCTGTTGTTAATAGTCAATAGACTAGTTTATGTTCTGGATCATGGTTCATCTAAGTGTCCACAGTCTGTCTTCTGTCTCCTGTGGAGTTCCTGGATGGCCACGTGAAAGCTTCTGCAGAGAAACTCCAGATTGGACGTCCCAGAAAGATGCTAACCCCAAGTATACCACGAAGGTAGTGCAGTAAACGTTCAAGGAAATGACCTTGTCAAGTCCTGAGCTAAACCATCTAGAACAGAGGTATTTAATTAAAAGCCCCCAAGTTCCGGGTTATTACATTTTGGTCAAGTAGAAGGTCCAAGCTAAAGTCCTGCAAGTCCACATTTTTAAAAAGTAACTAATTGTTTTAAGTTTTAACTTCAAACGAAGAAATTAGACAATATATTCAATCTCTTTTATCATAAATAAAAATAGTCCCATGTAGTCAAATAAGTTTAAGGCTTTTAAACAGTCAAACCAAAGGGAAACCTCTGAATAAAATAAATAATAGTGCAAAGTGAATGGAATTCCTTTTGTCTATGGGGACTGTAGGAACCTTTCCACTCCTACTCGCAGACAAGGTATTTTTTTAGTTCTTTAGGAACTATATGACGTAGGTGTTTGGTGATTGGTAGAGTTGAGACCACGCCTATTTCCGCATCTTGCAGTACTGCTATCTTTAAAACCATCTGTGTCGCGTCAGCTGTGTGTTGGAAAAAATATGGAGAAAATAATAAATAGACATCAACAAACTTAGATTTCCAAGCGGTGGCCTTGACTACCAGCACTAGTTTGCCGTATTAACTCTAGTAGCAGAATCTGCTGTACATTTCCACGCCTGGTTCAAAAACACTCCATGGAAATTATACTAATATTTTGCCATTAATCACGGGTCTGGACAAAACCATCCCCCAGTCTGGATCCGGCCCAGAGTCCGCTAATCCATGATGCCCAATCTAGAGAATCTGTGGAGGAACTGAAGATCAGTGATGGGTAGAAGACCATCCAGCTGGAGGCTTTGGTCCAGAAAGAGTGGAGCAGAACCCCACAGGAGACAGAAGACAGACTGTGGACACTTATTGTGCTTTTCCACTGCAAAACCGGCACTATTCTACACGCTTGTGTAGAATAGTGGTCCTGTTCCTTGTCCACTGCCAACAGTTACGAGTCAGGACTAGTGAAGTGGGTGGAATTGGCGAGGTCGTCACTGCCCTGTGGTAATTTTCAGGCGATTAATAAAGTCTACTACTTGTTTATGCTTTGTTCCAAATAACTGCAGCTTCTTACTGCAAGGTTGTGGGTGTTGGTTATGTAGTGAATTAATCCCAAACTGAATGATCGTATTGATTCTGTCTTTCAAGACAACAGACCAGCGCAGTAAACGGGAGCGTCTGAAGGAGAAGAGACAGGCCATCCTACAGGCCCGACTGGCTAAGGTGAGGCAGAGGAAGATGAAGAAGGCCAAGCTGGATGGGACTGAAGACACTGAGCTGCAACTGAATGATGGTCAGTATCTATGTTAACTTCCTGCCAGGCAAACATGAACGGATTGTGTTTGCTATCGTTTAATGATCTCATGAATTGATTCTCACAGGAGAAGAAGAGGAGGAGCCTGAACCATCAGGGCCTTCACCCCCACCAGAGGATATCCCAGAGATCAGCACACTTAGGAAGGTGGAAGTAGAGATTCAGGAAAGAAGGGACACCAAACCTGGAGTACCTCATGTCAGAGAATGGGACAGAGGCAAAGGTAAACGACATCATACAACAGTATGATTCTATTGTCCTTCATTAAGTTTGTTGCTGACATCTGCGTGCAATGGTGCCTCATGGTGTTGCTGTTGATATTTAGTAACTCTAGGATAAGATTTATTTATTTTTTATTATACCATCATACTTGTTATATTTGCACATACTGTTCTCTGGTGAAGGATATTTATTATTTAGGCCATTCTCTAAAACTGCCATCTTTATTACTCCCTTTTCTTGCAGAGTTTCTGTTCAGCGACTGGAAAAATCGGCATCGGGAGGAGCGAGAGTCAGAATTTGCTCCCCCTTCAGCATACTTTCATGATAAGAAGGTGCAAAGACCAGAAAACACTCAAATTCACAAGAAAAATCTTTGTAAAATACCCTTCAGTTGGAATAAAAAACCAGAAGGAATATCTGATGATAAAGGAGAACCACAGCCTGAAGATGTTCCTCGTCCTCAACCCCAGAATATTGTGCAAACTCCTTCATCACAGTCACTGCCTGGCTCCGCAGACCCACCTCCTGTATCTGCTCCTCCTGTCAACATCCAGTATCCACCTCCTCCCTTTTACCCCCCTTTCCCTCCGCCTCCCCCTCAGTTCACAGTTCCACCTCAGTTTCCCCCACAGTACCCAAACATGTATCCACCACATTATCTTCCCCATTATCCGCCCCCACCGCCGAATCCGCCTCAAACTCAACCACTTCCACCAGGCGAGGACCCGAGCCCAAGTCAGAACCAACAGATCCCACAAGACCCTTCTCAGAGTTTGGGCGATATGCTATCCTTCTACAGAAATATCACCTGATCCTTTAAACACTGCTGAACCAATGAGGCTTCCTCAGTCTGGTGGTCACATAGACATCAGAATAGATAAGATTTACCCAATGATATTTAAACAGTTGCATCTTGTCATAGTCAGGCACAGAGACGATTGTGTCAGAGTATTATTTTATCAGAAGTTGAATGTGAAAATACACATTCAGTAGCTAATCAAAATAATTGTGAATATTAGATAAATGAATCAGGCTGAATACTGAATGTACTGTCACTGCTGTCTGCAAATGTCAACCCTATGAACAAAGAACAGGGAAAAATATCTCTCACCTTTGTAGTTTTTGCATTTAATAAACAGTAATTTGTCTTGATTCTGTTTTTTTGTGACATTGTCTTAAGAAAATGTTCCTTTCATGAATATTATTTTTCTTATAACACATACATTTGTGTAATTATGCTAAAATAGTACATGCCTGAGTGCAAATTAATATATGAATCCACACATTGAAAATCCCTAAAATACATGTACATAGGAAAAAATATTCATCCAATATGCAGATCATGTAAGGTTTTGAACCTCTGAAATAGGAGGGACTGTTTAAATGAGTTGTAAATCCAGAGTGTTTACTCCAGTATTTTTAATATGCCTAAATCCAATGCTTCTTGATATACGTTTGTTTTAACATGAGCAAGACACATTTCTCTGACATATTTTTTACTTTTACATATTTCCTCTTTTCCTTATTTAATTGTATTGTTTTTGTATAGTATTTTTAATATATAATTCAAGTGTTTACTTAAAAAAATATTTACCTCTGTTATGTGCTGATGTCATCATGACATCATGTTGCTGTTTATTTGAGTCTTATATCTCTTGTACCTGTACCTTCTCCTCTCCTTTTAACATGGACATGACTTTTGACATTTGTGGATTACATTTCCATTTGGAGAAATTTGAGTTGTAGTTTATTTAAATCCACCAGATGGTGCTATTCAACTTCTATCAACAGAACACATCAATCGTTTGCTGCAATGAGTTATCAGTGAAAGATCATGTAACATTAGGTTTTATGCAGAAGTATTTGTGTTAATTTATATATAAAAAAAAAAAAAACAGGACATATTTAACTTTCAAATAGACCACAGTAAATGTTACTTTAGTGTCATTATCAAATCGACATGAAGGTTCTGAAGTGGCTCAACAGTTTTCAGTGTGTTCTTCTTAGTATCAGCAGAAGCTCAGACACAAACACACCTAAAATGTCATCCCTTTTGTTCAGCGGAGGAATGGGAATGTGGATGCAGTCAGTCTTTCTAAAGCTTTTTTTCCAAAGTTCTTTCTATTTCTCATCATAAGTAATGTTAGTAGACAGGTCGTGCAAAGGAAGAACATCTCCATCTTCGTCTGTGCCTCAAACCAAAAGCCTCATACCTTCCTCATGAACTGAACACCAAGAGCATTTAGAGGATCGTGTCCCTGAAGGAAGACATTTACAACAGAACAAAACCTTTCAAATGTTTTCACAGTTCATTGTTTCTTAGGAAATGCAGTGAAACCAGCGAGATATCAGAGTTAAGGAAACTACTGGGTAAAAACCACACCCGGATACTGGAGGGTTAACTTTACTATCCAAGTGTGCTTTTTATGCACACTTTGCACTTTGTGTTAAAAATTTAATATTATTTTTCAGAATTCAAAAGTTGTTCACTTTTGCATGATCTTTAAAATTCTGGCCACAAACTAAAAGTTGCATATTGTAAACAAAAGAAAATTACAAGACTAGCATCTGTCTATCAAATGTGCCAAAAACACACTATTCCTTCCATTATAACCACTGTTTTTGATCCATAAACCATTAAGGTATAAATCATACAAAATTTGTTAGTTTTTTTCCTAAAAATATAGTGACATCATGATCAATAGAGATAATTCAAAGGGTTAAAAGTTCAAATCATTGATTATTTGATATGTATGGTTAGGGCTAACCTTGATTTACAAAAATAAAATAGAATTAGAGCAGAAAAATAAAACAATATATCACATTTTATAATTTGTGCACATTTTACATAAACTTGGAGACAAATGCTAGTATTTATGAACATTTAACCCAGCTCCAATAATAATAAAAATTAACCAATGTTGGTGTGAATCACTTACACATGAAAGTCTGCAAAAATCCAATCATATGTAATCCAATTTTTATGCAGTATTTTGTATCAAAAATTGTTTGTTTACTTCACAAACACAGCATTTAAATGTAACGGCTATTGAGTATTTGGTATTTTTATATATTGTACAAGTTGATGAAATAGAAACAAATGTAACAGACTTAAATTTTTAATAATTATTTTTAATATTATTCCACAAATCTGCAAAAAAAAAGCACACTTGTGGAATAATATTAAAAATCAAAATGAGCTTTAAAATAACCAGCCAAAAATTAAAACCAGTTTTATGAACCTAACTACGTCACACTGGAAGACATCATTAAACAAAAAATATTTCAACCAGGGACAGTTCTGCCCATCTTGGTCCACTATGTGAGAGGTGACTCATTTAGGAAACAGAGGGGAAATATTTAGATGAGTTTATTCTGACATTTGATAGAAGTTTGATGGAAGTTCAACTTGACCACAGACTAAAGATCACAGTACTTTTAGTAGAATATTTTTGCTTGATTTCCTTTATATCCTTAATATTTTCCCTCTTAAGCAGCAAAATAGATAAGTGTGCCATTTTTGGATCCACTCTGATGAGGCGGTTCGTTTCCTGATGTGGTGGATTGTCGACCCCACTGTGACACTGTTTTTTCCCTTCTTTGTTCTATGTGGCCTCAGGTTAGACAAGTCTAATCACGTTTGGGAAATAAATGCTACAGGACAACATGTGTCAGCTCATGTTTGTAATGTTTCTTTGTGTTTGTCCAGTAATGTTGTGTTTATGTTTGAAGTCATGTTAGGTGTAGGTGTAAGTTTCAGCTGGAAACGAGTCATTTAATTCTAACTGATGCAGTGAGTAGCTTCTTATTTCCTAAACAGCTGTGTCATGGTCAGGAGAAAGATGGAACAAATTATTTTCCTGTATCAAGCAAAGAAAACAACAAGGAAATGTTAAAATTAAGTTGAAAACTGTCAAACACATTGTTGAAACCTGGCAGGACAATGGTGGATCACCATGTTTAAGGAGAACAGGGTTGGAAAAACAAAATAAATGAATGTCAAAGGAAACAAATCAACAGTAGAACTCAACACAATGACTAATAATGAAAATAAAAGCGTTTTCCACACATAACATGTAGAGAACTCAGGGGATAGAGACTAAAGGGTGGTGTAGTTTTTTAATAGTTTTTTGTGTATTTTGTATGCTCTGTATTCACTATTAATCAGTAATCTGTGTATTTACCATGATAATTGTATTCAATAAATATCAAATTGTGCAGTCCCACTGATGAAATATGTTGGAGAAGTTATAAGAGTGATGGCATGTCAATGTGAAACCTGTTATGTTTAGAAAGAACCCTCCTCAATGCTGTAAATATTCATGTAAGTTTGTATTGGTGATGTCTGGGGGGTGAGATGATGCTCTTGCACATGTTCAGTGTCAATTCTTCACAACATAAGCTTAACGTGAGTGTAATTTGACTTGCTGACTCGCCACTTTGATGGCTCTAATCACTTTTAAGGGACAGGGAGGCGTGTCCGTCCACTGATCCACAGACAGTAGCTGCTCTGAGAAATGATTTCTACATTTAGATGTGGCAGTTTAATCTGACTCCTTCCAGGGAAAATGGCAACCTGCTGTTTTCATAATAGAAAACAAATGACCTTCAGCATGCGGAAGCCTTTCAGATCCAGCGAGGTGTGATTGTGGTAGTTGAGCTTATTAGTCCTCACAGTAGTGCAGCTGTCAGGCTGCAGCTAATGGAGCCTTTACAGAAGGTTATGACCAAAACCCGGTGTCTAACACTTACTCTTCCTTGATCCTGTTTTATGTCCTGGACATCAAGACAAACAATCAATGTTGTCTTTATGGGTCTGCAGGACCCTGATCCTGGTGCTGTTATACACTGCAATAAAAGACCAGAGAAGGGCCACATATTGGTTCTTCATTCTATAAAAATTATATCTGTAGAACACAAATATGCACTGCACTTCATCATGTCTTTGTAATTTTTGTTTATTTATATTCACACAATTCTGATCCTCACAGCTAGCCTAGCCATGCTATCCTTATTCATCATTGCATGTATAGGTCTAGGACATGGATATTAATAGAACTAGATATTGGATTCAAAAATGGCCACCGTTCATGTCAGTGAAAATTGCTATAGTTGATAACTTGTGAACTGTTAAACCTACCAATCATTGTGAATAATCGGTGTAAAATGTAGTTTGTGATCTTTCATGGTCATCAGATTTGACCCACTTGGACATTCAGAGGCTCTGTAGTTACCATGGAAACACTGTCATCTTTCACACCATTGATTCACAAGTTAAAACCCATGAAGTTTGAGCCATGTCAGTGGATGAAGACCACTGGCATAGACAGAAAAAAAAACATTGGGTGTGCACCAGCAAATAGTGACTGTGCCAAATTTATTTCCCACAGAAAATCACACATTGCAAAACACACTAATGTAATCGTAGTTCAAAACAGGTCTAAACATTCACACGTGACATGTTCAATTTAATCAATTTAATAATAACAATATCAATAGAAAAAAACTCTCTCTCAAAATTCTAAGTATCATACTCTCCATAATCAACATTTTGTTCACTCTTTCCATTTATTTCATTAAATTTTTTCAGCCACTTGTTTGTACCCAATTGTTTTTCGACCTATTTATATACTTTGTTTTAATTCTGTTTGTGATATGCTTTGAGAATCTTGAAAGGCACTGATAAATAAAATGTATTATTATAGTTTTTTAAACCGCAAAAACATAAGACACACAGACATTGCATGCCTAATGAGATGATGAATATTGAACTATAACACCACATGCATGATCAACAATACAAGTCATTTCACCATCTGAACACAATTGGGCTCAACAGCAGAGTGAAGGAGGAAACTATACCCCTACCTGTGCACACTGCTCCGCTCTCAATTTAAAGAGCAAATCGAAATGCCTTGGTTTTGAACGCATTAATTATTTCATCATCGTCCAGTATCTCTGTCAGCTCTTTTTCAAACATTAGGACTGAGATGCCATTTAGTCTCTCTGTGAACATCGCAGCTCTGTTGGTGGATGTTATTCTGTTTACAACTGAACAAAGGTTCTCCAAGACAGTGTTACCAGAATATACAGTAAACTCTTCATGTTGGGAAAAACATGTCTGTCACATGAGTCCAACACTACAATAATGGATGAAAACAGATGACCCCCTTCCACTTTCCGTTTAATCAGTTGACCAAACACGGTCAATTCAGCACCCTCCAAATCAAGTCCACAATACCTGCACGGCATTATCCTCAGATTTTCTCTGAACATATGACAACAAACATTTACAGACAACGCAGCGGTCCGTCTGGGAGAAGCCATACAGTGGCGTTTGTTTTAATGATCTGCTGCAGTATGGCTCTTCTTTCTCCTGTCACTCTGAGTCACAGCTTGAGTTCAATGTGAGTGGATGAAGCAGCGTGTCAGTCAAGATGATGGACAGATTCTTCATCTAATCACATGCAAGGATTTTAGATAAGACCCCTGCTTTGAAAAGGGATTGGTTGTGGAAGGGTCCCAGATTGTATCGAGATACCATCTGGCAACAGTCAGGTTATGCTCGGCACACTGAAAATGTCCAGCTGGCAAAACGCTTTATTCAGAAGGGAGGCAGGTGTCGGGGGGGTCGTGGACGTGCTTGTTGATGGACAGGGAGAAACATCCTCTTCAGTCGAACTTCAGTCTTGCTGTAGGTCAAGTTGACATTTTTTGAAAACAATTTTCAGGGAAATTTGTTTCATTTTATAGCTATAACCAGTAGCCTAATTACCGCTTCCACAATGCTTGCTGGGTGAGGGGTACAGTCAGGTTGCTAGGTGCAGGTAACATGATTTTTTTTTGGGTGTGCCAGCAGCCTCTGTGCGTGGCACTGACACACCCATGGCTACGCCCAAAGTGAAGACGCTTGATTTTATATTTACTTAATGATATTGTTACAGAAAAAGTCACTTTCTATTTAGTTTTTTTGTGTTTCTAGTATAATAATCTTCAAATTTGATCTAAGCTTCTATGAAAAAAAAAGAAAAATAGAAAATGAAATACAGGAAAGTAGATGACTTTGTTGAAAAAAAGACAAAATACAGAATATAATATTATATTAGTAAATGGTGATAAATCACTTAAGAAAGGTTACATTTTTAAAATAAAAAACCTATTTGGGAACTGAGATGAAAGTAATCCAGTCTTCATGGACTAAAATTGTTTCTGATTCTGAATCAGCTGGCTTCAGATCATGCAGAGTTTGTTTGTAACTTTAAAGTTGATGTTTTATTGACCTATGACTCTTTGTAATTTTAAACTAAAAATCCATTGATTTCAGGTTTAAGTAACAAACCCAAAAAGGAACTACAGATGTCTTGAGTATATCTTAGAAATAACCTGAAAACGGCAATATCCTTGAAGTTGAGCAAGAATTATTTTTTTCTAAACTCTTGTCATTATAATATTGAAACTTAAATGTGTTATTATCTGTAATAGATGAGCTGTATTTGCTCTTTGCTTATTAAAATGTTAATGTTGATCAATTCAAAGAATCCACAACTGATCATAAATCCATGCCATACTGTATTTTTAGCCTTTTCTCACCTTATTTTGTCATAGTAAAAGTGCACTGCTCTCAGAAATTCATACTGTTTAAAAAAAAAATGCAGTATTTGTTCTGCGATGGACAACTTATGAATTTGATTCCCATTCCCCTGTTGGGTCATTGAAGCTGCACTCTATATGACCAGAGGATTAAAAACCTCTCAGAGATAGTGTCTTGTGTCATCCAGTATATATTGGTCTCTATGGACTTACAACAAAAGGAAACTGATGATACCAGCATAGAAATGAATGAATGTAAATAGGTCCAGAATAGTACCAAAAATACGTTACATTCATTAATGTGTATGTTTGTATGCACACTGTCCTAATTTCAGACGATATTGAAAGTGTGAATTACATATAAAGGCATCCACATCTGAGCAACACAGCTGTTATAGGTGTTTATTAAGTTCATACCACATGGAATGAGTGTCCCTGGTTCAGTTACAGCTGATATTATAGGATTCTATGTCGGCACTTCTCTTATAAAGAAAAAAGTACCAAAAAATAATAGGTAGAAAGGAAATTCCATGTAAAGTGTGTGCATAATATATTAATTAGTTTTTGTTTATGTTAATGTTTCATTTACTCTTGTTACAATCCAAAATGTAATAACTGTCAATAATGTAGTAACTGCCAATAACATAACAATTTGGTTATTATGTTATTGGGAGAGAAATATTTTTAGATTATTGGCTTCATTATGTTTCAAATGGACCCAAATTATTACATTATTGACCGTTATTATATTTTGGGTCGTAACATCTGTAATTATTTTACTCTAATGAAATCACCAGATTTATAGTTACTTTCAATTTTGCACAAGAATTATCATTATATTACTAATCCCATTATTCTTTGTGTTTAAACAACACATCCTCATAGCTTAAGTTGATAGGCAAGTGCTGCAGATATTGATATTCACAAATATTGAGACCAATAAGGCCAGAATTAAAATTTCCCCCCCAAAACTGGAAAAAAAATGGAGACACATTTTCTGATACAATAATAATAATAATAATAATAATAATAATAATAATAATAATAATAATAATAATAATAATAATAATAATAATAATAATAATAATAATAATAATAATAATAATAATAATAATAATAATAATAATAATAATAATAATAATAATACTTTTTGTGACTCAGTTTTTCACTGAATGTTGAACTTCTGTTCATTTGAGAAACTGATTTGTAAAATGTCTTTTTTTACCCAATCATGTTACTGACCTGTTGCATATTAGCACAATTATTTAGCAGTTTTTTTTTCAGTAACTTGTACCTTTCCAGTATTTTGTTTCCCTTAATCCAACTTTTGGGACTTATTTTCATGTCATCAAATCCAAAATTACATTAAAATAATTTTATAATATAATTTATTATAATTTATTTTTGCATATCAGTCAATTGTTATTTGCCTTATGTCTTATTTTCAATAATGTGTTTATGAGGTTTGGAACTGTGGTTGTGGCTTCTTCTGACCTCCATTATGTTTTTGTTTTTATTAGATTTCGTTATGTCACGTTTTATACAATGTAGAAATGAATGCAATAATATAATCTAATCTAATTTCTAAGCAAACAGTTGGAGTTCTACAGGTTTTTTGTGTTGTTGTCTGGTAAACCATAATACAATTTTCTCATTAATGTACAAAAGACGGGGATATAAGTGCACATGCCATACGTTCATCAGACAAAGTGCAAAGAAATACACTTTTTATTCACAGATTGGGTTGTTTCAATGTACTTACCATGAAGTTTTAAAAAGCACTTTTGTGAAATTGCTAAGACAAGTAGTTATATAACTTAGAGATGAGTTTTTCACTGCACTCATTAAACTGGGGCCAGGGGTGAGTGGAGAATCTATTCATTACTGCTTATTACATTTCATTTCTCATAGGTAAGCAGGTTTATCCATCTAAATTAATTCCACCTTCTGTTCTGTACCACCTCAGATGGACACGTAACCACTTTAATTTCCTTTCAAGATGACATGATTCTTGCTTTAGGATGTAAGTGGTTCTTCTGTGTGGTTATCTTAGCTGTGAAGCACAGCAGGAGTGTAAGCTGTTTTCAATTGTCCAAATCTTTGAAACAGGAGAGATACTTAAAGCTTAAGATGGAACTTATATAATGTGTATTTATTTATTTGTCAGGGAGCCAAACATAAAAACATAAATCTCACCAGAGGAGAGTTAGATGGTAGTAGATTTCTGGCTAATAATCTCCATTTGCAGTTTCCAAATAAACACTATAAATAAATAAATAAATACATAGATCATAAACACACTTCCATCTGACTCATACACTGCCCAATCAATACATAATGCATAAAACAGCAGGGTGATAGAAATACAAAAACTATGTGTCTGTAGGATTAATATTAATATTGTTGTCAATAACACTGCTTTCTTGAATTTTTAAGCATAAAACATGAAGAACAAATACATGGTTTGGTCACAATCAGGATTATTCTGATAAGAGAACAACACACTGATGCTATTTTACTCCAGCTATTATTCTGTATAAATTGTCATTGTAATGTCAGACATAACACACTATTAAGTGCAGGAAATTCACATAGTTTACAGCAATGCAGAGGACATTATAATCACACTACAGGACAGTAAATTAGACACATTATTACTGGGATAATTTACAATCACATCATCACAGAGTACCGTAGCTTAATAATAGTACATTAAATTGTAGTGTTTTATTTCTCAGTTACAGTAGACTGTTACATTATTGCTGTAAATGTTTGTGAATTTACTGTAATTAAATACTAAATTACTAGTAATATGTTATTACTCCAACACAGTAGCCAATATACATGTAGTATACGCAGATGACACACAGCTTTATATTTGAGTGTCATTGCATGACTACAGTCCCTTTACACTGAGTAAATGTATTAGTCAAATCACTGAGTGGATGTGCCAGAACTTTCGCCAGCTTAATGCGGACAAAACAGAAGTAATTGTTTTCGGCCCCAAAAAAGAAAGGTCAAAGGTCAGTGCTCATTGTAACTCATTGTAATAAATTTCACACTGTTGCAGCTTTTCCTCATAAAAAATAAATAATACTTAACATCTGGAAGTCCTTCTTAAAAATATGTATTTTTATAGTTTAGGGCTAAAAAGAGGAAATTAATTTAACCATGCTTTTTCAAGTCAAAGCAGCGTCCACAGGGCAGACAATTAAAACACATTATTGCCTCGACATCCCACTCTGCTCAATGAAAGCACTGCTTGGCTTCTTCTTTAATGGTCCATCGGTGAGCAGAGGCTTAGCCTGTGGTGCAGCACCACCTCCACACTGCGAGATCGGGTGCTTCAGATGGAGACCCAGGACCCTCTGTCAGCATCACCCCACGGTGAGCTGTAATGAGTTGGTGGATGTAATGAGAGCTAATGCTGCCACAGCTATTGAGCCTCTCTTGCCACCAGATCATAATGTGGCTCCCGCTGAGTTGTGTCAAACCTCCACATGTAAAACAGACTGGTGCCAGAGAGCTGATGGCTGCCCTGCTGCAGAGCCTCCCCAGTAGCAGATGGATCAGAAAAAGAGGGACAAAGACCCCGTGGATCCTCTAACGACAGCATTTGGCTGGAGTTCAGCTTTCAACACGGAGCAGCTGAATTTATGTTGTAAATAACAGTCTTAGTCTCTGCTGACCACATATTTTCACCACTGGAGTGTTATAACAGAGTATCATAAAATACTTCAAAATCTCAGATTAGAGCCAACGCTGAGAGCATGTCTGCTACAAGACATCTTTCCACTGAACACACTTTTCACATTTAAAAGGGTAATTTAATTTTCATTATCAATAAAGTTCCCAAAAAAGACATAACACATACACATAACTGCATCAAACTCTGTCTCCAACATTAACATTCCCACATTACCATTGCAAAAGTTCCGCTGAAATGCTCCTGAATCCACAAATAAACACAAACTAATACGATGTTAAAGGTGTAACATGTATCAGTGCTACTTGTATACAAACTGGAAATGTTGTGTCATTGTCTGAGAACTACGAAAGAGGTTCCACCAAGAGAGATGTGAAACAGAGAAATAAAACTGGTGTTTATACCACTGATGTGTTTTAGCTGTTGACCTTTAGTGTGACTTTGACCTTTGACCTTCATTGCTCAAAATCTAATAGGTTTTTCCTTGACTGATTATCTATCATTCCTGAAAGTTTCATCAAAATCCGTTCAGAACTTTTTGCGTAATCCTGCTGACAGACCTTCACACATCAGATGGGTCAACACCTATGGCTCCATCACGTCACGTTTTGATATCATATGACGTCATCTTAAGCTTTGGCGGAGGTCTGCTGTCTCTGACTGCCTTGTTACTAGATTTAAAATGGTGCTGCAGTGGTTATCACTTGTGCCTCACAGCAAGAAGGTCTTGGGTTCCATTCCAACACCAGTCGGTGGGACCTTTCTGTGTGGAGTTTGCATGTTCTGCCCATGTCTGCATGGGTTCTCTCCAGGTACTCCAGCTTCCTCCAACCATCCAAAGACATGCACTGATTGGTTAAAATCGTCCATAAGCGTGAATGTGTGAGTGATTGTGTCTGTATATGTCAGTCCTGCTGCAGTCATCTTTTCATGGTCATCAAATATGACCTGTTTAAATGTTCAAAGGTTCCAGAATGTGGAAATACTATCATCTTCTAGAGCAGTGTTTCCCAACCCTGGTCCTCGAGGAACACTATCCTGCATGTTTTAGATGTATCCCTCTTCAAACACATCTGATTCAAATGATAAGCCTACCATCAAACTCTACACAAGACTTATAATGACTGTCAGATGTTTTCAAAGAGGGAAACATCTAAAACATGCACATAGTGTTCCTCGAGGATCAGTGACAGTGGATGTAGAGACTTGTTTTGATATCTTTGATAAAACAGTCACTTCTATATTTCTGATGTAATAACCCTCAACTTTAATCTGAGCTTTTATGACCATCTATATGATCACTAAATAAAATATAGGAAAATAAATGATTTTCATGAAAAACACACAAAAAAAACAAAGGATAATATTATCATCAATGCTCATGCATCACTCAAAGGTTAACTAGATAGAAAAACAATATGTGGGAAGTCACATAAAATTAATACTGGGTCTTAGTGGGTTAGAATAATGGTGAATAATACTTCAGTGATCAGCCCAAAATAAAAAATGTTGTATATTGATATTTTTACAAGACTCACTTAACTGAATTTAAATACTTCTGGGCATCTGACCAAGTTTTAGTTTGTCTGATAATTAACTGGTTTGTTCATAATAGTGTAAAATAAGATTAGACTCAATTCATCATGCTAGGAACTGGCCCTTTAGCATCCTACTAGTGTTGTTGAACTGCTGAGGTTTGTTAAATGTCTTGAGTGTATACGTGTGTGCTGAGCGTAACAGGAAGCTTGGTGTGGGCAGTTTGTCTCCTGAGCAGTGCAAGTGTCGTGTGACAAACCCCTACCTTCCCCACCTCCTCCTCCCCCTCCTCCCCCTCCTCATGGTGCTGGATAAAGATATTAGTTAGGCACTGATGACACTGCATGCACACCCGTAATGGCCTCATAAATTCAGCTTGGGTGAAAGCAAAAAACAGAGTGAAAAAGGAAGGAAAAGGACTGTGGGCTCATTGGCAGTCCACTCTCACACTCACTCTGCTCTAAACCACCCACTACATTGTTTACCTACAGTTTACAGATGCAGAAAAGAGTCTTACAACTTTCACTTGACACATGAAGGCTGCAGGGTTTCTGAGAAACATTTGCATTTTGCTAAATAAAATATATAGGTGTTTAAATATTTAACTCGACACTGATAAAAATGATACTGGACTACTGGTTTTGCAGATGTAAAAATCTAAACTCCTCTGTGATTGTAACTCCTTAAAGGCAAGAAGGTTTGTGTTATATTATGCACATCATCAAAAATGTATTGCTTCTTTTCTACCTTTGCAGGTGGTTCTCTGGTTGCCATGGTGATGGGATGGATATAGAGTGTGGAATGGAGGTACATGCAGGTATATGAGGTTTTAAGTAGGAAATTTAAACACTACATTTACAAGTTATCCAGAAATAACACAAGACACACCTCAAGGATGATGTGGAACCTAAAACCCTGACCCTGGTTGTAATGGTGAATTGCTGATGAGTTTATTTACGTATTACTCTGAAAATCCAAATCAGTTTCAAACCTGTTTTTTCCTGAATGACTTGACTTGAATGTATTGATAAAAAACAGTGGGTCAAAGGTTATTAAACATGTTCTTGCTGTAGATACTTTTTGTCCCCAGTGGTTATTTGAGTCTTTGAGGTTTAAAAAATGTGATCATGTGACCCTTTTGATGTATTAAAGTTTAACATTTTAAGGTCAACACTACTGTGGAGTTCGATCATGCTACGGTTGTTTTTTATTATTATTTTTATTATACCCTTATTTAACCACATTGAAATAGATATCTCAATATTGACAAGTGAGACCTGACCAAGGCGGCAGCACACACTAACATGATAGAGACAGAAAAATTATTTAAAAAATAAGCCTGCACAGAAGCTTAAACACAGGCAGCACTGACGCCCTCCACCCACAGCCCGACTTCAGCCTTGTGATGGAACATGGGTGGATGTAGGTGGAGGTGGTTTACAGCAGGTGAATAGTTACCGTGGAACTCTGGGAAACTTTGTTCAGAGAGTCAACAGACAACAAAGAGGTGGTCTTCACACTGACACTTTATTTTATAGAATGTCATTTTGAATACACCATGGGTCTATATCTATATATCTATATCTATATCTATATCTATATCTATATCTATATCTATATCTATATCTATATCTATATCTATATCTATATCTATATCTATATCTATATCTATATCTATATCTATATCTATATCTATATCTATATCTATATCTATATCTATATCTATATCTATATCTACAGTATATCTATATCTATATCTATATCTATATCATGTCATGACGTAGAACATAAACAGCACAACCTCCACCCATTCATTACTACAGAGCTTCTCACATGGAGGATTGACACAGATCTATCAGAGGGAATTTGACCTCTGACCCCTGGTGCATCATATAGCACAGTGTAAAAATGGGAGGCAGTACTGTGTGGTGTTATTTAAGGGGATAGAGAATCAAAATCATGGTTTTAATTTTTCTGGTGTTAGTTCAGAGTCTTCCTGCTGTTGGGAATACACACAAAGTGCCAGTGGACTGTCATAGTCTCTGTTTCAAGTATTTCTCCTTTTTTGAATTGCCGCCAGAAATTCAACAGATGCAAGTTTTGCTGAAGTGTGACATCACATTACAACCCTAACCCTTCAGGTTAGGGTTAGGGGGGGTTCTGTCCCTAATTCCATACCCCTAACCCTGCGCTCTCACCCTGTCTTGCACCACCAGGAATGGTGATGGTGATGGCCAAGGGACAGTTGCTCCCGGTGGGACTAGTGTCCAGCAGGTGAATTTTGGATCATCTCCCCTTAAGGTTCCCAGGGTGCCATGTGTTACGGCAGGCTTTTGTTCCTATGACAATTGGGGCTACCTAATTATTGGAAAAATGGCACTGATTATAAGTTTTGCAAACTACTGATGAATTATTTTTAAAATGTGGACAGTGTCACCAGGACATTAAAGTGAACTTGACATTGATATGTGCCAGTCAGTGACTGTGCCTCAGAGTGAAGGAAGGAAGTGATGTTTTCTTGGCAGTAGCAGTGTCAGTCTTGCCACACCGGTGTCACATGGCCAGTATTGATTGTTAGATCCAGGAGCTGTTAAAGGCCTACTTGCATCTCAATGTGTCCTTTAGTAAAAGATTAATGCGGTCTCCGAAAAACAAACTCTGTCTCTTTAATATTAATGAAACTTTAATGGCAGTTTTCCAAATCAAAGTGAGCATCTAAATGAAACTGCTCTACAAACACAGGGGTCAACAAAAATAATGTGTACCATTTCTAGTGTGTGATTGTGTGTAAATATAGGCTGAATGTTGGACACACAGACACTGACATATTAATGAATGAGACAAATATCAGTCATGACAGAGGGTCAGCTCAGGTTAACCCACTGTGGTTTTATGGACTTGACTTCACATAAATACGGGTATTAGATTTATTCATACCCATCCATAACAAAAACAGATAAACATATTGTACACTTTTAATTAATAGCTGTCTCCTGTGTTGATATTGATCTGGTAAAAGTCAGAGTAAGTTAATCATTTATACTGCAATTTTAATGTGTATTGTTCTAGGATTTTCCTTTGCTTTTGCTTGAATGAAAAACAAATACTGAATGTACATAGATACAGTGTGCATCATAGACACAACAATATCTTCTGAAATAAATATGTGTTTTTCATATCACATGTGCATAATTTAATATTGAGACACAAAAACCCTTTTACACTACTGTGGATAGTAAAAAAGCATTTCTTAGAATGTTCTAGTCACCATTAATCTTATTTTTACAGCTTTCCTTTGTAAAACCAACTCCCATTGTGCTCTGTCATAAAGTTCTCACAGACAAACAAAAACAATCATCCAGCTGCGTTCTTCCCCATTATGAAGCAAAGGTGAACTAAAATTAGACACCGTGACACAACAGTTTGTTCCTGAATCCAACTGCTTCAAAAACTTTATGCTTTACAGGAGTCTGTGTCAACAGACAGAAAAAGGTTCTTCCAAGGATTCACAAATAACTGTGAACAATATGAAGGTCATATTTTGGCTTAAATTTATGCCTTCAATAGGAATGTGTCAAATTTCTGTGGAAGCAAATTTATTTTCATTTGCCACTCATATGTAGTAAATGTTTTTACTCATAAACATAGTCCTTTGTATTTGTAAGTTAAATTAACCTACATTATTCACTGATATTTTTAATCAGTAACTTGTTTTTGCTTCTACACAGGTATATCATTTTTTGGAAATGATTTCCCTCAGTAATAAAAATAAAAAGCTAAATCTTACATACTTTGATAATTTTAACTGGAAAATGAATGAATGAAGTTCTGCTTGGCTTATTATTACTATTTTTTAAATATATAATAGCGTCATTACATGCATTGTTGCCCATAACATTGGAGTGATTGTGTTTTGAGACAAATTCCTCTTTTTATTCTAAGTTATACATATCAGTGTCATTTTTGACCAGGTTCAATGATACTGAGTCTCAGTTACACATTATCTATGAAGAATAAATCACACCGTCACAACCATTTCAGTAGAAGAGGAATTCTGTGACAACATTACGGGTATCAGTGTACACAGTTTTGTGTATGTTTCATGCAAACTTTATTTAACTTATATGTTACACTATGTATGTCCATTAGACCTGTAACAAAACTTTTTTTTTGTTATTTTAAAGCCAATTGCTGTGGTTCCCATTCTTCAAGTTGAGGAATGACCAGATAACAAATTATTTTGATTTTGGACTATGGGAAGGCCTGCCTCATGAGCCATGAAGTTTTAATGTTTATTCTTGACATGTTGACATATTTTGCCTCATAATTTTACTACCATTAGCCATGGGGCATTTTGGGGTTTATCACATGAAACGTGACTATATTTCCTGTAAGGTGATACCCAATATATTCACAATCTAGACAGGCATAGTTGTTTTAAAGCAAAAATTTGCTAAATTTTAGGTGATTTTCGGGGTGTCAGATCATTGATAGATAGCCTTTATTGTCATCATACACAAAAGTACAATGAGATTTCAATTACAATTGAGATTTTGTACCTCATGCATGTACTGAATCAACTAAATATAATGATGAATTTAACTTTGTAATAAAATATATTTACAGCAACAGCATTGGAACATTGTACATAACATTTTCTGCCCACTTGGAAAACAACACGGTTTATTAGGTTGAACACATAGAACTGGAGAGTAAGTTACTTCAATAATAATTTGTTCAGTGTGGTACTGCACAACCTGAAGTAGACACCTTCTCTGGTCTAGATTTGTTATTATCTGAGTGGCAAAATCAGACATCATTTTCCAACCCTCGTTCAGCAACATCATTTGTCACCTTGATAGACTTTACAAATTTTTCAGCCACTTGGTACCCATTATACTCTTTCCAAGTTTCCACTGGTTGAGTTAACCAATCACTCAACTCCAAATGCATCAGACAAGAAGTGTGATTCTGGTCCCACCAAATCTGTAAGTGTTGTTGTGTCTTTTATGATGGGAAACAGTGGTTTACTCATTCTGTAACTTTCTGGTTTCTCTATTTCTGACAGTTGCACTGCGATCTCCTCTTTCGCAAACTTAGTCATGCTGAGATGGGAAAATATTTACTTTTATAAACTTTCCGAAAAAATATATAATATAAAATAGCCTAAAAAAATTATATTTTTTAAGAAAAAAAAAATATTTTAATTATATTATCCCTCAACTTATCATTTGTACATGTGTATTATGGTTCAGATCTACAGAGGCATGAAAAGAAAATTGTTAGAATTCAAACTAATTTACTGTAGACATTTCAGGTTGTTCATATTTGTTCAGGATATTCACATTTTATTGTTACAGGATAGTTGTCATAATCTAATGTTATTTTTTGCACTGAAAGACAAACATTCTAAGGTGTCATCATTATTTATAAGCAAAGTATAATTTTTTTCCACATTAAAGCAAGAAGAAAATATGGAGTCATATTTTCTTATAGGTTGTTATGCTATTATTTTACTGTAGATGATACGGTAATATGTTGAACCTGAACTAAAATGAGGTTTGACGTCCTTGACTGTACAAATTCATCCCAGGCTGTTTTGAAATCTTTGAATGGCCGCATGTTTGAGATTCCTGCTCTACAACTTTATTCTTCTGCCTTATTACAGTTCATCAAATATTCTATGAACACAATTTTAAACCCTTATTGAACGCCAAAATACTGAACACAATAAACTGGATACAATACAAATCAGGACATGTATACCTCATGTTTAGGAAGTAAAGAAAAGAGTTGTAATTTGACCTTTGTGATTTTTTTTTTAAAAAAAAAAAAGGAAAATAAACTCATTCCAATGAGACACAGAATAACTCCTAATAAAATGGCGTGGAGGCTCTTGAAGGGAAATAGAGGACATTTATTCAACTTTAAATAAAATGTTATGGTGTAAAAAGTAGGCCATTGGGTCCAGGTTAAATCCAACTGGAATGTTCCTTTAGGTTTTGGTGGCTACGCCCTCCCTGCTCTAGTTTTACTGAAAGACTTGAAAACAGTCACAGGAAGGAGTATATCAAGATGGAGTTCCTTTTTTAAGCCACAGTCTTATTGTTTCACCTCAGAGCAGCCGAGTGGAGGAGACACGCTCTTTCCTCGCCTGATGCAAACAGGAGACACTGATAAAGATGGACCTCAGGCTTCAGATGCACGTGTCTCACAGAATCTTTTAGGAAACACGTCCTGTTGGATACTGTAACTGTACAGTCACTGACTACCTGACAACTGTACGAGTGTTTCCTCTAGATCTGTGTCGTCTGTGTGATGTGTATCAGGAAGATTTACAGACTAGGTTTTGACACCATACATTCCCAGACCTGAACCCATTGAACATCAGATAAAGCTGAGGTTTTACATTTTGCAACATGACATCAAATCTAACAGTAACATGAAAGTTTGAAAAAGGTGAACAGGAGAAGACACATGAAAACAATGACTGAAAGGGTTTATTACACCAAATACTGGTTTCTGAACTGTTCTTATGTTAAAACAGGGGTGTTGTGCTCTTTAGAAATGAATACAACTTAGTTTCATTGTATTGACTGAGCTCTGATTACACATTTCTGCAGAGTTTTCATTTTCTGCATGTTATGAAATTCATATGTTTTTAAAACTTACCTCCACTGGCTTCAGTTTAATATATTCATCCCTGCTTCATATTAAAATTGTGGCAGTATGTGTTCCCGTAACATTTAATCACTTATTTTTAAAGCCCCTAATTATACTGAACACTTATGAACACTTATTTACATGAGCAGCTCATGGTCAACTGATTCTTCCGGTGAATAAAGGTGCTGTTACAAACCAATCCTTAAACTCTGGAGTGATTGAAAGTAGTTTTGTTTAATGCATTATTTTTATTTACTGGGTAAAAAAGTTTTGTTTCTGAATCTGAATGAATGGAGGGTTTTACTGTTGGATAAAAACATGGCAAAAGTCTAAATCACATGGTAATTCAAAAGTGCTCACTGAAGTAAATATAAACTAATATATTACCACAAATGATTTTTTTTTTTTTTCAAAAGAATCAACTTTAATGTTAATTTCACTCAAAGGCACTGTAGGTACTGTGGTCTTTTTTTTTTTTTTTTTTTTTTACAAAACAATTAAGAATTCAGATGCTATAGTGTTACATACACATGGCCAAACAAATCGTGTGTTGGGTCTTTCTAGATCCAACACATGACTTATTTGGGACATGGAGAAAAGTTTGAACAGGCATTTAAAAACCATATCATATTTGACAAGAGTTTACCACAGTGATCTTGAGTCTATATGATGCTATCAACTCTAGATCAGGTCAGAGGTCAGAGAGGTCAGTTTAGGCTAGAACCTGTTACACATTCAAATACATTCATTCATTCATTATCTGAACCCGCTTTATCCTCACTAGGGGGGCCTAATCCAGCTACAATGGGCGAAGGCGGGGTACGCCCTGTATGAGACGCCAGTTCATCGCAGGGCTGACATACATAGACAAATAATCACTCTCACATTCACACCTATGGCCAATTTTAGATTAACCAATTAACCTATCAGTGCATGTCTTTGGATGGTGGGAGGAAACTGGAGTGGGCGAAAACCCACGCAGACACGGGGAGGACATGCAAACTCCACACAGAAAGGTCTGGTGTGGGATTCGAACCAGGGTCCTTCTTGTTGTGAGGCACAAGTGCTAACCACTGCACCACCGTGCCGCCCTCAAATACATTCTAACTCCATAAATCTTTAAATTATACTAAGAAAAACAGTGGGTGAATTGTATAAATCCTTTGTTATGTTTCTTTGAGGAACTTAGATTTTAAACATTTAATTTATTTCTTTCCACATTTTAATATCACTGATTTCTTCAATTTGCATTTTCCATACTTTCCAAAGTTGATCTTATTTACACTGTTGTAGTGCACACAGAGAGAGCCTGAGTGGATAATAAACCACTGAAAAAAGCATATATTAACTCTTTAGCCTAGTCTAAGTGTTGTGCATCATTGCAGAATTATAGATTATCACTATTAGCCTTGCCCTTAAAATCGTATCATATTGTCGTACCTTTGATTTATCCCCCTTCATCCCCAAACTCTCCTCTGCTTTGTCATTATTCTCTGCAGCTGCACAGCCCACCTTCCTCCCCTTTATTGACTCAACATGAAAACACAATTATTGCACCAACAAAAAAGGGGTCAAATGTACAGCCACATAATGTTTTTCAATGAGCAGGAGGAGCGCACTGAGAGGAATATTCCAACACATTTGATTTAAGTGACTGTTTACACTACATAGTAAGTGTCTGTTTTCTTTTTCCTTCTAAGGTTTTATAGAATGCAGCGACAAACTGTGCAATCATATGCCAATGGCTCTATTTTAGGTTTCCTCATGTCACTGTGGATTGAATTTTTCCCTTTTAGTGTCGTCAAATTACTTTAGGAGAGATTGTCTCTCCTATAAGCACAGAAACATATGAACCTTATGGTAAATGGAATCATAACCATATTTTAATGTCTAAGAGGGGATTTTGGCACAACACATGAACACAAATGACATCAACATGAAAAAAAAAAGCTAATTTCATCCCATTTTATCCTTTACTGTCCCCTTCAGAGCCACTCCCAATGTTTACCCTCCACTTTGTTGTTGTTTCACAGAGACCACAGATATTATTCAGGGTAATAAATCTTCACCAGCTGACCACTGTTGAGCAATAAAAATAGCTTGCCTTAGTGACTCACAGTAAATTCACAGAGGGGTTAAATGTGAGCACGGTGTCCATAAATTGCTAAGGATGTGAAGTTGGGTTGTGCAGGAAACAGGGAGAGCAGCTTCCTGTTATGTAGAAAAGAGCCTGTTGTGCACCAATTAGACAGTAAGGGAAACAAGGCTGGACTATTACTGTAGGAAAACTGACATAAAAACTGAATAATAATAATAATAATAATAATAATAATAATAATAATAATAATAATAATAATAATAATAATAATAATAATAATATTAATAATAATAATCCCTATGATAACCTGTGTCTTTCAGGAAGCTGCATCACTGTGAATTACAAATTAACCTCCTTATATTTATTCATTTTTTTGCTGAATATATATACAGTATGTATGTTTCCATGGTAGATGTTGCTCAAAGTTTAGTAAAACATGAGGAATATTTGTGATTTTAATGGAAATCTGGAGCGTCAGTTCTTTTTTTGTTCACATTTATTACACTTTATGTGTTCCCCGTATTAAAATGCAAACCTTTAAATGCTTTGAACATTTTTCAACACTTGATCCAACCTGCTGCTGGGGTTTGATGGTCCTGGTGCGGGTCTGCAGAGGGGAGCAGGAGCTTCTCTCCATTTGGTTTCCAGTCGCGTCCTGCTTTACGCGCCGCAGGACGCACCAACGATCAGCTGAGCAGCCTTTCACAGTCAGAGGAAAACACACGGAGCTGTTCCACCAGCATCAGTCTCCTCTGTCCTCACACTTATGCGGAGTTTCCTGCCAGTAGCTCTTCACTTTTTTGTTCTGTCAAACTTCGTGAGGGCCTGTCGTCGCTGCGTTCATGAACGAGATGTTGGAGATGTTCGTTGCGCAAAAATGAACACAGGTGAGATTATTGATTTTTAGTGGTTTTGATCTGGTTCTGATTCACTCTGCGGTCTGTATTTATAACGTTATCAGCAAGTGATAAGGAGCATGTACTGTAAAGAGGCAGGAGATTTTTATTTTTTAATTTGCATTTGATTTCTTTTTTATTGATGGTTAAATGAAGCAACAACAGGATGTGCTGCCCTTAATGGGATATACAGCATATTGTAATTTAAAGATCTTAAGTCACATTAAAATCCCACTAAAGAAACAAATAAGAATGGACGCAGAAATAAGATTTGCAGTTACCTATAGGTCCAAGCTCAAAACTAATGTTAAGTAATTATTAGATAATCAGTAAAGTCAACCTGTAACTATAGTAAACCAAAGATCAAGATAAGTGACTGTATTTCAGATACTCTTGTGGAAATATCAGTTTAATGTAATAAATGTAAGTTTAATGTGGATTTTTTTTTTCATTGTTCTGTTCTGCCTTTACCTCAAAACAGTAAAGGCAGCCTGTGAGAGGTTTCTCCTACTTCAATCACAGGAAGTGAGTCAGGGAAATCCCTTAGATTTTTTGTATTCTTTTTCAAAGGGTGTAAGAGTATACAATGCATAGCCCTAATTTTATACTTAAAGCTCTAAATTCAACCAGATTGACTAATTACATGTAGGTATATAATCTGAAAAAGTCCAGATCTATACTGGCTGTACAGATTGTCAGTACCTTCTAAATATTCAGCAAACTTATGGAATAAATGGTCAAATGGCAAGAACATGAATATGATCTATGAATGTGAATCTAAACGAGCCATTTACAGATTAGTGCTGTTTTGTTAGTTGTGAAATTAGATATTTTAAGCAGTTTTAGGTCACAGGAACACAATACGAATGACCTTAAAGCTATTTTAAAGCCCATAATCTTACAGTTTCCTCTTCCTGTTGTTCTTTCAGACTGCACCAAGCCTTCTGTTGCTCCAAAGCCAAGATTTGTTTGTCATGCCTCTCCTCTCATGTCTGCAGCCAGGGGTCCTAAACCTTCTATAGCCCCAAAACCCAAAGTCACATCAGAGCTCAATGGGAAAGACGGGTTCTTCTCTAGCAACCAGGGAGGATGCATTAATGGTGGATTACTAACATCCACTGGGGATGAAGAGAACGGAACACAGAATGGGTTAAATACAGTGGATGTAGAGAAATCACCATCAGATGATTGTAGGTCCTGTGTCCTTGAATCATTGCGAAAAGATTTACAGGTTGTCTCACAGGGGTCAAAGGATGGAGAAGTAAGAGTGGATGTGAAAGAAGAAGATATGTTTCAGAAAATGGATGAGGACTGGAGATTAACTGACAGCATCCTAACAGAGGAGGCAGACTCTCTGGAAACGCTCTGGATCAGTGATGCTGGACTCACAGCCAACTCTGAGGATGCAGTGGAGATGACAGACACAGACTTAAATGAGGAGATGGATGCCGATGGGTGTGATGCAGGCGAAGCGCTGGCCGACGCAGATGGCCTCTCGATGGGAGACATTTCTGTGAATAGTATCAATGAGGAGGCCAGCTGCTGTTCAAAGAGACCTGAGACAGAAAATCAAGGGCTGAAACAGAGGCATGAAAAATGGCAAATTAAAGAGGAGGAAGCAGGTGACTGTACGGCAGATGACCTGACAGAGTCTCTATCAGATGAATCTGGACTCTTCAGCAGTGAAAACACAAAGGACACTGAAAGGAAACCCATTTCAGCAACAGAGAGAAAACTGGAAGATGACTCGACATGTGATTGTGAAATTACACAAATGAACTTAAAAAGTAGCCGTAAAATAAAAGGAAAACATGAACAGAACATCAGTTTTTATGACTTAAGCCATGAAGATCAGAAACAGATACCTGACAGACATGTTGCCTTTAATGAGGTTCCATCTCATGAGCCTTATTATTTCTCATCAAAGGACATTATCAACAAGGAGCTGTACTTAAAAAGTAACAAAGATCACAGACTGGCAGAGAGTCCAGTCACAACACCAAAGGTCCTATCTTGCAGTGGAGTACCATCATGCAAATATAAAAATGTCACAGGTGAACATTTGCAGTGTGGGAAAGCTACAGTAAATGAGCAGGCAGACTATGTTTCGTCTGAGGTTTACGTGGAGATTGGTAGCAGTGATAAGTACAGCCGTGATGGCACTGATGAGAACAAGGTAAGAACATGTCAGAACAGGATGTCTGGCAGAGATGAGGATCACAAAGTCATCACAGCGGAGGCTTTGTTAAATCATCTGGACTCCCCGCCCAGATTCAGGCTGGTGTCCATCTCAGTGCCAACAGACACTGACACCTCGCTGACCTCCTCTCTGTCTGAGAGCCAGCTGCTTTCTCCAAGTGACTCGGACATCGTTCGAGATGAAGATGATCTGGAGGGTCACATTGTTCCATTTCTGGATGACACCGCTGATGTGGAGCAGGACTTCAGTGACGAGCATGTCTATGAAGAACCAGGTCATATTTCTGAGGGTGAAAATCTTTATAAGATATGCTCCACTTCATCATCACACCGCATTAATAATAATTTAACAGATCTGGGAGTCCAGTTTGGTCAGTGGTCCTGCAGGAGTGGATTTGGCCAAACTGGACCAGCACTGAGCAGCAGCCCCATGTTGAAAACAGCATCCGGCCACACAAGCTACCCTAAACCCCACTATCTGTCCTTGTACCCCCGCTCCCTGTCCATGGAGGGACAGGAAATTCCTTTGTGTGTTTACAGAGACACAGACGGATCTCCAATGCAGAAAGGTGCTATTTTTAAAACTGGAAGCTTCTCCCAGCGTTCACCTCTGTCCAGTGGCATGTCCACACCAACATCTGTGATGGATATCCCTCCTCCCTTTGAGCTGGCTTACATCACCAAAAAGCCCATCACAAAGAGCTCCCCTTCACTTCTTATTGAGGGAAGTTCTTCAGAGAAAAACAGGAAAAAGAAATCGTCCATAAAGCGCTTCCTGATGCTTAAATTTAGGAGGAAAACAGAGAGTAAGCCTGTGGTGGATGTCAGCCCATCATCTCAGAACCCAGCAGAATCCAGTTTACATCCACCCAGCAGACTGATCAGCTTAGACAGACACAGTCTAACTAGTTCTCCACAGTTAAAATCCCGTTCTGACATTAAACCTCCGCTTGTATCGGATCCTGCCTTCTTATTGTACAAGGAAAGCAAAAGAAAAGAGAACTCTGTGGCCTTCCTTAACCGCAGCGTTATCCGAGTGGAGTCATTTGAGGATCGTTCCCGTGTTCCTTTCACACCTCTTCCTCTCACCAAACCTCGCTCCATCTCTTTTCCCAACACTGATACCTCTGACTATGAGAATGTTCCTGCCATTAGCTCTGACTATGAAAACCTCCAGGTCCCACAGCGGAGGCCTGTGCGACAGGTGCCATTCACAGACTTTTTTGACCGTCCAAGCCGTGTGCTGTCGTCTGCCAATGAGACAGATGGTTACGTGGACATGAGCAGCCTCCCTGGGTTTGAGAGAAAAACTCAGTCACCCGAACAAGAACCAGAAAGGTATGTAAAATAGGTGTTTGTGTGTATAGTTGTGTTCCAAGGGGAAGCCAAAGAACTGAATAATATAACTAATAATATAACTAACATGACAGTGACAACACCGGCACTTCTATGAGTAACCACTTAAGGCTGGGGGAGGGTTATTAATATATGTATATTAAACATGTGCATATCTAACAGGGTGGCTTCTTTATATCTGTCATGTATAGGTTTTTGACTCAGGGCTTCTATGCATTCAATACAAATGAATATTTTCCATGACAAAAAAAGCCAGTTTTTTTTTTTCTTTTTAGATTTGTGATTTAAAAATGTTGAATAACAAGACTCTTCCCAGATTTTTTCTTCGGATATATTATCAAGTTTACCAGGCCTCATTGACAACGTCTTGCCTGTTAGCTTCAGGTAACAACATTAGCTAATCATAGCATTAGCATACATTAGCATACATTTGGTATTTCATCTGATGTTCAGTTAACCTACTAATTAAGCTTTCACAAATTAGCATGTGTATTAGAAGTGTGGTAATCTTTTATTTTAAGGATGCATTCTAATCAAAATGAAAACACAAAGAGAGTGAATAAACACAGATATCCCGTATGTGTTGTTTTTGTGACATTTAGTGGGTCACAGAAACCAGTACAAAAACTAAGCAGCTACTTATAGGTTGTTATAGGTTGCTGATTCTTTGAAGCAATTTTTACATATAGGAGATAAGATTTATCTGAGTACTCATTAATTAATGAAAAACCAGCCACCGCCAGTAATATTGGAAAGTGATGGTACTATACACTGAGAATAATTATGCTTTTGAATCATTCACTGGTGAATCACAAGTGAATTGAAATGAGTTCACAGGTCTAATTTTTATACTTGACACAAAGACAACTTTACTATTGTTATTTAATGTGAGTTAATGGTGTTAGTTTAATGCTGTAGTAACTCTTTTAAGTTAATGGTAATATTATCTGGATGAGTAGCATTGACAGATTTACACCAGAGAATTAGTTTTAATAATAATTTAGGGAAGTTCACATACACATGAGAGTTGAACAAGGTGAATATATCACTGAACTGTTACTACTGTATCCAATTTATAAATCACATGTGAGAAGAGGTGAATTATATTTTTCTATTCCCATCATGGTGGATAATAAATGTAGGTAATGTAGATTAAACTGATTACTAATACTAATACAAACACTAATAGATATTAAAAATGGTAACATCCTTATACAATACCATACGTTGTATTTTGAACTTTAATAACTGATGCATGAAATTATCATATAAGTTTAAATGAGAGCAGTGCATGACTCATCTGCTAGAAGGTTCCCGGGTTAGATAAATATAATACTAATACATTACTCAACATAAAATATGTCAGATTTAAATTCTGAATAACTAATATTGTCAATCATGAAGTGAGCTCTTCAGAACCACACATGTTTTTGATTAACCCTGTTTGGACAGGAAATTAATTACAACTGAATACAGCTAGGGAATGTCATTGATCCACACACACACACACACACACACACACACACACACACACACACACACACACACACACACTCTTACTGTATTGGCAAGTGGGCGTCAGTGTTCATGTCCATAAACCAGTGCATGTTGTCTCAGAGCTTATGTCCACATCTTCCATACTATCTATGTGTATTAATGTAGATTGATACTGTTGGGTGTAATATTGATTACCCTTGCCACCTTTTACATTGAGCCTTAGTGTTTTTTATTACTATTTGGCCTTTGTGTGGGTTTAATAATGTCCCTGGGGTAAAAGATTTATAACTATGTATTATGGTCTGGCCCCTGATGCTGTGACCACTGCAGTCATGCATGAGGTGGAAGGAGGGCGCAGTATCTTCTGTCTTAAAACGGAGATAGAGGACTCAGCTGTGATATGTCTGTGTGTTGTTGGGACATGTTGGGTGGTGGAAGAGGAAACACTGCTGCTGCTGCTGCTGGTGCTGAAGGGGTGGTCCCTTCAGATCTAAGTGACAAGTGTCTGTGTGTCCATAGTTTTCTTCATAAATCATCTGTCCTAAAGAGTGTTGAATGAGTGTCGGTTCTGTAGAGCTTCTTGTCTCTGGGCTGTGCTGGTATGATCAGGCATACCATGCTGACATTAACCCATCCCCCCTACATTCCTTTTGGCTGTGCCCATATCATGCTGGACGCTCAGGATGATTAATAGTCAGAGCATTTTGGAGTCATTGCTCTTCTCTACCAGGCAGCAACAACAAGCTGAGATACAATCTCAGTATGTTCTCAGTAGTCAGCAGATGCACACTGCAGTGCTTCTTACTAATCATGTTTGCAATTTTGGCGATGTTTTCAAACCTTGAATTTTTCATATGAACAAACACACTATATTTATTAATTTTTCCATATTGTTGAGAGCATAAGTGCACCAAAAAATGGAACATTTCGCAGCCATGAAAATGTTGTAAAAAGAGCAAGAGAAAAAAAATAAAACCACAGTTTCAATCTTACTCAATACTAACACTCTGGGCAGGGTATGTTGTAAGTCTCTGTTTCTTTTCAAGAGGGATTTGTAAATGGGATTCAACACCACCCAAGGGTGACCAAATGAAATGAACCTTTACATTGAATACAATTATGGTTTTCTGTAAAGTGAACATCGTTGGAAATATCTAATACAAGTACACAAGTAGGTCTAGCTGTTATAAGTAGTGTTACATATTCCAGCATACAGCTAATGTTCTTTATTACAGAATGAAATTTAGATTTGATCACAAAGAGTGCATTTGCTAGTACTTGTCTGTTTAGGTTTGAGAATCCACTTTGTTCTTTTTTTTAAGGGTCAGAGAGAAAATAAAGACATGAAAATATAGCAGAGACACTTTGTTGCTGCTTAAGATGCATTTCTTTACTGCACTTTATTGTTCATTTTTTTCCTTAATTTTACTCCCTTTATTCTAACACAGATATTTGTAATATAGACACAACATTTAGTTTCAATGGAGTCCTCATTGGACATTTAATTTTGCATCAATGGCCTGTCACAACATACAGACAGATTTCACACTAAATGGATGAAACAATAAGACATAATAAATCATCCCCTAGTGTATCCATCATGCGTGATAAACAAAGGGTATGATCAAACAAAGAAGACAAGAAAGACTGATACTGAGAGACAGACTGTTAGAATAGAGCTGCACATTTTAGGGAAAGGGCCAATGTCGAAGTTTTCAGGATTTTACCATTTTTCATTTCAGCTTTATCTTCTCAGTTGGTTATAAAGGAAATTGTATTGTTACAATCGTAATCATTAATCATATTGTTTTTCAACACAAATTTAAACTTACAAAAAGTTAACTTATAGAAAACATATAGCAATGTTCAGTCCTCAATAAGCATATTTTAGTCAGTAGCTCTTTCTACTCAGTATAAATCCTAATTATGACAACACATTAGAGATTGTGATTTTTTTACCCAATTTCTACAAATGAATCACTGAAAATCCTCATACATTAGGAATTGCAGCATTTGGTGATTATATAATTACACAGGCTGATCATGTATAATTGCAGCCTTCCCTTGGAGTATATTCTATATTTTTGGTTAATCTTAAGATGAATGCTTTAATAGTCTTTGCATTTTGGCAATATAGCATGAGGTTACATAGAAATAGATGGTAGAGATACAGTCAATGGGTTACCTATTTATATTTGTAGGAGCCTGTACTTAAGGCTTAAGTACTTTTTCTTTCACCAGGATCATTCAATAGTATTTGCACTCAAGTAAAGAATACACTTGTCACCTCTGCTTAGCTTTGCACATATGTTATTGTTTTTCACAAAAGTGTGTAAAAGCTAATGACTTCTATTCAAATACTAAAGTGAGACAGTGGTTTAATGGTCATTGTCTGCGCTCTGTTTAAGCTTCCAGTGAATACAATGAGTGTAATCATAGAAAAGCAATATCTGGATGCATACAGTGTCGGCAGTTGCAGCTGTACATTTTGCTATAGCCTGAAGGGGTAATATTAGCCGGTAGTTTAGAGATGCCCCATCCCTGCGATCATGGGAAAATATATGACCACCAATGAATGTAGGAGAAAATGAGAATACATTTTTTAATCTCTTTTTGGGTAATGCATTTCCATAGTTTTTGCCTTTGGCCCTCATGCAAAATCACAGAAGCGTGAGAAGGGACAAAGGCTGTTTCATTAGCAGTGATATAAAACCCTAATATAGAAAGTGTGCATGTAGTTTGTGATTCAAGCAGCCACTTATATGCATTTGAAGTTAGTAACAATGAGCACAAATGGGCCATGCAGCTTAAATGTGTGTTCGATGCAGAGATCTGAACAGCTCACATATGTTGTTCATACGTAGCTAATTTCCATCTCAGTGGGGTTAAATCCATTGGTGCTTAGTGGAAACATGACAGTAACTCTGCTCACCCATCATGTAGAGGACTGCTGCATCACTACTGTAACTTAAAGATGTATTTTGACTTTCATAGCTTACACCTCCCACTGAGCTGCAGCCATTTGCATTTTCATTTGAGCTCCCTGCAGAAGAGGCTCTTGTAGCATAAAATGCCGACACGCGTCCCTGGTCGGGTACAGATGTCACTGCAGGCCTTTTAGAGTCACTTTATTGGCTTCTCTAGACCTGCACTATTTTATCTGCTCACATTTGCTTCAAACATTCAATATGTTTATTATAGGAATATTTCAAAGAACAAGGCTATAAAGGACACAAATGATTAAACAATATTCATGTGTTTTATGCTCACACTGAGGTTTGAGGAGATTAGTTCCTTAGATTAAAAATTAAAGATGTGTTTTAAACTGGACCACATGCAGGAAGTGGCTGGATTTGAGGTTTCATCAGTTTATGTTGGATTATCTCACCCTAGCCTTTAACATCCATTAAATGACAATGGCAAATATGCTAATGAATCTGGAGGTGAATGTCTGTATTGCTATTTAACTCAGTTCCAACAACAGCTGCTGTCTGTATGCCTAGCTAAAATCAGAACTAAAGTCAAGGTTGTTTTCAGGGTCAGAGGAAGAAAGAGTGATTCAAAATATCAAAAATGTGATTCAGAATGTTGGATTTTGTATTTTTTTTTTTTTACCAGGAATGTTAAAATACAGTGTGTATGAAATGCCAGCAGAGTACCTACTACATGTAGTTTAATATAATTCAGTCATAAATGATGAACATATCTTCCTCCTCTAAATGGCCCATTATTATCATGCATAACAACATTGTAAGAAATAAAATCACGTTTACAGTTGTAGTCAAAATGTTTTTCATATTTAAAAATAATCCCATGTTTTTTGGAGGTACATGGAAGAAAAATTATTCTACAAAGATTTCAATGGTAAATTAATTTACATTTATGCTCTCGCAGAAACTCTATTTTCCAGTTGTTTCCTGTCTTTCTGTCCCCAGTGCCTATACAGAAGCCTACAATGTGTGTGTAATGGCTGTTAGTCCACTGACAGGAGGGTCAGGGGGTAACGCCAGGGCAGAAGACGACCAAGGACGTACATCTGAAGAAGACGATGGAGCACCAGACACCAACTATGACCGACAGGTGAGTTCTGACACATGTAGAAGTTGACAAGTCACCTTCTAACATGTCTACATCTATATCTATGACCCTTTAAAAGCATTATTTGGGAAGAATGTTGAAAAACAAATAGAACCCACTTATGCAAACAAATAAAAACAACAATAAGAAGACACTCAAATTACACTGTAGCTCAGTGTAACCCATAAAGTTGAAATTATTTTGTTTTCAGACACATTCCTCTTTTTATTCGTATGCAATGATAATATACCGAGTCCCAGTTACACTTTATTGATCCAGAATAAATCACATTGTTACAATTATTTCATGCCTAGAATAAAGAAAAAAAGCTAAATAAATGAAAGTATTGTACATTTAACTTGTAAATTGAGTTAAACTGATCCTGTTATTGCTATTCCTATTATTGTGTGATATTTTAAAGTAGTGATATTGTTCTATTATACTGTTATCACTGTTAAACTTCTGTGCACTGACTGGTGCTTTATGTAGATTTGAGTTTGGCTTTAATTATTTTGGTATTTTCTTTGTAATAATGTAACCTATGCCATTTTGATGCCTTGTTATCATTTTTATCCTGCCATAGTAATGTAGTCATGTACATTTCTAAAACTATAAATATTTATTGAGAATTTAAAACATGTTTTCACACATGTGGAAAAAATAGTAGATCACCAAAAGTCATAAAAGATAATGCTTATGCAATCAAGTAGTAACTCCTGTGTGTATAGTGTGACTAAAACAGGCAGTAAAGAAAAGAAAGAAAAGATATTGGTGTAAGAACTGAAGTGATTTTGGTTATTATCAAGAAAACATGAAAATTGGATAGGCTAAAATGAAACTCTTATTAATTATTTTTGTTGTTATCATTATATTTGTTCAAAGAAATGTCCCTTTAGTCGTACCAGGCATTACAATTAACAAGAAATTGAAGAAAACAAGGATGGTCTAATAATTGTTTTAGCAACTGTATTTGCTCCTGTGTCCAAACCACTTTTCAATGTATGTGGTATGTAGCTTTGCTTAAGGAAAAGTATTTTCTTAAATATATAAGTGGAAAATATTGCAATAATCAAAATATGCTGTGTATCAGACATGGAAATAAGTAGTAATACTATGAGGTGATTTTACATGGTTCCTTTTTTACCATTATTTTATGAAACACATTAACACATAATACGTAGAAATGACAACATAATACTAAAAAACAACATACTCTGTTTTTCACCTTGGGCAACTGGGAAATTGCCCTCACAAGCCAAGGTTTTAATGGAGGTTAATGGAGGTTAATGGCATCTATAAGGCTGTCCTCATTATTTAGAATTTAATTACTGGGTGGATATGAAAGGAGAAGAGAGCAGCTAAATTTGTTGAACTTGTGCCAAAATGCATTGCCTCTTCCTTATTAAAAGTACATAATGATTGTTTACAGCCTGATGGTCGATCCAGAGCCTTTTACATCGCAAAAGAGCTGGTGGATACAGAAAGACTGTAAGTACCATTCACATAATCAATGATATCTCAAAGTCTAGAATAATCAGGTTGGATTCATTTTGTGGTTGAATTATTTTTTTTGTCCACAGACACGTGAAAGCCCTCAAGCTGCTCCAGGAAGTGAGTGATGTATCTCTTATATTATAATATTAACTTTAATGAAATAATCGGCTTCTGAAATATATATATATATATAAATGTATATATATATATATATATATATATATATATATATATATATATATATATATATATATATATATATATATTTATTTATTTATTTTATTTTTTCCACTTCATAACATACTCGTGTATGAAAAAATAGCAGAGGTTTATGACGTGCAAGTTGTCACAATCATGGCATGTTAAATTCTTATTCAAACAATTTACTTACCATTTTAACTATATTTTTTAGCCAGTAGTATTGTTTAAGTGTAACAGTTTACAGTACAGTACAGGTTTACATACAGTAAACCTAATAAAGAAGTATTGAATCCTCTCTTTGACTATATATATATATATATATATATATATATATATATATATATATATATATACACTCAAGTACATATCTGCCTTAAATAACATTCACATTCATATTTACATTGACCTTTGATGAGCTTCCTGAGTATAAAGCTTTCATCTGTTGTTGCTCCATAGATTCATGCTGGTTCAGAGATTAAACCCATGACCTCGGCCACTATTGTTACTGTGCTGAAGCAGATGATGAGATTTCTTGATATCATAGCTCATAGACTTCCCCCTGTCTGATAATATCTTTTCTGGTACTGTTGAGGGAGAAAAGAGTAAATAGTGGAAGAATGCAAACTTCAGTGAAACTGTAATTTGATTCAATAGGATTTTGACCCTATAAGGATTTAAAACATCTCCTTTACTCTGTGTGGAAGGACTTTCGTGAGGCAGTGGGGACAGCGGTCGGCGATGAAGGGGAACCTGTGTTGGATGATGAGAGGCTTCGAGAGATTCTCAATGAGCTGCCTGATGTTTACACCCTGCATCGCAGAATCCTCACCGAACTGGAGAATCGAATCCGACACTGGTGAGACGCTAGTGTCATTCACTTTATGTGGAAATGTGCACATGGACACACATGACTTGATTTAACTAAAAAACCATTACATTCCACACTAACACTGTCCCCACTATGACTCCACAGAAGGAACATTCAAGACTTTTATGTAAAGAAGCTGAAGACTCATTTTATTCTAAATGATTCATGATTTTATTTTATGATGTGTTACTATTGAACTATTTGGATTCAATCAGCAACAGATTTATTTGTTCAAGGTCTACAAACAAAAATTATCTTAATCCATGAAGGCCAGGTGCTATTTTTGTGGTATTTCCTAAATTATATTTTTCCTCTATATTTAACATATTTAACACAATTAACTAATTTACCATAATTTATTCTAAAACAGCCCTCCGTATTTTGTATTTTTCCAGTGAAAATCAGGTATTTTGCAATTTACTGATCATATAGATGTTCATAAGAACTAAGTGTAAAGATGTTATATATACTGTATCAAAAACAGAGAAAAGTTAAATAAAAGTTACTTTTTCGACAAAATATACAGTATCAAAATGTGTGCATCCACGTCATGGATTAAACTCCATGTATTTTACTGGTGTTTCTACATTCATGATGGAGTCTCTGAATGTCTAAATGGATCATATCTAATGACCATGAAAAGATGACAAACTGCATTTCACACAAATGATCTACATGAATTGATAGGATTAGTGGATCAACTGGTATTAACAAGTTTATATCAGCAGATGGTTTTGGTGGATGTTTGGGTTTTTATGGGTTAATATTTCTTCAATTTTTTTTTCCGGCACAGGGATGAGAGTCAGAGGATTGCAGATATATTTTTGTCCAGAAAAGCAGAGTTCTTGGTCTTCACTACTTACATTGGCCACTACGATCGAAGTATGAGTCTCCTGGACGACAGTTGCAGAACTTCACCTGCCTTTGCAGCCATAGTTCACCAGTTTGAGGTCAGACATACTATAAACACAAAACATGTTTGCATCACCAAAAACCTTCAGAGGTGGTCAAAGTACTCACATTCTGCACTTAAGTAAAAGTACAGCTACTTGAGTGAGAAAATACTCTGGTAAAAGTAGAAGTACTGATTCAACTCATTTACTTAAGTAAAAGTAAAAAAAAAAAAAAAAGTGCAACTTGTCAATTGTAGTAAAGTACAAAAAAACTGCATTTTTTTTTTTAAAAAGGATGAAATCATTTTTATTTAAACAGGTTCAAAAGTTACCAAAAGCAAAGCCCTTAAAAGTTAGTTACTGTGTAAATAATGTGTTTGATCAGGTCATTGGAAGTAAAATGGAGAAAAAAAGTAAAAAATTGAGATCATCATTGTGAGATTTAAAAACACTCATAAATATGATATTTTAAAAAATGCATAATTATGAGATAAAAAGTAACAATTCTGACATGAAAAGTCATTAATATGAGATTAGAAATGCAGAATTATGAAATAAAGTCAAAATTCTGAGATAAAAAGTCACAACCACGACAGAAAAAGCATAATTAGGATATAGTAAGTCACAATTTATCTCTGCTGATTTCCCCCCTGAAGCATTTTAGTATTCTGTTTAGTTTGAAAAAATAACACACACACACACACACACACACACACACACACACAAAGCTTTGAATTGTGAAACTTTATTCACTTTGTTCATTTATGGGATAGTTAGCAAGAATCTTTCTTGTCTTTGTTCATGATCGTTTATCAGCAGTTTGTGGAGTTTATTTGTCGTGTTAGAGATGAAGAATGTGTCTTTGTTTATCACACTGTAGATAAGTGAGTGGTATTGGTCTTAGAGAGAGAGAAGGGATCAAGGAGGGTGTCAGAAAAGTGGCGTAACATTTTTATTTATTTATTTATTTTTCAAAAGGGCACCACAATGCTCTAGGTTTACAACAAAAAAGGTTACTGTGATAGTAGCTAAAGGAAAAATATAGACATAATAAAATAGTATTTATGTTTACAAGAAACACTTTTGATATGAGGTGCTCAAGGTAACGATTAAACTGTAGGTGTTTTCTTAAAAACAAGGGAATCTTAAAATGAGTGTACATTACATTTCCCAACACTCCACAACATATACAAACCAATGCACTTTAGTGAGAAGTTATAATTAGCCTCAATTAAATTAGCGACACAAGACAGTATGGTTTCATCCCAGCAGCCAGAGACAGTCGTTAAGATGAGTGATCAGAAGAATATACTGTGAAAAATTATGCTAAGAGGCTATGCTTGAATGTTCAACAGGGAGGTTACAACATCTGCTCATGATCCACAGTTTAAGTAACAGCCTAAATTATATAAGCAGCTGCTGAGAGCATCACTTGACAGCTCAAATGTTGTGACATTTCCACAGGGATAGTTGACAACATGCATTTTACATGCTTGTACAGATCATAAAGCCTTTTTTTTTTTTTTTTTTTGCAATAATGGTGCAGGATTGGAGAAGAAAATCCAGTGACTCTGTGTCCGTTGTGTCTCATTTACAGACAAAGGAGTTTTCAATATTTTCCCTCCATTTTATAGACCACTGAGGAGAAGAGTTGGCAGAAGAGGTTTGCAGAGCTGGGCAGTTTTCACTCTTTGATTTAAGACCAACAGTGTTTAAAAGTCCTCAGATTCTCCTAAACTCTTTGTGTATTAACAGCAGAACCTTTATTTATGTTTACCGCTCATTAGCTAGATTATTACTTTTAAAATGCAAAATCACTCTTTTTTTCAGCAAATGAACTAGACTCAGAATCTAATTATTCTTCACATACATTTGTTATCTAGTGGTACAGTACTGACCAGCAGCCTGTGTTACTGGTCAATATTTACGCTTAAAAACTAATGCTAATCCAAGATACATTGTTTTTAGAATTTGCTGCTCATAACAATTTTTTAAAAGTCTTTATTTTGTGTTTTAGACACTCATAAGCAGCCATGACAGATTTAATTCATCGGACAAAAAAGATCAGTGTTTAGAAATGGAACTGTTTCATATCCACAATGTTTACAAAAGGGAAACCTGATTACAGATTCATTCATTCATTCATTCATTCATTCATTCATTCATTCATTCATTCATTTATTTTTGAGCAGAAGAAAATGATAACTATGATAACTATATTATATAGGTTTTGCAGAAAATGAAATGCTTATGCTTTTAATTTTTATAACTAACAACAAAATATCTTTGGGTGAAGAGTGAGGTTATTCCACTAGCCAATGAGTGGGCAGAATCAAGCAGCTTATAGAAAAGTTCTCACTATCTAAGTGTGTGTGATGAATCAAATGTACCAGACTGGTCTGAAGCATTACAACATCGCATAAGATTTACACCATAATGTGTAATTTTCTCAAAATGTAAATTTGGTGTAACAAAAAAAAAAAAAAAACATCTCTCAGGAGCTGGCGTTGAAGCCAAACCTTTAATAATAATACCCACCTCTATATAAACATTAGATGAATGTAATAGATTGATGTGATAAAATACAGTAAGTAATACATATGCTCTTTCTTTTCCATGTGTCAGCAGCAGAGTCCTACTGGGGAAAAGGTTTGTGTTAAACATCAGCTCCTTCAGGTCATTGTTCGTGTGGCTCAGTACCGGATGGTCCTCACCGGTGAGTCCACAGAAGAGGATTTAATTAAATGAAGACATGATACTGTCCTTTAACTGAGTAAATAACATGTTTTTCTCTTGGTGTTTTACATTTAGAGGTATTCATTATATTCTTCTCTCCTCACAGATTACCTCAACAACCTCTCCCCTGACTCTAAGGAGTATGAAGACACCCAAGGTACTGAAAACACGGTGCAAAAGCAAAGCTCAGCCTCAGGGCAGACAGCAGCAGTAACACAGTCACAGGAGAGCTGTACCTCCCTTTGCTTGTCGCTGTGTGTTTACAGAGAATTTATTTGTGCTCATTTGGCATGGAGAGATGGCCATGTGAGGGCCAATTTAGATTTGGTTGTTTGTGGTGGTGGCCCACTAGACGCTCATTTCTGTTCTCTTCTGTGTGAAGACTCTAATGTTTAATTCATCAGAAGACACGTAGCAGTTGCACTATCTCTTATCTCTGATAGGGGAACCATCCCCATCCAGCCGTGTTTTGTGTACCCAGAGTTTAATGTTTGGCGACTTTCTTCTTTGAAAATCACTATTGTTTTTTGTTCGTTTGTTGTTGTTGTTTTTTCAGCTGCTGTGACTATAGTGTCTGATATTGCAGATCAGGTCAATGACAGCTTAAAACATGGGGTAAGTATCAATAAAAATAAATTTTCTGTCAGATTTTTTTACTGTATTAATCTAATATTGAATTAAAGATATTACATGTATTTGCAAAAGCCAATGAGTACATAGTTTAAGAAAGATCATCATCCTGTAAATGTAGAAAATATGGGAACATTTACATGACACAAAATGCAAATAGAGGAAATAGAGATCTGAAATCTGATCTTGTTACTCTGTTCATGTAGCCATTTAGTTTATGAGTCTATGATCAGAGTTAACTACAACACTTAAATGCAACCCCCTACCCCACAACGAGGGAGGGATTTTTTAAAAAATTATTATTATTATTTTTTTAATCTTTAACAACCTATTGGTTGAATTCACATGAATTTTGCTTAATAGATTGCCAACATAGATCTCATTACATTTTGGGAACAGTGAATTTCCCCCTTATAAAAGGCGAAAATTTCACATGTCTATAAAATCATCAGTTTTGTTTAAATTTACTTCTAACTTAGCACATAGACAGAAGCAAATGACATGCTGACATCAGCACATGCATAGACATGATGGCATCAGCTGGATCAATGCCATAATAAGATACAGTACGTGTCTGTTTAATGTTGGTAAGTTTAGTTTACTTTCACTGTTGAAACTAGAAAGATCTTCAGGTGAAACTTAGTTTGGGTAATTATGATCACGTTATTAATTAACCATTTAAAAATATCTGGCACAATATGTAATAATATGATGTAAATATATCCTTTGCATGGAAAACTAACATGTGGTGTGTTATTGCAAAAGATGTGTTGCTACATATTGAATTTTCACCATTAAGTGTTGTTATAAACCCAGGGTCCTCTCTATTAATCCAACCAATTAATGTGTTCTAAACATCTCAGTCAACCTTCAGATTTATGTAATGATGTTTGTGAGTCACTATTAGTATTTTTATGAAGCCTGAACCACGTGATAACTATTAAATTTGTAAATCTGTTTAGTGGAAACACACTGTCATTATCTTCCTGTATGTTTCTTTGTGATCTTCAGGAGAACTTGTTGCGTCTGGTGAATATAGAGTACAGTGTCCGTGGGCAGCGGGACCTTCTGCAGCCTGGCAGGGTATGACTCTGATAACAGCATTGTTTCTCTCTGAAGTGTGCCAGCCCACCCTGTCTGCCCTGAACCACGCCTGTGCTGGCCTTTACACATTCATTCAACTGGGAATCCCCAAACTGCCTCACATAAAACAATGTCAAGGTGTCCTGTATGAATCATGATCAGATAATGTTGTGTTTCAATTTATAAAATCTTTCTTGTGTCAGGTTTTTGTGAAGGAGGGCACGCTGATGAAGGTCAGCAGGAAAAGTCGTCAACCTCGTCACCTGTTTTTGGTACATTTTTCTTCTTCTTTTTTTTTTTTTTTACAAGCTAATAATTTTAGTTGTGCTGTTCATTTCTTGCAATATTCATTTTAATCCCATTGAAAGTGTTTTAAGTGATTATAAGATTCACTTCAGTGAATAAGTTTAAGATTTTAAGTTTTTCTGGGGCATTTTTTGGTCTATTTCTGCATCCACACTGTGCTATTAAGAGCAAGTTTCCTGGCAGGATGTTTCTGAATGTGAACTTCCTGTGTGGTTTCTTTACTGACAACATATGGAAGGTCAAGACCACCTCCTATAAACTCAAGCATCTGTGCACACTTTACTTTAAGCACCTGCTAAATATCAACCCAGGCTGTTTTAACCTACATGAGTTATCTACAGGCCTTTGAATCACTAATATAAAGTGGGGAAAACAACAAGGAGGATGGTGCTTCTAAATGATCAAGCAGAAACAGACTGACAAAATAGCTGTGAAATATTAGAAGCAAGAGATATTAGAAAATTAAACGCCTCTGCAAATGATCCACAGTGCGTCATTGAACCGCAAAGCTTTTCCCTCCTTTTGGGATTCTAAAATTTACGCTCTTAATACCAACAATAAAACAGCTTTTAAATGTTTATGCTGGAAATCATATAAGCATAACTTTTATCCTGCCAATTTATACAGACAGACAGTTATCACTAGCTTCATTCATGTAGAAGAAAACATAACAAAACAATTACGTAAAAGATGCAGGTCCAAGACAAGTACATGGACATAAAGAGACAGAAAGGGGACGATATATTGGGAAATGACTGCTGTTTGATCTATAATGTTTATATATATATATAAACATATTTTTGCACTCTTTAAAGGATTTCTTGACTTTTGGTAAAGCTACAGCCATGTGTGATTCACTTTTGTTGATGTGTAATTTAATTCCTTAACAATGTGCTTTCCCCCTAAAGAATGCATTTATCATCTGCAAAATATTAAATACAGATATTTAAATCTTCAGTATAACAGTATCATATTGTGCAAAGTTGCAAAATTGTAGATGTTCAACATGAAACAGAAGAATCACATTATCACATAACTTGTCTGTGGTAATAGGGGTTTACAAGAAAATGCATTTTTGTTGTTTTTTATCTACCTGTTCAGACACCTCACTGATGCTTTATCCTCTATTGTCTGTTAGTGCCACCTAGTGGAGAGTCTATGCATGTACCTGAACTAATTCTGGCCTGAACACTATTTTCCCATGGTTTTTTACTAATAACTTGCATATTTTACCAGTTTAATGTTGATTTTAGGTGTTATATGTCTCTTTTGTCAGATGAATGATGTGCTGCTCTACACTTATCCTCAACAAGATGGGAAATACAGACTGAAAAACACTCTGTCACTCACTGGGCTGAAGGTAAAATGCTTTACTGAGGTTTTCTTGTCATGAAAACTAATGGTTTTCAACTTAAAAAAGGATATGAAACTGTTGTATGTCTCACCTAATTATTTAGATAGTTTCATTTCTAAGAAAGCACTTCCTGAATAACTTTACTCATTGATTGTCCAGGTCAGTAAACCTACCCTAGAAAACATCCAAAATGCCTTGAAGATAGAAGGAACAGATATCACCATCACTTTGTCTGCAAGGTTGGTCAAATGGATTTATGGTTTAATCTGCCTCTTGGTAATAAACTCTGATAGTAATCCTGTGAAATTAGTTTTTCATCATCTTTCTTCTTCATTTCAGGCAGTTAAAAGCACACATGCTGCATGACAGTATTTATCAGTATGATCTTTTTGTAAAATCCTTTCATTTCCATGTCCAAATCTACCATATCTGATGCCCATTCCTGTTTTCAGTTCACTGTCACAGCCATTGCCCATTTTCTTTTCCTTAAAGACCTGTACTGTAAAACAATAATCCCACAATAATCCTTAAACATATGTACAGAGTAACATGCCGATTTAATATTTTAAACATGTAAATTTAACATTGAAACTAAACCGTAAATAAACTGCTCCTTACATAGAGCTGCAGGTGCCCACTGTGTTTTTCTAAATCCACCAGGTCTAAACTGGAGACATTTAGGGTTCAGTGTCTTCAGAGTTTTGCAAGGACACTTTGACATGTGAACAGAGTTAAGATTCAAACTGCCAACACCTTGGTCATTGGGCAACCTATATCTTTTTACATATTTAAAATCTTAAATTGTTAAATACTTACTTCTTTATTACTTTTTTAATAAACATTTTACAAAAGCAAATATCCTGTTATTTTAACATTATGGTCTTGCAAACAACACCACAATGTTTTTCAAGTTACAACAAAACAATAGAAATATGTCATTTCTACATACAAATCTGGTTTTGTTCACATACTCTTTCTGTAAAAACTATAGCTACATTGGATTTAATTATGAGCACAAAAAACTTCTCAAATAAACAGCTTTACATTGTATTTTCACAAAAAATTTTTATGTTGCAATTTTTGCTGTTAATTCTATGGTTATTTTTTACAGTGGTATTCATAAAGAATGTGATAATCAATCTGATAATGTTGACATTGAACCTCAAAGTTTGTTGACCTGCTTAACCAGCAGAGGTGGCAGAGTGCTCACATTCTGTTCTTAAATAGAAGTACAGCTACTTGTGTGACAACATACTCTCCTAAATGTAAAAGTACTAATTCAACTCATTCACTTAAATAAAGTACAAATTCTCAATTGTAATAAAGTACAAAAGTAAAAAGTGAAACTCCTTTTTTTATACCATGAATGAAACAATACTTATTTAGCTTGGCAGAATCATAAAAGTTCCTGTTTTTTTAATTCTACAGTGAATGGTACTGACCAGATTCCTGCTTTAGGTCTAATACCCAACAGGTAAAAATGCAGGTACTGTACTGTCAGTACATGTGCGGGTACTGTATTGCATACAATGATGCCTTCAGACTGCTGCTTAAGATCCCTCAATGGACAAGTGGTAGCCAGCTGTTTGTGCAAAATGATGTAATTACACTGAATGCTGGCATTAGAAATGTCATTAGTAGATTTATGATGAGACTCATGGACTCAGAAAATGACAGAGTTTTTGTTGCACACAGTATCATCAGATACAACTCTCCACTTTGGAGGCATTGGAGAGGATGCTTATATGGACAATAATTGCAATGTATTTTTCTCATTTATCTTTCTGTTTGTTCTTATTGTTTTTATGGACCTCTTTTTGAGTCTGGAATAAAGTTTAACTGACTGACTGTACTGACCAGTACATGTACTCATTCATTCATTATCTGAACCCGCTTTATCCTCACTAGGGTCGCGGGGGTCACTGGGGGCCTAATCCAGCTACAATGGGCGAAGGCGGGGTACACCCTGTATGAGACGCCAGTTCATCGCAGGGCTGAACATATATAGACAAACAATCACTCTCACATTCACACCTATGGCCAATTTTAGATTAACCAATTAACCTATCAGTGCATGTCTTTGGATGGTGGGAGGAAACCGGAGTGCCCGGCGAAAACCCGCGCAGACACGCAAACTCCACACAGAAAGGTCTGGTGTGGGATTCGAACCAGGGTCCTTCTGGCTGTGAGGCAGGAGTGCTAACCACTGCACCACCATGCCACCACCTGTCACAGTCATTTAATTTGAAAAAGTAACAAACCTATTCTGATACAGATATTTATGGAAAAATGTAGGGAGTAAAAGTCAAAAGTTAGCAGAAAAATAAATACTCAATTAAAATACAGATACCAAAAAATATATACTTAAATAGAATAACTTCCCACCAGTACTAACCAGACTAATCCAGCTTGTTGTCCAGGTCTTGTGTGTGAGTTCTTGAAGTTTAACTCATGTGCGCTTAAAATGGAGTGACTTGTGGAATTAATGACTCATTAAAAAAAAACAACAACTCTCAAACAGTCTGAAAATGTACCTGCATCTGTATTTACAGATGCATTGTAAAAAGTCATTTAACTAACAATGTGTCAATAGTTTAGTGAGTTTTTGTGTATTTTGTTGCAGTTCTTTCATTGAAAGAGAGGACTGGTTTTACACTCTAAATCATACTGTGAGCGAACATGCCAGAGGATCTGCACCATACAACAGCCGCTCAGGAGAGGTGAGGAAACTCTGCATCTGTTTGTAACTGTTACTGCTTATTGTAGTGGAGTTCCTCATATAAAAAAAAACAAAAAAAAAACAGTTTGATTTAATGTTGGTATGAATTTGTTTATTTGTTTATTTGTGTGCTCCAGGTCAGAGATCGTCTGTGGTTGTCTTTGGGAGAGAAAGCGCCTACATTTGTTCCAGTTTCCCAAGTGTTGATGTGTATGAACTGCACTGCAGATTTTAGCCTCACACTGCGCAGACACCACTGTCATGGCTGTGGAAGAGTGGGTCACACACAAATACACTGCAATGTGTTCAGTGTTTTAATGTTTAATGTGTTGACTTTGATTGCTACTTTTGATGTGACTGTATATTTCCTTGGCACAGATTGTTTGTCGGAGCTGCTCCAGAAACAGATATCCACTGAAATACATGAAAGACCGCATGGCCAAAGTGTGTGATCACTGTTACAATGAACTAAAGAAAAGAGGTAAGAAAAACACCTGGACAGATCTATAAACCACATGCTTCATATGGAGGAAGGAATAATCAAACAAAATCTTTTTTATTTTTGTTCATAACTGTGATTTATTCTTATTGTTCTATCAATGCTTACTTTTACTCATATCTTTATAAGTAAAAGAGACAAGAGCACTCTTACCAAGATAAAACTAAACTGAAATTTTGGAACATTTTCACCAGCTTTTCATTTTTTGAACAGTTTAGTCCTCCAGTTCAACACAGGGTTGACAGATGAACAACCATTTAATCTCACTCCTCATTCACACTTATAGATTGACCACTAATGTGTGTAAACCTGTGCATGTCTGTGACAGTGGGAGGAGACAAGGGGAGAACATGTACACTCAAAAAAACAAAAAGCTCTTAGGCAATACTACACCTGGATTTCGATCACTCTTTGTTTTAAAGGATTGAATGTTCAGCATTAGATTTTATTGTTTCATTTTGTACATCTAGAGTAAATGTCTATTTTTTTCTCTTTAAAATGATGTAAACAGGATGTAATACATTAAAGACAAGAGTAATTATTTACATTTGGCCACATTCAATGCATGATTGAAAATGGCATTAATTGATGAATTATTTTACTTTTATGTCATACACACAAAGTACTTATTTCATTAAATGTAGGTTTACACCTTGATCTTTAACACGTGATGCCAATAATGTGCTGGGAAAATTCAAATCTGCTTGAGAAAATGTACCCTTTCAGAAACATGGCTCAAATGTTTCATATCCCCACATCCTTAAATCATCATTCAGTAGTTAAATAATGTAAGTAAAAGGACATGGATGATGGGATAAGAGTAGTATTTAACCTTCCTCTTATGCTAGGTTTTCAATGACCCATTTTAAGTTATAAATGCATTAATGAACCACAGAATATTCGTGTTTTGCTCCAAGGCTTTTTTGACTTTGTCAGGAACTCTATTTTAACAAAATAATAATAATAATAATAAAAAAATTAAAAAAAAAAAAAAATTAAAAAAAAAGTTCACTAACTTATGAAATGCTCTGGTCGAAATTATGACCTTTCTCTTGTTAAGGTCAGTTTGGACCCAGTTATGAAAATAAGATTAGAGCTAAAACTAAAATCCTAAGTGCTCTGTCAGCCAACACACTGACAGACAGATCCTCTCACAATCATGTGAGCTTTTGGGATCCTTATTTTAGCCTGTTATTCAGTATACTTGCACAAAAACAAAATGAACAGATGGGTATGTCCACACATGTGAGGTCAGGTCCGTACAGAGGTGGTGACTTCCAGCATGCACATCGAGGAGTAAACTGACAAAACAAGATGGATAAGGAAGTCTAACAAGGAAACCAAGAGACGAGAAACAGATTGGATGGTAGATAATTGTTTTTAGTGTACTCTACATCTGATTTACAACATGGGCCCATCGACCCATTAACATAAACAGAAAGCAAATATAAAAGGAAGATGAATACATTTCAAGAGGCACAGAAATACACACAGTAGGACTTAATCTTAATGGGCGACATAGTCTATAAAGTACATACAAACTATAGAAAAACACAGATTTTCTCCTGAACCTGACATTCAATACTATGTGTCTGTGCAGGTGGAGATGTGTCTGCACAAAGTAGTCCTCGTCCAAATCGCTCCAGTCGTCCCCTTTCAGCTATGTTCCAAAACATCCACCCTCCCAACATCTGGAGGCATCGGAAAGGCACCCTCTCCTTTAACCAGGTGACACAACATGCTCAAAGCTCTTTCCATCATAGAAGATCATGTGTTTTGGTAGTAACATAGATCTCTTCCTTGTGCTGTGTGACGCAGGTGTCTGTTTCTGAGGAAGGATCCATCAGTGGAGCTCTGCAGCGAAGCAAGAGGAGCAAGAGGAACTGGAAAAGACTGTGGTTTCTTCTAAAAGACAAGGTGCTTTACACCTACCGTGGCCAAGAGGTGAGGGGAAACAAGGCCTCCCCTTTGACCTGAAACAGCACACACTGAAAAAATCCAAATCTTATTAACTGTATATTTATAATTTCTAGTCAAAGTATCTCATCACACTTAAAATAAGATATGAACATCCAAAGAGTAGCTATATATATATATATATATATATATATATATATATATATATATATATATATATATATATATATATATATATAGCTATATATACGTACATATATATGAACTTTTTTTACTTTCAAGAAATCTTGCCAAAATAATTTTCATTTGTTCCAGTGGCACTTTTTATTACTTAATTCAAGTAAAATAAACTGCCAATGGAAGAAGGGAAAATTATCTTTCTAAGATTTCTTGAAATAAGATTTTCCAAGTCTATTGTCTAAAAATAAGTTCTTTATGTCTCACTGAAAAGTTACTCTTTATGTGATTATGTCTTATTTTAAGTGTGATGAGATATTTTAACTTAAAAAGAACCAAAAATTCCACTTGGTAAGATTTAGATTTTCTCCAGTGCATTTATTCATTCACTTATACTCTATTTGATAAGCACTTGTTTAAATGTCACAAAATTATGAATCGCTTCCAGTAGAATGTTTTTATTTATAAACTAAAGTGTTTCTGCCTGCAGGAGAAAGTGGCATCAGAGAGTTTGCCCCTGTTGGGTTTCACAGTGAAGCTGCCTGACAGGCAACAGGGAGTGGAGGAGGCCAATGTCTTCCAGCTTTACCACAAGAACACTTTGTATTACACATTTAAAGCTGAGGACAACTACACAGCCCAGAGGTGAGACACTGGTGTTGTAATAACACATTTGGAAAATGTCTCTTATTGTGCAAAGATAATGAAGATGGGTTGTGACATGTATCTTATTTTTAGTCTCTGAAAAAGACTGATTTTTTTCCCAGGGTGAGTCACTCAGGTGAAAAAAAACCATGCAAGACCAAATGAATGACAGTTGGAGCAGTATAGAAAATGCACATTAAAGAAGAATACAGTGCTGTTAACATTTTAGCTCAAGCTTGGCCACCTTCATTTCATTTATAATTAAACATTAGACATATTACAAACTGAAACACATTCAACAAAAGCTGTAATACTTATACTTTTGGACTGGTAATGAGTTATCATGACAAAAAGGGGAAAAACAGTGTGATTTGAAACAGGTGATGTGAACAGATCATTTAAAACTATATATAATTTTGGAAAAGGTATAAAAAATTATTGAAATATGAGAAATGAGAATATTGTTTTTAAACAATATTCTCAAAAATGTTAACATTTTCTTCCATTTGAAACAATGTAAATTCAAACCTCTGGAAACTAACATTCACAATAAAACAGATTATAATTTATTGTATTTAATATGTACATTATAGTAAACATCAAAATGTATTAGAAAAAGGTTGCAGTCTAAATTTAGATCATTGTGACTTACATTTTAATAAACTTTCTGATTATGATATTTGGTTTATATTCTATGGTATCAGTCATAAGAACCCCCCCTCCCCAAAATTAATTGTTACATTTTTATTAATTAATTACATTTTTTTACAATGTTCTTATCTTGCTACAACTAGTTCTTGGACATTTTCCAGGTTTCATCTTAATGTTATGTCGTCATTACAACTCTTACTTCTTTCTATTTTGATTAATAGATAAACATATTACACCATCCTTGTTTTCTTCAGTTTCTTCTTCATTATAATGCCTGGTACAACTAAAGGTACATTTGTTTTCTTGATAATAAGCAAATTCACTTAACTTCTTACATCATAATCTATGGCATTGTACCAATAAAAACAGTGCTTTTCACTCTTGACTCAATAAAAACATCTCAATGACCCATTTTTGTTTCCTTCCCTAAGTTTGAGAGTAGCAGTTTTAGTATATTGAAAATATACTGGAATTATTAAGTATTGTGAATATGATCTATGAGGATGAGAGTTTGCAATCCCTGTTCTTAAATATTATTATTATATTTATTTGATCAGGTGATTTATTTATGTCTGACTTTTCCTGGTACTGACCCAAAGGTGCTCATCTGTGATGGTTGACGTCTGTGAGACTGAAACATAGGCTATTTAGGTGTGTCAACTGAAATGACTTTAAAGTTCTGTTTTTCCTCATCTGTTCTCCACACAGGTGGGCAAATGCCATGGAAGAAGCTACCGTTTTATAGGATCATCTACTCTTTGTGGTTTGCCAAAAATAGAGGTGTTCTGTGTTCCTCCTGCTTAAAGCCTTTGTCCCTAAATCTGTGGAGCTAAAAAGGGAAGATGTGGAATAAATATATTTGACTATGTCTGCACATTGTACCTTCCCTAGTTAAACAGAGGAAAAGAAGACATCATGTTCTGTTGGAGGGGACACGATCGCCTACTTTGTCGACCTCCAGTGTCCCCTGCATTCTGTTACAGCAGGTGTGACGCTGAGAGCTCAGAGAGGCGTTGGCCCAGATACCTGCCTGAGTGGAACATCACGCTGGCATGACCTGTATTTCCTTCAGTAAAGACTGTGGATTATTTTTAAAGTTTCAAAGAGTAAGGTATTTTATGATTACATCTACGCATCATTGTGTCAAATATTTAAAAACAGAATAAACCAGTCTTTTTACTTTTATATGATCAGGGATTTATATATCCTTCAAATGACTAAATATGGAACGATCTGATTGTAAAATAAATGATTATGCTTAATTTTTCATGCGTTCTTCCACTGTGGATTAAATGCATCTTCATAACTAATACTTTTGAAGCACAGGCTGCATTAAAGAGTGAGTAATTTTCTATGTATGAAAGTGTCTGTTGCTTTGCCATGTACTGTATCACTGTGGGTTTTCCTGCTGTGACCCGCTTCTATGCTATTTTGCACTGATTTGAAAAGTGAACAAATCTTTAAAAATATGAGTGTTGCTTACATTTTATTCCTGTATTCATCTATTGACTGACCACATATATGGGTTATGGTTTACACATTTACAAGTATAATGTAAATGATCCAGTTGTGTAAAGAGCCCACACATGTACTGACTGATCCATGACACACTGATTTTTAGTTATTGACATAATCAGTGGATTTTGTACTGTACAATGTACTTGACAATTACATTTATTTCTTTTACTACTGTTTTAACACCAAGTAAAGGGGCTACAATGACAGAAATAACCAGGTCTCTGCGCTTTTATTCTATTTTCTTACATTTTGACCAGTGGTGGAGTCCAGGGTATATGAAGTGTACATACTTATTTTTCAGTCAACATTGGATATATCCCCTTCTGAAACCCCCATGGAGGACAGACCCTGCCATATTAAAACATAAATATAATAACAAGTGGTGCTCTGCCTCTTTTGGGCACATTTTACCTGATTTGCCCTCTCTTATCATTGTGAAAACACATTTTTGGTGACTGTGACCTTTGGCCTATATTCACACTTTAATGGATTCTATTCTGGACCACCTTGCACCTTTCCTGAAAATGTCTTGGAAATTGGCCCAATAGTTTTTGTATAAAGTTACTGATATTCAGTCAGACAAAAAAAAACAAACAAACCTGAACCAAAAACATGCCATTTCAGGGGTAAGGGTAAAAATAAATCCAGAAATATAAAATGGCTTGATAAATTTCTTTCTGTACCAGTTCATTTGTTCATTTATTTTTTCCTTATTTATATTTTTGTTTCTTTAATTTTTGTCGCTGCATTTATTTCTGCGTTGTTTCCTATTTACAATTCCCATTATCTCTTTTCTTATCTTTTCTATATATTATTTTCATATGACATTGTAATAATTTTATAAAAGTGACCAAATACTGATGGATTTTTGGGTTAACTAAATAGAGTAGTCTTACATGTCTCTGTTTCTAAAATGGTGTTTTTCTGGACTACTTAAAAAAAAGAAAAGGACAAAAAATTAGAGTACACCCACTTCTCCAGGGTCCACTACACCACTCCTTTTAATTGATTAGTTTTTTTTACCTTTAAAATATATAAAAAAAAATGGCAGAGTGTTTCATGAAACCCAAGGTGATGTCTTTAATTGTCTTTTTTAGTGTCAAAGAAAGATTAAATGACTCAAATTGATAAATAAACAGAAAACTTTATTTATGCCACGATGGGTCACCAAAAATCAAACTGTAAATATAATATATAATATAAGCCACAAATACATCAGACGTTCACTATCCATCATACTGTCAGTGAGAGTAGATCAATACAGTTGTTCAGGTACATATGTGTGCATTTGCAGACAATATTAAGAAAAACATATATAGGTAAGTAAATCAACAAACACACTTTCTGAAGTATTGGTTAGATGATGGTTATTTTAACAGGTTGATGGTTCATTTATCAGTTGAATAGTAACTGGAACAGCCTCTCCCGCCTTTCCCTCTTCATGTCCTCTAGATGGCAGGTAAGAACAGTGAGAGTCTTTTGCCTATTGATGACTTTCTGTTGCAATTCAGTGAAAAAAGTAAAATGAAAAGGTTAAACTGGTGGTGCACCACTTGCAGCCTTCTGTATATAAGGTTCAAATTATTTTACTATGTGTGTTGCCTGTTTTGATGAAACTCAGTGTTTCAGAACCCACTCTGAGCTGTGGGTGTCTGGGACTGAATGATACACAGGCCAAAGAAAGGCCAGATCTGCTCTGCTTCTCATCTCCTCCTGAGGCTTCCCGACCCAGAATAATATGAGGCAGAAAGTTTTTGCTTTCTGGGGCTCCTGGAAAGTTGCAGACACCTCGTCCTATATAGAGGACAGATCATTCATCACCGTGTTCCTCCTCTCTAGCCCCAATTCTGTTTTCTCTTTCTCCCTCCTCTCTGTTGCTTCACCCTTTTACCAAATGTATTAGCTGTGTCTCCTTTGATTTTCTTGTCCTGTCATGTTGCTGCTGATTATGACACTCATGCTCCTGAAAAGAGGTCATTTTCCTGAGCAGTTTCTCTGTCATTTCTTGCACATTTTATTTCTTGCTGAATCCATCTGCTGTAAAATGTTTTCATTTAACTGGCACAATGACAAATAAATCTGCTTAATATTGTCTTTGCATAACAATGAATCTGAGTGTTTCAAAACTGCCAAGAACAGACACTTAAATGACCTACTTGACTTGCAAAAAACGAATAGTGTCACAGTTACAGCTCTTTCCATGTAAAACACAAGGTTTCACTTCTGATTTTTCTTTTTTTTCTTTTATCAAAGCGGCATTCTATAATCAACTGGAGCATCCATCTGCTTTTGATAATGATTCTCTTAACACCAATTAATAATAATAATAATAAAAAATTATGAAAGCTTGCAATGGCGTTGGTGGGAAAAAAATCTGACTTTTACAGCAGGGCAGCAACAGTGTCATAATCCAAGCTTACGTTTTTTTCGCCAAAGGCAGGAGCAATGCAGGGAGAAGCAAATAATCAATTATCCACACAGCCTACTCAGTGAGGCCGGATGCATTCAGCTGTGTATGTTCATCCTCATCTTCATTAACAGCTAATTAAAAAAAAAAAAAAACCTGAATATTTGTTTGCACTTAACTTCTCATCTGCTGCTAAACTTAACAACAAACTCTCAAACAAAGATTTAATTCATGTTTTAGTATCAAAACAACTACAATGTTTGTGTTGATGTCAACAGCATCTTCTCATCTTTGATAGTGTTGTGTGGGCAGAACATCCTCAGGGGAAAGGCAAAGATTTTATTACATAACAGCTGAAGGTTTCAAGAAAAAATAATGACAAATAAAAGACAGTGAGGACAAAATGTGTTCACTTGACATTGGTTTGACATTTTTGGTCTACACCTTGTTCATTAGCACCTTTCAGAGAGGGAGAGGGTAATGAAAAAAAAAATAGAATAAAGAAGCACACTCTTATGTCCCACTTTGCAAACTCTTTGCAGCCTACACTGCCAAGTCAATGTTACACCTTTTCTACCTCCCCTACAGCTTTAAATAGCCCACTCTTCTTCAAACAGGACAAACAGAAAGAAACACACAGCCTCCATCACACTCTGCAGCTCTAACTAAACATCTATTATCCCCGTTCTGCCAAAACAGAGCGTGCACTGTGCCTGTCTTTAAAACATGATCATCTTATCAACTGCAAAGGAAAAAGTAGAAACACATGTCAGCAAGGCACACTGCAGCCACCGAAGAATGTCAAATCTGTCTAGATCAGAGGTGTTAAACATATGGCCTGTGGGCCAAAACTGGCCCACCACAGGGTCTGTGGGATGAACTTGTGAAATGCCAAAATTATACTGAAGATATTAATATTCAATGGTGTTAAAACATATTAGTTCAGGGACCACAAACAACCCTGTCCAATCAACCCAATAATAATAATAATAATAATAATAATAATAATAATAATAATAATAATAATAATAATAATAATAATAATAATAATAATAATAATAATAATAATAATAATAATAATAATAATAATAATAATAATAATAATAATAATAATAACCTATTGAAACTAAAAAAAAATTGTTTTAATATTAAAAAAAAATAATTACATGAAAATATTTACATTTATCTACTATCCTTGCGCAAAAAAGTTATTAACCTGAACAACCACATACTGGAAATGGTCGGTAAAATAAGTAAAATAAGTGGAGTTTTAACAATATTATGCTGGTTACTAAATATTTTGCAATCTTGTACAAACGAGTTGTAAAACTCTTTGCAATTGAGTTGTAATGCATATGTATAAATCAGAAGCTGAGGTATTACATTTTAAATTGCTCTTAATCTTCTAAATATATGTAGAAGTTTAAGTTCATGATTGTTCATGTTATTTATTTTTGTTTAAAGGGTAATTTTGGAAAGGTAAACATAGTTTGATTTTTTTTTTACTTTAAAACAGAGAAAACTTTTGACTTAACATTATTTACAGATTATAATGTGATTATTTTACTGGTATTTGAGATAATATTGGGCCAATGAACTAAAAAGAGTTTGACACCTCTTTTCCAGAGTCTAAATGGCAGCCTTATCACACAGTTACTACACACTGATTGGTCTTTATATTAAATCATAAAAATAAATCCACATTCTCATAACTGCATACATTCCCTGGATGGGGATTTTCTATGAGCATCACAGGATCACTTATGTCTATTCATGCTAAATTTAACATCCGCCTGTTAACAGTGTGTGCATGGATCATGACGACGCGTGGATATGTGTGGATGTGAGTGTGTGGAAGGTGAGGAACAGCAGAGGGTTCCTTCTGCTTTGAAAACATGTCTTTTAGATTTGAAGAAGAACAGTGAATGATGAGGTCTTTGGTGTGTACATCTCGTCTCTACTGCAGACTTCCTGTGTCTGCTATGAGTCAAATTGACAGTTATTTAAGTCCACACTGAAGAGATGCAAAACTGTCACACCTGTGCCCCTTCAGCCTGGTTCTACAGGTTTCACTGTACTTACACCTGGCATTGTAGCAGCACTAACAATTTCAGACTTGTACAAAGAACCTAAATATAAATCTGATTCGTTTTGCAGGCATTTGCTTTTTTTTTTTCATATAGGGTCTTTATTTAAACCAGGCAGTTATTTTATTAATGTCGTCAGCATGAAAAGAGCTCAGTTTATATAAATTAGTTTTCTCTCGCTCATTTATACACAGTCTATATTTGGATTTGTGTGTAGGGTGTGTGTTGTGTAGGTGGGACAAATACACATGTAAAAATAAAGGAGATGGATGAGTTGGAATATTTCTCAGATTTGAATAAGAAAAGATTCTGCGCTGGCTGCAAAAGCCAAAACTGCCACCTCCTCTTCAATACAACATAGCTCAAACCTCCACTCTACCCCCACAACCTGCTGGTCATGTGACCTACCCCCTGGCATGCAAGATCTTTAACCCATGAAGACCCACAGGTACTTTTAGGACTGTCCCCAAATACATAACCTTTTTAAAACAATGTATCCCCATTTACTATGATATTATCATATGTATTTTGAAAATCATGTATATGTAGACTCAATCATGTCATGTAGATTTAATTTACTGATCATGAGACATTCATGGAAGCTCAGGTTAAAGTCGTGGGTTATTATGTTAAAAAATACTAAGATTTCAATAACTGAACTAAAAATCTACAATTCCTGTTATTGATCCAACTCTATGGCTTTTACTGCTGAATCAATGTAGAAAATTATAGTGTTTCCAGGTTCACTACACAGTCTCTGAACATCCAAATGGGTCATATCTGATGACTATGACAAGATGACAAAATGTATTTTACACAAATTACTTCAATGGATTGATAGGATTAGTGGACCTTAACTCATTAAGCAGTTCGGATCAGTAGAGCAGTGTTTCCCAACCCTGGTCCTCAAGGCACACTATCCTGCATGTTTTAGACATTTCCCTCTTTGAACACACCTGACGGTCATTATCAGTCTTCTGCAGAGCTGGATGATAGGCTGATCATTTGAATCAGGTGTGGTTAGAGAGAGAAACATCTAAAACATGCAGGATAGTGTGCCTCGAGGACCAGGGTTGGGAAACGCTGCAGTAGAGGATTTTGGCCAGTATTGTTGTTTGGATCTTTATGGGTTAAAACTTCCAAGGCCCCACATGTGGGCCCAAGTAGTTGTTCATAATTGTAAACAGAACCACCAGAACCTATGGGTTCAACATCTCATAAACTCAGCATATTTTGAAAACAGAGATTCTCATGGATCAACTGATATAAGCCACTTTCAGATTAATTATTAAATCATTTAGGTTAGGGTTAGACAAAAATGATTGGAAGTTTAAAGGGTTAAATAAGATAAAAACAAATTTTCTGTACTGAATAGACTGTAATCTATTCTAGGGCATCCTCACAGCATTGCAGATCTTTATGAACTTGCACAGAGAGGTTGTTCAACAGGTCTGCAGTGATGAACACACCACTTCATGGTGGTTCATTCATTCAGCAGGGCTTAAACAGAAACTGAGATGAGTGTCAGACAATACCCAAAGGTTTTATTGATAGAGCATATGTGGTCAAATCCTTGTACAAAAAATGCACCATAAAAACTGTCTATTGAAAATTGGACAACAGGCCACACAACTTTCCTAGTTTTTTTTAGTACTGGTGAGAATTTTGACCTGAATGCACACAGAGCCATGCAATGTAGAAACTGTTTTTTTTTTTTACATTTAGTAAATGGAGGATTTAGTAATAGGAATTCTATATCAAAATCTGTAAGAGTAAACAGATCTCAGGACAGGTTGAATAAAATTAAATTGTCTTTTTTAAAAAAAAAACCCTCATGAAATAAAAAAATAAAACAAAGAGTTAAGTGTAAGTGAATGGCAAATAGGCTATGCAGTTTTAATAATAAAAAAAAAAGATTTAAAGTTATATTGTATTCCAATGACTTGTTTGAACTTGTCAAATTAATTTTTTTTAATTAATTTATCCTTGGCTGTTTTACCCATTATTTGCATTTCTTACACCATGTACTGGCCAATAATATATAAAAAAAAAACAAGTTCTCACACACCAATATTTCATTGGAGCACCTTTAACTTTGATGCATTTCCATGCTTCACATGTAATTACATTTATATTCTATTTGGTAGAGCTTTACTGTTGCCAATATGTAATGTGGTTACTACCATTAATTTATGTGTGTTTTAAGATTGTATGCTTGAATTGGAAGAAGACATTAAATGAAAAATAACCAGTTTTTTTGTGAAAACTCAGCAAAGAGGTTCAGCTGTTGTCCACAAAAGTCAAAATTAAACTTTTTTTCTTACTAATTTTTTGCTGCCCTGCCCTACTTTACCTTGATGAGTCATCCACACAGTAGGTACTTTTATGTATGAAATCCATGACTTATCCTTGGGGTTGCAGATGCCATAACATCAAGACAAGCCGTGACAGATTTTTTTTGGCTCTACTTATCTCATTATATGATCAAACTAACTTGACATTTGATAACATTTACATACATATTACTTGGCACTCTTATCATCATCACCACAAAAAACAAATTAAAAAGTAAAAACACTTCATTTGAGTGAATAATGTTTGTAATTTGTTTGTAGTGAATAACAGATGACTACTTATATTCATGCATGTTGCATATTCTGCCTGGAAGAGAGTTTGATTACAAATGACTCCATGTTTAATTTAAAAGTCTAATATTTATTTATTTTTTATAGGGATTTAGAGGGGGATGATTGTAGATATGTAATGCTCCTTGTTGTGTTTTCATTTGTGCTTTACCACCTAAATAACTCAACTGTGGACTAGGATTAGAGTTAGGGTTGTGGGGTTTGTTTACATTCACAAAGATGTACTACCCATGTTTCTGCATAAAACTGTACAGACTTCCTCTTCTCTTCTCTTTTTTTTGGACTGAGAGGAGAAAACTACAGACAGCTGTGTAATATCTCCCTGATTCCTCAGCCTCCTCCAGACTTAACTACAACACTGAAGAACTGCAGGGTGAGTCCAGAGTTATACAACCTGCAGTTTCATCATTAAATATGAATCTATAACTTAATATTGTAAGTTCTCCATCCATCGTGGTCCCCTCTGTATGCATCACCCACTATATAGTGAAAGTGTCAATCTGTGTTACATGACCCAATTTCATTCTCAGAATTTAACCCAGGTTAGTCACACCTATTTTTTCACCCACAACATATCTATATATGTTTGGTTTACTTATTCCAGCTTGTTATACACCGTTGCCCAAAAAGTTGGTTCATCCCTCATTTTATTCTGCATTTATCCAAATCATTAATCCTCTTTTGTCAGGTTCAGTGATTACACACTGAGTGCCAGTCACATTTTCCCTTCAATAATCAATCACATTGTCACAATGAAGAGTTAAATAAATAACTAAATAAATAACTAAACAAAAATATATAGGCAACTGTGTACGTCAATGATTAGCAATGAGATTGATTTACATGCATTATTATTTTCTGTGCATTGTCACTTGTCAGAAACTCAAAAAAGTACTGTTTATTTTTGGGAAGGTTTGAATGGCCAATTTTTGAGTGCAACTTCACACCTACTGTAGGAGCTGCGCTGGAAATGAAAAGATAAAATAAAAAATACACAATATCTTGCTAAAATTCACAGCAAATGCATGAACACGGCGCGTAAATCTGCGTAAAATGTGCACAGCTGTCACTAATGATTAAATGTGTTGTGGTTTTGTTATGTTCCTGTCTGACTGAAAATAGGAAAATACGCGTTTTTCGAGTCAGGTTTGTGTATATGTGTGTGTGTGTGTGTGTGTGTGTGTGTGTGTGTGTGTGTGTGTGTGTGTGTGTGTGTGTGTGTGTGTGTGTGTGTGTGTGCGTGTGTGTGTGTATAATGTATGTCTATTTGGGTACACGTGTATGTATGTGTGGCACGTAAACGTCACAGCTCGTCGTGAAAGCCCGTGAGCGCGCGCCACACTTCCTCAATCGACGGAATCACAGAGTGAAAAAACGAGAGGAAGAGAAAACACCAAGTTTCGTCGTGCTGCGGTGAAAAACACTCGGCATCGAATTTGCAGGACAAGGTGAGCCTTTTCTTCTTTCCATCCTAATGGGTCGAGCTTTTTGTCGTAGTTTTTAATAATCTTTAATAGTTCACAGACTGCGCAAACTTGTTCTCATTCCTCGTTCATTTATGGGAAACATTGATGTGTGATGTAACAAACCGTTGGCGCTAACGTTAGCTCTGCATCTGAAAGTACTATTGTTATCACTTCTTCATCTGTTCTGATGGAAATAACACACCCTACTCATTTGTTCGTTTGCAGAGTGGTTTTATAGATATGTAAGCCCAAACTATGACCTGTCAGATTTTTATTTTCCCGACCAAGACTTAATGTAAACTGTTGACAAATCCTCTCAGGTATAGGCTACTGTAAGTACACCAGTTTCTGTGGATGGTAGTTAAAGTTCTGTGTAGGATTAGTTAAAAAGTAATGTCTATATGGGGTAATGTGGAATTTTAGGTCAGCAAATCTCATGGGTCACAGAACGCTCTGTAAAGTTACAAACAGGGAGTTGGAAGGAATGCAGGCAGGTCCAGACAGCAAAGAACTGTGGGGTGTTTTATTTAAAAAAACAAACAAAAACAAAAACAAAAAAAAAAACATTAATTTGTCCAAAACCTTGAGTGAAACTTGCAGTTAGATCTTCATTCAGCTTCAACCCACAACCGTTCAACCACATCCTGGAGTAAGAAACAGTTGCAGTGATACACTGGTGTCTTCTAAATGGATGCACTAATTTGCATCAGAATCTGTTTGTTATAGCTCTTGTAGATTAATAGATTTGGAGAGTGCTCTTTTCCCATCAGGCTTTTTTATCATGTCATAGAACCACAGTATCAAACATATGGCCTCTGGCCCAAAACCAGCACACCGAAAAATATTCAATCTGATCCAAAAATAAAGAGCCAAGAGTATCTCTGATTCTTGGCATGTTTTGATCATAAAGTTAAATACATGTTTTAGTTCATATGCTTGTCATTGAACGTTTAGTTCCTTCGTAGATCTGCTGCAATCTGTAAGTCTTAATGCACATGTGTAAGATATAAGCTAAGGTATAATATTGTTAAAATTGCATGTAATTATCTTAAGAAATTTCAGGTTGTTTATGGATTCAGATTAATGTTCATGGATTCAGATTATTCACATTGTTGGTCAAAGGATAGTTTGTGAATATAAACATTAAACATGTTCATACTACAATTGAGCTTTTTTTATACTAAAACAAATAGTAGAAATAACTTTTAAATAATCACCTTTCCAAATGTTTCCATTATTTATTGATCTGGCTCGCTTGAGATCACATTGAGCATTTTGTGATTTCTGAACTAAAATTAGTTTGTAATATATATATATATATATATATATATATATATATATATATATATGTTACTATGTAGCTACAATATGTTTATAGTTCCAGTTTAAACTTCCACTATATGTGTTGGTAACTCAAAGGGTACTGCAGATTCTATGTAGAATCACTGAAAAGTATAAAACAGTCTGAAGTAATAATGGCAAGTAACTGTCGTGATTATGTAAAGATCTGTCCCTTTTTTCTGTCTCAGGTGAGAAATGTGCTCCATCTGTTGAGTTTTTATTTCAGATTTTCAAATAACAGCAATATAATAGTAGTGCTTTTCAAATGTGCATTTCACCTCAGACTTATTACTATTGTTGCTAAACAATTATTACACTGGGAATCTATACTGTAGCGTATATATTATTATATAATGAAGGTAGAAGTTGTTTTGGTTGAACATTTGCATGTACTCACACAGTTGAAGTGTTATTTGGGTATGTTTACATCATGCAAGGTCATATTCCGGTGTAATAAACCTACAGTTTAGTCAGTAATGTTACACTGTTGAACTCTATAAAGCTCAATATTAAGAAGTCAAGTGAAAGGTGCAGATTACGGAATAGTCGTGTATGAGATGGAACTACTAAATTTATTGGACTTTACAAATCAAAGCTGCTCATGAACAGTTTGCTGCCTAATCGATCACCACCAGCCTCAATCACATGCTGTGCTTGAAATTGATTATTTTCAAAATCCCTGGCATCACAGCTTACAGCAGCAACCTGAATTAGAGAGTGAGTGTTAATCACCCTCCCTACCCGCCTCTTGTTGCATACTTTCCTTCTTCCATGTTTTTCCTTGTCTTACTTTTCTGGCCTCACTGTGGGCGGCTATGGTTTTAGGACTGTGAATACCAGCTAGGTCTACTGTGGAGTGCCTCATGCTTGTGTTTGGATTAACGACATGTTGAGGCGTGCTGCTGTAGGAGCTGTAAACTTTCAGGGACTACTCATACAGAAAACACTTTGCTGTGGAATTTGGCCAATAGCAGAAGTACAAGTCCAATGTGGGTATATTTTGCATCGCAGTTGTACTTCACGTGCAAAAATGCCTGTCAGACACTGGTGTGTGTCATATTGAACCACAGTGAACTGACTCAAACAGCTGCTTTATAGGATGTTCTACAAAATCCATCCATACCACATATAGACTGATGCGAACAGGCAATCATGCATGAAGAAAATAATGACCAGCATGTAGGGTGATATTGATCTGTTAGCAGCATGTCATTATCACCATATACTTTACGTCTAATGCACAGGACATGAATGTTGTTTTTGACTTCTGAGCCATTGGTTATTTTTCAGTAAATTAACTAACAATTTGCTCTCTCATACTATGACAGTTGCAATAACCCATATTCTTACTTTTAAATTATTCCTCTCAGGTTTCCTATGGGTCTTTATGAAGTTTTTAAGCAGTGAATTCATGAGTCTAAAAACAAGCCTTTAATCTGTAAGACCTCAATCAAACCAGCCTTTCAGTCTCATTAAACACCACTGGGGCCCACAGCAAGTAATATTTTATTTTTTGCTTTTGCATTTATCATTATAGTGGAACATCAATATTTCTGTTGTGTTTGTGGTTGGGTAACACACATAGTGCATGCAGAGCATTATGTCTTTTGCGAAGATCATGTTTCAATCTGAACATTCCCATGATACCAGCAACATAGCAAGCATCTACATTCTTCATTTGGGTTCAGTTATTACTGCAAAGCTGGTAAAACCAGTCTTACATTTAATACCATGTCACATTAAAAAATAATGTAAATTTTTATTTGCGTTATATTTTTGAAAATGACTAACATTGATATGTTTACTGACACTTCAACTTAAAAATATGGAAAAATAACAGAAGAATAACAAAAGGCATTTCTGGCTTAGCATTATTTCAATCCAAGGTGTATGAAAGAAGTCTGTCAACATTTGTCATAAAAAGAGGAAGACCTTGTTATGAGATGGATATTTTAGCCTATATACAAATACATGCCATAGTGCCCACTAGGGCTGCAGCAACCAGTAAAGTCTGCCCTCAGAAACATTGTTCTTCTCCTACAAATATGGCAGATGTTTTAACTCAGCTAGAAACATGTAATTGTTTGTGTTTATAATTCCAGTCATAGCACATGCATTTGTACGTCCTTCACACAAAAGCAGGTGTTGACAGACATGTTTTATCTCCCTCCATTGATTGGGTGTGACCAAATACAAATGTGTGAAGATACGACTAAGGAACACCTAAGTAAACTGCAAAGTCATCAAGGTTCTTGTTTCACTTTGGTTTGCTGTATAATTGCTGTTGTCTGATATCGTTCTCATGAAACACATACAGATCATGCTGCCTACACCAAGGCATTTAGGTTGAGAAAATACAACTGTTTGTATGTAAGCAATATGTGTGTGTAACTAACATGTAAATGTAGGTAAATGTCACCATGGTAACAGTGTATTTGTCCCTCTCTGACCGCAGGTGACCCTGGTACCCATCACCATGGCTCCTTTCTTGCGGATTGCCTTTAACTCGTATGACCTGGGCATCTTGCCCCCTTTGCCCGACCCACCATTCTGCGCAATCAAAATGAAGGAGGCCTTGACAACTGGTGAGATGTTTTGCGATGCCTGCCCCACCCTGAGTTTTACAGAAGCTGTACTTTTTTTTTTTTTAACAAAGTTGATATTTCCTTCCTGTTTCCTGTGGTTAGATATATCATATTAACATTCTGTCCATCTTTATTCACATAGAGCGAGGAAAGACCCTGGTTCAGAGGAAACCCACTATGTACCCAGCCTGGAAGGCTAGCTTTGACGCACACATCTATGAGGGTCGTGTTCTTGAAGTACTATTGATGAAGACACCAGAGGAACCACTGGCTGAAGTCACTGTTGGTGTGTCTGTCCTTGCTGAACGCTGTAAGAAAGCTAATGGACGAGCTGAATTCTGGGTAGGACATCACACATCACACATTGTATCAGTGTTGAGCAGTACATCAGGTCTTTGTAAATGATTCTTTGACCAGTTGTCTGTGTGTACAGGTGGATCTCCATCCATCTGGGAAAGTGATGATGGCAGTGCAGTACTTTCTTGAAGGAGTAGATGCAGGTGAAAAGAAATAAAATTCAAGCATGTCTTTGTTCTCTGACTTTACTGCTTTCTTTTTCCCTCGGTATGTAACTCTATTTAATTTGAAAGTACAGCATCAGAGGTATTCATCTGTTCATGATTTCATCTGAAGGAGAGCTTAAATATATATCAGAGTCAGATGCAAATAGGCTGTGTTTGATTTTTGAGATTGAGAACAAAAAGTTGATCAGTTCCATGAAAAGGAAAAAAAAAATTAAATCCTGTCCTGCTTTAGGGATTAACATACTGTCCTATGTTTGTTTTCATTCAATAGTTTAATCTTACCAACGTGTGAAATGACCGATCTGTGTTTCTGTGTGTTTTTTTGGAAGAGAGTAAGCAGACTGCCAAAGAGGAAGAGGCTCCTAACATAAACCGCAGAAGAGGAGCAATCAAGCAGGCCAAAATCCACTTTATTAAGAACCATGAGTTCATTGCCACGTTCTTCAGACAGCCCACTTTCTGCTCAGTGTGTCGAGAGTTTGTCTGGTCAGTGAAGCATACACCTCAGCCCCATATATCAACCTTCATAGCAGCTAAAGGAAGATCAAAAGCTCTTATCAGATGAAATCGAGTTTTAAACGGAAAGATATGAGAGGACTGATACACTAATGTTCAGGAAATTCCTGATATTTAAAGTGTGGTCAACATTTTTTCCCCTGTATATTGGGTGATCTATTTGTTGGAACTGTTTTAGACAAATTTACTGAGAACCGCCTTTACTTTAAGTTGCATTGTCTGCCTCTGACATCTATTATAGTTCCAGCCACTATTGTATAGTTGCCAGTGCAGCTGATAAAGAACCCCTAACACAAATTCTGTTGATTCATTACCATTTAAATACCGCACCAGTTACATTTCACATAAATTACTCCACTTCTTTTTTTGTTGTTGTTGTCTTCCACAGGGGGCTTAACAAGCAAGGCTATAAGTGCAGACGTAAGTGTACATTGACTGAAACCCCTCTGTGTTTTGTGCAGTATTTGAAAATAGCAGCTGAAAACAGATTGGTGTGTACACGAGACACAAGTTAACCATCAATAGATATGCTCTTTTATTTTTCTACTTTTCTTTTGTTACCATAAAATCTTAAATAGAGAGCATTAACATATGCATATCTCTTTTTTCTTCTTTATCAGAATGCAATGCAGCCATCCACAAGAAATGCATAGATAAAATCATTGGCAGATGCACTGGTACTGCTGCCAACAGTCGGGATACTGTGGTACGTAATGTTTTTTTTACAGGACAGCGTGTACTGTGAGTGTACTCCATATGCCAGTGCAGTGTGGGCTTTTCTCACTCTGGTGTTTTCTTTTGTAGTGATAAATATATGTATATGAAAGTTAGTCTCCTCAACAGTATGAAAAAATTGTGGTTGTACAGATACAGAAATAGATTATTTTTTGATCCCGGGAGGGAAATTTGCTGTTTTAATCTTCTCAATAAAATAAAATATACAGAAAAGTAGGGTTCCACCTCAAGTAAGAAGTCCTTTTCTTTTGTAACCAGTATTAAGATGATCAAAGACCATTTCTCCAAAATGATGGTAAAGTGTAAGTACTAAAATACAGACACACAGAAGGTGAAAAGCAGACAGGTTGTGACTCCTCCAAGAGAGGCTTTAAATAAGTATAAAAGCAAAAGTATTAGGAAAAATGTAAGACTATGACTCTATTTGACGATTTTACACTTAGGGAGGCGAGCAGGTGAGGAAAAAGTGTAAAAATGAGGCAGGTGTGCAGGGCTGACACATGTCACAGACCATTGATTAAGAATCCGTTTCTACTTGTCATTTTGGGGAACAATGAATCTGTGAATGCAGTTTCAGAAGGAGCGCTTTAAAATCGACATGCCACATCGCTTCAAGATCAACAACTACATGAGTCCCACATTCTGTGATCACTGTGGAAGTCTGCTGTGGGGTCTGGTCAAACAAGGCCTCAAGTGTGAAGGTAATTTGTTTACATGATTGACAATTTTGCCTGTAAGCACATGTATCTGGTCCATGTATGTATAATTTTTTGCTTCTGTTTGCAGACTGTGCCATGAATGTCCACCACAAGTGTCAGGATAAAGTAGCCAATCTTTGTGGTATCAACCAGAAACTACTAGCTGAAGCACTTACACAAGTTGGCCCGGTGAGTTCAGACAGTCATATATTGTTTGACATAGTCGTAGTATTTTTTAACCTTTAAGCTCCATAATCTACAGAATTTGTGTGAATCAAGTATCAAAACAGTTAAAACATTGTGGTTGTCTGTAATGTACTATTATTGATCAGAAATAGATTTATAAAAGCTGATGGTGCTTGACTATTAAATGAGAAGCACAACTGTGGACGTGCTCTTAGTGTAATTTGATTGACTATAACAGGGCTGTGTCATATTTTCTTAAACTTTACATAATGCATTATGAAAGATGAAGAACTTGTGGAGGATCAGACTGAGTAATTGAGAGCATGTGATGATAAAAACAAATTTTCTGTAGCTCTCTGGATTTTCTGAACATTACCTTAACCAAACACCAACTCCATGCTCCAAAATAAAAGCCAATTTAAACTTAAAGTAAGTCCTCATCTTAGCCCATTGTCAATGTTAAAATGATTTTTCACAGCTGTACGGCCATCACAGGTCACAGTAAGTTATTAAAAATGTGCTCTCAACATAAATTGTAACTACCACTCAAATGAGAAATTCCTAATCCCTTCTGTGTGAACGAATTGTTCAGAGTGATACCTGACCTCAATAGGAACTTGAGCTCCCTGCCCTGATGTGTTTAAAGACTGGGTTGTTGTGAAACTTCGACTTCTGTCATTCTTTTTTTTTTTTTTACAGGCCACTGCTTTAGAATCTGTCATCTTTAGTTTGATAGACAGTCAAAGCTGTTTTTTTTAAAATATTTTTTACTGTACCTATTTACTTCTCACTGTTGAAGGCAAACAACAGTAACACAGATAAATATGTGTTGTTGGATGAAACTAACACCTTCTGCTCTGGCTCTTATTCGCTTATATTTTGTTTTCTTCACTCATAAGAAATCATCCACTCGCCGTTCAGATCCAAACTTGCCTAATCTGCCTGATATTGGAATCTATGATGAGGTTAACAAGCTGGCTGAAATGGATATTCACGGTCAGTCTTTTTCTTTCATGTATATACATATACTTAATGTAAATTCTAGTTAATTAAATCAGTGTGTGTTCTCTTCACTTCTCCAAATAGTGTGCCAGGCTAATGGTGTGAATAGGCAGTTTACACACATGTTTTTTTTTTCTTCAGATGGCCCTACTTATGGCAGACTGTGGGAGGGGTCCAGCCCACGGCCAGTGTCTCGTATTACTCATATGACCCGAATCAACGTGGACAATTTCATCTTCCATAAGGTCTTGGGAAAAGGAAGCTTCGGCAAGGTACAAGAACTGCACCAGTGGCAGTTATAGCAGTGTAAAAAACTGTTCAGTTAAAAGTTGTTATAGTGGGAAGCTACCAGAGAGAGAAAGATGCAGAGAAAGAGAGAGTGGAAGTTAAAAAAAAAATGTTTTCATTCAATATTTTCTCAGTTTCTTACTTTTCTTTTGGTTTTGTAAAATGGACTGGTGTTTGTTTAGTTTTTATTTAAGGAAAGCTTTGATTGACAGAAACTGAAAAAAGTAGAAGAAGAAAAGAATGCATAATATCAAAGATAATTTAGTGCATTGACCTTTGGGTAGTGAATTTCTATCTTCACTAAATAACAGCACAATACAGGGCCAATATAAAAACAAATTGGTGACCAGCACTGGTGCTGTGCAGTTCTGTCTGACATATTCACCACATACATGCATTTGCAGAAAAAATATTAGACCACCTTTGTTTTCTTAAATTTCTTGTTCATTTTAATACCTAGTACAATTACAGGTACATTTGTTTGGACATATACAATAACAACAAAAATTGTTCATAAGAGTTTATTTTTAGAGCTGATCTGTCTACTTCTCTTGTTGATTATAACCAAATAGACTTCAGTTCTTACATCAATATCTAGGACATTGTAGTAAAAAACAGTGCTTTTAGGCCCTCTGTGTTTTCCTTCATTAGACTTCCCTTTAACAACACTTTGTTTTTGTTCTAAATAACAACAATGAAGCTTTTGAAATTGAAATAGGGATCTTCTTTTCTTTCCTCTCAGGTTCTCTTGGCAGAGCTCAAGGGTCGTGGAGAGTACTTTGCAGTGAAAGCTCTGAAAAAAGATGTAGTGCTGATGGATGATGATGTAGAATGCACTATGGTAGAGAAGCGAGTCTTGGCTTTGGCTTGGGAAAACCCCTTCCTCACACATCTTTACTCAACCTTCCAAACCAAGGTAGTCTTCCTCCACTTTTTCCTATTTTAATCCCCTGTTATTTGATTGATTTTGTAATGCTTAAAATGAAACTTGTCAATAGGAACATCTATTCTTTGTGATGGAGTATCTGAATGGAGGAGACCTGATGTTTCACATTCAGGAGAAAGGCCGCTTTGAACTCTACAGGACCACGTGAGTCACCAGATATAAAGAAATGCAGACCTGCTAGAACAAATCACACAAGCTGCTGTTTCTATTTAGCACTCATATACTCTTCTGTATCCAATGAGTTCACAAATGTAGCTTTAATGTCCTGATTGAAAGAACATACTAATAATATATACTGTTTCTCTCGTGTGCCTTTCCGATAATGTTTTTTTTTTTTTTTTTATTTCACATAATATAGTGGATCTAGATGGGCTGTGGTTGTTTCCATTAGCTGCTGCTCAGTTGCAGACTGCCTTGTAAGGAGTGAACAGCTCTTAGTGGCTGTGTACTGTTTGTCATGGGTGATATCAGTTACTACCACCCACCTTTTCACTGATCACTCCGTGGGAATCCCTCCAGAAAAGACAAAAAACAATGGCACACACACTGAAAAAAAAGTCAGATTTGGTTGCACCTGTTTATCTGGCAAATTAAGTTTTAAGAGTTCTCACATTTACAAACTGAGATGAAAGTGAAACATTTTTTAGCATGACTTGTGAAACTCAAAGGAACAAACAAAACATTATGAAATCTCTAAAATATATTATGTATCATACCTTTTGTGATTCCCCTTAAAAGACAATAGTATGCACTAGGTGTAAAACAATTTATCAAAATATTAGTGGACTATGATTTAGAAGTGAAGATGATAAATATAGAAAAAAAAATCATAAATGAAACACAACATGCTACAAGTCACATCTACCACATACAAGTGAATAGACACATTCCTCATTGACAAAGTCAATGACATAATTGTAATATGATTTGATCTCCTGATTGTTCAGCTCTTTTATCCCAAGTATTTGTACTTTGCTAAATGGTGCAACTTTTGAATAACACTTTGACTAATAACCTTTCAGTGAATGCAAGGTGTGCACTTATATTTGCTTTAAAGATAATACACTGGTAGAATCATGTATGTGGAGCATTTTCCCTTTGAAAGTATCCATGGGGTTCAGTAGACTCATGTTAAGTCTCCTGTAGTTACATTGGCTCTGTGTCGTACCCATCACATGACAGGACTAATTCTCTTTGCACACACTGACACTTGATATGGTGTTGGCATCCACTAAAATCCTCCTCACTCAGTGACTGTATTCAGCTTGGAAAATTTACCCTCTGAGTAGGGAAGAACAGTACACTGTATTCATCATCTTAAAATGCATTTGATTAAAAATAAATAGGTTTGCATTGATGTTTACATGTGTGTAAAATTGTATAAATATATGGGTTTGTTACTGTACCAGCTGTCAGGATATAATGAAAAGTATTTCCTGAATTTTGTTATGCAATGTACACCCCTCAGGCAATGGCAGAGCTGCAGAGTTTCCAGTGACCTCTGGTGATCTTCACAAAGGCCCTGTTCTCCCAGAAGCTATAGCTAACCTGTTGACCCAGTGCTTTACAGAGTTCAGTCTGTCGGCTCAGCTTTCCTCACTTACTGAGGCACAGCACAAACCTGAATATGCAGGATTTAGGCTCCACTTCTTTTTTTATAAAACAACACTAGAGCCTGACAGATGGTAGAATGTTGGGGCTAATGTTGATATAAGTGAAACATTTCTAATATTGATATTTGGTCTATACAGTATGTATAGCATTTAAGGCAAATGCGATTATGAAACATTTGTGATGAAGGTCAGTGATACATTTAATAGCACATATACTATTTTGACTAAAATGTAATTTAATTTTAGTTACATTTTAGTTACCTGAATTGAGTATTAAGTATATCAAGTAAAAGGAATGAACTTTTACTCTAAATATACAATGTCAAATCTAAAATGAAATGGGTTGGTTCAAGTGTAATGCATTATTTGTGTAGTTCTTTATAGAACCCAAACTCATTATATGGTCGTTGAGAGAACACATGTCCTAGTTAACGTCTCTATTACACAAAGAGATGCTTTCTAACTGGATCTCTTCTCAAATTATCTGGATTGTTAAGTTGTTATATTTTACTTTCTATTCATTGAAAAAAATAATGACTTTTGTTGTATAGTTTTTGTCATCCCAAAAGAGCATTTATTTAGTGTGTAATTTTTGTAAATGAAAGAAACGTACTTTACTGTACTTACCTTTTTTACATAGCACTATGTACGTAAGGTAAGGACATTTTGCAGTTTAATTGTACACTTAATATTCCCAAATAAGTGACTGCAGTGTGCTAAATATTTAACTTAATTTAGTGTCAGTAACTTTGATCAATTTTATTTTAAAAATTACTGCACATAATGTGTCTATAACATGACAAAAACGTTTGCATTATTTTTTATGTAATATGGCTTTGGTTGATTTGGACATGTACTAATAATGATTACCCAATATTAGCCTATAAGTAGCCACACAATATAAGTGAATTAACCTATTTTTAAAAATCTAATCATGTTCAATTAGAGCTGCACAAAAATGACTTTGAGTGAGATGGAATTGACAAATCTTTACAGTCCGTGCAGCATGTGACATTTAGTCATTTTCAGTAAAAGACCAGTTACTACGTTCGTACAGAATCAATTCTATCTTTTCTCCGGACTATGTCGTTTCACCTGACACACATGACAAGAAAAGCAGGTCAGAGAAAGGCTAATCTTTCAGCTCGCAGCGGCGCTCAGGTATCACATTATGAGAACATTATTCACCTGTCTCCTACTCCATACAAATGTCCTCCTCAATTATTTAAATCTTCACTGAAATGAGTCTGCAGTGACACCCATGTTCAGGTGCCAAATCAGCAATGAGACAGCGACAGCACAAACTTGCAGCCTTCTATCACAGATGACTGGTTGATATGCCTGTCTCTTTCTTTTTTTTTCTTCTCAGGTTTTACTCCGCTGAGATCATTTGTGGTTTACAGTTCTTGCACTCCAAAGGGATCATCTACAGGTCAGAGCAAACCACAATGTCTTTAACATTTGTCACATCTTTTTATCATTTAAATGTTTTGTTCTTATCAAAATGTTAACTGGCTTTCAATCTAATCTTTTAGTCTAAGTTAAATTGCAAGTGTAATGTGAGAATAAAACTGCAGAGGCTTTCAAGTTGTGTGGTTAGGTAATCCCACACATTTTGACACCTTTTTTTGCTTGAAAGTTTTAATATTATTGTGTGGTAATGCTTTTGTGAGAATGGATTGTTTCACATACTGTCCCTGTGGGTGCAGTTCAAGAATGCAGAGGAAGAGGAGGAAACATGCATTTTGCATTTGATGCAGTAACAAAAAGTTGTCTTATAAATGTCAAATAGCCTTATTGCACTCGTGTGACTTAATCTTATTTCTAAGCAAAATAAGCACATTTACAAATCTGAATAAACAAAGAGTTAATCATAAAAGTTAAATGTGATTAATTAAAATGCAAATCTTATGAATCTGTAAAAAGCATTTACAATGTTTTATTCATCAACATTCCAAATGGTAAAATATTTTCAAAACCTTGTATCTGGATTCAGATATTAAATTTATTTGCCTTTGTACTGTGCATTTTGTTCGTAGAGACCTTAAATTGGACAATGTGATGCTGGATCATGAGGGACACATTAAGATTGCTGACTTCGGCATGTGTAAGGAGAATGTGTTTGGAGAGAATCGTGCAACGACTTTCTGTGGTACTCCTGACTACATTGCCCCAGAGGTAAAATGCTTCAGATAATACACAGAAATGGAAATAAATAGATGTGCACTTATCACTTTGCATATAGGTAAATATTAATAGGTCTGTTATTAATGTGTCAGGGCTTTTTGTTTTTTTGTTTTCTTTCAGATCCTTCTGGGACAGAAATATTCATTCTCAGTTGACTGGTGGTCATTTGGGGTCTTACTGTATGAGATGCTGGTTGGACAATCACCTTTCCATGGGGATGATGAAGACGAGTTGTTTGAATCAATCCGAATGGATACTCCCCACTATCCTCGTTGGATCAACAAGGAGGCAAAGGACTTGATGGAACGGGTCTGTACCATTAATTTGATCTGGAATGATGACTCATGTTTCATTTACAGTTTAGTGAATATTCCATCACATGGTCCTGTATGAAAAAGGAAAACACTGTAGGTTGTTTGAATGGTAGCTCCTGCTATTTTTCAGCTATTTTTTCCTGTCTTACACCTACCTTGTCTTCCTGCAGTTGTTCGAGAGAGACCCCACGCGCAGGCTAGGAATTGTGGGTAATATTCGCTTACATCCCTTCTTCAAGAGCATTAATTGGCAGATCCTGGAGAGGAGGGAGGTTGAACCGCCTTTTAAACCCAAAGTGGTACGTTCCACATACCAGTGTTAAACTGTGTACATATATGAAGGGCAGATGAAAAGTGTCATGACATCAGGTCCACTGCACAGTTGCACTCTCTCAAATGTTCAGTTAAGTTATATTTATTTTTTTATCATTGAATATCAGAGACAACTTCACAAAGTTTATAATGAATATAATAAATAGAAAACTACTCCTGCAATACCACATGAGACAACACAATAATAACAGCATAATAATTATTACAATTATAACAATTTTCAATGCATCTTTTTCCCCATTCAGGATTTTTTTGTCTCTCTGTAGCTACGTCATAGTTTTAAATGAAGTATATTTGTCAATATCTGTAACTGTCAGTAATCAAATAAATTTGCCTCTATTATCTTTTATTTTTATCAAATCACTGAATGATCCAACATATTTTCCACCAGGTAACCAACAGGAAAAAGATAGCAATGTCATATACAGCTCCTCTTATTCACAATTAAACATTTCCGGTTACCTGTAAAGCATTTGCTGTATCAGAAGTAATATAAATATAAACTTATTAACAGTACAAAATAAACCTTTGGTGGAATAAACCTTGTTTAACTCCTGCAAATGCGCCTTAATAATAACATCGGTCGCAAATGGACTTGCTGTGGTCGCAACAGAGACAAAAATGTCAGAATTCCTGGGAGGACTGAAGTTGTTAGCAGCATGTAGCACAGTTGTGATGTTGAGACCTTGTGAATATCCATAACAGTTAGTTGTCATTAGTAAAGCACTACGGCGCAGCTTAGGCAATGTGCACGACAATGCTCAGAACAGCAAAGTTAGAAAGGTAATATCTTTGTTGTTGTTTGTATGTCATAATGGCATGAAACTTTGCACTGCAATCCACCATAGTACTGGAAAGTCACTCTCCAAATTTTGGATCGTTTAGTGGAATTGTGCAGGTGTTAGACGTTCCACAAACAGGACACACCACAGACAGAACTTTGTCGAATTATAGATAAAATGTGAACGTCAACCTGAGTAACTGCTTCCTGCTTCATACATGGGCTCAAAAACTGGTAATTGTCAGCATTATTTCGGTTTAAAGGTTGTTTCAAACATTTCCATTTACACATGCAGGTCCTCCAGATAATCTTTGAAAATTTCAGGGTCATAGTCCATGTGTGACGGATTAGATGCAGATAAGAGTTTGTATTCCTCTGTTTATAATTTTAAGACATGTTTGTTTTTAATTACAGAAAGCACCTAATGACTACAGCAACTTTGATCGGGAATTCCTCAGTGAGAAGCCTCGCCTCTCCTACAGTGACAAAAACTTCATTGACTCCATGGACCAATCAGCATTCACTGGTTTTTCATTCATAAACCCCAAGATGGAGCACCTTTTAGAAAAATAACCATTTTGACAGTATTCAGATGTACTGTAGGTTACATTCTTGCTGCTTGTGGGACAGTTCAGTTCATCTGTCAAGTAATTAAAACAGTCAAGTGAGCTGTTCCACAATCAGTGTCTGTGTGACCTTTTGTAAACATAAACTATTACCTTTGGTACATGTAGAACTGATACAAGTAGACACAGGCCCTCTTACTGTACATATTAATGTGACCGTGTTGGTGTGCATGCTTATTTGTCTAGGATGTAAAGGCCTGTGTGAATAATAATATAAGGGTGTGATGCTGAAAATACTCACATCCACTTGACGTCACTGCTGCCACTGCAGTCCTTTTATGTCCCACTTAGTAACATTCAGTTCAACTCAGCCTGGGTTGAAGAAGCATGAAAAGGGAAAGAAACATACTTAAACATGTACTGTAAACTTCAGATGTAGACTGTGTGAACCAGTCAACTGCATGTAAAGGTATGTTACATCAAACGCCTATTCATCTCTTTCACCTTATTAATGAATGTAATCTCTTTCTTAAATATCTGAATCCTTTTCTGTGACTGGAGAAATCATGTCTTACTGAAAATTAATAACTTGTATTTGTGAAGTTGACTAAACAGTGCCATGTAAAGAACAAATTTAAGCAGAGAAACAGTTTATCTATCTGCAGTTAAACAGTCCTCTAAATGGACAGAGAATAATGGATGCAGACAGGTGCAAAAGTTAAAAAAAAAGTTACAGAGAAGCTGTATATAGACATTGTATATGGTTATTGTTGTATTATGTATATTGGTTAGCTAAGGATGTACTTTTTTACTGTCTCCATCTTTTACATCTGATTAAAAAACCATCAACTCCCAAGACTGACTTGACTAATTGTGGAATTTCCTTTGAGTTTTCCTTTAATAAGAGCAGTTATAAATCTAAGCCAATATAACAAGTGGTGTGAGTTATAACAAACCCTGCCCACGAATGCACATTTTACCTGATTTTCCCTATCTGTGATCATTGTGAAAACATGTCTTTGGTGAATGTGACCTTTGACCTACATTCACCAACATTTAATAGGATCTTTTCTGTACCACCTTGCACCTGTACTAAAAAGATCATGGAAATTGGTCCAGTAGTTTTTTGTGTAAAGTTGCTGCCAGACAGACAAAAAAGAACCAAAAACAATAACCCTTTCATCTTTTGGGGGTGGTGGTGGTGGTGGGGGGGGGGTGGTACTAAAAGATAGATATGAAATGCTAATGCATTTAAGTACATTCATTAACGTGACAGAAAACCTCATCAGATGGTGTTACATGCCTGAGGGGCATGTATGTTATATGTGTGTGTGTATTCTTTTTCCTTTTTTCTCCAGGAACCTAAAGAATCTGTGGGTGTGGCTGTCCCCAAGGGCCTCTTCCTGGGCTGTTCCTGCAGGCCAGCTTCATCCTTAGTGGATAGGGAGCCATCCAATACTGACCTACCATCTCCTATATAAATCCACCTCTCAGTTGCATGTTGTTTTTTTTGCTTGCCCCTTTTTCCTGTCAACCTCTGAGAGGCATGTCCCAGTTTGTTAGAGTGGTGGTGAGTGTTTGGACTAGGTTAGATGGGTACCCTTTACTTTGTTTTTTTTTTTTTCGTTCTTAGACACACTAGGTTAGCTGCTTGGTGACACCAAACTCCTGTTTGGGACTAATTACAGTAGGAGTTAGATGTTTTCCCTCTGATTATTTTTGCTAGTATAGTGTCACCAGTTGGTTAGGTTTGGTTTTGCTAAGTTCTTTGGGTTCAGGTACCACCTTTTGTCCAAACCTCACACACTTTGATTTTTTTTTGTTTTGTTATTTAGGCATTTGCATTTGTGGAAAGTAAAACATTTTAACCAGTAAGCCCATTTAACAACCATGGTGACCTCAAGTCTGGGAGGCTAATGAGTCCTGGGATTAAAAATATTAATGAATGGTAAATAAAATGCTAAAATTGTATCTGGTTTGCCATGTGCTCTGAATCCCACACATGTTGTACCTCATAATAAATGATAATTATTGATGTGAGTTTTAACTACTTCTGTTAATCAACGGCTGATTCATTTGCTAGTAAAAACTATTAATAATTTGGGCTGCAAATTGACTCCACACCACAGCTGAGCGGAGTGTGACGTCACATACGCGATGCATTATAGTCTCTTACTAAGCCCATATAAAACCTAACGTCACGTTTGCCACTTATCAGAAACGGGTGGTCTGCCTATGTCGCATAAAATATTTCTTATTAACCGCTATTATATGTGAATTTCAGAGCACTTGTCAAGCGGAATCAGAAATTTTGCTTGACTCGCTCCATTCACTCCCATTCAATTTTTTTGTGAGCCAATGATCAGTAGAACGGAAGTAGAAGGGCGTGGCTTGACTTCTCCAGTGTTCTTGTATGCTTTTAGAGACTGAGAAGATGTTACACCCCCTCCTTTGCACATCTTTAAAAAAAAGGGGTGTAACAGATGGTCAACCAAATTGCACTGTAGGTCTTACTTTTTTTCTGAAAACCCTGTCATGTTTGCTACAAATTGTGTTTTATGGGTTTTTCAGAACAGCAGCTGACAACAGTTTTACTTTGAGGTTAATTTATTAACTGCTCTAGAGGATGTATTACCTCTATTTATGGGTTAAAAATATGAGTCAAACCTGAATTCATGTTGTAAAACTTACTGAATTCTTAGATATATAATCACAAAGCTATAACTAGGGTACATTTTTTTCTATCTTGGGATTTAGAGCTCTGGATTGGGCTTTCTGAAAGTATAATTAAATATTAGACCACCAACTTTTTGCCATAACTTTAAAGCCATCAGATTTTTTCTGAAAATGGGAATCCAAAAAACATTGCAAAATACATGTGCATATAAGCAAGGGACCTAAAAAAATGCACAAATTAAGAGTATATAATAATCAAACCTGAAACTTTTATTTATTTATTTTTAAATTATTTACTTTGAATATGGAGTGGTACACGCTTCCTGACAGCCACCAATAGACCTCGATGCACAACAAAACATTGACTTAATTCAAGATAACAAACACTAATACATATAAAAAACGAGGGGGTGTCTAATTGAAAAGGAGTGAGAAAAGCAGTTTATGATCTCTCACCCCTTTGTCTTAAACAAAATATCAAACGGTCATTGCGAATGGAGATTGTACCAACATTCTACAGAAAAATCACAGCTGGTAAATAAATAGTGTAACATTCATTAACGCGTAGCGCGCTCTAGTGGTACCATGGGGACAAGACAAGTTCTGTGACGTCACCACGTAACATTTGTCCGCAAAGTGTGTACGGAAGTAGATCTGTTGCTGTTTCTGCCTTCTTAATGTTTTCCTTTCAGAGCCACCTCATTCTGGCGCAATGATAGCTGGTAGCATCTGCGTTTATTTTATAATGATGCGTCCTATCATTCTGTGAAAGAAAGTAGTCTCCATCCTCTGTAAAATTAACAAGTGGAAGAAAGTTGAGAATGAGGTCTGAGGATGTTCTGAAGGATGCGTCCACTCTGGCGTCCTATAATGTTTTACTGCAGGTAACAGAGTCCTATGGATAATACATTAACACTGTTTCATTGGGAGAGTTTCAGTAACTTTAAATAATTGCTGGTCTTACTTTAGGTGATGTTCCGTGTGCTCACCTTCTTACTGAATGCATTCACATTGAGGTTTGTGTCCAAAGAGTTGATCGGTGTGGTCAATGTAAGGTAAGATTGAAGATATGAGAGAAGCACAGTTTTAATACATTTCATTGCATTTGATGCTGGAATAACGCATGTATCCTTGTTTTATATGTAGGCTCACACTACTGTACTCTACATTAGTATTTCTGTCCAGAGAAGCTTTCCGGAGAGCCTGTCTGAGTGGAGGATCTGGGACAAACCGCAGTTGGAGACAAGTTGTTAATTTACTGTGGCTGACGTGAGTGGATTATTTATATTTTTACAAAATTACGAATATATGAGGTTGCATATATACCTTGAAATCAACAATAAACAATATGATTGTGTGTGTGTGTGTATATATATATATATATATATATATATATATATATATATATATATATATATATATATATATATATATATATATATAATGACAATGTGATGTAGCAGGAAAATCTTGCACCAGTAACAGTTCCAGTGATGCTTGGAGAGGATATGATCCTAAATGCAATACATTAAACTTGGATTCATACTGGGGATGTCCTACCTCTGGGAAAATAAGCTGTTGAACTTCTATTTCCTTGAACTCCATTTGTTTTTTGGGAAGGTGGGCCTAGGAAACAACCAGAATTGTATTACAAAGGAGATTAAATCATTCCACTCTGATAATCATTACCCACTGTTAAATCAACATTTGCACACAAAAAGTTACTATGTCATTAAATTGAAATATCTCTTACCTGTAGACAGAGGTTGAAACTACATAGAATGAAAGAAAACAGCACACTTATAAAATGTTTCAAAGTAATGTTTTCCACATTTTCATTTGACAAAAACCATTTACAACATGAATGAACATAATGTTGGCACAAATTGAATGTAATATTGAGCCACAGTGTTTTATGTGGTCCAGACGCTCTATATTGTCCCTCTTTCACCCGTCAGGTTGCCTCTGGGTGTATTATGGTCCATCCTTTTGGTCTGTGTGTGGCTGTGGCTCCTGGAGGCCCCAGACCCCCAGAATGTACCCTACTATGGTCCTGCTGTGGTGTTGTTTGCTTTTGGGGGGGTACAGGAGCTTCTGGCTGAGCCACTGTGGGTCTTGGCTCAGGCTCACATGTTTGTGCGACTGAAGGTGGTTGCTGAGAGCCTAGCGATGATCGCTAAGTGCAGTATAACTGTGGTGCTGGTGGTATTTGCTCGTCAATGGGGTCTGTACATCTTTTCTGCTGCTCATGTAAGAAAATGTCCATTGTTCTACATATTTACTGTTATTTCCTTCATATATTACTAACTAACTTATGGCCCTCTCTTAGATTGTTTACACAGGATTCCTGGTGCTGTGTTACACTGTTTACTTCCTTCAGTTTTTGGGGTCTAAAGAAGCAACTAAGAAGAGTTTTCCACTGCGTAATGTTGGAGATCTACTTCCCTGCGTAGTTGATGGAGAGGTAAAATGACTCTGCAACTTAATGATTAATCAATCAATTAATCAATCAGTGGCTTCCACTTGGTTGTACAACAGTGGGATGCATACATTTAGTATATGTAAAATGTGTGGTATATATTGAGACACAATGTGAAAATAAGTTTTTATTCTTCATAGTTCCTCAGTTTACAATGGAGTTATCAGAGCTATAAATTAGTGTTTAAATCTGTTTATTTAGTTAGTGAAAGTCTGCAAGCATACCAGATAAGTTACACAGAATTGTAGATGTAAATGATTATTTATTTATGTCACAATTGCAATTTTGTCAAATAAGTTTAAAACAACATAAAGTAAAAAAAAAAAAAAAAAAAAAAAAAAGACAAATAAATTGTTAATTCAAAATGGTAACAAAATAAAAAAAAATGGTGATGTATGGTGATGGCAATTTTCCATATATATGGGATGGAGTCTACACTGTTTGTTATAAAGAGCTTATGTTTATTTTTGTGGAGATATACCTTATTGGATACCTTTTTTGTCATAGATTGAAATAAAAAAGAACTTAACAACATTGTCATTAGAGACCTATTAATTAGTCAGTATTTATGACCTGTTGTTCATGCCCACAACGTATCTATTGAGAGATTGTGTTGTTTCTGTTCAGTGACTAATATTCCCCATTGGTTGGTGTTTGTAGCCACTGATTGACTGGAACCTAGCGCAGCTCACATGGAGCTTCTTCAAGCAATCGTTCCTGAAACAGATCCTTACAGAGGGAGAGCGTTACGTCATGACCTTCTTGAACGTCCTGAGCTTTGGAGACCAGGGAGTTTATGATATAATCAATAACCTGGGCTCCATGGTGGCACGCTTCATCTTCTTACCTATTGAGGAGAGCTTCTATATATTCTTTGCTAAAGTTTTGGAGAGAGGCCGTGATGTTGAAAGTCAGAAACAGGTATGGACCTGAAAAAATGCATAAAAACACATTTTTAAATTTGTAGGTAGGGATAAATAGTTAGTCATTATTTGTGGGTTTATGTTTGCAGGAAGAAGTTGCCATTGCTGCTGAGGTGCTGGAGTGTCTTCTGAAGCTGGTGCTGGTGATCGGTCTGATTATCACAGTATTCGGCTACGCCTTCTCTCACTTGGCTCTGGACTTGTATGGTGGCTCTCTGCTGAGCAGCGGAGCAGGTGAGTGAACTAATGTAGTTAAACCACACAGTCAGCACAGACTCAGTAATATGTAGGAAAGAAAACCAACTGACAGATTTTGGGTCTGTTTTAAACAAACATGTTCTCTATTCAGAAAGCAAAGACATTTTTGAATCAAATTGAAAGAATAAGAATTTGTTTGTCTGCAATAAAACTCCATAACTGTTTAGATAAATTGTCCAGTCCTAGTCAAAACTGATATATAAAATATAAGACTTTGCACACCGGTCTGCTCTGAAAATCTTATATATACTTTTGACAAAGGACCGACTTTGCTGAGATGCTACAGTTGCTACGTCCTCCTCTTGGCTGTAAATGGTGTAACAGAGTGCTTTGTCTTTGCTGCAATGAGTCAAAAAGAAGTTGACAAGTAAGAATGTTGATGCACAAACGGACTTAATTCATCCAACAGGATAAGCCTGTCTGTTAATGTGGTGTTTGTGTTGCATCCTCAGATATAATCTGGTCATGCTCGGCCTGTCAGTGTCATTCCTCTTCTTGTCCTATGTGCTGACACGGTGGGCTGGTGGTGTTGGCTTCATAATGGCCAACTGTCTTAACATGGGCCTCCGCATTTTGCACAGTCTGCTTTATATACATCGATACTTCCGGTCCAGTCAATGGAGACCTCTGGAAGGTCTGCTGCCCTCTCCACTCACACTGCTGGCTTTGGTAGTCAGTGCAGTCGTCACAGCGTTGTCTGAGGTAACGCATCATATATGTCAAATGTGAATAGTGTCATTTTCATTTATGTCCATCTGAATCTACCCCTTTTCCACCAAAAGGAACTTTGTGTTAGTTCTATGCTTGTGTTGGAGCCAGTGCTCAACTAGTTCCAACCTGGTGCCTCCAGAGAACTAGTTTACCTTTCCATAGGCCATGAGCCCAGAGCCCTATAAAGAAAGTTCAATGCGCTTTGATGTGGCTGCTCTGGTCATCATGCGGTTCATGGAAGCCTGAATAGTTCCAAACAAGCCAAGCACTGTCATGTTCTTCTATGGGACAAACAGCAGTGAACATAGTAAATCTCAAAATAAACCATATTGTTGTTGCACTACTGTATGCATTGTTGTGTGTCTTATATTTTTGATTTGTAAGGTTGACTGAAAGGACTGCTTTTATTACTATGGAAACTATCATTTTGGGGTAAGGCTTCATGTTAGTTTGGGTAGGTTACTGACATGAGTGGTGTTAACTTTACAGTTCATTCATTTGTATTGTATTGTACTGTACTCGCAAATAGAAAGAAAATTAACTTTTTTTTAAATTATAGGACTGCAGGACATGCAGAAATCAGTGGTTAGCTGTGTAAACACTGCCACACTCTGATCTCCTGATAACACACACAATAATGGCATTAAACAGCAGATACCATAGCGGTTTACTCAACATGCGAGCGTGTGTTCATAAAATTTCACATGTGTATTGAACTAGACATTAGTACTATAGGAATTCACACAGAGAATTCACATGATTTAAATATACAAATAAGTGAAATGATACTCAACAAAAGCATTTATCACATTAACTAACTTGTTAGAGAAGAAACCCTTGTTTACAATCACTGTTCCCTGCATGAAGACACTTTTTTCATCCTTTAAACACTTTGTCTGCATATTTGGGAAGATCTGTTTGGTGTTTAGTCTTAAAATTCCAATGACTGCCTGGGCCATATCAATAGCTTTATTTTTACATCATGTTCTGCTGCTACTGCTTTGTTTTCTTCTTCTAGAACCCCACAAGAGTTTACTTTTCATTTTAATTTTTCAGGTTATATTTGGTTAAAATATTACGTAAATTGCTTAAATACAACCTGACAAATGTTGGACTTATTTCTCCCACTTTGTTTTCTCTTTTAACTTTTTTCTCTTGTAATTTTGAGTAATTAGGGTCTGTTTGACTAAATAACTTTGACATCTGTATTCTCTTGTTACAGGGTGTTTTCTGCTGTGACAACGGCTGGTTTTTCAGATTTGTCCATATCGGCGTGGGAGCCGTGTGTTTGCTCACGGTGCTTGTTACAGTGTTTTTCAAAGAGACACGACTTATTCAGTTCATCAGGACTCAGCTCTTGCCACTGTACAGAAAGAAACACCATTAAGTCCAAAAGGAAATGGGTGTACTGGACCAGAGGAAACCATCTGCTTAAGACCAAACAGGAATGACAAGAAGGACCAACTTTTTCAAAACAGACCTCGATTTTTATCTGTGAATGTATTTTTATGTTTTCAGTAGATCGTTCTTCCTTTGGAGAACAGAAGTATTGGGATACTATTGGGCTGTTTTAGGAATAGAGTGTGGGTGAAAAAAAGATGAATGTAATTAAATTTCAATTTATAATTTCTTTGACATAAATACTTTGTTTTTATTTGTGACACAAAATCATATGATAAAAATACCTCAAAGAAGCCAATTTCATTCTCAAATGTTAAAAAAACTAAATACTACATGAGAAAGAAAAGCACATTTATTGGATGACTCAAATAAAATCTGCAACACACATTCAGCTTGCATGTTAGCAAGAAGCTATAGCCAAACTAGAAAAGCACTGGGAGTGCAGACTCTACCACGGCAAATCAGCCCCCACTCACTTCTGCAAGCAGCAGTCTGCCCCCACCAACCAAATGAAACACACACACACACCTTCACTGACCACCACAAAAATTTAATAATTTCCTTGTGTCAGTATCAACACTTCCTGAAAAGTTCAGCCAAATCCATGTATAACTTTTTAAGTAGGGAAAGGACAAACAGATTGCTGAACGCCATCCCTTAGTGGAGAAATAACCTTTTCTTAACATAAAGAGGTTTGGACTCATGACTGTGGCCTCCCTAAAGGCTAAATAATGATGCAATTATGGAAAATGAACAGGAAAGGGTGGGAACTACATTTTTCTGCAAAACAGTGTTTGCTTATAATGTGTGAAGCTGAATTTCTTTTTAAGTCTGGCATGTTTTCAAGTTTTCCTCAGTTTCTTGTATATTATAAGGAGTCCAGTTTCCTTGGCTTTCTTACCATATGTCACACAGTCCTTCTATGACATAAGTCAGGATGGGAAGTTTCAGAAGGACAGATGTTGTATGTCACTTTACACAGCTGTGGAATTTATTGGGATGTGTAATTTGTGTTAGTGTAGCCATGATCTCATCATTGTCTTGTGAAGCAGCAGAGAAAAAACAGAGAAAGAGAGAGAGGGGGACAGAAAAGAGGAGGAGTCTGAACACATTACATAATTTATTACACTTAACAAATTTATTGTCCAGAGGAGAATCGTAGGATCCTCAAGCTGAAACGACACATAAGGCTGACAGTGTGGATAATTTACCTCAGTGTATCTTCATCTGCTCAAACAACATGTCGCAAGTAAGGGTTTAGTTTACAAAACATCTTGTTTTTTGTAATTAAAGGAGTTCCAGCTGAGATAAGGAGCCAGATGTCTTTAACTTTTCCTCTCCAACAGATACAGGAAGAAGATGAACAAATGCAGCGTCCTGAGGTGAGAGAAGAGGACCTGGTTGGAGCAAAGAATAAACTAGGTGGAACTGGGCCAGTGAAGAGCAAGACATTTGAAGTAATGGAGGAGTGTGGTAAGCAAAAAAAACACACACACAATGATACTCAGGTGAAAATGACAGTGTTCTGTGTGACAGATCTGGCTGAGTTAAGATCACATAATGTCAGTGGGTTTGTGTGAGGCATGTTTCCTATGATGCACAAGTTTCCACTCCATATACAGACAGGAAAGAGAGAGGGGAGACTCCTTTCAAACAGTCTCTCCCACAGGGATTAAAATGATTTATACAGAACTGTGCTCTTATGTAACCACACTCACAGCCACATGAACACAAAATACACAATTTTGAATGTTTGTTTTTCTTGGTCCACAGAGAAAGTGGGTAAAACTGCTCCGTCTGTGTTCAGTGGTGTAAGGTCAGGAGGGGAAACTGTTTTCAACTCACGCTCAGCTCGACCAATCAGAAAGTAGCAGATGACGTGACCAGTACAATCATCAAACAACACCTGCTCCATGTTAAGGGTTTGGATCAGCTGTTCTCCTTCACTAAAGCCTCATTTTTCATTTTAACACTTTTTTTCTTATGGCATGGTTTTGCACTGAAATGAAATGACTCCTAGTACACAACACAACAATATATTTCTAGTTGCATATACTGTTTTTATGCCTATTTTTGAAGCTGTAGACATTAAACTCGGCAGCAAAACCATTTCTAAAAAGTTGTACTTTTGCATCAGTGCATTAAACAGTAAAACAAATAAGCCCAATAGACACTGATGATACAGTCAGAGTAAACATGAAAACCATGCTGGCCTTGATTATTATTTTTTCTACCAAACAAATCAAGTTAAAAAAGTATGACATTAACCTGATCCAATTTTTTTTCTTGTGTATTTTTTCTGTTTTGGAATGTGTGCATTTTTATTTTACCAGAGCAAGCATGTCCAGCGTCTTTCACATCATTGTCTTTGTTACAAATTTCTTCAAACATCATCTTTTACAAAACTCCTGGTCAGATTAATCTAAAATGTTATATGTATCTTTGTTGTAACAATGAACAAAGTCTGTTCTTAGTGTTCAAAGATGTAGTTGTTTGAATTTTTGACACATTTTTTAAAGTTATTAATCATTTGCCTTTACTTATGGGTCATATTTTGATGGATTCTAAAATGGAAGTGCTTATAGTTATACTTACTGTGGAACATTGATAGGAAGTCATATATGGAGTTTAATTAGTTGATTTCTCCTCCAGTGAAAGTACCACACACTTATATTAGGAGACTGACCTCCTGTATTCAGTCCACAAGACTAAAAACACTTCACAAATGTAACTTATGATTGATTCTTAATAGAACATGCTAGTGGCTTGGCTATATGGCCAATTATTTGTGATGATACATTTATCAGCTCATTAAAATATGTAAGATAGGGCATCAAATTGAATTGTGATACATTGTAAAAAATATGCATATTTTAAATATTTAATGAGCTAAAATAAATGAATTTTGGTCAATTTTGAAAATTGTTTCTTGTTTTTTTTTTTTACCCCTCTGATCAGTAAAACAGCAGAATATTTCGTGGAATTATTACAGCAATATGTAATTATGAGCATACTTTCACTTTGTGAAAGTGTTCATGAAAATGTAACCTAATGTAAATGCAATAGCTATGCATGTTTATTCTAGAGATAGCACTCCACATCAATGTTATTCTTTTTGCTTTTAGAAAAGACGCCTGTTTTACAAAGCTGAAATGATTAGTGTTTAATTATGTGGTTAACCATTAGATAGAAATAGAAATATTATGCTTCTTATATTTTATATGCAAATACTGATGTCGGGCTATATCCTGGTGTATTGCTAATGTTACTCTGAGGCCCAGAGCTCAGCGTGTTCATTTCTTTCCAGAAAGCCTTGAATACTAGAGGGATTGATTAACATAATAATGAGAAATAAATACTAATGTTTGAAGTTAATATAGCAAAGAAAGTATTTTGTGAGATAGACAGTAAAATTGCTATGGGATAAAAATCATGTTTCAAGTCCATTCTCACCATGGAATAAGTGTCTCATTCAAAACAAACACTGTAAATGAGCATGTGGTATTTTGTTTCTCTAATGTTTTTCAAAAAGTAAAGTGAGTGGTGATCAACTCTGTCCAACAGGATAGAAAGGATTTCAATCTATTTTCATGTATTTCTGATCTCCAGAGCAAACAGGTGTAAACAGTCAAAACAAAATAGATGAGAACTGAACTGAATGACTCGTCAACACATACAAGCCGTTCTTGATAGTGCTCTACTGCCCTCTAGCAGAACTACAAAAAAGTACTTCATTATGATGGAGAACATAATACAATGGGTTACACAGCCTGTCAGTATGTATTTCCTTTTCAGTATTGGGACTGAACAGCTGTGACACAATAATACATACTTTACATTGTTTGTGTCTTGTTTTTATAATTTTTTTCAGTGCTGTTTTTTAAAAATATATTTTGAAAAAAAACCTGATGAAGCGGTCTACAAAGACGTTTTCCAGAGCATTTTTCTAGTAATTTCAACCTGTCAGAGAACAGAGGGCATTTCTTTCTCTCCCTTCTGCTTCTTTTTGGACAGATTTCTTTCTCTCTTTGCACTTTCAGTGCACTCCAACTTTAAATCCTTGTGGTGGTCATCAGCTCTGGACTGGTGTCTTTTCATCAGTTTTAGTCTTAGCCCGACATCGATGTCCTACACTTCTGCTTTTACTCTAAACTCGTTCTCAGCTCTGACTTCAAAGTTCTTTTTTTTTTTTTTTTTACTTGTTTGCAGGGCAGCTCCAAAAGTTCAACTCCTTTGGTGCAGGTGAAATCTTCCTGAGTCTAATTGAAAATCAGTTCCTCTGCCTCCTCTTTCTGTTTTAATACTATCCCTCAACCCATCTTGTAAGTTATTGCTGCTACCATTTCTGTAAGTCTCTAGAGATACTGTATATTGACCTTAAAACATCTATGACCTTTACATGCTTGTCTCTAACTAGAATATGAAGAGGAAATTCTTTGAAATCGTACTCTACCTTACAAATCAACTGTTAATTTGAACCATGTATTCTATTATAACAGGACCAGTAACTGTGTCAGTAAAAGTTCAACACATAAATGAAATTACTGCAAAATGATAGTCAATTTAAATTTTTTTTTATTCAAAAAAATTATTTTCAGACAATGTAAATGCCTAAAACTCCAAAGTAATTAGAACAAAACTACTTCAATAAGTGATGTATGGACAGAACACAACTCAGCGATGAAAGTAAAGATGAAACAGACAAACTGAAACATGGAACACCTGACAGTTGTAAAAGGAAAGATGGGGATTCCAGTTTCATTTCATGAACTTGTGGTGCTGATCTTGGAGGATTTTGGCAGAGGACTTAGCATCATAAAAGAGCTCATTAATTTCTTCTATCTGCTCCCTCTCTACATTCTCTTTTCCTTGAACCCGTCCCAGTAGACTGGCCGGGGTCAGCAGTTGGACAGCGTACCTGGAAGAAACAAGAACTGTTCAGCACAGAAAACTCCACACACTCAGCACACATCAGCAACAGTGTGAATCTCTACCTGAGGGTGGTCTTGGTGCCAATCTCTGCCAGATGTGTCAGTGCCTCCTCACTGATATTAATCCCCTCAGTCTGTGCACGGATCTTGATAATCTGGAGACAGCAATATCATGAGCACAAAACAGAAAAATAACATCCCTCCTCTGACCCCCTGTTCTCTTAAGTTAAATAACGACATAAAAAGTCATCCCTCTGCAAACCCAGAGTACCACTCCTTTTTAATACTTCTCTTGAAATAAAAAAGCCTTTAAAACCTTTAAACTGCAGATATACAGCTTAGTTTTTGCATCAGGAGAAGAAAAAAAACCCAGGAGTTGCATCATTTTTAGTGTCTCAAATGTAATGTAACTATACAACCACTGCAGTGTTTGACTTTTTTTCCCTCGTGTGAATGGGATCTCAATTTGGCAGTATTTGATAGTACCTTATATATAATAAAATTAGAAGGATGAAGTCCTAAAAAATATGCTCCATTATTTTTCCAATCTTTTGACAAGTTTACTGAATATTTCATGTCTTTCTTGACTATGACCCTCTGTACGTACGTATTGCATATATCGCAATGTCATGGACGAGGCATTCCTCTTCCATGACATTGGTTTGTGAGGAGTTTTGCCTCACAAACCAAGGGCTGACAGAGTGACACTGGAGGCACAATGATCGATAAATAAAAGATCAATAACTAAAATTAACTTGAGCTACTTCTGACATATTTAACGTTTGACTGGAAGCCCCCACTGATATCTTCCCTGTCATGCAAACATAGCTAAAGGTAACAACAGGTACAGGTGGACTGATGCAGAGACTAAAGTGTCTCTGAGCCTCTTCATGAACAAAGTATCACAATAATTTTAAACAGATGACAGGATGACAATAGTTTTTTTTTTTTTTAAATCATCAAATGACAGAAGTGTAGACCATCATCATGAAGTCTGATATGAAATCACAGCTACTGAACCCCAGACTGACCTGCTTCATCTCCTGTGGTGTATACAACATGGTGCGGATTATCATCACTCTGTCCAGCAGGTCCAATGGGATGCCATGTGGAGAGCTGATGTCCTCTGTTCCCCTGAGAAACAGTCAAAGACAATTACTTCACAACTTCTGTTTATTTTAAATAGGGATGTTTCTCCCTATAAAGGACTCTATAATAAGACTCTCACCTGACTAAACACTTTCCTCTGTTAGAGGCGAACACAACGATGGGGGCGATGGTGCTCTCGAGGGCCCGATGGAGATAGGTAAAGCATTCAATATCTAGCATATGTACCTCATCCACAAACAGAACCCCAGGAACCAGCTCAGCAACACCCTGGTCAATGTAGCGGTTTACCACCTTGTTGATCTCACCACGCAGCTTATCTGTTTAAAAAAACAAACAAAAAAACCCATTAAAAGTAAGGAAATCCAAAAAACTAAAAGGTGTGTATGTATGGGCGAATTAGTGGATTAAGGCCTAGTAAGATTGTATATATCATGCGTGGTAACAGGAAGGCATGTATTGTTTATCATTATGGGATCATAATATGCTTTGTTGCTGCTTTATATATACACATACACACACATTTTTTTTTATTTATATATATATATATATATATATCACAGTAAATATGCCAATCAGGTATTCTTTTTTTTTTGCAGCTATAATTCAAAGAATGCTACAGCTCTAAAGTACTATGCACTTAGCTTTGATATGTTTCAGAAGATTCACATTTAAAATGCGACTAAAGTTGAAATGTTTTCTGCATGTTCCTTTTTCATATTTTACTGAATGATTTAATGGAAAACTTTCACAAAGACTCAACATGTGATTGAAAATGTAATATGAATTAGGCTTGTGAACAATTTATTCACTGAATTTACATAAAATGTCCTATGCTATAACATCTATAAATTGGATGATGAAATGACCTATGTGGAGATTTTGTTAATGTCATACTGTCTTATATGTATCACATGACAGGTTTCTACCTGTGATTTCTGTCTTTTTGGGTTTCATCAGCTGTCCCATCATAGAAAGAATGTCCTGTCCTCCCTGAAATGACAAAAGAAAATAATGAGGATCTTAATTTAAAAAAAAAAAAGGAAAACATAGCGAAGCCTTTCTATTTAAGAGTATTACATGTATACCTGAGGTCTTGCATTTGCTACATCCAGGTCATGCAGAGTGACATCCTGGACAATCTCCTTTTTTTTGTGAACGTCTCCTTTGGGTAGTGGCACATATTCCTCAGCCTCCAGATCAAATTCTGTTGCAAAAGTGTCACACCGACCTTGTCTCTGCAAAGGCACAACAGCAGACAGTGTTCAATATTTCACACAATGACTAAGAAGACTTGTGTCTCACATTGCCCTGGACAAGAGTGAAACAAAAGGCAGCACACACAGAAGGAAAGCAGGTGTATGACTGAACCCAGTGCCAGTCCATGGCAACGAGGCAGGCATTGAGGCTGAAGGATGAAAGGGTTCAAGAAGGCAGGTCATAAGACAGCTGTCAACAGTAACAAATGTGTCGTCCAGCCCTCCTCCCCTGGCCTCTGACTAAAGCAGGCCTGTGCCCTGGCCCACCTGCACTGATTAAAGGAGCCTTCATCCAAGCCTGTCAACACAGGCCACAAGCTGCACTGCTGGAAAAGAGGCAACGGAGAGATGGAACGATAGAGAGACCTGCAGGAATGAGAGAGGCTCATTCCAGAGTACAGTAGAAATGCAGCAGAGCTTTCATGCAGGGCTGACGGAGATGAAAGAGCACCACCATGAAGGACTGCAGAGGACAAGTAGGGTGAGGGTTTTCCCCAGTTCAGACTGAGCCAGAGGCGCTGCAATCCTGATTATGTGTTCTATGTCTTTCACCGGAATGTATTTGAGGAGATGCAGTAATAATAAAGAAAATAAGATCATTATGGTTACTTTACTTTATCAAACACTGAAAGTGAGCACAGCAAATGAGAACACAAACATAACTAGAAAAGCACTCTGAGAGTGCAGACCTCCACCAAGGTAGACCCGCCCCCCGGATCACCACCAAAATCGATTCATTTACAGATCTCCCCATTACCAACATACCCTGAAAATTTCATCAAAATCTGCCCATAAGTTTTTGAGTTATCTTGCTAACAAACAGACAAAACTTTTGCAAAAACATAACCTCCTTGGCAAAGGTAATTAAAGCTGTAAGCAGCGTTGGACAGGACGTTGCACCATGCATTCTGCCTCCTGTGATCATTGACACCTATGCTCAAGTCATCACTCTCTCAGGGTTCTTGCAAGAATCACCAAGTTAAATATGAGACCTTTTTTTAAAAACTTTTTTTAGACCATTATGAGAAAAACATTTGATTCTCAAAACCATGTCACTTTGTATTGTAAATGAAAAAAATGCAAGTTTCTTATATTTATGGAATATAAGAAATAATGGCCACATATCTGGAAAAATACTATTCCGCAGAAATTGTGAGGCAGGAAAAAAAAAATACTATATATATATATATATATATATTTTTTTTTTTTTTATTTTTTTTTTTACTGTGCACAGGAGACTAGGGATGCATCAATGTGAAAAGTTTGGCTGATACTTATTGCTTTTTTTATTGAGATGATAAGCAGGAGGTTTTCTAGTACAGGCTGTCTAATCTAATAAAAAATGAGGGGAAACATGCTACATTTAAATTAATTTATGTTCTTCAATCCTCTGTCCAACAAAGTCTCAAAAGCAAGAGATGTAGCAGTGCATAGAATACATGTATGTGATAAAATAGTGTGAAAGCTTCTTAATAATGCTCTTTTCCAGTAGATAGAAGACATGCTCTTCTTCAGTCACAGTTCTTCTGTACAGGAAGAGCCCACCAGCAGTGGACACTGGACTCTGGAGCCAACATAGCTAGTAGGCTAACAGTACAGAAACCAAACTGACTATATGAGATTAAAGGCAACCCAAAGATAATTAGCCCCGGTGGTTTTTGCCATATGGTCACATATTTCACTCCTAAATCAGCGCAAATGTTTTCCCGAATTTAGTATTTGTCTCAGATTGTCCATTGTTCCTATGTGTTTGTACATCCGATGGCAAAACATGCATCAGTGACAGTACAACATAACGCCTTATTAATCAACATTTTGCGAGGGCCGTACACGTTGAAAGTTTGTCAGCAGGTGCAGCTTTTCAAAATACGATATCAGCCTGTAGAGGAAGACTGCAACACTGCTCTGATGAAGGCTTAGTGCCAAAACATCAGCAAACCAAAAATAAAGTGATGAAAACCGTAAAGAAGCAGTGTCGCACTTTTCCTCGACAGACTGATAACTAGGACTGATAATCAAAACATATCAGTATCACTCACTAGCCCGTTACACTAGCCTACCGCTCCACATACACTAGCTGGAACGAAAATATGAACAGTACAAAACACAGTAGTGGACACACTGAGCTGTCAAATCAGTTTTCAGCAGCTGACAAGAGAAACAGCAACAGGCACTTTTTTTTTCTTTAACAGACACTTCTCTCAGAATGGACGGAGTGGATGTAAAAAAAAATTAAGATTTGAGTAAATTAAATTTTAGACCTGGGATGAAAGTATAGGTGTTTTGAAGACATTTTAAGGCCTAAAATTTAAGTTTCGGAATTTTAGACTTTTTAAGAATTTTTTCAGACCCCGCGGGAACCCTGCTTTCTGTCTAACAACTGTCCTCCTTGCATCCCTACAGAATATACCACCAGCCCTTTGCTGAAACCACCTTTTAATAAGGCTTTTGTTTTGAAAAACTCTACTGTATCAGTTTTATATTTAAGTGATGAAAACATAAATTTTTATTAAAAATGTGTTACACATTATATTGTTGTGTTATTACCTTGACAGCTCCACTGTTGGCTTCTATGTAGATGACATCTCCAACTTCAACACGCTCTTTCTGAAGGCTCTCATAAATGCTGGGATCCAGCTAAGAAAAGCAGAAACTGATGTTTTAGAGAAAGACCATGTGTCCCAACATTCAACTGAAATTCATCAATGAATTAATAAGATCACCATTTAAATTAGTAAGTAAATATTGTTAAGAGTTCTGCACATTATATATATATATATATATATATAAAAAAAGTTACAAAGTGTGTATTCACCAAACAAATTAACAAAAAACAATAATGACCTTGAGCTGCTTTGTGCCTTTGCCCGTTTTCAAACCGATGATGACGTGGCTGATGGTTTTTCCGTAGCCACCCATGGGATTCTCAGTCTCACAGGGGGTCAGCTCTGTCACCTCTCCTTCATACACCTCTTTTGTCTCTTTGATACGCAGTCCTGAGGGCAGGGTACATGACACACACACACACACACACACACACACACACGCACACACAGTTGAGCGTGACAAGTCAAGTAAGCATTTATATTCCTAGATTAACTTAGTTTCCAGATCCTTCAAGCTACTGAATAATGCCTTTTATTACCGGGAGACATTGTGTGTGTGTCCACAAATGAAATGACCAGGCATCATTCTGTGTAACATGATCACAGTCTTGTTTCCCTTTCATGACCCTGGGTATGAGTGGCACACAGGTGGCTTGTCCACTGCCATGAGGGTCAGAGAGCAATGCTTAAAAGTAAGGACTGTCTGCCCGTCAAAGAACTCTTATCTACAAGGTGATGAAACCTCAGAATGAAGCCCTGCTCCCCTCTACAGATCCTATTCTGGGGGTGGAGTGAATGTGCAGACGACCACCTCTACTCCTCTCTAAGCTCCATTTCCTTTCCAGTGACAGGTACCATCACCAGTGAGAAACCCCTTCCCCCTTCTGAGCCTGCCTTCTTTCCTTTCCAACGTCACTCATAAATGTGCAGGTTGAGTGTTGACTTACTGAGGAACTGGATTGAAATACACAGCTCTTTTATAACAAAAATATAAAATGCGCAAATATTTGCTACCAATTCAACATCATAAAGTTGGTCCACACCACGGCCTTCTTTATCTTCATTATCACTTCCATTTCTTTTGGTGGTATGTTATGACATACTTCTAAAATCAGTGTAGAGTAAAAGTTCATTTTAATTCAATAACTGATGAGTTATTTTTAGGACAGGAAGAAATTACAGCGGAATGAACTTGCACATCTGGGTTCAACTCAACGATCACATTACCTGCATGTCATCTTTTAGCCCAAAACAAAATAAAGCAGATTGTTTCTATGGAAATGATACAACATCTCGAGCTGCATTTATGTAAAGGGACTCACACACAATACAAATCAATATAGCTGACCTTCAGGGCCACACCCTCTCTAACACTTAAGTTAATTAGCATATAAATTAACACCTACACAGACCACTCTCCTTGGGGGGAGTGGTCTGTGTAGGTTTTCCCATCAACTCTTAGAACTGAAGAAGCCACATGGATGACACAAAACATTTTAGAAGAGCAAAACAAATCTACTTAAACCTAGAAGAAGTGGACTTTTTCCTTCATCTGAATAATTAAAACGTGTTATACACTTGAAAGTAACAACTATGACTGAAACTATACAAATGTTTTTTTTCCCTATTTACTCACCTATGGCCCTTCTGAAATTTTCCATTAGTACTTCGGTTTTTTTTATCTCTGATGAGTAGACTTCACTGCCGACCATTGGGCAGAAAGGTACCTTGTTACCCAATTCCTGAGCTATGGCGAGGGCAAGAGCAGTCTGAAAAAAAGGGACGGAATATTTAAGAGGAAAAAGTCAACAATGACAACAAGACCATACACAGTCTGATACAACTTATTGTCTTTTGCTGATAACTAAGTTATGCATGTCACCTTTCCTGTGCCAGGTGGTCCTGCCAATAAAATGGCCCTTCCTGCCATTTTCTTTGAACGGATCAGCTCGACAATGATGCCACAGGCCTAGACAGTGAAACAAACACATCAGCATCATCTTAACACAATCATTTTACCAGTATACAGAGAGAAATTAGATTGTATTCAGAACATATATTAACATGATCATAAATCATCAAGTTCATTGTTCCAATGAACATTAGAGTAAGTAAACATTTGGCCTTTTTTACATTAAATAATTGCCTTGTTTGGAAATAGCACAATGCAACAGCTTTATTTTTTTATGGACTGCCCTTTGCCATAGACCATTTTTTTTCCTTCCCCCACAGAGGACAAAAAAAAAAAATCATTGCAGAGTCACAGGAGGATTGTTCCTAGATGACTCCAGTCCCACAGCCCCTATTGTTTAGAGCAAGTAAATAATTGGAAGGACAATTTTCTTCAGTTAAATTAGAACAAAACTGTAGTAACTGTTTTTTTGCAATAAAGAAAAGAAGTTTGCTGTTAGTAAATACCTTGAATCACTGCCTCTAAAAACCAAAGATCAAGTCTGACCTTGGTGTTCTGATAGACTCAGATCTGACCTTCAGCAGCCATAACAAATCAATCACCAAAACAGCCTTCTATCAGCTGAAGAACATACTGTATTTAGAGTGACTTTAGAGTAAAGTGTCCCAAACAGACCAGCAGAAGCCAATTCATACTTTCATCTTCAGTAGCCAACGACTACTGGTCTTCTGACTGGACCCCCACCCCCCAAAAAGAGCATTAAATAGCTGCAGCTCATTCAGAATGCTATAGTCCCCGTTTTGACCAGAATTAACAAAATATTAACACATAATTTTACCCCTCATACAACAATGCTTTAGAACAATAGAGTGATCATGGGAAATCAATATTTAAGAAACACTGGTTTGAGAGAGCTGCTTAATTTGTGACTAGTATTTCAGATCAATTGTACAATTTTGGATTACGTAGATTTTATAGAAAAATATGACATGTGTTGTACACCAAGAGAATTTAAAACAATATGTAAAGCTGTCCTCCTCCTACCCTCAATACAGTTGATTTGGCATATCTTAAGTGACTACACTATTGAGCCTTCCCTTCCAAGATTTATGATTGTTGGTATAAATTTAAATGATAAGAAATGTGATAATAAAATAATTGGTACAAAATGCAGTGGCTTGATTAAGTGGTTAGAACTCATGCCTCACAGCAAGAAGGATCCTGGTTCGATTCCCACACCAGACCTTTCTGTGTGGCGTTTGCATGTTCTCCCCGTGTCTGTGTGGGTTTTCTCCAGGTACTCCCTGGTTTCCGCCCACCATCCAACCATAGGTTAATTGGTTAATCTAAATTGCCCATAGGTGTGAATGTGAGAGTGATTGTTTGTCTATGTTCAGCCCTGCAATGAACTGGAGACTCGTACAGGGTGTACCCCGCCTTCACCTAGTGTAGTTGGATTAGGCCCCTAGTGACCCTAATGAAGATAAATCGGATTCAGATGATGAGAGAGAGAGATCTTAACAGTAAAATTAAGCAATGTTTGTTGTTTTGACTTTTTCAATGTTCATTTCTTTAAATGTTTTATAATGTACTTGTTCTACAGTTCCCTTTTACAGTTGGCTTTTTTTTTTAAATTATTATTACTTAAATGCTACTTTGAATGTTTACTTTGGCATCACTGAAATGTCCTCTTTAAGAGTTTTTATATTATATGGCATGTTCTAAAGTTCCAATAAAATAAATGTACAGAAAAAATTTAGCATATTACCCCAATTCTAAAGTCTTTACACTGGCTCCCAGTCAACTACACAATATATTTGAAAGTTCTGCTACTCATCTACAAGTCACTGAATGGTTTGGGGCTCTGAGGTCAAGTGACTCAGGTCATATAGTCCAGTCCAGAGTTCAAACTAAACATGGTGAAAGATTTTTAGCTATTACTCTCTGCACATAACTGAAACAAGCTACCAATTCATATGAAATCAGCACCAAATGAGAAGATAAGATAATCCTTTATTAGTCGCATGGTGGGGAAATTCCCATGGTTACAGCAGTAAGTGGATAGTAAGAATGATAAGGTTAATTTACAGTAAAAAGAACAATATACAATATAAACAAGGAATATAAGAAGTATAAGAAATAGGATATGTACAAGTGTCAAAAATGGCAGATGTGCAAAATGAGGTAAAGTGGCCAGTAATGACATTATTCTACAGTTATCTGTCGTTTACCATACTTTTGTTAGTTTTTCTTATTATTATGTTAATGTTGCTGTTACAAAACAATTTTCCAGTTGTGGGATCAATAAAGTACTTCTGTTCTATTTTTAGATCCAGGTTAAAAACCTTCTATTTTTAAAAACATTAATGTCGATTTTAACTTTAATGTATGGTTTTAATATTACTGATGTAGCTAACTCTGGAAATGCATTTTAAAACCAAATTGTATCTCTAAATATTTTAGGTAGACGGTTATATCGGTTGTATCTTGGGACATAGAATAATATATGTACATGTAAAGTCAGTGTACTATTAATAAAACAACACAACCAGACGTGTTTAATATCACTATGGTAATTTAAATAGAGAATTGTAGAAGACTATTTTAAAGTGGGCTTTCCCTTCATGTATGAAACAGCGACACCACTGTGCTAACGAAATTAGCATTCAGAGAAACATGCTACGTCGGCTACACTAAGTGAAACTATTATTGCGAAATCGTTGGCTAAATAAATAATTTGTCAAAGCAAAATAAGCATAACACGAAATAACAGAGAGAATATATTACCTCTCTGGCTGCCTCCTGCCCAACCAGGCCACATGCAGTCTGTTTAGCATTACCGGCCTCGTCTAGCCCAAGTCCTTTAACATGACTATGAGGGGCGATCCGCTGCGTCTTTGTGGTGCTTTTTACTTCCTCGATCTTCATGGCTGTGTTTTCTGTAACAATTTATACTGTTAACACTGAAAGATAGATTTACTGTAAGTTAAATTCCTCCTATACCTCGATTATTCTACGCCGCCACAATCGGCGCCGAAACTCAAAACACAGGAAAATCGGTTTCCATGTGGGTTACTAAGGAAAATGACAGGAAGTAATACCCTTAAGCACCGCCTCTAACATTCGACACATTCATTGGTTTAAACTTATGTCAATTGCTGAAACCACGCCCTTAAACGTTTTCATTTCCGGCAGTGTTACAGTCTGGTGCAGTAGAAACTGCGAGAAACTTGTCAGTGAGTAAAATATAACCATACATTAACATGAGAAAATAAAAATACAAAACTGTTATTACGAGGTAATTGTTAAGTTTAGCAATAGAAACAGCATTTAAGTACGTTTTCAATTTTAAAACTTTTGTTAGTGTCTGAAAATATTTTTTCCGTGTTAGCATGTTGTTATGACTCTGTGAAGTAACAGTACGGAGTAGGCTTGTCTGGGCTAATCTCAAGCAAAAAAGTACTATTTTGTACATTACAGAGGCAAAAAATGACAAAAATAGTTTGTATTAAACGGGGCTGTGTTGTGTCTTAACAGTGGACACTATTGACTCGTCAGACTAGCGTGCCTTGGGCTGAGCTCAAGGTCCAACTTAGACTCAAAATAGGTAATAACCGTAGTTTGTGTTGCATCAGACAGGAGGAAAAATGTCAGAGCCAGCTGACAGTCACAGCAAGACTCTGAACTTCAACATCGGGGTGCTCGGACATGTTGACAGCGGGAAGACGTCGCTTGCCAGGGCGCTAAGCAGCACCGCCTCTACCGCCGCCTTCGACAAGAACCCACAGTCCCGGGAGAGAGGCATCACATTGGACCTAGGCTTCTCCTCCTTCACGGTGAATCTGCCGGAGCACCTGAAGGAGGAGAGCAGAGGGCAGCTGTATGACAGCCTGCAGTTCACCCTGGTCGACTGCCCAGGACACGCCTCTTTGATCCGAACCATCATTGGAGGTGAGGTTTCTGTATTTTGACCCATGTTGGTGCCAGGTGTCACATATGTGGTAAACACACCATGGACACAATGAGGATATTTGATTACTGTCCCAATGGCATGATGACGGTGATGATACAGGTGGTATTTGACAGCTGTCTCTTTTCATGAGAACTAATATGATGACCTGCAATTACACCTATGTGCCTTATACTATATATAATGACACATCCAAAAACCAGGCTTTGCTGTCAACCTGTTGTAATAACTGCACCTTAACTAGTGACTAAGTATATAAAAAACTAATTTAGTTTGGATTACACTTTGTGATTGCGACTGTGCAAAATGCAGTTTGTCATCCAATCAATATTGCAAATAGTAAAAAGGGAGTGATGCAGTATTGAAAAGTGAAATGGTAAAGTATAAAAATGTGCCATAATTACATTTAGATTAATATTATATAATATTAATTATATACCAACTCACTGAGGCCCTTTGAAATGTCATGGGTTTTCTTTCCCATGAGCTTCTATTAAGGTCAAGTGTGTATTTCTGTAAATGCACCGACTATAAAGTTGGAATAAAATTTGTCTGTCCTCATGAAATGATTGTATGTGATTTGTTCTTGGTTGAAAAGGTTTAACTGGGATTCAGTATGTTATAATTGAACCTTTTCAAAGGTAATTAATGATGTGTATATATAGGAATAAAACATGTCTGAAAACAAAATTATTCCAACTTTATGGGAAACAGTGGTGGGCCATGCATTTCACACCTGTGTAGGCCTTTAGTGGTGCTTAATCTGAATCTATCTACATATCAACTATTTTCTGGCTATAAAAACCTCTTCTTATGCAGAAATGCGGTATAAAGAGTTCTTGCATCGCAGATAGATTAGTTTTAATTCACTTTAGGGATGAAAATGTCTATTTGCTTGCGTCCCACTGGTAACATCTTCAAATCTGACAAAACACTCCTTGACACCTGAACCCATGACGTAATGCAGGACTAGCGTGACCTGCGCTGCATTACTTGTGTTTATCCCCTCATCAGAGGATTGACACAGACTCAGAGACAAACTGTGCTTTTTAAAACTTTGCTTCTTATCTCTTCTCCCATCACTTCAGTAATAGCAGTGACAGGGTCCTTGTACCATTTGACTGACCTCTCACATAACACTTTATTAGCCAGAGTTGAAAATGACAGTGACATCTATTTCCTGGTTGTCACAGAATTGCTTCAGAGCTGTTCAACCTTCTCTTGAAAAGTCCACCTGGAAAATGGCCTTAAAAATAAATCTGCAAATCTACCTCTCCTCCTTCATCCATTGTGGGCTGACAAAACAGCTAATGAATCAACAACTATAGTTCTGTTTGAGCAGCTCACTACAGATGCAGTTTGCCAGCTTTGGCTCTTAGACTCACTATCCAGTCAAAGGGTATGAGTACACTGACGTCACTGTTGCCTGCTACAAGGCCTTGGTGGAGCCACCTCAAAATTGGATCGCTTGAAGCAACAGCATCATCAACACTTATTTTTTGTCTGTTGGGCTAGCCTAAGTGATTTTGAAGGCCTCCTTCTTTGATTTTGACCCTACCTGGTAACAAAAGATGAATGACATGTGATTGATTAAATGCTTTAATATGAAAACACATGTATGCAAGCAGCACAAACAGGGAAAAAAGCGATGAAAGGAAGTGGACAGACCATTTCGAATTATTTATTCATGGATTAAATATAATTAACATCAGTCTGTGATTCAGATATTTTTTAGGCCAAAAGAGAAGGCCTTGTAGGCCCCAATGGCTAACACTGCTATAAACACTACTAGAATTTGAGTGGATCACATGATTATTTTCCAGGCAGCATTAATAATAGGCAATTAATTTTCTTTAAGTTTTCTAGGACTAACTAATTCACCATCCAAATGTTCAAAATCCACAAAGTGCAATTTTTTTTTTTTAACTAACCCTCCTCCCAGTAAAAATTCCAAATAGAGGTCATTCCTCCCCACAGCCGTCAGACTGTACAATAGCTTTCAATAACCCCAAACATACACGTATAACCATTGTGCAATGCGATGTAAATACTGTATATATGTACATATTTTATTCTCTGCTATTTATACCTGCACTTTATTTTTTGCTGCTGTAACAGAAATTTCCTCAGGGTGGGATGAATCAAGTATTCTAATCTCTTGTACCAGTATTCTAAATTTGGACTTGTCCAGCAGAGGGCAGCATCCATCTTGGAGAAGTATAGTGACACAGTAAACTGAATCTGAATGATGGGAGTTTGAGATTTACACAGTTAGTTGTGATGATCCCTTTGTTCAGAGTACATGAACAACTCACTGAGAGGCAAACATTCTCAAGTTTTCCACCCTATTTGTCACTCAACCTGAGAACAGCACTTTATCTCTAATTACAACAGCTTAATTCTTTAACACAGATTACCTGCTTCAGAAGTGAATCTTTTATGATGGAGACACTTGAATACTGGATGCTGTTTTATGTGTCCCACATGTGTAACCTATAAACCATTGAGGTGGCACATGCTGTAGATTAAGGAGGAAGGAAAGTGTGGGGATCGGGGTATGTATTAAACTTCCCCTTGTGTCCCAAGTGAGGAAAGCACAGGAAAGAGAAAGAGCCAAATAGAAAGAGAGAAACAAGGGGAGCACAGGAAGGCAAGACCGCCAAAGTCAGGAAAAGAAAAGAAGAAAAGGAAAGACGACTAAGTGAGCTGCAGCTTCAGTTTCAGCCCCTAGCCCTTTACTCGTTTTGCTTAAATTCACTGCTTCTCTAATTTCTCTACTTGTTTTAATGTTATTCTTGGGTGTCTTGTCTGTTCCTGTTTGTCTTGCTGTTGTCAGCTTTTAATCTTTTCATAAGTAACGAGTAACAGAAAAGAGGAAATGTCTTTTTGCCTGCATTCAATATTACGGTAATATATTTTTGGTTGTTTTCCATTTTTGTTTTTGTAACAGGAGCACAAATCATAGACCTGATGATGCTGGTTGTTGATGTGGTTAAAGGGATACAGACTCAGACCGCAGAGTGCCTGCTGATTGGGGAGCTGACATGCCCTCGCATGGTGGTTGTCCTTAACAAAACAGACCTACTGCCTCCTAACAAGAGACAGAGTGCAATTGAGAAAATGACCAAGAGACTCCACAAAACATTGGAGAGCACCAGGTTTGCATTTCATACAAATCTGCACACAGGAGGTACTGCAGAACAAGCTAAGCTGCATGGTCGTAAAACTTTACAGTTAATTTTTTAACTCTTTGATTCATTTAGCCATTGTCTATATTCCATTACTAAAATTTGAAAAGGTTCATTTGTTGTAAAATGTGACTCTTTCAGCCTAGTTCACACATACACAGGGGGAAAAAAATGCCAAAACACAATGCAGCAGGCCAAACAAACCCTAAAGCCATCTTAACATTTTGTTACATGATATTGTGCAAAAGTTCACAACATTCAAATGCAGTTTTTAAAATATCTTCACTGTGGAGTTTTCCAAAAAGTATGTTGTCAGTGACTAAAACTGCATTCTTTTGTGGACAAAGGGTTTATAAGAAAATAGCTGTGTAAATATGGACTCAATTATAATTTTATCAAAATTGTGTAATCTTGTATCAAGTCAGTTGAGACTTATTTCTTATTATAGCTTACAGTGAGATCACTAAACTGTTATGTCATTCTAGTACAACTCTATCTTTTGACCAGGTTTAAGGACTGTCCTGTTATTGCTGTGGCAGCAAAGCCTGGAGGCCCAGAGGCTCCTGATACTGAGGAGCCACAGGGGGTTCCAGAGTTAATTGAGGTAAAGCTGGTGAAAATATGTTAACGGCCCTTTATTTGAACTGATGTTACTTAAAATATCACATAATGTTCTACTAAGATCAATCGAAATATGATTGAGATACTCTTTAGCACATAGAGGTTATGCTATTAAAAATCTTTTTAAAAAAATTAAAACTGAATTCCTAAAATATACTGAGTATGATTTTGACAAAGAATTATTGTATCTAGGCCTAGTCTTCTTTTGAAGTGAGTTTAAATGCCTTTTGAACTTGCACAAAAAAAATCTTCATTTAAAACACCCTAGATTTATAAGACAATAGAACTGTATTGACAAAAACATTTATGCTCTCAAGCAATAAAAAAAAAATGGAATCAGATGAATCACAGGGTTGCTGAGGATTACTTTAGATAAATCATGATTAAATACAATTAATTTTTAATTTATGTATGTATATATATATATATATATATATGCCAAACACTTAATGTGTTTATTAAATGTTTCATCAGAACTCAAAACAAAACAACTTGAAAGTACTGTTCCATCTGGTTTTTTTTGTTTTGTTTTGTTTTTTTGTTTTTTTTTGTAATCAGATTTTCCATCCAGAAGGCTGAAGTGCTGTTTAGCATCTTCTATCTTTGTGGGTTGGTTCTGCTGCTTGTCACTACTGCCCATTTATGCATGTGTGACAGCAACTGTACTTGGACAAAATGCCTGAAATGCATTGTCAAAGTCATTCAGTCATTTTGTGCTGCAGAAGGGTTAATTGCATAACATCTTTTATTGATGATTCATTAATCAGAGTTAACAAGTTAATTTTGAAAGCCCTAAAAATAAACAAACTAAACGCCTCCCAGCAAATGAATACCCTCACCCAACATTAAGAACATTAGCAATGACAATGTTCTTAATGGTCTTTAAAAGTGTCTTAAACTGAAAAATATTTAATTTGTTGAAACCTATTAAAATTCTGCCTGCACAATCAATGTGTGTGTGTTTAAACTGAGAATATTTAAGGATCAGTTTAATGGAGATGGGGTTTTGTTTTTGTCATGTATCAGAGAACAGTGTTGACAGTGTTTCTGTTGCTACTATGTTGTCCGACTTAAGTTTGATAAGGATCTAATTAGTATCAGTCCTTTTCTGTTTGTGTCACATGGACCTTAATTGATCTTACAATATAATGAGAAGAGTCTGTCTTTCTTTTTGATCATCTGTCAGCTTTTGAAGAAACAGACGTACATTCCGCAGAGAGACCCTGGAGGAAACTTACTGATGGCCGTCGACCATTGTTTCTCCATCCGTGGCCAGGGGACAGTGATGACGGGGACAATCCTACAGGGGTCGCTGGCTATAAATGACACAGTAGAAATCCCAGCACTAAAGGTAACCCTAAAAAATGGGCACACAAGTCAGATTCTCCTTTATTTACTCGCATGCAGCATTCCTGAGAGCTGGCAGTGCCTTCGCAATCACCACAGAGTTTCGGAAGTTCAGAAATTGACTGGAAGTGGATGGACAGAGGGAGGGATGGCCGAGTGGGTTCAGAGGATGTGTCAATTTAATGTGAGGGGAGGGTGAAGGGATGGGGGTGGGGGTGAACAGCCTGGCAGCACAGGAATCAAGTAATTTAGGCCAGATGCAGAATTCAGTCAGTCTCAGCAGTTTTGTTTGCAGTGATGACATTCACCTCTTGGTGGCAGCATATGGCTGAGTGAACTGTCACTTGTGACTGCATTTTCCATCTGTCCCACAACTGTTGGTTTCCTCATTGTTTTCTAAAAGATAACCAAAATGAGGATAAATATCATCTGTGGTTGTAGTATGTCCAAAACCGCACTAACAGATCAGATGTTCAAAGAGGTGTATTTTTATGCACATGTGATTTTCAATGATAATTTCTAAATGAAATATTTTTTTGTACATTTGTGAGTATATCAAGGTTATTTGAATTAATTTGACCACAGGTAGAACAGGACTCATCTTTGATGTGATAGCTGATGTGGATCAATAAACAATTAAATTCAATTCAATTTAAATCCACTTCATAGTCAATACAATAAATGAAATAAAACATAACTACTATAGAATTATTTATTAATATTATTATTATTATTATTATTATTATTATTATTATTATTATTATTATTATTATTATTATTATCATCATCATCATCATTATTATTATTTATTCTTTCTTTGGTTCACACACATTTAGTTATACAATGTAAATACTGTTGAATAAGTTTATATAATCTCTGTAGATCTATTTGTGCATTGTTCTGTTTGAAGTGTGTAGATACAGGAAAGTATTGAAATGTCATTATGTGTCATTATCAGGGTGGGATTGAATAAGTTTTTCTTCTTCCAACTTCTTTTTGAGCACAGATTTGTTGGGCCTACATGTATTCTGTTGGGAGTCTTTGTATTATCAAGTATGCAAGTTATTTGTGTTGCTTATTCACTTGCTTGACATAAATAAATGAATTATTATTATAATTATTATTGTGGTAAAGTGGATATATTAAAATAAATAAGCCATTGTGGAATCTGTTTTTTGATGCTCCAGGAGTAAAAAAAACATTATTATAGATGGCTCTGTTATTTCTTTTAAAGACGTTTTCACATTTGACGAGCTGTTTTCTTGCAAAAACAAATAAACAGAGCCTTAACTCTGAAATATGGTCATCTTATACTATGCTGATAATAACCATATGATGTAATTTTGTTTTTGTTTAAATGCAAGATCGCTAAAACATGCTTTGTCTCTTCTATTTGTGTTAAATTGATGTGAGCTGCTACTTGTGCTAAAAGGAGTTTAAGCTTGTTTGTTTCTTTCTGACAGGTGACCAAGAAGATAAAGTCTGTGCAGATGTTTCGGAAGCCAGTGTCAGGGGCCATGCAGGGAGATCGTGTTGGTGTCTGCGTGACACAGTTTGACCCTAAACTGTTAGAGCGTGGTGTCGTGTGCACCCCGGGGTCCCTGCGAACCCTCTACGCAGCAGTCATATCTGTCAGGAAGATTGGCTACTTCAAGGGCTCTCTTGCCACCCGTGCCAAATTCCACATCACAGTGGGTCATGAGACTGTAATGGCGAGGGTGAACTTCTTTGGCCTGCCACCTGTGGATCCACCAGACATGACTCGCCTTGTCATTCAGCCCAGTTCACTGGAAACACCTTTTACCTTTGACAAGGAGTATTTCTACCAAGATGAATATGTCACCGTTCAAGGAGAGGCCAATTCTGGACCAGACCCGGAACAATGGGCTTTGTTAGAGTTTGAGCGGCCAGTCACATGCCCTTCTCTCTGCCTGGTGATTGGTTCAAAGTTAGACACCGACATCCATGCTAATGCATGTCGGTTGGCCTTCCAAGGACATCTATTACAGGGCTTTGAAGATAAAAGCTATGCAGAGACCACCCTGCCTCGCCTCCGCATCTACAAGATGAAACACAAAGAGGGACAGGTGGAAAGGGTGAGTGGATATTACACAGAAACAGTCATTTTTCATCACTTACATTTATTGGTTTTTGATACCAGTTAGTCTATGGTCTATTTTTCTTATCAACAGATGGATGTTGGACATTTCCATGTTCAATAAAATAGTTTTAAGATCAGTTTAATAATTAATATTTATTAATTAATATTTAGAAATTAGATTGTGGCATGCTATAGAGTAAGGCTGCACAGTGTAACAACATATATTATATTGTGTTCTGTTTTTGGTTCATTTTTTTTGTGTCTGTCTGTCCATGCATCCATTTGTCAGCAACTTTATTCAAAAACTACTAGACCAATTTCCAATATTTTTTTAGGAACAGTGTGAGATGGTCCAGAATAGATACCATTGAATTTTGGTGAATTTAAGTCAAAGCAAACCAAAAATGTATTTTTACAATAATAACAGATAGGACAAATGAGGTCAAATGGTTGCTAAGGGTGGTATTTGTTGTGCCTAACATCACTTGGTATTATTGATAGATGCCGCTACTGGTGCCTGACAGTTTGAGTGACAGCTGACAGCCTGTCCTGCACATGAAGTAACTGCCACTTCAAGTAGCCAATCAGAGAAGAGCCATTCTAGCCAACCAAAATGCAATACATTCCCCTACCATCTTATGATTTGCTAATTTGTCTCCCATCACCACCTGTTTCCATTCTGAGATAACTTTTGTTATAACATCTTCTGTTACTGTTTGTTGTTAACACTAATTAACACTAATTGGTATCAGTTGCAGTTTATGGTTTCAAACTGTTTATTAACCAAATTTATAAAAGGATGACAGCATCAAGATCTGCACTGTACCATGACCATGATATAAAATTACTTCTATTGTGACAGAATTTTATCGCCCATCTCTAATGTGCTGGAAGCCATTAATTATTGCCAAATAAAATCTCTCAGGGTGATCAAAACCTCTCTGTTTTATGTCAAGGTCTTGATTCATACTATCTCAGTTTTTTCTTTCTTGCAATCATGAGCACTGTACATTATCCCGTACTAGTCTTTGACCTGACTCTCAACTTACCCATAATGTTGTCCTTGATTCTTTGTCCTCTCGATCACCTTGCATATTTCTTTGGTCCGCTTTCTTCTTTGGATGTTTCTCATTGCTGATGGCACTGGAGCGTGCCTCTCAGACAGAGCCCCTATTGTATATTCATAAACAGACATGTACACACAAACAAGCATGCATATGCAGCCCTGGTGAGCAGAGTATTCAGGGCATGGGAGGGTACGCTTGTCTTAGCATGTGCTGTGACGGAGGTGTGTGGGTGGCCGTCTGACGCCACTGGCCCTGTCTAGCTGTCAGAGGCTGGCGCTATTTGGACACACCTGAGTGGCGCAGGAATACTCACATGACTCCAAAACTCAACCAAACTTTCTACTTACTTCTCTGGCTCAGCATGGTTTCCTCATGTTTGTGCACTTGCCAGTTTCGTTTTTGTTCAAATGTGGTTGTTCTTTCATCCTGAATTATGTGATCTAATCCACAATGTTTCATCAAGGTCCAACTATTAGATGAAAAATGTTTAAAATCAATAGCAAATTTCAGGCTGAAAAAAAAGCAAATGAACCCTGAGTGTTTGGGAACAGTCGTGGAAAAATGCCTCACATATATTATTAACAAATACCGGACTTGTAAATTATACGTAGATCATTTAATATTGAGATTTAAAAAGTCTTTGATGTAGCAGTGTGTAAGCAGATCATATGGTCAGATGGTATCAGACTTCATGACTGACTGCCATGTTCCACTGATTTTCATGAAAATCCATGTACGGTAGCAGCATTTGTGTAATCCTGCTAACAGAAGCAGACAAATGGCACATAACATTCTTGGTGGAGGTAAAAAAAAAAAAAGTGATGCAGTTTTTTCTTATAACGTGTTAGATTTGACTGTTTTTCAAGACATCAGCCCTCTTACATGTGTGTGAACTAAAGATGTTATGTCTTGTGTCACTCTGACATGTACAGTATAGGTTCACTGAGTGTACCCTCATGTCAGGTCCTGTTAAGGTTACGGGTCAAGCATGTAAACTAGTTTCCTGCCATTAACACCTCAGGCTGTTGACAGCTCGAGTCTGTGACACAGGGATAGAAGAGCATGTACAAGAGGTCAGATTGTGGTCATATGATGCTGCATTTGATGTTCACCAGTGTTTCAGAATGAGATGTACGAAATTCCTTTTTGAAAGGACACATTACTGTCATTGTTAAGAAGTCACGGCCTCATCCAGTCGCAATTCATATGGTCTGTTGGACGTGTATAGCAACTGTATTTTTTTTTTTTTTTTTTTTTTTTTTTATCAGTGAATCAGTCACGCTTGAGGGACATCAGGGTCAAATGTTCAAGAATGAATGAGGGTTTGGCAGAAGGCAGAGGACGAGTCAGTGGCTGGGAGTGAGTTGGAGACAGAGTGGTGCCCTCCTGTTATCAGATTAGTGGCGGGTTAGATCGACTTAGTGATGGATGATAAGCAAGAAATACAAACAAATATGGCATAAAATCTGCAGGAGGATGAAAGAGAGTGTGAGACAGCCAGGCGACGAGCCTTGAAGAATGTGACTGACGGCAACTAGTGCAGGATAATGTTAGCTCTTCTTTCTCACCATAATTCTGGGTCATTAAAATTTAAATGTCTTGATTCCAATTTTAGAAATATTAGCCATAACATACAATTAGTGAACAACCATTTTAAATCCCTCCTTTTGTTACATTTTCCTTTTCTAAAGTCATTTTGTCAGTGAGTCAAGCTCTTTTTTACTCCAAAAAATGGAATTGCCCAACTCATCTGTTAATCATATTTCCTATATAAAACTTATCTTTGCATGGAGCCGATATGCTATTTTAGAATTACCTTCAAAAAATTTAAAAATAGTTGAAAACTACAGCTAAACCATGAAATCCTTTGTTGTTATTTATGTGGTGAGCTATGATCACAGAAACAGCAGATCTGTAAAATTAGACCAAAATGCAGATAATGTCCTGCCAGTGTGGTGTTCAGCCCAAAATAGAAAATCTCCCTGCATTTTGTGCTTCATAGGTGTTATATTCAGACCCTACGTTTTCCTCAAATAATGCTTCACTGTAAGAGGTGAATGTGTGTTTTAATGTGCAAACGAAAACCTGGAGACAGACTTTGGCTGTTGTTTATTTCTGTTGTTTAACTTGGACCCAAAAACAGTGTTATTATACCACAACAATATTTGAGATTGTTTTTGCTAAGCCTGTGATACTAAATACGTCTTGGCATTTCCACAGTCATTTCATATCAGTTTATGTACTAACTTATCACCAGTTGAGTCCTAAATAGTCCTGTTGTTGATAAGTGTATTTGCTGCTCTCTTGTACTTAGGTGACCGATGATTATACTGTGATTGGCCGCAACCTGTTCAAGAAAGAGACAAACCTCCAGCTCTTTGTGGGGCTGAAAGTCATGCTGTCGTCAGGAGAGATTGGCGTTATCGAGGGTGGGTTTGGACAGAGTGGGAAGTTTAAGATTCGGATACAAGGTAAGAGCTCATTGAGATTTTTGATAGTGTGCATTTGAACAACTTTAGGTCTTTGGTACTTTCTTTATCAATACATGCACCCCAGGGCCCTTTTTTTTCCATCTTGGGATGTTGGGGTCTTCAGACAGTTTTCAGGATGTGGTAACATTGGTAGGCCTGACATCCCAAACCACATTCCCAGGATTCCTCTGGGAATTTCCCGTGTTCCGGGGGAAGTCTGTTCAGTGTTTATTTTACCTTCTGTTGCTCCAAACCCACGGCTCCACACCGGCAGGGAAGAGAAAACAAAAACATTTAGAAAGAGAACCTCACCTACATCCTCTTCACTGCCTTGTATTCAGACGTCTGTGACACACTTGCACACATCTTCACACACAGGAACACACTGCAGACATTCAGTGGTGTTCATCTGAGACTCCCCCTGGGTGTTACGGAGAAGACCACACTATTCTGCGGATTAGAGTCAGACAATAATTTATACAGCAATAAATTGTGATATAGTCTCTTGCATATTTTAATCAATACACCAGTATCAGTGCCATGAGACACAGAACACACATTGTCCTTGAATGCAGACACTTTAATTTTTAGTTGTTGTTTCCACTGTTGTCTTATGCCCCATAGTAGGTCACATAATATTTATATTTCTACATATATATATATCTAACAAGTATATAAATTAATTGTATGTTTGAAATAAACTTAAATATATTTCTACATAAAAAGCACAACAGATGATACTCATGTATCCACTACTAAATGTAATTACTCTTAAGTTAGTTTTTTTCTTTAAGACCTACACCTACGAAAAAAGACATAAATGAAAATATCGAAAAGTCCAATTCTCGTACACTGTGAAATGCTTTTCTCTTGTTTGTTACTGCTTCCTCTGAAGTTCCACCAGTGTACATCAGACATAGTCTTCATAGCAGACCAACTGCTCAGTATTCATACAATTTTAAGATTATCTTTCACCATTTTTCTCCCAGTCTTTAAGAAACAGTTCACATGTCCATGATACACTCCATTTTAGGATACGTGCACATGTATTTCACAACAACCAAGGCTGGGAATGCAGAATTTCACCAAAAATCCTGAAAGTTGTAAGAGAAAAAAACCAATATTTTTTTCTTGTGTGCTTACTTTTTCAGTTAAACTAATTTACAGTCACAACTAAGTCCAAGTTTGACACTGAAATTCTTAAGGAGCTGTGCTACATATTTGTTTATTGCATACATTTTAGATATTTATTATTGGCTTTGTTGACCTTCATTACTGTGTTTGTTTTTCACAAAGCTCAGTGTTTATATTTACTCGTGTCTGGCCTGAGCACAGGAAACAGACAAAGGTCATGTTGGTTATAAATTTTTCATGTATTATATTTGCTGAGTTTGTGTGAAAACAAATCCCCTGTATGCGCTCTTTTAGGTTTGTAGACATGACTAATCAACTAATCATTCTGTTACATTTTAAAATGGAAAATTCAATTGCAAATAACATGTAAAACAACTATTCTTGTGTACCACTGCCATGTGAATACAAATCATTATGTTTGGGTGAGAATTTTATGGTGGTAGATGGAGGTTTTCAGTTGATTGTAGATAACATGAAGAGATTTCTGGCTGCATTGCAACCATAACAACCCTCACATTGGCATACCGATAAGAAGAAGAATGCTGGCGCCGTTGTACGTGAGGTTAGACAGCAGCGTGTAAAAGCATTCAACGCAGAACATCTTTTTCTCTTCGATGTACAAAACGGCATGCAAGCAAGCAGTTGGTTTATTTTCTCTTTACCCACACAGGAATGTAGGTGAGAAAATATTGTAAAATAGACTCTAGTGTTGTCTTAAGGAGCAGTGAACATCAAGCGGGAGGCTCAAGTGAAGGAAAAGAAGTCAATGTGTTTCAAACATAAAATGATGAGACACAATATTATCAGAGCTGGTCAGAAAAACTCGATGACCAAGAAGCACGGTCTTCAGGAGCAGCTGGTTTCCTAAACGTTATCATCAGCTTCATCAAGATGATGAAGGAATCACCTGCTCTGAGGTCAGAACATAAATATCGTGTCACAGCTGTTGCACACATAACAGGGGCCAAAAGTTCTCGATCATCTATCTGATTCATCTACAGTGACATGATTAAGATTATGTGATTAGTGTTCATAGAGTAGGACAGTATATGCGGTTACACTGTTGTAACATTTTTACATAAGCGGGAATTAAAGCTTTTGATTTTACTGTTATGAAAGGTCGGGTGTTGTTCAACATTGTACATGGCCTGATATCTGGGCTTTGATATGTCTTCATAAATAAGAAAACTTAACAGAGCAAATCTGTAGTTGAACATTTTTAACAGGTTATTTTGATTTTTAGATTCTTAAAACTATTATAGCATGACCTGTTTCCCAACTTCTGAAGATGTCTGTTTCAGTATCACTAATAAGAATACATAAAAGCCCTTTGTGCCAGTTGCACGCACGGACAGTGATAAGATTTCCACTTTTGTTGTTGAAATTTGGTGGCAGACTATAATATGTATTCAGTGGATACCATCAAAGTTACAGAATTTGGTACCCTGTCTATGTTATTCTGCTCATGTTTGTTTTGTCTTTTACTTGAACCGTGTCTCTTTTAATTTTTTTTTTCAGAGGGTCTTCATCAAGAAACCAAACAGCTCTTGTCCTCTACCACTAAGAAGAAAGGCAAAGGTGGATGTAAAGGTGGACAATCAAATGACGAGGAGCCCAAAGCCTCAGAGTCTCAACCTGTTGGCATTCACTTACATTTCAAGCGGTATATTTTTGATCCTCATAAAAAGATGGTTCAGTCTTAACCTCGGTCCATTTTTCAGACTGACACTGTGACTGACCCAGCAACAGGCACAGAATGGACAGCTCTCATTAAGGTCAAGGAAATTCTGGCCACTTAATGTTTTTTATAGATGGAGACAGTCTGGAAAATGCAATGATCACGGAGCACTGGACACGTGAAAGTGATTCTTTTACTTCCCTAAATGGACATGGATTAGTGAAATAGAAGCTGCTTGTAAATTTCAGATATATCTGAGTAAAAAAGAAATACGTCCATTTCTCATCAGTTGCTGAACAAAAAGCTTTCTGTCTGTATGTTCCTTAATTCAGTTTAACCTAGTTACCATTAACACAATTAATTAATGAGCATTATTACAACAATACTGGTCTTTAAAGGTTTTAAAGGTCTCATTATGTTTCAATCTCTTGCTACGTGATTGGGTAACTTTCAGTTCTGATTATATTATTTTTTTATTTTTCATTTAGTTTTTCCTTTATGGTAGCATTTAATTGTATTTTGGGTAGTAATTGTATCAGAGGTTATTTGGGTTGAATTAAATATTAAGCATTTGAGAATGATAGATAAATAAAGCAAGCCCATGGTGAAACTTGAGCCCTGATTTATTAATCTTGCCTGACATTAATTGGAAGATATTATTGTAATGTGTGTGTGTGTGTGTGTGTGTGTCCGCAGAGACATATTATGCTATAACTCCATGAATACTTGACATCTCACCATGAAATTACATGGGCATATACATGTAGCTAATGCATATCAGATGCAAAGATCCATTTGAGTAAAGGTCAAAGGTCAAAATCACAATTAACTAAAAGGTGAAAATCACACTATTGGTTATAACTCAAGAACAGAGGGTCGAAGAAGTTTCAGATTGGTACCAAACGATGTGGAATGAAGATTTCTACAATTCTCATAATTGATGTTATGACCTATGACCAATAGTTTTTGAGATCTCTGGAGGTCAAAGGTGACATGTAAAATTAACTGCTGTAACACTGTTTGTATTTGTCAAACATAGACATATTACGTTATAACTTAAACAATACTGGATATATTAACATAATAGTACATGCAAAATTAGCAATATTGCAAAAGGTCAAAGGTCAAGGTCGCATTCAACAGAAAGGTCAAAATCACATTATTGGTTCTAATTCAAGAACGGGTTGTCCTAGAAACTTGAGATTGGCACAAAATAGGGATGAGATTAGGCATTCTCTGAAAACTGATTTGAATTTTTTATAAATAATACTACTTCATAACCAACAATCACTCGCTCCACTGTAGTTTGTTTCCCAAAGCACATACTGTCTGCTTGAGTCTGTTGCATGTCTAACTTGCAGTTCTCTGTGCATGGTTGGTTTGGTTTTTCGTCATCCGTACTGCAGAGCATAATGGACAGACTTTTCCACCTAATTTTTCCTGATGTTTTCCCAATGTCACGCTCTGACCAGAATCCATTCGATACATGTACAACCCAAACTGTGACTAATGTCCACAATAAGTGAAACTACTACTGCCCAGTGAGGCATGCTAGCCTTTAAAAGTATGACAAATACATGATACAGATATTAGCAATGGCATCTCTTGTCATGCCATTAATCTCTGATGGTAATAATAGGTTTTCGATTGCCTTGGAAAAAAATGCTGACGGCAAGCTACAAGTATTTTGTCTGAGCATCCTCTGTTTGTACCTCCCACATCTATTCGTATATATATATATATATATATATATATATATATATATATATATATATATATATATTCTTATGTATTATAAATACATACTTACTTTACTGTAGCACCTACAGTAGCTAAAACAAAAGTTTCAGTGAAAAACAGCTTCTATAAACCAAAGTAGTCCTATTTAGTGTGACCTTCCTTTTACACATAACATGTCTTTAAATCCTTTTGTTCAGCTAACATGACATTTTTTGCATTTACTCTCTGATTTTATATTCCAGGTTTTATTCAATGCATGCCAGATGTTTCTAAAATGTTTTTCTGTTTGTTGTCATAGGGTCTGAGGTCACATTATATGTATTAACTTTAACCTGTAGAGCTGTCTTTTGTGTGTCCTTTTTTGGCTGATCTTGTATTTTCTTGTTGTATCTGATCAAAAGAGACTGAGAAATAAATATGTATGTTTATTTCAATGCTGCAAAAACAATGAATCTAAAGGCCACGTAAAAGTTTTCAACTAAGACTATAGTGGTATTTATGTGTCTCAATCAACCTGTCAAATTTTATTTATATAGCATCAAATTCTAACAAAAGCTCTCATAGCACTAATATATGTGTTGTGAGATTATGTGTGTGTGTGTGTGTGTGTGTGTGTTTGTTTGTTTGTGCATGCATGTGTAAAGTCCAGAAGTACAAATATTTATTTTAATAGTGTTTTTCAAATGTAATTCATGTTGGGTTTGTATGAATTAAACAATACAATGTGTGAAGTCAAATGTATGACTTAAACAGTTGAAAAATGAAAATATTATTTTGTCAAATTCAGAAAAACAGTAGATTTTTATTTCAAGCAGAAATTAGAATATATGTTTAAAAAAAACATTAAATTAAATACAAAAATAATGCATTAAAAGTGTTAAGTTGCAACTACATAGTTAATATGTCCTGTATCAATCTGTTCTGCACAGTATTCTGTGCTCAGACATTTCAGACTCTATGGTTAATGCTTATTTAGAGAACTGGCAGCTGCTGGTTTATAGTGTGACGGTACATGAGAAGTTCAAGCTGGTGTTAACATCAGTAAACACTATAAACAAACAAAAAAAGTGTTATTACTGAGGAAAGCCTTCTTTAAGAAGAAAAAGATATTATCATTCACCCAAGTTTTCTAACTAGAAATTTCCCAACAGATTTCAAGCTAAAAAATTAGACATTTACAATGAATGAGTTGCATTATATCCACCTTCCCTTTGTAAGGGACACAAAGTTTACAGCTTCACTTAAAAATTTTGCAATTGTAAATTGCATTCCATTAAAAAAATCATTATGAATAAATAAAGATATTTTATTTTAATGTATTTGAAAAAAATGGTTACATTGTGCAGTTTATAACCAAGATAATTGTTTAATCTAAAAAAGCTAAAATGTCACTTTCTTGGATGTCAAGAGGATATGCCAGCACAGGAATGAGATGGTGTTCCTGGTTTAAAGGGTAATAACCACTTGTTTAAAATGGTCGCTTTCAGTGTCTTGGGTTATTCTGCTTTTAAAAGAAAATCTAGCGAAGCTAAATCTGTAAACTTTGCTAAAATATTTATTTCTCCTTATAATTGGAGAATTGTGTAATACTGAAGAAGTTATTTTTGTAGTGTATCATTTATAACCACACACTATATGAGAGTTGAGGAAAATAAATGACTTAGCAGGAAAGTGTAGCAATAATGGTTTGTAATATAAAGTACTATTAATCACCTGACGACAGAGCGCTATGGTGTGTGTAAATGGTCATGTCATCATGTGTACATACGTGTCCGTCCTTTGACAGAAGTGTTTTTGGGGCGGGGCAGTGGGAACGTAGGACACTCAGTATGTGGTGGATGATGTCAGCACACTGTCCCTGTGAACAGCGACTCTATCGCAGCAGGAATCTGTGGAAATTGGAGAGAGATGGGGAGGAGGGAGGAGCAGGAGCAAGAGGGGACACTGGAAGGATTGTTCCTCTGAGTGACAGTCCTTTTAGTCTTATCTCCTCTCGTTCCTCTTATAGAAAACCAGACAGGGAAAAAAATCTGTCGTTTTTTGCTCCTGTGTCTCTCCAATTTCTCTTCTCGAACCACCCACTCTTTCATTCACCATCCATCTTAGTTTTTATTGAAAACCTTTTTCTCTGGCTGTTAATGGTCTCATCTCTCATCATGAGACAGCAGTGGAAATCATTTCTAGCGCTCTTAATATTCCCATTAAATTCATAATCACAGAGGCACATGCACATCTTTGTGTCTTTGCTGATATATTGTTGGTTGGTGAAAAATCTAAAGTTGTTGAGATCCTTAATATCTTATTTGCATTTTACCATTTCTCATTTAATTATGATCATCTACACATCACAGGCCTCTCATTCACTTGATCATTGTTAGTACCATAAATAACATATTTTACCTCCTATTACTGGTGTGCTTTGCAAATAAATCCTGCTTGTGTGTCAAATGTTAAATAGTCCACAATGCAACTTTATTAACTAAAGTAAACAACATTTTCAACTGGAAGAAGAGTTTGAAATCATATGTTTTTTTGTTTTTTTTAGTGTGGTGTGTTTATGAGCAAACTGATAAACACACCAGAAATGCAAAATATACTACTAATATATATTAAGTTAAAAGGTATAGTTGTCGCTTGTATCATTAAGGATGATTTCTAATTAAGACAGATGCATTATGGCTTAAAGGGAAGCATAGTGGCTATTTTGTTAACAGTTGATTATTTTCATCCTTGTCTTGATAAAGATCTTCCTGCATTTCATTAATACAGACACGGGATAGTAGGATCACTGCATTTCCCTCAGTGTACTTTAACATGCATGTTAATCCTGTTGTGTGTCTGTGTGAATGTGAGAGTGAGGGACACACACCACAGTCTCTTCTGAGCTTAGGTGAGGAGGTTTGGATGGTCTATAATCTACTTTTAAAGCCGTATAGCTGATTGTGGCAGGAGAATACAGACATGGGACTGCAGCTTTATTTACACAAAAACACACACTATGTTTAGACCAGATATTTTCAACTCATCTCATTTCAGAACCATCATGTACCCCTGAGCTATGTCAAAACCGTCATAGAATTATATATATATATATATATATATATATATATATATATATAATACCATGTACAATTCAAAATATAGAATCAATGTCAGCAGTGTTTTTAACAAACTATATCCATATTTTAAACTGTGTTTTTCAATAAAGTGAGTGAATATCATACTAGGGTAGTTTTATGAGTGTGAAGATAATGAACATCTGTGGCTCCACACAAAATGAGCAAATCCTACCAGTTTGTGTTAGTCTTTTATTGGGAATAAAACCTCAATAACTCAATCAATAAATAAAGAAAATAGAAATATAATATACATACAAAGTATTTTCACATACGATAGATTCCAACACCAGACCTTTCTGTGTGGAGTTTGCATGTTCTCCCCATGTCTGCATGGTTTTTCTCGGGGTACTCCGGTTTCCTCCCACCATCCAAACACATGCACTGTGGGGGCCTATAGCTGCGTTAGGCTGAACAGTCAGAGCTAGGATTTCAACTGTCAACCCTTTGGTCACTGGATGACCACTCTACCACCTCAACCATAGCCACGCGTTATTTTATGTATTTAAAATCTTAAATTGTGAAATGTTTACTCCTTTATTATTTTTTATAAAAAAAATAACAACAACAAAACAAACAAATAAGCTGTTATTTCAAATTGTTGTTTTCCAATTTAAACAGCATCACATTGTTTTTCAATTTACAGCTTTATTTTCTCAAAACAATACAATTACATAACATCTACATACAAATCTGATTTTGTTCACATACTCTTCCTGTAAAAAGTATAACTACATTTGATTTATTTGTTAGTACAAAAATCATCTGAAATAAACACTTTTTCACTTTATTTTTTATTTGAATTTAATTTTTTTAATTTTTTTTTTTTAAATTTAGATCTTTTTGCTGTTAATTCTACAGTCATTTTTCACAGTCCAATTAGCCTATTAAGTGCATGTCTTGGGATGGTGAGTGCTGGAGAACCTGGAGAAAACCCCCACAGACACAGAGAACATGTAAACTCTATACACTGGAGTCAAACCCAGGACCTTCTTACTTTATGTTGAAAGTGCTAATCACTGCACCACTGTACTGCCCGTTATTTTACAAATTTCTCTCTTTAAAAGCTGTAATATCAACCTTTTCAGGTTCAAATCTCTACAAATGACGAAGTCTTTAATGTATATTTGTTGACTCTGAAAGATGAACAATGTAATGATGTTTCCTCCCACTGTTTAGAAGTGAAGTCAAAGTCCAGTGGTTACAGGAGATAATATTTTTCTTCTGCGAGAACTCCTGCCCCTTCATGTGCCTCATGTTATCTTCAAAAAATATGTGTGATAGTAATCTTTTGATCCTGCTTGAATTATGTTATCAATTATACTTATGGTGTTTCTCCATTACAAGTCAAAAAAAGATAATGTACATTTTAGTTTGGTCTGAAATGGTTCAGTGGAACCATTACTTTCTCATATCTCGTGCATATTTCACCACAGTATGTTAAAAGCCGCAGCAACATTTTCTGCAGCTCTGGATAAAGTTTGGATGATGTCTCTTAACTGACTTTGGATGGCTAGTCTTTGTATATTAAGTCACAACCTTTGCCTTCATCAGTTTTTTGAGTAATACATTTTCATAACTTAAAAATTAAAGACATCGACAGACATAGGACTGGAACACCATATTGATAAGGGAATGTGACATTCAAACACCTGATTCATGGTCCTCATCTAGTTAATTCTGGACTGGGATTGGTCAGTACAGCTGTCAATCACCCATTCTAAATATATAACCTATTAAAAGGAAGTGATCAGATAGGGAATGACTTGTATACAAATCAACTTGATAAAATCCCATTTGAGAATTATTTCTTGGACTCATTTCCAATGACCTATACTCAGTTGGGGATGTGTTAAGCTTCACTTTTGATGAACTTTCATAACATCCATCTCCATATACATATACATATATAATCCATAATGTTATTCAGTGTAGCATCATAACTAATTTGTAACCTGTCAGCGTTTCTTTACTTACACTATTTTTAGTATTACTTGCTGCACTTTAATAAAAATGAAATGACAGTGTGACAGCATTAGTGAAAACTCACATGATCTCAAACTGCTTCACAAACACACTTACTACTACGCTTTTTCTAATAGTTTTGCCTGAGAAATTGCCTAGAAGAAAAATAAAAAACATACTGTGTGCCTAAACGTTGTTCTTTTTCTTTTAGATAAGACACAGCTGTGATGGGTTTCCTTCAATATGTCTGTCCTTTTTTCTGGTAAGGTCAAACAGGAGTCAGAGGTCAGCGTCTGAGCTCCTGAATGTTTATAGATGTGGAAACAGTCATTGATGAGCAGAGATAACAGCAGCCGCTGAGGAGAAAGAAATAGGAGTTGGGGGTGTGTGGATCAGATAATTGACAAGTAAAGCAGAGGGGTAAAAAAAGACTTTAAAATGTGGTTGAAAAGAATATTTAGCAGCCATTTGACTGATAAATGGGTGCCACATTAATTAACAGTTAAACCAGTAGGCCTACCTACTGGCCTACTTTAAACTATTATTTTCCCTTTTTTTTTTTTTCTAACAGTGGGTTTGAGCCCCAGAAATATATATATTTTCTGATTAGTGCTTGCTATTTTACTTTCTCCAGGTGTTAGTATTGATCTTTACAGATTTGTGTATGCAATCACCGTCTTAAAAAACATCACCTCAGTCTGATAGACATGATGCATGTTGATTATGATGACAGAAGATACATGTTCCTATCAGGCAGCTCTGCAGCACTAATGAGCACACACACCGATAGAATCACACACAGCCCCCTCACTCCTCTCAACCCTCGCCTGCAAATATAATTAGCCATGATTAAAATGGCCATTGTTTAATTAATACCACCAAAGCCTCTTTCAGAAGACTTCTCCATTTCCGACACTGCTTATCTCCCATCCCCCAATCAGCTGTGGATGTGTTTTTGGTTGTTTTGTTCTTGATTTATGCTTGTATGAATGACAAACATAAATGTATACTTGCCCACAATCAGTGTTTGGGAACATCTAATTACATGTCATGGTGTTATGTAATACAATAAATGAAGTTTTAGCCTTTTACAAGTAGAAAATGATATGTTATAAATAAGTTATAAATAGTTATTAATCAACATATTGGTGATAGAGCTGAGTTGGACCTGAATGTATTATTTGTGTAAAAAAAAAAGTTTCAATGCAATCAATGCACTTCAATACAATGAATTGTGTTTTATATTTTTGCTAAGCAGTACTAACTTCTTTTGGCAGATTTCAGGATGTCAGCCAGAAAAACCTTCAGAGGTAATTTTGGTATTTGATACACATATGTTGGTTTGATTCAGTTACTAGCATAAGGAAGTAGCACAAAGATGAAACAATTACTTAAAACACTTAGAGTTACTACAAATAAGGAGTAATCTGTAACTTGTTATATTTCAAAGGAAACCTCCCCACCTCCACTTAAAATTCTGCTAAACTATGTAATTACATTCACTTTAACTGTTAGAAAATAGTTTAAACTTTTTCCAAGCTACAGTTTTATGTTGTACACAACAGTGTGACCCCAATTTCATGTAGATGATCAGGGTGTTCGACTTTTGCAGATATTTTTATCAGCAAATAAGCTACTTTTTTTTTTTTTTTTTTTTTTTTTTTTCTTGCAGGATTTTTTCTGAGGTTTGGCTTCTGTGAATGTGTGAATCGGTGATTCTGTAGTGGCTGTGGTTCATTTGGTAGAATGGATCATTCAATGACTTTGCCGTTTGACTTTGGTTGTCAGTTTGAATCCTGGCTCAGACTGTCCTCATGTCAAAATGTCCTTGTGAGTGGGTCTGGCAGTAGCCACCTACTGGTGTGTAAATATGAGGCTTATGTAAATAGCTTTGAATCCCTTGAAGGTGGAAAAGCACTATATAAGTGCAGTCCATTTACCATACTACATCACTACTCATGTGAAGTTACAATGCAATATATGTTTTTATTTTATACAGAAAAATGTAAGGATTATGAAATCATGTGAGTCCCTTATATTTCATGTATTTTGCATGGAAATTATTATTATTATTATTATTATTATTATTATTATTATTATTATTATTATTATTATTATTATTATTATTATAGTAGACCCCTTATGTACACTATTTCCTTGAGAATGTATTGAGGGACTAGTAACGGATGAATTCATTTCACTAACATGCTGTGATGAAGAGTTTTTAGTGTTGTAGATTTATTGTCAGAGGACTAACATTTTTACATCAGGTTTTACTTTACTGAACTTGTTTAATTGAACTCCTATTAAAAAGTCTAATTTGCTGATTCAGCCACAGAATTGTTGTAAAGGTATAATCTGTACAATCCAACAGAAAAAAAAGGCTTTACAACCACCATTGTTCTTCCATCACCACTGTGGTGTTTGCATATCTATTCCTGTCTTATTTACGTAACAGCAAAAAAAACTCAATGCAAATTAGTGCTGGCACTTCAATAAAGCCATGTATTGATAGACTGTTTCCACATCCTTGACACACAACACAAACAGCTTCTCTCACCTGAGGGTCCATTATTGTATGACTGGTGTCTGATGACGAGGAGACGGCTGGAGAAAGGCTGAGAATGATGGGTGAAGAATAACAGCCAATCATTACAGCTGAGCTCAGCACAGCCCAATCCACTAGGTCAAAGGTCAACTGCTGCATCACCTTGAAAAAATTCCATTCACTATTATGTATGCCCACTGAAGTCATAGTGTCTTTCATTTACTGTGTACAGAGGAGAATAGAGTTGATGTACATACACACTAACGCAGAGACTGAGTAATTGTGGTTGAATTGATTTAGTGTAGTGAGGATGTGTAATGATTTTGGGTTCAAAGCCATTACAATCAAGTTTATTTATATGAAGCAAATTCCATGACTGTTAGAGTCTTACAAAATAGATTATAGAAATACACAGGAAATATGTGATGTGACAAAAACATAAGATAAACAATACATTCAGGATTGTACTAAAACAGCAATGCAAAAGGGAATTGTGGATACAAAACTACTCTAAAATAATTATACTAATGAGCTTCAAATCTATTTATAATGTCCCACAGTGTCATTATCGTTGTTTGCTACATTTCAATATTTGACCTTATAAACCAGGATCTGCACAAGGAAAAGAAAAGGAAAGCCAGATGCAATATTTATACAATATTTAATATGGTCTACGTTCTATATACTATTGATATTCCAAACTCTCAACAGCAGGGGGAAGTCACCTACCAGAACACACTTATAATGTCCAAAACCATCAATGAGTAAATGTATGTGTCCACAGACTGTTTCACTCAAAACTTTAGATTGGTTGTCAAAAACGTATGTCTTAAAATCTTCATGTTCTGCTGTAATGGATGCAGTACATACTAGAGATGAGGAACACTATTTAAAGAGTCTTTATTAAGTTGAACACATAAGTAGAAAACCAATGTGAAAGGCACTGAACATGCAGAATGCACACCGCACACTCCAGCACAGTGTGACATCTGCATCTGCTGATAGTTTGCATCAGCACTCCCCTAACTTTCTTGTACCTGAGACCACTTTCATTCATGAAAAATTTCCATGGACTCTGTAGAGGTGTGGGGATTCTAAGAACAAAAACCTGTCAGTTCAGAGCATGTAATATGAAACAGTTACGCTTTATATCAGGCAATTAAAATGATTCTACACTATGCTCAGTGTAATGCAGAATCAGTGGAAACCCTGGATGTGTTTCCCTGCAACTAGATGGTTCCATCTGGGCCTGATGGTATACAGATACAGTATTCTGGTCCAGTCTGGTCTGTTACAGGATGACCTTATATTGGGTATACGTGGCCTGTGGATCGCAGAAGTAAAAGTGAAAATTTATGTTCATTTAGGACATTTGTCCTGGCCTGTTATTTAGTATCTATATATATAATAAGTCTTATGTGATGATAATTTTTTTTTCTTTTGCTGTGACACTGTACCACGACAAAACCTGACCAGTGGAAATACTCTAACAATGTTTCTAGCTCTTATCACTTTGTCACTTTATTTGTCTGTAATAGTTATTTCTTTGTGATTTTCATCCCGTCTAGTAACTTTCTGATTCTTTGGTCAAAGAAAATTCAAATGGAGTCTCCTGAAATTTGTAGTAATTGATAAAAAATAAAAAAAAATACAAATGTGATAATAAAAATATATGTTGAGTTGATAGAAATAATAATAAGAAAACATAAAAGACATGACAAACTGTGAGTCTGAAACTGAATCACTGTGCTACTGTTTATCTTTCAAATGTTCATTGTGGTCAGTTTCAGACGCTGTAGCTCTTCCATAATTCATAGTTGAAGTTATTGTTTGTTGAGTTTGTTTGCTCAGTATTAATTGTCAGCCTTGTAAATACAAACTAGACTGACTCTACATGTCCTAGACAGAGAGAATGAGCTCGACTTTATTGTCATTCAAGAATAAAATTCTTCCTTTAATGTAAAGCAGCAGTAACTCAGGTCACACTGCACTTCTTACAGTCAGAAGCTGCAGAATGAGTTACATTCTCACTTTGTGCAATAATCTACACCTGGCATTCTGCCTCTGTCCATAATAATATACATTATGTGGACTAAATGTTGTACAAAATTATTATTTATTTGCAAGGTAGTATAGCAAACTATTACATGATCAAAAACAATTTGGGGAAAAAAGTCTGTTTTGAAAGTCTGGGATCAGCAGACATTTGTGTTGTTAAAATGGAGTCATAAACCAAAAAAGGTTGGGAACCGCTGGTCTAAAATCTTGAAACGTCTTTTAGTTTATATATGTGAGTATGAATATCTTGTTCACTGGTGCAGTCAGCTCTGCAATTTCAGTATTTTTAGTTTCCAGCATTTCAGTTTGAGGTTCTGTGTAGGCACAAAAATGTTCTAGTAATTATCTTAAAATAACAAAGTAATGAATTTGAAGGAAAAGCCCGAAGCCTTTCCCTTTCCAGCGTTGTGTTACTGGTGAGGGAACTGAAGGCTGCAGGGAGGAGAACTGAAGACTAGGGGTTCGGAGGGAGAAAAATTAGGGTCATGTGATGTGTAGGGTCATGTGAAAAGTCACTTCCACCCTGGATAACTATGTAAAAGATGTCAGAAAGTTGTCAAGCCTCTTGGATTGTCATGCTTATTTTAGAATCTAATGAAATGTCTTCAGGGAGCCTGGAGGAGTCCATTTGGTCAGCCTCAACCTGGAGGTAGATGTTACAACTAAATTAATCACTAAACATGGGAGTTTTCAAAGAAATGAGTCTTAACTTGCTCCTTATGTTACAGTCATGTCAATGTACTTTACTAGCTTTGCTGGCCCAGAAATATTTAGCTGTTATTTCATGTATTGAAGTTACAGAAACAATGTACCTGACTATTTGTGTGTCTATTTTAATACTTTGACCTTCAGATTCACTTGTAACAATGGAAACATCATTGTGTTGACACCAATGAAAGCCTGAGTTATATAAATGCTTTGTTAAGACTCAACAGCAAAGAAATACTTTTCAAATAATCACACTTCTGAGTGCATTAGATTTAATAATAATAAAAACACACACAAGTAATAGCATCCTCAAATTTAAAACTTTGTAACATTCAAGCATCCTCACTATGTGTTTATACAGAAACTTTGACAAATGTGATTTTTTTTTCATAATAAATACTATTTTCTTGAAGCTCATCATTTTTCATTTTGGTGTTTTATGTTATGATGGGGTTGGGGTACAGTGTTAAGGCAAAGCAAAAGCAGAGTTTGAATTTTAAGTTTACCTTCAGAAATAATGAGTGACATCTTGTCAAACTCACTTTATAGTTTGTACCATCACCTTGGTCATCGCATGTTTGAACTGCTGCCATCAGGCAGATGTCACAGACGACTAAAAACAAGAACAGACTCTGGAACAGTTTTTATGCAAATGTCATTTGTGAACTGAGTTCAGTACACAAATAACTTTAAGGTTTTTTAGTAGGTTTTTTTTTTTTTATTATTATTGGTCTTCCTTAATGCTTTTATGGCTATTCTTAGATGGTGGGTATTGTTTTATCTTATTTTTCTTAAAAATATACTTTAAAGACTTTCAATTTCACTCTTCCACATTAGACAATAACAGTAAAGACATTGTATTGTATTCTATTGTATTCTATTCTATTGTATTGTATTCTATTCTATTCTATGATGATTTCTGTTTCTGTTATGACAAAAGGCTTAGATAACAAACTTTACCCTCCAGGGAAGACAAAAAGAATGTTACAAAAATAAAGTACCCTTATAAAAAAGAATGCAATGTAAAAAAAAACAAAAAAACAACAACTATTGAACACTAATGAACTGCTGTTCTAATAACAGCTCCAGACTTGTTATTGTGAGACATTTACTTGGTGTTGCACAGGGGTTTGATGCAACAGAAAGCCAAAAGCACACTTAAAAACTTCAAAACGCCACCTCAAATGGTTTTTTAACAATCAGTGAAAAACTGTTTACAGATTTGGAGGTTGTTCTAGAGTAATATGCTAACCTACCATTTCTAAGCCACAAAAACCTCTAAATAATTTTCTTTTTTAAAGCAAACACAAGGTTATCAGATTAAAGGTTATTTATTGTGCCTTGAGGTCTATGCTGTGTGTACTGTAATGGCTCAGTGTGTATACAGAGTTAATCCTGGACTGACAGGCGGGGACAGTGGGGTTCTGACTGGCCGGGGGGCTCTGTGTCTGCAGGGGGACCCAAACATGGCTCTGGTTCTGTCTGGGACCCGTCTGAAAGCTCAGCACTGTCAGGCTGGCCCAAACACTGCCTGATGGGGCTTTTAGAAGAGCAGAGTGACTGACGGAGGTTTAGAGGAGATCTGACACTGCAGCCTGTGGTGCTGCTGTTTATGTATGTATGCTAGCCCTCCAAAAACTGTGTTTATGAAAACAGTGGCCTGGTGCCCATCAGATAGGGTCTCCGGAGCTGGGACAGGGACAACTCCACTGAGAAAACGAAAAGAAGATATAAAGCCAGACAAAGAATGAGAGAAAGTGACAAGAAAAAAAGCCCCTTTTGACAAGTGAAATGTATAAAAGCAGGGTAGAGGGGTTCATTTGATGCAAATGTGGTCTGAAATAATTCCTGAAACCCCCTCATCACCAGTGTCTCTCTAACTCTTTGTCCTCTGCCCAAGTTTTTCTCGTCCTTTTTCTCCCCAAATGTTTGAGCTGAACTCTTGCAAAAGCAGAAAGTACTTTAGTCTCTCACTAATCCTCTCCTGCCTTTAATTTGATTTCTTCCCTCTGTTTTGCCCCTTCGGTTGTCTTCCTCCTTAATTAGCTCATATCCCTCTGGTTTGCCAGATTGAGGGTGTTGACACGCACACGGCACAGCCCCAAATCAAATATATACGTCCTGAACCCTCCCAACCACTAACAGCACACACACACACACACACACACACACACACACACTTCTCTTGCGTCTACTTCTCTCGAGGAGCTTGAATAGCTTTTTTCTCCTGTTGTTTTTTCTTCTTGCCTTTGGGCTGCACCAGTTTTCTGTTGTTCTGTGTTTAAAGTGACAGATACAGGGCAGAGACTCAGTGATGCCACATCCAACAGTTTTGATTAATGAACTTATATATTCTTGTTCAAAAATAAATATAAATATTGAATTTTAACAGGGCAGAAAATGACTTTTATTCTGTGTTCTAAATCTGAATTTCCTAAACTTGGGGATGGGAACAAAAATGGGCTCCAGACATGTATGTGTTGGGAATAAAATATAGAATAGTTTAGTATGTGAATTAATTGTCCAGATTAAATTGCAGTTCTGCTTTTGACACATTGATGAGAAATGCAGAAAGAAGAAACAGTGATAATAGTAAGAAGAAATAGAAGTATGTTAGCGTTAAATATTACACTGTAATCAGATTATTTTCATGTAAAATACATCAGTTTTTTATACATTCATAAATGTATGTTGTGAAATATTTTTAGTTCATGTTCTGTGAAAACTCCCGATTTCTCATTTTTAGTCTCAGGTTGAAAACATTTAGTAACAATCATGTTAAAATGTGAAAATTTCATTTCAACATAAAAAAAAAAAATTAACTTGCAGATTAAAATACAGATCTGTATCTTCATCTTTTTCAAAGCAGTTCAATAATATCAAAAATACAAACCTATTCAAGTTGTCTGTTACTATAATATAAAAGCTGTTTGTTACATGCATTTACTCATTAGGGACAGAAATGTATTATCCTACCTCTTCTTATACAGGAAATTTTTGATACTTGATGGTATCTTTAACTAAATCAGTTAATGCCATAAAAGTATTTGCACCCAGACCTATTATAAACTATCAACACACAATATAATCTTTGCTTGACGGCATTCGCATGGCGTATGGTTTTGTATACAACGGTACATTCCAGACTTTACTCTAAGTTTATTTCACTTGTCCTTAATCATTTTTGTGTTATCAAAGCAAAACGGAGGGAAAACTGCACCTCAAAGTTCACATTTCAAATATTTTAATTGTTTTACGCAGCTTTCATTTATTTTTCTAATTCCCCTGAGGCAGCTGGAAGACTGTTTACTGTCTTTGATTTGCAGTCTTTTAGCTTTACTCCAAGCGTTAATTAACCTTCAAATAGAGAAATTATAGCAGTCACACAAGTATGCCTACACGCCTGACAAGCACACACACACACACACACACACACACACACACTAACAATGGAGGAGAGTTTTCACCACGTTTCATCTGAGATCTCCTTAGTTGCGTCTTTCTCTGAGTTCATTTCACTCTAGTCTTCACACACACACACACACACACACACACACACACACACACACACACAACCACAATACACTTACAACATGCAAGTCGACATTTATTCTCTCTTTCTCCTCCTTGTTCCTTTTGTGTACCAAAGTCTACCTCAATCTCGGCCTCCAGATTCTTTGAACTTCTGTCAGTACGAAAATAACATTACAGGTTCAAAGACAACAGATATCTGTTTTCTGCTCAGAACCAGTTAATCTGCTTGCCTTTCTCTCTCTCTCTCTCTCTCTCTCTCTCTCTCTCTCTCTCTCTCTCTCTCTCTCTCTCTCTCTCTCTCTCTCTCTCCCTCTCTCGGTCTCTCTGTCATTTGTTTCTCTCTTCAGCTCTTTCTAGTCCCATATGTCATCATAGTGTGTTTTGTTCGTTTCTTACATTGCTGCTAAAACATTCTATTATTTTGATATAGGCTCTCATTAGCTGTTCAGTTTAATTAAAAGAGCTCATTCATATGAAAATGGGTAGCTGATAGTGATTTCCTTCCTTAGCAACAATCGCTAACCTTGGACAGCAACTTTTAATTAGAAACCAGCTTGATTGACATTGAGCATGTACTATACACACTTAAACACACATGCATGCATAAGCATCCTTTCAACAATATAATACACGTCTATCTTGTCTAGCATCAGCTGTACCAGTAGTTTATTACCACAAATGAAACTAGACAAATCAAGAGTCCTGCAAATACAAATAGCTCTTTCTTCCCTTTTTGTGTTTTATGTAGTTTATTACTCCTTTATATGCTGTGGTATAATCTTCCTCATTTCACCCTCATCTGTTTTCTGATCATGCCTCATGTTGTCACTGTTCTGATAGGTTAATTCATGCAGTGTTTACTGTCCCGAAAAGATCCTCATCAGACCTTTATCCCCCTCCTCTGTTTTTTGCTTTTATACCCTGTTCTTCTTTTCATTGCCCTGTTGCTGCATTTTAATCGTCAGGTGTGTGTACATAACATCATTGCACCGAGCCACACAGCTCTGTGGAAACAACAGAGGAGCAAAGATCATTGGAGGATGACACTGAACTGCAGATAGTTTGACTGATAATGCAGAATAAAATATCCTGTTCTCATCTTTCTCCATCTGACTCCCCGTCTGTATCTCGGAGCATCGGTCAAACGTTTTGTATCAATGTTTTTCAGTCTGAATGCACCTGTGCACGAATGTTAATATGACACCCGGGGACCAAATTAGCATTTCTTCCTTTGGGTTTTTATTTTTTTTCTGTTATGTGGTTATGATTTGGTGCCATATAAACAAAATTGAGTTGAGTCAAATAGAAAATGATCATGCAATTCCTGACAAATTTTGCTGTTTGTTGTGTTTCTCTGTAACATTTCCCAAAAAAACTTGCTTTCTGCAGCTGATGGGGTGTATTTTTCTCAAAAACATAACCTACAAGTTATTTGTAGACTTTGCGAAATCATGATTAAATTAGCACAAGTGTTTATTTTGAATCACCATCTTTATTTTCCCTCAGTTTGGAAAACACACTATCATGTGTTTCTTATCTTTTACAAATTCTGAGATGACACAGAGAGTCAATGTCATAATTTCCCCAGAATAAGAAATCAAAAGCAAAAACCTTTACTTTTTGTGTTTTTTTTTTCTTCTATAAATTGAGTCATGATTTGTCAACAGTTGGAGAAAATATTACTCTAGCACATATACTATTACAAATGTATTCGTTGAATTTTACTTTTTCTGAGAAACAGAAACAGTTTAAAACTACACTGCACTCTTGCTTTTTTTTGTATCTTTTCACATGTTTAAGGAGATTCAGTTTGTTTACCCTCATCGTTAATTTACCCAGACACAAAGAGCAGGCATAGCAATACATAACTAATTATGGCTGCAGCTTATTTGGGCTGGAAATTTCACCTTTCTTGCCACCATCAGATCTGACTGTCTGCCTGCTCTCTGGGAAGGAAGACCAAATTGAGAAATCAGATTAGACATACTACGGGCTCTTATTCCCTGTCAGTGCGACACACAAGGTATGTGGATGTAATGGAGCACTGGGGATGAGGAGTTTTCTCTTTACTGATGTCAGACCTAAGTCTTGAGGGTAGTGTCCCAAGGAAATGAGCCATTAAAATTGAAGATTTATTTATTTTTCTGCTTCCCCTTTTCCTTCTCTCCATTTAGCATGGGGTACAAAAGTCAGACAGACTGTTGGGAGATGATTTGGGGGGACAGGACAGGCCTCAACACTATAGGCCAGTGTCTGAGTTAGGTTTCACAAATGGAAGTGCTGCTTCGATTATCAGTGCTTCGTTATTTAATCAGTAATATATCAGAGGGGCTTGAGTGTCCTGAGCACTTCCTAATGTGCAGGCAGTAGTTCATGAGTGTAACTGGATCTGTTCTTGGACAAAAGTTAAGTGTGAACACCCTTGACTCCTCTTTTCCTCTGCTACCTTACATCACATTTACTTGGCAGTTTTCTCCAGGTCATACAAGTACAGACTGGTTTTGGACTGATCTGTAGATAGCAAAGAGGTGAAGGATGTGGTTGAAGTTATGGATCAGGTGTTGCTTTATCAGTTGCTATAGGTGCTTTGAGCAGACTTTGATAAAAAAGAAAAAAATATGATGCAGACGGTGAGAAGTTGAGTCACCACCACAGAAAACCAAAGGAGGCTGTTTAGATTCGGATCAGTGACACAGAACCACCAAAACAAACTCCCACCACAACAAGAACATCTATTATGTCTCATAGCAACAGCGAATGTAGAGAAGGGGTGAGTGTTTTCTCTGTTGAGAGTAGATTATTGTATTAATATTAAAGTTTTCAGGTTTTACTGTGATATAATTTGTCTCTTTATGATCTAAAAAGGGTTCAACAGATAAAATGTAACAACATAGAGCGAGCTCCTCAGAAATATTACTATTATTACTACAGGGATTTTCCTACCATTATAATTCTGAGATGCAAGGTCCAATGCAAATCTGGGCTTTAGCTATATATATATATATATATATATATATATATATATATATATATATATATATTCTATGGTAATTCTGATGTAATTTCATGGTAATAATGCCTTTTTAACCGCTTATTACAAATAATATCCATGCAGTTTCCAGTTCAATTACTTTGCAGTTTCTTGGTAATAACGATGCAAACAGCTTTCATTAAGGTGGTTTCTATGGTAATTTCGGTGTAATTTCATGGTAACAATTATCACCACATTTAGGTAATTAAGTAAGAAGAGGCAATAGTGCATTTTACAGCTGTGATACCATGTCATTTCCATTAATGATTAACTTGTTCCAGTGTAATTACAGGCACATAATATCTTCTTTACCCTCTTACTACTGCACTGACTTGATTTGGTCTCTTTCTTGGTAATAACTAAGTAATTAAGTGGAAACAAGTGATAATGCATTTTACGACCCTGATGCTGTGTATTTTCCTGGAAATTACTTCCTTGTTTTTCAGGTAATCCAAGAAAAACAAGTAAATCCTGGACTCATCATTTCAGTAACTACATATCAATTTCAAATCATTACCATTTTATTATACCTTAAATGAAAGCTATTGGAAATAGCAGAGTAATTGCACTGGGAACTGCATGGAAATTATATAAGCGGTTATATAGGAATCGAAATTATTGAAATTACATCAAAATTACCATAAAATTACCATCTTATTGGCAATCCATAATGTAAAGTCTTAGCATCATGTTTTATTTTGTATTTTTTTTAACTACAAAAGGTTTTCTTACCCAAGTGAAATACTGAAGTCAAGAAAATGCTGTAATCTGTAGATGCAGCTGAATGGTGTTAGATTTTAAAGAAGAAAGTACTTTATTTGTCATTATACAATTGTACAATGAAATGTGTCCTCTGCATTTAACCCATCCTTTGTTTGATGCTGTTTGGGCACCTGGCAGGAGCAGCCATGGGCAGACCCATCTGCTGATTCAAAGCCAGGCTAACAGTCAGAATCACCTGGCTGGAGGATTATAGATTACAAATTCGCTCAGAGAAAAATATTAATTTAATTGTGTCATCTTGGCTATTGTAAAGGATATTTGATCATACATGTATTTTAATTTGTTGAATTATAGACACATTGCAGTCCTTCTAGTATGTGTTAGCTAAACAATAGTGACATAAAATATTGCACATATTCTATTCTTCATGATTTTAAAATCATCACAGACAGCTAACAGGTAGTGAAAGAAGAAATAAGAATAAAAGTGTAAGCCTCAGACTGGTTAAATCCCAAACAACTGCTTCACCTGCACGTGTAGGTGTTGATGCATAAATACAGACATTATACTTTTATGTTTCACTGAAGACATCTTGTTACTAGTGAGTGTTTTTTGTAAACATTAAAGTGTCTCCGCTCCACTATTACGGAGATTAGATCCTTTTATTTTGCAATGCAGTGCGGTGTTGTATGTTTTTGTTTTGCAGTGATTTGGATTTGCAAGAGTTCATGTCAATACCACACAGACCCAAACCACGATGGCCTTTGTCTGGTCTACTGCTCACACTGTCCCCATAATCTCCATAACCTCTGTGTTTGTTTAATGAAATATGTGGTTTATTTAAAGCCTCAGTGAAATCAGAGGGCACAGAGACTTCTGCATCATTTCATATGGAAAGGTTTAACTGAATACCTCTCTCATCTGGATGTACTTTTAACTTAAAGAAGACACATCTTCTATCCATTCATTCACTTTCTTCCCATTGCTAATCTTTCTTCCTCGTCTTAATGAATTAAAACTGTTCTCAAACACGATACTGGTGTTTTTGTTATCCTCATCCTGCTCTGTTTCTAAATGTTCCCCCTCCCCTTTAGGCACTGGACAGATAAATGTACAGGTAAAATCCGTTGCTAAATTTTTTTGTTAGTTTGTTTTTGTTTTCTGGCATTTGTTTAGATAATATTTAACCCAATTACAGCCCTGGACTCACTCTAAGATTAAAGCTTTTATTGGAGATTGGATGATTGATAGTTGCCAGTAGTACATGTTACACACTACAGTTAGACACTCTAATAGTGGTAGATGGATATTAGGTTGAAGTGGAATGGCTTACTTTAAAGAAAAACAAACAAACAAACAAAAATGCATAAATAGAAAATTATTCCCACCTCGATTTTCATTCCTCGTTCCAGATTTCCAGATTCATAGCTTTGACTTTGACATTCAATGTATTTATTCATTTGACTTCATTTCAGATTCAAGATTGAAGATTTTTAGTCATGTGCACAAGCACAAACAGGTAGTTATTGTCATGACCTCTGCTCCGTTGACCTTTACCCCAGTGCTCTCCACACTCACCTGGCCCCGCACTGCGCAGCTGCAAGCCGTTCCTCATCTGCGGCTATAAAAGCAGTGAGGCTTGCAGTTGTCAGTGCGGGACTATTTTATAGTTATAGAATACAATGACATTCTTATTCTGTTCATTCCCCTAAAAGAAAGAGAAACAATAAAAATAAAAGTCTTAGAAACAATAATACATAATATATATATATATATAAATGTATTATTTTTTTAACCCTTGTGCGGTCCTCTGTACATGGCGCACAGCCCGTGTCCTATGACTAGGTCCCACATTCCAAAGCCCAGATTGACTCATCACCCCACCCCCAAGGATATCTTACTGTTTTCAGAATCGTAAATATAGTAAGCAACGGTATCATACGTATGAAAAGGCACATTTGTGGGTCACTTTGACCCAGAGGACCCCACAAGGGATACATATAGTATATGTATATATATGTATATATATATATATATATATATATATATATATATATATATATATATATATATATATATATACACACACACACACACACACACTTAGGAATGGTTTGACATTTGAGGTTTTCATCACTCAGATTCACTGTGAAAGCAACAAAGTCAGGAAGCTGATTTGTCATTGGATCTAATCATGTAATGTGTAAACAACAGTGGTCAGTGGTCTGTTGATGTGATGTGTTGCATGAAGCAATGCCAAAAAACAGGTTGGTATTATGTCACTGATTCCTTGTTTATGAAGTGTAATGTAGCCTCTGTGTTTTCAGGTGCCACATAATTTTCATAGTTTTAAAAATTCTGACCTTTGTAATCCCACCAGTCACCTACTTCTGTTTAAGTTTCTGATCCCCTTCTTTTGAAGGACGTGATATAAGCATCATTTTTAATATTTTGCCCTTTTGTCTTTTATTTTACCATGTTTTAAAATCCTGCATAAACTATATAATTAGGAAAATTCTGACTGCTTTTGGATATTATAAACCGTTACTTTTGCTTTCATTATATTGAATGGTAGATTAGTCGACATCTTTAAGCACAGTACATACTAGACACTTAAAGACTTTAACTTGAGTACCATTTCAGTTAGTGACTTTTTCGATAGGGTAACTTACCTGTACTTCTATTCAAGTATGACTTTCCAGTATTTTATAGAACATTGGTTAAAATACAACATAAATAGACCTTAAGCCATGCTATCCATAAAAATAATTTTGTTGTTAATTTGTTTCTTCTTGTTTGTTTCCATTTCATTGTTCTGTTAAACACACTTTCCATCTGTTCAACCTGTCTTTCACCCCTTCATCATTTAGTTGTGACTGTTAGCGATGCTGCAGTTTGTATTTCAGTTCACTGCCCTCCTGCTATGTGTTTTACTGTGTAGCACATATAGTTTTCCTCCCTCTAGGTTTACACATGCCTGTTTCTTTTGTATAAATATGAATGAAGTGCTGCAGTTTAACCAAGTGCATTTTCATTAATTAGAAAAGAAAGGTAATTTTACTCAATTCGGCTGCCTGTGAAAACACTGCAGGCAACATTGGCGTGTAACTGGCAGTACACACATAAATGGTTATGCATATAATTGCTAACACAGGAGGAATGGACACATGTAGACATTTACAATCAGGTTTTCAGACTTTGATCTGGTCCAGGCCTGCAGGCTTTGAAAACCTTTCAGTATCTTACTCTTGGCTCAGACCATATGGTTATTATACTTAGTTTAAGTGTAATGTTGAGGCTTAATGACATAACTCCCACCTGCAGATGCAGGCTTTCAATAGCTGTTATTAAGCCTGCTCCAGAGATAAGGCAGCCATTAGCCAGGCCTGATCATTTCATGGCTACTGCACAATAAGAGTGACAGCCCCGCAACGTTAACTGCAGCAACTGAGACGCACTGCTTTCTCTTTCTTCGGCATGTCTGAGGGGATGTGCTGGACTGTATTGTGTGTGGGTCACAGGCCATTTTAAATAAGCAATAAATGTTAAGTCTGCCTGACATCTTCAGTATCCATTACTGCAAAGAGCATGCTAAAGAGGAGACAGAGACGAAAAGCGGGAGTGAAACTGGTAGACGGAGGAGATGAGATCAATAGAGGCAGAATGGAGGATTGATTCAGGCTCTTAGATCTTTGAGATTAGTGGCTCGATTAGGGACAAATATGGAGGCTTATTCATGTGCCCTTAGCAGTGACAGCTTGAACTAAGTGGTCATAGAGTAATTACATTCAAACCCCAACATCCCACTGATGCGAAAGATTTGTACTTGAATGCAGCACTGGATTTTTTAGACTTTCCCAGGACAAAAAATGTTTGTATGGCCCAGTTTTTGACATGGCTGTTGGTGTCTGTCACTAATGTTGCAGTGTTGATCACACTGCCGGCGTTTTGCCCTTTACTGCTCAGTCACTCCACAGGCCCATTGTGATCTTATCCTGTAGAGTTTCTGTTGTGTAGCAAAATGAGTTTCCAGTGTATCTGAGGTGTTTTAATGCAGCCGTTACGAACAATGGAGGCTTCAGGGTCTGTGGTCCATCCTGAGCTGGAAATAGCATCGATGCAAAGTTATGGAAATGTGTGCAAGTGTGCTATTATCAGTTTCCTCTTTTAGTGTGGAACAAGAGTGGGTTGGAAATGTTGATGTACCGTGACTCTAAATAAACTAGAAAACGACAGCGTATATTTTCAATCCAGACTCACAGAAAATATATTCCCATATAAGTAACTTGCAGTTCCACAACCTGAAACCCAAATTCTAAAAGAGAGCTGTGGTGTTAACATTTAGTCTGACTTCAGATCAGTTAAACATTTAGTTAGTTAATTGTATTCTGCTACAAAATAAGAATGTTCCATGACTAGTAGCATTTATCAGTGATCTCTGATTTTGGTACCCCCCCCTCCCCACACACACACACACACACACAGATGCTCCTATTTCATTCACTTAATGATTAAAATAAATAAATAAATAAAAATAAAAACTACTTCTGGATTAGACCCACGTGACTCTAGTGAGGATAAAGCGGGTTCCGATGACGAGACGAGGTGAGATTATTTTCTAAGAGAAAAGGTTGAATATTTTACACATATCAGGGTTACATTTCAAACGGATGGTCTGGTCTCAGTACAGGGAGTGTGGGGCTTATTGTTAATTCCTGGTTCATTTCATTCTGGGTTCTTTCTTACTTTTGTTGTTTGTGCTTGTCTTTGTTTACCATGTTGGTATGTGTCACTTCCACAGTATGTAATGTTGTTGCAATGTACTGTAGTCTAAGTTTTGTAGACTATTGTTTAGATGTTTACAATGTGTTATCTGTTTTCCTAATCTGCGTACTTTTAATGTACATTATTAGGATTAATGAGAATGGGTGGGGTTTAATACATTTTCTTCCGACTCCTTTTTGAGCAGTTCATATTCAACTTATTTTGTTATTGTTAAAGCACATGTCAATTGCTATAGTGTATTGAATATCTTTGTCTGCCATTAGTTTCTTGTACACAAAAAGTACTTAATATTTGTTTTATTTTTTTCCCCTGCTCAATACAAATAAATAAATGAATGGAATGGAATCAAATGAAATGTGACGCTCTACCAGTGTTGCTGCGTTGTACTGTTTCACTCTTTGCATCCTGTGTCATACATTTTTACAGGTAAAGTCTGCTTCTTCTGCCCACAATGATCTTAGATGTGACAATAAATAACACTCGCAGCAAGAATTAGCACAAGGAAACCCCTTTCTAACATGTACAAAGCTTCCTTGCGAATGCCAATTTAAATTACATGAATAAATTTGGAAGCTTAATTATTTTTTGCTGCTTTGAGCTATTATTCTCCTCTATAAAAAAGTGAAGGATGAGATGAGAGTGAAGGAATATATGATCCCTAGAAGACAAATGCAGGCGTCTTTGCTCAAAATCTCTCATTTCTTTCACTCACTGTGTCTCTTCTTCATTTCCCTACAGGCATGACTTTATTTACTCATCATTAGATGGATCCAACTAAAACAAACTCAATTAACCTTGTTTCTTCTCCTAAATGTTCAGTTTGTCACAGAGTTTATCCAACACACACTCACATAAACACTGAAACATATCATTAATCAAGTTTCCATCCAAATACATTGGACTGAAAGTTATTTCAATACAGTCCAAATTAATGCATGCATTCCATCCACGACTGTTCATTTATTAAATAATTCACTGAACCTTTATTTATACCTTGCCCTGATTTTCAGTGTATCAGAGTACAGTGAATGAAACAGACTGACATGAAGAACAAAAGATCATGTGAAGATGTTTTAGTTGCATATTTTATTTTCTTATTTGGGTAAAAATACTATGATACGACTGAAATAAAATTCACTAGTCATCAAGCTTCTCCTGTAGTTAGTCATCTCACAATGACATACAACTACAGCTGTACATTTAGATTTTATGGAAGAAAAAAAATACTGAGTGCAGCCAAAGACCAGACCAGCCAAACTCATCCAATAATCTAAAATATTTAAGATGTTTCCAATCACTAATCCTGTCAATTTATGTAATTTGGGTAAAATGCAGTTTGTCATCTTTCCAGCATCTACAGATATGATCCATTTGGATGTTCAGAGTCTGTAGTGGGGATGCACAGTAAATTTTGCAGTGTTAAATCAACACTTAGAGAGTTTATTTAACTTCTTCTAGAGTGTATTTGGTCCCATTGTCTCCAAATTAACACTGCAAAATCTACAGTGTGGAAACACAGTCATCTACAGCAACAATGATTCACCAATAAAACTCATGTACAGTGGTACCTCCACTAGCTAACAAATAATCCAAGTACCGAAAAACTGTTGCCTGAATTTTTCGTCTCTGAATACGAAAGAAAATTCTATTTATGAAAGGAAACCAAAACCCCCAAGATATAAATACAGCACATTACTAACTACGTAATGTACGTAAATATGTCACGTACGTACTGTACGTAGCATCCCATTGGCTATGAGGGAGCTACTCATTACCCTTTGATGGCAGACTATCATCATCTTAAGGAAACTTGTTAAAACCTTGGACTCCGCAAGCCCGGCGATGCGGACCGTTCTACAGAACCTCGGTCTGCTACCCCGGTCAGATCCAACTCCCCACCACCCCCACAAAGGCCGCCTCCGGAGACCTCAGAAGCAGCGCAAGAGGAAGTAGAAGCGCGGCTGATTTACAGCTAAGCTAAAAGCTAACCCGTTCTGACCGCTGCTTCCATCAGTCCTGCTCACCAACGTACGTTCACTGGTAAAAACTGGACTGGACAGGCTAAAATCTAAATGTACATTTTCTTTTAACACATATTTCATACAAAACGGTGTTTTTTTTTTAAATAATTTTTTAAAGAGTTTGAGGGGTAGTATTGGGGGCCTTAGAACAAATTAGGGCTTTTACATGTAAAATGTGACTATTTAAGAAAACTTCACAGTACGAAAACACTTAAATTTCGTAAGTAGAGGTACCACTGTATTTGATATGTGACAGTGGTTGTCTTCTCTTTTCTGATTATTCTTTTTTATGAACAACTATATAATCAGTTTGATTAAATAGTAAAATGAAACAATAATTTTCATGGAAAAATGAAAAATTCTGTCAATTATATCAAAAATAAATACCAATAAATCACCAGAAATATTAGATGTAGTGAAAAAATATATTTGGAAGTCACCATAAAATTAGTTCCATGTCTTTAAAGCCAGACATTTGCTTCTGCGTCTTTTCATACGTTATGTCATTTCACTGCTGTGTCTCACATAATGTGACATTTATGTTTGTTTCTGACATTAATTCAAGGAAGTTTTCAATCTCCTCTTTGCTCCACATGTGCACTTTTAACCTAAGACTCAAAGACCCAAACCATCTATAGATCTAAACTGTTTACTCCCTATTGATCCACTAATCCTATCAATACATGGAAACACCGTCATCTTCTACAACATTTATTCACCAGTAAAAGCCATGGATAGACACTTGTCTTTACATTCTGTTAGCAATATCTTTGCTGAAAAAGTAACATTTTCTTCAATTTGTTTGGTGTTGATATAATTAACTTTCAATTTAGTCAGGGTTTTCATGAACATCTACATGATCTGGTAATTAAATATAGGAAAATACAGGATTTACACAAAAAAAAACCCTCCACAAAACCCATAAGTGATAAATCAGTTAAGGTAGTAATAGAGAAAAAAAAATTGGCAGCTGGCACAAAAATAGCACTGGGTGTTTTATGGTTATAGGTACATTTGTTCCATGTTTATTCTATGTGGTTTGCATTACTTTTGAAACTATAACACCATTATACCCACTTCTCCAAAGAGCAACAACTTCTTTTGTGATATTTTATAACATTTAACATTCTTTCTGTATTTCCATCCAAGCTGCAGCTCACTTTCTCCCCATGGTATTTCAGTGTTAACGGTCTATCACTGCCACGACAACAGTCTTAATCACTGTACAGAGTCGTTATAAACCGCAGCCTGTCAGTCCGTCCACTTTCAGTCCCACACATGGTGTTTTTGGCCAAGTGTAATTCAATCAATTCACACTAACTCTCTACTCCTCCCCTCTTTTCCTGCTGAACTTGCCAGGTCATGTTCTGTGGCTCATATGTTTGATTGAGGCCTCCCTCTCGTGTCTGGGAGAGGGGTGGTGGGCTCCGTGGGGAGAGACGGCCAGGACGCATTGGGACTGAACTTCCCTGGGCTGTGAAATAATTACGACTCCCCCCATCCCTTCCTCATTCTCCTCTGACTGTCCACCACTAGTCTTTTCTTTTCTCTCTCTTTAACACTCAGTCTCTTCTTTCGCCGTCCTGGGGCACTATATACCCCTTTATTTATTTATGTATCAGAAGACGGAAATGGACTCCCACCCAGGGAAGAGGGGTGAGAGGGAGGTGAATTGTGACTGAGTATGTATTTTTGTGTGGTAAATACAGTATGTGCTAAGAGATGCGATGCAGAATTGAATGTGTATGCAGGGTTATGAATTTAAAAAAGAGATGAACCCAGACTTCATCCAAAGAGGGTCATCCACTGCCAGGTTGCCATGGCAGTGGACGACAGTCTGCCTCCTCTTCATCCTGTCTCAGTTTTGGTTTTTGTTTCTGATTCTTCTTTTACACAGACATTTAAAGTCACTTTTATGTCAGCACATTTCCCACACAAAATGTGCTTTCTCCAACAGCGCATTTTTGCACTGATCTCCTCTTTGGCTGCATTTTAAAGCAACCCAGATGTAGTTTTCATACTGCAGTTTCCTTTTAACGGGGGTGACCTACTGTGCAGTACATGCCTGCATGAAAAGCCATTGCCAAAATGTCTCAGCCACAAAAAATGTAGAAAAATCAACTAAAATGGAAAATGACATAAAAAAAAAAAAACAAGTAGGTTTGCCATTAGATGAGAAGTTCTGATTATGTTGTGCACTTCCCAGCGCCTTCCTGTACATGACCCTTGCCTGACTCACGGTGGACCCCTTTGATAGAAGTCAAGGACTTGTGCTCGGCTGCTTCGGGCTGGACGTGGAGGAGAAGGGGGTGAGCCGAGAGCACGTGTTATCACCTTCATCACTGCTGCACGCTGTTGTAATTGCAGCCTGTGATCTCTTTCTGGCCGAGCTTTTATTTTCCTCAAAGGAGATTTTGAAGGTCTTTCAAATGTTCTCCTCCACCCTGTTGTCACCCTTCAACGATTTAACTTCAGACACTTAGAAAGAAGAAAACAAGTGAACATTATCAGGTTATATTTGAACTTTATGTGTGATTTATTACCCAACAGTGGATCACACTTGATGATGTTTGATACTTGTTTTGTTGCCTTTTCTTTTTTTTATCTCTGTGTTTAAGTTCTGAATTCACAGGAAGGATTTGAAATAATATACTGTTGCTTGAAAGCTTTCCAAAGAAAATATGCCATTTCTGCTTTTCTGCCTAATAGATACAGTAGTATGACTATAACATACTGCTGTACAGAAGATTTTGTTAGATTCAACATTAATGCATAGTACTTTCTACAGTGACAAAAAAACTTCCATTCTGAAGAGGTTTTATAATATCAGATTCATATAGATGGTTGAGGGGTTTCTTTATGTGGAAAACCCTGTCCTTTTAAAATATGTGCAATAACATAGGGTTAAAAGCCTGATTACAATTACTGATCTTACTGTACCTAAATAAAAAATATTGTATATTTATCTTTTTGTCAGTATTCTCTAAAAAGTGTAATTTTACTTTTTACTTTTATTTTATTGTGTTTTTCTAACTTAAACTTCCTCTGTTACTGAGTAAAAAAAGATATGACACAATCTATACATATTTAGATCATTCTATACCAAACAGTGAAGATAAAATGCAGTACCAGTAAAAAAAAATGTATAGGAAAAAGGGCCCATGAGATTTAAACATAAACCTGGGTGAATGTGAATCAATCACATTTAGCTGAAACTGAAGTTAAACTTACTAAAAAATATGAGCCACATGTAAGACAGCATTTTATATTTAAGTGCAAGAATAATGATTAATTCCATTTTATGTCATAAATAAATATAGACAGATGCTTGCATAAAGGTTTTTCCCAATCGATGTAGATTTTTTTCTCTAGTTTTATTAGTGTTAGTTCACAGGGTATTACACAGAAGTAAACTATTTAAGTTTTGAGTTTGTGTTTGGTTAAGCTTAAGCTACATCAACTACAGAGATGTTCTCATCTTGGCTTAGTTAATACTACATTTATTTGATCAAAGATCAGATAGAAGATATGTGTAGAACTGTAAAAATAATAAGAATGAGTACTTTAATTAAAAAAGAAAAAAAATCAAATGTTAATTTTTGCTACTTTCATATTTATATTTTTATACTAGTGTATATATATATAGACTTCATTTGCAAAAACAGATAACTCTATTTTTAGCCATTTTCATAAAATGGCATTTTTTACTCTACATTCTGGGTAATACTCATTGATTTGCAATATTACATTTTCAATTTAGTGGACCTTACCAAATGAAATAAATAATATATAAAATCAATGAGATGAATGTGTGAGTGTGTCCCTGTGTGTGTGTGTGTGTGTGTGTGTGTGTGTGTGTGTGTGTGTGTGTGTGTGTACATATATATATTTGCATGTATTTTACATGTCTCTGAGGCCGACGCTCATCACCCGCAGAGCCAGGTGTGTTTTCTTATGTCTTTATACCCTTCTGATTGGCTCTTATCAGCCCTCTGAGCTCTGATTGGCCTTTATCTTTGAACTCCGCTCTGATTGGGAGGTCATAACGCCTTACTGCATTGCAGCATAAATACTCTGATAACACACTGAGTTCAGTCACAACACACTGATAACACCAAACATTATATCCTGACCCTCACCCTGTTTCTATCAGCTACTCATGCTCTTGTTCAGCACAGACACACATTTTTGAAGTTATGTAATATGAAGAAAATAACAGCACAGCAGTAGTAAAGTGACAGAGACAGTAGCGAAAGTGTTGTTTTCATTTAGCATTATACTGCATTATTCATGTTAAAGTTTTGGGAGTAAGGTGCTGCGATATATGATATATTTAAGTAGCCATGGATTGATTGTTATTTTCTGTTAGTTCTATCACAGAAGAAAGTTCATCCTTTTTTGTGCAGGACAATAACCTGCATTGAAGTGTGCACCTCTAGGGGGTAGTGCTAATCCAGAATGCCTAGCTTTGTCTATGTGTTTCTCCTCTGCGTTACAACCTGAGCCAATAGTTTAACAGGCGTCTCAGCAAAGACACAGACAGACCGTTATGTTGAACTGCTCAGTGTGTTGTTTTTTTTTTAAACCATATTCTCTTTGAAATGTAGAATATTCTTTTCTTTTTTTAAATTCAAATTGTCAGATCTTTAAAAAAAAAAAACCATGTGGTTTATGCATACATTTACAGTGTCTCTAAAGTATTTGAAATAATTATTCTCAAAAATCTCTAACTATTTATTTTTGTTCTGTTATTTTCATTTAAGTCATTTCTTTCAAGCCCACATACTGTATAGTCCTCTGCAGCAAATGTTTAACTGTCTATAGCACAAATCATTCAAGGTTTTCCAGTCATGTACAGTGGAAAAATGTCCTTTTGTCATGAACTCGCCTTTCTTCTCCCTCTGTTACCAGTTCAGGCCTTTAGTTTAATGGTGTATATCAAGCACATCCAGATCTCAATTATCATTTTTAATGAGGGAGTGACTCTAGAGGAATCCCTTTTCCATCTGCAACCTTCAAAGGTCCTTAAAAGAACATCTGAGGGTCTTTATCGGACAAAGTTTCTCCTTCATTTGAATAATTCTCCAAATCGGCCAGAGGGAGATATGAGAGTGAAGAGAAGTCCTAAAGTCCTGGAACTGAAATGAGATCTGGGTATCACAGGGAGGGGGACATAGTAGTCTATGATATGGATTAGAGTTTAAGGATCTGTGTCACTCCTTCTTTCATTTAGTTGACTTTTGTGTTTGTACTTTGGTCTTAAGGAGCGTACTGTATATATCCACACTTGCACAGACATATTAACAAAACACCAAATGCTTGAAAAGAGGTAAAAGGAGGGTCAGAAGGTGTTGGAGGGCAGAGACTGTCTAAAATGTGTGTTCACAGAGCCTGTATCTCATTACATAGGAGTGTGATAGCCATCAGAGTCAGAATAATATTTAGCACATGCTGCCTGCTAATGAAGCGGTAATGTCCATGGAGTGGAAATGAGAACCAGAGATGCCTCTCTTATGCCTTTATCCCCTTATCTTTACTGCCCTCTCCTTCCATCTCCGCTCTCTGTAGGATATTGATTGTCAAATAACTGCAAGCTACCAGATATTGACTGTATTTGTCACAACTTTGTTTGCAGTTATTTTAGCTTTTTGCTGATTTTAGTGTTTAATATTCTTTCAGGTAAGAGATTAATAACAGCTTTAAGAGAAAAATTAAATTAGAGTTCTGAGGGTTTTTTTTTTTTTTACTATCAATTTGCTGTATCATAAAATAGCAGAAATGATGCAAAAAACACTAAAGTACATCTTTTAATATGTCAGTATAATTATCCCTTTGATGCATGAATTATGAGAACCTTAGTCAAGAATTTTTGTGTTTTTATTCCTGTTTAGGCCTGAAAAAAGCAATAGGATTGAAATCTTTTTAATCAACCTATTTTTCATGGAGTTACTAAAATATCCACTCAGCTGGATGACATGTGTTTAAGATTTGAAGCAAAGAAATATGTATTTAAAAGGCAATATCAGAACACTATGAAATAAAACATTTTTAATGCAGTTTTTGTTTAAGAAGACTGTTGATTTGAATCTAATAACAACATGCAATTGATTTACATGTAAACATGTTAGTGCAGATACAGTAATGACATGAACTGACTGATATGGTACTAAAACAACAAAATCCATGAATATACAACAGAACAAATGTAAAAGAACTGTCCACTGTAGTAACCATATGCACCAAAGGATTAAAGCTGTATATAAATTGTTGTTTTCATGCTGAATTCATTGTAAGGATTTTTTAGGGTCTAATTTAATAATTTTACAACCATTTTTATTTGAAGCTGATCTACGTGTATTTGTATATGTCTATATTTGTTTGCCCAGAAACAAAGGGTTGAGATAATACAATAGAGTTTCTGTATGGCAAAACACTATTTGCATGCAAATCTGTCCTTGGTCATCACAATATCTGTTACAGGCAAATCAGCTGTAAGGAATCACCTGTAGGCAAGCTCAGTCATTTTACAGTAAGATGTAGAAGTGTTGAATTATATCAGAAGTACCAGAATACACACATTATTTACTGTGAATTAAAGTATCATACATCTGTAACTGTAAGCGATGTCTATTCTACAATACATTCACAGTAGATGAGCCACATTCCTTCATTTATCCATTGTGAAATACAAATAACAAAATGTTCTTATAGATAAAGGCATACCTGGCTCTGTCATTACAAATTAAAAAGCACATAAAACTGTCATTAACTACTGTTAAATGTGCTTTGAAGACTTTCAGACCACACTCATAGTGCTGATGATGGATTAGGTTTAGTCAGAGCATAAATGAGTTTTTATAGCACCACAATAAAACAGTCTTCTTTGTTTAGTTTTGGGTTTCATCTGGTGCTTTATTGGTCCTGATGTTGGTTTGTGGTTATAATGTAGGCAGAGTCCTTCTCACTCTTACTTATACATTCATGTCACTCTCTCTTTTGCAGTGGCGTTTAAAAAAAAAAAAAAAAAAAAAAAGATGTAACATATTGATGCACATAAAAGATTTAAAAAGAAAAGTAAATGCAGCTTTTTTTGGTAGATCCACATCTTGCTCTGTCTCCGTCTTTCTGCACTTCACTGCAGACGTACATAGATGCAGCGTTGGATGTCTGTTTGCATTCGCTAAAGGGCAAATGCAAATCATCCGAAAGTTAAACCAGAAGAGAAAGATTTGAACTGGGCTTATTTGGTTAATGCCATTATGTCCGTCTGTGTCATTCAGCCTTTGTACAGCCCGTCTCCCTCTTTCACACACGTGCACACACAAAAACACCTGCACAAAAGAAAAAGTCATTGTTTCAACTTTCACCCGTGCCCCCTCTTTTCTGTCTGCAGCCCTCTTCCTTGTCGAGAAGATTTACATGCTCCTTTTTCTGGGCCTTTTATGCAACGACTGTCCTCCTCAGTAAACCGCCCCCTCCTGCCCTCTCCCCGCTCTATCACTGCACAAACACAGCTGACAGGAGGTGGAGGCACTGCCATGACACAGTCGCGTGCCGTCCAACAAATCCTCTCAATCTGCCAGCCAGCAGGCCCTGAGTGGGCTTGTGTGGGTCTTTACAACTGTTCTCACTGTTGGAGTGTGTGCACCAGTGTATTTTATTACACTGTGCTTGTTTCAGTCTGATCAGTCCAGCTTTTCTAACAATTATTCAGAAATGTATTGATTTGTGCTTTTACGAAGAGAAGCAAAATCCTTTTATTGATTATATTGGACATCAGATACAAGTTTGTTGCTTGTTGCTTCCATCAGTCTTCTGTCTGATCAGTTTGTCAGTCTTGATCAATCAGTATGTCTATCAGTAGAATCAATCTTCCTATAAATCCATCTTATCTTATGTTTTAGTCCAAATGTTTTGCACAAACTCTCTCTTTAGCTCCACTTAGTAAATTAGGCTGCTTTGTAACATTCAATATGTGTTAACGTCTGTTGTTAGCTCAGTTTAAAAGAACACATTATAGTGTTTTAGCATTATTTAGCATTTTTTTCTGTAATTCAGATGACTTTAGAGACAGATTTTCAGTTAGTACTTAATGTGGATAGTCAAAGTACTGAAGTACTGAAAAGTGACAGTCAAGTTGTTGTAGTACTGGCATATATATATATATATATATATATATATATATATATATATATATATATATATATATATATATATATATATATATATATATATATATATATATATAAAATTTTAACCTTACAGAATTTCAGCATCATTTTAAGTTTCACAAACATTTCTGAAAATATATGGATTTTTTTGGGGGGGGACTATTCAGCAGATTATCTGCACAAGATATGCATTGATTTGTCTGCACCTGAGTTGTTGAATCTCAACTAATGTAAATGAAATACTCTTTGCAAGTGCATTATCCAAACAGTGTCAGTGATTTTTGTTCAACTGCTCTTTACATGTCTGACCTTTGCCCTTTCACACAACAGAAAGCGGCTGCTGGTTGTCTTTGTCGTAGTTAAGATGTTATAAAACCATGTTTACAGACTATTGTTATGTAACTACCAGCTGCTGGTGGTCTGCGGTCCATGATGAAGCACAAAACATGCACACAGGTTGTGTTTGTCTATATCTTATACATATATGTGCTGCATAATGAACATCCTACATTTAATTATACAACTGAGAAGCTGTGTAGCTGTGTTACTAACACATAATATCAAATTTTGGGCAAGAAATATATGGATGTTTGCAAACTTAGTGATTTAATGCAAGTATAGTGTCGTCATTTTATGCTATCTCTTAAATTAATTTACAAAGCAGTTAATGTATTGGGATATTACATAATGTATACAATGATAGAGAATGTTTTCCACATCAACCATTCCTTTCAATCACCAAACACAAACAATTATAACAAGAAGATTAACATTTAGAAAATCTACCATACATGTTTAATGTATTATTGTGTGCATATATGTTCTTTTGTATTATTTCTCATTGACTGAAGTGATGCAGGCAGTGATGGATGGATGTGCTTTGCTGTGTGGCATTTTAACCAGGTCTTTAGAAACAGCTCTGCAGCTGTCTCCTGCTCCATGGCACTGCAGGTTGAACACACACACATTCACGCTGCAGCCCTCCAGCTCTCCTCAGTCCAGGGGGCAGTAAAGTGGTTATCTCTCTCTTTCAGATCCTAATCTGACAGCAGCTCCTGCCTGTTGCCAGGTTACCCCTGGGGCGTCAATCTCTATTTAAATCCCCACTGCCTCCCCGCTCACCCATCAACACCAGCCATGTACACCCACCCGCACACCCACCAGTCCCCTCCTCTTTCTCCCAGCCCCTCAGGGTCTGTGCTCTCCTCCCTTACCCCTCCACATTTCTCAGTCTGACTGCGACAGTGGCATCGGGCTGAATTCACACAGGGCAGCAGGTGATACATGGATGTTTTGGAATCAGCTGCTAAAAACACAGTTTATGACGCAAGGCTGCACAGTAGAGTGTGTTGGACATGCTCAGTGCTGCAGGCTGCTCTCAGTGTGCTTTGGCAGGGGTTCACACAGTGTACAACCTGGTCTTATAGAGCAGGGGGATGTGGGCTGAGAGGGTTTGTTTGAGAGTACGGCGGCAGACAGGGGGTCTCGCAGTTCTTGGAGGATGTGGGCAGAGTCTGTGCGGCCCGCGCTGCTCAGACAGATGAGGGGAAATGATGGAGAGATGGAGCGATATGGAGTCAGACTCTGATGTCTGAGAGAATATCCTCCTTCTCCTCCTTCTCTCTTTCCTCCCCTGGTGTGTGAATGGAAGCCTTTTGTGTATGTTGGAAGGGACGTCTTGCATGTTGACCCCATGCCCAGGAGGTCACAAGGGGAGTAGGGTGGATGAGAGAGAGCACATAATTGCAGCACAAACACACAAGACAAGCGCTCGGAGAGGCCCAACTCATACACTGACGCTGCCGAGCTGAGCTGAGCTGAGCTGAGCATGTTGGCGAGCAGATGCATTTACTGAGCTCTAAATGTATAGTATGTGTGTGTGTGTGTGTGTGTGTCCGCTCTGTCATTTGTTTTTACTCAGATATTTGTTTAATGATTTGTTAAAAGCTGCAAGCAAAGGAAGTTGTACTGTCTATTGTTTTCCATAGAGGAAGAAGGAACCTGTTGGAAGTTGAACTGGGAGATAAAACCACAATAATTATCATGTTGTATCGCATAGATTTTCTTCAATGTCATTGTAGAAAGTGTCATAAAAACGGTGCAACATGATTTCAGTGGGTTGAGAGAATCTGGAAACTATATGTGACATAAGTCAGAATAGTGTGTAGTAAACTAATGCAGTATCCTGTGAGTTTAACCTGCAAAGATGAAGAGTTGTACTTTTAAAAGCAAAAGTTACTGAACGTTAGTTCATGTGTTGTATAATGTTTTGTATTGTTAATGGAGTGATGTGCATCTTTTTCACAGACGCCCATGCAGTATACCTCTCTACTTCTCTATACTATATCTCTGCTTTTTCCGTTATTTAAAGATGGAGATAATTGACAACACAGTTTAGCCCTAATGTGGGTCTGTGGCAGGACAGCAGTGAAAAAAGAGTTTGGTGTCATTTCAACAGTATTAACTTATTAATTATTTAGTAAGAAATTGTATGTATCTATTTATGTAAAGTATTTGAAGTGTTAAAAAGGATTATGAATTAATATGTAAATACTACGAATCTGTTATGCACTTTTTTTAACTGGGATGTCACATCTTGAACTTCTATGATGGCGCATTGACATGAATCGCCAGGGAGGTTTTTTGTTTTTGTTTTTAAATAGCTTTTTGAAATTGAAGTACACACACACACACACACACACATACAGAGTGAGAACGAATAATGAATGCCTTTATTAGCCTTTGAATGCCTCTTAAACGAATACCAAGCAATAGACAGGTCCTAACATGCCAATATATAGAAACTTTATTACAGGCTCAAGGCCCACAAGGGAATCACAATACAAACAATTATTTAAAAAAAAAAAAAAAAAAAATCACATTCATATACATACAACCAGTAAACAATTAACAAATAAATAAATTTAAAAAAGAGAAGAGAAGCTAATGAAGGGACTCATACCAGTGCTCCCAGATTGTAGATAAGCAGATACATTCAATAAAGGCCAGATATAAAGTTCAAAACATACCGCGGTGTTCAAGTGAGCACATAAAAATATTAAATATAGCATAAACAACAAACATCATGTGCCTCTTGAACCACATGCAGAAATACAGAAGCATTGTCTTGGAGTTGTGACATCTCTGATCTTATCCTTTTCGACCTTATCCAAGTTGGTGCCAGGGTCCCAGAGGACCCAAGGTTTGGGGTGGTGATGTTTGTGTGACTGCAGTCCAGTTGGCTTATTTCTGCTCCGTGTGTCCGTCAGCCTGTCGTGTGAGAGGGCATGCTTGGTGCATCTGAAACCTCTGGGCTGACGGCCGGCGGGCATGGCTCTGCCACCACTGCTCCACCTGGCTGATTGATGCGGTCTTGTTTGAAGTTCTCTCAAGGAGAATGAGCCTCATTCATAAGCTCCTGCACCCTCCACACTCCCAACCCCACTTATCCCTCCACTCTGTTAACAGCTGAAACGCTACACTGCTCAGTGCTCACAGAGGTATGGAACCAAGGTGGACAGGTAGCAATATGAAAAATAGCCTCAGGATGTTCTCCATTGGTGTGAAACTGTTGCCTATTGTTGCTTTTCCTGATCCTATGATTTGAATATACTGGAATATACTGTACAGTGAGTAAAGATACAGACACATCTAATGCATATCTTATTCTCTGAGGGTTTACATCTCAGTCATTCCACAGCGACTTAAGTCATTTTTATAAACTTAGTAGGCCTTTAATTTTCAGCTTACCGTAGATTAATCTGCTGATTGCGTGACAATTTTATTAGAAAAATATAAAATGTGTATTTTATTTCATATTTAAAAATCCAAATACCATCTCCTGAAGCCCAAGGTGACATCTCCAAATTGCTTTTGTTGTCTGACCAACAATCTAAACCCCAAAGATGTTCAGTTTACAATCAGTTTGTGAAAATCTGGAACTACTTATGAAGTGCTTTGCAATTTTACTTGAAAATTAACTAAATTAATATCATATCAGATCATATGTATTATTACCAATTACTGCCTGCCAGTTACATACAGTGGTATGCAAAAGTTTGGGCACCCCTCTAAGATTTCATAATCATTTTCCTTAACTTTTTAAGAGAAGGTCACAGCAACAACATTTTATTTTTACAGAGATGTTGATATGTGAGTGTTTTCCAGACCAAAATTCTTAGAGTAGCATTACATAGTTTTATCATAATAAAATGTAAGATATAAAATAGGATGTGCAAAAGTTTGAGCACACTTTTGCACATTGTTAATGTCAAAAATTATATTGATTTATAGCTGACAGGTTTCAGCACAACCCTGCTTTGATTAACCATTAGACCTTCAATTCTAAATACAGATGAAACTAATCATGAAAAATGCAATTTAATATATGTAATTGCTGTCTGTGCTTGTCCTAGATTCTTTCTCAGAGCGTCTTATTAGGATCCCCATTAGCTGATGATTGTTCCTGGGGTGCACACAGACATATACAGTAACAAGACAACAACACACAGGACAATATATAGATATAGATATATAAAAGAAAGGATTAATTATGGATTCATTATGAAATAGATTAATGTCTCAGGTAATACGGTAATAATAATCTGTGTGTTTATTTGTCAGTTTGTGTGTTAAGGTGTGTGAACATGTACACTCCAGGTTACATATGTGTTTTTCTTGTATTATGCACATGCGAGTTTGGCTCCTTTGCAGTTTCTATCAGAACGATCTCCTGTTGACAGGCTGAGCCAAGGCCAGTTCCTGGTCCTCTCACCACGCTTTGTCTGTGGGATCCCAGGAATGTGCAGGAATGTGGGCTCCAACAGGTGGAGGGGTCTTCCTCAGGGAGAGACACCCAGACATACCCCCCCCTTTCCCCTCTTTCTCTCACTCTGTTACTCCCTTAATGCGTCAGTCCACCTCCACCCTGCCTTGTCCTTTTAAGTTTCCCTTCACTCTGTGTCTGAAGAATGAATGTCAGGAAACCGCTCTCCTCTTTTCTCCCTGAACATAGAGAGCAGGAGAAAAGGAGGTGGACAAGCTGGAGAGAAAATGTTGATTTAACATGAGAACAAGAGTCCAGGAATTTCCAGGCATTTTTTTTTTTTAACTTTGATTGATTGGGTTTGGGAACCATTGTCAAAGCATTTCCAGTAACATCACCACAAAAGACGTGTCACATCTAGCATACACTCGTTTTTCAGCTCAGCAAAGTGTTTCTCCAGGTAAAAATGGTCAAATAACCTATGGAAACTTGGAAAACCTTCTACTGTCAGCATCCCCCGTCCCCCATCCACTCACTACCCTCTTCCCTTTACTCAGATTGTTATCGTCAGTTAGATTATTGCTTCCTGTTGAGACCTGGAGCTGCCTCTGCTCTCCGTTTTATGTTTCTTATGGTTCAGAATAAAATGTAATGCCACTATATTACAGTCTTCATACACAAATATAATGAATAAAACAAAAGTCCACCTTCAAAGATTGCAGAATGCTGTTCTTTAGTACTTTAATTAAAGATGCAGGAGCTTAAATGACAGGTTTAAAACAATAGACTCAAAACACAGGAAAACTTCCTTTACTGATAGGTAAAGTACAGCAGTAAATTTACATGTAGGTCACATCTGACAGAATATGATCAGTGATAGTCGAAAGACAATGTTTGTAAAACTTTCTGAAACATAGAAAATCTGGTTTCAAGTTTCAGGATTTACAGGAAAAAAAAAGCTTTGCACAATATAAGACATCCAATAAACAATATTTTTCTGTTTTCCTTATGTTTTTGCTCTCCTGGTATTGGTTTTACAAGCTATGTTTTGTTTTTTCTTTTATAAGTGATGTCAAAGTTAAGTATTGTTACTTTTACATCTCATTTCACTGTGTGGTTTCTTTTTTTGTGTCATTTCCCCCCATTTTTATCAGAGCCTTCTTTTCTTATTGTTTAGCTAATTGACAATGCACACAGTAAATTTTGCAGTGTTAAATCAACACTTAGAGAGTTTATTTAACTTCTTCTAGAGTGTATTTGGTCCCATTGTCTCCAAATTAACACTGCAAAATCTACAGTGCAGTAATACTCCTGGCTTCCTGATCAATTCTGAGCATCCTGTTATTTTTGTTGATGCATTAGTAAACTATTATTTTATTATTAAATCTATTACTGACTTACACAATAATTAATTTAACCTAAACTAAAAAATAGCCAATTCCTTAAAATGTAATGAAAACTGGGGATAACTTTTACAGTCTTATAACTAACTGAAAAAAAAAACTAGAAAGAAATTAAAAGAAAGAGAAAATAAAATGAAGCTGAAACTAATTCTATTTTTAATGTTTTCCAATCCACTGTGATCCCATCTTTTGACCATATTTGCATTGTGATTTTAATTTCCCTTCACACTCGTCATATCTGCATTCTCTTCTTCCTCATCTTGTCTCCAATTGTCCTTCCATCCACCTCCCACCTCCAATAGAGGATCACTGATGGGGTAACCAGAGCCACCCCGGCCCCCCATGACACCCACTTCAACACACACCATCCTGTAAGACTTCTGTATCCTCTGATTAGATTTGACTCCTCAAATTGAATCTCCTTCTGAAACAAACACCCTTCTATGCACATGAGCATAAACACACACATGAAATGGGCTTTGAAAACCTACTTAGTTGATTGTTTACACTGTGACTCTTATTCTCAGTAAAAGCTGCTAATAGGAGCAAATTACTGCCAACAACTTGGAAATATCAAGTGCCTGACTGCTCTGCTGTAATGGAGTTAACTATTGACCAATCCAATTACAGGCCTGCAAGGGGTCTGTGGGGCCTGGGGAAGCATGGATAGGATAGAGAGTGTCGGCCTCGGGGGACGGGGGAGTGGAGGTACCTGGCTCTTGGACCGCTAACTGTCACTGTTTGGATGTAATTGGATTTAGAGTGGACCATGGGTTAGAATTGCCCCTGCCATCCAGTCTCGAGTCGGCAATGTGATCTGATCAGTCTTTATTAGCAAACATAAAACAGCTCAGGGCCGGGCAGCGTCTCTTATTCCCTGTATGTCTCCAAAATTAGTCTTCTTTTGTTTCTCTGAAAATGCTGCTGTGAGTTTAACAGCTGTTTCTCACTAGCCTGATGCAAAGATGCAGAATATGGAAAAACTAAAGTCCAATTTTCTGCATGAAAACGACAAACCCAAGTCAGATCCAGTGTGAATTATCCACATTGCTGCCTCTGATATTCAGCAAAAAAAGACAAGAAATTAACTAGCTTTTTTTGCCCTTCAGGAAATAGTTCATTACTTTGGCTCAATGCAGCAGTTTTGCTGCTTCAATACTTTCAGACATATTCTGTACCCGATGAGTCACATGTAAATATAGTCCCAATTATTACTTTAACAGAAGAATTCCAAGAAAGAATCACCAAATAAATAAAAACTAATTAATCAATGCCACAGAATGAACAATGTTGGTTTATTTAGTTCAAATCATTCATTAATCTCTGATCAGTCAACTGCTGAAACACTGCGGAGCTCTGTATGAATATTTACCCCCAGACAAAAATTCTGCAGAATCCACAAAACCAGTGTTTATACATTTCTACGCAAGTGCTACTGATGAATAACAGTGTTTGTTTGTTTGTTTGTGTGATGCAGACATCCACAGTCTCCGTGTCATGGTTCTGTCTGCCTTATCATCTTATCAGTGGTCTTAAATGTTCTTGATTTTCCGAACTGTAGTTGGAATGAAGGTATGAAATGAACCGTGGCTCATAATTTGAATATGAACCAAACCGTAAATTTGGAGATTTGTTCAACCTTTAGAACTTGGTGTGAAAGGTTTTAAATCTCCCTAAAGGACTTTCTTAGTATCACAGTGTGAAGAAGTGGTTTATTTCCATAAGAAGCAGAAAGTGGGCTGTTGAACCAAAACGCTTAAAATGATTGAAAGTTTTATTGAGCACTTTTAAGGTGAAGGACGTGCAACACCCCTTTGAGTCTGACGGGATTGAGCGGCAGAGGGACGCAGCCTGTTTGTTTTTGTTCTGCTTTGTGAGAGACATTAGGCTGGTGGTGACCCAGGAGGTCATCCAGAACACAGCTCTCAGCTCACTGGGTCAACTTTGTTTGACGTCTGGAAATGTTAGAGCAGTAACTCAAACCAGGCCTGTTAATCAAAGCTAATGCAAGTTTGATGCAGCTGTATTTCTCTCTCTATCTCCACTTCATTTAACCTCCATTACCTCAGCCTTGCTTCCTCATTCCATGTCCCACTCCCCCCCCCCCTCCAACCCTCGTCTGTTGTGCTGTGTTCTACTGGCTCCATTACTGGAACCACCCCTCCTGCCACCAAGCCCCCACAGCCTGCTCCCCTCAGGCATCCCAAACCTCATTTACACAGATATGTTTAGCCAGCACAGGAAGCAACCCGTGCCCTTAACAAAATTACAGTCCAGTCAGCGAATGAGCCGCGGGGCTGGTCTGCAGGGACCAATCACAGAGGACTTCGGCTCTACCACTTCCTCCTTTGAAAGGATACGAGGGGAATGGTGGGTTGACTGCTTTTTCATATTCTCCTTTTCTGGTAGACAGGATTGGTCCGTACCAAAGGCTCACCTCTCACTTTGTGAACTAATGTGCTCCATTACAGCTTTTATATGGACTTCATAGTGTTGGCCGATGTAAATGATAAGGACAATAATGATGGTGATGTAAATGCACTGAGTGCTGCGTTAACAGAGTCAGGGTGCATGGCTACACTCTGATCACTATCTCTGTGGCGCCTCAGTAATTTGGCTCTGAAGTTCCCTCTATTAATGGGACGCTGCTTTTCCTTTTTCCCTTCCTAATACTCTCCGTCCCTGCATTCCTCTCTGGTGAAAACCCATGGTTCTTCAAGAGAGTTTTTAAGCAACATATTGTATTATCATACACAGATTTACTTGTGTTATATATTAGTAGCATCTTGGCTCTTTAGTTATCATTATCAAGCATTTATTATTTGTTTTGGAAGAATTTCTTTTAAATTTGTATTTCACTACAGATTCCAAGTTATATGCAATTTACAATGTTTAAATTATGGAGTATCCAGTATTGCCTTACGTTATTATTGGATGTAATGTGTATGGATGTGGTGTAGACTAACTAGACTACTTATTAATACTTACTGTGGGGGGAAAAAATCATTTGTTCATGACCTTTTATTTACTACAGTGAAAAGCAGTAAAGAAACCTGTGTGAAGCTCCATAGAAGAACATTTGGTCTTCACTTAGTTTCGAAGGTGCATTTTGTTTGCATGTAACTTATCCTCTTGAAATAAAAATGGAACCAGTTTTTCCCTTCTCCATTTTCACACAGCATGAAATGGCTGACAAAGATGTAAGTAACAATAACGGAAACATACTATTCAACTGTACATGTAACTTGATTGCCCATTTGTAACCCTATCCTCTGTGTCGTGTGGACAGGGAGGCTGTACTGTATGCAAAGCATGTGGTCCAGGTGTGGTGTAAATCAGAGTTTATAGGAAATTAGTGATACTTTTTGCATTTCAGAGCAAATAATTCCTTCAGAAATTAATGATTTAAACAACATAACCACATTCTAATCTGCACTGATTTACAATGCAATTCTGACTACATACAGTTATTTTTAAAATTTTGCTGTTTCCCCCCCAACACTGCATGCATTTATTCCACAAGTAGGCAATTAAGTGCAATTTTTACCCCAATCACCTCCTAAATCTTGTTTATTCTTCATATAGTACTGCACACGAAGCATGATTCTAATATCTTACACAGTTATAAGGCAGTAAAACTGTGAAAAGAGCCACCATTCCCTAGAGGCAGTTAATGAAATGGTCTATTATTGGAACAAAGCTCAAACAAATGTACAACTGTCCAAATAAAGCTTAGTTCTTACACAGAATATTTTCTTCTTTCTGCAGTGAGGTTTTGTATGCAAGTAATTCACTAGCAATTTCACACTTCTTAACCACTAATGAATTAGTAATGATCAATGGCCTCAATGTGTAGTTTGTATTTTGTTACATAAAGAATAATGTATTTTGAGACGGTCAAACTACACCATGAGGAGCTGATGCAGGACACCGACCCTGGATGACCAACTAACTGTAAATTATGTCAGCGAATACTCAGCTAATAAGGGAAATCAATTATTTAAAAATGGGTATTGTTATACAGTGATTTGTTTGAGTAATGAAATGAATAATGTTTATATTGTTTCTGATAAAATGTCATTGTTACTTTTATGGGCCTTGACCTGTAAATGCTGTCTTTGACAAATCACAATCAAGCATGAAGCAAATCCAGGTGTAAATAGACTATATTTTAATTAATATAATAAATGAAGGGTTATTTGCCTTATGTTACCACTATAGTCTGCGCAGAATTAGTTGTTGGAGGAAGTTGTCACTGTACTTCTGTTTTAATGCCATTAGTTTGTGGTTTTGCAGACAGGTTGGGATGTGAATATATTTGGAAAAAATAGGCGGAACTACATGAACCTGAAAGGTCAGAGGTGAGCTAATGCAAAATGCTACCTTACTGATTTGGTAAAAAAGCAAACTTTGTCAGCAACTGCACAGCAAAATAATTTTGTAGCAAACTACTTTCATCAGTTGGTCGGCAGTGTTTGTGGCTGCTACGTGCAGGCGCAACGTGCATTGATCGCTATTGAGAGAAAGTAGCTCCAAGCAATTACAATTAAAATTTTTGTTCTGTGATGGTTCTGTTATGCAAATAAATCATTCATTAAAGCACATATTGTTTTGAGAAGAAACACATTTTATTTTGTTGACCCCAGGAAACCTGCCAGGACTACTTTCGCTTTGATCAAAACCGGACCAGAACTGGACTCTCAGGACTCTGTCAGAGGTAACTCACTGTGGGTGCACCAGAGTAAAGACGGTGATGTCATACAGATTAATGTAAAAAATACCAAACTATCCCTTTAATCATCATCCAGCAGCAATAATAATTAGGATGTTGATACAGTAGGTAAAAACTGTTAAAGGTCTAGAAGATGTAGAATATGGTTGATATGTAATAAGGCCTTATTGGACCTGATCCTTTTTTATGTTGCCCCCATGGGCTGCATCCATTTTCCTTTATCCCTGCATTTATTCAAATGTCCACAAGATACATAAATATAAATTAAATCCCCTTCAGCAAATATTATGATTGTTTTTTTGGTGATGGTGGTTGTGAATTTTCACATATATACAGTGCAGTAATGAAAGTCCAGATAATGTGATGTGTAACAGAAGGAATAAAAATAGATTCAAGTATGAGCCATTCATTTATTTTGCATTAATGCATCACAGCAAGCCTTTACAGTGACTTAAAAAACTGTCTCCATGCTAATTATGACTTGAAGGCTGCAGATTTGCCTCTCTGCAGGTGATCACCTAAAGATAAGTGTGTCCCTTTGATTCCTGCCTAATATTCCACTGTCGTCTGTGGTCTCAGAGGGACCATGAGGCCACTTAAACAGCCCCCTCCCAGCACTCCTAAACCTGTTTCAGTATGCATCAGGGACTCTGGAGGGCAGCCATGTGAGATATCTCTCTCTCACTCATTCCAATCACCTCTCCCTCCATGCCCTCTGCTCAGTTAATTAACTTCTCCCTCCCATCTCGATCCCCTCCACGCCCAGCCTCTCTCTGCTCCTTATCTGGGCTCCTTTCAGACTGTTAAAACTATCAGCCTTCTTCCCCAGTCCCCCTGTCTAATTCCTCTGGCTGAAGGTGGGGAATAGGTAAGAACTAATCCAGACTGTACCTCCACCACCTTCCCATCCAGTCCCTCCTCACATCTCTTCACCTCCTCTGTCGACCGAATCACTTTGCCTGTTTTGTCCCAGTTTTAAAAGAATCAGGGCTTTTCTTAGATTCAGTTTGAATGGCGATTCCAGAGATTGGATTAATTAGACATGTTATCCTGATCAGTGAAAGAGAGACTTGATCCCTGTTCACTATACCCTGATTACGACTAAAACACACACGCACACACACACACACACACACACACATTGAAGAGGTAAGGTGAGCAAAGACAGGCTAGAGCTTTGACTTTTGGAACTGCTGAGGATTAAACGGAGATTGTAATTGCTTTTCCTCTCCCGCAGTTCATTTGTATTGACAACTTGTTACTCCTCTGTCACATAGTGGAGAGCAGAGAGGTCAGAGCTGTGTGAATAGAGCTGGGCCAACATTTGACAAAGACAGAATGTGAATGAATGAATGTGTAAGAGAGAAGAAGCTTTAATTTCTTCTTTGGTGAGGGTTCTTAGGGGCTTATAATGCCAGTTTATGATCTGATTCTGAATGTCTATAAAAAGTAACCTCTGCACACAGTTGGCAGATACAAAGAAAGGTGTGATCTTTGGCAGATAATCATCGTCATAATTACCATAGTGTGATAATGGAGAAGGAGCCCTGATTGAATATCAGAGGGATTAGTATACACTAAGAACATATACAGTTCTCCCATGTCCCATTTCCTCAATTCCCTCTTTCTTTTTTTGCCTCCCACTGTTTGTATCCCTCTCTAATAGACTGTGACTCGTGTGTGGTACTGCTCGCTGAGTTAGAGGTCAAGTGTTAAGTGTTGTGTGTGCGGTAAGGATTTGTTCCAGATCGTGTGTGGTTAAGCGAGAAGAGGATGTACACTGCTAAAAAATGAGTTGAAATAATCTAGTGTAAATGAGCTGTAATAAATTCAGAAGTGGAGATTTCAACAAATGATTCATCTGGCTGGGAAGTCTGAGCTGAAAAACATCTATAAAATGGATATATTTACGAGAGAAGAAAACAGAAAGTAGAGTCAAGTTTAAGGTTGAAAATTTGAGGTTAATGATGTTTAACTAATTAGGAAACAATTTAGTGAGTACTAAGTGTGTTTTAATGCACACTAAAGAATGACAAAAGTAAATACATTTTCAGTGCATTTGAAAATGAACGTGCTGAATTTATTGAAGAACTATTAATGAGTTTGTTGACATTTATTTGTTGAGACTAACTTTGAAGGGTGATGTTAATAGTAGAATTAATTATAAATACATTAAACCAACTTCTAACCCATATAAAGTCTGTATGAAACGTATAGCATCATTATTTGCCGTTGTGTATTTACCATATATTGAATAAAAAGTACACAATATCTGGTGTTCATGGGAGTTTCCTTGTTTCCTGTCTGCAATGTTGTGCCAGGTTCTGCACAGTAGAGATACAAAGATATCACAAGCACTGGTTCAAATCCGTCTGTTTGAAGGGATCAGAAACACATCTGGTCATCACCGCTGTCAATCAGCCATTTCTGAGCACAGATGATGTTTGCCTAAAAAGTCAGAAATCACCTTTGGGAAAAAATGCACTGGAACATTTATGATGTAAACTGCAGCTGGCCAACAGGGGGAATTTGATTTGTTTTGGCTTCAAATTTAAAGTGTTCTCATAATTCTATCATTATACTATGGAATTAACATGAAAATAAAGAAAGTCTGCTCTGATTGGTCAATTCACATGTGGAGGAATGATCCATAATAATCTAGTGACGATGCATAACAGCAAAATTCTCTGTAGCACCTGGAAGACATTTATGGTCAAAGGGAAGGGAGATATAAGTTTGAGGACATTGGGAGCAAAACTATCCTGCAGAATGAGTCTTTAAAAGTATTTGGGATTACCAAGTGACAAAACCCTAAAATCGCATTAAGAATCCATGAAAAATGAGTAGATATAGTAGAAGAAAGATTAATGTTTTATTCCATTTTATTCCATATGTGATTCATTGTATGTCAGTTGCTGATTAAAAGATTCATCAACAAAAAGTTATTTATTTAAATGGCCAAATTACTGGACACACTTTTTTTACAGTGTTAAGTCATTTTCTCGGGTCTCAGGTGGGCGACCCTGGGGGGCGTTCAGGGGAACCTCAGACCTCATCTGGCCTTTTAACATCAGCTGATCAGTGGTGCTCTGTTGATAAACAACAAAACCCGTTCTACAGTTTCAGCCCCAGCATTGTGCTGTGGTTTCTTCTTAAACACTTCAGAAACAATCACTGATAGTTTCAAATTAAATGATTTTTGTCATGAAATCCTCCGTCACGGCTTCGGCACATAAATACTAGACGGTATAAATTTCTGAATTGAGGCCTCTTTCTTTTTTGCTCTGGTGCCTGTATCATGTTGCTAGGACAAAGCCGTGCACATCCCTCCTCCTTTTACACCTCTGTCTAAAGCCAAGGACAAAGACCTGATTCACACACCCTCTATACACTCTTTCCTCTTTGAGTGTTTACTGTTTAGCACTCTACACCCAGCCACACAGCCAAGGTTACTCAGGCACTGCTGTGCTGCAGCAGTGAAAGCTGCAGGGTTAAAACATGGTGCAGTTGGACATGTGCAGGCCTCAGTAGATGAAAGAAGGAGCAAAGGAATGAAGGAGATAACGGTGGAAATGGAGAGTTAAATGAGAGAGTACAACATGAGGAAGGAAAGCAGAGGATTACTTCCAGTGCTTATCTCAAAGCAAAGAAGGTTATAGTGTCAAGAAGAAAAAGGAGCAAAGAGAGAAGGAGACAGAGTGAGTGTAGTGTTTTCTGGTCAATCCTTCAGTTCATATAAGACCTGGACATGTGTTGGAGACTTTACACTCCATGTATGTTGTATCATAACACAGTCATCATTTCATTGAGCATCAGTATACCGTCTTCCACTGGAAGAGGCAGCTTTTATCAAGAGGTGTGTACAGAACTCAGGTCTGAGACAAGTAATGATGCAGTTGCAGAGCCAACATCTAAACAAGAGATCGTTGCAACAATGCAAGGGGTGAGGACCTCAGCTCCGAAACAAAGTTAATTCAGCAGTGGCTTAAAGTAATAATTCCATGGACATGAACTGACTCCAAAAAGCCTTGGCTTCCATAGACTTACACTGAACTTTTGTCTCAAAACACTAAGTCAATAATTTATTTTTCATGACTTCCTCCACCATTTAAGCCTTTCAATGATGTGGAGGTCCATCTTTAAATTAATGCTCCATTTATTCCAAATATAAATGTGCATGTTTGCAGTGTTGGGCTTTGACTGACAGGTCTGGATGACAACTCACTCATCTGCTGAGTTAAGTTTATTTAGTGAAATTGTCTTTTTTTCATGACAGAAAGCTCTTGTGAATATTAGCTTCCACTGACAGTACCGTAAAATTACTTTGTTCCAGAATGGATGATGAAGTTTATCTTTTGACGGAGTTGATAAGCTTGAACCTTGTGTCCAAATATGGCCAATTATGGCTCCAAAACGCCACCATAGCAATAACAAAAATACAAACTATTGACTGACAGGTTTTTCAGAAACCAACTGGTGATCTTACAGTTGTTCTTTCCACTAATTACATGCAATATTTGCACTAACATGCAATGCATGAATTTGTAGAAGTTCTGTTATAAGTATGTGACTCATGCATATTCCTGACAATCCCATTTTCAGAGGAAACATTTTGAAAATGAAAAATAATAGGTGGAAATAGTTAATGAATGAATTATGGGGTGCTTATAACCATCACTACTGTTCCACTATTATGTTACATATAATATTCTGAATGTGACAGGTCAAAACCCTTTTCAGTCTATATGCTCCAAAGACCTTATTTAAAATGCAGCATTTTTACAATTCTATATGACATGTTGATATGATTTAGGCTTTAGGAACATTTGTACTATGTACTTATTTGATATGTTCTTTGCAGTTTGTTATGTGCAGCCTCTTGTTTACAACTCTGTGCACTGAACACAAAAAGTGTTTGCAGGACTGAGATATACATACATGTATGTATATTTGCGCAAACATTGCAATGTCAGCCTTTTCCAGAGGAGATAAAAGGAATGAAAGAAGCACAAGTTCACCATCAGCAGAAAGCTGAAAAAAAATCATATTTTCATACAAAGAAGCAAAATGCCAGAAGTAACTCCAGCCAATATGTTGCATTCATTCACAGTATTAATAACTGCATGAAAACAGTAATAATAGAGAGGGACATTTTTGTTGCCTTTGTAAAGAAGTTAATAGGAATATTGTCTTTTTCAGGATAAAAACTGGATTTATTGTGCATATTGACATAGTTAATGTCAGCCTGTGTCTCCATCACCACTTCCTGTGTATTAGCTGTCCAATAGTTCACTCACGAATGAGCAATAAATGGAGATTTCAGACACTGACTTATCATTGTCATTTTATGTTATTCCTACATTTTGATATTTGTAAAACAAATTATCTATGCAGTCAGTGTATGATTTCAGACCAAGCTTTGGTCATATTTTTATGATCACCGGCAACAAAAGAGACCTTGTTAATATCATTAGTTGTGCCTGTGCTTTTCTGTGACATATGAAACTGTCTTGTGTTCAATAATTCTTGGAGTTTGGAGTTCTAAGTCAACCAAAATGTCAAGGTCATGACAGAGCTTAATGGAGTTGTGATACAGTTAAAAGTCCCTTAAAAAGGCTACTAAGAGGACACTGAGTGAGGATAGTGTCCCTAGTTGTTTTATTACCGGTTACATTTCACATTGCAGTGTCTGTAGGTGTAATCCAGGAAATGGTAAGCTCACACTTTGTTCCTTACTGAAATGGGTTCATCCACTTAGTACCTGTCCTTCATTACTCCCCACCTGTACTCAGCCTAACAGGCAGCCCAGTCTAAGATTACCCACTATACCCCAGCAGCTTTGTTGGCATGACAAAGAGCACAGCAAGCACTCAAATAACAAACTACAGAGTTGCATAAAACAACCACCACCCCTATATACAAGCACAAAGACAGGCAGTCATGTAATGCACCCACTGTATCTCTGTCTTTGTTCTGGGCTTGCTGTTTTGCTCTTTTTCTTTTTTATTTGTTCTTCCACACCTCCTCCCTCATCACTACCTTCCCCAGCTCCTTACACTGGGTCGACCATCATCTTCCTCTCCGTGTTACCTCTTGTCATTGTAATTGTGACTTAGATAGAAGAGTCAGATAATATCTGGGTGAGCTTTGACATGTATCTCTTTGCTTTTTATTAGCGGGTTGTTACCCAAGCCTACCTTATGTTATTATACATCTGTCAAAGGTCACGTTTATGAAATTAAGTCTTGTAGGTAAAACATGTTTAGAAAACTTTCTTTTGGAGACTATTCGAAGCCTTAACAGTTATTTAAATGCTGCAAATATCACTCATTCACCATGGGACAGATGCTACACAGTGCCGTTACTAACAGCTCCCAGGGGAAGGAACAGATAAGAGTTGAGAGCTGCACAGGAAGGGAAGTAATAAGATGCTCAGGGTCAGTCTGAACAAAGATTTTTTACTGTCAATCAACTGGAAGTCATGCAGAAAGTAAAACTTGTCTGTGTTTTTTTTTCCAATATCAGTCAGTACTGTTACATGCCTTAGTCCAGCTAATATTGAAGTTTTAAATGCCATATATATAAATCGATCAGATTGCAGTCAAATCATACTGGAGTTTTTGTAATCAAATGATTTGTGCCAGATAATGTGGTTCTAACTCAGGCTTTTCTGGCATGTATGCAAACCACAGATATCTGGACTGACCTGAGCACTCTCCCTTCCAAAATGACAAGAGTCATGGCATGACAACGATTGACCATTTGCAGACACGTGTCTTGATGATGCCACGGTTCCATGACGGATGGCGGAAGTAAGCTCGTAGTGAATTTAAAAAAAAAATTTCCCTAGTGAATTAATATTCGTAGCTAAGTAGCGGGAATTTAAAGTAAACATCAACTTTGACATATGACTACAAGCAGTGTTGGGTATAGTTAATTTTGAAAGTAATCTGTTATGTTAATATGTTAAATATCAATAAAAGTAATGAATTAGAGTACTCCTCTGTGACCAACACATCCCAAACTGTTTGGGATATGTCTCTGCCTGCAGCTCACACACACAGCCTCCTTTAGAGGCCCTGAAAGTGCTGATTACTGTATATGAATCACTCATGGACCCATATTGTAACTGCAGGATAATGATGGGAAAGACAGTCAGCATATTACAGGCGTTATTTAACATTAGGCATTTGGTAACTCAGGCATGAGCCCTAAACACAACTACTGCCACGTCAATTTGTACTCTACAGTATTTATAAGTATATGTAAATAAAGTCATAAACAGGCAATCGTCCTTTGAGAATTACTAATTTAACAGGTGCCGTAAATGAAATGTAATAGGCCCAATAATAGCCCAATAAAAACAAACACAAATGTCCCAGTCTTTGCACTTCATTGCGGATATCCACAGCCGCCTCCTCTCTGCCTCAAAAGGAATGGTGTAAAAGGCATTTAGGGCATAGGGTTTATGCCCTTTTCTGTTGGCACAACCCACAGCACAGCCAGAGAGGATCATCTTGCAAAACAAAACTGAATTAAATAAAATATCTTAGCTTATAAACTTATAACTTATAAAATACCTTGAAGACAGCGACTGTTTTCTTTTATTTCTGCCATCCATCATGGCTGAACGAATCAGAATTCAGCTGTGACACCATGATGACACATGCAAAGGGTCAATACAGTAGCAGAAGAAGCTAATATCATTGCCACAAAGATTTGTATGGAGCTTACGTGTAACACGATCTGGGTGTACAGTTTTCATGAAATGTCCTGAGTTCCTACATCATTAGCATCAATATTCTTGCTTGGTGTTGTGGTTTTTCTTTTACTACGTCTATTTTAAATCTGCCTTGTTTGTTCACTAATTGTTCTGTATCCATGACACCAACTGAAAAAACAGCAATACAAAATAGCGTGTAGCGCCACCTAGTGTCTTGGAGTCAAACGTACCTCACTCAATCAAATCTTTTGCCACACATGTACAATCAGATTTCTCAGAAACTCCAGTTAAATCCTTAACTCAGTTATTGCCAATAGCTTAGATGTGCATGTAAACTTAGTGAGTGTCCACTTTGCTGACACCTGTATAACAAAGACAGCAACAGATAGAGGTGGCCTAAAGGGTTTTGGATGGGTCCTCCTCTGTACCCTTCTGTCCTGTTTTCATTGTGTGTAACTGGATTAGGATGGACAGATAGAGATGGAGACCAGCAGAAAGTAATGGTATTAGTACCTGCAGACTGAGCACTAGTGATCCCTCATCAATCCAAATCCATTCGACTGTGATTGACTAGTGATAAAGACTTTTAAATGAACAGCACTTTGCCCTGCATGTGATAACCATACATTTTAAGAAAGGGCATTCCATTCTAACAGAAAGAATGTACGTGCTGCACAAATTAGTATTGGATGTGAATCAATCAGCTGAAACAGATGGTATCTCAGAGTAAACCAGCTTTCCATTGACCATTTTGGGTTTTTTTGTGCGGCAAAATGAAAACTGACTGACTGGAATGTGTTTAAAGAAACCCATGCCTTGTATCTTTGTTCCCAGAATAATTAGTGACAGTGGCTGTTTCCTATAAGTCAGCCAGAGACCCTGTAGAAAGTAGAAATACCAGACACAAGAAAAGATAGTCGAATGTTAACGGTAATGGTGAATTTGTGAGCCGCAATCTGCTGCCATCTCCATTAAGTGGCAGTGAGCAGAAAGCCAGTCTGATAACCTTGCTGTCTGGGAGCTTGCTCTATCTGTTAAAAGTAGACATCATTGGATTAAGGATACCCTCCCACAACCCAAAACATCTGATCTCCAACTGATACGTGTCATTATTAATTACTAAGAGCAGCTGGACAGATGGTAAGATGATAATTACTCTTAAGCAAGCATATCTTAGAGTCTTACAGTAACCTACATTTTTCACTCCTTTTGTAAAAGTTTTTTTCTAGGTTCTTTTTGAGTGTGACAGATGTGCATTTAACTAGAGAAGGTGAGCAACATATCTGACTATATGATTGCCTGAAAAAAAATTCGGACATTGTTACAAATCCTGAATATATGTTCTGAACCAAAAATATATTCATATTAACAATTCTGTATGTTATGCTGTACTATATGTTAATTATAATATAGTATAGTTGGTATTTCAACCAATTCACACATCAGATTTCTTTTTCTGCAATAGAAAGTTTTGTTTGTAGAATTAGCAAATGAAAGTGCAGCAATGAGGGGTAGGGACAGATTGTACATTGAGGTACAGATCTACTAAGTTCCGGGTTAGCGTGTAGTAATTTGTGTCCACAGTCCAGAATTTTAAACTGCAGTTTGGAGGTGATTTACTAAGGTTGCTTGCATAAATGACAATAGTTGCAAAGTCTTGGAGACCACCCTATTTAAGTAAGGATTTTGTGTGCACTACTGGTTGTCATCATGGAGGCAATATGATTAGATATGGAAACATTGCTCTGGGATACGTTAGCACTAATGGTAACACTGCACTGGAATGATCCTGATGCAAGGAACTGTAACATTGCATTCATTTAGAAATTCTAAAATGACATTGGCAGCCAGCAGCGGATTAATTTTAGATGTAGGGGGGCTGTGGGGGTTGTTGGATTGAATGGCTGTCACATAATTTTGTAACACTGTTGCCTAATGTCAGTGTGTATTTGTAATCACAATCACCAGATCAGGTGGGAAAGTAGACTTTACAAGATTCATGTAAAGTGTGTGTGTGTGTGTGTGAGGGAGGGGGGTCCTCCAAAAATGTTCACACAAGTGTAAAAAATGTGATCTCTGTTTCACATTGCATTGATTTGATGTCTCCTTGTGACAATAACTTTTCAAACTCTTTGTACCTCCCTTTGACACGTTGCAAATATGTGCTGTGTTTCTACTAAAAGGGACCAGCTCGACTCAGCTCTGTTTGACTTGACTCAGTATTCCAGGAGTGTTTCCATCACAGAATAATACTGTCTGTACAGTATGTGGACGTCATATACTTCCATGTCGTCTGCTCAGGGAGATGGTGATAAACTCGCTCTTTTTGTGTTGTCTTATCTGAATTTTTATTTCGGACCCCAAATACTGAATCTCCATGGTGTAGTTTTGGGCTGTCATCATGTTGATTAATGAGCCACTATATTTACTGTAAACGTACACATGTGTTTTTTGTAAACCAGTGGGTCAGAGACAACTGTCTGTCTTAGAACCTCATTGGAGCTGATACCAAAAAACTAGTAGTGGGTACCAGATTCCAGTTCCTTTTTCATAATAGAAACTTAAACAGGGTGATCTGAGTCAATCTAGTGTCATATGGTGGAAATGCAGTAATATGCACAGTTTCTGTGAGCAAACTTGCTTTCAGCTGGGATGAATCATTTTGTGTGCTAAATGAATATATTTACATTTTCTTCTCACATGCACAATTATGTGTAAATGTCCCATATTACATATTCATTGTGGCAAATATACTAACTGGATACAGATGCTATTTTGAACCTTTGAAAGGTGCAACCTTAGCACACACTGTCAGTAAATCAGGTTGTACATTTTTTTGTGTGTACATTGAGTTTGCACACATTTTTATACAAGCAATTTTTTAGTAGATCTGGCTCTAAGAGTTCTTTCACATCGTTCTCATTCCTTATTTTTCCTCTAACTTAGCCAAATGCTGTCTGTCAGTCAAGGTACATAAGAGTCATTTTTGAAAGACACAGATGAAAAATACAGTGAGTTGTTAAAATACTGTAACATTATCTTTATTTGCATAAAATGTCATTCAAATTTGAAGCAACGATTTGATGAAAAAAAGGTGCATTTACAAGAACATATTGCTACGATTATACAAACATGGGAAGAGTGGAAGAAATAGAGTATGAGTAATCCTAGTGTATAAAAGAAAGAAGGTGGAACTCTACTGGGGTTTTTTTTTTACAACACTTTTTATGCCCAAATGGCAGTGGTGTAGCTTTGCTGATAAACACTGATGTAGCTACTTGATACAAATTGTCAGTATAAGTTCTTTCACAGCATTGAAGTGTGTAGATGTTAGAAGAAAAAGACCACACAGTGGAGGTTTTCAAAACCACTTTCTGTTTGTAACACCCCCCCCCCCCTCACGCCAACATATTTCTGCATGATTCTGTTTCACTGGAGTGATGTGTTGAGTTTCTGTTCTTGATAATGTAAACTTCTTTGATCCCATAGAAATAAATAACTACTATAATAACAAGCGGTAACAGGCAGAACAAACCTGCCTCTGCAAATGTTTTACCTGATTTAACCTGTCACTTGTCACATTTTTGGTAACAGTGACTTTGACCTTTGACCTACATTCACAAAAATGTAATGTAATCTATTTTGGACCACCTCACACTTTGTTTTTATTTCATGGAAATTAGTCTAGGAGTTTTTGCGTAAAGTTGCTGACAAACAGACAGACAGACAGACAGACAGACAGACAGACAGACAGACAGAAAACCAAACCAAAAACAATACCCCTCTCCCCTTTTGAAGGGCAGGGTAAATATAACACAGCATATAATGTTTTTTTTTTTGTCTGACAGAACCTGTGAATGAAAATTAGCTTAATTTTCGGGGTAATTTTTGTATATTCATGAAAAAAGTTTAATCATGATGCTTAATTTATTACATTTGAGAAATAATTTTAGGTAGATCACTTTTTGTTTAAGCCCGTTTATTGTCTAATGCCTTACTGATGTAGAATCTGATCACAATTATGTAATTTATATATAGTTTAGTTGCCCCCAAGTATGATGATGCTGTCTTTTGTAATTCACTGTTTTGCTTTAGTTTTACATTTTTTGTCATATGCACAGACAGGTACCCCTTCATACCTAAACCTACACCTGAGTAAAAGAATTATAACAATGTAACCGCAAATAAGGATCATCTATAAATATAACCTGTCTAACAAGCTATAACATTTCTTTTAAAATGAGCTAAAACAAAAGTCTAAATGAATATAAAATTGAAAGAACTAAGCAAACTAACTTCAAATGTAAATGAGTAAGATTGTCCACTTCACTGTGTGCATGAGTCAGAGTCATTCATTTAGCAGCCTGATGGCCTGTGAAAAGTCGCTATTGGTCAGTCTTAATGTGTGTGACTTCACACTTCTCTAATGCCTGCCTTATTGACAGCTTATAATTGTGGTGTTTTCATTAATATTTTATAACACAAAACCTCTGTATAATACACCTCAATGGGAATACACCTTAAATTACATATATCATACATGCTGCAGTCCATAAAGTTGAAATAAAATATTTTTACCTCCTTACCTGTTTTGCCTTTTTATGTGATTCATTCTTGACAAAAATTTAACTGGGGCTCAGTATGTAATCATTCAAAGGTGATTACTGACGTGCACACATAGGAATAAAAAGAGAAATCTTTCTGAAAACAAAATTAATCTAAATTTATTGGCATACTACTGTGAGTGAGGGATTTTTTGTAGTAATAATACACATCTAATTGGGTGATCTCCACACATATAGAAACTGTTCACCCTTTTAGGGGTTAAAATAGTGAAACGCACAGAAAGTGAATAAATACATGACTAGATGATGCTTGAGGCACAAAGCTGCTATAAGTAGCACCAGTGCTTTCATACTAAGCTTTGACACAAATGCAATTGTGTTGGTTTTCATCAGATTTTTAACCATTAATTGCCACTGAAATACATGTCACTGTGAGAAGTACATGGACATAAAAGATCATAATTTAAATAAATAAATGAACAACAAAGGAAGAACTGACAAAGCATGAATTGTCAACTATTGTGAGAGGAATTGTTTAAGTTATTGTATGAGATCCAAGTAGTCACATCTACATTCTTCCAGTTATGTGAACAATGTCTTGATTGTCAGACTAAAACAGATATATTTGATGTAATTGTATGAATGGCAGATGCACAGCTGGGAGGAAAAAAAACAACAAGAAAAGGAAAGGCGAAAAAAAAAACCCTACATGACAGCTGATTTTAAAAAAAAGAATGAATGTAGCCTAATCTCTCATTGAGCTTTACAAATGATTACACCCAGTCTATTGAATAACAAATACGATGCGGCAGATTTGTTTTTTCTTACCAATATTATGTTGTGGAAATTTGATTGATATTAGTATAAGTGTGATAATGTGCTTCTGCTATCAAAGCTCTTGCCTCAGTGTTGTATGAAAGGAAGCGTGGTGGCATGAATGACGATGTCTGAATGCAAGGAGGGAGAAAACGAGCATTAACACAGCGGACGTGGCGCTGTTCATTTGTCAGGAGATGGATTGCAGCCATTGAGAGGCAAAGCTTTTAATTTGGCTCTGGTGTGGTAATTAGGTTTCAATTCGCTGCGCTCACTAAGAGGAATGGGGAGGGTAATGAAGTTAGTCATCTTACTGTGTGTTTTTAGAGAGAGAGCCAAGGGAGGGAGGGAGTTAAGTATGCACAAGCTACATTTTTTCAGTAATGTTGTTTATTGCGGGTATCACTGTGCTTTTATGCATTAGTTAAATGGCCCCTCACATTACTGTAATGGGGATTGAACATGAAAGCACACTGAAACCTGATCCACCACCTCTCTTCTGCTCTCTTCTCTCAATTTTATTAATGTCTCTATATTTACTCCATAAACCATCTTTGTATTTTCTCTCATTCCAGTTTGTTCTAAACTGTGGACTGAGTTGATGTCACTGTTAAGTCAAGTTAAAACACATACTATAGGACATTATAAGTGGAGAGGAAAACAAAGCACAGATAGAAGGAGTAGAACAAAAAAAAATTGAAATAGAGTTGTATTTACACTGAAATAGATATGGCAATAATTTGATTTTTTACGCAGACTAGTGCCCAAGTACATGTAATACATATTAATCTGAGCCATTAAAAGGTCATGTCTTATGTATAAATTATGAGCACGCATGAGGAAATTAGTCCGACTTATTGTCATTGTGTGCTTTTAATGTGTTTATTTGTACATGTATAGTATGACTGTTCAGTGGTAATGCACACTATATGCTTAAATGCTTGGTGTCTTTGCTTGTCTAGTGTGTGTGTGTGTGTATTTGTGCATTTGCCAGTGGGCACAGTAGCCACATGACGACCCCAGCGTGACCCCTGAGAAGCGTGTAGGCGCCGTGTTCAGTCTGACTCCTGTCACATGATCCCACGTTGCCCTCCCTCTCCATTCACAATGGAGTATTAATCTGAACAACACACACACACACACACGCACACACACATACATACACAATTAAAAAGCAGACACACACTCTCATGTACCATCCAGAAACAGAAACAAATAGAAGCTTTCTTTGTCTCCACGTTGAGTTATGAATGTTGGTTGAGCTGCAAAAACTGGAGTCTAATCAATACTTGACACACACTTTTCTTTCATTAATCTTCTTTATTCACTTTTTGTCTAATTTTCATTGCCTCTTCTGGTTATATTTCCATAGTGGTAGATGTTTGGATGCAGGTATTTTGGACTTGAGTTTTCTATCTGATCTATACTGAAGTATTTACTTCTATCCATGTCTTACTTTTACATTTTAACATAAATACCTATTTTTCTCTCCATGTACTTTCACAATAGTGTTGTTACTTTAGTTTTAACCCATAAACACCCACCACTACTTTGTGGCAGTTGCCTAATCAATTTTTCTCTATTTTTAACTTTTTAACTTTTGATTTATCACCATTCATGCATATATTATGCTCTGTATTTTGCACTTTTAGGTATAAATTAGGTATTTTGCTTTATTTAATTTACTGGGTTTCTTTTATTTGTTCATAAAAGCTCAGGCTAGAGTTGATGCTTATTAAATCAAAAACAGAGAAAACTGAAGATAACGTGACTTTTATTTTTGGTCAAATTTAGCATTAATTGAACATAAACCAAGCGTGTCCATTTACTGGCATTAATCCAACTCTGTTAATACTGGTGAATTAATGTTGTACAAGATGACACTGTTTCCATGTTCATTATGGTGCCTCTGAACATCCAAGTGGGTCATATCTGTGACCATGAAAAAAATAATTAACTGCATTTTAAACCAGTTATTTGCATGTATTGCTGGGATCAGTGGATCAACAGGTATTAAACATTTCATATCAGTAGATGATTTTGGTGGATGTTTGGGTCTTTATATATATATATATATGTGTGTGTGTGTGTGTGTGTGTGTGTGCAATTAACATGTTTATTCAACAGTTTAAAAAAGAGAACTTAAAAAAATGTCAATTTAATAATTTTTTATCAGATTAGTCATGACGTTGGATGATTGGATGATTCCACATTAATGTGTTAATTTTGACAGCACTAATATTTGTATAACTGCATTATTAGTGTGGATGGGCTGTCACTTTGTAGAAACAGTGTATGATAAATCTCCTTCAAAAACCTGGTGTTGTTTTTTTGCTGTTTTTTTCTACACATTTCAAAGCATGCACATTATATCTTCTACTTGAGTAAAGAAGGAATCAGTACTTCTACTTTTTGTAAACAAGTAACTGTACTTCTTCTTGGGTAAGAGTCTGTCTTCTGTTACTTCCTCTGGGGCTTTTCAGTTTTTTTTTTCCTCCTTTCTCTCTCCTCCTGTCTGGTGACTCTCACTCTGTCTAGTTTGTCATTAAAGGATTAGTGAGGTGAGAGATGGGTGAAGGGCCCTGAGGTGTTCACGTGGCTTCTGTCAATCATTTCACATCCCTACTTCATCTCTGAAGTCACTGTCCTGTGCAGTTTTCATGACGTTATTTGTCCGTCTGGTCGATAGGAGTAAACATATTGTTAGTTGGCCAAACTGAAGCTGACTTCCTCTTACCATTCCTGTCTCTCCCACGGTTGGGGCCCAGGGCCTCCAGCGTCCCAGCATCCTTGGTGTGTGGCCTGACTCCAGCCTTGTTTCCTGTTATAGAAATTCACATGCCCCCCCAAAACACACGCATTAGCCCTGTCTGTAGGTGACTGTGTGTGATATACTGTATGTGTTTTGCTTGCTCACACAATAGAATCCACATGCAAGAAAGAACAAGAAAAAAAGAAAAAAGTATAACAGGTGACGAGGTTGTGTAATGTCAAAGTACATCCAAAATGCTCAAAGCTGTAACACATAATATTTCTGCATTGTAATATACTGTGATGTAATTTTTTTTTTATAGTCATATATGCATTTTGTTCAATGTAATGGTTAATTGGTTCCCTCTCAGTGATGTCTCATTGTTGTTTTTTCATTAAAATGCAATGACATAATGTGAATTTACTGCAATAAATGTAATGTGAATAAAAGGTTAAAACATGACCTCATCTTTAAACATTAGTCATGTCATATTCAAAATTACACACAGTTAAAAGTTACGAACAGTGGGTTTGAAACTTTTACAGATTTAATAATGGAGACATTGTCATTAAATTTAGTGTAACAGTAATCGCTCATATTTTAGCCTGTCTGGAGACTTAGTTTTAATTATGTGTTATGCCTGAAGATAGATGCAGTTGAGCTCATTATCTAGACTGATTTGCTGGAAGTAATCCACTGAAATAAGGGAGAATATCTCTTTCACAGCATGGCTCTGTAGTTATGATATTATCATTGTGGGCGTTCTGCTAAGTGTGCATTATGTTTGAAAGTCTCCCTCACTAAAATGAAGAACAACAGCCTCTGAGGTCCAGCTAAAGGCTGAAAATGGCTTGTTTTGACAAAGACCAACTTTGTTTTATGTGATTTTTCTGAGTATTTAATAATTTTCCATGCATGCTCAACCTAAATAGCTTCTCTCCTTTTTTTTTTTTTTTTTTGGCAAAAAATTCTATGCTGTCTAAGAACTTTTTCCCTATTACATACTATAATACTGTCACTTCTATCTACAGCACTGGCAAAGGCCTATAGTGTGTGGAGACTGTCTTTTTCTTTTTCTTTTTCTTTTTCTTTTTCTTTTTCTTTTTCTTTTTCTTTTTCTTTTTCTTTTTCTTTTTCTTTTTCTTTTTCTTTTTCTTTTTCTTTTTCTTTTTCTTTTTCTTAGTAGTAGTAGTAGTAGTTGTAGTAGTAGTATTATCATCATCGTCATTATTTCAAGATATAAACATTTGTCAAAACTTTCCATTTTCAGTGTAACGATGCTAGCTTATGATGAGTTTTCACTGCAAGTAACCTTTAAGAACCTCAATTAACTTGTATTTATATACATCTTTGGCTAAGAACTTTACAACCTGTAGAATATACAACACCCTATGTCCTTAAGCCCTCTCTTTTCAAACCTACTGTCACAAATATGCAACATACCCCAAAAAAAACCTATCTATTGTATGTGCTATAGTCAAATTAATTATATCCACTTAAAATGTACTTTTTTTTATATACTTATATTTAAATTCAGTCGTTAAGGGGTTAATAAAGAATGCTTTACAGGATGAAAAATGGTAGAATCATCAAGTAGACCCACAGAGGGACCATCCCTGTCAGCAGTCATGTACAAAGACAAACATATGCTGTAAAGTAGTATAACGCAGAGAACAGTCAGTTCCTCCAAAGACAACTTCCTGTCAACACCACAGTAGTGAAGTTGTTAACACAGTCTCCTCAGCAAGAACCCCCTGGGGAGGTTGTAAGTTGTCCCTGTGTCACTATGTGTTGCATCTGGGTACTCTGGTTTCCTCTCAACGCTTATTAATTGTAGTGAAGTTTGACAAGAATTACAGAGGAGAGGGAATGGGGAAGGGTTGTTTTATATCGTCACCTCTGCCCCAAAGGGGAGGCAAGGGGTATTGTTTTTTTGTTTGGTTGGTTTTTTTTTTCTTTTCTTTTTTTTTGGGGGGGGGGGTTGTTTGTTTGTTTGTTTGTCTGTCTGTTAGTCAACTTTAGCCAAATACACTTTAAACCCAAATGTTCAGAATAATTAAACATATTAAGTTGTGAAGTTTCAGAAATAGTACTACTAACTCAAATGTATTAAGTTGCTGTAACATATTCTTCTTTTTAAGTACTTCCAACTTTTTTTTTTTTTTTTTTTTAATGAAGTGGAACTATTGTGGATAACTTGAGACTGTTGATTATTTCAAGTACCTTGGAGTCATTATCAGTGAATAAGGTTCGAAGACTGAAATCCTCGCAAGAACTGCACAAACAGCAGCAGCAATGGCGAAGCTCAAAACCATCTGGAGAGACAGAAACAACTTTCTCAGGACTAAGGTCAAGCTAATACGTGCACTGGTCACTTCCATCTTCATGTATGTATGTGAATCATGGACACTGAATACAGAGCAGTGGTGATGAGATGCCTCAGAAGACTTCTTGACATCGCACACATGGATCGCGTCACCAATGAAAAGGTCAGACTAGTCATCACTCAGCACGAAAAGAACTATGAGGATCTGCTGACCACAGTTAAGATGAGAAAGCTCAGATGGTGTGGTTATGTGACAAGATCAGATGGGCTCTCCAAGACCATATTACAAGCAACAGTGCGGGGTAAAAGAAGGTGAGGCAGACCGAGGAAGAAATGGGCAGACAACATCACTGAATGGACAAACAGAGCTTTGACACAACCCAGACACCTGTCCACAACTGCCACAAGTGGAGACAGCTGGTGCAATGTTCGTCACTGCAGCGCCCCTACGACCCCGGCGGGTTATGGGATCAGTGACAGTGACTGTGGGTATAAGTGAACATAACTTAAAAACATAGATGAGGTACAACTGAGTGTAATTAAGTCATGAAATCCTGAGAATGATATTGTACTGTTATTTCTATTGTTTCAAATAAGGATGATTGAAAAAATAAACTTAACTGATGTAGTAGATGCTGACATATGATTTCATAGCACTCCAAATAACCACCAATATTTATCCCACCAAAAAAATAGAATCACAAAACACAGTAATTTTATTCAGGGGCGACTGTGGTTCAGTTAGTAGAGCAGGTTGTCCAATGACTGAAGAAGTCACAGGTTCACGTCCCAGCTCTGGCTGTCCACATGTCCAAGTGTCCTTGGGTAAAGACACTGAACCCAGACTTAGTCTCCCAGTAGGACTGACAGAACCTTAGAATACTAAGTAATATAATTTAAGTATATTTTAATAAGCATCCGAATTTTAAATTCCGGAAACTTGTATTTTTTTAAGTTCATCAACTTAAAATAATTGAGGCAATCGATTGCCTTAAATTTTTTGAGTTCTGCTATCTTATTTGGGTTTACAGTGTAGGAAACCTGGTATGAGCTTCAAAAAGGTGCCATGACCTTTGACCTTGAAAGATCAAAATCAAGGTCATGTGATTTTAAATGATCATAACTCCAAAGAGTGGTGGGTGATAAGTACTCAGTTACTATTGTTGACAGATATAGGAAACTACATGTAAGCTTCAAAATGGCATTGTGACCTTTGACGTTGATCGACTTTGAAAGGTCAAACCCATCGTCTCACGTTTTGAGATGGAGATGTCCATTAAGAGCTAAAATGTTTGTGAGGGGGTGCGGTTTATTTTGCCTGGCAACAATTTTTTTTACATGTTTAACTTTCCTCTTGTGTTTGCTTTCTCTTACCATCTCTTATGTTAACAGGTTGGTTTTGAGCCATGTCTTAAATCAGCTGTAAAATACATAAAGACTAGTGACTGTGGTGGCAAAAAGAAGCTATATGTAAAATGAAGTATACAGGAATAAAAATGAAACTCCTTATTTGATCTATCTCTTATCACTGCAAAAACACATTTTTGGTGACCTTCATGTTGACCTTAGACCTACTTTCACCAAATTTTAATGAGATTTATTGTGGATCACCTTGAACCTTTCCTGAAAATGTCAACAAAATCAGTACAATAGCTTTTGTTTAAAGTTTTTCACAATCACACAAGCAAACAAAAAATGAGCCAACTAGAAAAGCACTCGAAGAATCCCCCCCCTTTTGAAAGACACACGTGTGTACCCCTCCTCCACTGATCACCACCAAACTTTTATCACTTGTTCCTTGTGTCAGTATCAAGATTTCCTGAAAATATTCAGTCAAATCTGCCCATAACTTTTTGAGTTATCTTGAATAAAAACAATACCATCACTTCCTCTTTGTGGGCCAGGTAAAAATGATCTGTAATCCAATTTGTTTTTTTTTTTATCTCTTGGTTACCTTGTTAGGCTTCCTCATCCTTAAAAATATTGGTTTTTATATTGTTGTTGTGGCTGTTACGAGGAAAACTGAGAACCCCCAAAAGCCTGCAACTGAAAGAGGAGCTGGCTGTCAGTGCACAAAAAAATATTTCAATTTTGGCTCTATTTATTGCTTTATAATCCTGTTTTTTTATAAGTTATTATAAGTTATTTATTAGTGAAAAAAGAATGGTTTGTATTATTTTGTCAAAATAGATGTTTCTGACAAAGCCAAACAGATGTAATAAATCCATTTTATGTAGTTCTTTTATGCATTTAAAACTTAAAATGGGTCAGTGCCGAACCTAACACAGGAGGAAGATTAAGTATTTCCTGAAAAAACAACAACAAAGACAACTATTTTAGGAAGGTGATATGCTCTAAAAGGTGAGTCACTTCTGCACCTTTAAAAGTACTCCTCTATGAGGCTGATTTATGTAACACATATTTTGAATGCCACATCAATCAGCTTTTATATGACTCAAAATGTAAAGCCTCAGAGTTTTGATGAGAAGTTGTAAACATGTTGTGTGTAGTAATACTGGATTGCAGGCCATCCGAAGCACTCATGCAGGTGTAATAGGAGTACAGCACAGTACAAGGTGTAATTTATAGGCGGAGTGGAGCAGAGAAGTGAGTAGGATGAGGTTTCAGAACATGGACTAATAACCTCACAGCGTCACTCAATCCACGGCGATTGTGCCAGAACTCCTGGCTGCGTTGTCACAGCAATCTGAGCAGCTTTGTCTCCATATGTGGCCCAAGGCAGTGGTTCATGAAGGAAGTATTTTCTTAAATGACAATAAAAAGCACAATAAGGGGGTGTAAGCGAGCAGTTTGATCATGCTTATTTCACAAAAGATCCAGTTTAGAGGAGATGGATGGATTACCTTACATTCAGTGAACTTCAGTAAGGTATAATGACTGTGTGAAAATCTCATAATGAATATATGTGTTGACATGATAGGCAAGTGGTTTAACCTACACTGATCCAAGGATTTATTATTGATATTTTGTAGAGCAGTGACTTTTTATGATTAACTCTTTCTATATCTTTCGGAAATACTTTATATATTTAAATACTATTTTGTAAATGCTTTAAACATAAAAAGTCAATATTCTGAAGTACCTGAAATATTTAGTACCTTACCTTAGTATTCTGAAGTAGTATTTTCATCTTACTGAAGCACTCATATTACACTCATTTTTAGTTCATCTGTACAAAGTCCGATGAACTATTGCCGTCGCACTTTGTCCGTCCGTCGGCGTCATCCACAATTCACTAAAATTGCTTCTCATCCCTCAGTTCTAAACAGATTTAAATTCTGATTGATTCATTAGATAGATCTAAGCACTGGGCACAAAATGTATCACTGTGTTTGTCAAAAATTGCCTTTGTGAAACATTTTTTACAACTTTGTTTATTTTTCCAGTATCTCACTAAAATCACTACTCTTCCCTCAGTTTTCAACAGATTACATTTCTGATTGATCCACTGAGTTCAATTTCAATCAAGATCAAAGAAAGCAATTGTCCCAATATTAGTTTGAACCAACAACTTCCTGCGTAGCATTTAACAGTTTTAACCCCAGTAATATGTCATTACTCAGTTACCTACTTCTGTTCAGTCAGATGTTACCCTAGAAGAGCTTTGGGGGCTTCCTATACCATTCACACTGTTTTTGGCATTTGTTGATAAAAACACACAGACACACAGTGGGATTGATTTTATGATCTATTGAATGACTCCTTTTTGTTGATAGCAAGACTTCACAGCTGTAAGGTCTAGATGATCACAGTGACATTGGTACTATTTTTTATATTTTCATTTAATTTAGCAAGATCCAGTATATACTTGCATTAAAGCATATAATTAGAGACTACATTAGCATCATTGTCTGTTTGTTTCTTGTTATGTATTAATATCATGCTCATCTTGTTATATATTATATGTCATTTTCTCTTGTTACATCATGTTTCTTATCATTATCTTAGATCCTATATGGGATTTTCATCTTGATTGATGTAGTTTAACCTTATTTTGTCTTGTTAGATCGAATACATTGCGTTCATCATGATAACATTTTTTACCATATGGCCCACACTTAGTATGTTGCCTTATCTGTATTTGAGACTATACTGTGTGTGTATGACTGTCATTAGTAGTTAAGGTCAGAGTGTCTCATCTCAGACTGATGTAACTGGCTAAGCTTGAGCCCACACTGACTCCAAGACCCTGTTCACTACACACTATACAGTAAAAACATTGTCCTAAAGCCAGCTTCCTCACCCCCATTCATCTCTGCTCATAGTGTGGTGACCCAGCGTGGATGGCGACCATGTGGATGTTATCGGCCTGTCTCATCAGTGGGTCAGGAGAACAAAACCAAAGACGGAGTTGTATGGAGAGGAATGTGAACAGGCTATAGTTAGACTAAGATAGATAGAGGAATAAAAAGGAAAGTATCTGATGTTTGAATGTTTCAGTGTTAAGGAATTCTACAGAAGAGAATTAGCTGGTTCATACTTGGACAGCTGTCTTTATTGTTTTTTATTCTACTGATGGAACAGTCACAAAGGGTTCAGATAGTTCAATGTGAAAGCACAATAAAAAAAAATAAACATACGAGCCCTGTTCATACATTGCAGTCACATGGCAGCTTGTGTAGTTGTGTATGATTAAAAGACTTATTAGAAAGGAGGAGTATTGAGCTGCCAAAATGTATAAAAACAGCACTAGAATGTCTGGTACCTAGGAGTCAAATAAAGTTCATGATATATTAGACTGAAGAACTGATTTGTAAGCATTACAGAAGACATGTAGTCAAAAGGTCAGATGATGAATAGATGTCTGTTCTTCTTCTGGAACATCTTATTTTAGTATATTGCAGAAAATAGAACTTTCTCCTGACATCAGTAGCCCATACTTTCTAATTTAGCCTTTTCTGCATCATTTTCTCACAAAAATTATTACAACAAAAATTCTGAACATATTTAATTTTTAATTCAGAGAATGCGTAATGTTGCCCCTATTTTGTACCAATCTCAAGTTCTATGACAACCCGTTCTTGAATTAGAGCCAATAATGTGATTTTGACCTTTCTGCCAAATGTGACCTTGACCTTTGACCTTTTGCAATGTTGATAATTTCGCTACATGTATATATGCGTTATTTATTCTATCTACCTTGGTTGCTTCATAATATGACTCCAAATTTGGCAAAAAAACAGTAACTGTGATACCTTTTAAATACCACAGATCGTAAGGTTTAAAGAATTGATTCTTGAAACTTTTTTGTCACTATTCCTGAAACCTCTCTTTGACATCCCACTGTAATTTTATTTGAATCTTGGTAGGGATGAGAAATAAGATACCCTACCTACAGTGTCTAATACAAGATGAGTAAGTACCTCATACAACACAACTATGAAAAGTATCAACTAATACTTTGTGCCACTGGTGTTTATAATGAACCCTTGCAGCCAGTATTGTAGTGTAGCCAGTGCCATCTAACACCATTTCAACCTGTTTTTTTCCACATGTCCACAGTGCAGACATTTTGAATTCCTTTGCAATATCTCTGTCTTTAATTTATCCTCACATGGTCTCACCTGAACATGTAAACACTCATATTATCTTAAATACATATGTCTTTGTGTGTGCAGGACTGCGTAGGAGAGAGTAATAGTGTCTGTTTCAGGGGGGTTAAACTGTTTAGAAAACATACATTGTCTACAGGCTCATTCAGTTTTAGCAGCTGCAAATGCCTGCAGTGATTTCTGTTCGCACAAAATGGCTTTTCTGCAAGTGACAAAACAGCCTCATTATATCGGAGCTGTATAAAATACAATACAACAGGGTGTTGTGGCCACCACAACAATAGCAGTGAAATTAAAGATGAGAAGAAGTTGGTGGAAGCTGTGTGGAAATGGTTACAGAGGGACATGGTGGGATTGTGATGGGGGTGGGGGGTGAGGGCTTGTAAACAGTATTTAAACAGCAGGACAAGCTACAGGTTAGGTGGATACATGTTTGTCAGTCTTTTTTCTTTCTTCGTCTTTACTTCCTTTTCTCTCAGCGCTCACATCTATGTCTCCAGTTTCTCTTGGCCCGGTTTCCATCTCTAGCCCCACCTTAGTGTGTGAAAGTTGTTATGTTTGTGTCTGCATCTCCTCTTAATCCTGTACTTCTTGTAAAACAATATGAAGCCACTTGTATATCATTTCTTATTAAAAAAAAAAAAAAACCTGTAGCATATTTTGTATCTATATCAAAAATATAAACAAGTGTCTTTATGTCAGTAAGAGAACACCGGTGTTTGACTTGTAGAAAGTACGTTGTTAAGACAGCTACAGTTTTTCATCTCATTAGTGTCCAGTGAAAAGCACATGTTCACAAATGTGTTGATTTGAAAAGATTAAATGTTCTTTTATGCCTTGAGAATAATCTCCTATGAATACACAGTTTAAAAAATTCTTTGTTTAGCTGTAAAATACATCGGAACAAATATAGTCTGTTTTTGTGAACTCATGAGCAGTTCACTTTTTAGTTACAGTACATGGTTCTCATAGAACAGCAACACAACAAATACATGGTTATTAAAAAAAAATGAACTGATTTTATTACTCAATATTTTAATAAGGAAAAGCAATATAAAATTCCAGCTGAGTCACAAGTATTCTACTCACAATCAACTTTTATTTCCTGTCTTAGAAGTGTTCAATGCAGTCACCACCTGTAGCATGGACAACATCGATGCAATAAGAGAATTCCTCCCAGGCGTGTATCATCATATCCTCATCGACTGAGTTGATCACAGTTGTTATCTGATATTAAGCACCTCTGTGGCAGCAAGAAACTTAGAAAATGCTTAGAAAACTCCTCTTTCAAATTGTCACTAACTTATTCCATGATGATGCTCGAGAACTGAAGCAATGCTTCATGAAATCATTTTTTTGTTTGTTTTTTCTGAATAACCCTGTATGATGATCTTATAGAATTTGAGAATATGATGCATTACTTATGTTGCAATATAAACCATGTATAAAAGATATTAAACAGAAATTAGCTCAACCTTGAATATTTACAATTTGGAAATGAAATATATGTGGTTCAAATCCCACACCAGACCTTTCTATGTGGAGTTTGGATGTTCTCCCTGTGTCTGTGTAAACCCAGGTGTCTCCAGGTACTCCAGGTTCCTCCCACCATCCAAACACATGCACTGATAGGTTAATTGGGTCATCTAAGTTGCCTGTAGGTGTGATTGTTTGTCCATATATGTTCAGCTCTGAGATGAACTGGCAACTCATACAGGTCACTTTAGCCCATTGTAGGTGGAGTAGGCCCCCAGTGACCCCCATGACCCTAGTGAGGATAAAGCGGGTTCAGATGATGAGATGAGATTTGAGGAACAACACATTACAGCACATGTTATATCCTTTCCTGACAAAAATACATATTAAAATAAAATGTGGTAGGAAGCTCTTCATTTGTTTTCTTTTTCTTTATTATAAAGTGTATGTCCATAAATTAAAAATGTCCAAGTGCTGCAAAAATAGACCACCTGCAATAATGCAGGAGGTTCAGTTTGAAAACATATGGTCAACACGGACAATGTGAAATGAGGGGTAGAATTTTTATAATTTCTCTGAACTTCAACCTACTCCTTTTGCTGTGGTGACTCCTTATTTTGTCCTCTGTTTCTTTTGCTCTGTATTTTATTTTATTTTATTTTTTAAGATGAACTGCTGAAATAAAAATAACTGAAGTGAAAAGAATACCTTTGTTATCTTAAATCCAGACTTATGTGTATCTCTAGTCGTGTCATGTATCTGTACACATGCACATCTTAAAACCACTTATGCATATTTTGCTGATTATCTCTTTTGACAGTAGATATTTCCAGTGTACTTAGACACATCAGATTTGTGATTCAAGTGCTGTTAAAAAATACTGGAGCTGGAGCATACAAGGATAATGTGGATAGAAGCAGATTAATCTCTTCTGGAGTTAACCTGATCACTAAAGTCAACAAACACTCTTTTGCAAGGCCCGCTACATGTAAAAGGAGGAAGCTTCCCTCACATGTCTGTCATCATCTTTTCCTTTTTCTTTCTGTTTCATTGTTGTGATTTTACAACAGTTACTCTCTTGGTAGTACTTACTTCTCCTGGTTTTTTCTTATTCTGTTTGTGTGCGCTCAGTCCCCGTGGCCAAAGTGGCCTCGATAAGCTCGGCGGGTCGCTCTAAGGTCAGTGGAGAAATGACTTTAACAGAACAGAATTCATCATCTCCATCCTCAAGCAACCCTTTTAATTATCACCACAAGACACTGGGATTTATTCAAGTCACAATAAATTTAATTACATTTGATGGCTATGAAAAATGTACCAGTGGGGCCAGTTAGTGACGTTGCAAAAAGGAGAAAGTGAAAAGTCCTGATGAAGTTATGAATAGCAGTGAGACGCTGCAGATAAGACAGACCTCTTCGCTGTCTGATATTGTGATAAAAGTGTTAAATGAAAACAGGTAAATCCCTGAGTGAGAGAGAACAACGGTGGCCAGGTTCAGGTAGCTGTGTGCACCAGTGTCACATTATTGTCTATCTGACAGATCTGAACACAATAATGATGCAAAGTGAAGCTGACTGTTAGAGCATTGTTAGTATGTGCACTGGTGGAAGATGTGTTCATGTTGTCAAAAGCAGAGATTTAAAATAACGAACTGGAACTAACAAAGTGCTGTACTTAAATATTAAAATGCTGTATCCATACTGTTTTGGAGTATTGTTTTTTTCCTCCTACTTCCACTTTTACTACACTACATATTTTTGATCAGCTTAATACTTTTGCTTTCCTACATTTTTCATGTGCTGAGTCATTACTTATAAAAAATTGTACAAATCGTATCAATACCAGAGCGGTATGGCTCTCTCACCACATTTAACGAAGCTGCCTCGTCATCATTGGGAAACCAGGTAGGTCTATATAAGAAGACTGTTACATGGCCATTTACACACTGGTATGTTTAGCGTTAGCATACACCACATTGTAGAAGATGACCCAACAACACCACCATCAACATCCACAACCTCAACATTAACGCTGAAGATAAAATAACCTGCACTTCACACTTTTTAATGTATCTGGCATTTCTACCTTCTGAACCTACTGTTATCTCTCAGACTTTGACACCATATAGTATTGTTTTAAACAGCCATTGGTTGTTTTTGGTTTGTACCTCTGTCATGGTGCAGAGTAGCTCCACCAAAGTGCAATTTTGTGGTTAGCAATTTCCTAATTGTGGGATCAGTAAAGTACTTATTCTAGTCTAGTCTAGTCTAGTCTAGTGTAGTCTAGTCTAGTCTATTCTAGTCTAGTCTAGTCTAGTCTACTACTTTGAATAGACTATTGGTATCAGTGGGCATCTGTCCATCATTCGTCCATCTTCTGTCTGTAAACTCACTTTCAAGAATCTTCTGCTTTGAAACAGTCAAAATTATTTTATATTTGTTGTGGACTACCATATTTTCTGGACTATAACTTTCAAAATTTAATAAGTTTTGAACAATGAAGCTTATATAAAGGTGCTGCTATTCTGTGGATTTTTCTTCCACCACTAGGGGCGCTCTAACCGGAAATAGAATCAAAACTACTAAAAACAATCAATGCAAAGAAGAATACCTCTTTTTCTTTAGCAGATAGAAAACGGATGACAAATTAGCAACTGTTAATGATTTTTCAAATCCTCACCTCTTCGTCGTGGAGACAGATGTGACGAAGCACTTCTGAGGTTGTTGAACTCTGACACAGAAGAAGATGATTCATGAGTTTCAGCGAAGATAATGAAAGTGATTTAAAACACAGGAGAAATGAAGATAAATATGGTAAATGCTGGTTATTTTTTCCTCTTGGTTCTGTTCTGTTTTAATCACCAAAGTTTCTGCCGTGTTAAAAGGCACTGAGGGAAAAAATCTGTTCAGGTACAAACGTGTAAATACATTTACAATTCAAAATCCTTCTGTACATGCAGTAAATATATGATTTTTCAACATAGATATCTGCAGCTTGTTTATTCTTTTTTAAAAATTATATTTAAAAAAAAATACAGCAGATGCAGCTTCTATGCATGTGTGGTTTATAGTCCAGAAATTACGGTATCTTTCGAGTAAACTCTAACAAGTTTGTTCAAAGAATTGGGAAATATTGGTTTCAGATTTTTTAAAATACATTTTTGAATAAAAGTTCACATTTTTTATAATAGGACACATTTCAAAGTGCTATAACTTGAATACAGTTGATGATATTAATATAATTAATATTGGCAGTAGATAGAAAGTCACATATTGGTTTTCATTTGGTTCTGTGACCTTTGATCTTGAGTGACCTTGAAAGGTCAAATTAATGACTTTAAATATGCAATTGGACTACAAGGGCCTTCTTTCTATTTTTTAGCTTAGAAAAAGCAGACTATTTTCAGCGTTGTGACATTTTTCATTTAATTTAAGATGGTTTTATAGAGTTGATTTTTTTTCCAGCTCAAAACCAATACATCTGGGTTGACATGGTTTTCACTGAACTGGAAGGGAAGGGAAATGAGTGATCTGAAAATCAGCTAAAGCTGCCAAAGAAACCTAGTGAACCCAAATAGACAGTACAGCCCTCTTAAATGTAATGTAGTAGAACTATAAAAACATGGAAACACATAAGTGAATCTGTATTAAAGTAAAATTTCAAAAATTACTTCGTTATATAACTCCATTGACTGCACATAATGATGAACATATTCTTCATTCCTTGAGTAACAACTCAAATCAGGAGACCGATTCTGACCTTAGACCTGTAAGACAAACTCAGCTAGTTTCCTGCAGTGATCAGAAGATTTTCATACTTCAGATATATATATATATATATATATATATATATATATATATATATATATATATATATATATATATATATATATATATATATATATATATATGTACGTATATATGTGTGTGTGTGTACTGGATACATACTTCTCTCAGAGATGTTTGCCATTCTTTGTCTTTGAGCTGACATATTCATCTCTTCAGATTCTTACACATATCTGTGCTGGCTCAACACACCTGTATTTTTTGTGTCTCCCTCCCTCTTTCCTGCCCTCCCGGCCTAGATACCCCGCCTCTCAGATTTCCTGAGGGTTGAGCCTTGGGCTTTTTGTCAGCTGTGTCATAAGATAGTGGGGCTCGGACGCCCAGTCCCAGGGGCCCTAACACACAGGACATTCGCCTACTGCCTACAGTGTAGCTCTGTAGGGCAGATATATTTCTCTCCCTTGCTCATTGCTGAACCCTCCCTCTTTCTTTCATTGGTGCAACAGGCAGAAGAAAAGAGGTGATTGTTTGAAGACAAGAGGGATGAATTTGTCTGCCTCAGACAGGAGAAGAAAAGCAGTTTGAAAGGGACTTGTCAGCGGTTGTGGATCGGGTGGTTGGAGGGTGTCCCACTTTTCTCAGAGAATGCACCGTGTGTCGGCGTGTCCTACCTTTTCTGTAGGGCATCATCCACTGTCGCAGTCATGTGTATGTGCGCGTGTGCAGTGCAAGCATGTGTGTGCAGGGAAGCCCACATTTGCCAAACTTTTACATAATTTATCATTGACACTGTTTGCTGTAAGTCTTGCTTTTGCTGCAGGAAATGTTATCTCTGTACATTCCCAGAATTTGGGGATATGGCTATAAGTATCATACTGTCTAGTTATATGTCTTTATATAAGGTACTTCGAACAGTTTGGGAAACTATAACACTCTGGAACAATGTTCAACCCATTTTGACAGATTCAGGGTGCTTTCACACAGCATACTTGAGTCTGTACCATAGTCGGGCATGTTCACACCTTCCCCACAGATGTTGTGTTCACACCCGTGAACTATGACCATACCATGACCCCTGGCCGAAGACATATGGATATTACAGGGTGGAAACCAGTGATGCGCGGGCTGACCCGAAGTGAACGGGTGCCCACTGTCATCCACAGTTATGGATCATTCCAAAATATTTTTAATAAGATTTGGGTTGCGGTCGGTCGGGTCGTTTGTTGTTTGAGATAAACATTAAACTAACCTGGTAAATATGCTTCATTAACTGAATGTCTGTGAAGGTGACATACTACGTCAGAAGTATCCTATGGTATGGAGGGAGAAAGAGAGAAAATCAAGTTAGGAGATTGGTAGCTCTGGAAACATACAAACAAAAACAGTAAGGTTTGGGACACATTCACTGAAATTTTTAAAGATGATGAGCAGCTCCCAGTGTTTTCTTTTCTGTGGAAACCGGGTTCAAATGTCTCTTTGGGTGTTACAGGTTGCTGACCCCAATGACATCGGATTTGAACACAAAAATAAATGCAGGTATGTGAGTAAGGTCATATGAGGTTCATAAAGACCATTGATTAGAGTTTTAAAATGTGGGTCGAGAAGCGGGTCGGATCAGTTGTTTTCAAATACATTTATTGCAGTCTGTGCCGTGGGCAGGTTAGTTAAAAAAACGGTCGGTTGCGGGTCATTTATACATCGACCCGTGTATCACTGGTGGAAACAGAAGGCAGCGGTGTGGAGGGAATTCTGTTGCTATCTAGCAAATGTGAAACTCAGAAGAAGGAAAACCGTTACCTACCTAGTGAACCTGTGCTGCACAGAGACAACAGGAGCTACGTCTATGGTTTTGTGGTGATTTTCCCACCTCCGTTGGCAGAGTAGTGTGATGAGGTCACTTTCAGACCATGTCCAGACTTCAGACTTGGGCACAGATGCAGTCACATGACATTGTACTGTGTTGGACTACGGTTGGCCCAGATCCAGGACCACAAGCGGACTCGGGTACAGTACTGGAACATGTAATGGTTATGTTTACATGGACAAAATAAAGTAGACTGGGGTACATAGCGTACTCCAGACTCCAGTACACTGTGTGGAAACACGGCTCATTAACATGTACTAAACTGTAATGGAATGTTTTGTTATACATTAAATGTTTCCTACTGTGGCAGCTAGTGAAATCATTTTTGGGTAAGACATAGTATGCAAATCAGTTTTCAGGTGAACAATAACCACATGTCACCACTAGGATACAGCAAAGCATACACATCACTATTTTTAAATACTAATTTAAATTACAATGAAAAAAAAAACTGTTTTCAGTTATGCTTTGTTATATGTAAATCTCACTTGTCTATCCTTCAAAGATGCACATTTTCTCATGACTATTGTTAAAATTGGGAATGTCCTTGACATGCCCAACTTCTTTTCCACTGATAATATGACCAGTGCGTTCAGACCAGGACTAAATGTAGTGGAGCTAGGCTGCATGGGACTAAAAAAAAAAGAAGAAGAGAAATTCAATGTATGGGCTAAAAATTTTTACTTTACCACTCAAGTTGGAATTTTCATTATTTTAGGTGATTCCTATCATCTTCTTCAATTGAAACGGAGGGGTGGTGCCCTAGTGCCCTATATTAACGAACTGCCACTGGTTGCAAATTACCTTGAAATTAGTTATTTGTATCTGGAGAGGAAGGAAACCACTTTCATGGAGTTATTTTGACTGTACCTCAAAATCAACTTCCCCTTTTTTTCCAGAGTTGAATGGTGCTTTCCCATGTTGGGTTGCATTACCATCACCAATTGTGTTTTAGTATAGACTCAAAACCAACTTCTCACTCACCTGTTCATATAAAGACCTCTTCTTTTTAATTTGTAGCCATTTTAACAGAAGGTGAGTTGAGACTGAAATCTGTAAATTCACCTCTAGATGTCACTAAATATCACACACTGAACATTTAATGTAACTTTGCAATGTACATCATTCACAGATCCATGAAAAATCTTGGGTTTTTTTTGCAGTATCAGCTGATTTTGATGGCTGTTCAATTAACTTGTTCATCATGATTTGGTCAAGACATTCAAAGCACTTGGTTTTATCTATGGAATAATCTGTTGGGGTCTTTTGTTTTTGGTGTTTTATTAAAGGTGGGGTGGGAGATCTTTTTACCATATGGCTTGAAAACCTCTTTACAATCCCATATCACACACTAAAATAGAATCTTTGCAAAAAAACTAAATGCTTTAGTCCAGTCTAGAGGGTGGAATCAGAGGAAAACTCCGGCCAATCATTGTACTGATCATCTTTACAATTATGGATTTGCTGATACGTCCATCAAATATCAGTACACCCCCCCACCCCCCACACCTCCTTTCCCCTTCTGCGTGTTCACATAAACAACTATGGCAGAAAAGATGACAACTGACAGCCAAACCAAGTGAAAAACTGTGTTTGAAAAAGCTACGGGACAAGGGTGGTAAGGGCTATGGCTTTCCAGAGCTGGCATCAACTGAAAAAGGAAAAGGGGCTCAAAACTGATTCCAAGGTGACCATGATTCTACTCCATAGGTAAGATGATACCGTTATGATTATAAAATATTTCGACATACATACATAATCGTTTATGGGCATTGTATTCACCCCATCAGTGAGAAAATCAAAGATATTGACTAAACATAATGTTCCAGCAGGTTTTCCAAAGTTACCAACACTGTGTGTAAACTGTTGTGTAACATCATAGACTATTGCCCTTCTCTGTTAGTTTTCCCATGGTGTTTATTTTATGCTTCTAGACCTTTTGTTAGCTAAACTTCATGTGACACAAACTGATAAATGTTGATTATTGTTTTGTTATTTAGGATGATAATTGACGTTGAGTTCTCATGCATGCTCGTGAACCCCCGTGATCGCTCCAGACAGCATGTGCATTGATGTTTTTTTAAGGCGTGGTTTCGAGGGGTGGGCTGAGGAAGAAGCATGGGTGTGTATACTTTCAAAATATAGCTAACCGTTTTCCAAGATTTCCTACCCTACCTTTAACACTTAAACAATAATCTTTTCCTAAAAAAGACCAGACCGTGAAAATCCTTCAATGAGAAGATTTTGTCATTACAAGATGTTGGTTACAGCAAAAAGTATTACAGGTGGTCTTACTCAGAACATCACTGGGTCTGCAATTAGCTCTAGATATACATGTGAAAGTGGGTTGCATTTCCACATCTGATCCTGTGAGACTATGTCAGTGGGTCTCTGCTCTGGGTATATAGAGTTTTGTCAGTGATGTGTTGGTTTTCTCCCCTATTGTACTCATCAGATTCTATCGCATATTCTGATGATCTCTGATATGAGGACTGTGTTTCTCTGCCTCTTACTGCTTTTTGTGTATTTGGGTCCTCTTGAGATCCCAGCACAGACAACACCTTTTGCTGAGGCTCGTCCCAGATTGCAACAGAGCACCAAGTCCCACTGGTGCAGAATCGACATATTACACTTCCCCCTGTCCTCCAAGAGTCCACTGTGAGAGCATTTTGCTGAAAATGAAATGACCACATCCTAGTGCTTTTTGTCTCATAGTGTCCCAGCGGACACTTGTATACAGACTATGGATTTAGTTTAAGTAATCGGGGCCATACAGTCATCTGTGGTGAGATAGTCCCTGACCTATCTGCAAAACAGCTTTTAGAGGTAAACTAACTATGTTTTTAGAGTATTTACAACTGATAAGCAGACTCAACACACTATAGTTAAATAAAGAGTAAAACAAATTAAAACTGCAAGCTGTCTCATAGGCCTTCACCATCCTTTGCGACTGCTTCCCCATGTGTCTGTTGTCACCAGCTGACAGTGAGATGATATCGTATTGATGCGATATTCTGCCAGAAACACATTTTTGTAGAAATATGTAGGGGGCGCTATAGAGTTAAAATGTGTGTTCAATGACTGTAGAACTGTATGACTGGCAACTCAGTCAAATTTCAGCTAAATCTGTTTTTGTATGTCCAAACTAATACCATTTTAGTAAAGCCAAATTTGTAGAGGGCAATATAGATAGATATAGAACAAAATCCCAATTTCTATTGATAAACCAGTGTAAGTCTTGGAGATAGAGGTCTGAGTCAAATTTCAGGCTAATCAGTGTCCAAACTAATGCCATTTTACTATGTGTTTATCTAAATGGATGTAGACCCAGGGCTGGGGCAAAGACACAAGGGACAATATTTGATGACTTGGGAAAAAAAATAAAAACGTCTCATTCACCTAGCAGTGAAGAAAGGGTTAAATCACGTTCTCTGCTAAAGCACGGATTGGCTGTGCCTTTCCCTTGTTTCACGTGAGTTATATTTGGTTGCTAAGATCACCAACAGAGGGAAGTTGTGCCAGTGACGATGGCAGCAAAAAAGCAGAACTTGAACAATGACATAAGGAGCTATTTTTATAAGAAAGCTGTAAGTCACACTATTGCTAATTAAATTAGTCTGAACATTAATGTTATAAAGTTAATGACAATCCTTTCCAACACGGCAAGTCAGCATGGCAAAATCGTCTGTAAGCTATTGTATGATAGCACAACAAACTGGAGTTTTTGGGGGGGGTTTTTACAGTGGCTGTTAAATTAACATAAGAAGTTTTGGAATACAATAATTCTCATTCTGATGGTAACGTTACTAAGTTAATGAGACATTTATCATGAGTAGCCAATGCTTTTGCAAGTGTTTGCAGTGTAGTTGACACTGTAGAAATGTGAGTGAATGCAACTGATGATTTACATAGTGACAGTTTAAAGACTGAAGTAGCTATCCATGTTGTAATCAACTGCATTCATATCCTATTTTGTTGTCAGGTGACAGAACCAACACCTACTCAGACAGAGTCGGAAACCGATGGAGTCAGGGTCAGAGGTGAAGTTGTCCTCTAATTTACCATTGTGACCAGTGATAGGCTGATGATGGTTCATCTCTGTGTTTGAGTGCATATGCTAAATGACTGCTCATGGGACTGCTCACCAGATTATTCAGTGCTCTATTCATAATTTTTTGTTTTTTGGAGGATCGGCTCCCAGTGTTTTCTTCTCAGTGGACAGCAGGTTCAAATGTCTCTATGGGTGTTACAGGTTGTTGACCTGTGGTTTAGATGATGCGTGTTAATAACTTTGGAATGATGAAGCAGGACAAAAATATTTTCTCAACATATTAACTTACAAGCAATGAAATCTTATTTTAACACAGAAATAAATGCAGGTATGTGATTAAGGTAATTTGATGTTCATAAAGACCATTGACTACTTTTTAAAAAATGTGGGTCGATTCATAGACTATGATCTGAGTCAGGGTGATTCCTAAAAATTTGTAACGATTCGGTACAATTCAGTTCAGTTTTATTCAATACAAATTGACAATTTATCTTATTTTATGTTACTGAGAAGAAAAAGAAATACAAATATTAATTCAAAACCATATCCTTTTGTTTATTTAGTGACAGAGACAATAGAAAAGGAACTACTGAACATAAATTCACACAACATAAACTGATTGCAAAACTCTGCTCATATTAAAATACAAAACTAACTTACCCTCAAGAAAGTTTAATTATTCCTGCAAATGTGAGACTACACTGAGCATAACACTGAGGTTAGACATATAATACAGTTTTTTACTCTTTTTAAGGAAAATTAACTGATAAACATGATCATGTCTAAGAACACTAATGTCACTGAAACTATATCCCCTAATTTGATAAAAACTCTTTCTGATCCTATGCTGGTGTCTCTGAAATTTTACATTGTGGTAAATGGAGAATACATTTCAAAGTGATCCAGAATCCAGGATCTCTTCCGGATCACCACCAAAATTTGTTCTTTGTGACACTCCCAACACATTCTGATAATCAAAATCCGTTCATAAGATTTTGAGTTTGAAAATTCTATGAATCCCGAAAATGCAGAATATCAGCCCGATATATCGGTGGTGCCGTTAATCAGTCGAGGCGTAATCCAAATGTCTGCTGCATGTGTCAGCTTGGTAATTAGACTTTGGCTTTCGTTTATTTATTAAAATATGTAGTTGTGGTAAATAGGTTTCACCAATAAGATTTTGTTACATAATGCCTGATGAAGTTTACCGTTTTACTGCATCAGAGAAGTGACAGACATTATGTGACTGTGTTGTTGTCCCACCTTTAGCAGACCCTCCGTCTCTTCAGCTTTATTCAGGCTTTTGGTTGAAACGCTGCTTCTTTCCCCTTTCATCTACTTTATCACCATTTCTTTTCCAACAGTCCTCTGAGGCCCCATTCTGGTCTTGTTTTTGATTCTTTTAATTGAGTTTGCTAGAAAAACAAACGATCTAAGGAGGGGCTGCTTGTGCAAGGGTGGGGGCTGTAAATTTTCCTGCTGAGCTGATTTAGGATGCCCACCCAGTCCCCAGACTGTGCAGAGGGTCACCTCACAAAGCCACTTTTACCACTCAGCTGCATTTTATGTCCATTTTATAGGGAAAGTTTTGAACTTTCTCTGTCACATTGTGAAGGGAGTATGTGACATTTTAAAAGGCTCTGTAAATAAGTCTGAGTGCGTTGTGGGAGGGCCTGAAGAATAATGCAGTAAGTGCTTCCAGGGTGAAAGGTCAGGGAAGCCTGGAAAGGAGACTGCATGCTGCACTCAGGCTGACCTTTCATAAGTGTCATCTCATGGCTTAGTGCTGATGCCTGGGGCCAGAGCCATTCTCTCTGAGGGTTTTTGAGAAACAACACTCAAAAATACTTCACAGGTTCCAGATATTACTGACAGAATCTGGTGTGACAACATTTAACCTGTAAACCATATTCTACTAACAGCAGGATGAGTGGTAATCCAATTTCCAATCACTTTCTAAAATGCAAACATGAATTCTATGTACTAAATCACGATCAAATTTGAGAAACAGTGACTGCATTGTCCTCATGACACCCAAGAAAGTGAAATGTTTAGCTTTTTTTTTTTTTTACATGAAACAATTATCTTCATTGTAAAATGGACAATGTGACAGTTTTTTCAGATACATTTTAAAAATGTTTTTGTTTATTCATAATAATTTTTAGTGGAATGAAATTTACAAAGGACAGGATTTTAAAGTAGAACTGCGAAAATGTTTGTCCTCTACAGTGGACAAAAATGTGTTACTGGGTCTCAGGAAGTTATTCCACTAATGATCAGAATAAAAACACCTCAACTGAACAGACTGGACTGATCAGAAGGAATTAGAGGAAGACAGAGACAATGAAGAGTGGAGTAAACTTTTAATTAATTCAACCATTAGCATAATGTTAGCCCTGAAAACTTATAATCTTAAAGTGTTTTTGTTTTTGCTTATGCTTGACTCATGTGACAGTAACATTATGTCACATGATAAGTGTCTGAGATGGACACGCACTCACTCATCTTCTGAACCCCCTTTATCCTCTCTAGGGTCACTGGGGGCCTAATCCAGCTACAACAGGCAAAGGCGTGGTCCACCCTGTATGAGTTGAACATATATAGATGAACAATCACTCTGACATTCACATCTGTGGACAAAATAGATTAACCACTTAACCTATCAGTGCATGACTGGTACAGGCTTTTTATTGAAGACTTGAATGCACATGTAGATGGTTAACAGGCTCATAATAAACAAAAAGCATCATATTTCTCCAGGAATATGGTTTGGTCCATCCCAGTCATAGTAATAAAAAAGGGGATCATAATATATGCTATTTTGGCAGAGAAACACCATTACATTGTGCAATTAGATACTTTCTGGTTTAATATTTTGAGCAAATGAATGCACATCATATTTAATCTGTGATTATGTAAATGTTTAAGTTGGAATTTCTGTTTGCATTGGTTTAATCTAGATTGAAGAAATATTGACCATGTAATTTGTTTGAATCAGTATAACCATTGCACATTTTTAATGTGACATGATTTTGAGTTCTTCTCAATTTCTATGACTCGTTTCTGAAATAGTGTAAAGTAATATTTTCAAAGGTAATTATTTTATGCTACAGCAAATTACACCATAGTCTGCAAAAGGCATTACTCACGCCAAACATTTAACAGTAAAGAGACAAAAGTAAACATCCTCAAAATGGAAAGCTGCTTTGGTACTAAGCAAACACTCGTGGGAAAAAGTTTAGATTTTTTTGTCAACAGATTATTATATTGTTGCAGTAATTGCTTTCTATTGTGGATCCAATTGAATATGTATTCATGATATGGACATTTCAACACTGCAAGGTTTTATGCTACACATTGCACTTATACTGTTACTGTAATTTAATGAATGTAAGATACACCAGAGTAAAGAGAGGGATTATAGCTAAAAGCTAAAATGACATAAAAATATGGTTGATGTAATATGTTATAAACTCCACTAGAGGTAGATTAATATATCAGGTGGCTCATATATCAAGCTAATATATTAATTTTTTTTCTCAATATCACCATCAGCCTTCATTTATTTATTTATTTTGAAAATGTATATTTGATCAGTAGTAAAAAAATAAAATAAAATCTTATAAGACATTTTTTCAGGCACCTGTGTGGGCAGCACTTAAAGTTAAATGAATCTTAAAGGATTATTTATATTGCTACATAAAACTTTGAATTATCCAAGTGCTTCAATTGTATTTTACAATTTTAATAAATAATAAAAATCTGCCTTATGTATTGTCCTCAAAAATCAGCTGTAGTTATGGGCCATTGGCTGACCACATTTTTAAAATCGGCATCAGCCTTAAAAAAAAACAAAAAAACATACTGGTCAACCTATAAACTCCACTTTAAACTAATGCAGTTCAACTTTCAACCAATCAATTTACATTTTGACAACTAAATGTATTCTTTAATTTTTCATTTACACATTTTTCATTCTTTCATTTACACAAAGTATTCTGAATGTTCTGAAAAGTAGAGTCCAGCTATTCATCTGACAAAGAACAGAATCAGTTTGTATAAACAGGATATATTCAGATGGTAAATGTCCAAATTGCAGATATTTATAGTTATTTTATTTTATTTTTGTTTTGTTTTGTTTTACTTCAGGCAGCATGTATTGTAGAAATGTTACAGCTGAAATCTGTAGTGGAAAGCTAATGTTTTGCTTCTTTGCAGTGTATCAGTTTTTCTTTAAAGACTGAAACATCATAATAACATTTTAGAGAATCAGAGCTGTTCCTCATTTCTATAGAAGTCTTTAAACATTTACAAGTTGCTTCAGTTCATGAGAAATATGAGAAATGAACAACTGTTCTGGACAAGCACTTGAGAAAATGAGTCTGTTGATAAACTATTAGTTATAATTTGAGTTGTGATGGAAACAACTGAACAGAAACAGGAGAGTAATGTGCCACATATATAATGTGTCATTAGGCTCCAAAGAGTTGTCCCTGCTGTTTTGTAATGTCTTACACCATGTAACACATTGAATGAGAAGACCAATTTCATAAGTGTTATCCAACCAGCAGATGCAGCTGGCTCAAATTCTGTAAACACCTTTAATCGCTAAGGCCCAGTGAAGTAACATGTTCAATAGAAAGTGGTTCATGTCAATGGCAGTCCACCCCCCCACAAAGCAAATGTACAATATTTCTACCTCACTATCCCCCATTTGTGCAATAAATCATTCTGTGAATGTTTCCATATGACAACACTCTGTGCAATACAATTTTATCTGTGTGTACATTTCTATGTCTATTTATACATTTCTATGTCTATTTTTTTATTTCTTTATTCTTTTTAATATATTTATCTCTACTTTTTTATTTTTTTCTGTACATATTGGCAAATTTGCACTTTTTTAAATCTATATTACTGTTTGCACTGAAGCAGGAGAAGCTCTCCAATCTCGTTGTACGTTGTATAATGACAATAAAGGGCATTCTATTGTATTCTAACATGAATATGCTCATAATGTGATATTAAAATTTGTCCTGAAAGAAGAACATATACTGTATGTAGATAAGCAGTATAATCAATAAAAATATTAGAAGAGCGACTCATTGTTTCTAGAACTGGATGGACATAAGTTGTCCATAGAAATATGAGTGTTAAATTAGAAATTGCTGTCTCAAACGCTATCACCATGACAACTACGGCATAATCTCAGCTGCTGTATAACTCAGTTAGGTTTTTCAATTTATTTTAAGATCATGTTGAATGCAGTAAAGTTGTTTTTATTTTTTTATGACAGTTTATGTATATGTATTCTATTTTTTATTTTGAATGTAATTTATTATTAAGTGTTTTTGCTGAAGACGTGGTTTAATTCCAACACCAGACCTTTCTGTGTGGAGTTTGCATGTTCTCCTCGTGTCTGTGTGGGTTTCCTCGGTGTACTCTAGTTTCCTCCCACCATCCAAACACATGCACTGATAGGTTAATTAGTTAATCTAAATTGACCATAGGTGTGAATGTGAGAGTGATTGTTTGTTCAGCCCTGAGATGAACTGGAGACTCATACAGGGTGTACCCCGCCGTCACCCATTGTAGCTGGATTAGGCCCCCACAGACCCCATCACCCTAGTGAGGATAAAGCAGGTTCAGATCACGAGACAAGACAAGCTTCTTGAACAACATTTAATTTATTTTTTTTTTCATTTGAGTGAAAAAATATTAGTAGTTGTTAGTCAATGCCAGATGATGTGAATACTACTATTTTGAAGTTGACACAATAAAGAGTTTAATTCAATTACAAATGCACTTAGTGGCTCAGGTGTGGGTCATACAATAACTGAATGGTTGGTGGTTTGACTCTTGCTCTGTCTTAGTCAGGTACTATTGTTGTGTCCTTGGGGAAGACAATTCCTGACACTGTTGTGTGAATGTGTGGTGGTGGTCGTAGGGACTGTCAGCCTGCCCCAGGACAGCTGTGGTCTCACATGTAACTAGAATGTGTGAGTGAGTGAATAATGGATCAGTAATTTTTCAGGCATCATGAAAAGCTCTATAGAGATGTAATTCATTGTTATATATTATGTCTGTGATTTATGGTGCATGTATATTAAATATGGTAATGTTTATTAAAAGAAAATAAGTGACATTTACATAATTATATTGAATACAGTAACTTTATACAATGAATTACAAATGTCAAACAAAAAATATAGTAAAATCTACTTAACCATGCCAAAATATTGAATATTACAGACATGCAAGATTTACTTAATATGTTGGTGATGGAAATGTAATTATTAAATAACATTTAATTACTAGCTTTACAAATATTAAGATTAATAGTAAGTACATTTTATTTGATACTGGCAAGTAAGTTGTAGTTATTATTATCATTAGTAGTAGTAATAATAATAAAACTACAAGCAGTCTTAAAAACCTTCATTGTGACCACCTCCACATGCAACTGTTGACACCAGCTGACAGTGAGAAGACATTGTACCATCGACAGGATGTTACATTCTGGCAGAAACACATGAATGAATATGTAGGGGGAACTATAGAGTGACTTATGCGTTGAATGGGTGTAGAACTGTGAGACCGACAACTGATTCAAATTTGAGTGAAATCCATTTTTATATGTCTAAATGAATGCCATTTTAGTTTAGGCAAATTTATAGAGGACGCTATAGAGCAAAATCATATTTTCTACTGATAAACAGGTGGAGGTCTGAGACATAGACGTCGGAGTCGAATTTCAGCCAGACAGACATATTCGTCCCCATGCGATCATGGCAGATTCAATAGGCCTTGCACCGCCGCTTATGACAGCTATATTAAAATAAATATTTTCACACTTCTAAATTATGGGCCCAATTTGGTGAGTTTTCATGCATATTCAGGGGATATAGATAGATAGATAGATAGATAGATAGATAGATAGATAGATAGATAGATAGATAGATAGATAGATAGATAGATAGATAGATAGATAGATAGATAGATAGATAGATAGATAGATAGATAGATAGATAGATAGATAGGTTAAATAATAAACGAAGCTGATGGAATCTTCAACTTAATTGCCTTTTATTTATTTCTGACAAGTATAAATGTTGACCAGCTCAGAGAAAGCACTTCAGCTAAAAATATACTCATAACTAGGATAACAATATCCATATTCAGGTGATTCAGGTGATAACGTAAAGGAAAAAGGCAGTGAAAATAAATTATCTGAATAACAATAATAACAATAATTATACTTATAATAAACAGTGTCAAATTAAGACTCATAAACTTTTTCGTTTGCTTGTTTCTTTTGTGAAAATTCCTTTAAAAGTGTCCATGAGCAAAAAAATCCAGCATATTTTCACTTAATGTGAAGGGCATTGCTCTGTCTGGGATGTCCCCTTTAGTCTCACATATTTACAATATTCACAGTTGCTGTAAGCTTGTTCGGCACATGTTAGACCACGCTGCAGCCACATGGGGCAGTCAGGAGCAATATTATGAGGTGCAATGACATTTTTCATTTTTACAAGTGTGCACCTGACAGGAAGTAGCTTCTCCTTCTCTGTCTTCCTTCCCCAATAAAAGTACCTATGGATTAGGAGTACAAAAAAAAAGTCCTTTTCTCCTAAGATACATCTGTTCTCCATCATATCATTGGCATAATCAATCAACACACAATCATCACAAAGACACACAAAGCGTATGTATGTCCGTAACGTACACACTGTCACTGTCCTCTGGTTCCTCAGTGTTTCTCAAAACAGTCCTCGCTCTCTCAGCCCATCGCTGTCACCATGTTGGAGTGATGTGGGTGCCCAAAAGACGGGTGAATCGGGGTGGGTGTGGGAAGCATGTGTCCAGCATGGCTGAACGACGGCAGGTGACCCATCGACATGTGTCCGGCCAAAGAGGCAGCGCTGAACGGAGAGTTCTTGTCGTGCATGCTTTTGGAAAAATCATCATAGCTGTCACAACCACGCTTGTTCTTTTTGGATTTGTTGGACATTTTTCGATTACGTGTCTGTATTCCTTCCTTTTTCATGGTCAGAGGCCTGTTCACCTGTGATGAGAAGGAGACTGTTTTAGGTTTATACCCACAATATTCAACAAAGATGGAGTCAAAAACTTTTGTCATTTTTCTGAAGAAGACAATACCCCTACCCCCATATACGTGACTAATATACTAGTTATGTAAAACCATGGAAATATAGGGAGTCTCTTGCATCATTTTACTTCTTTGTATTAAAATAGTGAATGTTTTTGACGATGCACACACAGCTTCTTCCTTCAGTCCTTCTTGAAAACATGATATTTTGACATGATATTTATGCATATCCAAAAACCTGCACATCTTTCGTAGTGTTTAAAACAAGGTGCGTTTCTCCTTGTGTGGGCTTTTCTTTTAAGTACACACTGTTAGTTTGGTTGGTTGAATGCAAACTAACCAAACCATCAGAGCTAACAGAAAACAGCCAATAGACCTGCTTTGCAAACTGTGGTAAAACCTCCAACTGAGATGTAAATAATGAAAGTACTTCATAAATATGTAAAGAATATTCCTAAAACCAAATGATATCTGCAAAACCAACATGTCGTAATCAGAAAATATTATATTTGGAATAAGTCCTAATGTGTAAAACAATGTGTAAATTAATATGGAAAAAAATCCAAATAGAAAATGCTTCTTACATGTGTCAAAGTGACAATGCTGTCATGTTCTGAATAACAGTGTAATACTGTCGTAAACATAGTGACTGGTCAGATTAACTTTCTTTGAAAGTGTTACTGAACCAACTGTAAAATAGTATAAACGAAAAACATTTTTGAAACTTTGTTGGAGACTATTTTCAGTAGAGAACTTAGCGATCTGTTCAGCATGTACTGCAGCAGGAACAGCTGTGTATTTGGGAATGCCTTCAATTATCTACTATTTAATATAGGAACATGTCACCCAGTTCAGACATGTGGCTTTTTCAGGATTTTTGGGAAATAACTGATCTCTGTGGTCCAGAGGAATAAGCATGCTTTGGCTACAAATCAGTTCTGGCCAGTGGATATTAGTAATTACTAGATTTCTTATGGAATTTGCTGACTTATACACTATTGTACCAAATTTCATCCCTAAAACAGCATCCCTAGTACCTCCTGAGGCCTCTAGACTTATGGACGCTGTTCTTACGGAGACCAGTCTTGTGGCAATTCCACTCAAAAACAGTCCCACCATTGTGACTCTCAAGGGGATTACGCCTACCATGGAAACAATAAAGCACAAAGAAAGAAAACACCAATGAGCCGGCAGTGTCTGAGTAAAACAACCCTCACTCTCTCTACTCTCCTTCTCCGTTCTGCTTCACTTATCCCTCAACAATCAGTGTAACCTGCCTTTCTACTTCCGTCTACTTGACCCTGCCGGCTTTTAACAGACCCAACTTGACTTACGTTATGCAGCTTATAGTAGAGGCCACAGGCGTTGCACACTGGGTCTCCATTAGCGTTGCGCCTCCAGAGTGTGGTGGTGGTCGTCTGACAGTTTGCACAACAGGTGCCTGCTCTTCTGGCAGCAGACTGAAAAATATTACATCGGTCAAATTTAAATACAGCTCATCATAAACACATAACAGAGGTCAGTTACCGATTATGATTTATTTTACTGTGGTCTATGACCCATCTAACTCATGGTGGGTCATAGACCACAGTAAAATAAGTCATCAACAGCCTTGCTGATATAAACAAGTTTAACTTGTATCAATTCATATTCAAATAAAAATAACTAGAAAAGCACTCTGAGAGTGCAGTCTTCTGCCAAGGCAGATCCCCCCCCCCACACACACACACACACCAAAATCTAATCATTTGTTGATCTCCCCACTACCACTATACTCTGAAAACTTCAGCTAAATCCATCCATAACTTTTTGAGTTATGTAGTACACAGACAGATAAACAGACAGATAAACACTGGTAAAAACATAACCTCCGTGGTGGAGGTGATGATAATATAGATTTTTTTTAAAGACTTTCATTGTGGATGTGAATACTATCCAACAAACTAAGGCTTAAAACACAGACTTTGGCTCAAACTGAACCATTTATGTCCTGCTGATAACAAAGGTTTAGTGTTTGTTTGTTTGTTTGTTTACAAATAACAGAGCTACTTTTTTAAATCACACACACACACACACACACACACACACACATATATATATATATATATACACTTTTTTTTCTACTGTGATAAGTATAGCACTCCTGACATTCATTCTGTTCATCAGCTTCCATTCCTTTTTTTCCCCTCGTGCTGAACTCTCTGTGTCACGCTTGTAGCGCTTGACCATTTGAAATGAGGTCTGAGCCTATAGTTAGGAGGCCGCAGGAGGAAGCAGGCTCTGGCCCCGCTGCTTTATCTGGACCGGTCAGATATCCGGATAGGAAACAACTGGAAGGCTGCTGCCACTGAGCGTAAGACGCACAGGAGCAACGAGCCCCGGCCGAGCCTTACGGAAACCCAGCCTGATATATGACCGTATACACGCATTTACTCAACTACATAGAGTCTACATGTAACAGAAAGCTGCTTTCTTAACGCGGGAGTTCCACCAATAGATTCCGACTTATTAGCCCTAAAGATACAGCAGCATGGACCGTCTGCCTGTGTCAGTATATAGACACAAATGAATAGAAAGATTTATGTTTTTTTTAAAGTTTCTATTCAATAACGCTGCCAACTTTTGCATAATAATAATTGCATACTTTGACCCCCCCTTTTTTTTTTTTTTTTTTTTTTTTTTAGACAGGTACACTGCGCACATTTACGCACGGTGGCATATGTTTCCTTGAATAGAACTATTACACACTGGTTAAAAAATGACAGTTTTCAGGTCTATTGTTTTGTGGTTTTTTTAAGTCACCTCGACGCACTGGTGCAGCTTTCCACAAAATAAAATGATTTAAAGCTATTTTTCTCTACGTCTTGGTTAAAATGTGTAGGTATCCATACATTATTCTACTGGTGTAGTAATGAACTGGATGTTGATTCTGCAAATATTGTCCTCACTTCACTTCTGTCTCTTATTGCAACGCACAGCTACACATACACATACACAGTAAATTTTGCAGTGTTAAATCAACACTTAGAGAGTTTATTTAACTTCTTCTAGAGTGTATTTGGTCCCATTGTCTCCAAATTAACTCTCTAAGTGTTGATTTAACACTGCAAAATTTACTGTGTACTGTAGGGGGTAACATACATGCACAAAACAAGGCTTGTCCTCTACATGTCAGGAGAATTGTATTTAAATCAAATTGCCAGACCACTAATAGATCTGGGTTGTGATTAAATAATGTTTTATGTCATTTTCAGTGGCTTTAAAATATTTAATTTAAGCTAAACATTACAATTAAAGTAAATAATGTTTGAAGAAGTGCATGGTGAGAAATATCAGTATTGCCCCATTCCAAAATAGCTCCTCATTATGCTTAATTATTAGCCTATTATTGTTTCATTTTACTTTATGTAACCTAACCCTTCAGTTTATTTTTTTTAATCACTAAAATTACAACAGCCTATTTAAGGTCACACGCTTTTCTCTGTTCTTTTTTTTGTGTTTTTTTTTCTGTGTTCTATTCTATTCTATTTATTCTATTTTATCCTATTCAATTCTATTTTATAAAGCAACTTCTTCTTACACCCCCTGTCCTGCACACACTGAACAGACTTCACAAGCCTCTTCTACTGCAGCCAGGCACTGTTTCTGTTTTGAGGGATGGTGCTGGCTGTGGTATCAATGACATTATCAGAAGTAGCAGTAATAATGATAACAGAAACAACACAGATAGTCCCAGTCTGCTCACAGCCTGAGCCCAGGGAGCAGGAGGTGAATGACAAACACAATTCCTGGAAACTGATTGGGAAAATATAACTTTCCTGGAATTGTACCTCATCCCCTTCTCCCTTCACCTTACACTCTTTTTATTTACTACCCATCCACACATACACACACACACACATATACACATGTTTACGAGCCCTCTGAGTGTCTGGGACTCACCAGTCTGCGTTTGGGTTTGATGAGGGGTCTGTTCTGGCCGTTCATTTTGTGGTAAAGCCCACAGGCGTTACACAGGTAATGTCCAGTGCTGTCACGTCTCCACAGAGGTGTCGACGTGGCTCCACAGTTCACACACTCGCGGCCCTCTGAAGAACAACCACAGTCACATCCATGAAGCCAAACATTAGCATCACCTGTGATACAAATTATTCTCATTTCAACAGTCATCATCAAATTATTGTACATGCTTTAAACGGAACATTTATTTCCATCAGGAATATTATTAGTACATTTGGAGTACACATGGAGTAAATTTTTTTTCTGAAATGTAGTCCATTGTACACTGCTTTTGTACCCACGGGTGTCTTTTGTGTGTGATTAAAGAAGTCCACTTAAACATATGCACATACAATAGAGTGTAAAAGGAGTTTACTGTGCCATAAGTACAACACAATGCCTTCTGTATCATCAGTTCAATATCTGAAACAGTAACGCAATGCTCCACTTCTAATATATTCTGGACAAAGGATCAAGAATATATATTTACATGCCGGTAAAACTACTTAACCCCCCCCTTAAGTTAAGAAAAAACAAATGCCTTCCACTCATTGAAACTCATGATGTTAATAACTATCAAATTAAAACAAGAAACTAAAATCAAGACTGTATTTGAAGTGTATTATTATTATTATTATTATTATTAATTCTAACCTGATCTGTAGCTGTAATTAAAGCAACAGAATAACCTCTACACCCACAGGCATGTCAACATAAAAACAAAGTAAGCTTTCCCTTCACTATAAACTCAATCAGGCTTAAAGCTGGGAATCTTCTTCTCTGTAATCAAATAACAATCAGGACAATGTATTAATGTCTTCTGTAACAGAGAAGCGACTCCTAGCCTAAATACTGAGGTTTTGGCTCTGAGTGCCTGTGGATCTTCCTTTCACACCTCTGGGCTGGATCCAGTTCACTATTCTCCAGGAGCCAGCTCAGGCGTAATTACAGTCACGGTTAACAAAAGAGGATTAGAAAAGTCTATGTATTGGAGAACAGTGGAGAGCAAGCTTAGGCCTATTGAATGATTTACTAGAAAAAAATACACTATTATTATTATTATTATTATAAAATTATAAATAATATATGATTTTCATCCACATAACCTGGCTGTATAATTAACTAGTATCCCAAAATAACTGGATAATTATATATATATATATTGATTACAAGTATATAGCTAATTAAAAAAAAGGTTATGGAATAATATAAAATAAAAAATTTCTGAACCCTATAAATGTTTTTTTTTCAAATAGACTTTTTTTTTTTTTACATTTTCTTGCTTATGTAATAATAATAATAATAATAATAATAATAATAATAATAATAATAATAATAATAATAATAATAATAATAATAATAATAATAATAATAATAATAATAATGTCAAACATTGATTCCTGTATTATACTAATGTAGTATTGAGGTAAATCATCTGATAGGAATATTAAAAAAACAGCTAGGAATTAATACAAGAAAATAAGCCACACCAAATAGTCCAAATCTGCAGTAACATCAGTCATCTCCAAACCAACGTCTATATTCAGTTGCATCTTTGCAAATATGACAATAAACCCTCAGATGAAAACATCAGGCCTCAGATAAAATAATTAAATCCTAACTTCATACTCCAGATGATATAGTGTGGTGGGTGGGTATCTTTCCCCGTGGACTCACCGGTGCAGGACCGTGTCTTGCCTTTGTTCTTGGGGGTGAAGGATGCTCCCAGCAGGTTCCCCGCGTTGAACAGGCTGCCGTACTCATGGGCTCCTGGCAGGGAGTAGGGGGGATACGTGGGTATGGGATGGTGGGTGGAGGGGGCCTGTGCGCTCATGGAGGCCAGGCTGTTCCTCAGTGAACCGGAGCCCTCCATCTTCATCCCCTCCGGTAACGACACTTGGTATTTGATAGATTCCTTCTCGTCCATTCTGGTGGAGGAGGAGGGAGACGCGGCCCCCGGGTCTGGTGAAACGTCCTTGGGTGGCGTGGGGGGGAAAGTGTACAGATGGGGACTGGTGTGTGACGGCGGTGTCAGGGAGGATGCGGAGACCGTGTTGGAGTTGCTACTGCACGGGTAGACTGCGGAGAGGCCTCCCGGGGACGCGGATCCAGGATGGTGCAGACTGGGTTTACTGAAGGGACTGACGGCCCATGCGTTATGGTGGTGAGACAGAGCTGCCTTCCCACCGTCCAGCCACGAGATCCCCGGGCTGTGGATGAGGTGAGGCCGGCACACCTGGGTCCCCGTCAGACGAGCTGTCAAATTATATTAAATATTTACAATTCAGCATGGAAATGTGGACACAGAAATGAGACAGACTTGTTGATTCAAGAGGAACTGTTTGGTTTTAGATGAGTTATCAAATAAGCTGCATTTAATATATCACAAACATAACTTCTGCACTATATATATATATATATATATATATATATATATATATATATATATATATATATATATATATATATATATATATATATATATATATATATATATATATATATATATATATATATATATATATATATATATATATATATATATATATATATATATATTTAAACGTGTATTTACTGGGTTACATTACTTTAAAATAAAACTAGTAGATTATCTATATGATGTAGTTTTTTCATGAATACAATCTAAAATAACTGCGATTGCAATCAGTAGTTTTTATAACAATGTAAAATCGCAACTGAATTGTTATTTATTCTACTTTATAAATAAAAAAAATATACGCCTGAAAAAATGAGTCAAACTATAATTTTATCTTTAAGATGCACATTAGATGTTTTATTGTATGTGCAATTATCACAAGGGAAATAACTACACGCAAATTAAACACATTTTCTTTATAGTCATCAGATTATTATTATCTCTTTTTTTTTTGTATCCTGCACGGATGGTTTTGTTGAACTTGTGAGGCTCCAGTGTGATCTATCTTACCGTGGGCTTGGCTGTAGGACACTCTGGCCCTGGTTGGGTTGTGGTAGTACGGGTTTCCTTGTGAGTCCAGATGATTAAAGAAAACATCCACCTCATCCGGAGGCAGGAGCTGGGTCGTGGGTTCCATGTAGTTGTGTCCCAGGCCTGGGTGATGAGAGTCCGGGTGTTGTCCGTTCAACACGGCGTGGTGATGCATCCACCGGGGCTGATCAGCCGCCACATCCATCTCTGCGTTTAACAAAGTCACTGAATATCCAAGGAGATGCGTTTGGAAATTTAATTCAATACTTGATCCTTTTATTAGACTTTTTAAGTGTCCGTTCAAAGCAGAGAACTAAAGCTTTGTTTTTATCCTCTAACTTTAATCCCTCTCTTCTCCTTGACATCGAGTCGAGGTTGACACTGGAAACCTGCAACAAGCAAACATCAGATATTAATATTTTAAAAGTGGTGTGCAGCTTGGTATCTGTTTTTAAGCACCAGTTCCTTGAAGTCAACTTTGAAGTCTATTTCCTTCGGTGCGTGCAGGCTCAGATAATAATAATAATAATAATGGTAATAATGATAATAATGATATAAATAATAATGATTTTCACAATAATACTAATTCTAAATCTCCACCCGTGTTTTAACTACACTACATCCCTGTGCACACTGGGTCATCCTCATTGCACTATGTGTTTTATTGAGTTAACATGATAATAAAACACTCATGCAGTACCTCTGTCACTGTTATTTTATCCACAGTGTCCGGTTTGCTCACGCCTCTTTGGAAAATTAGTCCCAGTCCGTTTTTGGTGCTGCAGGTCCTCTCCGGTTTTCGGTTGGTGTTTGTCAGATTGAACTCCGTCCACTGGGACTTAAAGCAACACGTAACCGTGCCGTGGCAGCAGCGTGGGGCCAGGCTTGTCAAGCTGAGGGGCGGAGTCTCTAATAAAACCCACTCAGCCAATTGCACCGCAGCTCCACACAAAACCTCAGAGGCGGTACACCCAGGCAGAAAATCACAATTTCTGTAATAGCTTCTATAAAGAGTGAGATTCTGGCTGATTGGGTTTATTTAACACATTATTTCACTTCAGGAAATGCAGTGTTTCAGCACTTGTCTTGTACATAACAACTATCTGTGATGACATTTGTCACAATCTATGATTATTTTCCTCCTTTAAAGCCAGGATAGTAATTGCTAAGATGTTAGAAGATTTGTTAACTAAAAGTAACCACAGGCTAAATGTAGTCTGACTTTTAAGACTTAAAATTTATATCTCAGCTCAGGACTAGTGTAATATATTCTCTTTTTTTTTTTTTTTTTTTTTTACAATTTTTCTGCATTTATTTTGTTTCAAAGTGGCTTTGGAAATATAGTCGAACACTGTATTAATGATACGATCATCTTATACAGGACACTGCAGAGAAGTTGTTCTGTTATTGTTACTGTTATTACTGACTTATTCATCTATTCATTGTGTCACTATATTTTCATTTGGCTTGAATCTTACCTGTTCTTTGAGATAAATATGAAGGATGTGACCTTTTTTTTTATAGATAGATACGATAACCTATAGGTTAATGTACAATGAAATGTGTTAGGCTGCGCTTTACATCAAGTTTGAGAAAATTACATTGTTGTTATTATTATTATTATTATTATTATTATTATTATTATTATTATTATTATTATTATTATTATTATTATTATTATTATTATTTAAAAGAATGATAATAATAATAATAGGTCTCTCTCTCTCTCTCTCTCTCTCTCTCTCTCTCTCTCTCTCTCTCTCTCTCTCTCTCTCTCTCTCTCTCTCTCTCTCTCTCTCTCTCTCTCTCTCTTTCTTTCTGTGATTTGATTGACAGACAATAATTGGAGAGGGAGCGCGTGCAGCCCCGGTCTGCCGCCTGCTCGACGCCGCTTCCTGACGTCAGCGCATCTTAATGGAGACAAAAAATAGAAAAGGGGGGAGAAAAAAGGAAGAACCAGGAGGCGAACTTTTCGTAACACGCAGAGGGAGAACCAGAGAGGGAGAGAGAGAGAGCCGGGGGTTGCCCGGACTCTGCTGCAGTCCCAGCGGATGAACTCGAGGAAGGACTGCAACTGATATTTACACTGTGGCAACAACATTAATAATACATCAAGTACATCCTCCTGACCCCTGCTGAGATTCTGAAGAACAGCCAAACTATATTTAACCAAGGTGAACCGCACCATTAGATTAGATTAGATTAGATTAGATTAGATTAGATTAGATTAGATTAGATTAGATTAGATTAGATTAGATTAGATTAGATTAGATTAGATAAACACCCTCAATAAGAAGATTATTATTGCACCAAGTTCATGTTAATTACTCAGTCATTACCAATACAAGACAAAATTATTATAGGTAGTTACTTTCATGAAGAAGGTGAAAACAGAAAAAGAAGCTTCAGTGACAGGACAATTATTGTATCTGATAGACCTACATAAAATCTTGTTTTTTATTCAGAGTTGGTCAACATTTACACTTGTTAGGAATACATAAAAGACAATTAAATTCTATATTCCATCAGCTTCTTTTATTATTTAATCTATCTATCTATCTATCTATCTATCTATCTATCTATCTATCTATCTATCTATCTATCTATCTATCTATCTATCTATCTATCTATCGTTTGCTTTTACGCATTAGTTGTTTAAAGGTTTATTTTATTTTTATGTATGTGCTTGTCCTCGTGTCCCCGCTGTTCTTTTCCATCAGTAAATGCTGTTCTATGTACAAACTGTATAAAATCACAACATACCGGAGGGACGTGTAGCAGTATTAGAGCTCATCAGCATGATAATGTGGAAATACACATGCTTTGAGTGTGAGCCCTTTTGATCTGGTGTGGCGATAAAACCTTATCGGCAGCAAACATCCACTTCCATTTTAGGATTTGACATTAATTCAATCCGCCCTTTTACTGCTCTTTTTCTCACACGAGCCCAGGAGAAAGAAGGAGGTCGCAGCCCAATTCAGCTCTGAGAATCTCATTAGGCCCCTTGAAAAGGAAGTGGATTCACATCAGAATAAGAATACATAAGAACATTAAATGGCAATGTCACATCTTAAATATTATTATTATTATTATTATTATTATTATTATTATTATTATTATTATTATTATTATTATTATTATTATTATTATTATTATTATTATTATTATTATTATTATTATTATTATTATAGAAATAACTCTACTGGGTTGTTGTTGTTGTTGTTTTTTCCAGGTGTTATTTTTTTACCAAAACAACAATTTTCCTCTAGCTGCACGTTTTATTGACGTGTGTTTTCTCCCCCAGATTGAAACACAGAGACAGAAAGAAATCCTTGGGTCCCACTGATTATAACCCATCCCGGGGTAATTTTTCATCGGTGCTGGCTAATCTTTGTTCTTTGTGAAGATAATAAATAGCCTAATCGTTATCAGCGAGCTGCTGGAGGTGTCGGGGAGAATGGGGCTGATCGGCCCGGGAAATAGGCTCCAAAGTGCCGCGGAATAAATGGCATTTCTTATCTCTCTCTCCCAGATTATCGCCGCCTTTTCAAACTCGCACAACAAATACATCTAATGCAGGGAATGCATCATTTACTGGACCAGATCTGTGCGGATGATTGAAAGATAGATAGGCTGATAAAAGAGGAGGGAGTGGGGGGTCTGCACGAGAGAAGGCATGGTGTTAAGATATTATTCACAAGTTGAATGTTCTGCATGTGCAAAGTCTTTATTCAGTGTATTTAGACTGAATAAATGAAGCTCACTTATCCTTTTTTTTTTGTTATCTGCAGGAGCCATCTGAGGTTCCGGTTCTTTACGGTTGACCATGCATCTTATATCTTTTATGTTGGATTTTAGTGGATAAGTTAAATAGATACAGAGAGAGAAATATTATGAATAATGTTTTCTTTTTTGTTATCTGATACAACATTTGCAAATAGGAAATGTGAGCAGTAGGACTGAGACGTTTGTGTTTTATTGACAAATAGATCATATACGCTATTTACACAAGACAAGTATTATTATTATTATTATTATTATTATTATTATTATTATTATTATTATTATTATTATTATTATTATTATTATTATTATTATTATTATTATTGACAAGAAATTATCTATCCTTTTATATCTTATTTTTAATCTTAAATCACGCAATCTTAATTAATTTTATTATTAAGTCCGTAAATCATGCAATTTAAAAAGTCTAATGCGTTAAAAACATCTACAAACCAAGTGTAACTTTTTTCTCCAGTCACTTATATAACGACTAAAAAAAAGTTAAAACTGAGATGATTAAACAGAAGAGAAAGAAAATTCATGTTTTTCTCCCTAATGCACAGGCGCTTTATCGTATGGTGTGTCATCTTTCATGCACAAAGTCTAACCGTCAGACTGTTAGGTATAAAAAATGAAGACGATCTTATATGTAGTGGCATTAAACCTTTATGTAGCAGTGCGTGGGGAGTGACCAGTTAAGGCAGAAAAGGTATTTTTCCAATATATACAAACTGGATGCTTAATAACTCGGTAACTGCAGCAGCCCTGGGTGCTGCTGATGGTCTCCAGGGTAACGCAGATAACGGTGCAGTCATTTTCCATATCTTACAGTCTATTATATTCAAGGATTAGTTCTCCTTCCAGAAAAGGTCAAACATAAAGTCAAGCCAGCTAGAAGTGCTCCTCCCCCTCTCCCCACTCCTCCCACAGTGACAGAGCATTTCCCTTTTTTATATTATTATTATTATTATTATTATTATTATTATTATTATTATTATTATTATTATTATTATTATTATTATTATTATGTTATTGTTATTGTTATTGTTATTGTTATTGTTATTGTTATTGTTATTATTATTATTATTATTATTATTATTATTATTATTATTATTATTATTATTATTATTATTATTATTATTATGTTATTGTTATTGTTATTGTTATTGTTATTGTTATTGTTATTGTTATTGTTATTATTATTATTATTATTATTATTATTATTATTATTATTATTATTATTATTATTATTATTATTATCTACTTAAACCATGTGATGACCTTTCACGATGCAAACCTCCCACAGGAGACATCAAGCCCCTATTTTATCTCAATAACTATGCACTGTTCACACAGTCTGATTATACAGTAGATTTTGTTACATTTGTGTATTATCTTTATAAAATTGCAGCACTTGAACCTGATGTATTCCCGGACTCCCAAGCATTATTATTATTATTATTATTATTATTATTATTATTATTATTATTATTATTATTATTATTATTATTATTATTATTATTATTATTATTATTATATCCTCTGACTCAAGATAGCATGCAGTGATTAGATCCAGGTATGATAATGCACCTGAAATACAATTCGTGTTCATGTTGTATAGACTCAAAGATTTAAGAAAGCAAGGGCCAAGGAAACAGTTGAACACTTTTACTTTCCAGCGATAGCAGGATATTCTGCAGGTTAAAACAGTCAGGCAGACACTGCCACCTAGAGGAGTAGTGGGTCTAGTCCTACTAGTCCTACTCATCTGAAACACGACAATCAGTAAAAGAGGCAAAAGATTTACTAACATCTAATGAAAAAATACTTAAGTTCTACATTGACACTTAACTTCAGTTACAGTATTTATGCATTATGAGTAAAATCTATTTTAACGTGTCAAACTACATTTATTATTTTATCATTTAAAATGGTTACTATTATATGGTGTCTAACAAGACAAGTTCGAGATTAAAGATGTGATCGAGTGCCTCATCTCTCCTCATCTGAACCTGCTTTATCCTCACTAGGGTCACAGGGGTCACAGGGGTCACTGGGGGCCTAATCCAGCTACAATGGGTGAAGGCGGGGTACACCCTGTATGAGTCTCCAGTTCATCTCAGGGCTGAACATATATAGACAAACAATCACTCTCACATTCACACCTATAGACAATTTAGATTAACTAATTAACCTATCAGTGCATGTGTTTGGATGGTGGGAGGAAACCAGAGTACCTGGAGAAAACCCACACAGACATGAGGAAAACATGCAAACTCCACACAGAAAGCTAAAGTACTTTCTTTGTACAATACATTGTACAATTAAATTTGTTCTCTGCATTTAACCCATCCTTCATGCCATTGGGGCACCTGTAAGGAGCAGTGGATAGCCATGTGCGGTGCCTGGGGACCCATCTCCAGCTGAGGAACCAGGCTGATGGTCAGAATCACCTGGGTGGAGGATTTTACCCTAACAAACATATTTTGGAGAAACTGGGAAACCATCCAGACACGGGGAGTGAAACATGCAAACTCCACACAGAAAGGCCTGCACAGTCCGAGACCCGGGTTTGACCCGGATCGAACCCGGGCCTACTTGCTGTGAGACAAGAGCGCTAACTGCTCAGCCACCTCGCTGCCCTCCTGAAGAGTAAGTAAAGCAAATAAAAGTAGTGGAATTTAGTAAATAAAGGTAGTGCAGCTCAATAAATTGGAAACAAAATTCATCAAAATGTATTTATACTCCACCACTTATTCATTGATTGTAGAGTCATTGGTAGATTTATTACAACTAAAAATAATATAAAGTCAATTTATGAATTATAAATTATTACGTCAGTTCTCCTAACAAAATATCAACTGTATAGTTTCATTATTATTAAAAAAAATTCCATCTGCAGAGTTCAGAGGCTGTTAAATCTATTAGAAGAAGCAACAAACTATTTTAAACGCCATGTCGAGCTTTTAAAACCTACATAAAATGAAACAGCATTGTGATTAAAAACTAAATGAATGAAGTGTTATTTTCTTTTAATTGATTCAGACGCTGGTCGTTATGTTCTGTGACACATCTGACCATAGTGACCTTTACTGTATTTTTTCTCTCACCATGAAGTACATGTATATTATTTAAAGGCACATACAGTATTTATTCTTCTTTATCAAATTATGGATGTTTTTTTATCTTAAAATTGGCTTCAGTTATTTTTTTTCTCACATTATTAATAGGCCTACATGACTCTGTCTCATTCCACTACTGTGTGTAGTCTTTCGATGAGTATTTTGTAATATTTTCCATGTCAAAGGTTCAGCACTTCACTTCCTGCAAAAAGAGCACCAGGAAGTGAATGTTTACGGCACCTTGTCTCTAACAACCTGTCAGTTAAACTCTGTTTCACTGGAATTATCCAGGGAGTTGTAGAATTCCAAACATCTTTTTTTTAGTTTGTAGAATGTGTGCATCACTGTCAGATGTTGTAACTTTATTATGTCTTGTGTGAATCCAGTTCCTTCAGGGGATCAGCTTCAGTGAGAACCAAACACAGTGCATGGGCCTGTGTGTGTTCATGTGTGAATGTTCACATGTAAGTGATTTTTTTTTTAATTTTTGAATTTTTTTAAGATCATTCAATTCAACATTATGGGCCAGGAATTACAGTAAGATATGTCAGGCCTGGGAGGTTGACAAAAGGTGACTTATAGTTTCATTCACCTTGGACAAAAAGTCTTATATAATCTATAGAATGTCCCCAAAAAATAACCAAAGATGGAGAACAGTTGTAGCCTGGCTTTAACCGACCCTGCGTGTTTCCGCTCAGCTCTGTGAGCTTCATACAAGAGTCTGGTGAAGCACCATAGACATTCTATTGTCTCTGTCCAAATTGTGGACGGACCAATCAGGATCACTGGGTGTGATTTTAAAAGTTATGACATAAGGAAGACTCTCGACACAGTAGCTTTGAAAAACATGGCTGCTAGCATGGAGGAGACTCAAAACATGAGTCTATGGATTTGACCTTTTAAGGTCATTCAAGGTCAAAGGTTATGATGTAATTTTGGAGCCTATATGTAGTTTCTTGTCTGTAAACAATACCGAGTGTCTATATTTACTCTTTTTGTAGTTACAACTATTGAAATTAATGTCAATCAACCTTAACCTGCACTATCTCCATTCATTACATGTATGGGTCTAGTCATGCTTCATAGTCAGGGGAGGTGGGCTAAAAGTTTGTCTTTCAAATGCCTCTGTATGCAATAGGACGGTACTACAACCAATCAACGTAATCTTTAGGATGACGTAGTTAGTTCACGGAGGAGCAAACCAGATGCATGTATAACCAATTATTTACTGGAATTGAAGCCAAACATAGCAAAGAGTCTGTATAAGCATTGATCATTGTTTTAACATGAATGGGAAGAATATAGGACGAAAGTAAATCATACAGAGCAACAATCCTGTTTTTTCAGTCATCCAGGAAACTTCAGTCCTTGTTACACAGAGGAAAGAGTGACAGTCATAACCTTGACCTCTAGCAGTTGCTACAGGGTGGTGAACTTTCAACCTCTGGAAACACAAAGATGTTCGAACAGATATCCATGTAGAGGTGATAAAAGTACACATAATCTGTACTTAAGTAGAAGAAAAAATACCCTTGTAAAAGTAGAAGAAATCATTCAGTCCTTTACTTAGGTAAAAGTAAAAAAGTGTCACCTCTGAACTGTAATAAAGTACAAAAGTAAAATATAAAATCACCTTTTTAACCACAAAATGAAACAATACTTACTTAACCAGGCAAAATCTGAAAAAAAAAAATCCAGTTTCTAATTCCACAGAGAATGGTACTGACCAGAGTTCTGTCTGGGCCTGGTACTTGATATATTTATATATATATATATTTATATATATATATATATATATATATATATATATATATATATATATATATATATATATATATTCATTCATTCATTATCTGAACTCGCTTTATCCTCACTAGGGGTCACAGGGGGCCTAATCCAGCTACAATGGGCGAAGGCGGGGTACACCCTGTATGAGACGCCAGTTCATCGCAGGGCTGACATACATAGACAAACAATCACTCTCACATTCACACCTATGGCCAATTTTAGATTAACCAATTAACCTATCAGTGCATGTCTTTGGATGGTGGGAGGAAACCGGAGTGCCCGGCCTAAATGCTAAATGTAAATGTTACATTTAAATCTAAATATACATGTTAAATATAAATATAAAATCTAAATGTAAATGTTAAATCTAAATATAAATGTTAAATCTAAATATTAAATCTAAATGTTATATCTAAATCTAAATCTAAATGTTAAATCTAAATGTTATATCTAAATCTAAATGTTAAATCTAAATATTAAATCTAAATGTTATATCTAAATCTAAATATAAATGTTAAATCTAAATATAAATGTTTCAGGTGAAACTAAATATATTTAATTCCGGTATGGCCACAACAACCAGCCACTAGGGGGCACACTTTCACTAACTTTGACATCATTTGCTCAGTAAGCGCCTTCTCTTTATGGTTGCTCAGCAACATCGGAAGAGCCGTTCTAGCGGCGATACAACATTTTTCCACTGGGACGATGGCAGCAACAGCAACCCTCACAGGGCTACCACCACAGGCCAGCTCGCTAAGTGTCTATGTGTTTTCTAATTAACGTAGCATTGGATTCGTGTCAAGGCTAACTTAACTAAACTAGCTACGGCAGCTGGTGGAGATGTGTACTAGGGTCACGGCTAACGGAGGCTACTCATGACTCCAAATTAATGGTGTAATAATTATCTTATTGGAGACAAAGGTTCACAAGGATGTCGTTTCATAACGGTGTCTTGGCAGCATCACCCACATAGTCTTCTCGTGTTAAATAAAACATTAGCGACCCCTGGCCTAATTCTAAAGTTCGAGTGCTTCTAAAGACCTTAATGGTCTGTTTGCCCGGCAAACTTCTCGGGACATGGTAATATCACCTTTATGATTAAACCACATAGACACTTAGCGACCTGGCCTGTGGTGGTAGCCCTGTGAGGGTTGCTGTCGCTGCCATCGTCCCAGTGGAAAAATGTTGTATCGCCGCTAGAACGGCTCTTCCGATGTTGCTGAGCAACCATAAAGAGAAGGCGCTTACTGAGCAAATAATGTCAAAGTTAGTGAAAGTGTGCCCCCTAGTGGCTGGTTGTTGTGGCCATAGCGGAATTAGCATATTAGTTAAATATTTAGTTTCACCCGAAACATTTATATTTAGATTTAACATTTATATTTAAATGTAACATTTAGATTTAACATTTAGTGTTAGATTTAATATTTAGATTCAACATTTATATTTAGATTTAACATTTATATTTAGATATAACATTTAGATTTAACATTTATATTTAGATTTAACATTTATATTTAAATTTAACATTTATATTTAACATTTATATTTAAATTTAACATTTATATTTAACATTTATATTTAGCATTTATATTCAACATTTACATTTAGATTTAATATTTATATTTAACATTTAGATTTAGATTCAAATGTAACATTTACATTTAGCATTTAGGCTTAATATTTAAAATTTAGGTGTAACATTTAATATTTGGATTTAACTATTTAAAATATCTCTAAGACGACAAATATTGTTATAAATGTGCAAAAAAGTGAGCCCCAAAATTTCACACCCATTTCTTAAACACTGTTTACAGCTAAATATGACAAAATGTTGCTGATATTTTCAGCATGAGCTGCTTTACAAACGGCACCCCATACGAGAGGAGCAGAAAACGGCACTTAAGCAGTTTTTAGAAAAAAGGGACATTGTCGGAGTTTTGCCCACCGGGGATGGCAAAAGTTTGATTTATCAGCTGGCTCCGCTAGTGGGACGACGCATGGGTCTGCACAACCCGCTGGTGATTGTTGTGTCACCCCTTTTAGCCCTAATGGATGACCAGTTGCAAGAGGCCGAAAAACTGGGAATACGAGCAGCACAACTCGGCAAAGGCGACCCGGAGGAGATACGAAGCGGCCGGTGCCAAATAGTGTACGGGAGTCCGGAATCATGTTCATCGCTCTGATTGGTTGGCTCTGACTGGTTACCCATCCAATAGCGTGGCGTTGTGTAAAGAGAAAACTTGACAGACAGCGGTTATTCCGCCCACAAATTTGCCTAGACTTTCTAGACTCTCCCCTTAGCAAATGCAGTTTGCGGCCACTGGGGACAGTCTAGATCCTAGGCTATGTCACATCTGTTTAGTTTGAAAAACTACCAAATCTATTATGAGAACGTAAGGAATATAAAGTACAGATATTTCTACAAAAAAGTAGGGAGCAAAAGTAAAAAATTACCAGAAAAATAAAGACACAAGTAAAGTACAGATACCCAAAATAATCTGCTTAAGTACCTTGACGAAGTACTTGTACTTTGTTACTTCCCAGCTCTGCATCTATTGGTCCATTCACATGTAAACATGCATTATAATGTGTCTGCATCATTACCTCCACTCTGTTTCTGAGTATAAATCCTCAGACCTTTCTGCTCTGTTGATGTTGTAAACTGATTCTGTAGAACTCACCCTTCCTGTCTGTCACATTCACTTCAGACAGAGAATAAACAACGTCTGATCCATCGCATTTGCTTCTCCTTCTTTTTTCTTCTTATTGTTTATATGTTTCTGTCAATATAAGAGAGAGAAGACAAACAACCCAATATTGATGCCAATTTAACGTTAGGGTTTGTGTCACATGGGATTTGATGATGGTTAAAGTAACTCTCAACCCTCAGATTTCATAATTTATGTTATAGGGGCCTGTATTCTGTCCCCACAAGAACAGATTAACTTCCCCATGAGGTACAGCAGAACTGATGCAGTCGTACACACAGTGGGACAGATATTCTCATCATATTTCACAGTGTGCATGTTTGCTGGTTCATTAATTGTAAAATATATTTATGGTATTTTATGTGGATTATGATGAGCGGCTTCAGACCTCTTGATGGCTTCCTTTCATGTTTGTTTGTGTCAGAAGGTATTATCAGATTAGACAATCCTCTGACTTCAGAACCAGACTCTGCCTCATCAGCATTTTCAATCTCTTCACCTTTTCTTTTCCTTTTTTTCATCCATATCAATGTGACAGTTTGATAGAAACCGGCTATACCAATGCAAGGCAGAAAGGAAACAGAAGAAGAAAATGACTTCAAGGCATTTTTTTATTATTATTATCCTGAGATCCTGCATCTGCATATTGAGGACTTTGTCATTTAAGACCATTGTTTAAATGCAGCTGACAATTTTGTGTGCATTTTTGTTTTAACAAAACATACTACTCAGTTTTAAAACATGATGTCATATCAAGTTAGTCAGAACAGAACATTTTAGACCTATTGTCCTCATATGAGGGTGTTGTTTTTTCAGAAAGAGCTTAATGTTCAAAAACAATGTAAAGTTTTTATTGTTATGGTAGACCAATAGGTCCACCTGATTCCAAGTAGCATAGAGAAACTGAAATGCACTAAATAAACACTGGGATCATATGTGGATTAATCAAATTTAGTTTTTATTTTTTTATTTTTCTGATTTGATCACATTGTTAAAGACATGGAAGTGACTCTGGAATGTAAGCAAGAAACTACTTTAATTTGTATTTAATGATATTTATAAATGCAAGTTTAACATAAATCCTTTGTTAATGATAATAAGAAGAAGACAAAGGAGAAGGAGATTTGAATAATTCTTAATTTCCAAAGCTTTCTTCATCATGCCATAATTGATAAAAATGTCAAAAGTTGACCAAGGTGAGAAATGTTAGACATAATCTGAAAGTAATTCTATAAATGAAGTTAAAACTAGTATGTGATCACATAGAGCATGACACAAAATGCTTTCACATTCTTTTACTCTTGGACATATTTGAAATGGTAATAGATGTTTCTCCAGGAAATGGTGAGGGGGGGTCATATTTATTACAGGTTTTTCTGTTTAATTAGATTCACACTTAGAACAAGAACGTATATATTTTAACCTCTGGACATCAGGGTCTGTGGGTGAAGTGTAACTTATAGACATCAACATACATCATATAAAAACCCCAAAACACTATGTCTAAAGTTGATCATATAAAGTGTGTATTTCTATTTGAATAGATGTTGTTAAGTGTTATAAATAAAGCAGAGTGCACCGCCTACATCCTCCCCCTCCCTTCAGAGCTTTTTCACCTTCACTTTTTTTTTCTGTTCAGATATAGAAATGACAGGAGATGGAGTGAGGCCTGTCTCTGCTCTCCCTCCCCTCCCCTCCCTCCTCACCCCATCTCTTCACCACATCAGGATACACTTGTTCTGGTGAATTCCGGTTTCAAACGGAACGCGGTCTTGCTCTGGTTTTGTGCAGGACCGGAATTAAAAGCAGACATAGAGGGTGTCTCAGAGCCTCAGTAGTCCTGTGGTCAGGGATGGGAGCCTCTGTAACGGCCTGTTTCTCACACACCTTTAAAATTTCACCCACTTCAGCTTCCTCCCTCCTCCCTCCCTCCCTCACCCTTCACAGCCCCCATGTTGCACCCTTATCACTATGAAAGGAGATTAAAAATGAAGGAGGTTTTTTTTTTTCCACACACATGCCACACAGTTCATCACTTCCTCTCAGCTCTTCTAAAGTCACATTAATGAAACTGTTTCTACTAATGTAATCCTACTTGTTAGTTATTCTACACATTCAACACTGGAAACGAGTCCAAAGTTCCAAAAGAAAGTATTTTCTTTAAAAAAACAAACTTGGATTTCACTCTTTGTCCTTTGACCTCTAACCTCAACTATTATGCCCCTAGTGTTATAAAACAGGCACCGCACTATAGCTTTTTGTTTGTTTGTTGATGAATGAATTTTGTTCATGTGTGGTCTATTGTGTTTGGAGTAGTGATTTCAGCTACATTTATCAGTCAAAGATATCAAAACAACTAAAATCAGTTTTAAACAAATAGCTTTAAAGCATCTTTAATTTACCAACTTAACCTTTAGCACTTCCCAGAAGTATAACATAAGTTTGGATCAATTATCACACTTTGTTTTTCTGAAGAACATAACATAGTGTGTAGCTGAATTAGGCCCCCAGTGACCCCTGCGACCCTATTGAGGATAAAGCGGGTTCAGATGACGAGATGAGATAATATCTAGTGTTCATTTTCTATACATGGAGAGACCTCTTCCTGTGTGTTTCTCATACAAATGGCTTCAAATCAGAGGGAACGTCACTTTCCAGGTTTCCTCTTTCTAAGCAATATTGCCACCTGCTGTTAAATAGACGCATTTACTCCAGGGATGGAGTTGATAGAAGGGGTTCAAGCACTTTAACTGTAAAGTAGGAAAATGTTGCATGTATGATATAGCTGTCAAATATCCATGTATTCTTTGAATCTTTGCCAGAACATATTTAGTCTGCAAATGAACTGATTGCATGCTAAAGAAACAGCTTTCTTTTTTCTTTTCTTTTTCTTTTTTTTTTTTTTTTTACTAAAGTTTCAATGCTTAGTGGGGTGTCTTAGAGTGGACGTTTTGGGAATGGGTTTTGGACTTTTCAAGCTGCTAAAAGATTTATTTTGTTTTTATCAACTAATTCTCGTAAACGGCTTCTAAAGTTGTGATTATAAGTCTTCATGAAAACGTTTATCCAGATCAAAGCATATCTTTTCTGTCTGTTTGTTGCACACACTAATGACTGACATGAATGACAAGATGTCTGAGAACTTCCCTTAAAGGAGTGCTTTTTAGAGGGGGGTTCTGGCTAACTGCTTGCCCACCCTGGGCTTCTGGCCCTGGGGCAACAGATGCTGGCAGTACCCCTGACTCCCTGCAGCAGCACCACTATCACCCCACTACAGACACTGCACCAGGATACTGTGGTGACACTACCCTGGGCCTCGGTTCTTCCCTTTACAATGACACTGATGGATGTAGAGAGAAGACCTGTAAAGGACATGAGGACCACCACCCAATGTGCATATGACTCAAGAAATTTAGAAAATATGTTGGAGGTGATTTGAGAGTTTGGGAAAATGATAGAGTGTGAGTTGAAAAAACAGGAGTAAGGAGATGAAAACCTGCAAATGCAAAACTGTGTGTAGCTACTGTATATGAGATTAGCTAAAATGTTTCTATCAGAGAGAATGACCATCAGAGTACAGTGCAGGTTTAGCCAAGTATCCTGGACAAAAATAAAGTCTATTTAATGTGATCTGAAACCGCCAGGGGGCAGAACATGAGGCTCCTCTTCAGTAACAAAACACACAAAGGCACACAGACAAAATAATCCAATAAGAAAGCTGATCTCTATAATGGCTTGTATGGCTGATTGATCTTGATTACTTATGGTTCACTGTTTCTTTGTGTGTGTGTGTGTGTGTGTGTGTGTGTGTGTGTGCGTAAAACCCTAACCCTAACTCTAACCCTAACCGTAACCCTAACGCTAACTCTAATTAAAGTAATACAGAGGATTTAGCTATTTCATTATTTCAAGTGTCTGTGTGTATGTGTGTGTGTGTGTGTGTGTGCACATGAAGCTACTGTAATCATAGGGGAGAGAAGGAAAAAAGGATCATATAATTAGAGCAGTATAATCAGTCTTCAGTAACAGTAGTGGAAAAAGTAATCACATCCTTTACTTATGTATTCATCACTTTTAAAGTACTCCTTTACAAGTAAATGTCATGCATGAAAAATGTTAATTAAAAATACAATAATTGTTACAGGTACTTTAATGCAAGATATGTACTTAAAGAAATACAGTTGAGGATTAAAATGACTCGTTCCATGGTTATTTGATTGCTATTGCTGTGTTCTCCATTGCTATTGAATGCATTGTGTCAGTTCTATTAACTCATTCACTGCCAGCTATTTTCTGAACAGCCAGCCTCACAGTGCCAGCAGTTTTGGAGAATCTTGAGTGATTTTTTTAGAACCAAAGAATATTGAGTTTTATGACTTTATGAACACAGAAAGTGTAGACTTCTATGAAACAACAAAAACAACACATAAAACAAGGTGTTTGATAGAAAAACAGTCATTTATTCATAAACATGCCCTAGTCAGTGTACTATTTCTCTGTGTGTGATATGCTGTAAAACAATGTCCTGCATGTAACGCCACACGGCAGGAAACACACCACATCCTGGTCTCACTGCGGCGGCCGCTGCGCGCACAGACACGACACCTCCGTGTTGGCCTGGTCTTGTTGGGGGTGGGCATCAGCTTTTCCAGCCTGTGCCTCGCCATGTTGCCATCCAGCCTACTTTCAGGGTCCATGTTGTACGGTGCTCTGGGATTGTGTGCTTCGTCTGCCTGGGCCGTCTCCGCCTCCAGCACCCCATGCTGCTTCCCTGACCACATCCTCACGACCCTGCGTGTGAACTCCAAAAGTGACTTACATTGTTGTGGATTTCTGGCCCTATAAAGAACATATGCGTTAAACATGGCAATTTGGAACATGTAAGCCACAAACTTCTTTGACCAGTTTAGGGACCTCCTTATGAAGGGGTAGTAGGCCACATTCTGGTCCAGTTTATCCACGCCATTCATGTTGGAGTTGTAGGCGATCACACACACTGGTTTAAACTGGGTCACTTTATGTCTCTGCCCCCTCTGCCACACATCAACCCCTTCCATTCTGTCTTGGTGGCAGGTTGTCACCATCTTCACGATTCGTTTGTCCTGCCAAGCTACCACCATCATGCGCCCGTTGTGCCGCACAATTCGTTCCCCTGCCCCCAGGTCAGACTTTTTGATATCCCGGATGATCAATGGCTCTCCCCTGTTTTTCCTGAGGGTTCCACAGACGTTTGTCTGTGCTCTCAGTAAGCGTTCGCACAGGGACACAGAATTATAGAAATTGTCCATGTAGACAGTATAACCATGGCCCTGGAGACGATCAAGCAGAGAGAACACTATCTCTGGCAGAGTACTACCTTCACCCACATAAGGCCGCAAGTTGAAGCAGTACCCTGTCGCAGAGTCACACAGAATGTACGATTTTATACCATACTTCACCGGCTTTTGTGGGTTATACACTCGGAACGATAGGCGCCCCCGCCACTGCATCATGCCCTCATCAATGCAAATGTTTTCTCCTGGCTGGTACAGTTCTTTGCATTTCCCAACAAGATAATCTAACACTGGGCGGACTTTGTACATTTTATCAGCAGTATTTTGTGTGGCATTGTTATTGAAATGGAGGAACCGCCATATAATTTGAAATCTGTTCCTGGACATTGTCTGGCTGAAATATGGTGTTGCATCTATTTCCTCTACACTCCAGTATAAGTCAAGGCTTGGCTTTTTGATGTAGCCAGTGAGGAAACTCAGTGCAAAGAATGTTTTCAGTTCTGGGACTGACACTGGCTTCCAGGCATTACCTCTGCTGTGTGGTAGCGCCTCAGGGTTGGCTTCAAAGTACTGACGAGCATACAAGTTGGTCTGAGCGCGAATATGCTGCAGCAGCTCATCTGTCACAAACAGGTCTAGGTAATCGGCCGGCTCATTGGAGTCTAAGTCCGCCGCAGCGTTCTGAGGGCCCGGTGTTGCAGTAAACGCCAACCCCAGGGGTTCCCAGCCGGCTTGACACCAGCCCTGGTCCTGGTCCTGGTCGTGGTCCCAGCCCCTAGCTGACACACCTTTCTTTCTTTGTCCTCCACCACGAGGAGGGATGGGGGCCCTGCTGGACCCACCACCTGTAACACATAATTACCATAATGATTAGCAACAGGTGCCCATAATACAACTGGAGGAAAATGGTGTTCATGTAACAAGGACTGAATGGGGGTTAATTCTTACCTCTGTCACGTCCATTATCGGAGCGATCTGGCTCCCGCTCCGGCGATGAGGCTGTGTCGGTGTCAGACGAAACAGACGGCAGCCATTCGTCTGACGTATCCGGGTCTGGTTCACTGGGACCCTCTGAACCGGATTCACCTGGGCCATGCTGGTGCCCTCGGTCCTTCGAAGGCACATGGTGCGCACCACACCCGCTCCCTCTGCCCTTCTTCTTTGCTGGGTATCTCCGACCTACTCTCCCTTCTCTTTCCCCCTCACCTGCCGCAGTATCTCCTGAAATACTCCTAAACCTGCTTTCTTCCACCGCCAGCTGCCTCAGTTCGCTACATCTCCGCTTTTTCGCCATCTTCACTCAACCTCGTCCTTCTTCCTCTGCCAACACCAGTTGTACCCCACCCACAAACCGATTCCCATGGTCCCCGCCTACAGGATTCAAAATTCAATGAGTACACGCCTCATTTTCAGTGACAGGCGACAGGACCTCCAGGAACCAGGGGTCTAATGGCCAGGATGTAACCCGCCCAGAAGGCCCGGTTCTGGGGGTAAAAAGGCAGGGCATCTGGACCCCTGGAACCACATAGAACCAGGGGTCAAAAGGCCGGGCGTTAGACCCACCAATAAGGCTCTGGTGGGACTTAGAAAAATTTCAGATTCACTCTGGTAGTACCATGCCTCTGGTGGGACTTAGAAAAATTTCAGATTCACTCTGGTAGTACCATGCCTCTGGTGGGACTTAGAATAATTTCAGCTTCATTCTGGTAGTACCATGCCTCTGGTGGGACTTAGAAAAATTTCAGATTCACTCTGGTAGTACCATGCCTCTGGTGGGACTTAGAATAATTTCAGCTTCATTCTGGTAGTACCATGCCTCTGGTGGGACTTAGAAAAATGTAAGCTTCACTCCTGGTAGTACCATGCCTCTGGTGGGACTTAGAAAAATTTCAGCTTCATTCTGGTAGTACCATGCCTCTGGTGGGACTTAGAAAAATTTCAGCCTCACTCTGGTAGTACCATGCCTCCAGTTCAGAAAAATGACAAAGTCCAACTTTCAGACGTAGCGAGTTTTGCCTCTTGGTAGTTGCTGGGGACCTGTCTATTTTGCCAGACGTGATTGAGTTTTGCTTCTTGGTAGTTGCTGGGGCCTCCCCATTCAAAGTCAATGGAGACACCTTCTGCATAGTGCATTTAGCACTTTCTTGGGAGGTTTTTTTTCACGTGCTTCCCCCATTTCAGAAACCACGATTTTAAGTGGTGTTCCTCCAGGCGCAGGCAGGCAGGATTCGCAGGGTACCTTCCCCGGACCAAAATGAAGGGACATCTGTTCCCTTTTGTTGCTTTTTCCCCTGCCATCCTCCGGAAGCTAACAGCAAGCCTCCAATGGGACTTGCTTCACCCCGGTAGTACCATGCCTCCAGTTTAGAAAAATGACAAAGTCCCACTTTCACACGTAGCGAGTTTTGCCTCTTGGTGGTTGCTGGGGACCTGGAGCCCCATAGAACCAGGGGTAAAAAGGCCGGGCCTTGACCCAGCCTGAAGGCCCCATTCTGGGGCAGAGGAGCCGGGCACGTGGACCCCTGGAGCCCCATAGAACCAGGGGTAAAAAGGCCAGGCTTTAGACCCAGCCTTAAGGCCCCATTCTGGGGCACAGTAGCCGGGCACGTGGACCCCTGGAGCCCCGTAGAACCAGGGGTAATAGGGCTGGGCCTTGACCCAGCCTGAAGGCCCCGTTCTGGGGCAGAGGAGCAGGGCACGTGGACCCCTGGAGCCCCATAGAACCAGGGGTAAAAAGGCCGGGCCTTGACCCAGCCTGAAGGCCCCATTCTGGGGCAGAGGAGAAGGGCACGTGGACCCCTGGAGCCCCATAGAACCAGGGGTAAAAAGGCCGGGCCTTGACCCAGCCTGAAGGCCCCATTCTGGGGCAGAGGAGAAGGGCACTTGGACCCCTCGAGCCCCATAGAACCAGGGGTAAAAAGGCCAGGCTTTAGACCCAGCCTTAAGGCCCCATTCTGGGGCACAGTAGCCGGGCACGTGGACCCCTGGAGCCCCGTAGAACCAGGGGTAATAGGGCTGGGCCTTGACCCAGCCTGAAGGCCCCATTCTGGGGCAGAGGAGAAGGGCACGTGGACCCCTGGAGCCCCGTAGAACCAGGGGTAATAGGGCCGGGCCTTGACCCAGCCTTAAGGCCCCATTCTGGGGCACAGTAGCCGGGCACGTGGACCCCTGGAGCCCCGTAGAACCAGGGGTAATAGGGCTGGGCCTTGACCCAGCCTGAAGGCCCCGTTCTGGGGCAGAGGAGCAGGGCACGTGGACCCCTGGAGCCCCATAGAACCAGGGGTAAAAAGGCCAGGCTTTAGACCCAGCCTTAAGGCCCCATTCTGGGGCACAGTAGCCGGGCACGTGGACCCCTGGAGCCCCGTAGAACCAGGGGTAATAGGGCTGGGCCTTGACCCAGCCTGAAGGCCCCATTCTGGGGCAGAGGAGAAGGGCACGTGGACCCCTGGAGCCCCATAGAACCAGGGGTAAAAAGGCCAGGCTTTAGACCCAGCCTTAAGGCCCCATTCTGGGGCACAGTAGCCGGGCACGTGGACCCCTGGAGCCCCGTAGAACCAGGGGTAATAGGGCTGGGCCTTGACCCAGCCTGAAGGCCCCGTTCTGGGGCAGAGGAGCAGGGCACGTGGACCCCTGGAGCCCCATAGAACCAGGGGTAAAAAGGCCAGGCTTTAGACCCAGCCTTAAGGCCCCATTCTGGGGCACAGTAGCCGGGCACGTGGACACCTGGAGCCCCGTAGAACCAGGGGTAATAGGGCTGGGCCTTGACCCAGCCTGAAGGCCCCATTCTGGGGCAGAGGAGAAGGGCACGTGGACCCCTGGAGCCCCATAGAACCAGGGGTAAAAAGGCCGGGCCTTGACCCAGCCTGAAGGCCCCATTCTGGGGCAGAGGAGAAGGGCACGTGGACCCCTGGAGCCCCATAGAACCAGGGGTAAAAAGGCCGGGCCTTGACCCAGCCTGAAGGCCCCATTCTGGGGCAGAGGAGAAGGGCACGTGGACCCCTGGAGCCCCGTAGAACCAGGGGTAATAAGGCTGGGCCTTGACCCAGCCTGAAGGCCCCATTCTGGGGCACAGTAGCCGGGCACGTGGACCCCTGGAGCCCCGTAGAACCAGCGGTAATAAGGCTGGGCCTTGACCCAGCCTGAAGGCCCCATTCTGGGGCACAGTAGCCGGGCACGTGGACCCCTGGAGCCCCATAGAACCAGGGGTAAAAAGACCAGGCCTTAACCCAGCCTGAAGGCCCCATTCTGGGGCAGAGTAGCCGGGCACGTGGACCCCTGGAGCCCCGTAGAACCAGGGGTAATAGGGCTGGGCCTTAACCCAGCCTGAAGGCCCCATTCTGGGGCAGAGGAGCCGGGTACGTGGACCCCTGGAGCCCTATAGAACCAGGGGTCTAACCCTGGGACCTATACCCGAAAAAAGGCTCCCTATCCCCGGCCACAATCTAGACACACCCGGCCCCTACAGGACCTCCAGGGACCGACCGCCCCAGTCGGTCCCTGGTACCCCAAACTTAAGCCCCCTCCTTGGGCTAAACCCCTTCAACCGGCGCCGTAAGACAACCAGAGCCTTGGTACTACAAAATGAAAAAATATCAGAAATTTTTCTAAGTCCACACAATACTTTGAAAAATTTCCTCTATCTTTATCTTTGTAGTACCAAGGGTTTTTTTTTTATTTTTTGGGAATTTTTCTAAGTCCCACTTAGAAATATTTTTACATAGCCTTGGTACTACAAAACCATTGGTAGACATTTTTCTAAGTCCACACATTACAAAGTCCCACTCTCATACGTAGCGTGTTTTGCCTAGCGGGAGTTCCTGGGCACGTGGAACCACATAGAACCAGGGGTAAAATGGCCAGCCTTTATACCCAGCCTCAAGGCCCCAATCTGGGGTACAGTAGCCGGGCACGTGGACCCCTGGAGCCCCATAGAACCAGGGGTAATAAGGCCGGGCCTTGACCCAGCCTGAAGGCCCCATTCTGGGGCACAGTAGCCGGGCACGTGGACCCCTGGAGCCCCATAGAACCAGGGGTAAAATGGCCCGGCTTTAGACCCAGCCTCGAGGCCCCATTCTGGGGCAGAGTAGAGCAACATATGGACCCCTGTGAAAAATGACAAAGTCCAACAAAATTTCAGCTTCACTCCTGGTAGTACCATGCCTCTGGTGGGACTTAGAAAAATTTCAGCCTCACTCTGGTAGTACCATGCCTCCAGTTCAGAAAAATGACAAAGTCCAACTTTCAGACGTGGCGAGTTTTGCCTCTTGGTAGTTGCTGGGGACCTGTCTATTTTGCCAGACGTGATTGAGTTTTGCTTCTTGGTAGTTGCTGGGGCCTCCCCATTCAAGGTCAATGGAGACACCTTCTGCATAGTGCATTTAACACTTTTTTGGGAGGTATTTTTTCACGTGCTTCCCCCATTTCAGAAACCACGATTTTAAGTGGTGTTCCTCCAGGCGCAGGCAGGCAGGATTCGCAGGGCACCTTCCCCGGACCAAAATGAAGGGACATCTGTTCCCTTTTGTTGCTTTTTCCCCTGCCATCCTTGCTTCACCCCGGTAGTACCATGCCTCCAGTTTAGAAAAATGACAAAGTCCCACTTTCACACGTAGCGAGTTTTGCCTCTTGGTAGTTGCTGGGGACCTGGAGCACCATAGAACCGGGGGTAAAAAAGCCGGGCCTTGACCCAGCCTGAAGGCCCCATTCTGGGGCAGAGGAGCCGGGCAACTGGACCCCTGGAGCCCCATAGAACCAGGGGTAAAAAGGCCGGGCCTTGACCCAGCCTGAAGGCCCCATTCTGGGGCACAGTAGCTGGGCACGTGGACCCCTGTGAAAAATGACAAAGTCCCACTTTCACACGTAGCGAGTTTTGCCTCTTGGTAGTTGCTGGGGACCTGGAGCCCCATAGAACCAGGGGTAAAAAGGCCGGGCCTTGACCCAGCCTGAAGGCCCCATTCTGGGGCACAGTAGCTGGGCACGTGGACCCCTGTGAAAAATGACAAAGTCCCACTTTCACACGTAGCGAGTTTTGCCTCTTGGTAGTTGCTGGGGACCTGGAGCCCCATAGAACCAGGGGTAAAAAGGCCGGGCCTTGACCCAGCCTGAAGGCCCCATTCTGGGGCACAGTAGCCGGGCACGTGGACCCCTGGAGCCCCATAGAACCAGGGGTAAAATGGCCCGGCTTTAGACCCAGCCTCGAGGCCCCATTCTGGGGCAGAGTAGAGCAACATATGGACCCCTGTGAAAAATGACAAAGTCCAACAAAATTTCAGCTTCACTCCTGGTAGTACCATGCCTCTGGTGGGACTTAGAAAAATTTCAGCCTCACTCTGGTAGTACCATGCCTCCAGTTCAGAAAAATGACAAAGTCCAACTTTCAGACGTAGCGAGTTTTGCCTCTTGGTAGTTGCTGGGGACCTGTCTATTTTGCCAGACGTGATTGAGTTTTGCTTCTTGGTAGTTGCTGGGGCCTCCCCATTCAAGGTCAATGGAGACACCTTCTGCATAGTGCATTTAACACTTTTTTGGGAGGTATTTTTTCACGTGCTTCCCCCATTTCAGAAACCACGATTTTAAGTGGTGTTCCTCCAGGCGCAGGCAGGCAGGATTCGCAGGGCACCTTCCCCGGACCAAAATGAAGGGACATCTGTTCCCTTTTGTTGCTTTTTCCCCTGCCATCCTTGCTTCACCCCGGTAGTACCATGCCTCCAGTTTAGAAAAATGACAAAGTCCCACTTTCACACGTAGCGAGTTTTGCCTCTTGGTAGTTGCTGGGGACCTGGAGCACCATAGAACCGGGGGTAAAAAAGCCGGGCCTTGACCCAGCCTGAAGGCCCCATTCTGGGGCAGAGGAGCCGGGCAACTGGACCCCTGGAGCCCCATAGAACCAGGGGTAAAAAGGCCGGGCCTTGACCCAGCCTGAAGGCCCCATTCTGGGGCACAGTAGCTGGGCACGTGGACCCCTGTGAAAAATGACAAAGTCCCACTTTCACACGTAGCGAGTTTTGCCTCTTGGTAGTTGCTGGGGACCTGGAGCCCCATAGAACCAGGGGTAAAAAGGCCGGGCCTTGACCCAGCCTGAAGGCCCCATTCTGGGGCACAGTAGCTGGGCACGTGGACCCCTGTGAAAAATGACAAAGTCCCACTTTCACACGTAGCGAGTTTTGCCTCTTGGTAGTTGCTGGGGACCTGGAGCCCCATAGAACCAGGGGTAAAAAGGCCGGGCCTTGACCCAGCCTGAAGGCCCCATTCTGGGGCACAGTAGCTGGGCACGTGGACCCCTGTGAAAAATGACAAAGTCCCACTTTCACACGTAGCGAGTTTTGCCTCTTGGTAGTTGCTGGGGACCTGGAGCCCCATAGAACCAGGGGTAAAAAGGCCGGGCCTTGACCCAGCCTGAAGGCCCCATTCTGGGGCACAGTAGCTGGGCACGTGGACCCCTGTGAAAAATGACAAAGTCCCACTTTCACACGTAGCGAGTTTTGCCTCTTGGTAGTTGCTGGGGACCTGGAGCCCCATAGAACCAGGGGTAAAAAGGCCGGGCCTTGACCCAGCCTGAAGGCCCCATTCTGGGGCACAGTAGCTGGGCACGTGGACCCCTGGAGCCCCGTAGAACCAGGGGTAAAAAGACCAGGCCTTGACCCAGCCTGAAGGCCCCATTCTGGGGCACAGTAGCCGGGCACGTGGACCCCTGGAGCCCCGTAGAACCAGGGGTAATAAGGCCGGGCCTTGACCCAGCCTGAAGGCCCCATTCTGGGGCACAGTAGCCAGGCATGTGGACCCCTGGAGCCCCGTAGAACCAGGGGTAATAAGGCTGGGCCTTGACCCAGCCTGAAGGCCCCATTCTGGGGCACAGTAGCCGGGCACGTGGACCCCTGGAGCCCCGTAGAACCAGGGGTAATAAGGCTGGGCCTTGACCCAGCCTGAAGGCCCCATTCTGGGGCACAGTAGCCGGGCACGTGGACCCCTGGAGCTCCATAGAACCAGGGGTAAAAAGACCAGGCCTTAACCCAGCCTGAAGGCCCCATTCTGGGGCAGAGTAGCCGGGCACGTGGACCCCTGGAGCCCCATAGAACCAGGGGTCTAACCCTGGGACCTATACCCGAAAAAAGGCTCCCTATCCCCGGTCACAATCTAGACACACCTGGCCCCTACAGGACCTCCAGGGACCGACCGCCCCAGTCGGTCCCTGGTACCCCAAACTTAAGCCCCCTCCTCGGGCTAAACCCCTTCAACCAGCGCCGTAAGACAACCAGAGCCTTGGTACTACAAAACGAAAAAATATCAGAAATTTTTCTAAGTCCACACAATACTTTGAAAAATTTCCACAAGGAAATTTTTTTCAGAGTCCCATGTGGACTTAGAAAATTTTCTATCTTTCCATTTGTAGTACCAAGGGTTTTTTTTACTTTTTGGAATTTTTCTAAGTCCCACTTAGAAATATTTTTACATAGCCTTTGTACTACAAAACCATAGGTAGAATTTTTTCTAAGTCCACACAGTACAAAGTCCCACTCTCATATGTAGTTCCTGGGCACGTGGAACCACATAGAACCAGGGGTAAAATGGCCAGCCTTTATACCCAGCCTGAAGGCCTCATTCTGGGGCACACTAGCCGGGCACGTGGACACCTGGAGCCCCATAGAACCAGGGGTAAAAAGGCCGGGCCTTGACCCAGCCTGAAGGCCCCATTCTGGGGCACAGTAGCTGGGCACGTGGACCCCTGTGAAAAATGACAAAGTCCCACTTTCACACGTAGCGAGTTTTGCCTCTTGGTAGTTGCTGGGGACCTGGAGCCCCATAGAACCAGGGGTAAAAAGGCCGGGCCTTGACCCAGCCTGAAGGCCCCATTCTGGGGCACAGTAGCCGGGCACGTGGACCCCTGGAGCCCCATAGAACCAGGGGTAAAAAGGCCAGGCTTTATACCCAGCCTCAAGGCCCCATTCTGGGGCACAGTAGCCGGGCACGTGGACCCCTGGAGCCCCATAGAACCAGGGGTAAAAAGGCCCGGCTTTAGACCCAGCCTCGAGGCCCCATTCTGGGGCAGAGTAGAGCAACATATGGACCCCTGTGAAAAATGACAAAGTCCAACAAAATTTCAGCTTCACTCTGGTAGTACCATGCCTCTGGTGGGACTTAGAATAATTTCAGCCTCCCTCTGGTAGTACCATGCCTCCAGTTCAGAAAAATGACAAAGTCCAACTTTCAGACGTAGCGAGTTTTGCCTCTTGGTAGTTGCTGGGGACCTGTCTATTTTGCCAGACGTGATTGAGTTTTGCTTCTTGGTAGTTGCTGGGGCCTCCCCATTCAAGGTCAATGGAGACACCTTCTGCATAGTGCATTTAACACTTTTTTGGGAGGTATTTTTTCACGTGCTTCCCCCATTTCAGAAACCACGATTTTAAGTGGTGTTCCTCCAGGCGCAGGCAGGCAGGATTCGCAGGGTACCTTCCCCGGACCAAAATGAAGGGACATCTGTTCCCTTTTGTTGCTTTTTCCCCTGCCATCCTCCGGAAGCTAACAGCAAGCCTCCATTGGGACTTGCTTCACCCCGGTAGTACCATGCCTCCAGTTTAGAAAAATGACAAAGTCCCACTTTCACACGTAGCGAGTTTTGCCTCTTGGTAGTTGCTGGGGACATGGAGCCCCATAGAACCAGGGGTAAAAAGGCCGGGCCTTGACCCGGCCTGAAGGCCCCATTCTGGGGCACAGTAGCTGGGCAACTGGACCCCTGGAGCCCCATAGAACCAGGGGTAAAAAGTCCCAGCTTTAGACCCAGCCTCAAGGCCCCATTCTGGGGCACACTAGCCGGTCACATGGACCCCTGGAGCCCCATAGAATCAGGGCTCAGGAGGCCAGGCTTTATACCCAGCCTCAAGGCCCCATTCTGGGGCACACTAGCCGGTCACGTGGACCCCTGGAGCCCCATAGAACCAGGGCTCAGGAGGCCAGGCTTTATACCCAGCCTCAAGGCCCCATTCTGGGGGACAGTAGCCGGGCACGTGGACCCCTGGAGCCCCAAAGAACCAGGGGTAAAAAGGCTGGGCCTTGACCCAGCCTGAAGGCCCCATTCTGGGGCAGAGTAGCCGGTCACGTGGACCCCTGGAGCCCCATAGAACCAGGGCTCAGGAGGCCAGGCTTTATACCCAGCCTCAAGGCCCCATTCTGGGGCACACTAGCCGGTCACGTGGACCCCTGGAGCCCCATAGAACCAGGGCTCAGGAGGCCAGGCTTTATACCCAGCCTCAAGGCCCCATTCTGGGGCAGAGTAGCCGGTCACGTGGACCCCTGGAGCCCCATAGAACCAGGGCTCAGGAGGCCAGGCTTTATACCCAGCCTCAAGGCCCCATTCTGGGGCACACTAGCCGGTCACATGGACCCCTGGAGCCCCATAGAACCAGGGCTCAGGAGGCCAGGCTTTATACCCAGCCTCAAGGCCCCATTCTGGGGCAGAGTAGCCGGTCACGTGGACCCCTGGAGCCCCATAGAACCAGGGCTCAGGAGGCCAGGCTTTATACCCAGCCTCAAGGCCCCATTCTGGGGCAGAGTAGCCGGTCACGTGGACCCCTGGAGCCCCATAGAACCAGGGGTCTAACCCTGGGACCTATACCCGAAAAAAGGCTCCCTATCCCCGGCCACAATCTAGACACACCCGGCCCCTACTGGACCTCCAGGGACCGACCGCCCCAGTCGGTCCCTGGTACCCCAAACTTAAGCCCCCTCCTCGGGCTAAACCCCTTCAACCGGCGCCGTAAGTCAACCAGAGCCTTGGTAGTACAAAACGAAAAAATATCAGAAATTTTTCTAAGTCCAACGTGGACTTAGAAAAATTTCTATCTTTCCATTTGTAGTACCAAGGGTTTTTTTTATTTTTTGGAATTTTTCTAAGTCCAACGTGGACTTAGAAAATTTTCTATCTTTCCATTTGTAGTACCAAGGGTTTTTTTTATTTTTTGGAATTTTTCTAAGTCCAACGTGGACTTAGAAAATTTTCTATCTTTCCATTTGTAGTACCAAGGGTTTTTTTTATTTTTTGGAATTTTTCTAAGTCCAACGTGGACTTAGAAAATTTTCTATCTTTCCATTTGTAGTACCAAGGGTTTTTTTTATTTTTTGGAATTTTTCTAAGTCCAACGTGGACTTAGAAAATTTTCTATCTTTCCATTTGTAGTACCAAGGGTTTTTTTTTATTTTTTGGAATTTTTCTAAGTCCAACGTGGACTTAGAAAATTTTCTATCTTTCCATTTGTAGTACCAAGGGTTTTTTTTATTTTTTGGAATTTTTCTAAGTCCAACGTGGACTTAGAAAATTTTCTATCTTTCCATTTGTAGTACCAAGGGTTTTTTTTTATTTTTTGGAATTTTTCTAAGTCCAACGTGGACTTAGAAAATTTTCTATCTTTCCATTTGTAGTACCAAGGGTTTTTTTTTATTTTTTGGAATTTTTCTAAGTCCAACGTGGACTTAGAAAATTTTCTATCTTTCCATTTGTAGTACCAAGGGTTTTTTTTTATTTTTTTAAATTTTTCTAAGTCCAACGTGGACTTAGAAAATTTTCTATCTTTCCATTTGTAGTACCAAGGGTTTTTTTTATTTTTTGGAATTTTTCTAAGTCCAAAGTGGACTTAGAAATATTCCAAAAAAGGTTAAAAAAACCCTTGGTACTACAAATGGAAAGATAAAATTTTCTAAGTCCACACTGGACTTAGAAATATTCCAAAAAGGTTAAAAAAAACCCTCTTGGGATTAGGAGGAGGCCGTTTACCCTGCTCACGTTCCCTCTTACTTTATGTGAGTGTCTTTTCTCCCTGAGCCTCTCACGATGGTCTGAGACCCCAGCTCACGTTCCCTTCTGCTCCACGGGAGTGTCTGTTCTCCCTGAGCCTCTCACGATGGTCTGAGACCCCAGCTCACGTTCCCTTCTGCTCTACGGGAGTGCCTGTTCTCCCTGAGCCTCTCACGATGGTCTGAGACCCCAGCTCACGTTCCCTTCTGCTCTACGGGAGTGTCTGTTCTCCCTGAGCCTCTCACGATGGTCTGAGACCCCAGCTCACGTTCCCTTCTGCTCTACGGGAGTGTCTCTTCTCCCTGAGCCTCTCACGATGGTCTGAGACCCCAGCTCACGTTCCCTTCGTACCGCCCCAGTCAAACTCCCCACCTGCCAATGTGGGGTCAGAACCGGCAGAGCCGGACGCATGAAGAGAGAGCCCCGCCTGCTCGGGACTCACCTCACCGACCAAAGGAACCATAACTGATTTAATGAGCCATTCGTAGTTTCACTGTACCGACCTTCCAGCGGTTTAATATGTGGGACAAGCATATGCTGCTATACTGGAGGATCAACTAGGATAGCCCCGAAGGTGGAGCCCACCCGCGGCAGTGCGGTGATCCGAGGGGGCGGAGGAGGCGATCCAAGGCCCCCAGGAGAGTCGCCGGTCCCGAGGAGGGCATCCCCAACCCCCCCCTGTGAGCCCTTTAGTAGGGCGGGACGGGAAAGGGGCCTCCTCGGTTAGGGCGACAGACCTGGGCGGGGGCCAGGGAAAAGGAACACACCGCCCCCTCAGAGCGCACCGCGCGAGCAGCGCGCACCCCGGGGTTATACACAGCCGCTGGGGCCAGCGCTCCGCCGCCGGAGCTGTAACCGCGCCCACTGCCGTGTGTGAACAAGGATAAGAGAAACATAGTTATTTATAACGGACCCGCGTAAGCTCTGGCCGCCGTGACCGGGACCGCAACCCGCCGCCGGGTTAGACGGACCCCAGGCACCGCCTGGCACTCGCGGATACCGTTGGAGAGCCACTGAGGGAGACAGCGCATCTCTGTCCCGCATCCTCTCCTGGAGGCCGGAGCCCTGTCCTCCCCTCCCGAATACCTAACGTGTACCAGCCCGCAATGTTGAAGGAACCTACCGCTGAACCGACAAACGGAGAGCATAGGCCCTTCAGAGGCGGGGCTTCATAAATGCCTTTCGATCTGGAGGTTCGGAGGGCATAAATCCAATAAAGGGATCCGATGTCCCTCTATCTTTGCACGGGTAACGCACCCTCCGAAGCTGGCCTCTTATTACACTGGAGCACCACCAGTTAAAACTCTCGTTCCTTATAACGTGGATGTACTTGAAAAAATACCTCCCAGAAAAGTGCTAAATGCACTATGCAGAAGGTGTCTCCATTGACTTTGAATAGGGATGCCCTAGCAACTACCAAAGAGCAAAATCCGTTTACGTGTGGCAAAGTGTGGACTTAGAAATATTTCAGCTTCACCCGGGTAGTACCATGCCTCTATAAAAATATTTCTAAGTCCACAGCTTCACCCGGGTAGTACCATGCCTCTATAAAAATATTTCTAAGTCCACACTTTGCCACACGTAAACGGATTTTGCTCTTTGGTAGTTGCTAGGGCATCCCCATTCAAAGTCAACGGGGACACCGCCTGCATAGTGCATTTAGCGCTTTTCTGGGAGGTATTTTTTCAAGTACATCCACGTTACAAGGAACGAGAGTTTTAACTGGTGGCGCTCCAGTGTGGACTTAGAAATATTTTTATGGAGGCATGGTACTACAAAACCAGACTGGACTTATACCTTTATATTATATAAATATGATTATGCCTTCATATGCAGCCCCAGACCAGAGCGTTATGGGCGGATTAAACGCGCGGCTTCAGACCGCTGATCTCCGGTCCGTTTAGAGGGGGCGCATGCTCTGTTATTCTGCCCATAAACAGAGCATTATGAGCGGATTAAACGCGCGGCTTCACACCGCTGATCCCCGGTCCGTTTAGAAGGGGCGCATGCTCTGTTATTCTGCCCATAAACAGAGCATTATGAGCGGATTAAACGCGCGGCTTCAGACCGCTGATCCCCGGTCCGTTTAGAGGGTGCGCATGCTCTGTTATTCTGCCCATAAACAGAGCATTATGAGCGGATTAAACGCGCGGCTTCAGACCGCTGATCCCCGGTCCGTTTAGAGGGGGCGCATGCTCTGTTATTCTGCCCCATAAAAAGAGCATTATGAGCGGTTTAATTTACCTGGGCTTTACACCATGGTTCCGGGACATTTTAGGGGTCCAATCTGCTCAGGAGGATCTAAAATAGCGGAGCACTTGGAAACCAGTCTGATTTTCAGTGACAGGCTGCGCGAGACCGCTCCCCGCCCCTCGCCCGTGATTGACGTATATATGCGTCGATGGCAGTGAGCGTAAGTATTTCAATTGACGTATATATACGTCAATGGCAGTGAGTGAGTTAAAAAAAAAAAAAAAAACACATCGCTTTGTTTCCAGCTGTTGTTGGAGGTAGAAAGATGACGTGAGGCGGAACAACAGTTTACTTATACTTCCACATACATGTCCATGACGTAGTGATGAGGCATCTCTGATTGGCTCAGAATGCGTGAAGGAACACTCCCCCCTCCCCTCTGACTCTGTGTGTGTTTACCATCCCAGAGGGGGATATGAGAAATCACAAAGACGTTTATAGACATGTGTCTTTTACAAGCTAAAAGACTTATGTTATTGTAGAAATGGACAGGATGTCAAGTATTTGATGGTAGCACGTGTTTGCCTTTGGTAAAGATTACAAACTCAAAGAGAAATAAAAAACATTTAATACAATGAATCTGCTAAAGGGCACATGCACACGGTTGTGCATGTGTGTGTGTGTGTGTGTGAATACAGGTGTGTTTCAGTGTGTATGAGAAATACCATGGCTCTGTAACAGTCTGAGTGTGTGTTTTAGATCAGAGTCCACTGGAACTCCTCAGCCCCCTCACTAGTTAATATTAGCCACTGCTCGTATGAGAAACTGACAGCTCTTTGTGAATGCTGCTAAAATAGGCACAGCTAGGTCCACACACACTGACTGATCATCCCCACCACTTCTACACACACATGAAGAGCACACACTCACACATCAACTCTAAACTCTAAGAAAAGACTTTGTGAACCACAGCCAGAGAGGGAGCAGCCCGTCTGACGCCAACACCAAAAAGCAGGTGAGGGTAAGTGTGTGTTGATACTAGTGGCCAGTGGGTGGTGGTTTTGAGGTATGACGAAAGAGTAAAGCCCCCAACGGTCAGCGTTAGTGTGTCAACTGTCAATCTGAGAAAGCAAGGTCAGATGAGAGAAACTGGGCTTTTCTGTGTTTAGAATCAAACCACGAGCTTCGGGTTTGGATCAGTGTTAATACAGCTGGAGGCAGAACACACCAGCCTGTGGGCACACACAAGTATTTTAAAGTCCCAAACAGCTTTCTCCTGCATGAATGACATTTTGATGGAGTTTGAGTATGAGAAGTTGTCTATCACCACACTGTGAGAGAGCCCACCTCAGCAGGGTCACAATGACCTCCAAGTTAACCATGACGTCATGTGATCTGAAATACATGTGAGCTGCAGCAGACACATTCTGTTGGAATGGGGTCAAAGAGCTTAAGCACATAGCGGTACATGCTCATTACCAGGGTTCATTCTTGTGGCATCACTTTTATGTTGTCTAACAAAGAGGTTGTACTGAATTCATGACTTCTCCTTGAACTCCAAAAGCCCTCAGAGGCTGCGCTTCCAGTTTGCTATTAGTACCATTAAACCTTAAATTATGACCTTTGTTTTCTTCAATTGTGTATGTGAGGAGCAAACTGCTGTGGGAAAAAAAGAAAGTGAGAAACAATTCCCTTCTGTACTGCTTTTTATAGACATAAAATAACATAATTGGCAGTTCCTTCCGTCTTATACTTCCACTATGTTTCATGAAAATCAGTGAAGCAGGTTTGTTGAAGCCTGTTGATCTGTAAATAATAAACAATAACAGCACACAATGATAGAAACAAAGTAAAACAAGACGTTACAAATGTACAATATACATTTAAGTTTATTCCAACAATACATTTTTTTGCTTTAAATATTAACAGTGTAAAGGTTTCATCCAGTTTGCTGGTAAATTTTGCACATTTTTATTTAGTCTAATAGCTGCCATGTATCTGATGAGTTAAATAAAAGCTGCTCTAAACCAACTGATGTTAACGCAGTGACTTCAATATATGTTAGAGAAATGCAGAATTAGATTTTTATTGTGTCATGATGGTTTCTTCTGTGCGACACATTATTCATAATTTCTAAGATGTTCCTAGAAAGTTCCGGGGTCTTGACTTCATCTCCACACTCTTGAAGGAGTACCGTTCTCCAGTTCTTCCATCTGTCAGGATGTACCACGTTCCCCAGTAGATACCATTGGTCACGCCACTGTATCGGCCCCGGTAATAATGTCCATTAAGGTTAGCTGCCAAACAGGCATCAAACCACCAACCTGTGCCATAGTACTGTCCACAGTTTCCAGAGGCGTAACGATCATTGTCTTTGTCAGCTGTACTGAAGGCTCTTCCATCATGGTTATAACGTTTGCTGTAGCTTAAAGCATTGCCTGCATCTCCAGAGTACTCCCGTGCTGTCAGGCGATATCTGGAAGAAACAACATTTATGAGGGTTGTCTTTTAATCTATTGTTTCTTTGGCAGAATTTCTACAATTCTATAAATACAGCACTGATGAAAGGAGAACACCATACTACTAACTTTTATCCAAGATCTCTCACAGATGTTCATTTGACTTTCTGACTTCAAAGATCAAAGTGAATGATTTATATATTGATATCATAATTTCAATGTGTATTTTATTTCATATTTATTTGTAAAGAGACAACTATATAGAGTAGACCTGTGGCACACACCTAAGATATCATACACGCACATTTGCAAAGCCATTTTCTACATGTACATTTAAATATAAAACAACTCATCAACACATAAAGACATTGCAAACCACAAACTAATCAATAAGCACATATATTGAATACATTTGAACTGTGCAATGTGATTGGTTAAACCCAAAAACATGTCTCACAAGACAAGAAATAGCAGGTCATTGATGACCACATTACTGACCCTTAAAAGTTAAACCTGGTTGAGGTTGTGAAGGTAATAGGGATATTGATCCTCAAATGGAAAAAAGCAGTTTATTCAAATTAAGTTGGATGTAAAAAGCCCTCACAACCAATATACTGTATACGAGAAGAACCATGATGTTGATGATCTATGGAGTCTGATTATATAGACAAGCTCATATAAATATGTTAAAACTTCAATTCTAATGTTCCTATCACATGTTGCAACTGGGCCTGAAAGAAGTGTTAGGGAAAATGAGTTTGATGTATCATGAGGTATATATGGTACCTTCTGTTTATCATATAATAGGCTCAATAAACTTCACCTCTGTGCCTCTGATGCCACTTTGAAGTTGCTGTAGGTTGCCTGTCTCTTCTGTTGGTGCCAGTCCTCCAGCTCGATGCGGAGCTGGTGTTGACCTGCTGAGGTGAGGGCATGCAGTGCTGCGTTCCCCAGCCAATGTTCTCCCTGTGGACTCCCAAAGCCATCCCGGTATTCTTGCCAGGTCCTGTTGAAGTCCACTGAACCATCCTGCCGATTCTGGACCACTGTCCATCCACCACCCGCAGTCTCCATGTCACATTTAGCCTGAGCCAAAACAAAGACTTTGGTGTTATTAAAGGTAGATTTTACTGACCTACAAATAGCACATGTATTTCTAAAAGCAGGAGAGTTTGGTGGGGGTCTGTCTGTGTGTTTTATGAGTGTGGTCTATTTGAAATACCTCCAGTGCTGGCCTGTGCAGGTCTGGTTGGATAGTGTAGATTCCATTCTCTTTGATTCCGAGCCTGTAAATCTCGGCACAGTCCTGAGGATGTAACCTTTCCAAGGGGGTAACTTGGAGGCACATACAGTACTTATTTATTTCATGACGACTTATTCAGTGTGTCATGTGTCACCTGAATGTGGTTATTCCTACCTGTAGGGGTGTACTGCGTGATGCTCTTCAGGAAAAGGAGTAGATCTTTCTCGCCTTCTCTTCCCACAGCTGCACTCTCTGCCAGATTAAGTTTTAGGTTAGATATAAGAGACAGAAAATTTTAAAGTTGTCTTTATCGACACCTGAATAATAGAGTTTTAAAGCATCTTTAAAGAAGTATCTTGAAAACTATCATGAGTTTTCCAGAGGATATCAGGGTTCATGTGCTTCCACATTTTTACAAAAAAGAAAAAAAAATGTAAATAGTTGTAAACGTATAGCAGAAAACAATGTCCACAAAGCTTCAAAACAAATGTTGCTGAAGGCATCCACAGGAAACCAAATTCAACCATTAAGTCTGGAAAAAGTTGTGGATTCAGAGTGCTCCCCACTTTGCATCTGCACGAATTTGGCTTTGACAGTATCTAAAAAGGCTTTGGTGCTTAGTGAAAACTGCATACAGTATGTGTGTCTGTGTGTGCATGTACACAGAGTTCTTCTCATCCTTGTCAGTGCAGTTAAATTCCTATGCACTCACCTATGACCGACACTTAGCAGGCCTCATTGAGGTTTTGTTTACTATGCGTGGGGGAGTGACAGTGCTGGCATTTCTGTGTGTGTTGTAAAGGAGGGGGACATACATGTATAGTACTCACCCAGTCGCTTGGCCATTGCTCCGAGTGCCTGGCTGTGACAGTGGAGTTCACACTCTGTCAGCACAGCTGCCATTAGTGCCAGGATGCCCCCCAGAGAACTGCTCTCCTGGCCCGCATGACTCCAGGGGCCTCCTGTTTCCTGGAGAGAGCGCATGCAGCGCTGCAGCTGAACTAGACGCTCTTTGACACCTCCCGCCTGCAGAGACAATGCCAACGTATTCCCATTAACAGTAAATTTCAAATTGCTCACCAGGGCTCAACAACATGCTGAATTAAATGTAAATTTAGATTTTTAATCATGTACCTAAATTGTCAAATGAAATGCCCTTTGGTGACAATGGACTCAACAATTATTGAAAAATAAGTTTTTATCAAATTTGTTCTTTGAATATATTGATGTATACATATGTATGCTAGTATACATTCTCCTACCATTATTGCTATTTTTTCCTTTATAAAACATATTTTGATATTGTTGTCAATATTCCATATATGTGGTGTAAATATTGAACAAAACTAATGAATACTGCAAAATATTAAAATGTTAAAGCATCTATGTTGATGATTTTTTTTTTTGTCCAGCAAAAGTTGGTTATTTCTTCACTTTTGGAAATTGATCCATGAGTGTCTGAATGAATGTAAATAGTTTTTACATGTCTTTGTGTCACATTATGGAGTTGAAGGATTATCAAAGAAGTTGTTTAACACAATCTGATTTCCAGTAATAGGTCTGGGAAGTTTAATAATTATCTATCTACTATATTTATACCTGGGGTTCAAAGACTGTCTACAGAAAGTGACGGTTCATCATACAGAATAAATGTTTGGCTATTGCATTTCACATAATTTGACATTAAACTATGCATCTAAGAGTCAATCTATAAAATCAGATCTTTGATGTCATGCACAGAAAAAAGTCATCACTCTGTGTCACGTTTTGTGTTAGTCCATCTCTTACACTTACATCACCCTCTGTAATAATGTCACACACCTGTTGCAGCATGAGCTCATTTGATGAGGACATTTTTAAAGCAGGTCTAACTTTATCCCTTCTTTGATTGTAGACTGTCACTGCTCCAGGACAGTTAGGTGGTGCCAAGTTTAGTGTGCCTACTATCCCAAGAGAAAAGACCTGCTGGCCTGTGCCTGAAAGTACACCGCTCAATCTCTCTGGGACACGTGAATAAACAGTGTGGGGCTTAGCTCTGCTTCAACTGGGTGAATGATGTAAGGGCATTAATGTCTCAGAACCATCTCATTGTTACATGTTAGAGAGACATCAGACTGACTTTCAAATTATCTTGGTTAACAAATAAAATGTTACTTGAAGGTAGAAAAAAAAAAGATACCAAAAGTGAAAACAGCATCTTCATGCTGCATTCATTCTGGTATCACTCACCTTTGTCTGAGCCTGAGGGAAATCGTGCCTGTGCTCCAATCTTCGAGGAGCTTCTGAAATAGCAGGAAGTGAAACTCCTAATCTGCATGCTGATGTCCCAGTTTGACCCTCACAGGCCCCTGCACTAACACCTGGGATGGGAGCAGCTACCAGAGTGTCCCTGCAGGGAGGGTGTGTGCAGGCTGGTGAAGCATCTGAAGAGAGTAGTGCTCCCACATACAGTGACAGAAGAGGAAGCATACCAAGAAAACCAAGTGAAATCATGAGAAAATCCAGAGACTGATACTTGTCCTTTACCCTTGATGCTGGTGTCAATTGAACAGTCACCACCTTGTCTTCCAGAAACAAACCTCCCTTCTCGTTTTACCTATCTATGCTTTTGCAGACTTGACTTTATATCTCAATAACTACCTGCAAACATGAAAAGTTGTCACCTATTCTGTTTGGTTGGCCCAGTCTATTGTTGTGTGCACTTCTTCCAGACTCCTCTTCCTTTTTATCCCCAGTTCATCTCACTCCTGGTCCTCCTCTTTCCCCTGCTCTCTCTCTCTCTCTCTCTCTCTCTCTCTCTCTCTCTCTCTCTCTCTCGCTCTCTCTCTCTCTCTCTCTCTCTCTCTCTCTCTCTCTGTTAGTGAGGGTGCTTTGGCTCAGATTCCTAGATAACTGCGGCACTCTTTGCTGTCTGACACGGACTAATGCACCCACCCCCTGACACACACACACACACACACACAACCAGTGCATCTCCTTAACACAACTCATTCTCTCTCCCTTTGACTCCAGCTAAACACACATGCATTTTTAGACTGTCTGAGGATGAACAAAAATTCTACTCCATCCTAAATGCAGATGAAGTTTAAAATTATTCATGTTCTACCAACACCTTTGACAGATGAAAGCACTTTTTCCTAGTTCTTCTTGCTCTCCAGTGTTATAATACATCCCTCGTATCCTATCAACTTTTCAAATTAATTTCTCTTCATCTCATGTATCAATGAGCAGACATTAACTTTGTACTCATCGACATATGCTGCAATGTTTGTAGAGATGAAAATGCAGCAGATGCCCCAAGTATGTGAATGTGAAAGGAGTTCACTTCCATCTCTCACAGCACTTTTTTCCCTCTCACGTTCTTTTGTGTGTTGCACTGTTTGTGTTTACAAACTGAGTTCCAAAAGGAGGCCATAAAGAATCACAGGAATTCTTCTATAAACACCAGAGTCATCCCAGTCATCAGGATCCTGCAGAGGCACACTGCCATGAACAAGGTGCACAAACATATGCACTATTAGATACACTCACATATGAACACACAACACATGGCAGAACCAAATCAAGATGAAATGATTTGTGAGCTTACAACAGATTCATAATGTGATACTGTTATTGTGTTGATCCAGTGGCAGCACTGCAGAAAAGATTAATTATGACTGCCCCTGAACATCTGGATATCCTGTAATTTAGTCCACAGGGTGTTAGTCTGTGTATAATTTATTTGTGGATTTTCTGTACTTAATATTTGTACAAATCATCTTGGAGAGGAACCCACTCTTCCTCTTCCCGAGGTTTCTTCAAATTTATTTTACTGTCAGAGAAGTTTTTGTTGTACTTTTTTTTAATTATTTGAACCAAGGATTAAAGGTCAGAAGATCTACTATATCATACAGCGAAGCCCAGTGAGGTAAAACTGAGATTTGCAACTTTACACGATATAAATAAAACTGAAATTAACTGAATACAAAGAATATGTGACCACTGACCAGGCTGCCAAGAAGCATCAACAAGCACTATAAAAAATAACAGTCAAAGTATAATTTATTCTGTTATCAGTTTTGTAATTAAGGTGATGTAAAACAAACATATAGTAATTTTGGGAAAGTTAGAAATGATGGCAATCTTGCAGCAAGTAAGTACTATTGAAGTAACTGGTGTCATGTCCAGGGTGCACCCTGCCTTCTCCTGTAAGTAGATGGGATAGGTTCCAGTGACTCCCACAACCCTACTGAGGATAAAGATGGTTCAGATAAATGATAGTATAAAGCCTGACCAAAAGTGTATGTCTGATGGTTATTCTAAAGAAGTCACATGATGAGGGATCACATGTTACCAAATCCACATAATTACATTTTGACATAAAATAAATGATAAATGCCCAATGCAATGATAAAAAACAATCAATTCCATCTGATTGAATTAATATTCAGAAAATAATTGTATTTTGTACATATTTTAGAAAATGTGTCATACACAGTCAACTTACAATAGCCAATTGAAAATTAGTCACTTCAGAGGTAACACTAATTGTCTGCCTTGATTTACCCATGGTATCAACAATGATATTTTATACATAAAGATCAGAAAACTAATTTGTAAATACCAACATTCTGAAAACTTACTACAGTTGCAGCCAGTTTGACATAAAAGCACATTAAGAATCAGCAGCATTGCGTTACTCAACAATGCAGTTTCTGTGTGTTATTACTTTTAGTTTTTAGTGTTACAAGAGCATATCACTCACCCCTGCATAATGTTGGATCTACAGCTCATCCCTCTACCAAAATAAATCACTCCACTTGTTTCACTCTGCCCTCCAGTGGACGATCTGACAGACTCTGAGTATTTATCATAGTATCTGGAGGTGGAAGGTGTTCTGTAGAGATTTAAGAAGAAAGTAAACGAACATTCTACGTTTGTCTCCATAAAAGTGCAAGTGCTAATGAACTATTTTACACTGTGAGCAATGAGGTGTAGTTTTGAGTATGTGTAAGTAACTTCAACCACTTAAAATATTTGGTAATTTGTGTGTTGGCTGTTTGGTTGACTGTGAGTGCGCATATCTATATGCTGCTTTAGGAAATGTAGATATATCTGTTATTGGTATAGATTTGTATATAAATATACTTAACAAATCTCTAGGTGTCAACAGATTTCTACGAGATTATTAAATCCCGCAGACAGAAGGAAGACAGGTCAGAATTAGGAGTTAATCACAAATAATCAAAAATATAGAATTTTCAGCTCACGTCAGAATTTGTATTTTATTTTATTTTACGTAAATAAAGACAGGACTGTAAACTGATGTAGAAAGGCAAAAAGTAGTGACGTTCTATGTGGGCGGGGCTTAAGAGTCACATGAGTCAGACGCAGGCGTTGTTTTGGAGGAGGAAGTGAAAGGGGAAGACAGAAGCGGAGAGTAGCAGATAGCTCGCTGGCTGGCAGCCTTTAAGCAAAGTGCCAAATTTTCTCACTATTTGTACACTATTGGCCTCGTCTGTTTACTATACGGTGTTGCTATTGTTTACCTAGAAAGTAATAAAACCGTTTTAGGACTTGCCAAATTAACTAGCTAACGACTTTAGTGCCAGCTAGCTAGGTATCGCTAACGTAAAGCCTAGTTAGCCAATAACGCTAGCTGTCCTGAACAATAACAGCTAGTTAGCTGCAGTCAGGTCGGTTCCAGTGCACAAGTCGCCTCACCGACGCGTAACAATCTGACAGTAAGTGCTTGATACAACTGTTAAATTTCGCATGTGTTTTAATAACAGGTTGGCAGTCACCCGTATCGACATGGTCCTCTTAACAGCAACGCTACTGCCACTAATGATGGTGCAATGTTTTTCGAGACGCTGGTTGGCAAAAACAAGGCCGGCCTGTGGCTCCTTTGGGTTGACTCCAACAAGGAAGGAGACTCTGAAGATTAGGCCGATCGATTTAAGAAAGAAGCCCCCCATCTCTTCAATCCGATAGGAGGGGGTTAAATGTTTTGAATTCTTTAGTTTTGTGTGTCGTCCCTGCACACACTCAGCACGGTCTGAGCTTCTCAGCCTTGTAACTGCCAATATCTAGAGTTATGAATTCATGTCAGATTAGGTTCAGTTGTGGACACATTTTGAGTTTTTCCATTTTGTCATTCTTCTACAGAAGTTAAACGTATTGTATGTTAATCGAGGTGTGTCCAGGCAGACGTGTTGTCACCTGATTGTTTGCTTTTGTTTCAGTTTTGGTTACACGTCGAAGAGTCCGTTGATTTGATCATAGTGACTTTATTTACTGATTTACGTCCAACGCCTATTGCATGATCCAGCAGGTTTTTTGGGTTTCGGGTTAAGAGGTACAAAAGCCTTTCAACAACGAACTTTATTGAAATGGCGGCCTTACTAGTGACTAAGACCATGAAGATTGAGGTGTGACTGCTGTTGGTGGATATGTTTTGTATCTCAAGTAATTTATTGAACAACAGTTCGTACCTGTTGCTGTAGAGAACAAAACACCAGAGGTTACTTGAATCGCTTTGATTGTTGAAGTTCAGCAAAATACGTTTACAAAGCCTTGTCCGGCTTAAAAAATAAACAAGCTGCCCTTACAGTACATATTGTACCTTCTGGTTCCTGTGTCTGGATTAGTTGCATTGCATTGTTTCTTTGCTTTTGACCCCATTGATTTGACTTCATGTGATAATTTAGGACTACTTTCTGCCTATTTGTCACTCTTACCAAGATGTTGTCATAATGGAAAGCACGAAGACACAACTGTGTAATGTGGTGGGAGGAGTTGAGTTTTGAGAAACACCTGAACTCTGTTACATTTCTATTTAGATCACAATTTATTTGTGCCTTGCTCTTAAGTTCATAAGTGGGGATTCCATGAATTCCTATTGCTTGTGCTGTTGATTTACAGGTAGAGAGGAGTTTGCTGTGAACTTTTACTGTACTCTTAACAGGTGGTCATGGTTGTCATTGACAGCTCTATTAGAAAGATACTCTGGGGTGAGCAATTGTCACTATCTAAACCTGTTTTGTCTTGGTTGTCATGGTACCTAAATTAAATTTATGTAATGTTGAGGATCCACCCTGATCTTTCCCACACAACAAAAAGAGACATTTATTTATTAGAATCTGTTGAGGATAATGGAAAAATCCTTCCATTAAAAACAAACATTTCAGCTAAATGTTGAAATGAAATGTTATGAAGATGTTCAAAGAGTATTGAATTGGATTTACTTGCTACTACTTTACAGCAATGCAAGAACAATGTATTTTCTGGCATTTTAATCCATCTGATTTGCCTTATGCAGTAATTTTACTTTTGTCATTTGAACCTTAGTTTAAAGTTATGGTAACATATAATTTTAAAAGTTTTTTTATTTGTATTAAAATCAATCAATCCAAAGCATGATGGCTGCACTTAGTTTACTTATAGATGGCATTAAAGCTAAATGGTACTGTAATGTACCTGTGGTGATCTGGTCCAGAGTGGTCCAATCAGCAGATTCTCCTGACTTTTCTTTTAGTAGGACTGTTGCATCCAAATTTTCAAGTAGCCTAATCATTTCCATGCAAAGCTGCTTCCTGTAAATTCAGTCAGTTAATGTTTGACTTGATACGATATTACTGACATAAACAGAATAAAGCTAGTGTACATTTTAGTTGGAGTAATGCTTTTGATGATGATCTGAGCCACTTTCAGATACTTTACAGCACATTTGGCAAACACAAATTGTTGTCTCACACTGTTGTTTGTCAAAGGGTTAAGAGTTAAACAGAGTTCTTCCATAGTCATGTGACGATGGTCTGAGCATGCCTACACTTTAGTGATGTGCTGTTATCTGCACCTTTGTCAGCTAAACTCTGCTTCAGTTTGGCAGTCGCAGGAGTGTTTCAGACAAGAAGAATGCAAGTGTACTTCACTTTACCTGGTTTTGCTAGTACCTGAAGTACTTCTGTTAATACTTGTTTGTGTTGTGAAGACAGAACAATATCTTTGTATATCTTGATTTAAGTTAACAGTTTTTCTAAATAACTAACAATTGAGGCCTACTGTACACTTTTTTTAATGTTTTCACTGGTAATGTGCCTCTGTTTGCTATGCCAATATAAGTCTGCATGTGTGAAAAAGATAAGACAGACTCTTATGAAATCAGGGTTTATTTGAGCCTTTTGTAACATATTGTTCATGGATAAGGTCAAGTGGTAACCCCTTAAAACTGAAACCACAGATATGTGTCTTAGTCACACAGATTATTTTGTATTTGATATATTTTCCCAGACATGCAGTTACTGGATCTTACTACATCCTGAAAGTTGAAGGACTACCCAGCATCCAAATGCTGAACATGATGCTACACTTCACTTTACTGTTACAGTAGAAGGATGTAAATCAGTACAATAAAAAAAAAACCACACACTTTGGCTATGCCTTAGTGGTTGTTTTAAAGGGATATGCAACCCCAGGTCAAATTGAGTGTATCCCCACAGTCCCCAGAGTTCAATAAATGCGTGAGTCTGTTTTCCTGGCTACTCAGCCATTGTCCAAATAATTCTGCACTGACCGCAGCTTGGTTTGACCATGTAGCTGCAGTCTGGCAAAAATCTTTGGGTGGCTCTGGCAAAGTGAATTAATCTGCCCAAAGATTTCGGCCACAGCCAACATATTGGGAAACCCTCTCCTGCTGGTGTGTGCATCATAGATGTACGTTGGCTGTGTTCTTCCGCACCAGAAACTAGTTCCCAAACAGATTTGACCAAGTGGAATCCGTCATCTGTCATTTGCACTCAATGTGAATGTAATTGAAAAAATTTTTTTTTTTAGTAAATTAATTCAGTTTGGGACGACTCCCTTAGAAGCAGCTACATGGCCAAACCAATCTGCAGTCAGTGTAAAATTATTCAGACAATGGCTGAGTTGCTAGGAAAATGCTTCCACACATTTATTGAACTCTGTGGACTGTGGGAATACACTCAATGTGACCTGGGGGTGGCCTATCCCTTTAAGGTTCCTGGTATTTTACAAAATGAAACTCATTTGAGTTGTTTTGAACATCAGTTTTACATGAAAGACTGGGTTTGTGAACCACCCAGTTAACTCAGTTACTTTTCCCTATATGAAAAAACATGAGTCATAGAATACATATTGGCTTAACAGCAACTTGTTTTTAACTAATATTTACAATGTCCAAGCTGTCACATGACTCAGTGACACTGTGAACTACATAAGTTGCATGACTTCGCACAAATTGCCCATGTATTACAAGAGGCAGAACTCGCAACGCTATGAAAATTTACTTGGTATTTCTAATTGCAATGATTGAATATTAGGGAAAAATAGATAATATAACTTACTCCTCCCACATGGTTTATTCATGAAACCAATTATATATGTTGTTTTACTTGAGTTCTCACTGATACTTACAATTGGGGAAATTAAAATTGTGACAGATAATCTAATAAATATTACTGCACCAAAAAAATCTTTTCTTTTCTTTTTTTCCCCAATTTGGACAGGAGTCTCTCCAAGAACACAGAGATGCTGTGAACTTCATCTGTCAGTAAATCATGGCAGGGAAAAAGAGCATATTGGCCAATACAACAGGCCAGTACTGATACAAGAAAAAGTGTAAATATTGGCCTTTCAATATATCAGTCTATTATTAATTTTAACTTATGCTTAAAAAACTTATTCACTTTAATATCTAAAGTAAGAATATTTACTATAAAAAAAATCATGTTTTTGTTTTTTAATTGATTTGACTAAGTTTAGATATCTCTACAATGTTTTGTGTGGTAGTTATTCTGTAAGTTGACTCCCAGGAATAATAGGGCTGGGCCAACGTGTTATCCTAGGTGGCAGTGGTTCTTAATTTGTTATATATTCTGCTCTTCAGAGGAATTATAGTGGTTGTGCCATAAAATAAATAATCCTCTCAAATCTTTCCTTGACTGCATCTAAAGTGATTTATCAGCATAATTATGGTATTTTATAGAGACTGTTATAACAAGACTTTGCACTAATATATGAGTTTATGGCATTAATGTTGCTGGACTAGTGAGTTTACTTCACTGTAATTGAAGTGAGTCTGTAGTATCTGTCTTTTGCAAAGTTACCAAAGTAATATGTTGTTTTATTGGTGCTGAAAAAATCAGAATGATGATGAATTTGGTTTGTTATCTGCATGTTCTGGTTCTTAACACCAATGGGCAGTGAGTCTGATTCACACACATACGTTAGGCTTGTACTAGAGAAAACAATTTTTAATAATTATAAACTCCAGTGGGACAAATTAGGTCCCCATAATCATGGTAATTTCTGGGAAAATGCTGCAGCTGTGTGTATTCTGTCCTATGACTTCGCAATGCAGGATATATTGTTTATCGATGACTGAATAGCACAGCTCTCATAAGCATATTGAAAATATCAAAATAGTGTAACAGCGATAGGGAGAGTACATTTGCTCATCCATGTGTTGCACAATAACTGTAAATTTCGTTCCTTAATTTAAAACGTCTGAATCATGTTGCATTTCACAGATTGCTCAAAGTAGACAGATGTATGAAACAAAAAAAATCCTCATTTTTATTTCTCTATATGTTTGGAACAGGTAAAGGGCAGCTAAATATCATGAAACTCATGTTTGGGGGGGATGCCCCCCCCTCGAGTTGTAGCGCAGTGGAGTCAGCCAAATAAGAGTCCACTTCCTGTGGTGTGAGAGAAAGAATGATGTGTTCCTCGTGATTTGCCTAACAGCTTATAGAGCACATGACTGGAATGAATGGTATTTAAACCTGATTGGTCCACGGACAAGAACCTCTATATGCAATTTGTAGATTGTTTTCCAATGGGCTGTTTATCATAGAAACGTATTGACATTTGTGTTTGTTTATTGTCCATAAACAACAGAAAACTGATGATTAGTTTGTGGCTTTTGCAGTAAGCTTGTTGGTTGGTTTTACACTTTGTGCTAAACATTTGCTCTTTGTTTGTTTGTTTTTTGCAGCTGCGGAAAAATGACGTCCAGGAAGAAAGTGCTCTTGAAAGTCATCATCCTGGGAGATTCTGGGTAAGTTGAAATGCGGCATGTTCCTGTTCTTCTGGGTGTTGAATATGGTTGGAAATTGGCCATCTACAGTTTTTTAATACCCGTCACAGGGACTTTTTCTGTCTTGTTTTGAGTTCAGCACTGGAAATGATAAGTCTGCTTGTTTAATCAGTTAATGCATGTAGGACTTCCTTATTGTGTCGTCATCTGTTTGCAGGCAGTCTAACTCTCTGTCTCCAGCACTGAGGGACCTGTCATAGTTTAAACCTGATAAGATTACTATTAATTTGCATGTTTTAACACTGCACTGGTTGCCTGGGGGGTAATTACATTATCTTCTTGTGTATGTAAGGGTATAATGTCATCAAAGCTTTACTGTCTTTCTCCAAAATTGGTTTATCAGTAATAAATGCTAAAACTGTTATTGATAAGACGATTAAGAGAATATTGTCATATGTTAATCATGAAACAGTGTTTTCTGCCTTCCTGTATTATGTCATAGTTTATATAAACTTTAGCCCCGTGTTTTTTATCTCGATACATCTAAATTAAAAAAAAAATAATAATCTAAACGGGCATAAGGATTTACTGTTAATTTCCCCCGGCTGAAACACCATGCAGCTCTTTTACATCAAGAAAAGGGAGGATTAAGCCTCTACAATAACATGAAACTCCTATAAAGAAGTTTCTACGTGCGTTTTAATTTCCGTTTACAGTTCATGTTTGTAGCTGACCTGTCATCCAAACAGAATCCAAATGAGATGTTTCACACTCTGGTTCTTCACACAGCCACATGTGGCACGATTAACCCTTGTGCGGTCCTTCGTAAAAGGCACACTCGCTGTGTCCTACAATCGGGTCTTAAAAACCCAGATTCCAAAGTTCAGTTCCATAGACTCATCACCCCACCCCCCAAGGATATATTACTGTTTTCAGTAGTAAGCAATGGCATCCGACAGTATGTATAAAAAGGGCCACCGGGTCTCTTTGACCCGAAGGACCGCACAAGGATTAAAGACCTGTATTTATTCAATGTGTCAGTTTGAGAAATGTGGGAAATGTAAGAAACATTTTGTCCCTAATAAGCAAAGGACACTATGGTGGTATGTAGGTCAAACATGTTAATAACATGCTTCTATCTATTGTTGTATAACTTGCCTTCCAGCACTTCTTTTATTTTCCATATCTATTCTGCCATCTACTGTTGTACTTGTGATGTTTTTCTTTCAGAGTTGGAAAGACTTCTCTCATGAACCAGTATGTGAACAAAAAGTTTAGTAACCAGTACAAAGCCACAATAGGAGCAGACTTCTTGACCAAGGAGGTGATGGTGGACGACCGACTTGTTACAATGCAGGTAAGGCATTATTATTGTTATTATTATTATTATTATTAGCTCATCTGGACGAAGTCTGATGAGCTATTGCCATCGGGCTTCCTTCGACATCGTCCACAATTCACTAAAATGGCTTCTCATACCTCAGTTCTCAACGGATTTAAATTCTGATTGATTCGTTGGATAGATCTAAGCATTCGGCAGAAAATGTATCACTATGTCGAAATTTGCCTTTGTAAACAATGTGTTTACAACTTTTATTTTTCCAGTATCTCACTAAAATCACTACTCTTCCTTCAGTTCTCAACAGATTACATTTCTGATTGATTCACTGAGTTCCATTTCAATCCAGATCAAAGAAAGTAATTGCCCCAATATTAGTTTCTACCAGATACCTCCTGTGTATCATTTAACAGCTTTAACCACAGTAATGTCATTGCCCATTTACCTACTTTTGTTCAATCAGATGTTACCCCAGAAGAGCTTTGGGGGCTTCCTATACCATTCACAATGTTTTTGGCATTTGTTGATTAAAACACACAGTGGGCTTGATTTTTATCATCTATTGAATGACTCCTTTTTGTTGATAGCAGACATCACATATGTAAGGCTTGGATGAGCACAAGGACATTGGCCCTATTTTTTTTTTTTAACTATTAATAGTATGTGCACTTTGGGAATTTATACTGTATTGTATCATTGTGTTGTATGATATGCATATTGTTCATAAATTAATCTTATATACATCGTAATATATCTGCTTCCTCAAGACTTTTTTTTTTATCATTACATTGTATCATAACTTATTTCATATTGGGGTTTTTTACATCATTGATCTCTACATATCCACTAAATCTTCATGAAAATGCAAAAGATTGTTTAATTAGTATAGTGTTCTGTGTACTCCACATACTGTAATTTTTTTACTACAAAATAACCATGCTAAAGCCAAATAAGTGAAGGTAATTGTCCATATCCGTTGTTCTGTCCATACCCATATTCACCTCCTTTTCCTGAACCTCTTATTGGTCTGTAGATCTGGGACACAGCTGGACAGGAGAGGTTCCAGTCTTTGGGTGTTGCATTTTACCGTGGAGCAGACTGCTGTGTGTTGGTGTTTGATGTAACCGCGCCAAATACCTTCAAGACACTCGACAGTTGGAGGGATGAGTTTCTGATCCAGGCTAGTCCTCGAGATCCAGAGAACTTCCCATTTGTGGTGTTAGGCAACAAGATTGACTTGGAGAATAGACAGGTCTGTATGAGTGTGTAATGCATCTGTGTATTCCTTTATGTCCTATGCATCATAATATCAATCACCAAGGTTTGGTTTCATTACAGATTTGCAAACATTTGTAATATACATTTTGATATAATAGCTATTGGTCATGAGTGTCAGTTGGCTAAAATCTGTCATGAAAATGTATGCAATTTTGTTACTTAAAAAAATCAATCTCTTCCATTTCATTCTCATTCATTTCCAGACATAACTATAATAGTAAAATGCAGATTTTACGTCTGTGGAAGAATGACAAGAACTCCTTTTTCATGCAATCATTCTTGTTGCGGGTGATGAACATGACTCACACTTGCAGTTGCCTAATATAAACCATCAATAAAATTCGAACCACAAATTAGAGGTTTTATGTATTCTTTATTTATGTTTATTCTTTAGACCCCTGGTGTGCATAAGCCAAATTCACATAGCTATTCAAAGGTAACATATGCGAAAAGCTCTGTATTTGGGTGAAGAAACTACACGACATCATTTTCTTTCCCTAACCCACTTGCCCCTCTGTTTAATGGCAAGCTTTTCATCCTCAGAAGTGTTTTTTCAGTGGAATCTTAGCTTATTTTATTTTTGTTAATATTGTGCCTATTAATATGTTTCTATCACATTGAAAAAGCAGAGTAACATTGTCTTTCTTGTGTGTTAATAATAATTTTGTCTTTACATTTACAGGTAACCACCAAAAGGGCTCAGGCTTGGTGTCAAAGTAAGAACAACATCCCCTACTTTGAGACCAGTGCCAAAGAAGCCATAAATGTAGAACAAGCATTCCAGACAATTGCACGTAACGCCCTCAAACAGGTGAGATAAACCAGTTGAATGGCATGCTCTGAGATTTTGCCGTGTCATAACAATGATTTGCTAACAGCTGGTTGTATGACAAAGAGTTACATGGTTGTCCTCTGATTATGTTCTTCTTTGTTATGCTTGCCAGGAGACAGAGGTGGAGTTGTATAATGAATTCCCAGAGCCCATAAAACTGGATAGGAATGACAGAGCTAAACCCTCAGCAGAAAGTTGCAGCTGCTAAGAGACAACTCGGACCATCTTCTCTCTTGGCTTTCTGAAACACGCTGTCAATGGTTACATCACCTGCACCTCGCTCCCAGGGAACAGACTTCCCTTCTGGTCTTCCTCCTTCACACCACTGTCCATTTCATCACAACACACCCCATCACGCAGTCCCCTGCACATGGATGTATGCCCCTCACTTAGTGCACAAATTATTACATTCTCAAATGAAAAAGAAAAACACCCTGAAAATTCCAGTGCCCAAAGATCACACAAGAGAAGAATGAAAATGCTGTTGGTCATTTTGCGGATTTTGGCCCCTGACTCACACTGAGGAGGCGAAATGGAGCCATGTTCAGAGAGTGCAACTTGGAACTCTACATGGACTGGCCGATGCCCTGTAATGTGAGATGATGTTGGCTAACATCAGCATCCCAAGTATCTTACTCTTTTCTTTCTGGTTGCTTTCTATTAGCTGTCTGCTAAGAAAAAAAAATCAAGTTTACCTATATACATGCCTGTGTGTGTCTATATATATATATATATATATATATATATATATATATATATATATATATATATAAAATGTTTTTTAGTTAGCTGATGTTATTTCTTAAGTCAATCAGAATCATGTTTTTTGCACTTTCTCTTTTTTTGCCTTTAAATATATATGTAGAGGGATGACTGATTTTGGGCAACATCTGCTTCAACCTTCACACCTTTTGCTGAACTTTAAAATAATCTTACTCACTTGTTTTCCTCCTCCAAATCCTTTGAAAATCTGTTGAACACTTCGGTGCTTGTATTGCCTTTCCCCTTCAAAGTTGTATGTTAATGGGTTAAAAACTGCCTCACACTGCAGAGGAAATGTTCTTAAGTAGACATTAATTGAAAGCTGATGACACATTCACAGTGTAAACCATGGATTATATATTAATATTTGCCTTTTATGTAACATTACTTGTACTGCTACTATTACTGCTGTATGTGTTGCGTCCTTCATCAGACATCTCAGTGCTATGGAATTACAATGCGTCACAAACACAGCATACACCTGTCCTCTGTCAAGTCTTTGTTATCGCTGTTCTATCTGCTTGTAGCTCAGGTTGGCTAAGTACTTAATATTTTTAACAGATTGTGTATTACAGTGTATAGATGGTACAGGTAAAAGGCTGATTGATTTCATTGAAATGGATGTTCTCTATTTCCATTTAAGAAACGGATCCAACTTTTTGCCCTGGTATTACTCTCCCCTTATAGAAAAATCACTGCGATGCCAATGATGTTGTCAAAGAAAATTGGGACGTCAAATAATAAAACTCTTGAATATATGAATGTTTAGCATCTGTCTCATTACAGTGTTAATGCTTCTGGACAATGCTCCAAAGATGTGTGACTTGGTACTTAAATATATTTTTACAGGGGGTCCACATATCCTGAAAAAGTCTTAAATTCATAAATTAAATTTGAATTATCCTTAAAATCACTAATTTGTTAATCAAAGGACTCAAAAAAATCCCACAGATGCAGTAAATAAAATTGCTCCACTAGGGAGAGTAAAAATGTTCTTAGACAAATGTAAGAAGAAAAAAAAAGTTGACTTTATTTAACTGACCTTTCTATCTCGAATGTCATTGTTCCAATTGCTCCTTTTTGTTGCCACTTTTCCTATTGAATTTTTGCATCCCCCAGTGCCACAGTGGTCATATTTGTTCTGGAAATCTTTGTAAAGAATTTGTCAAATATGTAATTAGCGGTTAACAAAGTTTATATATATATATATTTTTTTTTTTTTAAAAAGAATGGCAGGCTTCTGGTATGAGCTTTTATCAGCTTGAACATCAGTTGCAGAAACAGTCATGTAGAAATGTAAATGTAATGTTTGCTGGATATGACTGGTGCCAGGTAGTAACTATGAAGACTGTTGTACTGTTATCAAGGTGGATATGAGGTCTTTAATTTTTATCAAAGACACTGTGAAAAATGTAAAAAGTTAGAAATCTTGCTTCCACAAACTTGCAGATACCATGTTTTAAATGAGACCCTAATAAAACATAGTATTTCAGAAGTACATCTATTATACCTAACAGACCTATATACTCATTCTGGTGGTTTAATCTTTTTTCACCTGAGGCAGAGATCGCGACTGACACCCTTGACTTATCTTGTCATCTGAACCCGCTTTATCCTCACTAGGGTCACGGGGATCACTGGGGGCCTAATCCAGCTACAGTAGGTGAAGGTGGGGTACACCCTGTATGAGTCTCCAGTTCATCTCAGGGCTAAACATATATAGACAATCACGCATATTCACACTTCTGGGCAAGATTAACCAATTAACCTATCAGTGCATGTCTTTGGATGGTGGGAGGAAACTGTGGAGTCCCTGAAGAAAACCCATGCAGACACAGGGAGAACATGCAAACTCCACACAGAAAGGTCTGGTGTGGAGATTAGAACCAGGGTCGTCCTTGCTGTGAGACACAAGTGTTAACCACTGCACCACCGTGCCGACCCCCGCTATAGCTTATTCCGTGTCAAAGCATCCAGACCGTCAGAAAATAGGTTCCTCTTATGGATTTATGACATAATGCCAAGTTTTAGACCAATATCCCTGATAGTTTGAGAGTAAAGGCCTTCCAAAATGTTTGGTATTTTTAACTCATCTGGATGAGCTATTGCCATCACGCTTCATCCGTCCGTCGTCGGTGTCCATTGTCGTCCACAATTCACTAAAATCGCTTGTCCCTCAATTCTGATTGATTCATTAGATAGATCTAAGCATTACGCATAAAACTTATCACTTTGTCGAAATTTGTTTATTTTCCAGTATCTCACTAAAATCACTACTCTTCCTTCAGTTTTCAACAGATTACATTTCTGATTGATTCACTGAGTTTAGTTTCAATCCAGATCAAAGAAAGTAATTGCCCCAATATTAGTTTGAACCAACAACCTCCTGTGTATCATTAAACAGCTTTAACAACAGTAATATGTCATTACCTAGTTACCTACTTTTGTTCAGTCAGATGTTACCCCAGAAGAGCTTTGGGGGCTTCCTATACCATTCACACTGTTTGGCATTTGTTGATAAAAACACAGACCCACAGTGGGATTGATTTTATGATCTATTGAATAACTCCCTTTTGTTGATAGCAAGACATCACAGCTGTGAGGTCCAGATGAGCACAGGAACATTGGCACTATTTTTTTTTTTTTTTATTATTATTTTGACAGTTGCATTTGGTCCAACTTTGAGCTTCCACTGTTCCTCTGTTATTTTACCTATGTATCCCTGGCTAATTTTTTTTCCCCTTAGAATCAGAATCTAGGGTTAGATTAGGTCTATTATTGGTTGCTCCACAATATGGTTCCACATTTGGCCCAAAAGCTGCAAAAATCGTGATACCTTTTAAATGCCACAGATCATAATGTTTAAGGAATTGAAGCTATAAACTTGTTTGTGACTATTCCTTATCTTTTTCTTTGACATTCCATTCTTTGACTTTCATGTCCTCTATAGTGAAAAGTTACACTATTTACTGTGGAAAACGGTCATGACACCAATAACTGAAAACATCTGTGTGTATTTGTGGTTTAGCCCTCACAACAACCACAGAAGTCTTCATACCAGCGGTGACGAACTTTCAGTTCGGCAAACCTAGGCAACTTACCTTGGGAACCCATCACATCTGCCCCCCATAGGAGCTCCCAAATCTGACCAGCCCAACCACGGTAAATGCACAAAAAACCTAATCTTAAATTGTTACTGATGAAGTAATAAAATGTTTTGCTATGAAAAAAAACAAATAGCAATATACCGAATTAATGTCTAAACAAGTATTCAGCGAATGCTTAATCTCACCCCTATTTTGTGCCAATCTCAAATTTCTATGACAACCCGTTCTTGAATTAGAGCCAATAATGTGATTTTGACCTTTCTGCTAAATGCCACCTTGACCTTTGACCTTTTGCAATATTGATAATTTCATTATATGTGCCAGTGTGTATAATATTGTGATACATTACAGAAGGTGCGATTTACATCAATATCTTTTTCTTTTAAGTCTCTGTAAATAGTGGTTAGTTGGGTAAAACCTATGTAACATCTTAAAAGAGATTTCTCTGATTTTAAAGTAAAATGTATGTGGTAACAGACAGACTTTGTCCCAGCAAATGTCCCTTGCATAATTAGACCAGAATGATAAAGAAGGTGGTGCAGTAGTGATTTCTTGTTCAAAAGTTGTTTTATTTGAATTCTTATGATTTATACTATACAGTATTATACTATACTGCTATTCGACGTTCCATGCATCAAATTAAAGTCAGGAACGCTCTCTGGGTTCTGTTACTGTGATTGGCAGGCAACAGATGACTCTGTTAAAATACGTTAAAGTGATTGGTTTTAATTTTTCACTATCTACCAATTACAGCAGCGCGCTCCTGCAACTGATCCAATCAAACTAGTGCGTTCCCCCAGACGAACGTAGCTACTTCCGCCTGTAGCCGCCTCTCATCATATAGAGAAATGGTAAGAGAAAACCTACATATATGCTAATTAGTAACACATTGACAGGTATGAACACATCATCTTGCTGATTTTAGGCTGTAATTTCTTTGTGCTTAAAGCTGCACCAATGTAAGAACGCTCATTTCCTTTTTTCCCCATTGATCTTATTTGTGACAAATACGCTAGCCGTTAGCTGACGAGCTAACATTAGCTTCTCGGTATCCTGTCGAAATGGGAAAACGTTCGTAAACGATTTAATGAGCATTATCACAATGTAGCATCATATCGTAGGTTATTATTGAATCATTTGGTCACAATGATTATTGAAGCTGATATTATGATGATGATGCTAAAGAAGCGGATAATGTTGTGATGGTCGATGTTCAGCTGCGTTATGTCCACTTAAAACGACGCTGATGTAACATTTACTGTATTCAACAGCTTTTTTTGACTTGTTTGATGCTGTTCTGAACAAACACTCTCAGCCACTCGTTGGTGGTGTAGTGTGAGAGTGATGTGCAGTGTTGAAATATGCTTCCGGTCTTGTATAATAGCTGAAATGCACAAATGGTGCTGCACAGTTCATCATTTCTGAAATTTCTCAATTGGTGAAAAACCAAACATTTTACAACTCATATTTTAGCTGTATTTCCGATCCGGATCTTTCCAAATGGAGAGCAAACACATGATGACGATGATGATGATGATGATGATGATGATGATGATGATGATGATGATGATGATGATGATGATGATGATAATTATTTATATGTTGTGTTATCTTTTTATTCATGAGTCTTAGGGTGACTGACATATTGTAGTTATTTATTATGAACGAAGATCATGGTCTTAAGGGGAATGGGAATATACAACTTAAAAGTGAATACAATTGGGGGGGGTTGACAATCTTTAACACAGCACAGCGCCCGTATATATACTGGAATATATGGCTTTGGGTGTTATTATAAATATGTTCTTACTAGGTGTCAATACGTAAATAGTTATGCCTGAATGATCTTGAGTGGAAGTTGTAAATGTCAAATGGTCATTTGTTGTTTGAAACTGTCCTTAATGGTTACAAGTTAGTAAACACTGGATAAACAGCGGAACATTCCAGATATTTAATGATTGAATAGTAAACAAGGTAAGATTTTCCAAAATTAAAGAGTAAATCAGTATAGTTAATTATTATGTAGTTATTTTATTAGTGCCAGTGTAAACAAAAAAGCCTAAAGGTCAAAGATATCTTTATTATTCCCTGGGGGCAATTTGGTTTGCAGTAGATAGCAGGAAACAAGAACAAATAATAAAACAATAACAACCCAATAACCCAGGATACAATAATAAGACAAACAAGACAGCAACATCGAAAAAGGTGCAAGCAGGTGGAGCAATCATGTCCTTGAGTCATTCAGGACTCTGGTGGCAACAGGAACAAATTAGTTTTTGAACCTGTTGGTCCTACACCTGGGAAACACATATGTCCTGCCAGAGGGAAGGACAGTGACTTGGTTAAAGAGTGGGTGACTGATCCCTAAGCACAGCACAGGCTTTCTTCATGGTCCTGATTTTAAACAGTTATTTTAAATAGGTTAAACTCATGCCTGCAACCTGGCATTAATCACCTGATAGTGGTAAATACCATGCTAGAAAATGTTATCACTATTATTTTACCTATACATTACTTGCCTATGAAATGGCTACAGCCATACAATCACTACACTGATGATGAGATAACAGTTGAGGACACAAAGAAACATCAGCACTGGTTTGTGAAAAAATTACATTTGCTTATTCATTGTACAAACAGGTATATATTTGTTTCCCAGTGAAGTTTTATTACATGGTAATTAAGGTCTTAATTATTATGTCTGTACCAAATAAGTGTGTTTTATTACAAGTAGTGTATCATTTGTACGCTGGATCATCTCTAACACAGTGTTTCATGTACAGTGATATATTGAGACACATCTTACTTTTAGCACAAAAAAATACACCCCAGTGAAATTGGATATAGGTTTTCATTCCTCACTTTAATATAGATTTACACTGGTTTATCAGATGAACTGAAATAAATGAAGGTAGAGTTAAGGGTGTATGTTAACTCCACTGATCATTATAGGATCAGACGTCTTCTCTTAGTTGCACTTGTCTTATTCTTAACGGGGAAAGGTGCTAACTTCTTTTTCGCCACTTTATTCCCTCAGACGGCAACCTTACGTCCATACCTCAATGCTGTGCGTGCCACTCTGCAGGCCGCACTATGCTTGGAGAACTTCTCCTCACAGGTGGTGGAGAGACACAATAAACCAGAGGTAGAAGTACGGTAAGTTGACAAAAACCAAAGATCATAGGCTCAATGAGTTCATCACTTGTGGAGTCATTCTGTAACATATGATTGTGTCTGTGGCCTCCTGCAGGAGTAGTAAAGAGTTACTCCTCCAACCAGTGATCATCAGCCGTAATGAAAAGGAGAAGGTTTTGATTGAGGGATCTATCAACTCTGTCAGGGTCAGCATCGCAGTCAAGCAGGTCAGTAGCATGATTATTTTTCAAACACGGGCAGCTGTGGCTCAGGAGGTAGAGCAGGTCATTCAATGACCAGAGGGTTGGGAGATTGAATTCGGCTGTGTCCTAGCCATGTGCTGTTGTGTCCTTGAGCAAGACCCTTGGCCCACTTTGCATCCATAGCTGCTGCTCACACTGGTGTATGAATGTGTGAATGTTTGGTAGTGGACTGAGGGGTCATTGGCACAGATTGGTAGCCAAGCTTCTGCCAGTCTGACCCAGGGCAGTGGTAGCTACAAATGTAGTTTACCACCACCAGTGTGTGAATGTGTGATCAAATAATGGATCCAGTCTGTGCACTTTATGTGTGCGTTAATAGAAATGTGCTACATCTAATCAGTTACTATTGTTATTTTTATTATTATTAATATCTTATTGAAAAATCTCTTTAGTTTAAAAGAGTTGTTGCATCTTTTATCTTTTGTAAATATGTTTCTGCAGGCTGATGAGATCGAGAAGATCCTGTGCCATAAGTTCATGCGTTTCATGATGATGAGAGCAGAGAACTTCTTCATTCTCAGGAGGAAACCAGTTGAGGTAAAAGTTAGAAATGGGTTTTGTCAGTTTTGATTCTAATGACCCATAAAGTTATTTGCTTATCATGAAGAATTGCCCAAAGGGTTGTGATGCAGTTATAATTGCTCTTAAAGTCATGATGACATGATTTTTTTCACGATCTGTCTAAAAACATCGCCAATCAAAAATGAGTGATTTTCTGAGATGACTGGTGTCATTCATATATTTTTAAGTTCTTGTTAAAGCCGTATAAACTTCTCTGACACACGATTAAAACAGCGATTTATCTGGGATGGTAAACACACACAGAGCCAGAGGAGAGGGGGGAGTGTTTCTTCACACATTCATTCTCTGAACCAATCAGATTACTGCGTCATGGACATGTATGTAGAAGTACCGGTAAACTCTGTTGTTCAACCTCAAGTCATTTTTCTACCCTCCAAAAACAGCTGGAAACAAAGCAATTTGGATGTTTTTTTTTAAAATGGAACCAACGCACAATGTATTCAATAACAATGGAGAACACATCAATATTAATGAAATGACGTTAGTGTTTTTCTTTTTTCAGGGCTATGACATCAGTTTTCTCATCACCAACTTCCACACAGAGCAGATGTACAAACATAAACTGGTGGATTTTGTCATTCATTTCATGGAGGAAATTGATAAAGAGATCAGTGAAATGAAGCTGTCGGTCAATGCTAGAGCACGTATTGTCGCAGAGGAGTTCCTCAAAAATGTGAGTTACAACTATAATTGTCGAACTGCTTTGTAATCAGTCTTACCTGTTTCTTACCAAAATAGGTTTTTGACATTGTTATACATGTTCTTGTGGTTTAACTTTCATGTTATACTTTCAACTTGTTTTGTTCTTGCAGTTCTGAGAGAAATACCAGGAAATACATTCCTTTTGCATCATTGGCATCTGTGGACTGTTCACATCACAGGCCAGAGTGGAGATGACACCTGAGCAACCACGAGGAGACAGGAAACATAAGACGTACAGTAAACATGTACTGGCCAATGAGGTTTTGCCCTTTACCTGAAAAATGCCTCTGTGCTCTAAATATTGATGTTTGTACATAATGAATATTCACACCAAACATTAATTTCTGCCTTAAAACATATCAGGGCAGGTCCTTAAAAATATATTTTCAATACTATTGAGCACAGGGTTCTGTGTTGTTGTTTTTTTTCCTCAAATAATTTAAAGTTTTTTTTGTTTTGTCTTTAAAAAGAAAAGAAAAAAAATAAAAATATATATGTATTTATATATAACTATAGTTATATATAACTATATATAGTTATATATATATATAGTTATATATATGCACTTAAATTTCATTTTGCAGTGTTTTGGTACATCAGACGTTAAACCATAAGGGCAATGAAATAATGCATGTTTGCTTTCTTAGTTCACAGATTAGACCTTATTGTAGATGAAAACTGAATTATAAATGCTGGCAGTGAAGAGAAATAAATTATCCTTTGTATGTTGGTGTCTTTCTCTCTTACCTGATGAAGTTATGGTGCACAAAGGGCAGCAGCTGTGACTCTCGCCCAATGATTAAAGGTTTATTGAGATTGTAACAAGTGTCAGATGAACAACATACGTACATTTTTCTTTTCAGTACAGTGCACTTCAATTCAAACGGCACCTTTATTCAGACACAAATACATTAGTATGTCACACTTAGGATTTCAGTTTCTCTTTAAAAAAAAAAAAAAAGCCAGTCTCCCTTGATTTGGGCTTCACCTTTACATATTAGGATATGAGACAGTTTATACACTGCTGAAAATCTATGATTTGTTACTCCCCTTTATAGAGTGAACAATGGCTTTCTTTTTCTTTTTAAATACTTTTTTGCTATAAAAAAAATCTTCAGAAACATACCTGTATGGCAGTGAACACAGTGCACAATATACAGTGGATATCAAATAGACTTATGAAACATAGAAGTTTGAGACATTTTTGGAACATTAATCACAGATTTGTACATGTGTGTGTGTATATAGATATAAAAACATTTTCTTTGCTGGGATTTGCTACAGTAAAGGTACAATTAACAGATGGCAAAATTGGAGTGTATTTAGTGAAAGTGCGTTACAGTTTGAGACTGGGAAGATGCCGATTTTGTAGCTGGAGTGCAGCGTTCCCATAATGCATTTCAAAGGTCTCAGCTGGAACAGGAAGTGCAGGAGTTTAGAAATGAGCGGGGACTGTTTGCAGAGCATCTTCTGTGCTGCGCTGCACATTCACATTCTGAAACAGCGATTAAACAGGATTGTTATTACATTATGAATGTGCATTAGAGTACTTTGTAACACATCTGCTCATTTAATAACCACTTAACATATATATGAGTAAAACAATATGTATTGTGTTTATATAGTATTAAGTTACTATTTCTTTTGCAGTTTCAAATCGGTGTCAAACCATTTTATTTAACCTTAAGCAAAAAGAAATAATCTCTTCCACAAATCCACACTGAAATGGATGGAACCATCTTTAAACGTAACCTCTGTATATATATATTCACTCTGATGACAAAGCAGCAAGAGTTTTTATTGATTTTTCAAATTAGATGTTTATGTGTACAATAAAAAAAACCTTGACAATCACAAAACACACGGAAACACACATTACATTTGATGGTTACTTTGTGCAACAGCAACATTAATTGTAGCCTGGATGATTTCAGAGTAAACAGTACATCTGAGTGAACATTGCACATAATGTTTCACATTCAGTCAGTAAATAAGCTGAAATGCAGACAAGTTTGAAAGAGTGAAATGAAAATGAGCTTGTGCGTCATTTTATACGTTGAGTGCATTCATCAAATAAAAAAGCTTTTATCTAATGTAAAATCTTTTCATATCAATACAGATCATAATCAAGTAGAAATGGCTGTAAACATTCAATAATTCATGATGCATGGTATTTTACAACAAACTTAACATCAGGACTGTGTGCTTGTTGGAATAGTTTCTCTTTCATTGTCAAATCAGTCACATTCACACTTTCTCTGGAGGGCATTTGTTCACATTTGTCACCAGGAAACGTATTCTAACATTGATTAACTTTCACTAGCAGTTCAACATTAAGCGATTAAGTCCAGATCACTTCAACATGTGGCACATTTTCACTCAAAAACGATGAATGCATTCACACAATTTAACTGTTCTTGAAACAGGGAACAGTTAAGTGGTTTCATAAGAAGACATAATGAACTAACACACAAAAACACAAATGAAATGAGGAGATGAGTCATTACTGACTGGGTGGAGGTAGGAGTACTGATGTCAGTTTATCACGAGCGTGTGCGATTACTGGTGGATGGCGACTGAATGTAGTTTCATCTGCCGTGTAATATTTCAAGACAGAATGGTTTAATTTCTGCTCATAAAAACTGATCCTCAGTGTGTTCTCTGCTTTTTTTGAGACGACATCCAAAGTCACAGAGGCAGTTGGTTTTGGAAACATGAGGTGAAAGCAGCTCTCAGTGGTTTTACTGTGAGGGTTATTGCTTTGTGCCTGGGATACCTACCTCTGGTCTGTCTCTGTGTGTGTTCACAGCATCCACACCTAAACAGACAGACTCCACTTTACAACCTGAGGAGGTGCAAACAAGACGCACAGTTAACTCTAACACCAAAAACTAAAATATACAAGAGAACTAAATGTGAACGCATCACTATGTATGATGACTATTGTAAAATATTAATGACATAACTTACCATAAGCCATAGGTGTCAACTTCAAAACGGAGTGCAAAGAGCACTTAAGATAAGGCAACTCATCTGTAGGGGTAGAAGAAGACTTATCAAACATTTGTCACATTTTCATCCAAAGGTCACATATGATTTTTCAGGCATTTATAAATTGTAATAATCTTTTCAAGGTAAGCTCATTTTCACAATATAAAATATTACTCTTTGGTCCAATTCAAACTTTAAATTTGGCATAAAAGTTGATTTTGTCTTTATTTGATCCAGTTTCACTTTGAGATTTTACTGGCGAAGGCTGGATCTGTATTTGACCTTATGTCTCATGTCAGTGACTTTGACATCAGCTTTTAAGGAAAATAAATAAAGGTTCATTTCAGTGCCAGGATTCTATTGCTACATTCTATCCCCATTTTTAATTTTCAGGTAACATTGCTTGTAAACCTCTCAAAAATAGATGATGAGCTTTGGTATTTTTATGTCTGAGTTCATCACTTCATCAGACTACACTTTAATTAAAAACCCATTTACTACCATTTTTCTTCATTTACTTTATGATTTTGTGTTCTAACACAAAAAAAGTGTTTTCACTGTAATTGACCTGAACCACATTGGATTCTGTTCTGGACTGCTTGGCCCTCAGGAAGTTTCATCTCCAATTTTGGTCTGCATCAGTTTGCAAAATCTGAACTAAATGTATTTAATGAGAAAATGCCCTTTGTTTGATCCCAGTATAAACAAACAAAACAAACACTTCATTAATCCATGTTTCCACCCTTAATCCATACCTGCAGTCTTGTCCAAGAAATATGCAAGAAGACAGCGCATGACTGCCTGATGGCAGATGACCAGGATATTCTCTTGCCTCTCCAACTCCATGATCACAGGCTCCAAGCGCTGAACCAGGTCTTCATATGACTGATGGAGTCAAGAGAACATCTGTAAATAATACAGTTTGACAACAAGAACCCCCCCCTCACACACACACACTTTACCTAATTGTCGCCATCTCTTATCATTGCAAAAACATTTTTGGCAACTGTGACCTTTGACCTACATTCAATAAAATTTCTATTTTCTATTTCTACTATTCTGGACCTCTTCACACATTTCCTGAAAATTTCATGGAAATCGGTCCAGAGTTTTTGAATAAACCTGCTTGCAAAAAACCTAATAAACTAACTCAAACACAATACCCCTCTCCCCTTTGGGGGGTGGGGTAACCAAAGTCTGAAGAAACATGCTCCCACCTCTCCTTTGGGGTAGCGGTAGCGGTATTTGTCTTGGTCTCTCAGTGCAAACTCCAGAGGATAATGCTCTTGGATCTCCTCATACATCATTTCTTCACAGACACCCTGAGGAAACAACATGAGAATGTGTTTAGCCTGAATACACAACACTATTGTGTTTAGTTATTTGAATAGGTGGCATGAATTAAGTGGCATACAGCATCTATTTCATTGAGGGATTTCCACTGTTCATATGGAACACCGAGGCACTCTGCCGTCTGGATCGTCCTCTTCATTTGACTTGTCCAAACTTTCAGATCTTTGATGTTCTGTTCCTGAATGAATTTCCTTAGACGTGATGCAAACTAAGAGAAAAGGCAGCGGTGGAAAAATAATGATCAAACCTCCATAGATGTACTCACATTCACACTAACACAAGCTAAATACAACATAGAAATGAGACACCCATCACACACCTCTTTCCCCCTTGCAGACAGACCGGAGTCGCCACCAATACGTCCCTTGATGTTGAGGTCGCTCTCACCATGACGACACAAGTAGATGGAACGAGGTGTGATGTGAATGTTCATCAGGTAGTAGACGATCCGACTTTGGATGTGGTCGAGGACACGGTTGACAAGGTAGCGGCGACCCACATCCATAATCGTTATGTAGGAAAGCTCCCTGGAAGAAGAAAAGAACATCAACCACATGTTTTAATGAGAACAATGAATCTGCTTTGAGTCAGTGAGCCTGTTTACATTCACAACAGATATTCCCATCATTGTCCCATGTCTAGAGTTATCAGATTATTCAAGTCATCATGTAAACAGGATTATCTGATATGCTTTATCAGATAACGGTAATCTGATTAACACTTGGATTAATTCCCATTACTGCATTCGCTTCCTCGATGCGTACAAATTAATCTAACTTATTTAGTATTTCTATGTCTGAGCATGTGCTAACAATTAAAATTGTAGACGACAGAACTTACATAGTCAAGCAAGAGTGGGAAAACAATAGGACGTTTAAGTCTACCATCATTATGTTCATAATAAACCTTAGCTTCTAACCAATCCTCTTCATTTATATGATTGTCATTCATATGGAATAAACATCAGAAATGAAATGTACAGAAGTACTTTTAAAGAAATCTGATAATGGACAGGAGCATCTAAACGAGTTTTCTGTTTATTGCATTTCTTAAGTGGGTGTAAATAGGTCAGATCTGATTATAACAAATATTCGATTACTCTCAGTCACACACTTTCAATACAAGTGTGTGACTTATCTTCTGGTTGTATTTTTAGATATTTATCTAATTATTGTAAATCGGTTGAATTAGTATGGCTTATCTCCTATATCTATATATTTGTTTAGTACTTTTATTATAGAATGGATTTTTACCTATATGCTGGTAAAGAACTTTGGACATTTTACATTGTTGTAAATGTGCGATATTAACAAACTTCACATGGAGTAATCAGACATTTTATGGTCATGAATACAGGCTAAGGGAGTGTGGACTCACCTGTCCAGAACCTCATCCAGAGGTTCATAAGATGACTCATAACACTTAATTCTTTTCATGAAATCCTCAATGGCCTCCTCTGTGTTGGTGTGTATGTAGTCAGGGCTGCCTAATTTCACTTGCTGCAGAAACAGGAAACACAGGATATGAGCAGAGAAAAGAAGAAGTCTGATGAGGCTGGAGTGTGTTTGTCTGAATAAATTATACACTGAATGTTTAAAGTACTTACCACTATGTTTTGTGCAATTACATCTGGGTCCTCACACACAGACTCCACAAAAAACACCTGCATCAACAGGACAATATTGTAAGCGTGGAGAAATTTATGTCTAAATGAATACATCTGATTCAATTCTGTCATGATTCACACACCTTAAAGCCATTTTGTTCTGCAAACTTGACAATGGTCCCTCTTCTTTCTCGTGTTGTATTTGTGGCATCGAAGACCTGAAGAAGAAACAAAATAACTCCTAACACAGTCCTCATGCACAGTATAAAGGTCTAGAACACGGTCTTGAACTACACCAACTCACCGCCACCTGTCCTCCTTCGACACTCAGGTACTGTCGAACATCATTAAGCGCCGCCATCGCACATTGACTGTGGAAAAAGGACACAGCATAAGTCACATGATTTCTAGTGCAATTTATTTTCAAGTGGCCATGCTGTTGAATATAGAGTGGGACAGAATTTCGCAGGAGCGGGACTGAAATTTCAATATCGTGCAGACCTCTAGTTTGCACACTAGTTCGTTTTAAGGACAGTACACCTGCAACTTGGAATAATTATATAACCAAACACAGTTTTGGGGATATTATGTTTTTGGGTTGACTGTCGTTCCCACCAGATATCCTTCATGTCAACGCGGTAACTTGGAAAATGTTTGGTTTAGAAATTCCATATTTTCTGTTTTGCAAGTTGAATGGACAGTGTGCAGGATACCTCTTTCTTCTATATCAGTATGAACAACAGAAAATATCCACCATGGAAACAGAACCAGTGGCATATTTAGTGAGTTCCAAACCACAAAATGAAAAGTGTTTTTTTTCCCTGCAGTAAAATCAGCTCTGACTGCATGGGGGCTGTATATTGACAGCTGGTGAGGAATGTGGACTGACCTGCTGCTAGCTAGAGTCAATCTTGTTAAATGAACCACAGATTTGGAATTTAGACATCTACACTGTTGTCTGAAAAAAAAAAAAACTTAAAACTGTATTTATGACTCGACAGTAGCATTGAGCAAATGATATCTTACATGCATCTTGTCTATATTCATGTGCATAACCTATGGTATTGACCAATTAGCAGGAAAAGAAACCTGTTCTTACTCGGCCAAACTAGACTGCACTAACGCTTGACCAGCTCTGGAGCCAGTCAGTTTCAGCACTGGACTTACCGTCTGATTTTTAAGCCCTCTTCATTATCTGGACGGAAAAATTCAAAGGACTTGTAGATCTTCAAGCATTCCCTCCGATACTGGCCAACATTGAACTCTGTAACAGATGAAAGATGTTGTTTTGTGCTGTTCAGAGTCTCAAAATATATGTGGAATATGTTGGGCAAGCTTACCTTTTGTTGGCACACCTATCCAGTTTAAGTAGCGGGTCAGTTTCTTTGAAATGTACGTTTTCCCTCGGGCTGGAAGTCCAACTAACACAATAAGGGTGGGGCAGTTGGTCATACATACTGTAGAAGAGAAAGAAACACAAACATTTAATGATTCATCTCCCTTCAGATACAGTTCATTTACTGAGCTTGACTTGAAAGCATCATCTTACTCAGCAGGAATATAATTAGTCTAGAAAAGGATGATTGTAATTAAACTACACAACACAAGTTGTCTATATATACTTCAGATGAACCTCATGTTAAGACTTAAATTAACATAAGTTAAATCAGACAGATTTGAACAGCAGGATAAACATGAGCAGATGACTGATGAAAATTAAACTAAAGACAAACATGGGTTGATTAAATATAGCAAATTGAAACAACAAAATGTTGAAAACTAAATAATAAAATATCCACCACATGGTATGATTTCAATTAAATCAGTGAGTGACGTTACAGAAAAGGAGAAAAAAAACACTATTTGTGTTAAACATTTTATCTCTTTAGACTCTGTTGACTCCTTCATGGAGTCTACAGTTACGTTTTCAGTCACACCCGGGTCAAAGAAAACCCAGGACAAAGAGACAAAAGATTAAAAAACACCACATGACAAAAGACCTGAACTGAATCATGTGAAACAATAGAAACCAATTACACATGGAACTATCTGAGAAGTGTCAAGCTTTGTGCTTGAACAAAGACCTCATCTGCAGTTTAATGTAGAAGAAAGAAACTCAGATCTGAAGGAAGCAGAGCTTGACTCAGCAAAAACAAACCCCAGCAGAAGACCAGGGAAGTCTGATGAGTCTGCAGTCTGATCCACCAGGACCAACAAGACCAGCAGACTGAGACACACGCGCGCGCGCACACACACACACACACACACACACTCACACGCGCGCGCACACACACACACACTTTAGTCATTTCTGTCATGTGGATTCCATTTAGCTGGATTTAATCGATTACTATTTTTCAACAAGACGAACGATTCTTCATGTGTGATAGTGGGGTTAAAATGAAAAACACCCTGAACATGATGCAACACTAATACTCAGAAAAACGCAGATACTTGGTACTACTTCATCTGTGCGCAGCATCTTCAAAGACTGTGCATCTAAGCAGTAGATCTGACGAATGCATGACAAATATTAAATAAAAACATACGAGCGAGTGCCTGCTATCACCACCCCACCAGACCCTTGCAGCACATGCCGGTCAGCTGCACCTTACCCCGTCTCTGAGCTATGTGCCGCACGGGCATCCCGTTCTTATACGGCATCCAGATCTTCCTGAGCGGGTTCTGGGTCAGCTCCCTGGGCGCTTTGTCTAACAGAAACTCCTCGTTGTCTAACATGTTGTCGGCTCGGTGCTGTTATCCTCCTAACATGAGAGTGAGTCGACGGGTTGGTGTTAAGAGGCTGCAGGAGGAGGATGTCTCATATCAGCTGAGAAACAGCGGTTTGATATTACCGTAAAGACTAGACACTGTGCGCAAGGAGAATGAGCAAAACAAAGAGATTCAACCTTCTATTGAGGATGGTAATACATTTACTACTGTTTGTGGCGTTGCGTTCAATGCCCCCCCCCCACACACACATTGCATCATTAATATTACTTAACTTTTGTGTTTTATTATTTTAGGACTTTTCGATTGGTGTTTTTAATTCGGTTATTTAACATCATTTACTCACTCGCAGAGACATAATCACACGGTTTAAATTTAAACATGGGTAGTTGAAGAACTGACATTCTGTACTTAAGTAGAAGTACACATACATGTGTGGAAAAAAAGTAGAAGTACTGATTCAACTCCGCTACTAAAGTTAAAATAAAAAAGTACAACTTCTCAATTGTAATAAAGTACACAAGTAAAAAGTAAAACTGCTTTTTTGGGTCATGAATGCAATAATATTTATTTAACTAGGAAAAATCTGAAAAATGGTGGGAAAAAAGGCAGAATTGAGATCAAAAGTAATCATGAAAGAAAAAAATAAGTTAGAAATATGAGATATAATGCATAATTTTAAGAGAAAAAGTAAAAGTTATGACAAAATGTTAAAATTGTGAAATAAAAACTCAAAATTATGAGGTAAAAAGTCAAAATTGTGAGATAATAGTAATATAACTCTAACATATAAAGTCAAAGTTCCTTTCCTCCAGCTACTTTTTTTTATTACTGTCACATCTGTTTAGTTTGAAAATTAATGAGTCAATTCTGAGAATGTAACGAGTATAAAGTACAAATACTTATGTAAAAATGTAGGGAGTAAAATTAACAAGTTACTAGAAAAATAACTAGTCAGGTAAAGTACAGATACCTAAAAAACATGTAAACAGTGTGTTTTGCACTTGCACATTTTTTTCTATCTTGCTCTTGTTTTTGTAATCTATTCATACTTGTTTTTATATGTCTGATATTCTGTGGGAAGCAAGAATTCATTGAGAACACTTTATCTAACTGTGCATAAACAACCACTATCTAGACCACATGGAATACAAAATATTGGGGGGGGGGGTAAATTATACCTGCAGTTCTCAAACTACTGTCAGCTAATATTCTACTTAATGATATAAAACAAAGATCTTCATAATCATCACTGACCAAAATGATGACCAGATTTATACATATTTAACTATTTGTTTTTAATGCTTCCACTATTTCACTGAACATCCAGTGGTAAACATGAGAATTAAAGAAAAAATGGACTACAGCGTACAGTCTGTTTCCACAAATACCCAGACCACCAGATACTTTCTAAGAACCCCTCCTCATTTTTCTACGAAACTACCTGTTGACATTTTACCGTAATAAGTTCAAGAAGGAGCAGGAAAAGGCGAAAAACCAGATGTGAGCAGAAAAACAAGGCTCAGCAGTCCACATGCAGTACACATGGGCTATGAATGCAACAGGGCCGTGAGCCAATCAGAGCGGAGACACCGAGGCCTGGCAGCCAATCAGAGAAGCGGAACGGGAAGCAGGGTTGCATGCACATGAATGTGGCACTGATAAAACAGCGGATTGAAAAGACATGGGGTCCGGAGTCTCACACGCCTCGATCACGGGCCATCAGAGCCACAAACACACAATTCTCCTGTGGCAGAACAGATACACATTGAAGCTCCCGTTTTAAAAATTTAATAAGGTCAAAATTATAAACTTTCAATGAAGATAATAAAACAGTAATACAATGAACATACAGTAAATAAAATAAAGTACAACAGTGTATATGCAAGACAAGAGTAAGACTACATTTAAGTACGATACAGTGCATATCACAAGACATTTTAAATTAATGAATAGGAGCAGAGAAGACTTTTTAAGTTAAATTAATAAATCATTGTACCCATTGTACATGTACATAAACAACCCTATAAGTGGAATGACACTATCATATATATTAAAAATATCAGCTAACCAGCACTTTTGTCATTTGTTTTTTGATTCATCTTATTAAAGTATGCAAAATGTAGTGCATTTAATGTCTGAAGCAGATACTTTGTAAAACAACAACTGTAGAGCAGTGGTATTGACCGATACCAATATCAATACAATATGAATCATATACTCCTCTCCCACTGGTCAAAAACTTGTTTAAACCTGATAACAATTGTTTTTTGGTGGCAGTGGGAATACCAGACCCGTGTCCACCCACTAGTTTATGTGATGTTTCATATTAAATTAAACATATTTCCTGATGCTTTGCTGTATCTAGTAAACATAATCTGGGGCGTACAGTATTTATTTTCATTTTTTATAACAGGCACTGAAAACGGACAACTCCCTGCTTCTCATAACCAATAAGATAAACAGCAGTAGTTCCCACTCTTCAAGTTATTTTTTTTTTATTTCCAGCCAATAGTTCTAATTTTTCACCAGACATTTCTGTGTGGAGTTTGCATATTCTCCCTGTGTCTACATGGGTTTTCTCCAGGTACTCCAGTTTCCTCCCACCATCCAAACACAAGCACTGATAGGTTAATTGGTTAATCTAAATTGCCCATAGGTGTGAATGTGAGAGTGATTGTTTGTCTATATATGTTCAGCCCTGAGAAGAACTGGAGACTCATACAGGGTGTACCCCGCCTTTGCCCATTGTAGCTGGATTAGGCCCCCGGTGACCCCCATGACCCGTGTGGAGTGCAAACTGATGTGGATGGCCCTCCCCCTGCATCATGTCATATAGAGGTCCAGAATAGTCAGGAGGCTGCCCCCCACTGTCCTCTGAGCTGCCTTCACCACTCTCTGCAGGTTCTGCCTCTGAGCAGCAGTGCAACTTCCACACCACACAGTGATGCTCTCCACCTGCTCTTCATCATCTTCTCCCAGAGTTTAGAGTTTAACCCAATTTAACCAAATTGGGTGAAAATCACCTCCACACATGTGGGATCAAAAGGTATGAATTGCATTTTTTATCAAATAATGAGCGTGGCTGTGATGTGTTCATAACAAAGTGGTCAGTTTCAGAAGTATTAAGAGTGTATTATTGTGTATGTCTCCCGGAATGTTGAGTGCACAATATGATGTCCTGTCACTGTCAGGTGGTCATGGCGGTCGTGTGGGGAGGTGAGGGCCTATAATACCGCTCGCAGTTTTACTAGTGTTATTTATATTGCTAATATTGATTGATTAATAGTCTCAGTAATTGTTTTTCCAGGGAGTTAAAGTGGCTACAGCATAAACGTCTTCATTTGTTTAATTACACGTAGTAGTTATTTACAAAATTCTTCATTAAAATATTAGCTGTTCAAAATAGAAGAAAAATTGTGACACCAGATATAAAATGTCAATGAAAACACATACAGTGGGTTTTAATGTAGTATCGCCATTAAAACACCAGGTGGCACTGTGTCCCCATTTTCACTAGCTACCAGTTGACAATGAGTTAAGTTTGGACATATTGTGTCACACTGAAGAGAAAGTACTCCATTTAGAGTCTGTTTTAACCTTTATTATCAGTCCAGAGAACACAGTCATAGATCAGAAATCAGTGTAGTTTCAGACCAGTAAACATGTAAGCAGAAGTAATCCCATTAGCAACACATCCCAGGGTACAACTTCTAAGAATAATCCTATAAACAAATCCATACAAACACAAACACACTGTTTCTTTGCTTGCTACAGCTGGTGTCTCTTTTCAGTCATTGGCCAGCTTCCTGAATGTCAATTAAACACAGAACTACTCACACCACAACACAGAAAATAAGACAAGAGTGATGGCAGACATCCTTGGATACTTCTCCTTCAGCCATCTTTGCCAGGAGTCTGTCATCAGATGGTTACCAATAATGATCAAGTGTTTTGACCCTCAACCATAACACTCCTGTATGCAGGTCAGCAGTGGTGGTCAGCCACTACTTACTCCCCCCCTGGCTGCCAGCTCATCTCCTCCCTCCTGTTCAAAATCCAACAAGAGGCTCTCTCCACTGCCTCCCCATGTTTTCACATCACCTTTATCCTCCACAATCCAATTGACAGTCAGCAACTTCCAGACTGATTAGGCAGGGAAAACACTGCATCTCATCTCGGCAGGCTACAACCACATGTGCCAGGTGTCATCTCTACAGTCCTGCACCAGATTACTGTAATGTTCAGTCTTTCTTTGAAATACCTCATTACATCCTTTCTCCCATGGTAAAGAAACAATAAATAGACCTAAACTGGAATAATAAGCAATTACGTAAGAACAAGTAAGAATGTAATAATCAAGTGAGCAATAGTATGAATTAGGAGAGAGGTGTGTTTTAATATGAAGAACAAGTTATGACAGGAAACAAGCATAACTGTGTCACAGAGTAGCAGTTATATTCTGAAAACACAAATACATACACCCACAGCAAGATACTAAATGAGGCACACACATCATCCTATGTATTGTGATCAACAGGTCTGGGTGTAAAACAGGCCCAGGCCTCATCAGTGTCAAAGCGTATTTTGAATTATTATTATGTTGTATCACTTGTACACACTGCACTGTTCAAAGATTAGAAGCAAATACTGCTCCACATGTTCACCCATACATCACCATCATTAAATTTCATCACATCCTGCATATTATAACTGGAGGTACACTGATCTATGACACAATGAATAAGGTGACATACACTGATAGTGTCCACTGAGGCCTACCAGATACTTCTACAACAGTCCAGACGCATAACACATGTAGCTGCACACAGTTCAGTTGTGTTTTATACAGTTATGTCCAGTTTAGAGGTAGATGCCAAAGTGGGCTTTCATGAACAACACTACAATTTTGTGAACATGATTTTTTACTGAAAATGGTATAGAATAAATAGTAATTTTAACAAATTAATGTGATATTCTCTTTGGGCGTCATGGTATCCCATAGCAGCGGTGTTTGCTCTGACGGAAGGTCCGAGGAAATCTCACGGCCTAAACATTTATATACTCATGTATGAACGAACTCCCTTACTGACAGTCCCCAGTGATTCTACTCAAAGCGAGAGGACACAGAGTCCATTTTTAGATGCCTACCAGTGATAAAATTACTTGTAAGTACAAGCCTACTGCTTACTATATAGTCAGATTCATGTTACTTATTCATGTTAGTAGCCAAAATGTTGGCGAAAAACATAAGCACTCCCTTGCTTTATTTTAAAGTCTGATGTTCTGCTTCCCATCAAAAATGGGTGGTCTGCCTATGCCACATCAAATATTTCTTATTAACCGCTATCATATGTAAATTTCAGAGCACTTGTGAAACGGAATCAGAATTTAGCCTGACCCGCTTCATTCACTTCCATTCAAATTTTTTGCTAGCCATGGATTGGAAGTAGAAGGGCGTGACAGATGGTAGATGCCAAATTGGATCAGCTGGTGTTCTGTCAAAATGGGCATTCCATCACATTGGGCTGCCAAGTGCTTCTGAGCATGCACATGACCACCAAGCGCATTAACAGAGAAAAAGGCCGTCAATTCAGGCATCCCCAGGCAGATGTGCAATCGACTTGGACGCTGGACATATGTAATACTTTAAAAGTATATTTATTTTATTGTGCCTTTGACCAGTAATCATATAAGCAATCACATGCGTACAATAGATTGGATATTGACATTAGTAAGTTTTAAGTAACTAAGTTTTGAATGATAAGAATGTTATGCACATGAGTTGCCTGGGTGTTATTGTTCACGTTAGTTCAATGGATGTCAGATGCAAACAATAGCCTAACTAAATCTAAGTACAATATTAGAGAAATAAAATATTTTTTAAAAGTCCACCTATAATGGGAGTATTATATGATATCAGTAGTAATGTTTCCAAATGCAAAGTAACATATTTTGATGGAATAATGTGAACTTGTAGAGATTATTGTCAATTTTGGCTGCTGGTAGCTCATTTCGACGGGGATGCCCATTTTGACAGGACACAGGACAAATGGGGGGGCAGGACTAAGGTCCAGATGTTCTGCACAGGTGCATTGCGTTGCTATGGTCTGAAATATGGCACTCAGATACAGCGCAGTCAAAGAAAAACTGAATCAGGGTGCATTTCCCTGGACATATTTGTGGTGTACTATCCAGGGAAGGAGAAATCAATCAAGGTTTTGATTGATTTTATTCAGTTTTCCGCTGTCTAATTTGCTAGTTGAAAACAAACAAGGCATTTCATAGCTGATTTTATACCTGAACCTCACCTAGAGCAGCCACATACAACCTTATGTACTTTTTATTTTTTCTTTCATGTGGAGGGTTTTGGCAAATCTAAGCACCATGAAGATGAAATATAGAATAGTTCACAAAAATGACAAAAAATGTCAAGAATGTCATTGATGGATGATTTTTTAAACAAGAACTGAATTTGGTCTATACACCACATATAACAATTTATTCTCCAAACATACAGGACACAATAACGACATCTACAGTACAGTTGAATATCTACAGTTGTACATTACATTCATCTTTACCTTTGTCATTGAAGTGACAGTCTACTGAAAAAATAATAAACCTAGACCTAGAGTCGTCCTTGGTGGTCTGTATATATTTTGGGAGATTTTCTTTGAACAGTGCTGTTGTCTTTCAAAAGTGTGAAATTACCATGTCAAATGTCCTGAGTAGAATGTCCTAAGCACCGCCCCTCGTCCGTCTGTCTGATCCAATCTAGCATCTACCATTACAGATGCTGATTCACAAATGGCATTTAACCAGACTGGTTCATCTTAAACCTAGATGACATCCAAATGTAACACTAATAAGAAACTCAGGGAATGACTTGAAATACAGCATTCACCACCCTCATCAAGTGAACACTAAATGAGGAAGTATGTAGAAGAATAGTGTTCATCTTTCCAGCAGATTCTAGACAGGTGCAATCAACAACAGTACAAGTGAACATATTCTTGAAAAGACGTATATTAACTGTATATAAAACACACATAAATAGTTCATATAATAGGTTTGCTTTTCATATACTAAAATCCCATGTGGGATCTCCCTTTTGTGTTGCATGTTCAGCAACAATAACAGAAAAAAAGGTTTTGTCTTAGCCCAAAAATTATACATCTCCATTGTATAAAATGCATAAAAACATACAAATAAGAACAAAATATGAGTCATTCACTTAAATGCATCTAGATGCCAAACATTAGCTAAAATAGTATGAGCATATAATCACTGTATCCACAGCACAGCCACTGCAGACTGCAGCTCTGCCTGCAGAAACCTTTAATGAGATTCCGAGAGAGCGGGCGAACTTTCACCCAGATAGAGAGCAGACACAGGGAGGGAGGGGCAGCGAGTGAGGGAGTGAATCTGTGAGCAGGATTGTAGGTCTGATTTATTATGATCATTCAGCTGTAGAATGAGACAGAGATAAAAATTTTAAAAAGAAATCTTTCATACTGTCACTGATAGAGAACATGGCCCAATGAACAACAGAGGTGGATTTCCTGTAACTGCTGCAATCTCCATGTACCTCGACAACAGCTTTTGCACATCTGCTATTATAAACACACAAGTGTAGACGCACAATGACCTCTGCAGTTTTACAGCTAAATCTCACTTATTGTTACATTTGAGACACTTTCATAGGTGTATAAATTCGCCACTGAACACCTCAAACAAAAGCTAAAATAACCACACCACACTTAAATTTGACAAGCATTGTACTTTGATGCATGTTTTTCCTGTTTTTCTGCCTAGCTCCACCTCTCTGTATGTGTAGGCAGCTGGCCAAAGCACATCTCCTACTCACTGACACAGACTGAGCTCTGTTCATCCGTCCTACATCTGCCGCAGCTCAGCCTGCAGACATAGTGACTATATACCAACAAGGTGCAATGAATTCCTACCTCAGGGTAGTACAAATTCCTAGCAGAGGCAGGTCCTCCACTTTGTTTTTGTTTTTTTTGTTGTTGTTTTTTTTACATAACAGTAATACACATGACATGTGCATAGCCCCTGTGGCCAACATGATGATTAACTGAATTACATAACAACCTTTTCTCATAACTGAACCATTAGATTACAGATTAGCATTAATTCAGATTCTATTCATATGCTCCTAATGCCTATTTAGCATGCAATGCAAAACAAATTAAACGAGCTGGGTTCAACAGCATGTAACAGTGACCACAGAATTGATTTAATACTGAAATTACCTAAAAGTTTCTCAAACCCTTTGCAAAAGTAATTTATAATGTTTCAGTGATTTTTCTTTACATGTAAATATTTCAAATGATGTTCCTTATAACGTTGACAATAAGGATTAGAAGATACTGAATAACAACTCTACTGAACCCTTCTTTTACAGGATAGCAACAGATATTGAAGAGGGAAAAAAGCATTATTTCACTTACTAAAATAAAAATATGAAATGTAAAAATCCTTCCGTTTATATCAAGAGCCAAATGGGAAATGACTTGTGCTCAGGACCAGGTCGTAACTGGTATCATTACAAAGTCATTTAAGATAGTTACACTGACATTTTCTTTATAATATTGTCAGAATATATTTGTAGTTGCATTATCATCCATAACCCCTTCTCTAGTTAGGAACAGTGCCACATCATAAGCATTCAGAGCTCATTTTGAGACACTTAGAAATGTAATCTAACTCAGATAAATCTGTAACTAGATGATGGTAAATGGTATGAACCACTTAGAAAAGAAGATATCCCCCAAATCCTGTATAACTATAGGTTTTTGTCTTTGTTGTCGTTTTGTTTTGTTTGGGGGGGGGGTACGTTTTTAATTATATTTTGTATTTATAAATCATTAGCAACAACAACTTCCGGACAATAGTTCATTGAATATGTTGACTGATTTTGATTGTGATTCTGTCCTGTTTACATCTGCACCCCTGTTAGCTTACATGCTAATTAGCATCAGCTGCAGCCAGGCTACGCAGCAGATAGAAGGATGCTAACCATCAAACCATCACTTATATTTGTAAAGAAACTAACTTTCCTGGCTCAGAGACATTTGCCACAGTCTGTTTTGACCAGATGCGGTGTGTGAGAGGTTTGTTGTCAGTTGTCGGCTCGGCACGCAGCCCTTTCAGCTCTACCTCATGCCTACGTGACACAGACTTGTTTACTTCATCTGCCTGTTAGCACAGCTGCTCCGCGCACAATGTCGACTGACAAGTCTGAGGAAAAAACACCAAATACACTCAAAAACCTGTGACCCACGCAGAGGTGTGTGTATTACCTGGCCTGTCCTTCGTGTTCCTCGGGCAGCAGGAACCTCTCATGGTCCCGGTTATAAAGCCTCTTGTTCCCAGTGTGGAGGGTAGTGAGCATCCACAGAAGCTCATGTATGGAGCGATGAATGAAGGAAGAGAGCGCACTGTGGGAGGCGCGCGCTCCATCTGTTAGTACACACGCGCACACCTGGACACTCAGCTTATTCAGGTGAGCCCCCCCTCCCCCCACACGAAAGAAAACTATTACAATTCAATTCTTTATTAACCTATTTTTCATGGAATTCCAAAAATGTACACTCAGCTAGACACCATATGTTTAATATTAGAAGCAAAGAAACAACTGTTAATTATAGTCTAATAACAATTAGCTTTTGTTTTATTTTATTTTTACACTCAATCCTGTTACTGCACATTAGGTTTATCTAGAACAGCAAAGTTACTGTGATGTTATGACTTGACATGCATGAAATGATGCAGAAGCATACACTGTGTTGGCTGATATGGAACTAAAACAACAAAATTGAATATACAGGAGAACAGTTTTCTACTGCAGTGGCCATTATGCAGTTAGTGATAACATTTAACAAAGTTTTTGTTTATAGTAATTTTATCATTTGAAACTGTATTTATGAGTTTCAATATCAAATAGGTGCAAAAATCCCTTTAATTAGTCCTACATCTAAACAAAAAATACATTATTTTAGTTTTTATATGGTGCGCTCAGTCTTTATTGACAATAAAGACTAGGTATCCCCTCGGATCTTTGAATCTTTTATTGCTCATAGAAATAGAATCAACCTAAATATAATTCAGTTCAATTCAACTTTATTTAATGCACATTTCATGCACAAGGCAGACTCACAGAGCTTCACAGCAGAAAAAATAATCAGGAAAAAAGAGAGTACATGTGTAAGTAAACAGTCATATGTACACACACTTAAACTTGCAAATACCCACACAACCACACATGCACACACACACACACACACACACACACACACACACACACACACACACATGCACGCACACACTATTCAGCAGAACTTTGTCCAAAAAAGATATGCTTTTAATCTCTATTTAGACATGTGACACGTCTAACTGTAACAGGCAGGGTGTTCCATTTTTGTGAGGCATATACACTAAAGGCTGCCTCCACTTTCTTGGATCTGGTGTGAGGGACAAGTAAGTTCCCACTGCCTTTTAAGTGATGAGCATATGTGTAATGTGCTGAGGTGTGTAGAATGAAATATACATTCTACTATTTAATATCATTTAAGTAAATTATATATAATGTAAAATAAGTTATTGTATACAATTCAGCATAAAGGCAAAGTGCACAACCCAGACACTGAATCTATGTGGATATGTTTCAGTCAGGCCTGCAGTCGTCAAATATTTGTAGGCTTTCTGGTTTTCTATTTTTTCTCTCCTTTATACAGTACTTTTACTCCAACACAGAAAAATATACTCTGTCACCCCTTAGTTGTTTTACTGTTTTTCTAAATATAATGCTAAATATAATGTAGCTTTTTAACAACAACAAAAAAAAAATTAAAATGTTATGTTAATAACAGTATATGTAATGTAGAATAGGTAACTGCATAAATATTCAACCCCTTCAATATTTCAGAGAAGGGGTTGATTACATGTTCACTTAAATAAAGTATAACCTTTGGTTATTATTGAAGTGAACAGGTAGGCTAATTGTATTAAGTCAAATGTAGCACATAAAAAGACACCTTCATTCATAAGTACTGGCTTCATTTCTGGGTATGTGGGGTCAGTAGGTCAGTCTTTCACAAGAAGCAGGCTTAGATCATATATTACAAATATTTAGTTGACAATGTTCAACAAAACTGAATGAAAGTATCAGCTCAAAGCTTCTTGAAATTGAAGGTCATATCCATCTCCATGTTTCTTTCATCCTCACTTGTGCTGGTGCTGTTTTTGTTTGAGTGTGTCTCTCATCGCAGATAGAATGATGTCACTGTTTTCTAAATCAGATGCTGATCTGATCTAAGTGAGAAGAGTATAATTTATAATCACATCATATATATATATATATATATATATATATATATATATATATATATATATATATATATATTGACATGTTATGATGTTGCATAATTGGGTAACTTACATGTTTGAAACTGACAGTTTTTTTAATTGTTGGTGGAAAAGGAGGAGGAGGCATTGATGGAGGAGGTGGTATAAAATCAAATTGTTTCATTGTGTGTGCCCTCTGTGGCATCTTATGAGAGGGCATGGCCAAATGTGATGAGGCCATTGATGCTCTGGGCAGCGTCTTTGAAGCAGAGCCTGTCAAATAAAACCAAGCATTTGAAATGTTTACTGCTGACTGAGAAAAAAAATTTTTCATCATAATAAATATGTTATGTCTGTTATGTCCATCATAATAAATGTTAAATGTGATCATTTCAATTACCTACAAATAATGTTTTTTGGTTGAAAGTTGAAGGAATTATTCATAAAGGATGAAATAAAATAAAAAGAACTTGACTGACAAAACAAGATAATGGCCGAATAAAAAAACTGCCAACAATGCTATAAAAGATTTAATAATGAAATGAAAGCTACATAAAACATACAAAAAGAAGAACAAACATGAACAGCAGCACAGGAACAATATTACTTCGCCAAGAAATTGGCAGAGTCAAGAGAACTTAAAAACCTATGGATGGATTTTGATGACATTTTCAGGATGTGTTGGAAGTGTCACAAGGAACAAATGATTAAATTTTAGTGGTGATCCAGAAGAGATCCTAGATTCTGGATCACTTTGAAATGTATTCTCCATTTACTGCAATGCAAAATGTCAAAGTGAGCTAGAGTCCAGGATCTCTTCTGGATCACAACCAAAATGTAATCATCAACCTACCCTGATCCTGACCCTACCTTCATGAAGACCCATCCATGACTTTTTTAGTTATCTTGCTAACTAACAGACAGACAGACAGACAGACAGACAGACAGACAGACAGACAAACTTTGGCAAAAACATAACCTCCTTGGCAGACCTTTCTTCATTCGAAGAGGGGGGGGGTCTGCCTTGGTGGAGGTTTGCACTGTCAGAGTGCTTTTCTAGTTATTGTGTTATCATCCAGTACTACTCTAAAGTCCAGTATAATGTTAAAAGGATCTTATTACCTTTACAGTTGAGCTCTCTCCGCACAGCCTTCAGTCCTCCAAACTGCTTAATGATGCTGTCGACAGTTTCAGAAACATCTTTGTTTTTCAGATCGTCACCAGTCAGTTTTACCTGCATAAACAGCCTCCTCATAGCAGGGTCTAAATCTTTAAACTTCAAATACAACACAACATAAGACAGACATTCACATAAACATGTTTTACTTTGAGTTTATTCATGAATGATCTTTTCATGTTTCTACTTACTGAAGCCACTGCTGCAGTGGGTGATACATCTGTGGGGAAATGTGTCTGTGAGTCCCAATCATCCAGTAGTTTCATTCTACAGATGATTAAAACACATATTTAAACATCTCTGGAAAGTGGGTAAGTGAATTAATACATGAGTGCCAATGAATAGATCTATACCGAATTAGCACAATTGTAATTTTTCAGAAACTGTCTTATTTCATTGTTTTTTTCTTGAATTTCAGTCGAAAAAACTTTATATACATAAATTGAGGAGGCTTTAAGGACAAAAACAGAAATGTCCTATGTAGGGTAGACAAGTCAAAAATAAATCTAAGTTGCTCTAATTCTAAAATAATACAGATAATAATAAACTCTTCATTTGTATTATACTTTCCCCCCTTTTTTTCTTTACACCCTGTCTTGAGTGTCATTTTTTTCTTTATGTATTGATTTTATTTTACTTATTCTACTCTTAAATTACTTAAATACTTGTGTTTGTTTTATTGTTTATTATTAGGTGCTTTACCTTGACTAAATTCTAACTAGTAATCTAGTCTAATAATTATAATCTAACCTAATATAATCTGATTTGACCTAATCTATTACCTCATGGATTCACTTTTCAAACCCTAAACATTAAAATAAATAAATTTTAAAAACAGGATAATTCGATTATTTCTATAATCATAGCCTGTCTAACACCTGGCCTTTATATATAAGTAGCTGGGATAGGCTCCAGTGACCCCAGTGAGGATAGAATGGGTTCAGATGATGGATGGATAATCTCTGTAATTGTTCTGTATAATGTTGGTGATACTTGTTGGTCATTTGAAACAGTATTTCTGCCTTTGTGGAGTTTTATTCCATCCAGTTTTATTCCTATGAACACCTTATTTTTCCATATATACTGTACCTACAGTATTACTTACTGCCGTGTTCTTGCTTTTCACCCAGTGCTTCCCTCACTGGTAATGTTTTTTCTCAAGTATCTGAGACTTAATTCAGTCATCTTGTAAACTCATCTTATTTTATTACATTTTTAAAATAATATTTGACTCAAAAACAGAAATGTATAACCCTCTGGGGACCCTTGAGCCAAAAATATATACATGCACAAAAAAACTTCCATAAAATCATCGTATATCAGTAATCTCTTTAGATGTGTTACCAAATGTTCAATCATTTTCAGGATTTTAATCATTTAAATGCTGGTTTTGAATAAATTATGTCCCTATTATTTATGAAATGACACAAAAATATTAAGAATAATTATAGTGGCAGGGTGAAACATTGGTGAAACTGATTTCATTACATGAGTAAATTTTTATGTGTTTTCAAATATGCACATCAAATGATTTATGCAGAAAAAACTTGTAATATATGATGATTTTTTTTACGTGTACATTTTTGGCTCAATAATACATGTTGTAAAATGTCATCTTTTTTTACCCTGTATCAGATGCAGTAGCTGGTTGTCTGTCCTTTCTGTCCTTCTCATCTTCAGCCTTTACAGTTGAGAGTGAAGCTAAATAGAAATAAAAGGCCAAATGGTTAAAATCAGTTATTCCTGCTATGAATCATGTATTTATGTGGTTCAAACCTTGGTGTTTTTGGACAGATTCCACTACAAAATGAAATTCTTCTGCCTCTGTGTCGTCTGCAAAGTTGAAACCTGCCTGTTGGTTCTGTGCAAACACAACAAAATAAATAATATGTAAAATAAGTAAAATAAACCAGGTAAAAATGTACAGTGGAGTGAACGTGGCACTGTTGAATCAAACTTGTAAAATGTCCAATACTGATTCCAAACACAGAGCTACTTTAATTTTTTTTAAGAGTGAATTAAAAATATCAAAGGTCACTTACATCTGCAGGGAATGTGTGGAAATAAGTGTGGGTTGCAGTGTATTTGAATGGAATGTAAATCTCCTGCTCCCACAGCAGCTCAGCCCGCTGTGCTTAAGCAAAGATACAAGGAGGATAAAAGCAAAGGAAGAAAGAAAATTGGTTATGCACAGCTCTTATAATGGTTAGAGGAAGAAATGACAGACACACCCACTAAGATAAGACTCCCTATTGTTATTAAAGGAAACTTCAAATTAAAGGAAACACTATACATGCATCTGTGCTCCTGTTGCACTGATGTTCATGTTACTTCATTGTGTGAAATCATGGAGTGTGTGGGTGGAGTATCTACAGTTCCTCTTACCTTAACACAGTACAAGCGGAGGAAGTAGGAGTGGACTGAATGATCTTCAATAACGCACACGACACCACAGCCCAAACGGGTCCAGTACAAACCCCTGTCCTGGCTCTGTGTGGCTACGAGTACCTGTGCTACGGTAGATTTGATCAACTAAAATGAACCCAGAGTCAGAAAAATATGTTACTTCATGCATTCAGACTTAACCATTTGTTGGTCAGCTCAACCGTTTGGTAGAGGTAACTTTGAACACTGATATCTAATCTAAATGTAAGTCCTTTGACACCAAACTTCTTGGGCAGTCTTCCCCTTTTGTAAGAAGCATGTAATGCACAAAAACACCACTGGGTGGCACTGAGCAATGTTATATTCAGCTCATGCTAGTATACCACCAAGGAAGAAGATCATAACCATGGCAACACCTCTGCTATGAGCTTTTCTTTTCAAAATTGCAGGAAAGTTTGATTTTTTTTGGCATTTTTTACTTTTAGAGTCAATTTTACCTAAGTAATCCTCATCATGTTTCAGAAATACTCAACCAAACGGTAGAGATGATAGTAAAGGGTCATGAAATGCTAATGCTAATCCCTAATGATACAAACACAAAGACTTAAAGCTGTCATTCCATGGTTATTTCATTAATATTACTGTGTTCTCCATTGTTATTGAATATATTGTGTGTTGGTTCTATTTAAAAAAAAAAAAAAAAACGTTTCCAGCTGTTTTTACACGGTAGAAAAATGACTTGAGGTCAAATAACAGAGTTTACCAGTACTTTCTCATACGCAGTCACGAGGTGCCCCTCCCCTCCCCTCTCGCTGTGAATTTAACATTTTAAATATGTAGTTTTAATAGTTTAAACGTGTATTTAACACTGAATGTAAAAAGTAACCTTACATAGATCCCATAGTGTCTTCTAAATCCATCAGGCATAAACTGAGATCAATTTAGGGTTCAGTGTCTTGAAAGGACACTAAGTTTCAAATTGCCAACCCTTCTGACCTGCTCTACCAACTGAACCACAGCTACCTGTTATTTTACACATTTAAAATATTAACTTGTTAAATGTTTACTTCTTTATGCCTTTTTTATTTGAATAAAAAAAGTAACTACGCTATTATTTTAACACTGTGGTCTTACAATTTAATTGGCAGGACATTGTTTTTCCATTTACTGTTTTATTTCCTCAAAACAATAGAAACAGATAATTTCTACATATAAATCTGCTTTTCTTCACATACTCTTCCTGTAAAAACTACACCTATATTTGATTTAATCATTAACACAAAATTATTTTCAAATAAACAACTTTGCATTGTTTTTTTTTCACTCATAGCTTTTTATGTTGTTCATTACTTTTTTGCTGTTAATTCTACAGTCATTTTTTAGAGTGTGTGGTTCAGTTCAGTTTAGAGAAGCTCCTCTCAAACTAACTTTCAGTGTATGTGACTAAATGTTCTTTGTAAATCAATTGTTTTTTTTGTGACTTCTTGGACCATTTGTGTTCTAGATTAGTTTCACATCACAAAAGTAGTTGCTCACAGAGATCACTCACTACGTTTTAATAGCTTAGAAGTCAGAGTCAAAGTCAATTCAAAATGTTTTTGTATCATATGATATGATTCAAACATTATGACACAATTAGAAAGTAAGTGAATGTCCGGGCTCTTCCCTCACACTGAACAAACAAATATATTGTTGAAGTGTGACATAACAGCCTAAGACAATGTTTCTCTGTTTAAAAGAGGAATTTTGTTTCATTACACTGAAATTAATGTGATTTTCCAGTAAAAAAAAAAAAAAAAAGGCAGAAGTACTGGCATAAAAGTTTAAATTTGATGGTCTTATAGCTTTTAACATTTATAATATGATTTTAAAAAAATGACTTTAACCCATGAACTTTCATGGTAGTTCTGAAATGACTTTTTCTCTATTTCTAAGTGATTTGTCTCTATATAGTCCAATGTTGTGCTCTGCATTTTGCATTTTTTGTGAAAATGTAGTGAAAATGTGTTTTCCTTTATTTAATTCACTGAACATATAAGTGTTCATAAAAGTATGAGGTAATATCAAAAACAGTGGAAGGAAAAGTTGGTTTTAGGACAGTATATACCTTTTCCCAGTGAATGTTTGGATGTTTATAGATTAAACACAAAATTAATTTCAAGTGTGAAAAAACTGACCTGACTCTGTGGTTCCAGCAGACGGAGGAGAATGCCTTTTTCACGTATCGTCAGGAGATCACTCATTACCTGACCATGAAACATCCTGGACGCCATCATTACCTCCACTTTCTGCCACCTACAGCACTATAACTAATATTTTACATCTAAATGTATCCATTCAACCTCCCCAGCCTGGTTTTCCTAAGTGATTTGAATAGTGACACATCCACTGCACAGATAAACATGCAAATGTATCTGACTTTATCCACTCTGTATACACTTGTTTTTTCCTGTTACGATCGCGAATGTCAAAGCCAAAAAGAACACCCTCTGATCCATTCAATGAACACATTGAAAACCTAAAAGTAAGTGTTTTCACTTAAACATTGATACTCTACTTTGAACACTGCTTATTTTGTTGCTAAAGATTTATAGTGCAACAAAAAGCAACTAAACAACAGGCAACCAAAAGCATCTACTGATCTAAAATGTTTAAAAACTTTAGGACAGAAGTGGTCAAAGTACTTACATTCTGTACTTAAGTAGAAGTACAGCTCTTTTACTGAAGTAAAAGTAAAAAAGTACAACTTGTCAATTGTAATAAAGTGAAAAGTACAACTTGGTTTTTTTTTTTGCTATGGATGAAATAATATTTAAGCAGGAAAAAACAGTAAAATGTCCAAAATATCCAAAAATAAAGCCTTTAAAAGTGAGTTACTTTGTAGATGATATGTTTTATTGGGTCATGGTTCTCAGTTTAGTGGGTATGGAAACAAAATTTTGGGAAAATCCAAAAGTCATAAATAGGATATTTAAAAAAATCTAAATTGTGAGATAAAAAGTTAAAAAACATAGGGGATAAAAAGTCATAATTATGATATAGTAAGTCACAATTTCTGATTTATGACTTATTTTTATTTTTTTTATTTATACTGTCACATTTGTCTAATTTGAAAAAGTAATGAGTCTATTCTGAGAATGTAAAGAGTATAAAGTACAGATAATTATATAAAAATGTAGGGAGTAAAAGTAAAAAGTTGCCAGAAAAATAAATAAAAGGCAAAGTATAAATGATAATACAGAGATAAATAAACAGAAATAAATCACTTATTAAAGTTTAAAGGGAGGGGGAAATTAATTTGGAAGTCACCTCAAAAATAGATTATTTATTTATATTCATATTTGATTGAGAGTCAAGTTTTCTAATCTATTCACTTTTAATTTTACTCTGAGCTTTTATGAACATCTACACAAACTGTAAATTAAACATGGGGAAATAAATGTAAAATGTAAAATGCAGAGGATAACATCATACATCAGAGGAAATGTTAAATGTAAAGATAAATTAGTTTGGAATCTGTCACAAAAATACTTCTATGTGTTTAATGATTAAACTGGGCTCTGAGAGGAACAACATTCAACAGCAGAAATGTGTGGTTCAGCTGTCCCCTCTGTACTAAGAACAATACCCACATTATGAAACACTTCCTGGAAAGAAATTATTATTTTTTGGATTGTCGAATAAAAATCATTTATGACTTCCAGGTTCTGTATTTTGCAACAATAACAAATGTATTCCTATATAATACATCTCTGTATTCCACTGAAAGTCATATCCTCTTGACACCCAAGAAAGTGACAGGTTTAGCTTTTTTGCATTAAACTATTATCTTGACTGGAAACTGAATAATGCAACAGTTTTTTCAAATAAATGTCTTCAAATATTTTTATTTATTCAGAATTTATTTTTAATGGAATGTTATTTACACTGGACAGAACTTTTAAGTGGGGTGGTGCAGTGGTTAGCACTCGTGCCTCACAGACAGAAGAAGCCCCCACAGACCCCCCCCCCTGACCCGAGTGAGGATAAAGCGGGTTCAGACAACGAGATGAGAACTTTTAAGTAAAGCTGTGACACTTTTGTCCCCTATAGAGGACAAAATTAATTATTACTGGGTGCCAGGAGGACATTTTAACCAATAGTGAAAAAAACAGTCACCAAAAAGACAAACCTCTGCCCATGTGAGTGTTTTGAAGAATAAATGTGACACAACACAGCTGTAAAACATAAAAAGAAAAATTTATTTAACCATGGAGAGTAGTAAATTGTAAAATCAATGATATTTGTAAACTATTAAGTGCAGTGATACAGATAAACATATGTAATACAATGTGATAATAGTGCTACTCTGGCTGTATATATATATATATATATATATATATATATATATATATATATATATATATATATATATATTCTACTTTTGTTCAATAATCATTTTGTTACTGTCTCCAGAAAATGATCCTTCTTCATGGCTATTACACTCTCCTCCTCCTCCTCCTGTTTCAGCTCCTCCAGGCGTCGGCCTCTTCCGTCTCTTGTTCAGCAGAGGGTTGTTGGACGTGTCCAGGTCTTTGATCTTCACTTGGTCATAGTCAACCCGCATAGTGGCCAAAGCACTGGTCATTTCCTCCTGTTAAAAAACACACAATTACAGTTTATGGAAAAGATCTAGCACACTACTGCCACCATCTGGACAAGACAAGATAAGAGAACATTCCTTTATTCATCCCACTTGGGAAATTCCAGGTTTACAACAGCAAGCTTATAGCACAGCACACAAAAGGAATCACTTCTATAAATAAATAATTCTATACATACTGTACAGTTGTTATAAATATATACACAACATATGCATTAATATAAATAATTATACGGTTAAGGGATAGATTTTATGGCACAGTTTATCTGGAGCAGTTTCAGTTTCTTCTATACTTTGGAGTATGTTTTTTATTCCCCTGTGTTCTACCTTCACATCATCCCACAGTTCCCTGTCCTCAGTCAGAACTCTGGAGGTGTGCAGAGGAGTTGAAGGGACCACCATGGACTGCTGCATGGTCAAAACATGGACATGTATCAATGCACATAAATGACTTACAACCACATATTTAAAGGGTTTATTGAGGCTTAACTCACGCTGATCCATGGATGGTTCATGAACTGCCCGATGGTCATCCTTTCACTTGGGTCTGTTTTCAATAACTGAATAATCAGCTGTTTGGCTAAAGAGGCAAAAAAACAGTGAAATTGTTTAATACATATAACACTGTTCAATTGTTGTCTCACGTCCAAATTTGGATCTATGTGCAAATACTCGTGCAATTTTGTGCAACTTCCTCACAGTTGAGAAACAGTTCAACTGTTTATGTCTGCAGTCTAACCTTCTTCAGAAACATCAGCCCACTCAGGGTTTGGGAACTCATATTGTCCCAGTCTGATCCTCTGCTTCATGCCTGGAGAGATGGCCTGGCCTGTGTTGGAGTAGAATGGAGGAAACCCACAGAGCCTAGAAGACCATGAGAGAAGAGGACATCAACATGTTAGATTAACAAACAGTCAGTACAGTAGAGTACATATAAAGACTGAAACAACACACACGATACTCACAGAATGTACATGATGACACCCAGAGACCACATGTCACATGACTTGTCATATTTCTCTGGTCCAAGCACCTCTGGAGCTGAACAGACACAGTCAACATCTACAAGTTAAACTGCACAACAATATGACACACAAGACACTTCACCAACACACTTATATACAGACACATATGCATAACAGGAAGGTTAAAGCATATACTACAAAAACTATACACAATAACATGTTCCTTCCCATCTAATATGTTGATTTATATCTATTTATCAAATTCCTGAACTTATAATTGAAGAACCACAAAGAGTTATTCAGTGAAAGGTAATAACATATGGCTTCAGAATTTTTTATTTTCCTAGTATGTGACGAGATAACCTGAAATGTATCAGGTTAAATATAATAGAACCAATAATAATAGTGATGGGAATATAATAAACTAGGGCATGGAGCCTTAGGGAGAACCACATTTCATATTAGTATCAATATCAAGGGACTGGGGTTAGTAAATGTATCGTTCTTCTTTTTAATTTTATTTTCCATCATATGTAAATGTGCTTCCGGTCAACCAAGCAATGTGATTGTAAGGCTGTTGTATTAAAATTTATTAATATCTCTTAAAATATTGGTCCTATCAACTTGCTGAAAAGGTTCATTAGATCTGATTTGGTTTGATTTGATTCAATTAGATAGAACTTTATTGACCCCCCCCCCCCTCCGGGCAAAGCCGTAAGTAAATTAAGATTCCAAGAGCAGCACAATACCCATTACTATTCAGGCGACTCTTTCATTATTATGCTTTGAATTTCAGAATACTGTAAAATTAACTCTTTGACTCAATTGCAAAGAATCTATGACTTCTTACAAAAAAAAAAAACATCATATACCTATATTAAAGTTTTATCATAAAATACAGAATGGGGACTGGATTTTGTATTTTCTCTTGTCAGATTTTAACTTTTTACCTTTACTCCCTGTATTTTAACACAAATAACAGCACGAGTTAACTTTGTCCTCTTATCGTTTTCTTTTTGTGTCTCAAATAACTTTATGAAATGTTGCTTTTTGAATTTCTACACAAAGCAGTCATTATTATTGACTTCATTCCTTCAATTGGTTTTTATTATTTGAAATTAGAGCAGTTTAATAATGTTTGCTTCATGGCAGCTCTGTTGGGAACATGGACGTGTATGTGAATCTCTATGTATACGTGTCTCAATTCTTGCCATGTACTTCTTTACATGTTAAAACTTAGCCTGGTTACACAGTATTCTTTTCTCTCCCTGCAGCACTTTGTAACCATGTGTTTTTCAAATACTTAATACAACAAAGTAAGATTCTGCAGAAAACACCTTCACAAAGCTCCTTTACTAAACATTTACTCAAGTAAAGTAGCCAAATCAATATTTTATCACTCTTTTTTTTTCTCCTTTGAACATGAACATGATGAAATTCAGTGCATACTTTGTTACCTGGGAGAACTGTAAACACTTACCAACGTAGTATGGAGTATAACAGGGAGTTTGGAGGGAGTTATGTAATGTTGTCTCCTTTGCAAAGCCAAAGTCAGTGAGTTTAAGTGTAGCGTTACTCTCCTTAGTGGTGTACAGCAGGTTTTCAGGCTGTGTAGACAATTACAAAACATAATTTACATACATGCATATAGTTAAGTGTATGTAAGTGTTATTTTTAAGCAGCTGTACCTTTACATCTCTATGTGCAATGTTCATATGATGGAGGTACTTGATAGCTGTGCCGATGTCATGCATGATCTCTGACGCCTCTGATTAAATGGGTGAATATGACACAGATTTAATGGCACAGGATACTCGTACATTTGATGAAATTGATAAATGTGAACTGAAACACACCTCTCTCTGTGAAGGCCTGGTCCCCTCTAGCCTGAATGCGGCTGAACAACTCACCCCCCTCCATACTGAGAAGAAATTAACAAAAGAGGTCAAAACTGGGCCATGAGAGAACCACAGTTATCCACCACAATTATAGCTTGGCAACAAAGTGTGCCATTGTCCTTCAATATTTACTGAGTTCAGTCTTGTATGACACAGATAGAGTGGGAGGACTCATACAGGACATTAAAGGGAAAAGCTACTCAACAACGACATTTACACCACTATTCATTTACCACTTTAAATATGTTTATTGTACAGTATATGTTTTAGTTATGAATCAGAAGTGTCCCTGTGTGGTTATGGCAAATTCCTTATTTTATGTCTGTTTAAATTAGGGTTCAATCAAAGAACCCTAATTTAAACAAGGTAATGTTTAAATTAGGTTTAATGTTAAATGCTAATTTAAATGTAGTATTGTTTGTTTACTCCAATCTGTAGAACACAAACACTTGCATTAAAAGCAAAAGCTTCATTTAAAATAAATAAAAACGTATCATTTTGATTCTCCATTTATCTAGTTTGTAAACAAATATTCTCTCTTCTAGCCGTAAATAAAATAGCACAAGTTAAACATTTAGTGGAGTTTCATGCAAAATCCAAGTCAAATGTCACAAGAAAAGTGGATTCTAGTGTTCACACTGAATGTGTTTGGGATGCATTCTTCTGCCAGGTGTGAGCGGAGTTATCTCAGAAGGAGTAACATGACAGCCTGACACTTGTTCAGTCAAAACCATAGGAAGCTGAAGGAAAAGTGACTTTTTCAATAAAATATATCAATAATTGAACATAAAACAAGTGTGTCTATCTACTGCCATTGATCCATTTGATGAGTTTTACCATTAAATCAATGTTAAAGTAGATGATGGTGTTTCCATGGTAACTACGTAACCTCTGAATGTCCAAATGGGTCATGTCTGACAACTGTGAAAAGATGACAAACTGCATTTTATGCTAATTATTTACATGGATTTATCAGGGGTGTGTACTGGCAAAAAAATCTGGCAATACGATACAAATCACAATACTAGGATCTCGATATGATATATCATGATAATGTTAAAAAGGCCTTTTATTGTTTGTTTCTTTTGTTTCTGGAAGAATTTAATTACAACAGGAATATGCACAAATAATACACACACTTTTATCTGATCAGAACAGGATATAATGCTATATCACAAAATGTTCCCGTATTAAAACTTAAATTGTTGTTTTACAAATATGACAGATTTAAGATCCTGCTCAAATGATCATATTTTTAGTTCATAATTAACATTGTAACATTATTTTTGTGCAATCCTAGCAAAGGAACAAACATCCGCCTCTCTCAGACCATAAAATATGCTTTTAGGGTGCTTCATATAACCATTATTTATTTATTAAATCATGATAAATAAGACATAAACGATAAAGAAAAACAAAAACGAACCTACATCATATCTACATTTGAATAAAAATAAAACTATTGATATCGTACTTTTCAATATCAAAACAAAATCATTAAATGAAATATTGCAATATATTTCAGAGGCGATATTTTCTAACATACCTAGTATTGAAAGAATTAATGGATCAATCTGTATCTAAGAGTTTAGATCAGTTGATGGTTTTGGTTGATATTTGGGTCTTCATGGGATAAAATAATCAGACACACACACAATCAAGGAGCAGTGGTGAGTCTTACCATTCCATTATGATGAGGAGACATTTCTTTCCCTGGTGCATGTTTTCATACAGGTTTAATATCTGTACAATGTGGGGTCCTCCAGACACTCTGCAGTGCAGCTCAACCTCTCGTCGAGCTTTAGGAGTGTCATACAGAATCTGAAAGTACGATCAAAATGAGAACAAAATGTGTCACACTCCAAAAATGTAAACCTTACATTTTTGTATTTTTCACATTTCTAGTCCAAATATCTCTTCACTCTTTAAATAAGACTGTCACCTAAAGAGTCATTGTTCAGTGAGATATAAACAAAAATATTTTAATACAATAGAGCTTGAAAACCTTATTTCAAGAAATCTTGCTAAGATGATTTTCACTTATTCCATTGGCAGATGTGTTTGTTCTTAATTCTAGGGGTTTTGTTTGTTTGTTTGTTTTGCTTAAATTGAGTAAAAAAAAAATCTGCCAGTGGACCAAGTGAAAATTATCTCTATAAGATTTTATGAAATAAGATTTTCCACATCTATTGTCTAGTAACACATTCTTGTATCTCACTGAAAAGTTACTGTTTAGGTGATTCTGTCTTATTTTAAGTGTGATGAGATATTTAATCTCGTCCAACATTGGTTGGGTGAGATTATTGTAATCAGTGTGTGTGTGTGTGTGTGTGTGTGTGTGTGTGTCTGCAGAGGCATATCATGCTATACCTCAATGAATCACCATGTAATTACATGGGCATATACATATAGCTAATTTGCATCAGATGCAATGATCCATTTGAGGAAAGGTCAAAGGTCAAGGTCACAATTAACAAAAAGATCAAACCCATATTATTGGTTATAACTCAAGAACGGAGGGTCACAGAACTTTCAGATTGGTACCAAACAATGCTGAATGAATGTTTCAACAATTCTCATAATTGGTGTTATCACCTATGACCAATTGTTTTTGAGATCTCTGGAGGTCAAAGGTGACATGTCGCAAAATTAACTTCTGTAACACTGTGTGTCAAGCATAGACATATCACACTATAACTTAATCGATACTGATGTATTATCATAATATTAGACACACTGATGCATATATACATATAATGAAATTCTCAATTTTGCATAAGGTCAAAGGTCAAAGTGGCATTTACCAGAAAGGTCAAAATCACATTATTGGCTCTAATTCAAGAACAGGTTGTCATAGAAACTTCAGATTGGGACAAAATAGGGATGAGATTTGACATTCTCTGAATACTTGAGGAAAAGTACATTTGATAAGATTTTGATTTTTTTCCCCATATATAAAGGTTCTTCTTTCAGGATTATTTTTTTATAAACCATTGTGTCTAACAGAAAGAAAGACCATTTCTGTAAGAACATTTGTTAAATTATAAAAACAAAGCCAGCCAATACAATGACATAAGAGTCAGTCGTTGTTTACTGTAGTTTTATGTTTGACACTGTTAAAGCTGCAGTTTCTACTGAACACATTTAAGGGTGAATACTTTAAAACTACATTTAGAAACCTGTTTGCTCTTTGCAGACACAGTCGCAGCGCTGTTTTCTAGGACACAAGTGTATCTGATTAGATTCTATTCTCCAGCCCAAATCCTATCAGACATGAAAATTGATTTGTAGCAGTGGAGGGGGAACACAGCTCAGATCTGAATGTCTACAAATGTGTTGTTTTCTTCAGAGTCCACATACACTTCAGAGCTTTAACAATCACATTTCTGAGTAGAAAACATTGCCCCGCTGATATGGTCCATCCACATTTCCTCATACCTTTTTGGCAGTGATTTACCATAAGAGACTCCCCAAAGACAACATGTGGAAGCACTCAGGGGCTTTCTCTTCCTGTTTTTATTTTCTTATGGCTCTGCTGTAAAACTACAATCACCGGTCATTTATTTACCACCTCTGACAACTCATGTTTCCCAAGACACCTTTTACAATCTCTGCTGTAATTCCTGTGCAGTATTTAGAAATTGAATATTTGCACTGTAAAAAAAAATTACTGTATAATTAACAGTAAAAAGTTGTTTATTTATTTAGTTATTTATTTGAGGAGATTTTTGTGCAAACAATTAAATCAAATATAGCTGTAGTTTTTACAAAATTAGTATGAAACCAGATTTGTATGTATTTATATTGTTTTAAGAAAATAAAACTGTAAATAAAAAAACAATGGGTTAGGGTTAGAAATTGGGTTGAAATAACAGTTTATTTTTATTTATTTATTTTTAAAAGCAATAAAGAATTAAACTTTTAAAAATGTCATATTTTAAACATGTAAAATAACAGGTGGCTATGGTAGATAGAGTGAGTTGGCCAGTGACCATAGGGTTGGCAGCTTGAATCCCAGAGCCAAGTGTCCTTATAAGACACTGAACCCTAAATTGCTCTCACTTTAGGCATCATCAATTCACTGTTTACATTCAATATTACATTTACATATTTAAAATGTTAAATCTACATATTGCTCTGTAAACATATTTACGGTTTGATGTGTTTTTCCAGAATTATTCTGGAAACCACTGCCACCAGCTGCCGGGTTTTGGCAGAGGTGGTCAAAGTACTCACATTCTGTACTTACATAGAAGTACAGCTACTTCTGTGAAAAAATACTCTGGTAAAAGTAGAAGTACTGATTCAGCTCCTTTACTTAAGTAAAGGTAAAAAGTCCAACTTCTCAATTGTAATAAAGTAAAAATTAAAACTGCATTTTTTAAAAAAAGTATTATTTTGCTATGGATGAAATAATATGTATTTGAGCAGGAAAAAATGATGAAAAGATTATATGTTTTATTGAGTCATGGTACTCAGTTTTGTGGCTATGGACAGGACATTTAGGAAAAATTCAAAAGTCATAATTATGATATTAAAAAAAAATCTAGATCGTGAGATTAAAAACTCAAAGTTATGATATAGTAACTCACCATTTCTGATTTACAACTTATTTTACATACTGTCACATTTGTCTAGTTTGAAAAAGTAACGAGTCTATTTTGAGAATGTAAGAAAAATAAAGTACAGATATTAATACAAAAATGTAGGGAGTAAAAGTAAAAAGTTGCCAGAAAAATAAATACTCAAGTAAAGTACAGCTACCTAAAAAATCTACTTAAGTACAATAAAGGAAGTACTTCTACTTCGTTACTTCCACCTCTGTTTTTTTTTTTTTTGTCGTGAAAACAACTGGATTTTTTTAATAGTCTGAGGAACATACTTTCATCTGAGGACAACTCCACAAAAAATACTAGAGATTATAGAAATTATTAACAAGGTTGATCTTTGTCCAAGCAAAAACTGTTACAACACTGGAAAGTATGTCAGAGTCTGGCAGTACATCACTGTCTGTCAGATGCATTCACTGTCTGGCTTTGTAAGTATGTAAACTTCAATATCTGGAAGTTATGTAACTGAAATGATTAAAGCAGCTGGAAGGTCAGTCAAAATCCACACAATGAATATAATTTGCATTCATTTCTCCCACTCTGCACATGCATGCAGCAGTGCACACAGACTTATGAATAACCCGGGTGTTTTGTTTTTGTCAGCCGCCGTGAACGCACCTTAAGGGCGCATTTCTCTCCCGTCTTCTTGCAGTAACATTCCAACACTTTGCCATTAATCCCCAGACCAAGAACCTGGGCTGTAATTTTATAATCATCTGTCACTGCGTGTCTCTTGAACTCCATTTCAGAGCAGGCAGGTTGGCTGGTCGTGGATGACGCCGTGGACGCAGCTGTTCCCCCGGGCTGCTGGTGGAGTGACCGTGGGCACGTTTCCCCGTGACGCGCGTTAATTGGATTTCCCGACTGCGCCTCCTGTCCTGATCCTGATGGGTTTTTCCAACACTGATGCCACCAAGCGTCATCTACACCTAAAAAGTCTAGCACCATCTGAGCCCATATGTCCACGGGAGATTATCCTCAGAAGATCACGACCCACTTTGGACACTTCAAATGTGGGTCCATAGAAAAGGGCGGAGGACTGAAGACGCACTGTTATGATCACACACACACACACACACACACACACATACACACAACTTCTATCCCTCCTAATCACTGGATGTAGGCGCAGATAGAATCAAACACATGTACAAATGAGGTTCCCCATGCCTGCTCTTCCTCCTCCTCATCAGCCTCATCATCATCATCATCATCATCATCATCTTCCACCACCAGCCTCCAACTCCCTTTACGTCAGCAGCAGAGCAGCTCAAATTCATTCACTGTTTTCTTAAAGAAACAATCGCGCGTAAAATGGCTAAAAGTGGAGAGAGACAGAGTGAAAGATCACAATTCAGGAATATAAATAAATGTCATAATTTCCGTATGTGACTCAGTCTGAGCAGCAGTGAATGTAAACTTTAACCAGTATAAGTGGACTGAAGCTGACTCTCCTATAAATAACAGTGACGCAGGAGTTTTTCTGTGGGAAAGAGCAGTAATATGCCTTCACCACAAAACATCCGGCTAAAAGCTCTGACCACATTAATACTGATTCACAAAGACAAAAATTAAACCATATACTGTGAATCATTCGCACTAGAATGGAGATGAGAGAAGATTTCAATATAAGAAGAAAGTTTTTTCAACAACTTCACCTCCTTCTGAAGTGCATGGAGAAAGCAAAGAGAAAAACTTGGAACTGGTTGACCTGTAAGGACACCCTAATGGTCAGTGGACATATATACTGTAAAAAAGAAAGAAAGAATAAGAAATAAAAAAATATATAAGAAATGACTGTAGAATTAACAGCAAAAAAATTTAAAATTGCAACATAAAAAACTGTAAGTGAAAATACAATGCAAAGTTGTTGTTGTTTTTGTTTTTTTACAATATTTTTGTACTAACAATTATATCAAATGTAGCTGTAGTTTTTACAGGAAGAGCATATTAACAAAATCAAATCTGTATGTAAAATTATGTATTTTTATTGTTTTGAGAAAATTAAACTGAATTGAAAAACAGTGTGGTGATGTTTAAACTGCAAGATCACAGTGATGAAATAACAACCTATTCCCTTTTTTAAATTAATTAATTTATTGTTATTAATTTATATTTTTATTAAAAAAGAAGTAATACAGAAGTAAATATTTAACATTTTAAATATGTAGAACAGTGTTTTTTAAATAGTGAGGCGGGCCTCCCCTGGGGGGAGCCAGAGGACTTCAGGGGAGGCGCAACATGAGAAAAAATAAACCTGAATAAAAAAGAAAAAATGTGTAAATATGTGGTTTGTTAACTCCAGTACATGTGAGGGGCAAAAAATGGATGTTAAAAACATATACAGATGTGGAAATGTACTTAAAATTAAAAAGATGTGTTGAAACAAATGTTCACAAATATACCCAGATGTTGAAATGTGTTTAAAAATGGTAAAAACACACAAAGATGTTCAAAGGTGTGTGTGTGTGTGTTTGGGGGGGGTGGGGGGGGGGGTAAATCATTGTTTCCAGAAGTGTTTGTTTTCAACCTTTTTTCCGAAACTCCCTGGTGTTCAAATGCTCTGCAGTTGGTCTGACCCAGGTTGATAGGATGGGCTGGTCCAAGGGTGGCACCGTGACCATGGTGTTGTGGCTCGTGTGGCTGGTCCAGGTCCTGATGAACCGGACCCAAACGCAGCAGGATCTGAAGGCTGTAAAGCTCAACACTCAGTCCACTTTGATTCTTTCATGGGTGTCTTTGTCTCTTTTTCTGCCTCAGCATTTTCAGGTTCCATTTCTTTCTCCTCTTCTAACTCTTTCTCTTCCTCTCAGTAGAATGTGGGGAGAGGGGCGGAGTCATCTGTGGCTCATTTGCATAAAAGCATGTTCCTCCAGTTTGAAGAGGCTGCTTTATGTCTTCATCATGTGGTATTTTGACCAAAGCATGTCCCAGACAGGTCACTGAGACACCAGGGAACTGTGTCCCCTGGTGGAAAATGGGTACGATATGTGTCCGCTTTAATAGATATTCTGGACTGTTTTTGTAGATAACAGACATACACATTTCTAATTTACTCAGGCTTGCAGTTTTATTTTCGGCACCATAATAACAATAATAACATGTTTTGTGTATCTATGACTTCAGTGACATTCATTTACTACCTAATACACTCACACAGGATTTGTTTTTTAGTGATAAAATGAGATATCTGTGTTGTTGGTTTGTAGTGTGTGTGTTGAACAGCTGGATCTAGTCTCAGATAGACCGGTGCTGCTCAGCCCTGCAGAGCCTGGTCCAGGATATGCTCGTCCTGTACAGGGAAAGGCATGGTAACCCTCAGCTGTCTGTGCTCCTCCATAGTGCGCTGGATGGTCACATATGCATTTGAGTTCCCTGACCAGCAGCGCCGAGCCACCTGACATACAGAAACACATTTATTACACCATGTCAGCCACAGTCTGAGCTGATTGGAAATGAGTGGGGAGGGAATCAGGTTTTTTTTTTTTCTGTCTCACCCCATTAGAGACGTCCCAGTTGAGCATCAGAGTGGCACGTTTTGCAGCTTCCTCTGTGCCATCTAATACCAAACCAAATCCTCCATTCATTACTTCACCCCTGTTCATGAGATTCAGTAACAAATACATAGATTTAGGTGATACAGTAATCGAAAAGAAACGTTCTCAGACACCCTTAAAATGTTATACTATCTTAAATATTATTATGAAATATTTGCAGGAAAATCTAGTTTTTGTTGCAAAAAATGTGGATGCAGCAAACATGCACAAATACATTTTTAAAAAATTGTTTTTGTTTGTAGGTAACAGGCAAAAATACCAATTAAAAAGGTGCAGCAACAGAACGTGGGTTTGGAAAATTGCACAACAAGTGGTAGAATGTGTGGCTACCCAATCTACACACAGACCCAATCAATACAGTCAGCCATTATGGCCACACAACTATGACAACTCCATTTGGACAAAACCTGGACCTTACTCAAAAAAACCCCACAACATCAAAGACAGTTTAATTTCTGAATACAGGACTGAGGACAAATTGGGTAGCCACAGCCTGACCATCACATTTATTCTGCATTTCACCTCTTACAAGAACTGAAATACCACATTTGTAACGGTGCATTCCAACCAAGTGTCACTTTGAGGGAGCAACATGATTTCACGCGTGATATGCAAAGAACATTTTAGTAAACTTTAATGTTGTTAATAAAGTATTTTTTAAAGATGCAAATCAGCTTTGTCCAAATGGAGTTACCATAGTTTTGTGGCCATGATGGGTGACTATATTGTGTATGCACAAGGTAAATCAGGTAGGTGTGCATATCAAGTAGCCAGAGAATTCAATGACTTCTTAATTCAATGTATCCCAAATGCATGGGATGTCCATGCACCACTGTAAGCGGTCGTTTCATTTTAATATGATGAATCATGAGATATTTTACCATTATGATCAACTAGCTGCACTTACCATCCAACACCCCCTCCATTGTGCAGGGACACCCATGTGGCACCCCTGAACGCATCACCGACAAAGTTTTGGACTGCCATGTCTGTAAAGAGAGACATATTCTTGTCTGATATAGATTTTTTTTTTCTTGTGAAGATGTCTGATTACAGAGTCACTCAAGTATTTAATCCTGACATTTTCCATATTAACCAGTGGGCGAATAGGTTGAAATTCTTACTGTACTTGAAGTCTAGGTTTTCCAGCACAAGATACTTGTTTATCTTCAGGAAGCAAAATGTTTTTATTCATCAAATACGTATAAAGAAAAACTAAGACCTACTTTCACATAAATAATACAACCAGTGTAAAAACCATTGAGAAATATGATTTATTAGCTTCGCCGCACTAGACTCCTAGCGGCAGCACATGTAATGTGTTACAGTAGTACTCTAGTTACGCTCAATTCAACTTTTGGCTTGATTTCCCAGAAACTGGCCGACCAATCATGGTGAAGTATAGTCAGAGGGTGGGCGTAACAAAGTGACGCTGTAATGATTCAGACTCTGTGCCAAACAACCAGAAGCAACTATGGAGATTTCCTTTTATGATGAGTGAAACCGTCAGCCATCTTTAAATCCTTTTTACAGAAACGACAACAGTCATTAAGATCCATAATCCCCCATTTTGTTTAGTCATTCCTAACTTTCTCCAGACTCCTCCGTGAACTTTCCGGCATCTAATCTTAAATATTACGCTGATTGGTTGTAGTACCGTCCTATTTCATACAGAGAGATTTGAAAGACAAGCTTTTAGCTCCGCCTCCCCTGACTATGAAGCGTTCCTAGACCTATACATGTAATGAATAGGCTAAGCTAATGAAGATCCTTATGAATAAGAAAAGCCTTTGTTGTCATTGTACACATGATTCTACGTGACTGCGCAATTAAATAGTGGGGAAACTTACTACAGTTCACTAAAAATACTAAATATAAATGTAATACAAAACAGCATCAAGAAGCATAAAAAAGTGTGACGTCTACATCTACACTTATACACTTATTGCATCATTGTAAGACTATCAGAGTGGGTCACTTGTGTTTTTTGTTTTAATTACAAGGATAATAATGATGTATTCCTTTATAAAATGCTTTCCTTTTCATTTGGTTTCTTTTTATTGCATGACCTTGAAAAACTTTAGTAATACATGTGGATGGAAGCCCATTTTTTTTTTTTTACCAAGTTTGGGATGTCAGTGTTGTGTTTGGAACTGGGCCACAAAGGAATTTGTAATCTGTACTGAAATGGAATGAAGACCTTTTCTGATGTTCTTCTAAACCCATCAGTGTCAGACAACTCATGTGAAGGATAAAATTGTAACAGGTAATCAATCATCATCAGTGAAATAGGTTAGGATTTTTTATTTTTTTTTTTCAAACATGACCAACATGTAAAACAAAAAAAACAGAAAGAAAGAAATCAGGAAGGGTGCAAATACTTTTTCACACCATGGTACACTGTTTATGGAGCATTTGATTCATATAGAGACACAGTGAGCTGCACATACTGTACCTGCACAGAACGCAGACCCATCATACACATTGGACGTCTCTCTGAAAGGACTGTCTGTGCCACTGACATCATGGTGATCTCTGCTAATAACCACTGGAGCCTGAGAAACATTAAAGCAATCACGTAACCCAAATATGACAGACAGCAGAAAATAGGAGTCAGTTTTCAGAGTAAACATTTTATCATCTCACTGAAATTCTCCCGTCCATGATAGCCTGGTTCATGGCTAAAGCAATGCTGACTCTTCCTTTCTGGTCAGAGTAAAGGATCCTGGCCTGAGAACCAACAACCTAAACAAAGATAAGAAGACACATCTGATTGAATCTCTGCATCAGGGATAAGAGTGAAGACAGAACCTGGCTGTTTTAAAAGGCATGAACCATTTTGTGTTTTCCAGCTTCTCTGATCCACCGAATATTGTCACGGTATTGCTGCCTGATGCCCTCGGTCACACTGGCACTGATTTCCTCCAAGACTTTAGTAGCAATGTTGTCTGTTACAGCAAGGTCTTGTGGGTCTCCAGATGTACACACCCAGCGAAAGGGTCCAAAACCCAAAGAGAAAATGTCCCTGAAGGAGAGGTAGTACAGATAATTCACAATGAAAAATCAGTGGGATATCACACATACACTACATGAATCTGAAAAGAAATTAAATTAAATTCAATTTGTTTCAAATATGCAACATATAAAAACAACCACACTCAAAAAAAAAACAAAAAAAAAAGTATACATGAAAACAAAACAAAACAACACATTGGTTCATTTGCACATTTGAAATGTGGAGATCGAAATTGTAGATCATTTATGAAGTAATCTACACAGCAACAATGGATGAGAATAACATTCCCTGCTTTTAGTTTTGGATACATGTCTGGACATCTTTTTTTAAATTCCACATTCTTGGAAAAGTTACTCTGATATTTTGCTTTAATTACAACTCATTACTTAATTTGTCTTCACACTGTGGTCTCATCTCATAAACAAGTGGTGCCAGGCACAACAAACCCTGCCCCTCGGAGATTTTCCCAATCTCTTATCATTGTGAAAACACATTTTTGGTGACCTTGACCTTTGATTTACATTCACAAAAATGTAATGGGATTGATTAAAGGACCAGCTCACACACTACCTTCACCTCTCCTATAGGAGGTGATTATATAATTATTATAATAATACATCTAATCTTTTCATAAAGCACTTTTCCAACAAAGTAGAATGTGTTTTATAAAAAAAAAAAAAAATTCAAGAAATGATAAAAACACACAAAATAAATAACAATATAAAACTATTATAACAATAAATATAAATTAGTAAGTCATAAAACTAGGGTATGTTCTCTAATAAAAGTATGTTTTAAGAACAGTCAACACTGATTCAGAAGATGTGATTTTGTCACGTAGGTTGGTCATATATCTTTTGGTATTTGGATTTTCTTTTTAGAAACAAAAGAAAAAAATAGTGGTTAATTTAATTTTCACTTTAAAATAGAAGGATTAAAATTGAATTTCAAAGTATTTTTCTTTATCAGAGTAAAAACAGATACATTTTTATTTTCTAGTTCTTACAAAAAAGAAAATTATCTACCTGACAGAAAATGAAAAACAGACCAATAATACCTTCATTTTTTTTGTTTTGTTTCATTTTCTGAAACCAGATGTACTTTTTAAGGAAAGAATGCTGGGTACTGGATGATTTGTACAAACCCATTAGTTGTAAGAATCTTTGTGACCTAGGTAAGTAAGCATCTTTACAGTTTTGGACCAATTTGCAATTTCTGTCATTAGTGACTTTCTTTTTTGTTATTAGAAAGAGAAAATGAAAAACAGTTTTTTATTGGGTTCATCTGTTTTTTTTTTTTCACACCAGTCCTTCCACTGGCTCCTCGCTCCCTACCTTCATAATTTTTTTTACCTGCACAGTACAGTACATCTTAATCCGCTCTTTAAGAAGCTCTTGTCCCCAGCCATGCAGCGTGGGATCATTGCCTCATTCTTCACACTCTCTCCATAACCTGGACATTCAGATCTCCTCTACAGACTCTGACTTCCTCTGGTTTTTGGTTTGGTTCAGGTTTTTTTCTCTCCTATTTTTGGTAAAATCAATTAACTTTTTTTTTCCTTCAGCATCTTTTTCTCCTCATTGACAGTTTTGACATTGAAAAAGAAAAATGCCTTGAAATGTTCTACTTTAAAACAAAAATCAGTTAACCACTAGTTTTTCTATTGTTTCTGACAGGAAAATCTGATTAATAAACGATACACTGACCCATGTCATATCAGAAATTTGCGAAAACTATGAAAGCTCAACCCCCTTTATTTTTCATCCTGAACCGATACAGAGAAACGATCACTGCCTGAGGATGGCAGACTATTGACTGCTTGATAGAGAACTGAAAATTAAATCAAATAAAATCAGGTTAAAATATAATCAGGTACCAGGTCATAAAAAAAGCTTTAAATGTGTTCAATAAAACCTTAAAATTATTTTTTACACAAACCGGGAGCAAGTAAACAAGTAGTGAAGAATTTCCGCACAGTGTAATATGTTCACATTACTTTTCCTGGTTTATATTTGGTTATACATTTTATCCTTCTTTAGTATTATTACATACCAGAAAATTATTAATATATTGTTAAACATTCATGTCTCACCCCATAATGTGCTGGACATAAGAAGGGTAACGAAACTCTGTTGCTCCTCCATCAACCTTTTCTACATCTGCTCCTAAAAAAACAAACAAATCAAAACCATCTTTACTAGTCTGATATGCACTGGAGTACACTGGTGATATATTGTGTTTGAGTGTTAAACTACTAACCAGCTCTCCGAGCCTCCAGGAGAAAAGCGTTTCCATAGTCCCAGAAGAACATTCCCGCATCAGACAGTTTATTGATGGCTTCAATTTGTCTCTTGAGGCTGTGAGAGAATTAAAAATGTGATGCTTTACTCACATCTTTCAATGAGTTGCAGAGGGGAAAAAACCTTCTTAATACTAATTAATATGACCTCTGTTGGACCATGGTTCTGAAACGGTTGGGATCAGTGGCCATGAGCTGATTTGCCTGATGGAAGCTGAGCTGAACGGGGAAGTATCCTCCATTGAAGGGGTTGTGAAGGGAGGTCTGGTCTGAGCCCAGGTCCACCAGGAGCTCCCCCGTCCTGTCATACTCCAACAGCAGCCGTTCCCTGAAAACAAAAACAAAAACATGGAGAAAGAGCAGCTCTGTCTGTCTGTTTCACTTTATCTGCACACCTTTTGTTGTGTTATGTATATCATAAACTTTTCATCTTTTACTCACCACAAGTCTACAATGTTGCCATGGTAACCCAGACTGAGAGGAGTCTTTGAGTTTTTGGCCTCTCTGACATAAAAGAAGATAAAAAATTTTTATCTCACACTTGTTTATATTACATAATTGTACATTGGTGTTTTTACTTGGATATAACTAACCTTCCTAATGGAAATACTGAATTTTCCTGTATTCATTTTACTAATGGATGATGTAGAACAGAGGTCACCAATCTTGGTCCTCGAGGGCCACTATCCTGCATGTTCTAGATGCTTCCTTCTTTCAGCACACCTGACAGTCATTATCAGTCTTCTGCAGCGTTTGATGACAGGTTTATCATTTAAATCAGGTGTGTTTAGATGAGGGAAAAAAACATGCAGGATAGTGGCCCATGAGGACCAGGGTTGGTGACCCCTGATGTAGAATATTCTATAGAAACATTGAGTGGCGTAGTGGGGTGGGCGTGGCTCAGTTGGTAGAACGGGTCATCCAATAACTGAAGGGTTGGCAGTTTGAATCCTGCTCTGTCCTAGTCATGTGTTGTTGTGTCTTTGGGCAAGACATTTCACCCTCCATACCTCCAGTGCTGCTGCTCACACTGGTGTATGGATGTGTTTGAACAGAGGTCTTCAACCCTGGTCCTCAGGGCCCACTATCCTGCATGTTTTAGATGTCACCCTGCTCCAACACATCTGATTCAAATTATCAGCTTATTATCAAGTTCTGCTGAAGTCTGATAATGACCCACTGCTGTGAATCAGGTGTGTGGGAGCAGGGTGACATCTAAAACATGCAGGATAGTGGGCCCTGAGGACCAGGGTTGAAGACTTCACCCCTTAAACTGAGGTTTCTGGTGCACACAAAGAACACAAGCTTCATGTGACGAAACATATTACATTGTGTTTTATTAAACTTCCATGGAACCCAAAAACAAGCCTTTTGTTCTCCGTTACCTGATGCGTTTAATGCAGTGTTCCATATTGTTGGTGACCTCCATCACCCAACCCTGCTCATGACGCTTTTTAAGTGGAGCCTCGTCCACCTACATGGAAAACAAAGGCACACATTCATGAGATGCTGAGATACGGTACTCCATCTGTTGTGGCTCAACAGTGAAAATTATCATTCACAAGTCAAACGCCCACTGGTGAAAATATCTACTGATCTAAAATGTTTAATACATTCTAATCTTATAATATATATAGTAAGTAAATATCAGTTTGTCATGTTTTCCTGGTCAACAGATATGACTCTTTTGGATGTTCAGAAAATCTGTAGCAAAAGCGGAAACGCTTTTCTTTTCTGCAACGTTGATTCACCAGTAAAACCACAGAGATTAATGAATAATGATGACTGAAGACACTTTTTCCATTCAGTTATTGATATCTTTGCTGAAAAAGTCACTTTTTCTTCTGTTTTCTACTGTTTCTAATGATGATAGACAGATATATGGGCTGGCCAATATTGACTTTTTTCCTTCTATTGGTATTGGACTGTTGCGTTGGCCAATATGCTCTTTTTTCCCCCGCCATGATTTACTGATAGATCAAGTTAACAGCATCTCTGTGTTCTTGGAGATACTGTTATCCACACTGAAAAAAATAAATGACTTGAGAAAGTTTAAATATAGTGGAAAATTGATTTTGGAACTGGCACAAAAAACCTCACATTGATCTATGGGTTGATGAAACATTTCTGTCAAATCTACTGACCTCTGCGATCACTCCAATACAGCCAGCGATGACAGCAGCTTTAGCCTGAGCTCCACTCATGCCTCCAAGGCCAGAGGTCACAAACACTCGACCCGCCAAGTCATCTGAGCCCAGGTAGCGGCGGCCAGCGTTCAGCACAGTCAGCTACATGGAAAAACACAACAGTCAGGGGTATAGACACATGTTACTACCAACAACACACTGACACAATTCACTTCTTCATCTGCAGAAGGAGTATCAAACATAGGGCCTGCAGGCCAAAGATGGCCCTCCAAAGGGTTCAACCTGGCCCTTGGGGTGAACTTAAGCCCAAAAATGATACACACTGTAAAATAAAATAAAATAAAATAAAATAAAATAAAATAAAATAAAATAAAATAAAATAAAATAAAATAAAATAAAATAAAATAAAATAAAATAAAATAAAATAAAATAAAATAAAATAAAATAAAATAAAATAAAATAGGGCCAATGTCCCTGTGCTCATCCAGACCTCACAGCTGTGATGTCTTGCTATCAACAAAAGGGAGTCATTCAATAGATCATAAAATCAATCCCACTGTGTGTCTGTGTCTTTTTTATCAAAAAATGCCAAAAACAGTGTGAATGGTATAGGAAGCCCCCAAAGCTCTCCTGGGCTAAAATCTGACTGAACACAAGTGGGTAACTGGATAATGACATATCACTGTAGTTAAAGCTGTTAAATGCTACACAAGAGGTTGTTGGTTCAAACTAATATTGAGCCAATTACTTCCTTTGATCTGGATTGAAAATGAATCAATGTGAAATGTAATCTGTTAAGAACTGAGGGAAGAGTCATGATTTTAGTGAGATACTGGAAAAATAAACAAAGTTGTAAAAACATTTTTTTAGAAAGGCAAATTTTGACAAACAAAGTGAAAAGTTTTGTGCCTAATGCTTAGATCTGTCCAATAAATCAATCAGAATTGAAATCCGTTAAGAAATGAGGGAAAAGAAGAGAATTTAGTGAATTGTGGACAATGACGACGGACAAATAAACTAATAAAAAAGAAAAAGACCATAGAATTGGCAGCAAGAGTTGTAAAATTGCAACAATAAAAATGTAAATTAGGGCTGTCAAAATAAACAGATTAAAAGAGATTAATCTGATTAAAAGTTTTAACACAACTAAATGGAACACTTGTCTACAGTTGTGTTGTTTCAAGTTATTGTGTTGAAATAGTTGAAAGTTTTAAATAAATATGTTAACTTATATATTCATTTTTCCACTACATGGTATCAGAATGGCATAAATTGTTACCTTCCAAAATTGTAATAACTTCCCATAAATGTAACAAATTGGTAGGCAATTGCTATTACATTTGTGTGATTATTACATTAAAAGCTTAAAATTTTTCATTACATTTGCAGGTTATTACATTTGTGGGGTTAACATGAGCTCTAACATTGTTAAAATTACATTTATTTTCTTCAAAAATGTCTGCTTGTTCATGGATGATCAAATTATTCGCATTTTTGTTTAATGTATGTTTAGTATAAACATGTTTATATTGTAACTTTACTTTGCACGAAAAGAAAGAGACACCATCTTGTCATTATTTACATCTTTTACTATTATTTTACTGCTTGGGATCTGCTGTATGTGGCCCCTGAACTAATATGATTTTAACTTTTAGTATCAGTGTCATTTTTGCATTTGACAAATTCACCATTAATTAAAATGTTATAAGTTAATCAGTTCTGAGTATGATTATATGATGATCACTTGGATAAAATGAATGAAAAGTAAACTGTGAAGAGATAAACTATTCAATATTTGACCAGAAATAGAGACTATAGAGACAAAGGAGCACTGTCTTTCTTAAAGTGTGACAAACCATAGTGCCATGAACAATCCCTTGAGGCCCAATATAGCAATAACTTCCTGCTGTCATCTGACCATACCTAAAAATGAAGCAGAAACAAAACAAAAACACACACACACACACACACACACACACAAATTACATCACAAAAATCCTAATGATGAGACTATGTTGCATAGTGATATATATGTGTGTGTGTGTGTGCGTGTGTGTGTGTGTGTGTGTGTGTGTGTGTATGTATGAAAAATAAGAATAAAAAAATGACAGTTAAACTTACATTGTTACACCCAGAGCAAACATCCTTTCATACTGTTCTATGGAAGAGTAGTTAGGAATAACCTGAATGAAGCAGATGAGGAAAAAGAGCATTTAGGATTTAGATGAAGATCAATGTGGTCTAAAAGTCTTCATGTTGAAGTGTGCCGTTACCATGCCATTAGTGATGATGGCGCGGGGTGATGAAGGCAGGCTGGGGAACAATCCTGCAGGATGACTACTGTACATAACCAGAGTCTGCTCCTCCGTCATCTCACTCAGATAATGCATCACCAGGCGGAACTACAAACACACACAAGCACACACAACACCTTAATATCAGACTTTTAAGGTGGTTTACAACATAACCAAGTTATAATCAAGTGTAAATAAATAAATAAGGGGGGTTTATTTGGTATCAACATTTATTTATTTATTTTTAGAAGAAAACTGAAGAAAAGCCCTCCCCCCACCCCAAAAAAAATCTAATAATAAATCAAATAATTAAACAAAAGAACTGAAAAAGATCATTAAAAAAATATACAAAGTGCTTCCCAGGTGGAATATTTTAAAAATAAATAAATAAATCAACAAAATATGGCCATAAAACAATACAAATACATAAAAACAGACACAGGCACATCATAAAAACAGTCTGTGACATAAAACATTTGCATAGGTGAGACAAAGTGAATCACTGAGTTGTTTTTTAAAGGAATTCTGAATTAATTCATTCTATGCATCAATAAATACAGACTTACCTGAGCCCAGTTACTGAATACTTGGCCATTGCCTCCGTAAGTAACCAGCTCCTGAGGAAACTAAAGGACACAATACAGGATGAAACCGTTATCAACAGAGAGGGATCTATGTAGTTGAATGGAATATTAAATCAAGAATTATGCACCATATTAACCTGAAATAAGAAATGGTCTGTTTTTATTACTTTTATATCTACAGAGAGAGCAAGTGCTATTCCATAATACACTCAGTTGGACCAGTAGGACTCTACACCCATACTGTAGTGGAAATATGTTTTCAGACAACCATAAAATTTTACTGAATTTCAAATATAAACATGCAATATTTGTGTTTCAAAAGGTGTGCCTGCATTAGACAGACCCAAACAAATGCAAATGAGGTTTTCAGTTAGTTGTTAACAAGAGAAAAGAAAAAAAAGAAAAAAGAAAAAAGAAAGAAAAGAAAAAAAAGAAAAAAGAAAAAAGAAAAGAAAAGAAAAGAAAAGAAAAGAAAAGAAAAGAAAAGAAAAGAAAAGAAAAGAAAAGAAAAGAAAAGAAAAGAAAAGAAAAGAAAAGAAAAGAAAAGAAAAGAAAAGAAAAGAAATTCTGTGTTCTGCAGATTCTGTTTCATTATCCTACTGAAACATCCAAATTTGACTTTAATTGAACAGAGCATGTGCAGAAGTGTACATGTGGGTTTGGAGAATGGATCGATTTTTGACAGACTTCAGTAAGTTAAGAGTGATTCTTCATTTATTATTTCACAAATGCATGGGACGTACAAACATTTTTTCCATCAGTGTATTCCTTTATACACTGGTATAAACTCACCTGAGCTACCGCTGGGTCCAGGTTGTTCATGATCATCAGCATTATCGCAGCTGCCTGTTGTGTGCGACATGGATACTGATTGATAGGATAAGCTCTGGGGACAGAAAAGGTCATGTCAAAGTCAGTGTGGACAAGAAACAAACAGCAACTCATCACGTCATACAAATGCAAAAGAAGAGTCTAAGTCACATATCAACAAAACAATAATGGCAGCAGATGTTTGGATATTTTTCTGTATTTTGGTTGGTTAAATGTGCTTGTTTTTCATTATTATTATTTTTGGAAGATTCCAAATGTCTAAGTTAAATATACCAGACAAAAAATATTTAAAAAAAAAAGACTGGAGGCCACTAAAATAACAGTCTGTACAGTTTCCTCCAGATAAATAATGTAATATAGTGTCTTGAAGGCTGCCTCATAAAAGCAATAAATCATTTATTTGGAACCATCAGTGTCTAGACACTCTGTTTCTTTATTTTTTTTCTGCGAAGTTAGAGATTTTCTTCTTTGGTGCACTGTACATCTACCATGCCTTAGCCTTATAAATTAAAGAAATTAACAAAAAAAAAAAAAAACATTGCTGAATGCTAAGCAAATATATGATAGGAGCCTATTTGTTGTTTTTTTTATAGTGATTTCCAGCAAAAAAAACTAAAAAAGCTAAATAATTTTTGCTGGATATTTGTATTATGTATATTCCAAAATTATTAGTTTCAGGATATCTCTGTAAACCCATAATGGTTTACTTATAATAATATGTTTTTACACATGTTTTCTTTAATAATAAAAAAAAAACCTCCCCTAATTTCAATGTAGTACTTGGTCATATTTCAGGATACACTGGTGTTCATAAAGTTTAAATTATTGTATTTCCAGACACATTGCTCTTTATTCTTATTTATACCTATTGTCCAGGTTCAGTGATCAAACACTTAAAGCTATACTTTATTTAAGGACAATAAATCACATTGGCACATTTATTTCATGAGAAGGTATGAAAATATTTTATTTTAAAATTATGGCCAACAGTGTACATTGATAATATTTGAATTAAGCCCCACCCCCATATTGAAATATACAAGTGCCTGTATGACCTCTCCTGTTCCTCACCTCATGCGTATCATGGGGCAGAAGCGGTACATGTAAATGTGACCGTACTGTCGCAGCTCCTGAGCAAATTCAGGAGCAAGTGTAGCATGGAGGGATGGAGGGAAGTATCGCAAGGCATTTCTCAGAGCCAACTAAAAGAGAAATGCAATCAGTTTAGATGACATAGTGTAAATGGCAGCAGCAACACTGGCAGACAGACTTGAGTAGATCTTTTGAGAACACAGAAACAACCCGACCACTGATGTAATGATTGACTGAAGCCTTTGTTTTAACTTTGAGCAATCAGTGAAGGACCTTAGGAAATAATCAATTTTTTCAGAGCAGCACCTAAAAAGCCAACAGTGATGATGCAATAAAACAAAGTACACAGTTATGCTTCCCAGTTTGACAGTTTTATAGCAAAGAACATGACACAGCAGTGAAATGTTGCCTTGTTTGGGTCATTAAATATCTATTTAATTTTCAGTGCTTATCATGCCCTTCGATATATTATGTAGCTCTTTAGTCACAGAATATTCATTGAAAAGTAGAAGCATAATGTAAGGTAACAAAGGTAATGACCTCTGTGGTATGTAGGAACGCTGTAAATCATGTACAAAGTACAGATCCAGAAAGACATACCCCATTAAAAAGTCTACATGAGGGGCCACATATCCCAGTGTGATCTCAGGGGGGCCGGACCAATAAAATAATCACATAATGTCAACTGGAAAATTTCCTCTTTGTTTTCCTACCCCCCAAAAATTTTTTCTGAAAATGATGACATTTACATGCAATCATTTCACAAAAGAAATGTGAATAACCTGAAATATTTTCAGAAAAATAAGAGCAATTTTAAACATATTGGTTAAATTCATTTATCATTTCCACACTCACAGATCACAGTAGATCTACAACAGTACACAGCATTTAAAACAGGTATAATATTGCTACAATTTGAGAGTTTGGAATTTGCAGTTGGTATTATTTACATATTAATATTATATCATTAGTTTATTTATTTGACCAAAGATCAAACTGGGCTAAAATGGGTTTAACACCTTTGACTTTAAGAATTTTTTGGTATAATTTTTACATTTTGCAAATTAATCCCACAGGCCAGACTGAAAACTGAAACCTTAGGCAGACCAGCTTTGACCCCTGGTTCATATGTTTGATGCCGCTGGTCTACAGAGAAAGAACTGTCAAATACATTAAATCATGAGGCGCAAACTTTGTGAGCCACCTGTATCATTGTCTTACAAATCAGTGTCTCACAGAACTGAATTTGCACTGTATACTCACACGTTTGTCCTCTGCTGTGAGGTTGGGGGTCCGAATGGGTGCATGGGGCAGATTGGGGTCTCGTCCTCTATTAGGAGGCAAAGGGTCCAGTGGTAAACCGCTACATATCTCCTTCAGAGATGACATCCTGTTGAATTAATTCTGTCAGACACTTGAACAAACACCCAAACAGACACTACACTGGGCTGAGCTGACCCATACAACTCCACCAAAAGGCAGAACATCTACTTGTTAAAACCTGAGGGCGATCGCTCTTTATCATTCTGTCTCATTGGTCTTTTACTTTTCTTTGCTCTTTACAATCCACCAATGAGACAAGAGGCAGAAAGCAGAGTTTGGTAATTATTGATCACTGAGGGAGGTTGAAGTGACACACACACACACATGAGTGGATCAACACCCTTGACCTCTGACCCCTGGTGCTTGGACAGTTAAGTAAAACGGTACCCTAGGACCTTTGGACAGGTCAACATAAAAAATGTACAATCATATAATTTTGCTGCAGATACACATAACTTCTGCAAATGACTTCAATCTCATAGAAATAAATGTGTACTGAAATTAACTGTGTTGAGTGAAAAATCCGAAGTAGCTTATTGCAACTGAAAAACATTTAATTTGATGCTACCTCCTTGGAAAAAACATCTCCGTGAAAGTGCACAGTGACCTCAGACATGTGTTCTCTCATAAGCTTTGACACTACGCTGTGCAGAGCCTCAGTGTTATCCTTCTGATGAACTGTCTGAAGAGTCTCTTACACTTCAATTCACCAGAGACCTGTGATATGCAGGCTGGGTTCTTGAGTAATATCTTCATGGTTGTCTCACAATGGATAAGTGCTAAGTGTGTAGTCTGTGTAAAAAAAAAAAAAAAAAGTTTTAAAATAAAACCTTGATATTATCAATTTGTAATATACACTGTCCATTAATAAAACTGGAAGTTTAGCAGTCAGTCACCACTTCTACATTAACCATCTTTTAAAGTAATAAGGTATATGAATGTAATAGTTTCCAGCTCAAATTTCAATGCAAACCTTTTTAAAATGTACCAACATAGTTCTTTGAATGACTTGTACTATTATTATTTGGATGTCTTTAAAATTCAAGTTAATCTACTTTTGTAATTTAGATATTCTAAACTCTGATTCTGGGCCAAACTACATTGAATTAGAAATCCAATCAAGATCTTGTCAAGTAGTATGAAGCAATATCATGAGTAACATCAGTAATGATGTTCAGGTCTATGAATGACAGAAACACTTTTACTCTTTTCTCATTATAGCCTTAAAATCTAGTAAAGTAAAAAGCTAGTTTGTTGGTGGCAAAACTGTTATGACAAAAACAGGTAGAGGTGGAATACATTTTATTATAAAATTCTCAACATTTTTTCAAGTCATTTCAACAACCATTTGAGATAGGCTGATGATAATATTTTACTTAAAGTCCTGGGCAACAGTGGAAACAGACGATTAAAGATTTCACAGAAGATAGTCATGTACACAGTACCTCTGCTAAATGGGCCCCTTTCAGTTTGACTACTTCATTTAGAAACATCAAAAATATATTTTGTATAACAAAATATGAAATGCATTATGTTTAACATCATAGGAAAATGGTAGATGTAAACAAAGCGAAATGAAAACAGATGTAAAATGTTTCTTTTAGTGACATTATAGTTTCAGAGGTTTATACGGTAAAGCACAGTACAGACAGGTAACCGTTTATCATGACACAGGAAGTAAAAAAGCATGGACTACACATCTGTGTGAACAGAACCCCAGAGGCATCATAGAAGGGAAAAAATGTGTTCTTGATTTATTTTATGTACGACCTCAGAAATGTCAGTTGAACATTTGAAAAAGCAGCTTCTTCCCTCCATGATACCTCTGAAGACCCATGCACTTTGTATACTCAGCTTGGTCCACAAAGCTCTTAATTAAATAAAAGATTCTTCAATCTTGTTCACTTGAACACAAAGCTAGTTGTTAATTTTTCACTAGTCACATTATTTTAGTCTAGCCAAGTGGCTCTAAGGCATATAATTAACTTTCACCTGAGGTCTCTGTGTCGGACAGTGTGGAATTAGAGTCTTCAGCTGGGGCAGAGTTTGTGCCTGACATTTCTGCAGTTTCAGAGCTTTGTGAAGCATCGTGTGTTTCAGATTTTTCTTGCGACACCTTTTCATCCTCTTGTGGATAGAGCTCTGGGAAACGCTGCATACACTCCTGCATAGCCCTGAACTGGTCTATGCACTCCGAGCCTTTAACTTCCTCTTTACTGTAGTGGAAACAGGAGAAAGCTTCTTTAAATTCAGTCCCACAGGGACCACTGGCCATTCCCCCCAGACACGGGCAGTTCCAGTTGATTTCTCCACTGGGAAGAATCAGGCCTGGGATAAAAGTAGTAGATAATGTTAATACAATGGTTATTTTAAGCTCCAAAGTTTCCCTTTTAGCCCTTTCAACCAATGTGGAACTAGTGCTCCTCTGTTCAGCAAACCTAATTTGCCAATTAGCCTAAAAATAAACCAGCTTCAATCTGAATAATACATTTTCTCTTGAGCTTAAGTACATACTTTTAAAAAGTTAAAACAACTAAAACGAAAACCTAAGGATCACAGAAACTAATAAAAGAAAATGTCATGTCGAGCTGGATAGGGTGACAGTATGGTATGTTGTATATTGAAACATGTTAAAAATACCAGCTTGATTATAAAATCCTCTTGAAACCTGTGGAATTATGAGCTATTTCACTTGAAGCTCCAAAGTTCAAAGCATTCTGAACAGAACCGGATTTTAAAAAAAAAATCACTTGATGGGGAAGGTTTATCTGTAATATCACTGCTCCTCACCTGTGTCCTCATAGGGGTCATTGGGATCTTCCTCAACCAGTTCAGCACTGCTGGGTGCTGCATGATCCTCTTTGGTAACAAAGATGATTGTGTCTTTACCTTTTGTGTGAAATATGGAAAATGTCAATGCATTAGAAACCAAAAATCATTAACATTGAAGAGCTAAATATACTGATATGATCCTTCGACTACAGACAGGACAAGAAAATATTGAGATTATGCAGTTTGTCCATCAGAGGGCACTGATGTTGGCATTTAGAAATTAATGAATTCATATCCTTTATTAATCTTGCCCAACATTGGTTAGGAGAGATTATTGTAATCTGTGTGTGTGTGTGTCTGTGTGTGTGCTTCTGTGTGTGTGTGTGTCTGTGTGTGTGTGTGTGTCTGTGTCTGTGTGTGTCTGTGTGTGTGTGTCTGTCTGTGGCTCCTCAGACATATCATGGTATAACTCAATGAATACTTGAGATACCACCATGAAATTAGATAGACATATACATATGGCTAATGTGCATCAGATGCAATGATCCGTTTCAGTAAAGTCGTATTTAGCAGAAATGTCAAAATCACATTATTGGCTCCAATTCAAGAAAGGGTTCTCATAGAAACTTGAGATTGGCACAAAATAGGGGCAAGATTAAGCCCTCTGAATTCTTTTATTCTCTGAATACCTGTCACTGTACACATGGTGCAGTGAAATTTATGCCACTCCCCTGCATAAGATAAGGCAAAAACACAATCTTATAAATAATATTATACAAAATATAAACACTTAATATATAACTTAGAATTCATAACTACAGACTAAATGTATAAGATATTTGTGTACATTGTTCAGATTAAAGTCTCATCTCCAATGTATTGTCAATGACTTGTATTTAAAATGGCTTGAACTATCTTTCTGGTTCCATTTGAAACAATGATGACAATGGCAGTTACTTTAGTCACCACGTGAATGAATTATCACCATCTATGCATTTTAAATATCCAGAACCAGTGTGTGCAGTCTACATAGAATTTAAAAAAAGAAAAAAGGCTAATACAATTGTACTTCTTAGTCTACATTATGAGTGCATGTCCATCTCATTGTGTTAAGGTCTGTACCTATTGAATCAAATCATAAAAATAAATAAATACATGAAAGAAAAATGTATTTGATGCTGGAATTTACACAAGTATTTATGACGAAAGAAGGTCGATCTGTTTAACACGTGTTGCTTCTTACAGTGTTACATCAAATATTAGTTATTTTTAACTAAGTTGTGAGAGAAGACATAATTATTTAATAATGCCTTCATTGTTTTCTGATGCTCTTCAAGGTACAGGTTGGGGCAAGATAAGGAAAATGTACTTATGATATTGAACACGTTTTGCTTGACTGTTAGGTGCAGAGTCCATCTGTACTCGTATGAAAATTAGTAATTAATCTTAACCCTAAAATTTTGTATATTTTTCAGATGTTAAACTACAGATATAACAAAACACGTCATAAGGTTAAGTAACTCATATAAAGTGACTGTTAGCATCGGCACTCTTTAGCTTGTTACACGTCAAGGTTACACTCTAGGCTTTTGGCACTTTTACTCACAAATGATACCGAAGATGGTTTGACAACCCCGTTTCTTTTATGTATGTGCTTGTCGCTAAAAAAATATTCTATTGGCTTATTCTAACGTTAATTTCTCAGCCAAATATAATTTATTTTAGACTAAGTTAGCCACCGGTTAGCACAGCATGGTTACCTTCTTTTCTGACTGTAGTCATTTCTTCGCACCTACAAAAGCTCAAATTCCAACTTTCGGGTTTCTGCAACAGAGAAATAACCACTATCAGTGATATAAAGTCTTAATAAGGTATTAAACCATCATCTGACAGAAGTTTCAAGTCCAGCATCAGCTAGTCTCTGTCACACAAGCTGGAACCTACCAGTCTTCTTCGCCTTTTATTTTTAGGTAATACAGATCTATCAGCAAAGGCACACTGCCCCCTGCTGTTCAATGTATGTATGACGTTAAAAGTCCTTCACAATTTTTACACACTCACTTATTTTTCTGGGGAGTTTTTACCACTTTTAATTTAATGTTTTTAGAAATTATAAAATTATGGCAGTTTATGATTATTTACACTATGAAAAATGTATAGACTGGGGGAACAAACTGGTTCAATGAGTGAAAGGAGGCTGGACTGTAGTGGACAGATTGACTGTGCATAAAGTAGAGATTATGGACACTGCAAATCAAGTGCATGGTAAGATATTTACCATATGTTTAACCAAACAGAGAAGCAGGTAAAATGTATGGTGCAGTACTGAACATTACAGAAAATCCCTCATTCCTACAACCATCACATCATATCAACATTGTAGATCACTTCCCAAACTTAGTGTCAGGACCCAAAAAGAGTCACAGAGCTGAGTTTCTTAGATATTAAAGGAAAATATATTACATGTAAATTATAAATCCATGTTTTACGGAAGGTGTCATTTTATATAAGTCATATTTAGAGCTTAAGTTGTAGAGACAGAACAAAACAGAAATGATGTAAAAGATGAAAAATATATGTGTATGTCTAAGGGCGAAAAATATGTGAGAAAAGAACAACAAAAATAGTGTGGAGTGTGAAAAGGTGGTAATGGAAAAAAAAACAATGTAAATAAAAGATGAAAAACTGTATTTAGCCTCAAGCTGAAGAAGTTTGGGAACCACAGTCTTACATGATAGTGTATTGACTGAAGATTGAAGTACCTTGTCTTAACTTACTACATACATTTTATATTCCACATATTCTGTAACCAATGGGTTAATTACCTGTTCCAATTGTATCTTTTTTATTTTATTAGGACTGAACTGACAGTTGAGCCTCCCAGGCAAAAAAAAAAAACCAAAAACATAAAAGCAGTCCTGTACTGGAAGCTGAACTTCGTCATATAAACATAATGAAGTAAACAAAATAAAGCAACCAAAACTCACCTTTTTACACAAAAGGTTTTATTGAGAATGTTTTGTATAAGTTTGTTCTGAAATGCATTTCTTTTTAAATATTCAAAAGAATTTATTTTACACTTAAGACAAATTTGACGTTATTAAATGCATGGCCTATGTACAGAAATTTCTTGGGTGGGAAAAAGTGATTAATCCAAGTGTGCTTAAAGCAGACGAAAAAAAACCCCAAAAAAATATGACATGTGAGTTAATACTGCAGGTTCCTGGGAATGCCATATATTAAAAGACCCTTGTTTTTGAATGATTCCTCATGACTATAAGCATGTACACAAGAAGTTGAACAACCTACTTTGACGGGTAGACTCCAATATGAGCTCCACATTCTCCTCTCTTTAGACCATGATCAAATAAAACCTATAGTACAGGGTCACGTATCAGGAAATTGTACAGTATTTGACTCTGCATCTGACAGTTCAGCCTCTGGTCCACTTCCTCAACCAGATGAACAAAACATATATATAGATATACTTGAAAGTAAAGATGGCAGAACATTTAACATTGAGTGCTGGTATGCACAAAGCAGGCATATTAACCACCATCATCTGCATTGAGTATGCCTGCATACTGAAGCCCTCGTCAGTCTGAACATCCAACTCCAACAAAACTTAACGTCTGGGGAGTTTAACTGAAACACCAGTCTCAGAAGATTTGCGGAGGGAGTAGAAGGTGTAAAAGTCAACATGTAGTCCCCACTACCTCGCAACACCCATTTTCAGCTGAAAATCCTGATGGTGATCGAAGAGAGGACTCATCAACCATCCTGGAGCTATAATGCTGGTGGCGCGGGGGCTTCACACTGATGTAAATGAACTGTAAAGTTGGTTGATCCTAATAAAAGTTGAAAGAGGGTGGGAGACGAATGGCTTTTCTAGAAGAGCAGAGCACCCATGCTGCCGACTTCACTCTGTTCTTTGACAAAAATCTCAAAGTACTGATAGATGATGGTGACGGCCAGTAGGATACCAGTGCCAGAACCGATTGCTCCTAAGAAGTCAGCCATCACTGATAAACCTCCGATACAGAGCCCACCGAAGGCAGCAGCAGTAGGAATGTACCTGCAACAAAAAGCAGGGAAGTATAACATAGCTCTGTTATTCTGGTCAAAGTACAAAACTAACCCAAACCAATCAAAATAATTTGAAAAGGATCCTTCACTTCCAAGTTCTGATTGGCTCAGGTACACTCAAACCAGCTGCAAAACATTTTCGTAGATGTTCGAATATAGTGCATGACATAACAGGAGGGGGATAAAAAAACAAAAATAGACATTAAAATGAATGGGATAGGAAGTGAAGACCTGAAAAAAAGTGAAGCCAAGACTATTAGTAGAATGATGCGGTCCTTTGTTTTTAAACCATTCTGAGAAACACATGGCTTTTACAGGGATATATACTGTACAATATACTTATTACTGAATAACACACAAAGTGCTCCTCTCTGGAATCTAAACAGCCTTGTAAGCCACAAAGTGAAGTACTAATATAAAGGAACCGCACTTCAACTAATGACAAGAGTCAATAAATGCTAATGTTGTCGACTGTGTTTGTGTGACATGTTCAAGTTTCTAAATTCACAGATTTTCCACAGTGCAGACATAATGGAAACAATTACTGGGTCTGGTGAATGTTCACACGTGTACTTTTCATGCACCACAGAAAGTACTTCTGTGTCTTTTGTGAACATGTGGCTAATTGTGTTTGTCCTTCACAATAAAAAGGAGCTTCGATTTACCAGGCTACATCTTTTAAGGATGTGACACACACTAAGGATTGCTGATTCACATCAAGTGGCCAATTACACTAGTTGGTAGAAAATTATTATTTACCATCAATAGTTTGTTGCATTTCTGTTGCTCTGTGTTTATTTTATGATATCTCAGCGACACCCAACGCTTGATAAAAGCCATTTTATAATGACTGTAAACCACTGCCTCTTGGGGTTTGTTTTACCTGTTCAATTCATGGACCATTGAAGTTTCTCTGTGTCCTCTCATGACCATCTGCTGTTCCTTCAGCTGTTTCGCTACCTGGATGCAAGAATTAAAAACAAAGCTCTAAAACTGGGTCCCTCTGAGAAAAACCCAGAACAAAATCTGTGAGAAAAGCATTTGGGACGTACATCTTTCGCAGATGAACCTGAGACTTCAATCCATGTTTTGGAGAAAAACGCACATGATCCAAGCATGAAGACAATGTAGATGAGGGCATGGACCGGGTCCTCTAGAACAGACCCAAAGGACTCTGGTGGGGAGAGGTAGTAACACAGTCCACCAACAGGATAAGCACGGGCTGGACCTCCAGATGACGTGTCCTACAGAAAAAAGACGTAAAAGACTCAAGTTAAATTTAAACTTGACAAGATTTGTCTAAATTCTGAAATACATCGACAAGGCAAAGCAAATCTATTCTTAGGCCAAATCTTAAAAGATAATAAATGTTAAATCTGTAACTAATTGCATACTTACAGACCACGTGCCCAGCAGATTCACCAGGAAGTTGCCACTGAAACGTGTGGAAAGCATCTGAGAGATAACATACAAGTTGGAGACCAACGCAGACTGAAGGATGATGGGAATGTTAGATGTATAGAACAGCTTGATGGGGTAGGTGTTGTACTGGCCTCTGTAGCGAGCTGATTTGATTGGCAGATCAACTCTGAATCCCTGTGAGAACAGAAAAGTGCACAAATATTAATTAAATTGCCTGCGTTTACGACTTTCATTGTTTACTTCATTGATAATATATGCATTAAACCAAGACTGTGGAATGCAATGATCTTCAAATGCAACCTTAACATCCGCGTCAATAACACTAAGACTGAACAGATTTTACTTCACAAAAATCAAACTAACATTACAAAGTACAAAATAAACATGACCTACATTTAATATGCAACATTTTTTATGGAAAGTAAATCCTAGTAGGTCAGGTAAATCTCTTCACCAAAAGACACTGCAGTGCTTTACAGGTACTGTCTGCTGGGTTTAACGTGTAGGAACAAGGACTCCATAGAGTATTTATAGGCCCAGGTTAAAAATACTTAAATGGCCATAAAGCTTGTTTAAAAATGTAATGTTTATATGTGGTTTTTCCACTGATGTTATGAAAATGTAAACCCTATAAACTCTTTTTAGCTGATGAACTGCCCAGCTTCATGAATCATTAGGATGCATGATCAGGTTTCTCTTCCAACCAGCGTCATTATCAAACTGTTGCCATTACCGTTCTTACCATTGTTGCCATGCTGTACCATCCAGCCATGCTTTAAACAGCAAGGTCAGGATGAAAACGTACCAAAAGGAAAGCAATTAAACTCACCTGAAAGTATATCACTACAGCAAAGACGAACACAGTGGCAATGAGGTTCATGAGGTTGGGCAGGTTCTGTCTGTAAAAGGCTTCTCTCAGAGCTCGTACTTTGTCTGTCCGTGTCGCTAGCAGATGGAAGAGAGCAATGATCGCTCCCTCAAACTCTGTCCCTGGAGACATGAAATGGAAGAAAAGTCATGTGAAAAAAAGCACAGAAACAGGGAGGTATTATACAAAGGAGGTATTTATTTTCAAGTACCTCTTCCAGTGTTCACAGTGGTGGGACTAAAGGCCTTCCAGACAATTGTCTCACAAATGTTGGTAGCAATGAAGAGTGAGATTCCTGAACCAAGACCATAGCCCTTTTGGAGCAGCTCATCCAGCAACAGTACTATTAGCCCCGCCACGAAAAGCTGCAAAAGAACAAAGCTCACATGATCAGGTGGATGACAGGTTTCATTCTTCTATACATCCACGTATCTTTAGTGAGTTTTAACTCTATACTATGACTGTCAAGGCCATTTCTATGTGACAATTTACTCAATCAATAGCAAACCTATTATTGTATCTATTATTATATTGTACAATTCTGAGAATGATTAACTTATAAATGTCTTGATTTGTCAATAATCAACATTTTTATTCATTTTAGATACATCTAAAGTTGAATAACATGTTAAAAACAAACACGCATTTGCAGAAAAAAAAAATTAGACCATCAAAAACAATGGTTCTACGGTAAAGTAGTCATTCCTGTGTGCATAATGTGACTCAAACGGACAGAAAACACAGAATGCCTAAAAACATTGTTTTTGTCAGTACGATGCCATAGCTATTGACAGAAGAACTTAAGTAGTTTTGGTTATCAAGAAAACAATGGAAAATGGCTAGATGTCAGCTCTTAAATTAAATTCTTATGAGGCATTAGAAAGGGTGATCTACCACCCCCCCCCCAAACTGTATTCTCATGACAAAATCTGACATTTATTCTAATTTTTGTTCCATATATATTTACATTTTCTATCGTAAAACATGTATTGGCTAAAAGAGTTGAACTGAAAAGGGTTGGTAAATTAAGCAAGTGCAAAAGGATCTTTAAAAATCTGCAAATCTAACCTTTCAAATATATGACCTATAAGAGTGAAAGTACTCAAACAAACGATCTGGGGTTTATTCATGTTATGTAGAACAGATTTAGCCCACATGAAGAAACCACCCAGAGGTCTACTGGTGTCCCTATGCAACATTCAGATCCTTTAAGTTAAAATCATTTTAAATCTAGCAAATCTCCATACAACTTAAGATGTATACTAAATGTTCACACTGCTGATTTAAATTTTCAGTGCTTTAAATGACCAAAAATAAATAAATAACATTTAAATTCTGTGGCACTCACCTGGATGATGATGAGGAGGCAGATTCCAGCGCCCATCTCTGAAGGATCTCCATACATTCCAGTCATTACATAAACGATGGCCTGGCCGATGGTTATGATCATTCCAAACACTGAAAAACAACAAATGATGTTACAGAAGCTGCAGACTTATATGTCAAGTCAAATCACATGTTTAATTACTATTTGATGACAGTTTGCTTACATTTCTGGGCTCCATTAAAGAGGGCTCTGTCCTTTGGAGTGTCTCCTACTTCAATGATTTTAGCTCCAGCAAGAAGCTGCATAATCAGGCCTGAGGTGACAATAGGTGAGATACCCAGTTCCATCAGAGTACCTGCAGGGGGAAAGTCATGTTAGGATGGAATGTTCCTCTGGGAGAATAGACATCTTCAATTTTGTTCTTTCAAATATAAGGCTGTCAGCTACCTCTGTTGGACGCCAGAATGACTCTCATCCAGTAGAAAGGATCTGCAGAGTCTGAAGACATGATGCCAAAAAGGGGGATCTGAAATAAAACGACATTTAGAGTGTGAAAGGACTTAATATTTGAGTTGCAGATACATTCAATTATTCCTATAATATTGTCACTATTACATTTTACATGTGCTTGATACAAAAAAGAAAAACTGTTCCAATTTCACAATATGATGTTGAGTTATGACTGGTCTGCACACTGATAACTGCCACTGTCAAAGTAGGTAAAGCTCTTCAACTGAACACAAATTATTGCCACAAATTCCCACTGTATTGGGCCCATGTGCATCTATATATATATATATATATATATATATACATACACACACACACACACAAGGACACACAAGGTACATAAAGAAGTAAGAATATAATATAATATGTATTGAACCAAATTTAAAAAACGATTTATGAATGAATAAAGATTTTGTACTCCAGAGTAACAATGCAATAAGAATACACTGCAGGCTTAAGAGTTTAATCATAAGCACATAAAAAAGATATATTTTTAGCCTAGATTTAAAACTTGCTACCTTTGTGGAACACCTAGGAGCTGTCAACACCTTGTGCTGCTGTTTGCAGAGTAACAGCTGAATGCAGTTTCACTATATTTAGACTGAACACTGGCTGATTAATCAACAGATTTAATGCCTGAATTAATGTCTATCAAGCCAGTTTCATTCTATTCTTGATCAGGTGACAGTGGTAACATTACTTACCTGACAACAGACCAGGAAGATGAAAAGAGTGATGGCTGTCCATAATACCTTCTCTCTAAACTGGATCTGTTTACAGAACACATACTTTTAACAATCAGGTAAAACCAATATATTGTTAAATGCACATGTACAATTTAACAGAATTGGAAAAATACACAAAGTAAAAAAAAAAAAAAGATACAAACCTTCCTTTCAGGTTTTTGAATCTCTGGCAATACTGCACAGAATGGCTTTATCACCTCCAAGAATTTGACTGGAAAACAGAAACCCAGATGATGATGTGGGTTTAGTCAGTGTTAGCTGGTACGTGGCAGTAATGAACGAGGGGCGGACTCACAACTGCTCAAATCAACACTATCAGAGTTAATGTCAAATAAAACATTTTATCACACGGCCTTAAAAGCTATGTTGTTAATTACTTAAACAATAACAATGACATAATTTTCTTCGGCATCAGGGAGATTATTAAGGAAGAGCAAGGTCAACCTTACACCGGCTGTAATGCGTCGTCATCACTAGACTGACAACGTCTCTGAATGAGATGCTAAGTTCCTCACAATCAATACAGAAAACGAGAGCCAACAGCACGCATCTGAATACATAATCTCCCAGATGTTCGGCTTTTAAAAATTATACCTAAATGTCTTATTGATCACACTTGTAATTTGTCATTCTTAAGAGTTGATCTATACAAAAGCAACTACCAAGCTAGCTAGCATGTAAGCAAGCTAGCATGCTATCGCTAGTACTGTTAGGTTAGCCAACTATTCCTCACAAAGAGTTTAAAACAGAATTTTAAATTTTGGAGTAAAGTGTCTACATATTAGAGTTTATCAGCCTGAGTGATACTCACTGCCCATGATGTCGAAGACGTCCACCTATGTGCACCTAATGGTTAACAGTGAAAGTCTGAGCAGAGAATGACTGACTGAGGCACCGGCAGAAGAGGAGGGGAAACTTTAGAGACACGTCACCGCTACAGACACAGAAGCAGACTTAAAGACACAGCCAGAGACCCATCCACGAAGCAAAGTCAGACACTGATTCACGACAACCACAGGCTGGAAGATCCACAAATTTAAAAAAAGTATATTGAAGAACTCATACCACAACACAGACGATTACTGTACACGACTACTACTACTACTACTACTACTACTACTACTACTACTACTACTACTACTACTACTACTACTACTACTACTACTACTACTACTGTAAATACCACTTTTACTACGTACTGTAAGTACTACTACTGCTACTACGACTGTAAGGACTACTACTATTAATGCTAGTATAAGTACTATATTACTACTACTGTAAGTACTACCAATACTACTATTACTACTACTGTAAAAACTACTACCACTACTGCTACTACTACTAACTACCACTACTACTGTAAATACTACTACTACAACTACTGTTAGTACTATTACTACTCCTATAAGTACTTCTATTAGTACTGTAAGGACTACTACTATTACTACTGGTATAAGTGCTACTACTCCAACTGTAACTATTACTACTACTACTGTAAGTACTATTACTACTACTATAAATACTTCCACTACTATTGTAAGGACTACTACTATTACTACTAGTATAAGTATTGCTACTTCTACTGTAAGTACTACTAATTGTTTCCGGTTTTTTTCCAGTAATTATTTGACTCGCTGGACTTTAGTATGGAAATGAATAAACTAGAGGACATTATCAGTAAATTAATTATTGTCCTTAAATACAAAAGAACATTTAGGAAAAAATTTCAACTGAAGAGTGGTGCATTATAATACTGTAACTATCAATAACTGTTTGTAGTGGTTTATTTTAAAGAAAAATATTTTTAAATGTTAAAACAATGGACAAAATTGAAGCAATTATAGCAACATTACAATTCTCCTGTTGCCACTTTACTGTGGCCTGTATAACCTGGACTGGTTTAAACGGTTGTGTTTTTATCTTGACCAGAGAGAGAAATACTGTTTGAGCTTCTAAAAGATTTTGACTGAAGGATTTAAACTAACAACTAGCACTGAAAACCAGCAGCAGAGACCAGAACACAGAACCAGACACCATTCAAAACGTGCCCTATCCCATCATATCATAAATGATAGGACCATTTGTAAAGTGAAATCCCTGGTAAAGGCAAAAAACTGGATGAAGATGGATCACCATAAATCATTATATTTTAAGTGGTTCATGATTTAGATGAGTCTCCAGTAATTAGTGTAATTCTGTGTAAATTCTCCAGAAGTGATGGTTGTGTCATGTTCTACTCTCACTTGTGCAAAATGTAAAATAACCAGAGCTACTGGTGTGGAAAAAAACTCAGGTAAAAGTAGAAGTACTGATTCAACTCCTCTACTGAGTTCTCAATTGTACTGAAGTAAAAAGTAAAACAGCATTTTTTTTGCTCTGGATGAAATAATACTTATTTAACCAGGAACATTTTCAAAAATATCCAAAAATAAAGTGTTTAAAAGTGACTTTATTTATTGAGTCATGGTACTCAGTTTAGTGGGTATGGACAGAAAATGTAGGAAAAATTCCAAAGTCATAAATAGGAGATAAAAAAAAAAACAGGTATGAGATTTTAAAAAATCTAAATCACGAGATGAAAAGTAAAAATTATCAGATTAAAATGTCAACATTTTGAGTAAAAAATTTTTAATTATGAAATAAAATTTAAAATTCTAAGATAAAAAAACTAAAAATTATGAAGAAATAAAGTAAGAATTATGAGGAAAAAAACTAAATTATGATTAAAAAATTTCAATTATGAGATAAGAAATTCACCCTTGTTCACCCTTTACATCAATAATATATGTGAGGTTTCAAATACAAGTCAAATTATTTTATTTGCAGATGACACTAACTTGCTTTGCTGTGGGGATAATTTGGAACAACTCTTGGACACAGTGGTAGATGAATTAAATAAACTGAAGAGCTGGTTTGACTCAAACAAACTAACATTAAATTTAAGCAAAACCAAATTCACAATATTTGGAAATCAGACAAATAAGTCACAAAAGAAATTAATGATCAATAACATAGAAATAGAAAGAACAAATGAAATAAAGTTTCTTGGAGTTATTATTGACAGTAAATTATCCTGGAAGTCACACATACAGTACATTACATCCAAAATAGCAAAATCAATTGCATTATTAAATAAAGTCAAATATCTTGTAAACCAGTCATCACTATACGCATTGTATTGTTCCTTCATTCTCCCATACATGACCTACTGTGTGGAAGTGTGGGGGAACACATACAAAACAAACACAGAAATAATATTCAAACTTCAAAAAAGAGCAATAAGGATTGTAACCAAAAGCACCTATAGAGAACCATCAAACCCACTGTTTATCAAATTAAAGGCATTAAAATTCAAGGATTTAGTCGACCTCAAAACAATTCAAATAATGTACAAAGCAAATCAAAACCAGTTACCACAAAGTGTCCAAGGGTTGTTTCAAGTAAGGGAAAACAAACACAATCTGAGGGGAATTTATATGTTTAAAAAACCACCTGTGCGTACTAACTTAAAAATGCATTGTGTTTCAGTTAAAGGAGTCAATCTCTGGAATAACTGTAGTGAAGAACTGAAAACCTGCAAATCAGTACAAAAGTTTAAACAGGTTTTTATAAACCACATTCTAAGTGGATACAGGAAAAAAATGTAACTATGAATTTCTAGCAAGGAACAGGTTTCCCTTTTTCTGTTGCGCTTTCTTTTCTTTTCTTTTCTTTTTGGTTTAGTGTGTATGTATGTATATATGTGTATATGTATGTGTATATATATAGGTATGTATATGTGTATATGTGTATGTGTATGGATGTATGTATGTGTATGTATATGTGTGTGTATATGTATGTGTATATGTATGTATGTGTATGTGTATATGTATATATATATATGTGTATATGTGTGTATGTGTATGTGTATATATATGTATATGTATGTGTATGTATGTATGTATGTATGTATGTATGTATGTATGTATGTGTGTGTATGTGTATGTATATAGGTGTGTATATATGTGTATATATGTGTGTGTGTATATGTATATATATATATATATATATATATATATATATATATATATGTGTATATATATGTATATATATATATATATATATGTATGTATATATATGTATATATAATATATGCTCTGACTGAGTAATACAAAGGGGTAGGACTAGACAAGTTTTGTTAACTTCATCCTACACCCTTTCGAACAAGGTATAACTATTAAGGATACTAAAGAGGTGTTGTTTTAACTTCGGATTAAATACTTTGTATGTTTTACGTATTTTATTTTACCTGTTCGAATAAACAAATAAATAAATAAAATAAATAAATAAATGAATAATTATGACATAAAAAGTCACAATTATGATATCATAAGTCAGAATTTCTGATTTACAACTTATTTTTCATACTGTCAACATTTGTCTAGTTTGAAAAAGTAATGAGTCTATTTTGAGAATGTAAGGATTATAAAGTACAGATGTTTATTTTAAAAAAATGTAGGGAGTAAAAGTAAAAAGTTGCCATAAAAATGAATACTCAAGTAAAGTGCAGATACCTAAAAAATCTACTTAACTGCAGTAAAGGAAGTACTTCTACTTAGTTACTTCCACCTCTGAAAATAACAACATAATGTTTTATGTTCGCCTATTTGAGCAATAATGGTAATAACAACAGACTGTTATAAAATACATTATCTTTACTGTCAATAAAAGGGTAAAGAGTACATATGTGACAAATTAAAACACCACATACATCATGTCCTGTATCTGCCTCATTTTCTTTATATTATACTTCCAGCAGAGGGCAGCACCAACCTGACCATATCTAGTACAGACTGAGGAGAAAAGGAAGAATAATATCTCTGAATCCCAGTGCAAGCAGTTTGTTGTATTTTTGACTTTTAAGTCTCCACTCCAGATATGCATCATATTTCCTGGTAAATGTTGAGAAAAATAAAGTCATGAGTTAGAGATTTGTAATAATTAAATACTTTGTGTTTCTGAAATGAGAAATACATTCTTTGTTGTCAGGCTTTGTTTATAAAGCATCTATAATGATAAATTGTTCAACATTGCATGTGTATTGTAACTACTATCAAGGTAAAAAAAAAAAGTCAAAATATAAAATACTATACATGTAGGTCAGGCATGCCCAAATACCATTTTATTATGCATTATTTATGGCCCGCTCAGACTGTCCAACACAATAAATAAAGTTAGATGCTAGATTGGGATCAGCCGGACGGACGGGGGACGGGACTAGGGTCTGGACGCTCTGTGCAGTTGCTGATTGCATTGCTATGACCCGAAATACGGCAGTCAGATGCAGCGCAGTCAAAGAAAAGCTGAATCGGGGTGCATTTCATTGGACACATTTGTTTGCAACAGGGAAGGAGAAATCAACTGAGATAATCTGTCGTTTTATTTGTTTTATTCACTTTTCCGCTGTCTTTCTCTGACAAATGTTTTATGACATTTAGATTATGTAAAACATAAGGATGTCCAAAACTTTTTTCAACCTGTGTATTTTATTGCCACTCACACCACTCTTTCTTGCTGCTTTTGTATATGTGCATGTGTTAATCTCATTAATATGTTGTGTGGATGGACATATTTAGTGATGAAGTGGAATAAATAGGTGTTTTTTTTTGTTTTGTTTTTTTATCTTCCTTTCCTTTTTGCTGACTTTCCCTCTTTGGTATCCAGGTGGGGGGAAGAAGCCTCTCTCCCGCTGTGTCAGGGTGTTCAACTTGGGATCACTGGCTGAGGTCAGGGGTCAACATGAGCCTTTATTCTCCACAAAATTTTTACTTTTTTTTTAATATATATATAAAGCAGATTGGTCCTATTTGGACATCAGCTCTAGACACTGTCATTGCAAAGAAAGCTTAGAAAGCTCAGCAAGTAAAAAAAAACTTGTCACTTGTTTGTGATTTATAGAACAGCTCATTGTGCTATTATGTAAGCTGTTATCATTCAAAGATTGACTTGTCCCTTGGTGTTGCGCAATATTTTAGCTTTGCTGCAGGGTGAAGGAATGCTGAATTCTTTAAAGTAGTGGTTTCCAGTCTTCTTTGCCTTGTGACTAAATATTAACGTCACACATTTCCGGCAACCCCAGATATTCAAAAGAGAGACTTTTTTTGGTCTAAAATTAATTTGTTTTTGATTATGTAATTTTTGGGTGGCACTGCGGTGCAGTGGTTAGCACTCGTGCCTCACACCAAGAAGGACCCTGGTTCAATTCCCACACCAGACCTTTCTATGTGGGTTTTCTCCAGGTACTCCAGTTTCCTCCCACCATCCAAACACATGCACTGATAGGTTAATCGGTTAATCTAAATTGCTCATAGGTATGAATATGAGAGTGATTGTTCGTCTATATATGTTCAGCCCTGAGATGAACTGGCGACTCCTATGAGGTGTCCCCTGCCTTCACCCATTGTAGCTGGATTAGGCCCCCACAGACCCCCGCTACCCTAGTGAGGATAAAGTGGGTTCAGACGACGAGACGATTATGTAATTTTTTTTCCCTATACTATGCTTCAAATAAAGCTCAATTTTAGATGATACTTGGACTATGTAATGCATAATATTAAGGACAGTTGACAATTAATAATGAACAAACAATGATTCAAACTATGAATTACACTGGGGAACACTGAAAAAAATTCTGTTGAGATAGATTTTTATGATGATTAAGCCTCCGGTTGTGTTTGGGTCAAATCTGACCAATTTACATCTTAAAACACTCATAAATATTGTGTTTTTCATCTGATTGCCTCAAGGCCTTATGTTATCCTCCACACTATGCACTTGAACATATAAAAATAATGATTACTTCTTTCATTGAATTTTGAGTGTTTTAATCAACCTTGTAACATCTGTAGTGTTCCTGGTCAAAAGTGACCACCATAGAAAATGAATGGGAATCCAGAATATATTCATCCATCAGACAGAAAACATCCTCATACATACCACCTCAACTCACTCACTCAGTCACTCAATCACTCAGTCACTCACTCAATCACTCAGTCAGTCACTCAATCACTCAGTCAGTCAGTCAGTCAGTCAGTCAGTCAGTCACTCACTCACTCACTCACTCACTCACTCACTCACTCACTCACTCACTCACTCACTCACTCACTCACTCACTCACTCACTCACTCACTTCAGACTGAACACACTCCTCTTTCCTGTGATTATGTGCCCATTCCTCCACTGAACCAAACCTTCCAGTCTGACTCATGAATCATTTTTACAGACTAGAAAGGTTTGTTATGTGAACTCATCTATTTCCCTTCATTTTGTGTCAACTTGGTATTAGAGGAAGAGTGCCGACCACTGCCGGACATAGAAAGAAGGAATTTTTAATTTCCATACCTTTCATCTAGCAGAGGGTGCATCATGGAAAATAATCTATATTTTAAAAAGTACAGAAACAGTTAGGACCAGATGCACCTGTTCTGGAACATGTTTGCCAGTTTGAAAATGGTAGCTAGTAATTTACGTTACGAGATCGGCATGTTTTTCCGATCGCCGGTCAGGCTATTTTTAAGCAATGTCGGCTGATGATGATCAGTAGCCGATCAATCGGTGTAACATTACTGCAAATGTAATGCCTATGTTTGCAAGGCCCACTCTGACCTGAGTGTCACCTGCCACTCATGTGCATGAATACACACACACAATCACACCACTTCATGTCAAGTTTGGTCTTTGGATTTACATTCATTTTTTACATTCTATGCTCATTTTGTAATACATTTTCAGTCTTATTTTATGTCTAATTCTATAAATTCATGTTAAACACTACTTTGAGGCATCGATCACAGTTAAAGAATGTTGAATAAAAATTTGGTGGTGAAAAATGTTTTTCTGCTAATTCAAGAGCAGTTCAAACAGACCGTTCAATTTTGATGACCAGGAACACTGAAGTAGGGAGGGGGACATGGACACAACCAGAGGGTTAAAACTGAAACTAACATGCTGATTCCAAAATTGCAGTCAGTTTTTTTTCTAGAACATCAAGTTTTATATTCACAGCTTACTCTCCAGATAAGCAAAATTCCACTGATTAGCTTTAGTAAGACTTTCTAGGTGATTATGATTGGACTCATTTACAGCTATGTAGTAATTTATTTGTGCAGTCACAATTAGGTGTGTACAGCTGCAAATAGGTCAGTACAATTGTAATAAAATTACAGTAGCCTTATCCTTTGTAAAAACATTAGTGTTGAATGAACATTACAGTGATGCCTATTTCTTTTCATTATATGTCAATATTTAAAAATTCATTTAAAACAAGCACATATCTGTTAAGTACAGTATTTTTCATATGTTAAAAAACAGGAATCCTGTACTTTAAAAAAAACTTGATGTACTAGAGAAAAATTGTGTCAGTTTTGGATTCCACACCGAAAAATGTGTTCAAAACAGCTGTCAGACCTAACTCAACAACAATTGTGTTCCCCAGTGTAATGAAAGAGCTGCAACATTTGAAACCAACCACAATTAACATTTGACAGTTAAACAGTACCACCATGCTTCAGTCTCAGCTTCACAGTTTGTCATGACTGTTATGGATTGTGATTGTCACGCTCAACTGCCCCCCCCCCCCCCCCCCCCCCACACACACACCTCCACCAATCAACACCAATATTTAATCTTTTGTTCCTTGTGTCACTATCAACATTTCCTGAAAATTTCTGGCAAATCCATCCATAACCTTTTGAATTATCTTGATAAGAAACAGACAGACAAACAAACAGATAAACGCTGGCCAAACCATGACTCCACCATTCCTTGGCGGAGTAATAAGTGCAAGTGAGATACCCTGGGTTAAAGCTAAAACAGATGTCAGATGGCCATATTGTATTGTGTATAGTAATAACATTGGTTTGTACATCCTCCTGTAGATGCACTCACATAAGAAATATGGGCTAGAGTAAAGAGTCACAAGATCAGCATGAGACCCAGGAGTGAACAATCCCTGCTCAGCTGTATTCACCCACATATCCTGTTTTCCATCCACTGCCACTATGGAATAATAAGGAATAAAAAAAAAAAAGATAAGAAATAATAATGATAATAACTGTTGGTCATCCATGTCCTTTATGTTTCCTACTGTTATATTTTTTATACTCTGATCCTTTTACTGATTGTGTGAAGCAGCTGCTCGGGTCTCTTGTTGACCATCATGTACTGTGTAGTGGATCTAATTTACTACAGGTCAGAGGTTACGGGTTCTGGGGATTTTACTGCACTGTTTAATTGTCCTCATAATCCACTCGGGTGATCCAGCATACAGAAGAACACTATGTCCTCCAGCTCCAGCTCCAGGTTACATAAACATCTACAGATCAACGACCTCTGACTCCTCCCTGTAGACCTGTTCTCACATAACATCAGAGCAGCACAACACTGCAGCTTTAACCAATGATTTATACATTAAAGAGGGAAATGTGTCTCTTTAATTAAATCTACAAATCTGCATGGCCAAACATCACCCTCATTTATGCCCACTTTAATGCATATATATATATATATATATATATATATATATATATATATATATATATATATATATATATATATATATATATATATGTTTGTGTGTGTGTGTGTGCATATATACCCCAGTCTTCCACTAGTGTGGTTCCATCTTTAAGAAAGGGGACCAGAGGGTGTTCTAACTATCGTGGGATCACACTCCTCAGCCTCCCCGGTAAGGTCTACTCCAGGGTACTAGAGAGAAGGGTACGATCGGTGGTCAAACCTCGGATCAAGAAGGAGCAATGTGGTTTTTTTCCCAGATGTGGAACAGTGGACCAGCTCCATACCCTCACTGGGGTGCTGGAGGGGGCATGTGAGTTTGCCCAACCAGTCCACATGTATTTTGTGGATCTGGAAAAGGCTTACGATCGTGTCCTCTGGGGGCTACTCCAGGAGTATGGGGTGGATGGTCTCCTACTGGGGGCCATTCAGTCCTCACTTCAGTACCACCAGGGCTGCTCTTTGTCACTGGTTCTGTTCATAAGTTTTATGGACAGAATCTCTAGGTGCAGCTGGATGGGGGAGAGGGTTGGGTTTGGTGGCAGGAGGATCTCATCTCTGCTTTTTGCAGATGATGTGATCCTCTTAGCTCCATAGAGCAACAACCTCCAGCTCTCATTGGAGCGGTTCACAACCAAGTGTGAGGTGGCTGGGATGAAGATCAGCACCTCAGAGTCTGAGGCCATGGTTCTCAGCCAGAAAAGGGGAGAGTGCCCTCTCTGGGTCGGGGGTAAAGTCCTGCCTCAGGTGGAGGAGTTTAAGTACCTCGGGATCTTATTCACGAGTGATGGGAGGATGGAATGGGAGGTCGACAGGCGGATTGGGGGGGCATCCGCAGTAATCCAGGTGCTAAACTGATCAGTTGTGCTGAAGAAGGAGCTAAGTCAGAAGGCGAAGCTCTCGCTTTACTGGTCGATCTACGTTCCAACTCTCACCTATGGTCATGAGCTTTGGGTCATGACCGAAAGAGTGAGATCACGGGTACAAGCAGCTGAAATGAGTTTCCTTCGCAGGGTGACAGGGGCTCAGCCTTAGAAATAGGGTGAGAAGCCTGGACATCCGGGAGGAGACCTCGGGACCGACCCGGGAAACGCTGGAGGGATTACATCTCTCAGCTGGCCTGGGAACGTCTTGGGATTCCCCTGGAGGAGCTGGCTGAGGTAGCTGGGGTGAGGGAAGTCTGGGCTGCTTTGCTGAGGCTACTGACCCCATGACCTGGATCCAGGTGATGATGAACAAACGAACGAATACAAAAACTTTGTATTGTATTTTCATTTTTTGGTGTTAATTCTGTGGTCATTTTTTTTACAGTATAGTGTACCTTAAGTTAGAAATGTTCCGTGGATCATTAATGCCTAAAATTTTTATCTTGATTTAAAACTTGGCCGCAAAAAATCTGTGTAATATGTATAGCACTGTGAAATCAATGCAATTTGCAAAAAACAACAAAATAATAACATAAAGAGTTATACATGAAAAACTGGTAGACAAAGAGAATGAAAAAGGGAACGAAAAAAAAAACTTGAATAATGGGTAAAAAACTGCTGTGTCAGGAACGTACAGTAACTCAGAGGTAATGAATAAATAAAATAATTTGATAAATAAAAACAACCCAAAATGCATCCGAAACCATATTATAAAGGACAATACTGATAATGCAATAGAGATATTTTATTCTACGAGGTAAAAACATGGTGTTTTTATATCCAAAGAGGTCAGAATCTGTCAAAAAACAGTTGATAATAGTAAATCATAGTGATGCCCTGACTGTCACTGAGCCACCAGCATCTAAAAGCCAGTTCCATGGTGTTAAGTTGAAGAGACAAACTCATGTCCATTCAGTTCCCAGGAATGTAAGTCAGAGACGGGGTCAGGTGAAAGGGGTTCACAGCTGTTCCAGTCCATCCTCACTTAAACTGTCTTATGCAACATGTCTGAAGGTTCTGTGACATATATGTTCTTCACATGTATACACCTACGCCAGTCAAATGACCCCAGTGGAAGTGTGTCAAAGTATGTAAAAAAAAAACCCTTTTAACCAGAAAGAAATAATGTGATTAATTGTGATGATTGTTGATACTGACTTGAATGTATGTCAGTAGGTAAAATGTGAACATTATGTGTACATTTTTGACTGAGTAGCCCAGCTCTATAACAAAATAATAATTTTATAATAATAGATTTTATTTGTAAAGCACTTTACATTTGAAATCAAATCTCAAAGCACTCAGTGAAAGATAAAATCAAAAGATAAAATTTTGTTCAAATGTGCCGACCACAGTGACAAAACCATTATCTTTATTCGTTGTTGTAATTTTAATTACAGATATTAAAGGGTCTGTATGTGCTGAAGACAAACAAATGTTTACCGGTTTCATCACGTACACCCAGTAACTCATTCTCTCATCAGAACCATTTGTGGACACTACTTTTATTTGTGTGAAAATGGATAGTGTCAAAGAATGTACGGAATGGAAAATGTATGACGTGGATTAATGGAGCTGCATTTAAACCAGCAGAAAACTGAAACAATCCTACAGATGGAGAATGTGGAGTGAGTGACACATCATAACACAAGCCCACAGGAGTTAGCAATCCTGAAATGTACTATAGTCATCAAGCTTAATCCAGATTATTCTGAACTATGTGCTGTACACTCATGGGCTTCTCTATGTGTCTTGTCCAGTCTGGGTTATTTTTAGAACACAAACTAATGCACTTCACTAAGGGTGCTACAGGGAGGATGACTGTGCATGTGCTGTCAACAAAAACTGTTCCACCCCCAAATTCTCCAGCATTCAGGGAGGCTGAAAACTGGCCCTGGTTAATCCATTTGAACATACTGTACATGACCCATTCATTATGTTACATACATCATGTCTACACACTAGGACATTAACAGACACTTTGAATAGTTGACTCCCGTAGTCGACTTAAATTTGGAGGAGTTGACAAGTCGCTTGTTATTCTTTCTGTCCCCCTCTCTCTCTCTCTCTCTCTCTCTCTCTCTCTCGGCATGTAAACACAGTCAGACCTAAACAAGACGTGGCTGCTGTAGGGAAAACAGTTGTGGTGGGCTAACAAAACAAAAGACAGTGACAGACACACATCACATGTGTGATGATCGATAGATAGATATACAGTCTGATAAAGTCTATATCCTATATTATCTATATACAGTTCGATAAGCTGTATATTCATTTATGTTGCCTGCTGAGAAGGGATTTGTACCTTGACTGGGTCATTAAATGTCACTGGTCATCATGAACCATAAACATTAACTTTATTATGTGTTATTAACTGAATCAACAATATATGATATGTTTAAGCATGAGTGGGGAAAAGGGTTTCTGATGTCCAAGGACATGTTTTGAGAACATGTGTCTGGAGAGAGAGTAAACAGGGACAATGTTTTGAAATTCTCCTACGTTGGTAACTGAGAGAAAGGGTTCACCATTTCTCTATAAAATATCTTTTGTTTATACTATACGACAGAACATCTGACAACAGCTCATTCTGTTCATGTTCTCATTTGCACGCAGGTTCCAAATTAATGTGTTCATCTGATCAATAAATGATTGTTTCTAATTTGAACATCTTTCTCTCCTTGTGGTGATTCAAAACTTCCACAACACAACCTACACAAAAGAAAAGTGTTTAAAAGTTTAACAGATAGATCTACAAAATCTCCCGACATTATTTGTGGTGGTCGTCCATGTTATCTATCATTGATTTGGGCTATAGTGTTAAACTGGCTAATCAAGTGTCAGCTAAAAATGCTCAGTTCTTTGGTGCTGTATGTAGAGTGGCCAGGAAGGCTCAGAACTAAAACAACAGCCACAACACAAATGCAAACACCACAACATACCAAAAACACACCAACACAACACAACACAGAAAGCACCAAAGGAAGGGACTGTATTTTCTGACAGACCACCAGAATCAGAATTACCATAATAACTGTTAAACACTACCAAGTCAGTGACAAACCTGACATTTACGGGTGGAAAAAAGAATGTTAAAAACATATAAATACTTTTACTTACAGTACTTTTCCAACCATTTCACTTCTACGTTCCTTTTACATTTTACCATAAAGGACTGCTTAACGTCAACTATGGTAAATCTGCTTCCGGTGGTCCATCAGAAAGGTGAAGCTGACCCAGTTAAAAAAGTGTTCATCTCTTCAGCTCTCTGGTGGTTCATACCCTCCAGCCTCCCCTTACTACTGCAGCCTGTAATACTTCTCATACCATTCCAGACCTCCCTCGTGTTGTTATCCCCCAGCTTCCTGCTGTAAGCCTCCCTGGCCTTCTTCAAGTAGGTTTTCACCTTCTTTTGGACTTCTTTTGGACCCTCATCATCTCACCTTATTCTCTGTCGGTAGGTCCTGGTGTGGGTCTGGTGGATTGGGGTCTGAGCCCTGGTTGCTGTGTGTCCGCGGTCGGTCTGATTTGGGTTTACCAGATGGGCTGGTCCATGAGTGGCACCACGACCATGGTGTCATAGCTCATCTGCCTGATCCGGGTCCAGACGAACCAGACCCAAATGTGTACCATGGCTATTAATGGACCAGGACCTGAAGGCAGCAGGGCTGTAAAACTCAGTACTCGGTCTACTTTGATTCTCTCCAGCTGATTTTATTTCATTTGTCTCATTATTTCTTTTTATCTGCCTCAACTTTTTTCAGGTTCCATTTCTTTCTCCTCCTCTTCTCAGTAGAATGAGGAAGAGAGGGGTGGAGTTAGCTGTGGCTCATTTGTATGAAAACAAGAGGCACCAAAACCAAGTGTATGAAAAAGAGCTGTTTCTCCACATTGCTGCTGCTGTATCTCTGCATCAATGTGGTATTTTAACCAAAGCATGTCACTGAGACACCAGGGAACTGTGTTCACTTGTGGAAAATGTGCATGATTTTGATTCTCTATCCCCTTTAAATATTTCCCCAATTTATTCATACTCCATGAGCAAACCCAAGGTGACAGCAGGGTACAAAAAACCTCCAACACAGCAGGACTCTGTGTTGGCAACCATCTGTTTCAACCAGCTCTAGTCAGTAGAAAGAGGAGAGAGAAAGTTCAGCATAAAATAGTGGTGCTAGACCCAACAAACCCCACATTTCACAAATGTTTTACCTGATTTGCCCTGTCTCTTATCATTGCAAAAACACATTTTTTGTGACTATGACCTTGACCTTTACCGTACATTAACCAAAATTGAACGAGATCTATTCTGGACCACCTCACATATTTCTTGAAAATGTCATGGAAAAATTCCTGATAAAGAGACAGGCAGACAAAAAAACAAAAAAACCAATACCCTCACCTCTTCTTTGGGGGCAGGGTAATAAGAGGAAACAAATTATACTATCATTGGATGACACATGCAAACACTGAGTAGGATGGAACCAGATAACAGAAATGTAGAGCTCCAGACAAAGAGCTACAAAACATGAACTACAGCAGAGGACACACACACACACACACACACAAACACAGACACAGGGGATTCTGTCATTAGCATACACCCATCACTAAACTAAAACAAGTATTCAGAGAATGCCTAATCTCGCCCCTATTTTGTGCCAATCTCATGTTTCTATGACAAACCGTTCTTGAATTAGAGCCAATAATGTGATTTTAACCTTTCTGCTAAATACGACCTAGACCTTTTTCAATATTGCAAATTGCATTAAGATAAGATATTCCTTTATTAGTCCCACTAGGGGAAATTTCAGGTTTATAGCAGCACAGAATAGAGTGGCACACAAGAGCAGCACAGCAACAAAAATTGTATAAAAATACTATCAAATTCTATGCACAACATATACAGTATTTACATTATATACACTATTTACACTATTGCACATGGAATTGATTGATTAATTGCACTGTGTATGACCATTAGTGGTGCATTATTGTAGGTTGTGGATTTCTGTTGTGGATCCTGACAACTGCAGGAAGGAAGGATCTGCGATATCTCTCCTTCACACACTTGGGATGTCTTAGTCTGTCACTGAAGGAGCTCCTTAGTGCAGTCAGTGTGTGTTTGAGGGGGTGGGAGTCTCTGACTATGATTGAGGACAGCTTGGCTGCCATCCTCCTTCTACCCACCTCCTCTACAGGATCTAGAGGACATCCCAGGACCGAGCTGGCCTTTGTTATTAGTTTGTCCACCCTCTTCCTGTCAGCTGCTGTGATGTTGCTCCCCCACCAGACCACGCCATAAAAGATTGAGGATGCCACAACAGAGTCATAGAAGGTCTTTAGAAGTGCCCCCTGCACCCCAAAAGACCTCAGCCTTCTGAGCAGATAGAGTCTACTCTGTCCTTTTTTATAAAGTGCATTGGTGTTATGAGTCCAGTCCAGTTTATTGTTCAGGTGAACACCCAGGTACTTATAAGATGTCACCCTCTCTATGTCCTTTCCCTGGATGTTAACTGGTGAGGGTGGGGGTCCGGCGAAAGTCCACAACCAATTCCTTGGTCTTACTGGCATTGATCAGGAGGTGGTTTCGTCGGCACCAGTCGACAATGTCCTGGATGAGTTCTCTGTACGATCCGTCGTCCCCGTCTGTGATGAGGCCAACGATGGCAGAGTCGTCAGAGAACTTTTGGAGATGACAGGAGGGTGATTGGTGTGAAAAATCTGCAGTGTAGAGGGTGAAGAGGAACGGCGCCAGCACCGTTCCCTGGGGGGCCCCTACACTGCAGAGAAGTGTGTCTGACACACAGCCCGGGGGTGAAGCAGTCCTTCAAAGCCTCTTCAGTGTCCTCAGACCACTTCTTCAGGGTGCGCATCACAGCTGGTTCCCCGTTCACAATGGACCTGTAAACAGGCAGGAGATGAACCAGGTTGTGGTCAGCTCTTCCCAGAGGGTGGAGGGGTGATGAGGTGTGCGCCTCCTTGGTGTTGGCATACAGTAGGTCCAGTGTTTTATTGTTCCTAGTCGCATATGTGACGTACTGGGTGAAGTTGGGCAGAGTGGAGGACAGAGTGGCATGATTGAAATCGCCGGAGATCAATAAGAGGGCCTGAGGGTTTTGAGACTGAAGCCTGCTGACCGATGATGATGATGACATCACAGGCTGCGTCGGCATTAGCAGAGGGGGGAATGTACACCACCATTGTTATGGCATGTGAAAACTCCCGCGGCAGATAGTGTGATAGTTCAATGTCTGGGCAGCAGTGCTGTACCTTAACAGTGATGTGCCTAGAGTTACACAATCTATCGTTCACAAACACTGCCACCCCCCTCCTTTCCTCTTACCGCTCCTCATTGTCCGGTCCTCCCGTACGAGGGCAAATCCATCCAGCCCGACGGTCGCGTCTGTGTGCTCCGACGTCAGCCATGTCTCCGTAAACACCAGCATGCTGCACCAACGAAAGTCCTGCTGGTGTCGGGTCAACGCCGCCAATTCGTCTGTCTTGTTGGGGAGAGATGGTACGTTCCCCATAATGATGGACGGGGGAGCTGGTCTGTATCCTCTCCTCCAGTTTCAACGTTTGACCCCAGCTTGGCACCCCCGTCTCTTCCTCCATAGCTCACGGGGTATATCGGGTCGCTCCGCTGACTTCACCGGTGAGCTGCTCAGTGCTAACAGCTGACCTCTGGTGGAAACAAAGGCCGCCATTTTTGCTCGCCGTGCCACAGCCACGATGAAAAAAACACTGCATTTGGTGTGTCGGATGCACAGAAGTTTCCCAGATGTGCATTTAAAAAACAAGGAGAAGGGGACATGAAAAACACCCAATAAATAGGAAAGGACTCGGGAGAGTCCGCGGAGCTGCAGTAAACAGCAGTCGCATGAGCAGCGCTTGGAAAAAAAGTCACTGCGTGTAATATTATGATAATATATCCAGTATTGATTAAGTTATAGCGTGATATGTCTATGCTTGACACACACAAACAGTGTTACAGAAATTAATTGTGCGACATGTGCGACCCTCTGTTATTGAGTTATAACCGATAATGTGATTTTGACCTTTCAGTTAATTGTGACCTTTGACCTTTACTCAAATGGATCATTGCATCTGATGCACCAGAGAAAAGACTCTGATTCTGTACATATTCATGTGAAAAATAGGGTTAGGAGTTCAATAGCTTGAATCCATCCATCCATCCATCCATCCATCCATCCATCCATCCATCCATCCACACACATACACATACATACATACATGTGTACAGCTGTAGCTAACACTATTTCATTTATCAACTTTATTATACTATGAAGGGCAATGTTTAACAAGATGCTTCTGCTCCACATTAAGGTAGTGCCAGCTGGATACTACTGCTATAGTGAAGAAACACTGATACAGCCAGCATTGGGTGATATGAAAGTAGATGGCCAAGTACAATGAGGTTAGCGCAGGTTTATTGTATCATAAATTCTCTGTGTGATTTACAATCATATCTGTCCTTGTTTCTCTGACTTGATGTTGGTGTGCTATTATCGAACTGATCTGCTGACATGGGTCTGTTAGTATCAAGATGAATTGTATAATAAGCTATGACTTCACACTTAATGTACACCAGTTGTATGGGCCTGATAACCCACTGTTTTAATTCCAAAAAACATTTGCTACTGTTCACATATTATGACAACATTGTCAACGGAATGTATTACTGTAGTAGAAGAGCATTCCTCTTATGTTTCTGGAATGTTTGTGGGCTAAGTCATTTATATTTTAAGATTTTAGTTCTTGTCTGAGTTATTTTAAGATCCCTTACCCATACATCACTGTTGTTGCTGCGGGGGAAAAGAGAGAGCATGAATTATACTGAAGGTTTACATTTCCTTTCATATTATAATTTCATGTCCTAGTTGACTTCTCCTTTACTGCACAACATCTTATCTATAATGGGACATCTTTTAACGTCATTAGAGCAACGCGTCCTGGTACAATAATGTCAGAAAATCAGATAATAATCTCTCCAACCTTTGAGCCTTGACAGTTGTCATACAGTGTGCATAGACAAAACCATATATGGGCTGCAAACTTTCGTAATGCTCAAAACACACATATGTAGAAACAACTATGTGTGTGGCTCCATGTACACCAAAAGGTCAGATCAGCCTTCATGTGTTATTATCATAAGGTTAATCGCAGCAACATTTATATCAAAAAATCTCAAAGTGTGTGACAGTATTTAGGTGAGTCAGTGTTTTTGCATTATTTCAGCACATTAAAAAGCAGAAGTTTGATCTTAGAATGTAAATCAGGAAATTTTCCTTTTCATTTCTGCACACTCAATTTTGCATATAGCTTCTTTTGCTGTCACTATTGATCTGCATTGACATCAGAACGTTGAAGGACAAATTTGAAGACTCTTGGTCAAAAGTCAAGGTCACAATAACAGAAAAATTCTATTTTGGATAGAACTTTTGAACTTTTCATCTTACAGATTTCCAATGCGCACCAAAATGCTAGTCATTTAATTCTAATTTAATTCACCCAGTCAATACCTAAACAACTAAAATGGACTATAGCAAAAAAAAAATTAGTGGAAAGAGACTTATTTATTATTATTGCCCATTTGGAAACCTGATATGGGCTTCAAAATGGCGTCGTGATCTTTGGTCTTGGACAACCTTGAAAGGTCAAACCTGTAGTCTCATGTTTTGAGAGAGAGGTGTCCGTTAAGAGCTAAAAAGTTTGCGGGGGGGTGGGGTTTGTTGTAACTGGCACCACTTATTTAGGGTATTCAAATATATTTATATGAGCAATGATGCCAAACCACTGATACACTTTTTTGGTTTTGTTTCTAAAAATACTGCTGTTGTTGCCATAGCAATGCATCACTTTAAAAAAAAAAGTAAGCTCAGTCGCCAAGGTAACTGCGTATATTACACACCAGTACCTAGACACAACACCACAATCATGCAATGATATAAGAATAAAAGCACAAATAAATGTGAAAAAAATTCATTTATGGAGAAGTGTAGCTTGTAGTCAAATATATTCAGTTTAGAGCTTCTTCATTTGTACTATTAATTTAAGAATATACTGTACCCAGTCAAAACACATTTCTCTTAATCTGTTCTGAGCAGACAGGCAGATGAGCAGGAAATATGCAGTTATTTTTAGTCTTGAAAAGGAGATAATAATCCCACTCATTTTGTCATCATCTTATCTTAAAGTGCTTTTCTCCCTGTTCACTATTCTGTAATGGTGTCCTTCCTCTGATCTCTGCACTACATCCCCAACACCAGGGATAGGAAAGCAAATAAAACGAGATATTTATAAGTAGATTCCTACACCTACCCACAAATATTTGACATCAGGCTAAATCCCTCCATGTTTGGCCAATGTTAATGGCTTTAATCTTTCATTTTTGTTCAATCTATATTAATGATCTTCAAGTTGAATGCTGTGAATAAATCATGGATATGTGCATCACCTACTGTCTCTAAGTCAGTTTGACTGTGGCTACAGCAGCAGAATACTGCTGAATGCTGTATCATACAAAGTTTCTTTCCCACTTTTAGTAATAATGATGTCTGCAGTGCCATTTGGCCTTCAGGGTCTGTTCTTCTGACACAAACTACTGTACACTTCATGTGGAGCAGGTGTGACAAGTTGCTTAAAAATGACGCAGTCTTCTCAGCATACATTCCACTCAGCTGGTTTTTTTTCTTTGGACTAACACTCCTTAGTGTTTTCCAGTTCCTGAAAGCTGATTAGGCTGACTACAAAGCCACTGATTTTGACAAGCAAGAACTTTCAGTAAGGAGTTCATATTGCACACGGGGTCACTTAAGTTTTCTGGCATGGTGTTGGTGTGTGTAGGGATTAGCCAGCACCTCATAATACTTCCTGCTTAGAACTGTGGTGATCTTGAAGTTTTAAGTGGGTAATCTGTACTCTATTCCAGCCTAACGCAGACTGTGAAGTGTAGCAGTCACCGATATCACCGCTGAATGGCAATTGTCCCAAAAGTCTCTACAAACAGCTTAATAATGAACTCTGAAACTACGCTGACGCATGACAAGTGTGTTGTGGAGCTTTTCCAGTTATTCCATCACAAGCAGAAAATGAAAGTGTGAATAAGGAACATCTGTTCTCCTGGTAGATTGTCTTTGGAAATTTTTAAATCAATTGCAAAAGAATTAAACAATATGAGGCCTTGGATTTTGGCTCTTTATATGACACTCTGAAGTGTTGAACACACACAATTACTTGACGTAAATGAACTCCACTAAGGAAGTGATGTTTTCATTGGAGTTTGTCTGTGTGTTTGTTTGCTTGTCTATTAGCAAGATAACTCAAAAAGTTATTGAAGGGCTTTGATGACATTTTCAAGAAATGATGATGCTGGCATAAGGAACAAATGATTAAATGTTGGTGGTTATCCAGATCAGTGTCTGGATCCAGGAATTCTTTGAAGGGTTCTTTATCAATCTGAGATGAGGCCACTTTCAATATATGGATATATAACTCTATAATATAGATAATATTAATATGAATCCAATGCTATGTCAGGAAGGTCAAGGAAGTCAAGGTCAAGGAAGTCATTTTGCGAGTAAATTAATAATAGCAGGGGTGTGGGGGGGGTTGACTGATCTGCCTTGGTGGAGGTCTGTGCACTTTTAATACAATTAACCTATAATTACTTAAGAGTTAACTGTATGTCTGTTGGGGAACACTGCTACATCCTTTAAACATTTCATACAACACGTCACACCACATTCTTAAATAAGTCCTGTGCGTTTGTCTCGGAATTTTGGCATCAAAAACCATACTTAATCTGCATTATAAAACTACAATGCAAGAGCAGATAAGCCTTAACCCAAGCAAACAGGTGTTGGTGAGCTTTCCTATGGAGCAGCACACAAGTGGATGTTGTGATATAATCTACTGCATTATATTATATAATAGTCAATTATCATGCAAGGAGAGAAATGCATTTCAGAAAAGAGCCCTGTGTTGACATTGCTCCAACTATTTGATAATATTTCACCTTACAAAAATGTGATAAGACTATGAGCAAGGTTACTATTACTACAGCAGCAAACCTTAACATATTGTAATATCTATAGTCAGACCAGAGAGTTTGGTGGAGGTTTATTATATCATAAACAGCATCTAGAATGTATTGACATTTAAAGTATCTCATCACAACCTGCTTCTCTATAATTACTGCTTTTAGAGTAGTAATAGAGTAATGGAGTTAAGTATTTTGCCCAAAATTACAGGAACACTCTCCAGCTTTATTCACAGCTTTGTGTTGTTTCCAATTTCCATCATCTTTTTCTGTACATTGCACAGTTTATACACGTCAAAAAATTTGAGACAGACAGTACGTTTTACCACAAATGAATGCCTTTATTTTCAAGACACTTAACACACAGGTATACAAGAGAGGTATTGCCTCTTGCAATAACAAAATAAATCAAAATTGATATCAGAACAGAACATTTAAGTGGTAATACGGAATGTGGCTGTTTCCATTTTTTTTTTCATTATTTTTTTTAAACAATTCTTTCAAATAAATAGTCTCTATATAGTCTTTGTAGCTAGTGTTTTTAACAATATATTCTCTTTTTTGGGAATGAAAATAAGACAAAAACAGAGACAATGACAACACAAAGATATTAACCCCTTGCTATCCCCTTAAAAAGTTTATAGGCAAAAAAAGGTATAGGGTAGAGCAATTGTTGAAAAAAGGCAAATCCCTTCTTCTATACCTAAAGAGTCTTGTTCTTCCACCAAAAAATGTAAATCGAAGTGCCTGGTGGATATAGAAACCATGTTTGTTGCAAAGGTCTAAACAGACACCAATATAAAAACACAAATGTCCTTATCTGAAGCTTAACTTGTCAATTGCTACAAGGCTGCTGACCTAGCCAGCCAAGGTCAGCTTTTACAGTCATTTCCCCAGTGATACTGTGCTGTTGGGTACTCGCAGTCCAAACTTCATCCAAAAAGAAAACAAAAAACTCTTGCGTCATTTCACAGGTAAAGCACCACATTGGGATCCTAGAACTACATTGAGCTTTCATTTCCTCTGTCTAGCTCTTTCTCTCTCAGAGAGAATTTAAATAAAGAAATACGTGTGTACCAGAGGCAGAGAGGGGTCCTTGGATACTACAGGAGTCCCTGTGTTAGTTGAGAGACCTCCGTCTCATACAACATTCCTCCTAATAAAGAAAAAGGAGTAGTCTCAGAAAGACAAAAGTGCAATTAGGGCTCAGGCAGCCCTGTCCTCTGGCATATCAGGAAGAGTGAAACCACGACCACACAGACTCTTCCTGGACAAAGAGGTGTCTGAGGATCCCCCGAACAGAGGAGGGTCAGACGACCACATAGGCATAAGGACGATGCACCTTGGAGTAACAGGATTGCAGCTCAGTGAGCTCCTCCCAGGGTTAAAATTCAGACCATACTGGCTCTAGTGCAGCTTCACTCGGTACTGTGATCCTCCAGCTGGGAAATGATGGTGATCAGGTTCTGAAGGCCAAAGATGAAACCACTGTCCTGGCCCTCATGCACCACACTATCTTCTCCATAGTGCCGACATGTGGTATGTGCAAAGTCAATCATGCGCACATCCACTTCTGGGCTGCTGGCCTCTCCCACGCTGTGGGATGAGCGACTGCTGCCACTGTTACTGCTCCCTCCAGCCACACTAGAGCTGCTACTTGCTGAGGAGGAACGAGGGAAACCAAAGGCCCCTTCCTCCTCTTCCTCCTCCTCCTCATCTGATGGCTCATCCTCATCACCCTCTTCCCCGCCACGGTGTCTGGGTCTACTGGGAGTCCTGGGGGGGTCTCCATCATATATAATGAGTAAGGAGCTGGAGTAGAAGCGGTAGGACTCACAGGCTTCCAGGGCAGCTTGCATCTCCCGGAGTCTGCGTAGCACTGGTGACAGCAGCTCCTGACGAAGGCGGCGTCCATTGTGAAAGAACTGGTAGAGGGCCTCTTTGAAACCGGCCAGGGTCAACTTACGGCCATGGTACTTATTCATGAACATGAGCTGCCCTGAGTCTGACTGGTAAACCTGCAGGAGTCACACAGACACATTAGCACAACAAAACACAGATAAAACGTACAATTAAAGAACTGCAGAAGGGACACAATACCTGCATGCCACAAAGTCGCACTCCAATAGAGGCAGAAGTGCTCTGCTGGCACTTGCGAATCTGATTGGCTTTCTTCTCCTCTGATGCATCATCACCATGTTGGCGAGTTCCCATCTTCAAGTCCAAGACACATGGCACTCTATAACACCATGTCAAGTTCTCCAAAAGTATAAATTCTGTGAAAGGGGTCAAGGATCATACAACACCACGAAAACACTTTAACATATTTAAAACCTAAGGACACTGTGGGTTTCACTTCAAATACTAGATGCAATCAATGGAACAAAGGATACTGTATTGGTTGCGGTGCTTTGCATTCTCCTTCATCCTTTGTAAGTGCTGTTGGTGACATTTGAGACTCCAGGGATTGTGTTTGATCTGTGGCACCACGTTGCCCTTCTCCAGGCTGAAGTAAAGAACCTCTGCTTGCTGTTGTTGCTGCACATCATCCCGATTATAACTACAAAGGTGAAAATACAGAGAAATATCAGCAAATTGTACTCCTCAAGTAGGATTTTGGCTATGAATTCTTTAAGACAGTAGGACAAGGCCTCTCACCTCAGGATCTTATCCTCTTTACGAGTGTGTCGGGTTCTCTCTTTGCTGTAGTTGTCATTGTCCAGAAGCAGTGTAGACTGTTTCTTGTTGCTCCACTTCAGCATCTTAGTTTTGGGCTCACAGTCTGAAGAAGGATCTTTGTTTTCTATGTCCCCTGATTCACTATGGAGTGGGTAGGCGATGAGACACAGGTTCCCTTCCTCATCCTCTTCAAAGCTGACTGACACAACACCTGTCGAAAAGAGCGAGGAAGAGCAAGAGGACATTATTTACTGAATGCATGTGTTTTAACTGTAGTAAACATTTACCCAACCGTACCAATCATATCCTGGATATATATGTCCTGGAATGCTCATTCCAGGACACAATTTCAAAATACAAAGACAAATAAAAACATGTATAAAATGCACATTTACAGATGGGAGATAAATAAATGGCACCAAAAAATATAACCGAACATCATCAGTTGTGAAAAAACAGTCTTTAAAATCATTAAGAAAACAAGACACACAAAACACCACATAAGGCTGAAAGTTGTTTTGAGTGACCAGCGCATTTATTAAGCAACTGCCAAACATTGGTAATTCATAATACAAAAGATTTAAGGCTGAGGCACCAGGAAACACATGCAGTCTCACATTCTTTACACATCTAAATAGATATGAAAAACAACAAAAAAAAGATCCAGTGAACAGTTAGATAATGACAATAAATAAAATTATTAATAAGCCATTCTTCTGTCAGAATCATAATCTATCGAAAAAGTTTTAAATGATTATATGGCATGTTTGAACAGACGTATCAAGTCTGTTTACTGATGGATGTTCCATTAAAAAAAACACATGTAAATTCAGGTTAAAAGATAAAGTCATCACACCAACAACATACACTGCTACTTCATGTCAATGTGAATTTATGGAATGATCCACAAACAGGCAGCCCAGTAGACCCCTCCCTGGCCCCAGGAAAAGTCCCTAGATAGGCTTGTGAACCACAAGTCTTAGTGGGGAGTGAGGGGAGGTGTCACACTGAGACTAAACATCACAGCTGCAGTGGCTGATACAGATAAACCACAAAAAGGAAAGAGGGATGTGGTTAAAGCATACGGAGATGGTGCAGAGCTAGATACCAATAGTGAGTAACAACACATAAAATAGGAAGCACAATATAAAGCAACCTCTATTTAATAAATTCTAGGAAAAAAAGCCAGACAGAATAGAGCAGATGTTTAAAATACAACGCAGAGCTTTAAATATTAAATGGCGGACCAGAGGACCCTGCATCTATGATCCATCTGCAGCTGGAGGCCTGCCTGATGTCATGTGCAGTGACATCACAATCATGCAGTAAGCCCCGCCCCCTAGATCTGTCCTAATGGACTGTGGCATCGCCTCAGAGCTGCAATGTCATCACACCACCTCAGTGAGTGTGGGAATTTATGAGTCACTGAGTTAATACAAAAGAAAGGCCAATAAACTGGTATTAAAGCTAATACAATTAACTGATTTACAACCAAATTGCATCATTAGTTTATCCTGCACTGATACAAGCCTTTGTAGATTACTATCAATTTTATAAGCTTCAGTTATCTTTGTGCCCCACTTCTCTAGATTAATAAGTTGCACATTTTTTAAAATAATGCAGAATGTAAGCTGAATGGTCTGATAGTGTTTCTTTAATGTGTCTTCCTCTAGATAAGTCCAGAAAATGTCTTATATTTTTACCCCCATTATACAAGTATACTCCCTCTCCACTTATTCTGTGAAGTTTTAGTACAAGGTTGAAGTTGATTCAAACTCATAAACCTTCTGAGAACCATTTTGCTTTAGCACAGGACCATGACATTTTTCCACTTTATGTATAGGTCTCTGCTTTCTCAGGACAGCATGTACAGGGTATCATAAGGACACAGAAGGTTTCCACAACTTTCTCCCCTCATCTTGTGTCTTTTTATAGTCCCACGGTGCATTACTGAGGAGTCGGATACCATGTGTGCGTCTTGCCTACATCATATGACCACCTAAAAAGGTGCCTCTGTCAGTACGTGCTCATTGTATGTTGCTCACTGTGAAAGACTGTGGAGCTGGAAACACCCGGGAAACATGACACTCCAATTAAAGGCATGTGTATCCATGAATCTGTCTGAACATTTGTCTATGTTTCAGTGTTGGGTCAGCTGAGCTGAATCTCCTCAGCTGACTTGTGAACTGTTCTCCTGGTGATGTGTCCCATTTATTTTTGATCCTCATGGAACTCTATCTCACCCTGAAACTATAGCTGCCTTTAAAGTCAGGCACTTGAAAGGCCTCAGGCTACTCATCCCCCTGGCACCTACCCAGGCCGCTACTTAAACCCCTCTGGGTCACATCCAGATAACTAGCTTTGATATCTGCCAACAGCCCGACTCTAATACATAATACGTACGTAACGTCTGGTCATCAAATACAGGAATTCACCCTTCTATAAATATCAGTATGCATAGTGTAGTGTGTTAGTGGGAACATAAAGTCCTGCTCATGCTTGTGCCGAGTTATCTGAAATGGAGTTCCTTCACTTAAAGCAAAATGGCAATCTTATCATACATGTAGTGTTATCTGTGATATTAAATACGTCAATGGTGCATAATTGCCTGCAAGCAGTAACTACAAAGATGTGAAGGGGAAAAAATGAAGCATGCATGCAACGTACCAAAAACCACATCACACATCATCTGGTTTGACAGGTTGATCATTCCTGCAGATTAAGAATAAAGAACATACCTTTATACTGAGGGGTGAACTTCCTCATCTCTGGTGGGAGGCTCTTGTAAAACTGGTGCTCCCGTGGGATGAGGGGCTTGCAGATGGTTTGTTCCCCAAATCGCAGCACACAGGAGTGGCCTCCCACCTGGTGCACGAAGGGCTCAAGCATCACCCCTTTTGGAGGATAAGGAGTTCCGTCCGCCTGCATGAGCGCTTCCAGAGCGGGACTCATCCTCACTCCGCATCGGACAGCTGAGCTGTGGGGACCCACGTCGTACAGGAGGCAGGAGGCTCGACTGCTTGTGTGGCTCCCTATCCTCGGCGCTTCCCTGGTGGCTCGTAGGGGGCGCTGGTGTTCGCCTACTCGAGCGCAGCAACGAAAAACAAAGGCCTGAACAGGAAGGGCAGAGGCAGCGACAAAATCCTCGATTCCCTTTGATTTTCCTCGGCCAAAGATAATTTACAAAAATCCTCAACTGAGTGAAATACTCTCCGTGTTTGTACGTTTAATAAAAGGTTTCTTATACAGCTGTAAAAGCTGCTAAAATATTTTAAGTAGCGTGTGATTGTGTCATTCACTTAATCCTGCCGTTACCGAAACTGACGACTGAGCTGATCCACTCGCAAGAAAAACAGCACAGAGCTCCGCCCACTGCCGCGGACAACCAATCAGAAGGCCGCTACTGTCGCTGGGAGGAGACAAGGCACCTAGAGAGGATCAAGCAGATCAGACAAACAAAGAGGAAGGAGAAGAGCAGGGGGAGGGGAGAGCAGGAAAAATACTAGACAAAAACACAACACTCAGTGTACACGGGTTTCATTTCATGGACTTCTGGGACACAGTGCAGTTGTTGACTTGTTTTCATCCTTTGTGACCCCCTTGGAGACAAACTGCTGTGTAAAATGAAGGACAGAATGGAAATTAAATGTGTTTTACAATGGTACATGTAGTGTCTTTTTTTAACTTAATAATTTGTATATTGTCATATGTGAATAATATACATGAATATGTCTAAATGTGTCACAGGCAACTGGCAAGTCAACTATTTAATCTGTTATTTATTACATTTTAATATTTCAGTTGCATGTCAACATGTTCATATAATACCTATATATTATTAAACAAGGAAACAGCTGATAATGTCTCTGGTCTCACATCAATGACATTAAAGTCACAAAGTTTGAAGATTCCTTGGTTTAGACTAACATTTTTGCATGTTTTACATCTTCATATTCTGAATAGTGTTTCATTTAACATCTGCATCAATGTAGTTTTTCCTGCCCTGATTTTTGTTGTTGAAATACCACAGTCAGCCACAGGAAGGAAGAAAATACAGTATCCCAATGTATTCAGATGTCTAATACATGTCCATTATTATAAGACTGAACAAGGGAAAGGGTGAGGCATTGCTGAGGATGAATCCATTATATTTTGGAGCAGATCTGTGAAAAGTATAACCCTAGAAATGTGGTTGAATCACCTAATTGCCTTGGTGAAGGTACATGTTTTCAGAAAACGATTTTAGCTATAAACGTTTGCTGATAATGTTGCTTTCTCTGAAGCCTTGAGATGGACATTGTTATATAGATTTCTTTGGAGAAAAGGTGGAACTGGAACAGAGTGAGGGGTGGAATAGAAACTGACCACATTGACTGACAGTTTATCAGTTAACACCAAGTAATTTCAGCTCATAAATCTTAACACTGACCAGTGCTAGCAGACCTGAGTACAAAGCTATCGTACAGACCATATAATCCAATATGAATCAATGGTAACATTGATGAATACATCTAAATTATGCACACTGGGAAAGTATTGAGATAAAGTTTAGTTAGACAACTTAATTTACCTCTAATGGGAAACTCATATGCAGCTGTTTCACATGAACAGAACAAAGGAAATATAGGCCCATCAAATTAATAACAACATTCAAAAAATAAAAACCCATAACTGCAACTCAGTTAATGAAAATAGTACAAATCATCTAAAATGGGTGGGGTCTGTGTTTAACAGCTGAGTAGTAGAGGGAATAAATTACTTTACATAGCAGTTTTTTCACCTTGTGGGCAAATTACAGTGTTGACCAGAAGGCAGCAGTAGATACTGGGTCAACAGAAGGACTAGTAAACTTCATAGCAGTGTCCTTTGACAATTTCTTCAGTTTAATATCTCAGTTCAAATTTGCAGCAGATCTACCTCTCAGAAAAAAAATCTTATTTCACTTAAAAAAAAATAAATCCTCTGTAAGTCCAACCGAGCAGCAAGCTTCATAGCTGTTAATAAAGACCCTTCCGTTAGACAAAGACAGAACTCACCTATCTCTTAAAGCAGCCGCTCCTTTAATAATACATTCTTATTCATATATACTGTTGTCATAAAACTATGCAGACTAAAAAGGTTTTTGTATCAAGCTATAAACATATATTTCTACTCTAAATAAAGACAGTTTAACATGGGGGTTTGATTCACTCTTGGAATCAGCCCCATGTGGTCATTCAAGGAACATTCAAGGAACCTGGAAGTCTCCAGTTGACAAAATTTCACCAATTTAACTGAAAATGTAATTTTTCCTCCCAGTTTGATCCACAGAGTGATAGTGCATCAGGTTTGATGCTAAATCATCTTGGTGTTCCCCTGGTAGCTAACTGTAGTACAGATCATACACCCCCCATGTTATTCTTTTATGCATGTAGTTTTTTAGGTAGACTGAAATAGGAAAATTTGTCTTATTTTTATTATCTAGGTAATTGACGGCTGCAATAATGTACTGCAATCCTCAATCTGTTACATATGTGAGCAAAAACCTGTAAAGGTCTGTCCTTGAATCACCCTTGCATAAACTTAAGATCCCAGTCACAGAGATTTTCTAATACAATTTTGACGCCATATTAGTGCTTTGGGACGAGGTGGCATCACAACATCCATCTATTTATACAATCTATGGTTTTATAACAATCTGAATGCTTGCTGAAGCCTGACCAGGATGACATAATACTTAATGTGAAACTGAAACCACCATGAAAACATCTTCGCACAACCATCACATAAACAAAACAGAGAAAACAGAGCATTCCTTAAACAATTTTCATAGCTTCATGGTGCATCATTTATATCTTAGCAAGCAGCATCCTTTTGCAACATACCATAGATTCCAGTGATATACAGTATGTATGTTTGCCTATTTCTAAAAATTGACACCAGATAGGAATATTTGGAAGTCTGTTACTTAAGTTTTGCTTACAAAAAGAACATTGCAAGACACAGCAAGATAACATGATAACCAGGTCAATGATGATTTTTTTTGTTGTGTAAAGCCCTTAATCTGATTTGTATAACTATCAGCAGCCTTGTATAATAAAATCCCAGGATATATTTGATGTAGACTCTACTGATGCCTGGAAATACACTGTATGAACAGAGAACATTTAATTCTTCAGTAAGGGTTAGTGTCTAAAGCAATTATGAGAACACATGCTGGCCTTTATTCACTTAACTTTGGCTCTTTGTAAAGTGAGTAATTGCTGCTCATTCTACAAGGTTCTGACATACGGAACAAGCCCTACATTTTTTGTGAGTGGCAGGCGACCTAATGTGTCTGACTTGTGTGCCAGGCCATACCAACTGGTAATACTGCCAGAACAGGTCACTGGACGGTTACAGACTAATCACACACTAATCTCTGATGTTCCAGTTCTGCACTGGGATTACAAATGGAAGAAAGGATCCCAGACCCCAGAAGGCAGGAGATTAACTGCTCAGCATTGGTACACTTCTCTTTCTGTCGTCTCACAGGTAGGGTCTTGATCTGTGATCATGTGATCTGATGTAAAATGTGAATATTAAAAAAAAAAAGATATTTGTTTTAGATGCTTTAAGACTTAACTCTTTGTTGGTCACATGACAAAAATCACAATAAACGTTTTTTTTTTTTGCTTTTTCCACCTCACAGGGACTACTATAACATAAAACATAGATTTAATTATTTTTTACTGACCCTAAATTTAACTAAAGTATTAAATCTCAAACATTATTCCTTCACCAATCTTACCAACATAATTTGTGACTCGGTTCAACTTAGATTTATTAACTCTTTGTGTTTGTATCATTAGTGATTAGCATTAGCGATTAGCATTAGCATTTCAAGACTCTTTACTATTATCTCTACCATTTGGTTCAGCATGCTTTCAAAAAAAGGATTACACAAATACCAAAATATTTTTAAAACATGATGAGGATTATTTATGTGAAATAGTCTCTAAAAGTTAATACAATGTACAAAAAAAATAAAATAAAATCTAAATTACCTGCAATTTTGTGTCCAAAAGAAAAGGTCATAGCAGAGGTGTTGTCACAGTTATGATCATCTTCCTTGGTGGTATATATATATATATATATATATATATATATATATATATATATATATATATATATATATATATATATATATATATATATATATATATATATATATATATATATATATATATATATATATATATATATATATATATATATACAAGCATGACCTGAATATATCATTGACTGCCCAACAAGTTTGATGTCAAAGGACTTAAATTTAGATTAGATATCAGGGTTCAAAGTTATCTTTTCCATGTGTGCTCCCATGTATTGTTTGGTATGAGTCGTCATCTTTGCAGCCTAGTCACTCCAGCCTCACTGACTCATTCATGTTATTTCAGCTTAGCAAGGCTTCCCTCTCAAATCATGGCTCCATGCTCCAGGACAATAGGTCCAGGCTGTGCCACAGGGCCGTCAATCCAGCTATGAAACAGAGTAGTGATGCAATTTCCAACAACCTCCTCTCTGCACATTGTCTAATGCATAGCCTTTAACAAACACAGCAGTTACTGCAAACTTACCAGAGAAAAAGCAGAAGTTACAAGAAATCCAACCATATATAAATGCATTAGCACTCAGGAAATATAGTCTACATGGTTTTTCACTGGCACAAACATGGCTGTTAAAGAAACTATATATTACAACCACAGTTGTTAGTTGTTTTTTTCTGTGAAAGCTTTTTCTTGTGGAAAGATTGATACATCTAATGCATTTTCAGATGATCCATATCTGATCAGATTGGTTTCATGAAAATTTGCTGTTGACCGAACTAAAGTTATACAACACACCAGTGAAAATAAATAAAGACACACTACAACTAAAAAGTCACATATCTTTTGCTCTGGTTACACCTTGCATCCACACTTTTCCAATGTTTTAACTTGCTGAAAGTTGAGAACTGTTGGGAAATGTTGCTGACCCTGTTTTAATTTGGAAGCTCAGGGTTTGAGGTGTAGATAGACTAAAATAGTGAGATTCAGAGAGTATGATAGAAATTTAGTTAGGATAGTAATAGGAATAAGAATTGATAGTAATATGATTTTATTAGTATTCAGTTTCTTTTTCTGATTCATCGACCTCCTTTACCAAAGAAAAAATAAAACCGCACAATTAGCTATTTAACATAAACACTAAATTAGTTATTTTAGTTGTTTCCTTTAGGAGTGTTTTGGACTTACTTTCTACTTTGTACCATGGCACTACAGGCCAAAAATTGCCAAAACTCCAGTATCACCTGCTTTCCTTGCAACACAATACGTGTTTCAGATGTTTTAGAATCTTCTAATATTATTTTTGGACTTTCCTAAAATGGAAGTTTGGACAGAAAAAAATGTACATACTGTTTTCATGCACCTCTCATCGAGTTTTGTAAAAACAGCTCCCTACTTTATACATAACCCTCAAGGACAGAAAGACAGACAAATGTGTTTGATCATGTAACCTTCTCTCTACACTTCATTCCAAATGATAATAGCTAAAAGGTAGAAAGAGATGATACTTTATGATGCATTAATCTATTAAAAAATAACATAATCAAATGTAATAAAACCTTAATCTGACAGCAGAGTTTAATGAACACTCCTCTGACTATGTTTTTGGACTTAATATAATTTTGTTGGTAAAAAAAAAATGCTCAGAGAACAGCTCAAATTTCCTCTGCTATTGTGGTGAAAGCGATTATCTCAGCATATCTTCACTTTCTGCTGTAAGTAAAAACAAGGCTAGAGATGAGCTGTGAAGGCAACTGTTTTTTCTGTCAGTGTGCGAGGTTGGTGTGTTGTTAAGATGGTGGCAGAAATATGCTTTTGCACTACATTACAAGCAACTGTTTTGCCCTTCCCATTAATTTCTCTGACTATTATAGGATCTCAACAGGTGTTACCATGTCTACCAAAAACATACCACATCCTGTAGGAAATATCCCATCACTAGACCCATCTGATAATGGATTTTAACTGGACTAGTTTACTACCAGATAATAATACTTTAGGGTGAAATTGATTACTCTTCTTGATGTAGTAAAACATGGAAAGACAAAACTTTGGGTTTAAAAGAAATTCAACAAGAGGCACAGACATTTCTGAGTGAGGGAAATCACAGCAATAGTGTTTCACCAACTTCACATCCCATTTCTCAACAGATCCAAGATCCCTCCCCCTCATTTCCAGACACGTGAGGAAGTTAAAACATGGGCGAGTGTAAATGTTTGTCAGTGTAAGAGGGATGGGTCACTATACTCCTTCTCCTTCCTCTAGGCTATGAGCTTGGTAAATAGAAGTGTGATGATAGCAGCAAATGTTGCTTGGATTGTGATACCCAATGCCAAAGGAAGGATGACCTTGTTTACTTATGCATGTCGTGCCAACACCCATGTTCCACATACTTCCTTCACTCCTTTCTTTTGTCAGCAATGGAAAAACAGACTTTTGATCACACGACACAGATGTTTTGATGAACCTGACACCTATTATGTCTAGCGGCTAGCTTTGTGCAATTCAATCTTTACTGAAATTAATTATAACAGTTAATCTATCTCAACAAGACCAATGACAACAGATGAGATAAAAAAAAAAATACAAAATATTCTGTGCATCAAATTTATCACTACTTTGTATTAGCTGTCAGTGACAGAAGCAAATATTTAGATATAAGGATATTGACTTTACTCTACATGAGTAAAGTAAATATAAAAATATATCCATGTTACAAATCAAAACGTCCTGTGTTGATGTCATGCATTCTTCTGTAATCATATAAAAACATGTGACTTGCCAATAAAACCTCATACAGTCAACAAGAATATCAGGAACTACTGTAATCTGCAGTGTTTACAAAAGGAGGCCTCACCACTAGGAAAATGTCATGATTAGGAAAAACAAACTTTATTGATACTATTGGAGCAACATGGCTCATAAAAATAAAAAAATAAAACATTTTGATGTAAAGGTAATTTGACAGTCAGTTTTACGTCAAAACTCACTTTGTAGACATACGATGAATGAAATGAAGTGATTTATCATACATTTGCCCTAGTATTGCCTGTTTTAAATTTGTAAATTGACCACTTCATCTTCTATGACTTTGAAGAGCAAACTTGAAACCTCAAAACCTCAAACTGAATTCTTCAAGTCTACTGATACATTCTTAACGTGCATTTTTGAGGCAGCAGTGACTTCTTTAAAATTGTAACACAGGCCCATGCGGAGCCAAAAGAGCTAAGAAACAGCTACTGTCTTGTTTGACTTCTTCAACCCCAGGTTACATAACCTGACTGTCGCCATATGGTATTTCACAATAGCACCTGGGACCCTTCTGCAACCGATCCGTTTTCAAAGGAGGGGCCTTATCTAAAATCCTTGCATGTGATTCGATGAAAAATCTGTCCATCATCTAGACTGACATGCTGCTTCAGCCACTCCTGTTGAAGTCAAGCCACTTAATTAGCAAAAATAGTTTGCATCAGGTTATATACATCAACAAAAGGGGTTTAAAACTTACCATTTATATGTGACATGAACCTTGTCTACTATGATGACCACCAAGTTCTTTTAGTAAATGTTGGAGGAAAGCATAGTTCTCCATTTATCCTTCAGCCATGATTCGAGGCTACCGAATGCTAGCTGTGGATGTGGTTGTCATTTCTTCCTCCCAGTTCCATTATCGTCAGCCCAAGTTTACTAGCCTTTTTGACTTGGTCCTCTACCAACACAACCAGGGGGTACCACAATAACTATGGGCTTCTGCACTGGTACTATTTCTTTATCCACCAGTGGAGCCATCTGAGAGGTCAAACTCTTGCCAAACCCAGTCGGAAGAAGAGCGAAAATGTCATTTCCATTACCAAATGCTTCCAAAGCCGTCCTCGGTTCAGTTTTTAAGGAATGAACATGCGGTAGACAATACAGTGGAAATAGCCAAGTCTATATGGACCCTCGGATACCTAACACAAGCTGCCATTGTTGTGTCTTCTGCTGTACGTCACACCAGCCACAACGCCACCGGGTAGTCCCATCCTGCGACATTGATTGGCTCCTTTGTTTTGAAGTAGATGTGATCCTCATGGTTCTCAGATGGTTGTGTGAGGGTAGTGAAACACAGCCAGATGACGTAAGTGAGGTTGCAGGTTACAGCCACTGAGGGAAAAAATGCTGAAATTGCGTGCATATTGTATATTATTCTATTGACATGCAAAACCAAGTTCATTTGAAAGCTCTAATGTTACAGAAACTGAATATCATGTTCATGGGGAAGTTGAGTGCAAGTATGACTTCAATTCAAAATGATAACACAAGGTGTGCTTAGGTAACTGCACAGTATCAGGAAGGCCCCAATAATCAGCACATATAAATACAAGTAGTCACCAGATAGCTTAACATCAGTTGATTATAGTGTTTAAAACTGCTGCAGCCTTCTTCATTGGTAAGAGATAATGCTGTGTTATCAGGGCACAGACATTCACCCTGTCAGAACTAACCAGCTAGACTCTGACCTGCTTTAGAAAAAAAAAACCAGCTGACTGATAAACTAAGACCAGTATAGGATGGGTCCCGTCAAGGTCAAGGTTAGGCCCATATGACATATGTTTGTAAACATACATATCACACTGTAATGTGAGGTATGGCATTTTAGAAAGAGAAATGATTGAGTGTGAACAAACATCTGTGGGAGGGTCACAGCTCATGTTTCCATCTAATGCACATATCGTCCCTCACATGTCTGTCCTCTATGCAATGAAGTGTGTTTGCTTGCCTCAGTGTTGTGGCCCACTTTCTGCATAAAGTCGATCAATTCTTCTGCTGTCACACATCACCATGGGAACAGTCTTGATAGGATAGTATTCGTGTGAGCGGTGGGAAGAGATATACTAAGGTTCACTGAGTTGTGGCAAGTCAGATCAAGCTGCATAGTGGATTGGGAGAGCAGGTTTAACATTTCCACATAGTTTTAACAAATGAGTCTTGTGATAAATTATAATGATTTGAATGTATAATTATCTTTTAGTATCTGTTATATTACCCTTCATATAAAGGTACACAAACCTCTCACCCATCCATCCACATCATTTTATTTATAGGGCTGTGGCTCATGTTTAATGAACTTTTATTACTCTGCTTGACAAATTACTCATTAGGGGTGTAATAAAACACTCAAAACATATGCGAGTTTTGCAATATTTAATTTTATGATACTGTATAGTGTATACTGTGTATACTGTATCTTGAATTGTTGCATTTTATGCTGCAGTTTACACACAAACATCAGTGGTAGACACTGGTTTAGTGTGAGTTGTGTTTAAACTCCTGACAACTATTCTCAATGGAAATCAACATAAATAACTTACAGTAGTGCAGTATACTGCAAAACAATGAATGAAAACCCTTGCATCATGCTATATATTTTATTACCAGATACCTGCCAGCACCCAGACTCACTGGTCATCCTCATCTTAACTTTCACCCTTAACTCCTCATCTCCACTACAGAATTAATAATGACATTTGTTGTAATATATACACTATGTCTCCAAGACATGGATGAAAATTGCTGCAGATTAAATATCACTAGTCCAGGCTGTGATGGTTTTGACTGCATGTCACCTTTGGGCATATTTCAGGCCAGCACACCAAGTCTTCTCCATGTGCTCACCCTTAGACAGTCTGGCCCCTGTCTCACTTCCTGTCTGGCCCAACATCATACCCCATAAAGTCAGAGGATGGAGGGTTTCGCTCTCAGACATGTGACTGCAAGTCACTCTTGGCAGGGACAAATATCTATATATATATATATATATATATATATATATATATATATATATATATATATATATATATCTATATATATATCTATATATATATATATATATATATATATATATATATATATATCTATATCTATATATATATATATATATCTATATCTATATATATATATATATATATATATATATATATATATATATAACATAACCTTCCATATGTTCCATACATCGCCTCCTTATCAAGCCTTAAAATCATCCCATAATTGTTTAATTAAAAATAGAAAAACATAATATGAATGTACATTCATTGTTTTTGTGAAATAAGCAAAACAACCACTACTAATTTATTACAAAGATTTATGGATATTTCAATGTCATAAAAAAATTATTTGAGAGGGAATATATTTTTTTAATAGACTGAAGAAAGCCACTCATTAGGATAACAGTTTACTTTTACTACTGCACCCTCAGACTGTACTGAATGTGAACTTGCCTGCTGAAGGATGTCAACACCTCTACTATTTAGGTGCTCAACTATTTAGCCAGAAGAGAATAGATACACACGGAAAGTACAGACAAAATACTTTATGCCTGAAGATACAGAAAACACCAGTGTTCACACTTTTGTGTCACAAGTACATGCTTATGAACAATCAGTACTTGGGGCCAAGTACTCACTATCAATCACCATTGCAAAAATAATGATGAGTGAAAACAAGGACAATGCACAAAATAATGCAACATGGCACACACTAATTAAATGTCTGTTTCAGTTGGGTATGCTCTCAGTAACAAAATCCACAGCATTTATCTATTTACAGAACACACTGCTTGAGTCTTCAGAAAGTTTGGATCCAGTCCAGTACAGAAGATAGAATATACAGCAGTGTTTTGCATGCCTCGAAAGCAGCAGGTGAAGAATATTGACAAAAACAAGACCTTTAAAAGCCCATGGCCTAGATGAGACATTTTTTTCTTCAGGGGAATCATGAACATGCTTATCTCTGGTATGTTCCCTTTGGTTTTCTGAAAACCTGGCTTTAACAAAATGCAATGTGGAGTTATCAATATCAACCTCTGTGTACTTTTGCCAAGCAATTCTAGTTTAATGAGTACAGCCTGTGAAACTTACACTGTTATTTACTGGTGTTTTAAAAGACAACGATTAGCCAATATGAGATGATCTGAGGAAGTTTTAACAGAGAGAGTCTTACAGGCCTGCCTTACCGCCTGCAGCTTAACTGTACATTAATGAGTTCCATATGACAGGAACAGGCAGAGAGCAAGTGAAAGAGTCAGATTTATATAAACACGACCACTCCTACTCCCCACGTGTCACACAGGATGTCACGTGGAACCTAAGACTGCCAAAAATGAGGACCATAATATTTTGATTTTCATGCGCACACAAACTATATATTCTTTCTCCACTCTGACAGATGAATACTGAATATTTAGTCCAAAACAAACAAAGCACAGAGACATTTACCATTGCAGAATTTTCATGACATTGAAGTTCTATGGGTCATGTAGAAATACACATGGAGTAAAATGGAGCAAATTAAGCTTTAAATGGTATTTTATTGGTAACGCAACACAAGGAACCTCAACTCCAAAGTATGTGTACAATTTATATATATATTTCTATACAAAAAATTGGATCAGAGATGGGTTTAGTTTTGCATTTGGGACAAAAAGTACGCATGCATGTCCCTAAAGCTGACAAGATGGTAGGAAGAAATCCCTTTTTTTTCTCCTTCCGTTCATAAATAGAATTTGCAGTTAACTGTGAAAAGTGCAACTATGACTTTTTTCTGGTGCAAAGTTCACAAACATACGCTTCCTCATTTTGGTGTACTATGGTCTACCAGTCAAGTGCAGGCCAGTTCTACTTTTTCCAGGAAAAATGGGGTAAACATCATCTGCTGAAAGTCAGAATCAAGACTCCGCCCCACTTGGCAGGACACAGAGAGCGTGTTTTTGTTTTCAGTCTGCAGATGTAAGGGCTTTTGGAGTTCCCTCACATATCAGTGTGTGAGCATGCGTAGTGTGCATGCGTTTATATGACACTATGAAAGGGAGTATAGGGCCTGTATGTTCCAGCTGTGTTATATAACTATCTACTAAATCTAATCTGGCTGTATTTGAACCTCATGGCACATATTGATCTGGAGTAGTGGCTGCTGTTCAAGGGGAATAGTCCAGAAATGCAAACATGAATCTCAAGAGTTAGTTGGTTCATGGCTCACACTCAGGACAAATTAAGTTCAGTTGTTGTACAAAATATACCAATATCAGTTTACTGCAAAAAACCCCCCAAAACTTTATTTTGCAAAATGTATATCAAAACGCAATCTTTAAGCAATAATGGACAAACACGTTACCTTTCATTTGTATTATCATACGGAGGCATTTCAGCTTTGTCTTGAATTTGCCTTCCAGGTGTGTGTGCCTGCACTTGCCTTACACTTGTGTGTCTGTGATGTGTACTTTGTTTAGAATGGAATGTAAGTTATACACTGGCATGTATAGATTTCGAGGAAATGTCCTGTGTTTTGTGTATTTGGGTGTTGAACCTTAAAGGTGTTTACGTGTGTTGTCAAAATTGATGCATTAATAAGGATTAACCTCCTGAGTCCCAGCAATACATTTTTGTCCTCTGTAGTGGACAAGAATCTCACACTTTTATTTAAAAATAATAAATAAAAAATGTCCACTGAAAAGGACATTATGTTAAAAAATTTTTTTTAAATGTATCTGAAAAAACTGTTGCATCATGCTATTTCCAATTAAGGCAATTATTTCATGTAAAATGGCAAACAATGTTTTCCTACTGGGTCCCAGGAGGTTAATCCATTATAATGATTAATCTGATTACATTTTTTTAATGCAATTAACCCTTCTGCAGCCCAGAATGATTCTGAACATGTCTAGCAATGCATTTCACACCATTTTTCCAAGTAGTTAGTATTGTACATGTGATGGAAAGATGGAAAATGCTGAACAATACAACATTTGAGTACAAAAAAAATTTATTCTCCATTTACCGCATTGCAACATTTCAAAGTGATCTAGAATCCAGGATCTCTTCCAGATCTTCACGAAAATCTAATTGTGTGTGTCATTCCCAATCTATCCTGAAAGTTTCATGGAAATCCGTCCATTACCTTTGGGTTATGTTGTACACAGTCAGACAAACAAATGAAATGTTGTGCATAGCACGATACTTGACCAAATCAAAACATCATGATGTCATTTCAATAAAATCAACATGGATCCTGAAAGCACTCTTTATTAGCTTTAATATGATGTACTACTCAATATGGTGAAAACATAAACAAAAAAATTGTCAATATTTGGTCACCTTTGACCTTGGGTGCTGACCATGAAGCTCAAGTCTTTTTCAGTCTAATATTGAGTGTGATGAACCCTATGTCAAATCTATATAAAGCCAAGAAGTTTGAAATCCATCACATTAAAACTGCTGAACTACTGAACACGGACCAATTTTTATATTTTTATTGACCTTGACCTTTGACCTAGATGCACGAAAATGGATCCCGTACTGCAGGTGACAGAGACAAAACTTCTCATTAGATTACAGCCAAATTGCTCCAGAAACGTGGCTGCTAGAGTGCAAATCAAAAGAAGTTTGAAATCAATTGAACACTGAACATTTTTAAAAAATATTTGTATTGACCTTGATGACTTTTGGATCTATCCTAACACTTCAGTCTTGCAACCTCAAAAGCAACAGGAGGAGACTGCTGACAAAACAAAAAAGAAAATGTTATTACCCCATGGCCTACATTTAGCATTTTTTCATAAGCAACAACATGAGCGTGTTCATCTCTGGTATGTTCCCTGCAGCTTTCTTGAAACCTGGTATTAATAGAATACAATCTGAAGCTATAAATATCAATTACTATTGACTTTTACCAGAAACTCACATTTTTAGTTTACTGGGGCTTAAGATGTGCTTTCAGGTAAAACTGGTTTTCAAAGAAGACCAGTCAAAATGTGTTAAACAGGTGTCATATTCACAAAAATTCTAACATAACTCAAGGCATACTAAAGACTTTTTACCCGTGACAGAAAACGTGACTGTCATGTGATATAACAACATAACAATGCACTTATGGTACAATGGTATATGTTCATGTAAAATGCAGATGGACAGACTAACCTGTTACACCAGACAAACAATGGCTAAACTTTAATATAAGCCAAACCTAGGGGGCAAGTTACATTTAATGCTGTTTATCCAGGGCAATGGGGTGCACAATTCTGGAACAGCATGTACATGGGACAATGTGTTCGTCTCCTGATCATCACTGGTAAAAACACCAGACTGCACTAGTCTCATTTGTTTCCAATTAGCATTCTGGCTGGAAGTGCTGATAAGTGTGACTATGGTCAATATCTCACACAGCCTGAGCCAGACAAGCCAGTGATTGACTCTGCAGATACAGAGTGTTGCAGCATATCAACCTGCTTCCATGTGCAACAGCTTTTGTTGCTTGATCCCTTAATGACCCGTTTACTAAATGCACTACGCTGGTGTCTTCAGCAAGTGACTGAGGGACTTCTTGGCAATGGTTGTGTTTACCAGGACTTGAGTATAAAGTATTGCTTTATTTTGTTTGTCCATACAAGCATCATGTGACATTTCGAAACTCTGGATAATATATTAGCTGGAATATTTCCGGCATAGTTAACAGGATGCCGCACGTCTAGCAAATCACATAAGATGTACTGAATGCGATAGAAAGTGTTGACAAAGTTTTGTTTTTCAGTGCTGACATTTTCAACTGATATTTTCTTTCCACTGGGTCACTGAACTTCAACATGACGATCCCATCCCACCCAGAAGAGCTGTACACTTTTTTTTTTTATAATTCACTGCTGCCTTCTCCCACTTGATGGGAGTCGCATCAGTCTTTAGTATGTCTCATCTTCCATTAGGGCAGATAAGGTAAATCTGAAATATGGTGTTAGCATTAAATAGTTCCATATGCTATGGACCCAAGTTACTTTTTTTCTCAGAAGTCATGATCAAATTGATAAGAGCTACAGTAGATAGTCACAGGCAAGAAACAAGCCCCAACATGAGATGAGGAGGTGTTCTCTATTACATTTAAATACCATATCCTAACTATGATAAAGCTAACATGTACACAAACACAATGTTATGATCATCATTATCTATATGAAAATGCCATCTGAGCTTTTTCCAGTTTCAGTAATCTGACACAAAAATCTCTTGATATAATGTTTTCCCATGGAGACAAGAAAGAGTTATAGCCAAGACCTTTGACACATCTCCAACCTTGAATTTCTAATCCAAAAACTGGAGTTCCTGGTATTGCATTAACTAGAAGTACTATTGATATAAAGCACGTGGGTGGGATTCAGAATTTCACATCAGGGTCTTACAGTACATGAGGACAGAGTGAAAATCCAAACAAGTACAAATATGTCAGAGCCTCCTTAAACCCACACTGCAGGTTACTTAGCTTCAGTTTGGGAATGAAATGCTCTTCAAGAGTTTTTAATCTTAAACCAAGCAGATGAAGACATCAAAACAACCAACCGGAGCATCTAATGGACTGGTCTGCAAACTCACATGCACAGACTGAGTTGGTGTGTGAAGAAATGCAGTAACATGAGATTGGCTGTTAAAGTTTCAGTATAACTTAGGTCTGAATAATTCACAGCTTTACACTTTGAGGTTAACCAGCGTCTCCATTATGCAAATAAGTACACAAATACGTGTGCAGGGCTACAGGTGTGACAAAATACTAGTTGCATTTCAGATCCTATTTCAAGTGAGAAACATCAGGATTTAGGATTTAAGGGGATTGAATTTAACTTTAAAGCCTGTGTTGAATAAAAGTACTCAAGACAAGAAAATGCACACAGTAGAAGGGAGTGCAAAACTGTGTAGTGGAGTGAGAGTGAAAATATACATAGCACTGGAACAATTTAAATGTTGCCAAGTGTATTTTTCTCATTTCTAATCAAATATTTCATCACACTTAAAATAAAACATAAGACATCTAAAAAGGAACTTTTCAGTGAGATGTAAACAACTTATTTGTACACAATGAAATTGAAAATGTTATTTCAAGAAATCTTCCCAAGATAATTTTCACTTGTTCCATTAGCAGATTATGTATTTATTTATTTAGAATTAAGCAAAGTAATTTTGAATTAAGAAAAACAAATCTGCTAAGTGAAAATGATCTTGGGAAGATTTCTTGAAATAACATTTTCAAGGTCTGTTGTCTAAAATTTAGTGTTTTTTTTTTATATAGCTCATTGAAAAGTTGCTCTTTAGGTGCAAAATGTCCTATTATGTCCTATTTTAAGTGTGATGAAATATTTGGACTAAAATTTAGAAAAATACATTTGGTAAGATTTAGATTTTTGCAGTAAGTACATATTGAAAATACATGCTAAATATAAAAGTGGTGTGTTTTACTCGTAATGATGTGAATTATCAAAGATACATCGTTACTACGTTTGCAAATAAGCAGAAATATAGTAGTAAAATACAGTATATTTAGACTAGTATATTCAAAGTAGAACAAACGTACTCCTACAAATTTCTTAGTATTAACAAATTACACAATAATAATAAAGATGATATACACAGTAGCACATTTATTTCTTACAACTTACAGTTTTTGTTAGTATTAGTACATTTATATTATATTATATGATGCTCTCAATCATATATTAGAAAAAGTTTGTAAGCATTAACTCCAATGGCCAACTTCAACTGTGCAGTGGCACGTGTCACTTTTTGCTAATTAAATTAGACCAAAAATGGAGCAGCTGTAATAGAGAATGAGTGACACTTAGGATGTAGCCTCGTTATAAATAGACGCCGTCTAAAAATATGGACTGAATGTAATGATGAACTGAAGTACATTCATCCTCTATTCACATGTTCCAATCTTCTCTTCATACCCGTTTAAAAATGTGTGTTCATTGATCAATTAGGCGTTGGGCTAAGTGAATCAATTGAAATGGAACACATCCTGAGGCAGGTGGATTGATCTGTTGCATGGTGACATCTGTGTATGGAGTTTTGTTCCAATTGTTCACACTTTGGAGTGAAGACAATCCACTGTCTTTATCAAACAGTGAATCAACAAGGGCCTTATAGATTCTGAAAACAATTATGTGAATATTGTATTTCATCTGTACTAAGTGGACAAAGTTTTGACATGAATAAGTGATTAGAAATTTCATATTTAAAAATAAACACTATTAAATACACTATTCAATACATTTGTGTGGGAACTGTAAACAGCATTAATATATTAAATATCTAACTGGAGTCTGTGTATATGAGAGATGCAGGTTAAGGAACAGGCTTGTGTTGGTCGGTGCCAGCTCTAAGCAGTAGTATTGGGGAACTGCAGTGCTTTTCTGCTTATTCTCAGGACACGTGACAGTAGATGCACGTTCCTGCAGAGGTTACTTTGACCAAAGAATTGCGCCTCTTCGCTCTCCAATCTCTCACTCCTCTCTGATCTCTTTTCATCTCTCTGCTAAAAACCTAATCAGTGCTTCCACCACCATTTGAATAAATTAAATTATGACTATATATTTTCATGAATAGTGTCATTAACACTCTCTTCATTGACGACTGTCTTCATTTTGTGTATATGACTATAGTTATGATTAAAATCATGTTCATTTAATTAACAAGATCTCTTCAATTTCTCCCTCATCACTTACATGTACATTTGTTCATTACTATAAATGAACATCCTATATTTTCTGTATCACATTTTCACATAATAATGTGATGTGAAAACTCACATCATCGGTTACTTCTTTCAGGGATATTCTAATCTTTTTCCAACCCCGTACATCCCACCTGAGTCCCTCCCTCTCTCGGTCTCTTTCTCTCTCTCTCTTTGGTGCAGTGTGGAATTTTCCAAGCCTGGCGCTGCAGTACTTGGGCTCGGACTGATGGCGTAAAGGCAGATTAAAAAGAAAGAGGAAGGAGGCAGGATGGAGGGTGTAGGCTACTTAACATACACACACATAGACACACAAACTGACTCTTTCAGAGGCAGGACTCAGCATCTCCACCTCAAAATCTGTGGAAAAACACTAGATACCAATCAGAGGAAGCTGAGATGTGAGCTCAGAGAAAAACTAAAGAAGCAGATGCTCTTTATAAGTGTTCAGTCATGCATCAGTCAAGTCATTTAAAAAAAATGCTGTTATTGTTATTGCATACATTTATTAGGATTAAGATTTTAGTGAAGCTTAAATTGATATTGGAAGTACAGTAAATACATCATCAGTGAAGAGACACATAGGCATTCAATTTTAGTGTGGGTATTTTATTTTACATTTACACTAGCCCATTTTGGTGAATTACTGGCTAATTACACCACATATACCTACAGAAGCTCATCTGTTTACCATTGGCTAATGAAACGGGTTGAACTTAGACTTTTTTTTGCATGTTAGTATTTCCACTCATTATTCCTTGAATTCTAAGTAAACCACAGTGCATGTTCTTGGTGTGAAATGATTAAGGATTGTCTAATAGCCAATACTTCCAATCAATATGCTGATAAAACACACCATCAGAACAGTGTGTATCTAGAGGATTTGAATTGATTCTCTGCAGCAGATAAAGAGGGCTGTTATGAAGGAATTGCTCGCAGTAGTGGATCTGACAAATGTCCCCTCAAGAAAACAGTCATATGACAGTCAGATATTGCACTTATGGTGTGAAAGTGGAGGAGGTGACTGGAAATGTGTTAATGCTGTTCTGGGATTGTGACGACTATGCGTAGATGGAGCAGTGGTAATGTGGTAGTGCCTGTGGTTGAGGTCATTTAGTGGGTAAATGACTGGGACAAGGTTTTGCTGCAGTCTGTTGGGACGGCGTGAGAGTAATGACGTCACGAATGGTAGTGAAGGTGTGTGTCTTCATTGTTGATTGCTGCTGTGCGTCACTGATAATGTCGAGGATAATACGACATTTACCCTGTCACTGGGAGTGTTTAAGACCCTCATTTCCCATAACCTCAGTGGGGACATTCAAACACTTATCATCATGTTCAATATGATGGTAGTTTCACTCACTATCAGTAACACTTTCTTCAGTGGCAAATTACTCAGTAAATTAGTCAAGTATTGAAAAAATGAATGACAAATCTCATATGTTGGAGTTGAACAGATAACACATTTCAGCAAATTTGAAGACAACTTTCAAAAACTCACAAAAAAAGAGAAGTGAGAGGTACTCAAGCACTCAATGAAATAATGTAATGATCGGTTATGTCAGGGGTGGCCAACCCTGGTCCTTGAGAGAAACAATCTTGCGTGTTTTAGATGTATTCCTTTTCCAACAAGCGTGATTAAAATGATCAGGCTATCATCAAGCTTTGCAGAAGCCTGATAACTACTGTCAGGTGTCCTGGATGAGGGAAACATCTAAAATAATCAGAATTGTGGCTATCAGCTACTAGGGTTGGCCACCTCTGTATTACTGTATGTCAAATATTATGTTTTGTGCATTCAAAATATCGCTATAAATGTTGGTGTGATAGCAACCAGTGCTGTAAATATGTCAGAGCTAGTGCTTCATTTGTTAGTTGTAGACTAGGGTAATGAGAGTTTGTTCAGAAGAAATGAAAGATGATCAAAACATTAACACAAATGTGAAATATATATATCCTTTATGGTAATAAATCCGAATGGATGTGCAATGATGAAACTCAAGCCACTCCTCTGAAAAAACCCCCCCCAATCATTCATTGTTCTCGCACTGTCACTTTTTGTTACCAAAGGAAATTAGATCCTATGAGGCTTAGAGAGAGGGGGAGTTTATGGGAATCCCGAGTGGCCTGGGATCTGGGCCAGAATAGGCCTCTGCCACAGGTACCAGGCATCTGTCCTTGTATGGGGCACTGTCAAGGCAACCCATGTGAATAAGGGAAAGTAAGGAAAAGGATGGCGGCCAAGGCTATAGTTAGGTAACAATGTGCACTCTACTTTTCTAACCATCACTATAGGAATGTATCTGAACCTCTAGCCCATGTACTGTAGTTTCAGCCTGTCTGACTCAATTTGTCTGGCAGAATAATCCTAGAGTTGCATAACCCTGACCCCTGAGCCCACCATCACGACTACCAGTAAATCCCAGAGATCAGAAAAGGGGATCAGACAAAGGAGGACAGAAAGAACAATGAAGAGACAGGATGAAATAAAAGGGGCCATGGATGTAAAGCGACTGGATTGGCAGGCAGCAAATGGCATTTGGTCCTCTCCTCTGAGAACACAGACTGGGTGAGAACACTGTGGCAGCAGACAGAGGGCACTGGCAGTAAAGAAACCGGCTTAGACTGTGAAAACAAATGTCAAGACAAACTCCAAATGAATGCCATATCCAGTGTCAAGAACAAGAAGATGGCATGGCTTAAGCAGCCAAGTCATAGTAAAAGTTGCTCTATGCCATGGGTGGGGAATCCTGGGCCAGGATCCTGCATGTTTTAGAGTTTTCCTTCTTCCATCACACCTGATTCAACTGATGATCAGCTCATCATCCAGCTCTGCAGAAGCCTGATAATGATTTAAAGGCCACCAGGTGTGAATGAAGACGGAAAAATCTAAAACATGCATGACACCAGCCCTCGAGAACCAGGATTCCCACCCCTGATCTATGCTATCAGGAGCTATGTTACTGACATGAGCACCTGTATATTACAATCTCTTCTCCTTTAAAGTAGCGCTTCAGAAAGTAGTTCAGCCAAAAGAAGAGCTGGGAACTGGGACATACCTCCCTGGGTGTGCAGTAAACTATGTGAGAGGAAAATTAGAAATAATAAAAAAAAAAAAAAGGATCAGCTCGGAAATTTTCTTGAAGAGAGGAAGACTGGAAGTAACCTTCAGAGACAATTGCTAAAAACAGCTGTGCCTTTAAGTGGGGGAGAGGTAAATTACAGCTTGCTCCAGAGGATAAGAGGGCACATTTTCTCTTAATGAGAACATCTTAAATATAGATGAGAGGAAGGGGGAGTAAAGACAGATGCCATAAGTGTGTGCAATTATTATCTATACATCCCTTTGACTATTTTCCAGCATAGCCTTGAAGTGAGATACCACCAGCTTCCTTGCACCTAAAGATATTGGTAACATTCAGAATAACCCAGTAGCCATTGAATGAAATGCAGTCAGTGTTCTGTTGCCTACACTTTTGCACTTTCTCATAAACATGTAGGGGCTATCAGGTTTACTTTTTTAAGTACATTATTATTTATTATTATTCATATATGACTTCATGTTGTTTTCCATCCGTGCATCAATTTTCTAGTGCTTATCTGGGCCTGGGTCACTGAGGGAACAGTCTAAGAAGAGATGTCCTAGACTTTAGGGCGCTGTAGCTCAGTTGGTAGAGGGGGTTGTCCAATGACCGAAGGGTTGGTGGTTTGCGTCCCGGCACTGACTATCCACTTGTCGAAGTGTCCTTGGGCAAGACACTGAAACCTGACTTAGGCACCCAGTTGGACTGACAGAACCTTAGAAACCTACTGGTGTATTACTGTATGTGTGAATGGGTGAATGTGAGGCTAATGTGAAGTGCTTTGAGCACCATGTCTCTCTAGCGTGTCCTTGGTATTCCCCAGATGTCCGGAACACCTCCCCAGGGAGGCGTCCAGGAGGCATCCGAAGCAGATTCCTGAGCCACCTCAGCTGGCCCCTCTTGATGTGGAGGAGCAGCAGCTGTACTCCAAGCTCCTTACCTTATCCCTAAGACCATAGCTGCCCATAGGCAGCCATGCTGTGGAGGAAACTCTTTTGGCCACTTGTATCTGGGACCTTGTCATTTCATGACAACAGGTCAAAGAAGGAATGTAGATTGACTGGTAAATCAAGAGCCTTGCCTTTGTATCCAGGTGCTTCTTCATCACGATGTATCAATACAATGTCCACGTCACTGTCAACACTGCACCAATCTGTTTCTCAATCTCCCACTCTGTCCTTCCCCCAGAGAGGACATACCACCTTTTTCTGATTGAGAACCATGGCCTCATATTTGGAGGTGCTGATCCTCATCCCACTCACTTCACACTACACTGCTGTCGCAGTGTATGCTGAAGGTCCATCTTCAATGAGGCCAACATCATCTGCAAAACGCATATGAAATATTGTGGGCCCCAAATTGGACCCCTCTCCAGCCCCTAGATATTCTGTCCATAAAAATTATGAACAGAACCGGTGACAAAGGACAGCCCTGCTGGATTCCAGCATGCACCTGTAACAAGTCTTACTGCCAGCAATGTTAACAAGTCTCCTACTTCAGTCATACAGGGACTGCTTTGCCCTTAGCAGAAGGTCCTGGATCCCATATACCCAAACCACCCCCCACAGGACACCAGGAGTGACATGGCCGAATGTCTTCTCCAAATGCACAAAACACATGTAGAATGGTTGAGCGAAATCCCATGTTGCTTTATTTTGTACATTTAAACATATGCCTGAACTAGTAAGTCAGTACAGCGTGAGGAAAATATACAGTGCAGTAGCATTATTCTTCAATAATGTGATGACGTGTCTGGCAATGGCCAAAAATTAACTAATCTCACAGTCACCATGGTAAGCATGTGTCAAAGACCAATTCTACAAAGAAGGAATCTACTGATGGCGTTAGAAAAAAATGACTATTCTCTGTAAACACCAGATGTCCAGATGTCCAGACATGGATGGGTTGTGGTGACATATTTTGGTAAGCCTAGACATATCCACCCAGATTATGTCTACCATTTCTACTCTATCTGCCAGTTTGGGAACAGAGCAGCCTGTTGGCCTTGGGGAAGATCGGACCATAGAGTGTGGGGGAGAATAGTACAAATGCAGTCACTGCACCCATTAATTGCCATGTTTTGGATATCTGACCTAATGGTGATTATTATGTTTGGACACTTGGATTATTATTTTCTTAGTACAACACTTTTTATTGTCTGAAAGAGGCATATGTTAGGGCCTTTGCTGGGATGGCACAAAATACTGTTCTGATTTTGGATGGTTCATGGACGGTTCATTTCTGAACAAACAGACTGTGAACATTTGAGCAGGATTGTCAACCTTATTGTCTGTGAAACATAATTTAAGTTTTTACAGATATTTTTTGGGACATAACTTTAGACCCTGTTCTGATCAAATTACACAAGTTAGTATATGTGCATATTTCTGGTTCTGCACCATATTGATAGATTCTTGCCAATCCACACCCCAAGTCAGAACTACCCTATAACATGTTGGAAACATTGGAAAAATACCATAAGCGTTACAGTAAGATTTCAGAAAAGGACACAACGCTTCAAGAACAGATCTAATGTGATTTGAAATACTGATTTACAGGCCTGATGGCATCTTCTTCACTTTTAATCCTCTTCATGCCACAGTCATTGTACAGATCATGCTCAGTACCGTAGAAGCCCCTCTTACAAAATTCCCATACCTCTTGCATAAGACAGGAGTGAAAATTGAGAAGTCGGGTATCCTTTCAGCCAAAGTCAACACCCAACTACTGTTTGCTTTACTCACAGCGTGACATGAAGGCATCTATATGTAGGTTGTATTAGGCATACCATAAATACTGCTAATATAAAGAACAAAGAAACCTATATGAACAGCAGAATGCATGAGAGTCAAGAGTTGGTGCCTGTTGACAGCTCTGTATTTGTCATGTATCTTCAGTGGTGAGGTAGTGTGTCAGCAGATCTTACTGTAGCTGACCTGGAACCCCTGTAAGCATCACCACCAGGAGTAAACGTAAGCGAAGGCTAAGGTCATCGTCACTGTTGACATGTCCCGAACAGAGAACTCCTGCTTATGTAAAACTCAGGAAAAAAGGGTTCTCCGTCTGCATGTCATAGAGTTGCACAACTTACATTTAACATGAGAAAAACCATTGGTTTTGTACAAACCCAGCTCTGAGCAAGAAGAATGGAGATGAGTTAATGCATGAGGGAGAGAGAGTATTTAGATGTGGTAATTATACGGAAGATATGTAAAGTGATCTGATGGTGAAACACCTAAAGATAATGACTGCAGACTAACTGAGATTCAAAAGATAGTTAGAATATAATGTCAGTGAAGAGCAGAGACAAGAGGTTCTTGACAGTCCACCAGATTATATACCTGTCATTGTCAGCCCATCCTCACTGGTTTAAGTAAGAAGTAAGTCTTTATCAAAGGGTCTGATCTCAAAGGGCACGTTTATCTCAGCTGACTCTCATATCTAGAGCCTCATTATCATTACATATAGTAACAGAAACCAGTGTTAATGAAGACAACAGTAAATGTTTTTTACTCAGTACTCAACTTGTACTCTCTATGTACTCCAGCTTGACTATTATTAATTTATTTTTTAGGAGTTTTTTTGTACTTGCATTTGTAGATGTTAAAGCACCCTCTACTGAGTAATTTCCCAAAAAATACACCATTTCATAGTTTATAATTTTCCTCTCTAAACTCATACATTTAACCCACACTATAAGCACATTTTATATATTTATTATAGGACTTTTTTTCATCTCTGTGCAGTGTTGGAGATGCTTAAATATCATTGTACATTGTGTATAACGACAATAAAGGCTATCTATCTATCTATCTATCTATCTATCTATCTATCTATCTATCTATCATTTTAAGTGTAAAATAATATTTCCACAATCAATTCCACAAAAGTGGTAGAACATACATTCACTTCAACACATGAATACACACCGTTACAATCCCCAGGTTAAATAAACAGAAAGCTTTTCATGGAACAAATGAACTGAACTAGAAAAGCACTCTGAGAGTGCAGAAGCCCTCCAAGGAAGTGAACTGGGGTCCGGACATTCTGCGCAGCTGCTGATTGCGTTGCTGTGGCCTAAAATGTGGCACTCAGATGCAATGCAGTCAAAGCTGCAGTAAAAGCTGAATTGGGGTGCATTTCATTGCATATATTTCATCATAGCGTGCTATCCAGGGAAGGAGAAATCAACTGAAGTAATCTGTTGTTTAATTTATTTATTTATTTTTCATTTTTCTGTGGTCTAATTTGCGACTTGAAAACACCTGGTCTAATTTGCAACTTGAAAGCACCTTGAGCAGTAACGGGCAACCTTGTGTACTTTTTATTTATTTATCTTTTCTTTCATGTGTTTGTTCATTTGTTCATTCATCGTCCCCCACTTTATCTAGGTCCAGGTCGCAGGGGCAGCAGCCTCAGGAAAGCAGCCGAGACTTCCGTCACCCCAGCTACTTCAGCCAGGTCCTCCAGGTATCCTCCCAACATCAAACTCAACCCCTCCCCCACCCGGCTGCACCTAGAGATTCTGTCCATAAAAGTTATGAACAGAACCAGTGACAAAGGGCAACCCTGGCAGAGTCCAACCCTCACTGGAAAACAGTCCGACTTATTACTGGCGATGCGGACCAGACTCTCACTCCTTTGGTACAGTAGGAGACCATCCACCCCATATTCCTGGAGTACCCCCCACAGGATACCTCTGGGGAGACGATCGTAAGCATTTACGTTAGTTTTTCATTTCTATGTTTAGATCTAATATTTTGATGTGTTTAGGGAGGCTATAGACCCCAGTACAGATCTATAAGGTGTGTAAATATTAAAAGACACTTTTTAAAAATGTATACTTACGAGGCGTTTTCTTGAGATAATGGTACACATCTGGGTACCCCAAACAAGGCCACTGTTTGGGGTTACTTGTCCAAGAGGCGGCTGTGTGCTTGTATGGACACAAATCTAGGCCGACTTTCCAATTTTGCCATATACCTCGCTGAAGCCTCTGGCTTCAACTCATCCTGATATTGGTAAGCCATTCTGGCCACCACTGATGATTGTCAAACTAAGTTTAGACAGAATAAAAACGCTAAAAAGGAAAGGAAATAACTGTAGGACTAGTGAGTGAAAAACACCTGGCGCTATGAAGTCTGCTATTTTGTTTGCCCCTTGACGCTAAAACCGGAAGTGTAACCATGGCCGATCACATAGTGCGTGACGTTATGCCGATATCGGCATAATGTGTGAAGGTGCTTTTTTCGTAAGATGGTATTCTCTGAAGTGGAAACTTAAGAGCTCACTTACCAAACACTGATTTTTAACATGTAGTTTGATGCTCAGAATGACGTAAGTGAACTATTTACATGAAATCCATAAAAGGTGTTTTTATGGATTTATGTTACATACTATTTGCTAGATCATTGTCTGTATTTGTGTTACAGCTCCTCAGGGAGTATTTCACTTATTCATCCTAACCCTTACACCTTATGTTCTGACACGCAGGGCTGTTGTAATGTAACACCAGGCACCACTGACGTGTGATGCGTCAGTGAGTACTGCCAGCCCATTAAAACTGCAAAGCTTTGAACAACATCAGTGAGTCTATATATTTCAATGTGTATGCATTTTGAACACCATCAGTGAGTCTATATATTACAATGTGTATGCGTTTTTGTCAGCGTAACAAAGAAAGAATGACAATACATAGATAATTACACCGACCCAGACTGCTCAAAGGCTCCCAAGAGAAAAGTACAATGAGAGTAAAATGAGCTCAACTTAGACGTGACCTCTGCTACGTTACAACACGTGTGAAATGTGAGAGCAGCCTGAGGGTATGACAACTATCCTGATAATTAGGACTCGTAATTAGTGACCTGAGCTTAGGACACTAATTTAGAGGAAGATGGATCGACATCTAGGTCACAAACAAAATGGTAACACAAACAAGCCAAATAGGAGTCTGGAGGTAATGCTCCCCATCCGTAAAAAGGAGCCATCTCAATTGTCCAGAGAAACTGTGATCAGAGTTAGCAGTTAAAACACACACTATATACTTCCATTTCATGTTCTTTTATGATTCATTGCTGTTTTTCATAAGTTATAGAAAATTCCTTGCAAACACAGGTTAAATGAGCTTGTCTTTAAACATCTATAACAGTAAAGTCATGGACACTAATTTAGTTGTGTTTTTAAGCCAGATACCTAATAATTAAACACTAGACAAGTATATTTTGTAAACATACTTGTGCATTTTTACTTAAGGTTTTAAAATCAGACATTTGGTTTGCAGACATGCATGCTCAGTGCTTCAGGTCTTTTTTCTTAACTAAGGAACTGAATACTGTGTGTCTCACTAAAACTTCCACAATGACTGCAGCAGTAGGTTTCGGTAAACTTTGCCAAACATAGATCTGAGCCAACTTTCTCCGTCCTTGGCTTAAGAACTGTCTGATCTGTGTAAACAGTGGGCAGGGCCGGCATATACTTGACATTAGCTCTATATAAACACACAGACGGAGGAGTATGATTGGTAGGCTAGCAAAGATGTGGTTACTTCACCTGGTGTTTATAAAACCTCATATTTGCTGATCTGACAGTCCTCCACACTTGCTGTCACCCAGAAAAAGTAGTGCCAAATGCTGCCTGTGACTCTCTGCAGGCCACAGGTCTTTAAAAGATGACTCCCATGTTTCTGTGAATCCCTGAAACACCAGAGCTGGTGTATCATTGAGCTTTGGCTGGACCAGGTCCCCTATCATCAGAGGAATTACAGGAATCATCAACCATTTATCTATGTTCTGTTAAACGATATACTCACAGAGAGGGCTTTAAAGATCATTTTCTTTTTGCTACAGTCAGTGCTGACTAAGTCTTTTGAATCTGTCTGTCTGACATAGATGTGCACATACAGCTTGCCAACACTCACTGATTGTGAATCCTGTTGTCGTTACCACGATCTGAGAGGAATGATACAGGGGTCACAGAAAAACAATGACCTGGACACACTTCAGAGGCTCCACATGCCACCACTCTTTGAAATCTCATTTGCATGCTATAAATAAAGACTTTCCAATGACTGGTCAATGGAAATCCTTCCCTAAATTTAGCGGACATAGTCCTGCAGGTCCTCTTTAGTAAAGGCCCTGTACCACTGGCATGTGCCTGCATGGATCCAGTTTCACGGTTGCCCATCAACGAAGAGAAAGAGAAGCGAGAGTCGACCAGTGATACATTTATAAGTAAAGGGAAAGCCTGTGAAATGCCTTCTACTGATGAACATACAGAAAAAATAACAGGTTTGCACAGTGACATTTATAAAAATAAGTGACAGAGGCTGACTGTAGATCACTGTCTGGGCTGGACAATATTCTGCATAACAGAATGTCCTATCTCTTTTTGTAGGTGTGGTCTGACCAGTATATTCCTAATGTGATCTATTTAAGATTATCTCTGGCAAATCATACAATTAAATATTCCTCTAAAAAGTCTTTTCCTTTGGGACATTTGACCGTATTCACTGACCTTTGCCTGCACTTTTAATCAAGCACATTTAAAAAGTGAAAACCTCTGTTATTTTCAATCACATTCTCTGATTTCAATGCCTTTCCTTCCTTTTTTCTAATTATAGGCACACTCAAGGTTACAGGGGAGCAGTCTGAGCTCTAAAAAGAGGAAGTGCACTTGGGGGTATGTATGATAAATACAGGAAGTAGGCCTAAGTATCTGCAAACTAAAACAAAGCGCTCATCCTGCACTCTAGTGCAGTGCTGACATAGAAGTCAACATAACTGCTGAGTCCAACACATTAGAGTGTCCTCATGTCCCAGTCATGCCTGTTAGGAAAGTGAGGAGTGAAGAACACAGTGGCCCTTATAAACATTAGGTTATGAAGATTTCTTTGGCATTTCCACTTTAACGGACAGCGATACCAGACAGAGACAGAAAAGTTGGGAACATAGACAGTGACATGCAACATGAAGCCAAGACCAGAGCCTAGGCTGCAGAACATGTCGACTATATTTTAATATTTATGCTGACTTTTGGTTTGGCAAATTGAAACATAAATCATGGGTTGCTTCTAAAGTATTTTAAAAACTTTGTGATGCAATATTATATAATAGAAATCATTCAAAATTATGGAGGAAATAATTGATTCTCTATTAAATATATTCTTTTCTCACATTATTCAGGGTAATCCTTCAGTTCACTGTGCATAGTAAACTGCTGCTGACAGGGTAAAAAAGCTAAAGGAGAAAGTTTTGTTGTGCTCATCTAACATCTCTAAAAAAGTAAGGCACATGTACAAGCAGGATTTTACGCAACTCCAGCAGGAGTTATATGATCGTCCATCCTGCACATGCACCAAATGAGGGCTTTTATGGTAGTAATATATCATGTTTGACAGTTTCACTAAACAAAGGTTTTAGCATGAAAAATATTCAGAATTTTTCAGCAAGAAAGGTGGAATACATTTCCCTTCAACAATATAAGCAGAATCTTGAAGAAGAAAAAAAAAAACTCAAGTTCTTTAATGCAAACTTTAATTAATTTTATACAGTCACATTCACGCTAAGTCCTCAAACCCTCTGTCTCATCCCAAAGCCTTAAGTGGTTTTGACAAGTAAGTTTCTATGTGAATCATCACTTATTGCACTAAACTCAAAAGATTTTAAGACAATTTTAAGACAAAATCTTGATGATGCAATCCCCTAAAGATCACAACACATGGCCTTGTGCTCAACTGTCAGTTCATCCATGAAACAACTACAGCTGCCAGGCATACACACACACACACACACACACTCTGTCACAATACCACAAAACATATGCTTTTTGGAGGCTTAAGAACATCATGTTTCAGGAGACATACCAGAATTTCGCAACTGCCGATTTGTACCAAGACCACAGTGTGTTACATAACAGCACGACAGTTACATGTGATAGTACATAGCATAGTATAATTACATGTTTAGTAAAGAAAAAGTTGTTCCTTGTTTTGGGAATACACCAAATATTACTGTAAAGCACTTCAACATATTCCTTAACAAAACAACAACACTTGTTTCTTGTTAAGTAACTTATGTTAAACATTGTAATCACGGTCAAGTCAAAGACTTTGGCAAGATCCCAGCCCACTCTCTTCTATATGAACACATTCATACATGCAACCACAAAAAAAAATAATAAATGGCTCACGTGTCACATACGAGTGCACCGGGTTCAGTTTGCTCGGGGAAAGGTGTGTATAAATAAACCAAGGAGTGGTTCTCTACTGACATAGACTTTTAGGCAAAGACCAAGTTAGGGAATTAGTGAAATAGCAAAAGAAATATGAAAGTGACTGTCATTATCTGAAGTTACAGAATGTCAAGGAGAAAATAAACAGTGCATGTTGAAAGTAGAGTACATGCATTTACAGTGAAATTGACAGACTTGCCTTGGTTTTTTGTTACGGAGCAGATATGGGGGGAATTTTGTCTCAATTTTCCTGCCTTAAGTGTGGCTTTGTTTGGGGAGGATTATGTCTTCTTTCCAAAAGAGTGTCACATTGGTATATGTGATAATGACCTATGAAAACATCAGCCTCAGTGTCATGCAATAAGCTCCTGTGTTGCATCTGCAAACAATGAGCAGATGTAGTTCATTAAAAGCCCCGTGTTCCTTCTGGTCTTGTTTGAGTAGATTAGAAAATTAGCCGCCAGTCGCTCATCCGACACTCAATTGTCACTGTCTACTTTCAGACTTGAATGCACGGAAAGCAGGAAACTAAGCAATGTGCGTCCGCCTACTAGACTACAGCTGACAACAAACAAGCCAAAAATGAATAAAAGGGTCTAAAAGTGAAGTGATGAAGCTGAACAGCAGATGAGCGACATAGTAATGTAACCTAAAGTCATTAAGATTGGTGCAATGTTAAGTTGAAGGTAAATCTGTTAATTCAGTCAATTACAGACCTTGCTTAACTTGTGCGAATGCGCCGTAATAATAACCTCGGTCGCAACCAGACTTGCTGTGGTCTCAACAATGACAAAAATGTCATTGTTGCGGCCCTAGGAAATGTCATGAATTCCTGGGGTGACTGAAGTTGTTAGCGGTGTGTAGCACAGTTATATTGTTGTCATAGAGACCTTGTGAAAGTCCATAATAGCAGCGACTTGTCATTAGTAAAGCACTACGGCGCAGCTGTAGCCAAATCAGGGGGTGGGACTTAGGCAATGCTCACAGCTGCAAAGTTAGAAAGAGCAACTTAATTCGTTTAATATATTTGTTGTAATGGTGTCAAATGTTGCACTACAATCCACCGTAGTGGAAAGTCACCCTCCAAATTTTGGACCATTTGGTGTAGTTATGTTGGTGTTAGGTGTACCACAGACAAACAGGAAACACTACAGACAGAGATTTGTTGAATTATAGATAGAAGATACTGCTGTACTATGCAGTTCCAGCATTCATAGTGTTATTTCCCACCCTCTTTCATCAAATGCTCATATTTATAAACCCCAAGATACTAAAGTCCTCAGGAGTTTTTTTTCACTGCTATGAATATGAATTAGCTGGCATATAAGTTTAAATGAAGTAACATTCTGCAGCACAGGAATACCAAGTTATTTGATTGGCCATTTTCCTAAAAAGAGCATAACACACCTAATAACATGCAGCATTTTTGCTAAAGCTACAGCTGTTCCAAATCAATATCATATTCCATCATCCCAACATGAACTACATGTTTACAAATAACTGTTGAAGATGTAGATCACTAGTTTATTGGACAACATTGCCCCCTGGTGAAAATTCATGCTGCTGGTACCAAGACTTTTAGTTGTGATGTTCAGGAGGGAGTAAGAGAAAAAAAAATGAGGGAGAAGGGGGAATAAATTCCATCAAGTCACGGATTCGAATCCAGACCAGGACAAAAACAAATACATAGTTATCTTTTTACTTGCTGTTTAACAATCAAGTATTTATCTTTTATAACGTGTTTAAAGTTATTCTTACTATTTGTCAATTGAAAAGATTGATATTATAAATGGGGCAGCACAGTGGTGCAGTGGTTGGCATTCATGCCTCAAAACAAGAAGGACCCTGGTTTGATTCCCACACCAGACCTTTCTGTGTGGAGTTTGCATGTTTTCCCCGTGTCTGCATGAGTTTTCTCCAGGTACTGCGGTTTTCTCCCACCATCCAAACACATGCACTGATAGGTTAATTGGTTAATCTAAATTGCTCATAGGTGTGAATGTGAGAGTGATTGTCTATATATGTTCAGCCCTGAGATGAACTGGAGACTCCTACTGGGTGTACCCCGCCTTCACCCGTTGTAGCTGGATTAGGCCCCCAGTGACCCCTGGGATCCTAGTGAGGATGAAGCCGGTTCAGATGACGAGATGAGACGATATTATAAGTTCTTCAAGGACTAAGTGTAAATGAACACGATACATTATCAACTTCACAAATAAGTAACACTAACATTAATTTAGATATTTTACATATGATATTCTTTATTTATTGACAATGACAAATTATTACAAATAAATATTTATCAATAAGATTTAATGACCCTGTGGACCAATTATTAACACTAAATATTAATAAACAATTATTTAGATTAAAAGTTAAAGACTGACCTCTAAATGAACACAACACAACAGTATCAAATGCACAAAAAAATACATTTAACCAATATAAATATAAACATTTAAGATAACATATATAAATTAATATAAGACAGCAGTATCAGCAGTAGCACAAAAATATATTCATTAACACAAACGATTTAAGATAAGAAATAGAATATTAACTGACGTTGACTAATTATTAACACAAACATATTAACCAGATTCTGATTAGCACTAAATATTATTAACAATTATTTACATAAATAGTTAAATACTACAATACAGCTTTTTTTTTTTTTTTTTTACAAAACACAGTATCAAATGCACAAAAAATAAATGTATTAACAAATATGAATGTAAAAATAGAAGATAACATATCATATAAATGAATACAACACAGCAGTATATATTGCATAAAATTAGAGACTAATGGTAAACACCTCTAATTCAGCTTTCCCAATCCTTTCCAGTAATTCCACTTTTGTGACTTTCTCAGTGTTTGGACAAAATATTTTACCTTTGTATTGACTGTGGTGTGTTTCACCAGTATGGTGTAAGATAGCTGTCAATAGATTTGGATGCACAGACTGGATCCCCCTACGTATTTGTCAAACTTTACAAGTATGACTTCAATAATTACAAGTACGACTTACAGCTAGCCTACAACACAAAATGTCAAAATATGTCATCACCGCATCCACAGGCATTACTTGTTGAGAAAAGAAACATCGATCAGGCCCTAAGGTGAACCCTGACACAAAATCAACTGAACAACCCGATCTGTCTCAGAATACAATGCCACTGAAATGATATCCACTGATTTGATTTAAAAACTCTTCTGAGGCTATTCTGGTGTTTACAGATGCATTTTTTAAATACATGACAGCAGTGGGAGGTCTGACTGTCTCTTCGAGCAGCCCCGGATTTAGAATTAGGTACTTGGTGGGGCAGGAGAATTGCTAGGGGGAGAACTTCTCAACTGCACTATAAGGCATTATGTTTAAATCCCCCAAACTCCACTTATCACTGTACATTATACATTTGTATATGTGTCATGTCACTTTATCTATATTTATCTGTCTATCACATTAGTTTATATATATATATATATATATATATATATATATATATATATATATATATATATATATATATATATATATATATTGTATTTTTTTTTCTCCCTTTACTTCTTTGTGTCTTTTTTGTTCCTTATGTGACTTGTAGCCTAGCATGGCTCATTAATTACAACATCAGTCATCTGGTTTTCTGTGCAAAAGCCCTCACAAATTCATCCATATTCAACCCTTTTGCTGTGGCCTTTCTTTTTGTGTTTTATTCTCGCACGTCTCAGTACCACAAACAGATCATCTTAGTACAAAAAAGTAAAAGGGAAAAAACAATATCAGCTTATCGACATAATCATCATTCTGTCATAAGGTACAAAAAACTATGTGCCTTGATTGCTGCGCACATGTCAACTGAACAGAACGTCCCTCACTCCAAATTATAGGCATCCCATAGAAACCCACTAACCAGTCAAAACTCAGCACCAACAACACAGGTCTAAATCTGCACATCCAAATTATAAATAGTTCAAAACATCACCAAACATTCTTCAGACTCATTCAAACTCAAAAATATTCATCAAAATTACTTTCCATCATTTGGCTCTAACACTAGCATTAGCATTAGCAGCAGCAGAGCCACTGTCACTCCGAGGTTTAGCAACCAGATATCTACGTATATGAGCATGTGTCCACAGGATGAGTTTTAGAAAATGCTTTCTCCCAGCGAGCATGCGTTGTTGCTAAGTTACACAAAAGTCACGCACTTCCGTGTTTGTATGTGTAAACATTAACACCTTCCTTGTTATCAGCATAAAAAACTACTTAAAATAGTAAATAGCCTATACGTACCAGGGAGAACAACTGACCCCGCAACATCTCTCCATGCCTTCGCTTTTAACTCCGAGTAGTGATACCCCTTCAGTGACAGGTCATGTCTGAAATCGCTAATATCAACCACTCAGCTGGTCCAAATACACCACCATTATTTACATTATTTGATTATAATTGTCCCGCCTCCTCCTTGCTTTTGATGGTCTCTCTCAGCATTTTTTAGTGCTGAAGGCACTCGGGTAATGTATCGATCTTGACGCCGTTTTGTATTGAAAGTTGGTGTCAACAGCCTAAAAACATCCTGTTGACACGGGCCCTATTGACCGAAATACGACCAAAACGTAAACGATAAAGAGTTGAAACAGTGAACGACTGAACGCGCACAACCACTAAAAACTAAAACTAAAAATTCCTCCCTTTCTATATTCTCAACCAGGGTCCGTACTCTTTGAAATCAAAGGAGAGAGTTAGAGGTTGGCTGCTTGTTGCGAACCGCCCACAAATGATCGAGTACATTCGTTGCAGCAGATTGAGAGTGTCTGAGCGATCCCTTTTTATTTTATTTATTTATTTTAAGTAAATGAAGATTAAAATTTGGTGAATCATACGGGGTTATTTGACGAGGGTGGGGAAAGAACAACCCTTTTCTTTCTTTTTCTTTCCAGTGGTATGATTAACAACTGCATTAACATTAAGACTAGCATTAGCACTAGCATTAAGACTAGCATTAGCACTAGCATTAGCAGCAGCAGCAGACCCACTGTCACTCGGAGGTTTAGCAACCAGAAATCTAAGCTTATGGGCCTGGGTCCACAGGATGAATTTTTAGATAATGCTTTCTCCCAGTGAACATTTGTTGTTCCTAAATTACACAAACGTCACGCACTTCCGTGTTAGATCCATTGTATGTGTAAACATTAACACCTTCCTTGTTATCAGCAACAAACAAAACTACTTAAAAACAGTAAATAGCCTATACGTACCGGGAAGCCCAACTGATGCCGCAACATCTTTCCATGCCTTCGCTTTTAACTCCAAGCAGTGATGCCCCCTTCAGTGACAGGTGGTAAATAGCGGGTTTGGACATTTCCCTCCACTGTTACCGATGTGTTAACATTAATTACCCAGATACATGTTAGTTTAGACTTGTTTTCGTTGCTCTGTATACATCAGATTGTTCGTTGTTCTGATTGGTCAACACGTTGACCTATTACGTGTATTGCAGTTTGAAAGACAGCCGTTGGTCCCACCTGTACAATTAAACTCAGCCTATGGATCGTCTCCAGACTATGAATTCACGTCATAATCGGGTTTGCCAGGCTAACCAATCAGCATTTTTTGGCCCGATCACTGATACTGATCACCAAAAAATGTTATCTGCCGATTGCCGATCACTAAACGATCACGGAAGGTATGTAAAATTTCCACACCTTTCATCTGGCAGAGGGTGCATCATTTATACAAATAAAACTATCTATTCTTTAACTATATTTTCAAAAGTACAGAAACTGTCCAGACGAGATGCACCCGTTATGTAGCGTGTTTGCCAGTTTAAAAATGATCGCTAGTAATTTACGTCACCATTTGATTGGCATGTTTTTCCAGTCGCCGATCAGGCTATTTTTAGGCAATCAACATTACTGCAAATATGATACCTATGTTTGCAAAATCCACACTGACCTGAGTGTCACATGCCACTCATGTGCATGAATTCACACACACACACACACACACACACACACACACACACACACACACACACACACGCACGCACATACGCACGCACGCGCACACACGTTCTTCATGTAGAGTGTGTTCATTGGTTTTAGATTTTTTACATTACATGTTTTTTGTAATACATTTTCAGTGCCTATTTGTATTGTCAGTCCGGTTATTTTTAGGTCTATTTCTATAAATTCACTACTTTGAGGCATTGCTCACAGTTAAATTATGTTGAATAAAAATGTGGTGGTGGATTTTTTTTTTGTTTGCTAATTTAAGAGCAGTTCAAAGACACCGGGGACACTAAAGTAAGGGGCACGGCATGAACACGCCCGGATGGTGAAACCAACGTTTACTGTTCAGGGTGTAAATTAATGTATTCTGGTAAAAATATGAAGTTAGCTCTTATCTGCATTTGGTGTTTTTATAATGCCATATACTCAACAACTGTCATGTTCATGAGTGTGAAACTGAGTATTATCGTTGTTGCTGATCCAAGGATAATATTTAGAAGACAGTGAAAACCTGCCATGTTTGGAAAAGATGGAAAAAAAAGGTGCACCTTGTTACCGAAACCCAGGATCGAACCAGGAACCTTTAGATCTTGAGTCTAATGCTCTCTCACCTCCGTCAGAGATAAAAGTGGCTCATTCAACTGCCGAAACCCGGGATCGAACCAGGGACCTTTAGATCTTCAGTCTAACGCTCTCCCAACTGAGCTATTTCGGCGCCATGAAGTCCAATTTGACGCTATTTTTTTTTATATGTTCTTAATTTACATTGTATTTAGGACATACCGTTTAAAAATGGTCTTAATTGTGCTCCCGAGTCTCAACAATTAAGCCAAATATACTTGACTTAGTCTACAAGCGAGCTAACAATACGCAAAATGCCATTGCTAATATAACATCGGTGCCAACATACCCTAGTTAGACGTGAGCTTTTGAAGGAAATAAAATACAAATAAATTGCACATTTATTAGATTGATCATTTGTCGGTACCAAGGCAGCGTTGTTGTAACAAACTCAGTTACTTATGTCTGAAGCAGTTCTGCCGATGGGACAGAAGATGGCGCCATTGGAATGCATAAACTCTACTTATACTCTATTAAAATGATTACAGTGGCAATGTCAAAACACAGACTTATTTTCTATTTGACTTTGCTGGAGAGAAAAAAAAAGTGTTTTACCTTTAAATAAGCTTTGTATTGTGTATTGGGATCAAACATATTTTCTATTTACATTTTACATTGACCAGATGTGACTTTTACAAAATTGCACAAAAAAAATCTAATTGATTCCGTAACACTAAAATCTAACATTGGTTATGACAAAAGACCTCTACAAGAACCAGGAAAAGCAATAACATACTGTTAAAGCAGCTGGAAGTCTACTCTGCCTTACTCCTCTCCATCATATTGTTGTGGTATGTGGTGAAGCCATTTGTCAAAGTCGTTGCTAATTGAAAACTTAGCCATCAATCACAAAAAGGGGCAGACTTTGGATTGACTACTAGTTGGTGGTTGCATGACCTGGGTGTTTCCTAGATAGCATTAAACTATGAAAACATTTTCCCATGTGACATGGAGGAACATTACAGCAGAACCATGAGGCAAAAACAAAAACAGTACATCTTGATAATCTTATCATTTTCTACTTAGTGTTTATTTTTCTCTTTTTTCTGGCAGGGATCTGCAGTGATGCAATGCTTTTTCTTTATTAGTCATGATGTCCCAATGCCAGCTTCAATCCCTCCCTTCCCCTCTTCTCTCCCTTCATATACTGCTTCTCTTTTTCATTCCCCGTCTTTCTCACTCCATCTCTCTCACATTTTTGTTCCTCAGTCGTCCCCCAAGGTGACTTTCCTTCCTTCACAGACACTGCAGCTGTTCCTTGGCTTTGTTCTGGAAGGCCTCAGCGTGGATACGAGACAAAATGCAAACTGGTATAATATAGAGGAGCATCAAGGGAGGAGATGGGGGAATGGAAAAGATGGGGGCTGATGAGATTATCAAGTAGAAAGACAGAATCCTCAGTGTTTATTCCATAAAAAGAGGGGGAAAAGCATTACGATGACAATAGTCTCATTCACACAGATTTTACAGCTAAAATTAAAACTCAAGTGTCCTCATCAAAAGATAGCACAGCCTCAATTGTTGCTTACCTCAGTTGTATCTTCATTATTATTGGTGATTAGCACAGTTGTCACATCACAGTGAGGCATAGTGAGGGTTCACCATAGTCAGCACTAAATGCTGCAAGTATCTGGGACGGAGTTTCTATATTTAGGGATCAGAGAAATAAGAGTGGAGACAGGAGATGTAAAAAGGGAGGGACAGCTGTAAAAAGAGAGACAGATACAGACAGTATGGTCCAAAGAAAAAGGATACAGGAATTTAAACGTCACTATGACATGGGTGAATTCAAGCAGTTTCCTTTAAAAAAAAGTATAAATACAGCTCCATTTGTGATGAATGCCAGCAAAATTTTCTGTTAAAAATTACAGAAGCATAAGTGTGTTGGTGATCATATGTGATGTGAATTCTCATATGTGTATAATGAATTTTGTATTCCTTCTTAGTCTTTATCCCTTTCTTTAATTTCCTTTCCGTTGAGTGTCTAAAAACTCCAGCTATATGGCTATTGTTTCAAATATTGTAACAAATCAAACAGATCTATGTTAGTTTCATTTGTAACAAGGTAGAAACCCCAAACAAGAATTGCTCTCTCTCCCAGCAGGTACAAAAATCAATATCTCAAAAACACCAACCGTGGACAATCAATACTTTTAACATGACATGTGTATGAATGGACACAGTGAAGGTAGATATATCACTTCTTAGATAGATCACCTTTTTAATAATACAGATTCTGTTCTGTTCTATACAATAACACATAATATAAATCTTATACAATACTAATATTTCTCTATACACGTGATCATAAATGTACATTACAGTGTACACACATATAGTATTAACACAAATACAATTACATGTATCATCTCTTTACAGTAGCTTTTCAACTCACTTAGAGTTAATCACAATGGCTGATTTTCTGTCCGGCAGATGATTGTGACCAAATAAAAGGTTTTCTGACTAAAACCCAAAGCAAACATTTCAATATTTACATCCCTGAAAAATGTACATGAACACACAAGATTTCTTGTCTTCTGTCTGGCTCACAAATAGTGTAAAAGGATTGAGAATGAAGGAGGAGATAGCCCAAAGGTTGTGGAGCTCTTCAAGACATGAGCCCATACAAAGTTTAAAGTGTAGTATTCAACCTACTTAATGACGTAACTCTTAACTTACTGTAACAACCACACTACAACAGCTGGTTTATTGTTTTATATCCAGCACATGTTGAAATGACACCTGAAGCCCTGAGGAGAAGGAGAGATGCAGATCATATTGAAACATGTCCAGGCCTCAGTAGAGAAGCTGACAGAGCTCTGTCTGCCTCTGCACTCCTTCTAAGTGAAGTCCAAAAGCAGTGACTCTGCCCCCCAGATAAACACACAGCTAACATGGATGGGAGTCCATTATCAGCAGCTGTTATTATTTAAGATGTGTCTTGTTAATATATTAGTTTACCTGCAGTGACAACAGAGACGGCTCCAGTGGTGTTTTCACAAAAAATTGCCCTTTGATTTCCATTTTAAAACTCAAGTGATACAATTTCAGAAGTATTACAGTGGCCTGTCATATACACATAGTTACAGTTGCTCCACATAATTTGCTTTTATATTATGCCTAATGGCTTCTTGCTGTTAAATTAGAACATTAAGTCCCCTGTCTTCTCTCTTCCCTCTGTAATCTAAACGACAAATATAAATCCAACCTTTCATTGTTCTCATCCTAGGGGTCATTGCTTTGCTCATGAATTATTGCACATATTCAAAGACACACAAGCTCATTTGTTCATTACACAACCACACACACAAACACACATGCATACATGCACACGTGCAAGCATACAAATACAATCACACAAATGCCCACATCTCCATCATCATGACTGTTATTGTTAATGAACTGTTTTCAAAAACAAACAAAAGAAAAACATGCCTTTTGGTTTCAACTTGCAAATATTCTGTAAAAGCACAAATATAGTGCTAGTGTGAAATTAAATCTAAACATCTTTTTCTGGTAGTTTTACATGAGTGTGTAAACATTGTATCTGAATGTGTGCACTTACCATCTACCTTTTAAACCACTGTGCAAACTCCTTCAATCTGATACATTGTTGTAAACATACACCGGGACATTCAGCACCACTGAAATATCAATAACTTAATTAAGGCATGAAATAAATTAAGGAAAGGAAAAAAAAAACTAATAATTTTTTCTCACTGAGAGTATCTGTGCAGGTAGATATTGGTGTGCTTTCACAGATAATGCGTAAATGCAGATCAATGTGCATCAAGTGTATATTCATATGTGTGTGGAGCATTGGGGTTGTGTGTCTGTCTATCTGTGCATTAGTACATACACATGCAAGTTAAAAAGTGCACACAGGTGCAATAATGTATGCTGTTATCTTACCCTTCCCCTATGACTGGGGTGCACACTAGTATTTTCAGCAATATTACTGTAGCACATTACTGTTACAGTAATGTGTGTCCAGTGTTGCCAGTGGAATGCAATGGTTGCTTAATCAGTGAGGAAGTGAACTAATCAGGGTCAGTGTGAGGAGAGCCAACAGTGCTCTAATGAGAGCTTGGTACTCACCTGTCTCCAAATCTGCATGGAACCAGAGGCCATAGCATTAACCCTGGCCTTTGTAAACTATCTGCTCTCATTTTCTTCTCGCCTTTGTCAGAATATACATGGAGTATATTCATACATCTATATTTTCTTGGAAATTGAAATATGCAAACACTTCACATCTCTCTCACACACAAACGCACTCACACATGCCCTATAAACCAGCCTCATTCCCTCACGGCCTCTGTGAGGCATCGGTCAGTGCCATCACTGGCCTCTACCCGTGGCTTGCGACTCTTCCTCTGGCCTCCACCCTCTACCCAAGAGTTATGAATTACTGTCCCCCCACTTGGGGCAGGGTCCACTTGAAGAAGAGATACAACTCTTTTCTTGACACGTGTTTTGAGGGCACGCCGCAGCTTTTGTCTGGTGAAAGCATAGAGCAGAGGATGAAATATTGTGGTTCCATAAGCCATTGCCAAAAAGCAGAGTCGGAGCCTCACCAGGCCATCACTGGGACCCAGACACAGGATCAAAACATTGACTGCTGACAGAGGGGCCCAGCAGCCCAGGAAGGTGGATATGATGATGAGGGACATTTTTAGGACACGCCGTTGACGTTCTCTGCGATCTCTATGTCTACGCACTGCCCGTCTTAAAGCGATGATTGCAGAAACTGAGGCCTGTACACCCATGGAGGAGGCAGGCAAAGGTGAGGTGGCATGGGGCTGTGTTGAGGCTGAACCTGGGGTTGGGGAAGCTGGGGTAGCTGGTGTGGTGGCAATGGGAGTGGTAGCAGCAGTACTAACAGTGGTTACAGTTGCTCCACTGTCAGACATTCCCTGGGGCATGGAGGATAGTGGTGGGGGAGATGTTGGGGTGGGTGAAGGAATGAGGGGTGGATGGGTAGTGTGCTGGCTCTGGTTGGAGGATGGTCCTTCGGTGGGTAAACTGAGATCCTTCCTCCTCTGTCTCCTGCAGCGTATCCTGCAGGTAGAGTCCTTTGTACGTGTGCCCCTCATCATGTGGGTGCCAATGCGAATGTTGAGCGCTTGCAGGATCCTGGAGTAGGTGAACAACATGACAGCCACAGCAATGAAGAAACAGGGCACTTGTAGTAACAAGTGATAATACATCGCCATGCCTGTGTAATAGCCTTGTCCGCCTACACACAACAGTGTCCGGTTCTGCCATGCAGGAGGAAGGTGGGTGGATTGGGAAGTTGGATGAACAGTGGGTATAGAGGAAGCAGAAATGGAGGAAGGAGAGATGGAGGAGAAAACAGGGGAGTGACCAGTGGTGAGCTCAGAGTCATTGTTCTGCCTTTCCAGCTCTTCATCTTCACCATCCTCAACTCTTGAGGAGAAGAAGTCACCCTCAAGAAAGGGCAGAAAGAAGACTGCCAGAGACACTGCCCACACTGCTGCCAATAGTAGTCCTGCCCGCCGTGGAGTCAGAAGACGACTGGCTGGACGCACTGAGATGTCGTATCGATCCAAACTGATGACCAGCACATTAACTGCAGTGGCCACACTGGTGAAAGTGACACAAGCCTCATGAAAGCAGCAGAGTGTGGCCAGGCTGCTGACTCCACTGCCATTAGCTGGTACTAGGATAACAGCCACAGTCAGAGGCAAACACAGCACACAGACCAGTATGTCCAACACATGGAGGTTTACTGTGACCAGGTTACTGACTGAGTCCACCAGGTTGGATTGAGCACAGTAGAGCACAAGTACAGTCAGGTTGCTGCTGAATCCCAACACCAGCTCCAGCATCAGCACAGTGGTCAAAGACACCTGGAAGCCTAGGGGGTAGGGAGTGCTCCAGCCCTCCTCCACCCCAACTCCACCACCTCCATCCAGGCTTACCCCCTGACCGTCGCTGGTCTCCAGGAGGTCACGATAGCCTTCGGTCTCCATTGACACCACCACAATCTGTCACACATAGCAACAGCAGCCGCCACACCTGACCATGCTTTGTGTCTTCTTTTCCCCTGGCTCAAATGAGACCAAAGCGAGGATAATGGTTAGCTCTGTAGGTGATTCTGTGAAAAAGAGAAAAAAAAGAGATAGACAAAAATGACATAGAGAAAGTGATCTTGACAGTGAGCTGGTGTCCTGCTGCAAGCTGATGCTGATGACCCATGATTCTCTAGGCTCAGGCAGATTGACAACATGCTCGCACAGACAATAGCAATGGTTCAGAAAGAAATTTGAGCAGGGTGTCCCTTGGTGGAGTATTAAGCAGGGATTTAGTAGAGAATTGCTTCGACAGTCAGAATTCAACACACTAATTGGGAATATTCCCTGACTGCTTACATTTCATGTACTGCACTGAATTCTGTTATAAAGATGAAACCATGCTTCTCAGGAGGTTGAGTGGGTGGATGTTTGATTCATTCTTATGCAACATACATAAAATGGGTCAGAAAATAAGCTTCCTGTGTAAAGAATGTGAAAATATACAGAAGTCAAATGATGTTGTGTTAAAAAATTAGTGAGCATATACAGGTTCCTCTCTGAAGAAGATCTACCGTGATCTACAGTAAGTTGCTTGACAATTCTAGTAAACATAACATCTGTATTCTTGTCTTGTGTCTTGTTTATTTCAAAATGCAGAATAGATTTGTCAACTTAACCCTTGAAGGAGAGAGGTATCAACAACATTGGCTGGTAGGGACCCTGCAGTACGTGTCAACACTGCAGACCCCCGACTGAGGGTGGCAGCAGTTAATAGTTCTCACAGGGAGATGTAATGAAGACAAATGGATCAATGATCCGCAGACAGTGGCACATAAACAATGCTATCAGTGAAACAGCAGCTTCCCTGGCATCTTCTCTCCACACCCCCACTTTCTCCTCTGCTTTTCCTACATCCCTCACATTGATACTCACTCTGCTCCTTTTGCAGTTTAGTGGGTGAGACAGACTACTTTGCATGTAGAACATGCCGTTTGTGGCCGGTTCCTCTCCTGTGCATGAGAATTATATAAAATGTGAGTTAATGTGTTAAGACCCCTTGTCAATATGCAGTGAAAACATATCCATTCCCTCTTCTTCTGACTGAAGATGAGCTACAGGTGGCATGTCACATGCAGCGCTGACCCAGCATTTACTGTCAACCTTTCCTCTTCCACTGCTTTTGTTGTCACCCCTTGGTTTGCCCTTTTCTCTTAGTATTATTTCACAGTTTTTCCTGCCATTTGTCATGTGGAAAGAACCTGCAGGCAGAACAGAACTCTGTGTGGAACAGTGGTCTATCTTAATCCACTAATGGGTTCCATGGGGTTTGCGGTGTTGCTGGAACATTGATTTAAAGCATCATCGATTTGCCAATTTAACAAGCCTGAGGCAAGGGAGCACACAAACACACTCACTATCTCTTCCTCTCACAGGTACCTGTGGTCTCGTTTTGAATCCTGCATAAAATAACTTTGAATTCATTTTATCCCTGTTTATCATATCTATTGCCATTTAAAACAACTGTTAACCACATAGACATACTCAAACACAAGTCACGGTATCAAAAGATGCAGCCAAAGCCTGAGGTCTGCCTACACCTCAACTTTGTGCATAGTCTGTTTGTAATACTACTGCTCAATGACTTCAGTGAACTCAAAGGTCAAGGACCTTTTCAAGGTCCAGTACCATTTCCACTATGAGGAACTGACTCTACCTGACTATTCCTGGACATTGTTTCCATTACAGGATACTACTGACTTTAGAGGGACGCTATATGTAACTTCTGCAACGTCATCTTCAGAAAGAAAAGAAAAACAATGTGCGGGTCGATGTATAAATGACCCACAACCGACCGCTTTTTTAACTAACCCACCTGCGGCTCGGACCGCTATAAATGTATTTGAAAAGAAGGGACACGACCCGCTTCTCGACCCGCATTTTAAAAAATGTAATAAATGGTCTTTATGAACACCAAATAACCTTAGTCACTTACCTACATTTATTTCCGTGTTAAAATCCGATGTCATTTGGGTCGGCAACCTGTAAGATCCAAAGAGCCATTTGAACCCAGTTTCCACGGAAAAAACACTGGGAGCTGCTCATCATCTTTAAAAAGCTCAGTGAATGTGTCCCAAACCTTAACTTTTTTGTTTGTATGTCGGAGCTTCCACTCTCCCAACTTGACTTTCTCTTTCGCTCCCTCCATACCGTAGGATACTGATGACATTGTATGTCACCTTCACGGACATTCAGTTTATGAATGTTTGAATGTTTATCCCAAATGACAAACAACCCGACAGACCGCGACCCGAATATCATTAAAAAATATTTTTTAATGACCCGTAACTGTGGATGACCGCGGGAACCCGCTCATTTCGGGTCAGCCCGCGCATCACTGATACTGATCCATGATAACAGCTCACAAAAGGACAACAGTGAAATATCATCTCATCAACATCTTCCATTGTGGGCGTGTGCGCCAGTGATGCACGGGCTGACCCAAAGTGAGCATGTGCCCACGATCATCCGCAGTTACGGGTCATTAAAAAATATTTTTAATGATATTCGGGTGGCGGTCGGTCAGGTTGTTTGAGATAAACATTAAAATAACCTGGTGAATGCGGTTCATTAACTGAATGTCCGTGAAGGTGTCGCACAACGTCGTCAGTATCTTACAGTATGGAGGGAGCGAGAGAGAACGTCAAGTTGGGAGAGTGGAAGTGCCGGACACATACAAACAAAAAAGTAAGGTTGGGGAGACATTCACAGAGATTTTTAAAGATGATGAGCAGCTCCCAGTGTTTTCTTTTCCGTGGAAACTGGTTTCAAATGTCTCTTTGGATCTCACAGGTTGCTGACCCCAATGACATCGGATTTTATCACGGAAATAAATGCAGGTATGTGACTAAGATCATTTAATATTCATGAAGACCATTGATTAATTTTTTTTAAATGCGGTCCGAGCCGTTGGTGGGTTAGTTAAAAAAGCGGTCAGTTGCGGGTCAGTTATACATCGACCCACCCATCACTGGACATTTTGGAACATACTCGATATATTATACAAATAAACCAACCCTTAAAAGCAATGCCACTAAATATTAGAGTGAAATTTTCATTGACATCTAGCAGTGATTACCGCTAACTGCATCTTCACCACACAAACTCTCCCCCAGTGCAGTGGACAAAAAAAGAACATCAAAGACACTGGTTAGAGCCAATATTGCTTTTATTCATTCTGGGCTCTTAGAAGAAAATAACTCTAGTCCACACAGTAAGCCATTTTAATTCTGGATGCCACTTGTAATAAAATGATAAATGATAAAATGAAATGATACTAATGTTCACCTTTTCTGAAAAAAACATGGGAATTGGTCCTGTAGTTTTTGTCTAAAGTTGCTGACAGACAAACAAAAAAATAAACCAAAAACAAGTGGTGCCCGGCACAACACACCCCATCCCCCTTGCACACATTTTACCTGACATTCCCTATCTCTTATCATTGCAAAAACTTTTTTTTTGTGACTGTGACCTTTGACCTACAATCGCCAAATTTTAATGGGATCTATTCGGGACCACTTCGCACGTTTCTTAAAAATTTAATAGAAGATGGTATAGTAGTTTTTGCATAAAGCTGCCCACAAACAGACAGATAAACTAAAAAACAATACCCCCTTCACCTTCAGGGAGCGGGGTAACAATACTCTCACCTCCCCTTTGGGGAGGAAGCGTAATAAAATTTTATTCTAATTATTACATTGAAAACAAATTACTTCAGCTGACTGACATTATTGAAATATTGGAAATGGTCAAAAACTGAGTCAGAATACGTTTAGCAACATGCATGTTAACTTCTGAATTTATTTCAAACCAGCATAAAAACAAACAGGAAAATGTTGTATTGCTATTATAATGCAGAGGCCTGACTTGACCAGTGATTTAACATCAGGTTGTAATTTTTCTCTGCCCATAATTACAAGGGAACAATGTACACTGGTGAAATTAAATCAGCAAACAGAAGAGCTTTCAACAGTAGAAATGGAAGCTATTCTATTACCAAGTGATCTACAGTCAGTTCTGACACAGATGACTGCCTGCACTGTGTAGTGAACTGGTAAAAGACAAAGAACCACAGACAAAATTGTAGAAAACATCTGTGCTAGTATGTGGTTTGAGGCCAAGACAAAATGTCAGAAGCCTTTTATATGAACAGCGGTGACTCTGACCTGCGGGCAGGAAAAGTCACAATACTCTCCTTTTTATAGGGAGAGGAGAGAGGCAAATTAAAATGTGTCGACAGGTTGGTGAACTTTGCGAAGCTTCTCCCTAACAATCCCCAGCGTTTGAGGCTTTAACTGCAAATTGTAAACATTCAGGTTCATTTGAGGTTGTAGAGTCTTAAACATCTGTAACTGTGCAACTGAGAAACACACACCTCGGGGTGCCAGACTGCAGTGAAGGCTTTGCCAGTGCATTTCAGTCTTCTACATATGCTGGCTGTATTTTTGTTTGTTGCAGTGTGTATTTGTGAAAGTTGTGTCGAGCGTAAATAGCTAGAAACAAGGTGAAACTCCATCCAGCTTGTGATTGACAAGACAGACAGAAGAGAAAGGGGCAAAAGGAGAATGGGGCATGAAAAACTAAAATAGCTATTTTAAGAAATGACCCAAACAAGCAAGAAATCAAATCTGACAGGTTTTCTTTTCTTTCAGGCAGTTGTTCCTTTAGTAACTCATCTTGAAGGAAAATAGATAAACTATGATTCCTGACTCTGTATTTTCATCACAGTCCCTGCTCTCAGTTGTCAATTAACTGCTATATTTCCAACCATGTAAAGAAAAGTATGTGAGTATATGAATGTATGGAATTTAATAAATGACTTTCATTTACAGTTTTTGCTCCGACTGTACGATTCTTTTAAGTTTTATGCCTCACATACTGTTGATTTGTTTGCTTCCTTCCAAACAATAAAAACAGACTTGACTATAAAACTTCCTGTTGTAAGTTATTATTGATATTAGGTTGGAGATTATATGTCGTCAATTCTCTTTCCAAATTTAAGAGAGTAAATTGAAATGCAGTTCCTGTTGATCGTGTTACAGGTTGAGTTTCTCTCTTTCTTTGCCAACCTCTTCAAACACTAAATTAATACATACACATAAAATAATAATACCAATGTTTTAAGTTTTACTCCTTGCAACATATTGTCTGCCAGAGGCTAAATAATTTATATCCAACACATATACAAACAATGGCCATATTTGGCCCTAACAGCATTCATAACAAGGCATTTAATTTTATGCCTGTGAAATATGCAGACCGCACACACCGTATAAACACAGCAGAAGAATATGGATTTGTCTAGTAAGATTTTGTACAACATAAAATGAGGGAAAAACAAACACCAGCTTTTATTAAGTACATGCTATCTCTATGTTTTCAGCTATCCACTTAGAACAACTGATTTAAGCAGAAGTTCAGACTTGTGCAAATGGAAAATATGATGTCACAACTTTGCCTGCTGACTGCTTGCCTGCCTAAAGTAATTGCAAGGGGGAAAAAAACAAAGTGTGCATTTTTTTTTGTCAACCCAGTGCAATCAACACAGAGCAGCAGTAGCTCAGTTGGTGTCTCTATCAGGTTCAAGGTCATGAAGTAGTTGTGTCTATGTTTAATCAGACATCGTGTAATTAAAAACTATTAACATCAGTGGTGAGACTTTCTTTTCACAAAGCAGTCCTTGTTAGACTATTTTTTTTTGTTTGGTTGTAAAGTAAGAAAGGAAAAAAATGCATGCAAAGCTGGAATACTAAGTATTTTATAATCAATGTGCATTCAACCAGACTTATGACATATCTGCTCTTATTTGTTTGATCTAAAATGCATGCACATGCATTTACAAAAGATATGCCATACATCATAGAAAAAAAATCATCCTTCCAGGCCAGTGCGTCTGTCTAATGAGCAACATACACTTTCCTGGATGTGTCTGAAATCATGCAGAAACAGTTAATTAAATGTTGCCTTCTTGTCATGACTGCTGTCCTTAATTTTGCTCGGTGCAGAGGTCTTAACCTCCTGCTATTATTAAAAAAATAATAAAAGTGCTGATTCTGCGAAAGGCCTGAGGGCATGTTGTCACGTTTAGGTTAACAGAATCTCACATACAGAGCAAAACAAAGGACAATGGGCAAAAGTCAAAGAGGGAAGTTTTTGTTGGGAATTCAGCCATTAATCTATAGGTGATCAGTCCACATCTAAAGTAAACCAATTTAAGGAAGGTATACAAAAAGTGAGTGTAGGCAGAGCCAAAATTCAAAGGATAAAACCCAAGGACGAACAAAAACAATCTGGTGCAGAGGCATAGCAAACAAGGAAGTACAGTATATGTACACAAGGCTGAGTGGGATCAAACCCAGTGACAGATGAGTATACATACTATGGGAATTGCTGGGGGCAAGTAGTAGGTAGGTATGAAAGTAGGTGTGAAAAATCCAGAAATGGATGACACAGGATAGGAACAGAAACATCAGGATTGACAAGTGTTTTTTAAAAGGTATAGTGACCAATGGGATATTGCAAACTCTCCCATTGTCAGCTTATTCCTCTGCAATTTAGATGTGATAATGTGGTCAGTACACATGAGATTTCAGTTTGGCAGCTATTCAGATGAAAGCAGAGCCTGTGCCCTCTGTAAAACTTTTCATGCTCAGTTTGCATATTTCTGAGGGTGCAACCACTTTTCACAAAAGCAATTGTCTACTGAACCACTGAATCTCAACTGAGCAGTGACTTTTTAGTGTTTGCAGCTCAAGTGAGGAAAGTCCCAGTTGTAAATTAGATGCTACTGGAACCTGAAGCTGTTTACAATAGACTTCAATTCAGGCCCAAATGAGTAATCTAACATAATGGATTGTTTCTTAAACAGGCCATGTTGACTTCTACTAAGCATGCTGGATACACAATCTGGATGAATCTCCATAAACACACTGGATTGTTAGTCAGTCCTGTTAACAGCAATAAATATTATTAATATGTTTTGCAGCTTATTAATGTGGTTCACATTTGGCTGCTGGAAAATGTCCAGTACATCCCCAAGTTGCTGCATGATTGGGCCCAGCTTAAAATGTTGGTTCAACAAAGGGACATGCACAGCCAGACAAAAAAAGAATAATAAAAAACATACAAAAAGAGAGTATTCATCTACGTTAACCATTTTCTGGGCCTTTGCACCTTACTGTAGCTGTGGAGATAATATATATTTGATATGCAGTTGTGTTGTACTAGGAATTTTGTGGCTCCTGACAGTAGAGAATTTCCTTTGTTTCATCCTACATAGATTTTTTTTTTGTACTAGAAATGTCAGCACAAAATGGCAAGATTAAAAAGAAACCTTGGCTCTATGAATCTATGGGCTCCCTCTCCACTGAAAGATGACATTTAGGGAGGACAAGAAAAAGTGAGAGAACATCAGTTGGAAGCAAACAGGATGGTGATGGTGCATGCAGCAAGCTGACTCATGGCTGTCTTAGGTATTCCTAATGTCTGCAGTGAGACAATCGATCAAAGGCTTAATTTTCCCACTCAATTCATCCAGCAGCACTAACAGCAAGCAGCCACCAGCTGGGCAGCAGCATCCCTGGCAGGCTCCCAGCAGAGCAGCCTGGACAGTCCAGAACACAACCATTGCAGTGAGAGTGACAACATCCCACCCAATCTAACACTGTGAGTTTGTAATTGGGATAGTGTTTGAGGAAAATGCCAAAATGTGACTAATTATACACCAAATACTTTACATTTCCACATGCAAATTATATTGCACATATGAACTGAAAACATATACTGCATTTACAAACTGTAAATGATGCAACAAAGTTGAACAATTTCATATATTTACTGTGTAAAATTTTACTATGGGTTTTTTGTGTGCATTATAACATTACAGAGATGTATATATGTCATAATATGGATTGATTTACAGGGACACAGAGTATATATATATATTTTGCATTTCCATGTTTCCATATAGATGCTAAATGTTGGTCACAGTTGTTGACTTACATAACACAGAGAGGCTTAAGACAAATTCTTCATGTACACCCAAGTGGCACTTAATGCTGTAAAATTAAAAAGTGGATTATTATTACACTGCCAAGCTTACAAAAGACCCCCCCCCCGTGTAGTCCAGAATGTATCACTAACTGCCACCCACCCACCCAACCACCCACTACACAACCCACACGTCTCTGCACATGCTCTCTGCCCATATGCTCTCTGCAGATACACCAGAAGACAGATTGCAATCTGAGGTGAATGACATCTCATGTGCTTAAGAAAGTGCTGAATCCCATACGCACTTTTACTTGAGACAAGTTACGTGAGAGGGACAGCGGTAACAGGAGGGAAGATGAAAACAGGAGGCAGGTGGAAGGAGTGATGGATGGGAGGGATGTTTAGGGGTGTGCAGACAGATGCAGAGTTATGCACTAGCTGGAGGGGAATGTTTGTTCCCTGCTCACTACCTCTATCCATCTCTCTTTTGAATAGTCCCAGTTGCATCTCCCCATCTCCCCTCGTCTCCCCCCGTCTCCATCCATCTTACATCAGCACATGGCTCTTTGCTTTTACACTGTACAATATATGTGTGTTTTTCCCCTGAGATCATCTAAAAGGACTACGCTGTGATTTCAAATCTTCAAGTAGCACTTTATAATGCAACAGTGCACACAGTCCTTTCACAGGCTACTGTTTTATAACTAACAACTTGTTGGAGGTGAAATAAGTACGGATGAGTCCAGTCACTTTAATCATAGATTCCTGACAGGTTGAAACCATAACAGTCTAAAAGAAGCTATAGTAGGCTTGTTAATTATCACAGCTTGTAATCTATAGGAACAGCTCAGCAGAGAATGAAGGTCTTAGGTACTTCATAGCTCAGGTTCACAGGGTATGAAGCATCATTACCAAGTGACACCTAGTGTGATGACTTTTCTTCAGCTCCAGGATTCATTACAGACACTCCAGCCTATGTATCCTGCTTTCAGTTTGAATATTGTAAATCTGTAATTGTCTGTAATTTTGCAACTACATGCACCACCCATCAATAAGCACCAATCAAGGCTGCCATGTAGTCATGGTTCTATAAAACAAGGAGAAATCAAAAATACATTAAAGTCCATAATAAGCAAAACTGAGAAGAGCAATGAGGAACTGTTATGTAAATTAGGGCTTTTCATAGGTGTCCCTTGGTCCATTGAACAGAGTAACAATGATTAGTGATTACGATACTAAGACAATAAGACATGATAAAACATAAAGATGAAGTGATGTAACAGCTTTGAGAGTTTCGATCGTACCACTGATTACTCCTACGTTCCTTATGTGCTTTTAAGTGATTAGCTGTGATTAGGGACACTTCCCTTCATTTTGCCACTGAAACAGCAATTGTTATCAGGACTTAATGGATGGTCCAAATGCAGAAGAACTGATGTAGCGTTTGTGCTAAAAACTAGCTCGTATGGTGTTAGACTGTTGAAAATAAACACTAAATAACTGCAGTGCTAACTCTCTGGTCACTTCAGTGCTGGTCTGGTGAGACCTTTACACCATCAAACTAGCAGCTGTTTGTGTGATAACGGCCTCGGCTCTTTTCTTTGTCCAGTAAAAGCTTTGACCCGTGATCACATGCTTTAATTCACTAAACATATCCATTCACAAAGAGCAGACTGTAAAGCTTCCGATGTAGAGCCAAAATTTTATGAAATGTTCCTTATTTTTTTATGACATACAAATAACTTGGCTTCTACATGTTCATTGAGGATTACATTAACAAACTTCATTTTCAGTATCCTCTTTCCCATATGTGGAGAGATTTTCCAGTGTAGCCACATCCTTCTGCAGATATTAATGTGCTGATTGAAATGATACGGTAAATGGAAATAATTTACAGCAGTCTCACTCTCATCTCCACTGTTTATATCAAATGTGTCAACTAAGCTTTCAGTCAAAGATGCTGTGAAGATTTGTTTGATCACAGACAATGTGTATACAACTGATATGTCTTGTGTCATGTGCCATATGGCTGCTCCAGTACAACATTTTTTATTTTTTTTTTTAATTCCAGTAGAACTTTATTTTCAAATCAATCCTGTTAAGCTACATAATTTCTACATTTTGCACCCGATTGACTTTGCGGATCAATAACCACAGGCAGAGAGGACCAAAATATCGGGATCTAAACTCGTTTAAAGTGGATTCATGTTCAATGTTCACGGATGACCAGTTTTAACAGAGGAAAAGAGATGTTAAAGAGGTGGAAAAACTAAGGACATGATGTTGAGATGTAAAGAATGAAGGAATGATCAAGTACAAGGAAAAAAAAAAAGACTTTAGTGTTCTGTACCAGTTTAAAATGATTAAGCTATTTCACTGTAGAAGGCAATTAGAGCTCAATTAATGCCATTTATCTCTTCCAGACAGGACATCATTGGCCAAGAGAGGAGAGGAGAGGATGACTGCAGGCATCTGTACAATCAACCGATAAAGAAAGATAGAAGTCTAACCACAGGAGGGGGAAGACAACACACACAACCAAAATACATTCATTTTGTATACCAGGGTGGAAAAAATATTTAGAGGGGAAAACTAAATAAGGCACAAACTAAACACTTTCAGTGTCAAGTAAATCTTATTTACACTCCAGCTCTCCTGCCGGCTTCCATCAAATGTTGCAGATGTGTCAGCGGCTTGATGATACACCATAACATAGTACGTAATGGAAGAAGTAAGCAGGAAAGCAGCTGCATCCCTGTTAAATTACAGTTTGGTGGCCACGCTGAGTCTGTGAAGTCTTATACATGGGTTTTCTCTTTCATGTGCATCTGTCTCCCGCCTTCTGAGCCTATCTCTGCTTTGTCCTGCTTGCTACTCTCTGCTTTTCTAATGATTTATATTTCCATTCCTTCTCCCTGCTTACTTTCCACGTGTCTGTCATTTTTACTCCCTGCTTTTGTTCCATCTCACACTAAGATCTGTTTCACCTATAAAGTCTGCATGCACTCACACTCTTCCAGGGAGAGTGTCATTTACTATATTAGGTCAGGGAATGAAGCATAATGCACTTTTAGTTTTGTGCAAGTACGCTAACAAGAGAGATAAGAGCTGCATAAAACCTGAGCTACTCACCTGTGCATATGTTTTATAGGATGTCTCTTTGCTTTGGTGAGTTTAGTTTTATATATAAACATGCACCTACTTCTGTGAAATGCTGCTCAGGATGTGTATCTAGCAAATATAGACAGTTTTAATGTGTTAAATACAGTTGAGGGTTGCTGTTGCTGAAGGCTCACTCAACAGTTAAATGTTATTGTCTGGAGTTACTGCAGTGAGATTTTTGTACAGATTCAACATCTGCCATGGTTGTAAACAGTGTCAAAATAGAGACAAAATGAAAACAAATTACAGCAATTTGAACAATTATCAGTGGAAAATAAACTTGTAGAACTATTAGCTGCAAATATGGTAATGAAATATGGTAACTTTGTGTGTAAAATAATTATCACATAAGTCATCAATACAAAAACAGAGCACACAAACGGCACATACAGAAGCTTCAATAATTACAGCTCAATATAGAAAATAAGCTTATTTTGTTTGAATGTTGTGTGCTTTCTTCAGTAACCTGTTATGGCTGTTTTATTAAAATAAACTTTTCAGTCAACACATCACATCAGACCTACAGTACACCTTTAGTCTTCACGCTGAAAAACAATATGACAGCTTCCCGACAACTACGCTGCAGCGTCTAGCTATGGAGTGACACGTGTGGTGGAATATTTTCCCACCAGCAGCATCAAAGGTTCTCTATAAATACGTGCACAGACACAAACACATAATGACCCATATGCCAAGCAAACACAGGGGCTGCCACCATGAGAGTGAATGGAAATATGAAGATGTTCAAATGAGTGTGGAACTGGGATTCACAGCAGCCAGTGTTTATGGAAAAGAGAAAGAGACAAAGCTGTTAAACATACACACAGGCAGAAAACATCAGACACACTTGGCTTCTTATGACTGTTTTAATCTTCTGTATTTATATATTCTTAGTAATAAGTGTGGGCAAGTGTGGCATTTTTAGATAAATGGTGTAACATATGTATACTGTCTGCTTGGTACTTAGGGAGGAACTTTTCTGCATAAATATGTGCTGTATTGTGTTTCTATACAAATACCTCTTAAGTTGTATTAACCACATGTTTCAGTATTAATCCATAATGCAAGACTGCAAGATTATGACAAAATAAAGTCAAATCAATGCAATTAATCAATAAAGTATGTATCTGTGATTAAGGATATATCATTTATTGAAACATTTCTTTATTTTTTATATATAACTTTATCCACAAGTGTCTCAAAAAAGCCATGTCTTTTATTCATATGATAGTAGTCACAACTCCATATTGGCTGCAGTTTGACATTAAATTAATTGAGACCATATCCTGAACTGGATAGTGGTTGCTTTGCACCACTATCCAGCAGGGAGAAATCAATCATATAGGGCCACCCTTACACCACCCAGCCAACACATGTTCCCATTTCACTTCTCTTCAACAAGATAGGAAACAATTCTTATGGTGCACACAACAGGAAATGGACAGTAATGATTATTAGGGACTGCAACCCATTATTTCATGTAGGCCAATGCAAACAAGAAAACTTAAGGTAAACACAAAAGGACTGGTGGACCCTAAGAGCAGTCAAATGTACATAGAAGCAGTATTAGTATTTTTTTTTTGTAAATAAAAATAAATAAATAAATAAATAAAATAAAATAAAAATCTAGACATCTGGTAAACAGTCATAGGACGATTAATGAAATAAAAAAAGACTTGGAAATATGAGCTCAGTTGAAGAAATTGGTGTAATTAAAAATACTAAATGTCAAAACAGGAGTTGATGATCTGAGTTTAGTTAAAAAGGATCAAACGGGCCACATTGAAGCATGGCGCATCCATGTGACTGAAGCATATCAACAATCACCGCGGGACCCTGGAAAATGGGAGACTTAAAAGGATGTAGAACTGCTCGAATCTATGCATTGGCCTCTCTAGACAAACATGCATTCACCCCCCCCCCCCTTTTATTTTTATTTTCTTTCAGGTACAAGTGTCAGGTACACAGGACAAGAAAATCCAAATGGTTAAAAAAAAGGAAAGATTTTCCCTCGTGCATCTGACACTTGAAAATCAAAACATCAGATTATAAGTGTGGAGGTTGTTGACATGACCCTCATAAAGTGCTGCTCTGACAATGGTCGGGTTTGTTTTTGTCTTCTCCGGTTGGGATTGAAGACAGGTTTTGACTGTTGTCCCTCATATAAAACAACCCACCATTTCATTTTACAACACAAATATCTATGCAAAGAGCTCTCCATGTGAAAGCTTGGTTCCTTTACAAGTACAATACTGTTTATCACAGTTAAATCAGATTGAAATCTAGCATTTGTCAAAACATGGCATGAAAATATAGAAATGTGTCTTAAAAGAAGAAAGGTCCCATATGATAAAACTTACCAGTTTGATGAGAGGGAATTCCCTTTACATCCTACTGCAGGTGTCGGTGCGCTGCGCTATCACCAGCACTGGACCCCGATTCACTCCAGCGCTCCCCAGGACAGCCGGCTGTCAGCCAAAAACGTGACCAGAATAATCTGCCTCCGTTTTGTCATAAATATTACAGCGGGAGGAGGGGGGGGGGGGTGCTCCACGGCTGCAGACACAGCGCACAGCAGTGGCTGATACTCCTATTATTACTCTGTTTGGCCGTTTTTCTGGTCCATCTCCCATTCAACACGGTACCTTACACTTGTCCACTTTTACGCAGAGCACTTGTACAGCACCCCACGCACGGACCAGGACAAACGCTGATTATGCGCCAACCTCTCGTTTGAGCGCAGTCGCTCCATCCCAGCGACCAATACGGTGAGCTGCAAGCTGAAGGGGGAGGGAGAGGGGAGAGGGAGAGAGGCTCTGCTGGAAGGGGGAGGAGACACGGATGCGGGAGGAGTGGGGGGTTTGGAGTGTGTGCATGTGTGATGCACAAGGACGACCTGAGATTCCTCAAGGGTGAACGCTCCTCCGTAGTCATTCAACGAGATTTCCCAATTACTTGCGTCTCCTCTCTCTCTCTCTCTCTCTCTCTCTCTCTCTCTCTCTCTCTCTCTCTCTCTCTCTCCCCCTCTCTCTTTCTCTCTCTCTCTCAAAACATATTACACACACTTCACCTGATCTTCCTCAAAGGAAAATGACTCGATTCAGGCTTGACTTGATAATATCAGTTTCCCCAGACACTGGAACTGCAGGCTTTTGGAGGTTTCTGCCTATGCTTTGATGCACATTGAGGGCTGTACAGTGAGTCCTGAGCTCCTGTCAGACTGAAGTGTGAATTTCCAAGTGGCTACTTCATCACCAGAGAAAGATGAGGCAGCCAAAGGGTAGATTCATGATGCTTTTAGCTGTGTAAGGTACATGATTCCATCTGCTCACCCTCATGCTGAGCTGTGTGTGAGGGGGAAGGTTAGTGCCTGTTAAAATTGTGACCTTGGGCACACATGAAATAAGTTTCTGTCAGTGCAATTCTCGCAGACAGTTGTTTTACTGAGGGGTGTAAATTACTGTGCAAGTGAATAAGTGAGATAAACTGTGCAGAGGGAGATTTAGATAAAATGGTGTGAACACCTGGGGTTCCTGAGGAGAGCAAGGGCAGCTGATATCAACCACTCAATGTTTAGAAACTCCCTAGATACAATGAGTCCTCAAATATATATATATATATATATATATATATATATATATATATATATATATATATATATATATATATATATATATATATATATATATATATATATATAAATTATGACCTTATATGAATATATTAGTCATTCCCAGATGGATGTAGAACATTTGACACAAAATAATTAGCCATGGCACTTATACAGAAGCTGTTACACCTACAAGTGAAATTATCTGACCCTTTTATTCAAATAAATAGATTTGTTTAGATGACCTTAAACAAGAGACATTTAATGCATATAAAGCAATTTAAATCATTGCATCTACGCCTCCGCCTTCTCCCTAAAAGTGTTTATTAGATCAGAAAATCTGTACCATTGGTTTTTTTGATTTAGTATACTTTTTTATATCCTATTTTATTACTGAATTGTTGTATTTGAACTCAATCTAACATCACAGCTATTTTCTTATATTTGAGTTATTCAGGCATTTCAATCCACATTGAGTGTACAGAGCAGCAAAGAAAATGTGTATAAAGGAAGTACGGCGCAGAGTCTTTTAGAGGTTTTATATGGGAAAAACAGTTGAACATAATGATTTTTGTTGATCCTCGACATTGCACTAAACACCTCATGTTTACAGTTGAAAGATTTTAGTGCAGTTTTACTACACATTTGCTGCTGCCCCCCCCCCACACACACACACACACACAGTTTGCCCCCACCACTCTTATCACCACACTGTCTCTGTGGACAACTTTTCCCTTTTTACAGCACCACATGTTCGCAGGACACCGAGGCCTCCTTGCGAGACAGCAGTTACCTCTTTTTTTCCCCTGACAAACACAAAAACACAGTGATTTGCACTCGCTACTGATCTGAATCTCTTGTGAAAACAGTCACATACAAATGCAAAGCTTGCCCGTGATTAGAAGCATCTGCCAAACACCCACATACCATATGCCTGTGTCACTCAGCCAAAGAGAAATACAGAAAAAAATGTTCAACATGCACACAAAATACTCAAAAGCAAATCAAAACACACATAATATTGACAGACACATGGATAAATGAGCACATACAATCAGACAATACAGATGAGAGTACACAGACTGATAGCACCCTATTTCATTAGTGCCTTATTTTTGCTGGCACAAAATGATCTACTATTACATTCATGTTTTTTTTTGTAAGCCTTGCACCTCTTCACTGACCTCATGTATTTACTGATTTTCTATATTACCCAGAATGCCTTTCAGCTACATCGCAACAAGGGGCATGAACTTGTCACAAACAGCTGGAGGTTGAAGAGCTGCAACAAAAGCAGAGCATGAGTTTTACAGCTGAAGAAGCCCATATCTCTATTCCCTCCACTTTGCATTTCTTACTGCAAAATGACTTTAAAGCTATAGAAAAACCTGTCCCCTTCATCTACACAGGGGAAAAAAACACCATTCTAGACAGAATAAATATCCTGAAACTGAAGTGAATTGTTTTGCATTAAAAATTATTTTACAAATGATTGCCTTTTAAGTTGTCTGACAGTCTATCCAACTGTGCCTCAACTCTGTTTGTGGGCTGTAGAAAATCTACCCCATCACACACAGGTAGGGGGTTAGATATGCATTTGATAGCTGCAATTACATCTCATCTCATCTTCTGAACCCATGTAACCCTCATTAGAGTCACATGGGGCCTAGCCTAGCTACAACGGGTGAAGAGAGAGAGGGTGTGTGTGTGTGTGTGTGTGGGGGGGGTGCACCCTGTATGAGTCACCAGTTCATCACAGGGCTGAACATATGTAGACAAACAATTACGCTGATTAACCAAGAGGAAACCCACACAGACGCGGAGAGACATACAAACTCCACACAGATAGGCTCCACCGACTGATGCTGGAATTGAACCCACAACCTTCTTACTGTGAGGCATTAGTGCTAACGACTGCACCACCGTGTCACCCGCTAGAGTTACACATCATAGTAAATATTCTATGAGTCAGCTCCGTGGCTCAAACGTGTCAGGCATCCAAATTTATATTTATCGTTTTGTTTTGGACCAAGAAGAGAGCGCTGCACAAAACAAACATGTTTTCATATTGTCCTGTTATTTCTGCTCCTGTAGCTCAAAAGGTTTTAAATGTGACTGTGAATTAGTGATGTCAATTAGTGAAGTTGCAAATTGCAACCACCATAAATGTGCATATATGGTGACTGCAAAAATATGAAAAGCTCTTCTTCCAGCTGGTATGTGTCAGTGCAGATATTGACTGGTTTAGGACACAGCCTGAAATAAATAAGAAAGAAGAAAACATGTGTAACTGTACTTGCTTCTTGAGGTAATGAATCGAAATCACTCATTGTGTGTTTTTTAAATATTACTTTATACTACACTAGAAAAAAAGGAAATAAAATAAAATAAAAAAATTCTCTTTCCTTTTTTTTGTCTGCATTTGTTCTCATTGTTTAACACCACAGAGAGGGAGTCAACATTGTTTGAGATCAATGCATTTTTTAGACTTGCAGCCAAATATTTTAATATTTAGTGCATGTGTGTGACCAACACCGGTCCTCCCTGAAAGCTGAGCAGACATCCTTTATTAGAACTCTCTATTATAAGCCAGGGAGGGCAGTGCTACACCTCAGTGATGTGTGGGGGAAACAAAGACTGGACATGATGGACAGGACGGACGGGGAATGAAATGAACAGGCGGTGCTATTGCAGTTAAAGATTGTAAGGTGGTGTATTATTCCCAGCTACTAACTGTCCATCAATAAAAATAAATAAATACATCGAAAAAAAGAGAAGAAAACCAAATCAGCACAAAAGAAAAAGAGATTCAATAAATAAATAATTAAACAAAATGGTAGTGAGCACCATAATTGTGGATGACTTGATAGTATAAAATAGAATGCAATAGAATAGAATAGAATAGAATAGAATAGAATAGGCCAGAAGAGGACACTAGTGCAAAAAGAGAATGAGTTTAGGGTAAAGATACTGGAGAGATTCTCAGCACATTCTGGTGGGTCCCATCATTCACTGAAATGGGACTCGGCAGTAGATGGCGAGACCCGATCAAACATGCAAGTGTGAAGGACCCCAAAGCCCAGAACAGCAATCATGGCAAGGCAGGGCTAAGCCAACAGGGCACCCCCCATCCCGGGCCGCAGGAGCCACAGGGCGCCGCCCCAAGAGAGCCACCGGGGCCACCGTGAACGACGCAAACCCGGAGAACAAGACGGAGCAGCTACAGACCCCCCAGCACACCAAGGCCGACCCAGGCGGCCCAGGGCACGAGGGCCAACCCCAACCCCGCCCACCCCAGCTCCCACCAAACCCCCAACCCCCCCACCCGACCTGCCCAACCACACACCCTCCCCCGAGGGGGCCAACGGCCCCACACAGCCAGGAAGCCAGACACAGGGGCCGAGCGGCTCACCAAAGGAGCGGCACCCAGCCCATCACAAGGCAGGCCGCCGCTGGGAGCCGGTCAGAGGACAACGGAGCCGGGACCCGATGCGAGCCCAGAGGGTAAAAATGGACAGTGTGGTGGGGCACCCCGCACAACTCCCACACCGGCCCCAGGCGAGCGCAGTACACCCAGGGCCCCCACCCCCTCGCAATGCGCCCCAACAACTCACCAGGACAGAGCCACCACATGCCACCAGCCTGCAGTACAGCCACAGCGCCCACCAGAATGGCCAATCCAGTCCCCGCAGTCTCCAAGAGCCATCACACCAGCTTGGACCCGACGGGGAAGCAAGAGAAACCACACCCCCCACCCCACCCCCCGACCACAGCCCCCAGGGCCAGGGGACCCTCCCAGCCACAGCAACATGGATGGTAGTCCACCCCCGCTACCCCATAGCCACAAGGGGGCCGGGTCCCACCAGACCCCAGCCAGCAGAAGCTAATCTCCAGTGGCGGCACACAGGCAAGTGTCAAGGCCTGTGCCTGGATTAGCCAGAGCCACCCCCCCAGAGACCACCCGGCCCCCACGCCAGCCCCCCAGGCAGCGGAGGGCCCCCAGCCCCCCCAGGGGACTGAGAGGGACGAGGACGAGGATGAGCGACCAGGCAGGAGAGGAGAGGAGGGAGGAAGAGGGAAGCAGAGCAGGAAGGGACAGGGGGGCGACCGGAGGGCCGACCCACCCCAAACCCCAGGGCCAGCCAGGGCGCCCCAGAAGAGATCAGCCGCCGACACCCCCAGGGTTAAAATTTTGATACTAGATGTTTCTATAGCCCCCTAAATTCTGGATAATCCAACTAAACAAAAATACATGAACATTTAACTTGACTTGATATCAAAATCTAGCCACTGAAATACTAAAAAATAGGCCATTTAAGCAAATTAACCAAATTCTACTACCTTCAAGTAACAATAACACATTTGTTTAAAGCAGTATTTTTAAAATGAAAAGTTGTAAAATTGGCCTCACTTTTAAAATAATGAAAATAACCTCCTCCTCTGCTGAAATGTTGTGATAATTGCTTATAAAAAGCACTGTATTGCTATACCTTTTCAAATTTAGACACATTTTCTTGAACTGAGATTACTTCATATGTTTTAAAGCAAGACAAAACTTGTATTTCCAGGCTTAGTAGCTTAATATCACATTGTCAGCATTTACTTAACAAGAGAAAATATGCAACCACTTAACAACATGCTTGATTATTTTCCCTCTACAAGATTAAGAATGATGCTTTGCCACCAATCTTACTCTCTGACCTTGCTGAAGGAAAATCCCTGGGGGGGAAAAAAAAACCTGTCAGTAAACCAACAGATCATGGTGTGGCAGTGGCTTGTTTCTTTACAATGCTATGAATGCAAGCAGTAACAAGTCTGTGGTCACTTTCTCGCCATGTTTATAACATTTATTGGCAGCATAGTCACTGGCTGTCATGTTTCCCGAACCCTTTGCAGCTGGGGTTATTGAATGTGTCTGTGTGTTCTGTGTCACAGCAGGCCTGGCAGCGAGGATGAGTGTGTCCGTCTGTCTAGCTATGATCTCGGTCAAACCTCTGGAAAACCTGGACATAAATCAAACACAGCATATTGGCCTGTTAAGACAAATGGAAACAGTGGACAGGTCCAGCTAAAGCCACCTCACAAAACAGCGTTATCTTTATTCAACTTCAGTGCACAAAGACTTTTCAGAAGGGACAAAACTGAATTATAGTGATTAGAAGATGAGTGATAAACTGTGTTAGGAAGGTTACTTATCTAATACAATAGGCCGCATGTACTAGTTACACAATGATCTTAATCAAATGTATGTTTCATTACTTTGTTTCTACTTCCTTTAAATGTTCTTGTATTGAACTGAAGTTGTATTAAAGAGACAGAAACATTTGTATGTTATTTATGGTTAGGAATGAAGAGGCAGCACATTTAAAGCAGTTCTAATATAATTTTTATTGCATCAGAATGTCTATTCTAGATGGATGATCTTTTTAATAACACTACGCTTAAGTGTATATTTATAATTTTTAAATGTATTTTCATTCATAATAATAAAAAAAAAAAACATCTTTATTCTACTTTATTGTAAATGTTTGCATGTACAGTGGTACCTCAACATATGAAATTAATTAGTTCCAGAAGTGTTTTCATACCGGGAATTTTTCATAAACAGAGTTGCATTTTACATGTACAAGGTCCCAAATACTACCCCTCAAATCCTTTAAAACTTATAAAAATGTACCAATTTTGCATGAAATATGTGTTAAAAGTAAAAGAAAATGTAGATTTAGATTTTAGATTTAATTTATTGGTCTCAGTGGGGACATGTGTCTTCACTGTGCTTGTTTTAATTATCACTTTCAACTTCAACAATGTTCCTGGAATAAAATATTTATTGCAATGCAAAATATATAATAGGAATCACATTTAACAGTGTTTGTTTTGCCCAGTCCCCTGTTAAAATTGAAAACCTAAGTGTAATATGTCCCTATACATTTGTCCATTTTAAGTACATTTAAACCAGGCAACATTTACATCCTGACAAAAGAAAAAGATTAAAAACATTCTACATGTATGCTTCTCACCGAAAAGACTCAAGTCAAACATAAAGACCTTCAGAAAAGCAAACATTATGAACATTGATTCTAATTCAACTGTTTGACATCCAGCCTTTTCAGGCACCTCTTGCCTAGTGTTCATGCAAATATATGGCTTCTTAAAGAGCAGAATATAATATTATTCTGGGTTGTTGAGTTAACATCAAGCTAAAACACAACACTAACCATTACATTAATCTTGAATGACCTTGTGGATGTTAAAAGAGTAACTGCTTTTTTCCTCAGTACTATAATAGACTACATTTATTTTTTTAATTACTTAATGTGAAAATATATAACTTGTATCAGTTACTTTGTACTACTGTAATACATATATGAATAATATATTGTAAGTGTAATAGGCTGAAGCACTGATTTATATTCAGGCATGTTTGGCATGCCCTTGAATGTGTCAGAAACATGCTGTGGACACATCCTTATATTTGACCTTATTATAGCCATAGACATAGGAATGGCCAGCTGGAGTGTCCCATAAAAATTAGACAGTGCAAATTAAAATGTCACAATGCTTTAACATGTCACACTATGACTCAGCTACACTTCCTACACAAATGAAGAGCACTCAAACATAAGAGAAAGACTGGTCTAGTAGACATAAGGTGAGAGGAGGCAAAAAGACCAGTGCGAGCAAAGGAATTAACCCATCCTCTTATTCTGGCTGATGCAGCAGAGCATACTGAAGTGCTTTGATGTAGACAAGTCAAATAAGCAGAGCAGTTGACACAATACTGATAGACCGGAGAAGAACATGCATCATCAAACTGTATGACCTGATAAATGTATGCATGAGGCGGTATGAAGAGGAAGAGAAGTGTGATGAAAAGAATGACGCATTGTACAACATCTTTGTGTAGTCATTGTGGTTTCTCAAAATGACCTTGAGCTGGGGTTTGATGGAAGCTGAGCCAGGGGCACGGGGCAGACAGAGAGGATTATGGGTGAGATGGAGTGAGAAAGACAAGCCAATAAAGAGAGCTGGAATGAGAAACTGGGAGTAGAAGAGATAAAGTGTGAGAAAAAAAAGAAAGAAAAGAAGAAAGCAACGGGAAAGACAAAAGAAAGATCTGCAGAGGCTGTTTGAATGGGCAATTAGGAAGCAGCATCAGAAATGAGCAGAAACACCTTTACCTTTTGCTGACATTCAGAAAGGGAAACAAACTGCAGAGGAGAAGTTCACTAAATGTCACCTCTGAAGCGTATTTGTATAAGCCCATGTTGTTGCACCCACAGAGGGGTAGACTCACCACTGCTTTTACCCTCTCATTAGTGTATCCAGGAAGTGTCCGTGGACCTGCACAGTGGGCTCATATTGACTCTGCTGTCATGACCTGTAGTAGCAGCTCAGTCACCTTTCACTGGGTTTTGGTGGTGATTGTGAACTATAATTTTCTTGATGCCTTATGCCCACTGTGAGTGTAGCAGCTGCTGCTTTTCAAATATGTCTAATGGGCTGTGAAATTAGTTTTATCTCTGCTCTCAATATGGCTACAGAACAATTCTGGACCATCTTCCCAAAGACTGGGATTGGAAAATGCATATTCACTCTAGATTAGTGCACACAATGAACGCTTACAAAAGACTGAGATCATTCATTTACATATGTTTCAGTCACATATGTTATGGTTTTGACATTATTTTTAATTTCTATTTAGTCTTTGTTTTTTTTTGTTTTTTTTACATTTTTGTTTAGTTTCATTTGGTTAGACAAGTATTTAAATTTTTATTTTGAGGAAGTTACTTGTTTTAGCTGAGTTTTTCTTTAGAGTTTCAGGGATTATGAAGAAAGGCTTGATTTATGGAAGATGAATATGATGGTATGAAAAATATTAAACTTGCGATGCAAGATGTTTTCCTGGAGCATTTGTATTATATTGATTAAACTCCCCTTCACAGCGTGATTACAATCAATTAATTAAATGCTCTTAACACACACACAAAAAAGAATCACCTGTGAAACAGACAGGACTGAAAAAACACCATCCAGTCATCTTTAATCCACAATCAAAATGATTGAATGGGGATAAGTCTATCAAAAAAACAAAAAAACAAAAAAAACAACTAAACTTGACATTTGACCCCCCCACCACCACCACCCCCCACCCCTGCACATACCCCTCCTGCATGTGTTTCAGAGGCTGGAGCACTATAGTACAGGAAGCACAGCCAGAGCTTGGGTAGCTATATTAGCAATATTAAGACGTAAAGTTCACTGGAAAACTGTTATGTCACTGACATAAATCACTAGGAAATTTAACATTAGCCAGATGGCTATGAACTGTGGCTGTTCTATAAGAGCGCAGGGTTGGAGGACACTGAATGAGGTATGCATGTACTGGTGCAGGAGCTGGGATAGGAGTCTGAGCTGGTATTGGAGCTCGGTGATTTGTTGCTGTGCAGTGACCATGAACTCTTGGGAGCAAGCATTGCACGTGCCAGTATTCAGAAGGCGTGGCTTTTTTGGGGGGGGGGGTCATCTGAAGAAAGGAGTTTGGACTTTTGAATTGTGTATTTTTAAAATGTAGATGCTCAAAATGTAGATGCTTTTTTAAGATTTCGTACCCCACCTTTAAAGGCCCTGTACAGAGAATTAGTTTAAAGTGTATTTCAGTGACACCTTCAGGGACGAAGACTCATGACTCCCATGAGCACGTGCTCTACTGCTGTAATGGCATAACTCTGTTAAAGTGCATTTGTTGAATGAAGAGCAGATCCTCTCTCTGCATTTCTTTTCTAAACGCAGCAACTTGCCAGGTGCAAAGTGACGACTAAAACAAGACAAGTGAACTTCATAAAGTCTGTGGTGTGAAAATGAAAGTGAACCCCATCTTTGGAGTCCGACTGCTGCTTCTCAGAGTCTTTTCCTCCAGAGTGCCTGTGTTATTCACAGTGTTATCAGACATTTCCCAATAATATACATTTGCACTAACTTTTCCACAAAGTATTCAAGCATTGGCAGAAATGACTTTAGTCATTCAACACCTTCTGCATCAGCAGTTCAACACTAAGTGCTTCATCCTTCTGCATGGACAGTGTTCTGCTTTTATTATTATTGTTGTGTTCCTGAAGGATAGTTTAGTTTCCAGGCGCCGCCATGAACATTAAACTCCATACATAACTATTTCAGTCTCACATTATATCCTCTTAGTGTGGGAATGAAACACTGCTCTAAATAAAACAGATTCATGCAGAAGCATTTCTCAAGTATTTGACTGAGCTAACAACCACTACAGTCAAATTCAATGAGCCAATGCATATGAATGAAGAAAAACAAGCATTTTATACCTGTGTAGAAGGACGAGGGACTACTCCAGCTCTGTTTGCATTCATTTAACTCCATTAGTTCTTATCCATCGGTTCAATGCAGAGGTTTACTGGTGTTTTAGTATCTTGTCTATCCCTCTCCTGTTTATTTTTTTTTTCTGCCAGTCCAGCTCCAGTTCCACTGCTCATCATCACAACTAAATAAATCCAACAAATCTCTTTGTTTAGGAAAAGACACAGATGTTACTCCTCACTCCTTCAGTTTACTTCTCACTGAACTGCTAATTGGTGTGGTGTTATAGTGACATAAATTTGCCAGTTTTGTCCAGGGAAGCTGGAAATGGTATATGGAAAAAAATATGTTAGTGCTGATAATTTAATTTTGAGTTACAGGTATTGACAGACAGAAGGACTCGCAGGGGTGACGGTATAAATACACACCCATTGTTGTAACTCCAGTTGAATGCTCTCCCTTTGTGCTCTAAGGTGTAGATCTGTCTGAGAGACAGGTACAGTTGGAGAACCCTCAGTGTGTCTATCACAGCAATGTCTCAGTAAAGCAGATAGACAAAGTGCTTTGGCTATACAATAGGTCATGTTTTAGGTCAGAAATTAACACTTTCACGTAATTCTCCCCTTTCATCAACTTCATTCTCCTCTTCATTTTATTTTTGGAGGGACAAGGATTGACATTTTTGCATATAACAAAGACATGTTTAATATTTGAGCATACTTTTAACTAGACAAACTAAGTTTGAAGTTAGAAATGTATATATATATATATATATATATATATATATATATATATATATATATATATATATATATATATATATATCCAGCAGGTCAAAGTTTCTTTCTGCATGAGGTAAGCACATCCTTTCATGTGCTTGGATGATATTTAAGCCCTGAATACACAAGTGAGCCCAGGTGTCTGCTTCACTACACATTCATCTGTCCTCCTGCAGTCCATCAAATTCAGTCAAGACTTTTCTGGTTTGATTGACCCACAAAGGGACCGTGTGATGTGATGGATAGAAGATGAGACGTGCATTGACCTGTCACTTCAAAACTCCTCCACACTTTCACGCCACGGTCTTTCCTTCCTGACCCTTGTCCATGTGGTCTGCTCTCCCTGGGCACTGTCTGACATCTACAGTCCTGTTATCTGCCCAGACCTGTTCTTCAACCACACATACTGCCTGTCACTTCCCTCCCATCCCCATCAGGTACACTTCATTTCACTGACAAAGCAACATTTGGTACCTGCAATATCCATCCTGAATGCAAAAGACTTCACAATAGCTTGTGGTCATCCCCCTGTATATGCAATGTATACAAGCCAATACTACAAACTGGTATCAGTGTTTTCTAATCTTTTAACAAAAGCCGTAGGGTGCCATTTGATTTGGTGTAAAGATATGATTTGAAGCCTGCCATAGATAATCTGCTGAATAAGAGAGCTAGAGCCCTAGAGCCCACTGATCTACACTGATAGGTTCTCTCAGTTTCCATACATCCAGGGCTCTACACTAACTTTTTTTTCCAGGAGCACACGTGCCCCTAAGTTAAAAAATTTAGGAGCACACAAAAAAATAGGGGCACAAGTAGGTTTTAGTTTTAAATGTTTTGTTTATTTACAGTGCAGTACTTGTGCACAGATACCAACATTCTTGAATGACTGCTGTCATTTGTGTTAATTTAGAGCAGACCATAACATAACTTTGTATTATGGGATGCTTTGTCCTTTGATACATTTTAGAACGTTGTATTGGCTGCCCTTTAACTCCTGAGACTGAGACAGTAAAAAATAAAATAAGATAAAATAAGCAACACAATGAACAAAAAACCGTCAAAGTGATCATATAGCACGCGTTATGGAACGTTCTAGCACGCGTTATGGAACGCGTGCTAGAACGCGTGCCATTGCACGCACCAGTGCGCGTACCAGAACGCGTCCTGTAACGCGTGATATAATAAAGACAACGCGTGGCTATGTGAACACTTTGGCTTGCCATAATTAGCTCCTCAGGTCTGTGTGCCTTATTGTGTGCTGCAAGAAGCACTCGCACATGTGCGACTGTTTTGTTTTCCTCGTTCGCACGCTGAAATATTTGCTCGCAAATGCGAGTGAAATGGGCGCACTGTAGAGCCCTGCATACATCCATCTATGGCGGTTAGAAGGAAACAATCTGTCTACCTTGATAGTCTTCTTTAAGAGCCACTGGTCCTCTACATTACTGTTATTGTGTTGTGCCTTACTGCTGTGGTTTAAACTTAAATTGTTGCAACAAATTTTACAAAGGCAGACGTACTTAAAGGGATAGTTCAGTATTTTTCACATGAATCTGTATGGGATCACCATCTTTACTCTGGTGCACCCACAGTGACTTACCCCCAACAGTATCCTGTGAGTTGACTTGTGGTCTGGTTTTGATAAAAGTGAAAGTAGTCCCGGCAGGTTTCCTGGGGTCAAAAAAGTAAAACATGTTTCTTCTCAAAACAGTATGTGTTCGAATGAGTGATTTATTTGCAAAACAAAACTGTCACGGAACAAAACCTCACACCTTGTAATTGCTTTGAGCTACTCCCTCTCAATAGCGATCAATGCATGTTGTCACTGCTAACAGCTGGACTACGCCTGAGTAAACTACTTTCATCAGTTTACGGCTGCTATGTGCAGCATTCATTCATTAGCACATGAAAAGATAATTATTTTATCATATATATATATATATATATATATATATATATATATATATATATATATATATATATATATATATATATATATATATATTTGGGACAATATAATCTCGACAATCTGTCTTTTTTAAATGTAAAACAGTTTAGCAAGCTAAATCCTACTTTTTCATGTTTACACTTGTCTTGAGGCTTAACTATCAGACCTGCATTCATAGATCTAAAGGACTTGAACATATTTTCTACTACTATTAGGCTTTTGGGGAAAAAAATGCTGTTTTTGTTTTTTTCGGTGAAGGGACACAAACATTAATTACCCGATTAGAAAGACCCGAATCCAACCTCGATGTCGCTGTCTTCACCTGATGCAACTGCCACTTATGCAGATGTTGTTGATTGGGAACTCATGGAGGGGGGTATGGAGAGGGTGGGCTTTCAAATGGCTTTGGCCCGGGCTGACCAAAGCTGGACGCAGCCCTGTGTGTGGTGTGTGTCTTTTATGTCGCCTGAGTGCAACGCAAGCGAAATGATTCCTATTGTCAGAGAAAGTTTGGGCAACCAATTGAAATGATCGTACATTTTGGACTTTTTCCCATTACATGCATCGTACAAAAGGCAAAACTATTGTACAAATACGATAATTATTGTACATCTGACAACACTGACTGCACATCACATACTAGTAACACCAGTAAAACAGTTTCCAGACTTGTAATTATTTTCTTACAGCTGAGAGTTTTTATGTATAGTAGTTTTTATGTTTGCTGTTGTATATCCTATTCTCAAAAATGCAAATGATCTCTTAACTTTATTTTCATATAATAATTAGTTTTGTTATTGTCTGACCTGATCAGCCTGGGAGGGGTTTGGTCAACAGAAATTTCTGTTTGTGTCTTGGATATGCAAATGACAAATAAAGTGATTCTGATTGGACATTGTGCAAGTTATTACAGACTTGTTTAAGATCACACAGTGTCATTTTGGTGGCATTTTGATTAGTATTTTTAAATCAACTTTTTATCTTTGACAATATCTGTAATTACTTTCCAAATCTTAATTGTGAATGCATACTTAATTGTTTTAAATGTTCCTGAAATAAAGTGCTGCTTGACTAGTCTATATTGAGGCGAAGTTAATTTTTGGGACACCACTGAAGGCCTAATGTTGTGTGTATATATATATATATATATATATATATATATATATATATATATATATATATATATACATATATATATATATATATATACACACACAACATTAGGCCTTCAGTAGGCTTTCCCTAAAGTGTGTGTATATGTATATATATATATATATATATATATATATATATATATATATATACATATACACACACTTTAGGGAAAGCCTAAAAGGTCTATTAACATGACAACGCCCCCAAATCTTATAAATTGAACCTTTAAAATAGAGATAAAATTTAAATAGAAGTGAAAACAGGTAAAAAAAAAAAAGTCAACACTAACATTAAACCTCATGTAGCTTTAGCATGGTCTTACCACGCTGTTACGTCACAAACACATCAGAAGAAGGTCTAGGTTTTTCAGTTCCAGGAAGCGGGAAGTGCCTTACATGACTATCTTTTCGCCATCTCCCTTTCTTCCAATAACTGATAATTTCCAACACTCTCTGCTTCCTAGTCAGCTGCAAAATTACAGATTACAGATTTACTAACAGTCAAGAGAGGGAAGTGGATCACTGAAGGATAGAAAAATTGAAGGAGTGAGGCCAAAGATGGGATGAACTGAGCTGAAGGAAAAAAACAAAAGAAAACAAAAAATCTCAAGCTGATGGTAGTGTGAGCTTAAACTAAGACAAAGAATATGGGCTGCTGAATGACAGCAGGGCGAGATGAGAAATGGCATATGCTAATTTGAGTTTATTCACCTGAGATATCCCTTGAGAGCCTTTTAATACTGCTAAGGCATTGTGATACTCAGGTGGTGCTCATCACTGCCAAAACCAGGAGAATATGCTAATAGCCGACTCATCTGCCTGTAGAAAATCAAACAAAGTAAACAACACCTCAGCTGTTCTCTGTTATTATCAGAAGACGATGGACAGGAGTGAGACAAATCCTGACTAGCTACCAAAGAGCTGCTCCGTGCAAAAACCTGCAAATCAGACGTAGTTAAAGTACAGCTAATGCTTCTGTGACTTTTATTTAGCATGTTGCACACTTCCTCACCTAAAATATTAGAAACACATCATCAAGCTCTAATCTATGGGGAACAATTCTACATTTTAAGTTCGCTTAAAGCAGCAGAGAGCAGCTGGTGTGCCTAATCAAAATACACTGTATCAAAGTGCTCTGTAGAAACAACCACAGGGACGTTAACCCAAATGCTTAGATCAATACGTTGAATAAATGCTTAGACTGGCACATCTCTGAGTACTGAAGTAAAAAGGACATACACACAAACTCCACGAGATAAAACAGATAAAGCATGAGGTCAAAGCATTAAAGAATCTGCTGTGAACAGCAAAGACCAGCACGCAAACATGGGTTCAGGAAGACGAAAATGATATGTGTCATATGCTATCGTATGCTAATATGACTAAGAGGCTAAAAGTGAAACCGAGCACATTTCTAGCATGTTTCATTGCTATAGCAACAGCCTTTGTACTTGAGGAGGGAAGTGGGTGGCAGAAAAAAGAGCAAGAGTAAGAGTCAGAGGAGTGACACAGTGAGAGACTTTGGCTTGCTCCTTTCTCTTGGCGAGGTTCTACCAATCGAGTTGACTGCCAACCCAAGACCCTGGGGCTTTAAACAGTCAAGGTCACTGAAGAGGAAAAATGAGCAACTCCTAAATGTGTTTGTGCATATTCTACATCTGACTGGGGTGATATGCAGCAGTCCTGGCTCTCACAGACAGAGGGAGCCACCATTGTACTCACAACATGTGCAGGATTGTCCTCCTTAAGACCCACTACACATTAACCGTAGGATCATGGTGGTGCTGAAATACCCTTGAAAGGTCACAGGTTTTTAAATGGATGTTAACATACTTGTGCTCTTATTTAGAAAGGTAACACTTAATGCATTTCCCCTTTGTATTAAAAATGTAGATGAAACCAGCCCGAGAAAGAGTCTGAAATATATTCCATTCTGATTCAACACTTTATGCCAGAAGAAACACAGTTATGATGGGAATTAATAACATCAATATAGCTCAGCACATGAATGCAGTGAGGCATTCATATTAAATTATATATCCAACAATCACATACACATTAGCATAGGTCTGTGAAGGACAACCTTGAGCCACAAAATCCATGTGTGTCTGAGTGTTTGAAGAGTATGAGCTCACAGAAGCCCCAGAGGTAACACAGGCTGAATATCATATTAGTTAAGGCTATTAGAGCTAGCCTTGTTTCATAGAAACCAAAACTTTGCAGTCTGTCTTCAACACAACTATCCTCACATGTCCTTTAAAAAGACTTGCAAGACTGCTCCAAAGGCTTTGGCGCCTTGTGTAAAGCTGACTAGTTATTACGTCTGTTGAAATCAGTGACGGCTGCTATTTTTAGGATATGTGAAATGTATCTCTCACACACGAATTATGATGAAATACCCATGTGTGCCAGTCCACATACACACACACAAAAGATGGATTGAGCAGATTGAAGCAAAGGCAGGAAGCAGAGTAGTGTGACAAACTATACATGAATTCACACATAATACATAATTGATACAAGCCAGAGCCAGAATAAATGTAACTTTTATATTAGAGAATAGAGATCATTTGCATGGTTGCCCTCAGTTTGTGGTGGTTTTAAGTGCGTGGGTTTGTGTTGTCTTATTTGACTAGACAGTATGCTGTTTAGCACCTGCATTACTATATTATTTAGAGAATAGCTCAATGAAGTGCAAAACAATGTCAGTTAATTTATGTTATCACAAGTCTAATTTCACAAATAACAGATGATCCCACTTCTAAAAAGTGCTCACAAATGGAATATTTGAGAGCATTAGAGAAATGTTGATCCCATTTAGATGTGTAAAAACTCTGATGCTTTGTCTGGAAGAAATCTTATTGGGGAAGGTATTTAATTTGTATTGATTCCATGTTACCATACCATTTCAAGGGGATTAATCTTAACTGTAAATGCATCTTGGTTAGTTGTATATATTCGTTTGACAATGATCCCATGTATATCACACATTGCTAAAGACTATAAAGTATTTTTCCAGTTTGATTTGGAGGAGCAGATCTATACTAAAATATAAACCTAACCCCATGCAACACTTTTTTGGTATGAACTGAGCCAGGGCTTATTGCTCAGCATCAGTACCTGACCTTAGTAATGCTACTGTGTCTGGAAGCAAATCCCAAGCAGGTTTCTGCAAATTTTAATAAAAGCTCTCCCAATGGAGTAACGGATGTTATCACAGCATATTAAAACTGTGATGTTTTGGTAGACTCATTGTTTACTGTTTAGTACATTCTGCAATTCCTCTATGTTTATGTGACTTTTTCATATACTTTAACAGCATTCTACCGTCACTCTGAAAGAACCAGGTGAATTCACTTTTGGTGTCTAGATTTTACAACAGTTATAGTTTTTTATGGATCATAATAATGTGTGATGAGGAATTTAAAAGATCATTTGTGTTTATCAGCAGAGTTACACCTCACTGGTTTTCATGAAACTTGGTGGAAAGGTAAGACATGGGCAAAGGAAGAAGCCTTTGAATTATGGAGCAGATCAGTGAGTGGAAATATGTGAATTTGAATCATGACAACTGAAGCTCATCTCGTCACTTGAACACACTTTATCCTCACTAGGGTCGCGAGGGTCTGTGGGGGCTTAATCCAGCTACAATGGGTGAAGACAGGGTACAGCCTGTATGAGTCACCAGTTATGTGTCTTAGCAAACGCACTACCATGTAGATCTGCATTAGGCTACGGTCAGCACTCGATTATAAATTTAAATGTCAAAATTTTCCCCACAATTCTTAATTAATAAAGATAAAGGATGCAGAATTTATTCAGTCTGTGTATTTTACTTGCGATGGATAAAAAGCATTACATGTGACAATTATTTATTCTTCCACAGAATAGGAAGAATTGTGAAAAAAACAAGACCTGTTCCTGGTGCACAAACTTAAAGTTGCTGTACACTTGTATGCACTGACATTTAAAATAATATAATTATAAATATATGGGTGAAGTTCAGCAGCAGGTTGATGTCAGTGGACCACATCGTATGCTCATAGGGATTCAGCTCATCGATTCCCTGTATTTTTTCTTCGTATCGTGTGTTTGCGGTTGAATTCAGTTTTAGGCGGTATGATTCACTGTTGTTTTCATTAGCCCGCTGCTTTGTCGTCGTTAATTTTGTATTTTGGTGAATTTACGTGATTATTTATGAGGCGCCATGTTGGATTCTAGTGCTGACCATTCGGCTACTGTTGGGAAGCTGTTCTTGTCTGAGAAGCAAAGATGCACGAAAGAAGCACAACGTACCTCTGTTTTTACAAAAGTATTGTTTCTATTCTGAAGATTGAGGACTGACAGTGACCAACTGCAAAAATAATCGCTGCATTCAGAATGGCTCGACTTAACGAGACAAAAATCTCTGACCAATTTGTACTGGTTTGAATAGTGCTGTGATGCCAGTTAGGTTGGTTTCACGTGACGTCACATTGATATATAGTCAGCGTGTTATTTTCAGAGGAAGGGGGCAGGAAGTGAAGCCGAGTGAGTTTTCTGTTGGGAAAATGACTTTGTTTTGTAAAAAGTGGATTTTAAATCCGAGTTTACGGTCGGGAGAAGCAGAGTCTGCTAATGCTAATGCTAATGTCTACAGCGACCACTTCGTCAGAGGTATGTTCCGAAGCTAAGTTATTTATGCATGTGCTATATATAATTAGGTTGTCGTTAAATGTTCATTTACACTGTTGTAATATGGTTTATCTAGTGACAACAATATGCGTTGCGTGTTTGTTGACATTAGTCACTACTGCTAGCGGTTAGCAGTAGCCACTAATGTCAACAAACATGCAATAAATCTTGACATCGCATCTTTACAAATAAAACACTCACCCTGTCGAAGACTAAATTATAATTATCGCTGAGCCTTTTGGTACCGAGGTTGTGGACCCACTTGCTGACAAAAAAGTTCCATGACTCCAAACTTTTCTACGCTTTCATCTGTTGCTGGTGTAGCAGGACCAGATAGTTATTAATATCCACAGCAGAGATTGTTAGCAAATCTTTGGGTTCTGTCAAAATCTCATTAATTTTCATAAGATACGGGTCACGTCCAATATATTTTAAGTAACTGTATGTATCTGTGTTTCGACACTGGATCTAAATCCGTACAATAAGCACTCTGTTCAATGGTGACATAGTAGTACATGGTTACTTCCTGCCCTCCGGCTGAAGTTGCGATGTCATCATAGTCACGCGACTGAAACCTAAACTAAACTAAACTTGCTTTTATTTTGCAGTCATTATTGACAAACCTTCATGAAAATTCTAATATTTTTTAGAAGACTTTAAAAATGAATTAAGTAAATTAAATTTCTATTTTAACATGACCACTGGGATGGGATAGCGCAGCTCCGGAAGGCTCCATCCCAATTTAAACCCTGTTTGACACCATTCAGTTAGATTCAGCTGCCACTTACAGATTGACAATTATACAAGCTCTACAAATAATGTTAATTTCTCGTATTTTGATGAGTGTTCTCCAGGATGCAGTTTATTTTGACATTACATTTCAGTACAATGGCCTTTGTCCATTACTTGAACAGCTGGAGACCTTTTTCAACCCGTTTATCTTTACATGCAAAATCATTCTGTGATCTTGTCTTTGCCACTGTGTGCATGTTAAAGCTGTCATAGGTCTCTGCAGGCCTACTGCGTGACAAGGTACTGACAGAGATAACTTTGTGAAATTAAAGTCAAGGTAAGGGGGGAGGAGGAGTTGACGGTGGCGCTGTGTGAGGCCTGTTGATGTCTGATGAAGTGAATACAGAGTCAGTGTTTCTCCCACCAGGGGAAATCAGCAGAGGGCACAGAGCATGGAAAACCAGGGGAGGAGGAGTCGTGGCCAACAAGCAGAAAATCCTCTCATTAATAAAATATGCTGATGAAATTAGAATGTCTAGATCAGTCACACACTTGATTTCTTTTCTCCTCATCTTCTACATTAACCTCAGTGATTGAAAAATTATCTGGAAGAATTGCTATGATTGGAGATGTTCAATTCCTGTATCAATCTTAAAACACGCACGTAAGTGTCAACATTATTTTAATTAAACTGAGACTAATTCTTTGATTTTAATTGACTGTTCACAGGCCAGATATTTGAATGTACTTGTGCATTGAGTGGGTACATATATGTATATTTTCTATATATTTCCATGTTACATTATGATTCCAATAAGTAAATGCTGATGAATAAATAAAAAGACAGAATATATAAAGGTTATTCAAACATATGGTTTATTAAAAATGCTTATAAATGTCTCAGAACACAAGCTTCCATCTTTGATATACAGTATAAAAATACCTTTGAAATAGCACCTTTTTCTGGCAGGTAAACATGCAGTTGTGAAGAAACACAACTTCCCCCATATAACAAAACAATATATACAAACATTGGCAGAATAATGTGCTTGATTCTTCATATTTAACACAAATGATAGAACTATATTCATAGTGATAGCACAACATATTTTGTGTTTGCGTAGTAACTATTCTGTTTCCTAGAGCAGAGAGGATGTTTTATAGTAATCAGCGACAGACAGGGATAGAAGACTTAGATTAACATGGTTATCTTGTGACTTAACTAATTAGTTATATTGGAAAAAGGAGTTGCATTTGTGAGAAACCAAGAAGTGAAGTGACTGAGTTTAAAGCTCAGTTAAGTGCCACACGCATTTTTGGATTACACTTACACTCTGAACTCCCGTTTGTTATTTGTCATATAATGTCATTCCATTCAGTTGTGACAAATTAATAGAATATAAATTCATAGGGACTTGAGCTTCATGGAAACTTTTGTAATCCATAGCAATGCTAAAATATACACAATATGATTGCGTTTAAAGACGTAGTTTAACATTCACAATATCACAATAGTATTCACAATATCATAACCAATCAACATGAATAGAATTTATTCTTTTAAATATGACTCACAAGTCCTGCAGTTAATGCTGAGGAGCTGGAAATATTATGAGAAAACTTCGAAATGTTCATCTACATCATGGAGAAATGCCCCTGGACACTAGAGCTGGCTGGAGTACAGGATACAACACTTTTTAAACACAATATAGCCAGTATATTTCCATATACTATTGCTGAAGTCATGTCATTTTATTTCACATTTCCTGGAATGCATGCAGTGTTTTACAGCATCTTGTTCTTGTCCTAATTCAGATTGTGATTTTTTTTTTGTTGTGTGAATACATTAAAATTCAAGGCACCACTTCTCAAGTCAGAATAAAAAAAAAAAAAACACTGACATATGAGTCATAGTAAATTAAATAGTAATTAGAGGCATGTGTATGTTTTAATGGAGTTCTTCCTGTCATTATTAGTATTACATAATTTGGTTGTGTTACAGTTATGACTTCTCAGTTATAAGAAATAATCTAAACTCTTCTTCCCTGGTCTCTTAATACAGCCTTTTATTTTGACACTTGTGTTTGTGAAGCAGCACTCATTATGTGATATGCTTCCTTTTATTTGCTCTATAAAGTGGTATTTAGTTCAAAAATAATACATTACACTGTAAGGTGTCAGGTAGTTTGGCCATTGCCTATAAATCTGAAACACAAAACAAACAAAAGTACAATAGCACCACAAAATTCTAGCAAATTTAGGTGAGAAGAACAGGGTGTAGTGTGAAAAAAAAAACACAGCCGCTCTGCTTCAGTGTGCAAATGTTACTCTCCCTACTGCAAAAAGAGATATCAATATCCTTTTTTAAACCCTTTATAAATACAATTGTGTCCTTTGTGTTTTTAGGTAAAGCAAGTAAGCTCTGAAAATTGGTTAAACAAACAATAAATAAACAAAAATATATCTTTACCACCTACAAATGATTGATAAAAGCTATGTAAAAGCTAATGTTCTCGTGGTGAGGAGTTGGCCACAATCATCGTACTCTCTTTAAAGGACGGGGACCTGCATTAACACATCAGATGTTAGTTCACATATATTTAAAATAAACTGAAATGTAAGTCTGTATGCAGTATGTGTACCTACCTTCCATCCCCCTGAGGCAGACGTCAACGCATTCCTCTGGGTGGAGGAAGCGGTTGTCGTTTCCTTCACAGCCGCTGTAGATGAACGGTCTGCAGGCCTGAACCTGACTGTTGAAGTACCAGCGTAAAGTGTATCGTCCACAGCTCCCTTCATCCATGGGCAGTCGGCACCGGTCTGAAGCTGCAGAGCACACGCATGTGATGAGAGTGTCGGCACAAAGAGAAAACTAAACTAATGACAAAAGAGCAGGCCATGCAAAAATAAGCAGCAGCAGAAATAAAGGGAGGAACAGAGAACCCAATAGAAATGCAGCAATGTAAGATTTTTATCTCATAAAACATCAGTTTCATGCTCTCATGACATATATTACATACTTATTGGATCTTAATAATTAGCCTGTATGATTGGAAACTGACCGACTCTTTTACATTTGATGGACGCAAAGAGTTATGACTGATTTTATTGTTTATTTCTATTTTACCTACCATTTTACCAACATGCAAAATGCATGTAACTTGAACCAGCAAGTCAGGCAATGAAAACAGCACTGAAACATGCAGACAGGAAGAATTGTCCCTTTAATAAATCCCTTAACACAACAGCAGTGCATAAGCTGGTTTTACCTTCCACTTTGACACTCCTCTTGGACCTGACTGTTTTGGACTTGACTGCTGTCACAGGTCTACCTGTGCCTGCTTTCTGAACATCGACTCTTGCTGCTTTCTGAACATCAGCACTGTCTGATTTCTTTGATTCAACTGTTTTCTCAGACTCTGTTTTGACAGCCTCACCTGTCAACACACAGACACACAATGCCCACACACACATATATAGACAAGCATGAACAAACAAAGCACTCAGCAAAAAGAGAAAAGGACATTAATGTGACAACACAGGGGACATAGATTAACATCTACACTACAAACATGAAAGGTCACAGACTCTAAATAGGGTGCACTGCTAGCAAGCTGTGTGAGAAACACTGAAGACCACCACAGTCTCATAATGTCATGAAAAAACCACAAAGTGAAAATCCAACACATAGTATGAGATGTGCTTTTCTGCCACAAATTGGATTATACGCTGGTTGAATCAACTGAATTATGGGGAATGGGCACAAATTTGACATGCCATCTTCTGTTTATCACATGAAAAATAGAGATAAACATTCACTTTTAGGACATAATCAGATTTGGTTAATGTTCAGGTCACCATACAAATTAACCTAAAGGAATATCCAGCTTTTGTTGAACTGTGTCTTTTCTTTTCCTTCAAGTTTTTTGGTCAAAACATGTTACCCCTTGAGTATGTGGACTTGGCCTATGTAGAAAACCACAACACTGCTATCATGTCATATCATGAAAAAAGCTGACACATCCATCTTTTTTTTCAATGTAATGTCTTGGTCATTGGTTAAGGTGACCATTTAGTATTTTTTAGCTCTTATATTAGAGATAAACTATTACTTTCTCTTTAAATTAAGTATTTAAGATATCATGCTCATTTCACAAACATCCATGAGAACAGGCTGTCTTAATTAGGCAGTGCTCAGTGTGTGGGAAGGTGTTACTTCACTGCGCAGTGGGCCTGTACTCTTTTACAGTAAGAAGGAGTTGGACACAGTATGAAGCACAGTACCATGACTCTGGTTGGCAGATGGAGGGAAGTATAGCAGCTCCTCCAAGGGGTCGTCATAGGCTTCGATGGAATATATGTGCTCATAGTCTGGGTCATTGGTGTTCACCACCACACGTAGTTCTCGACCTGAAACAGGAGTGGCACGGCACAAATAAGAGAACCCTTTCCTTTTCTTTAAACCTGAAGATACTACACTGTGAAGTCCGTTGGCTCCATTAAAGGGTAGGTTCCCTTTTTTTCCCTGTTTATCTTATTGATCCAGCTTCCTGTTCCCTCAGAGATCCCCCTTTAAAATGATGGTGGAAAAATCATAGACTTTCTTCTGTGAAGAAATGTTCAAAAACACGTGAACTTATTCAACATTCAGCCAGTTGGATTTGAGACTTCATCAGGCTTATTTCATATCTATACATGATGTGAAGTAAAGTCAGAGTCTGACATTAATAATGCTCTTATTGTGAATACAGTGGCCGAGGGAAGGCATTTGCTAGTGGCTTTTTACAGCAGCTTCAAGTTTTTCTGACTTACTATGCAACTCCAATCCTTTTTTACCCAACGGTCCTAATTTAAGCGTTTTGTTACACACTGTGCACCAAGCTTCAAATCTGCTCTTTTCAGCAGGCATCACCCAAGCGAAAACTTAACTTGCACTGGCTTATGTAAGAAGAAGTAAATAAAGTTAATACATTTAGGAATAACTATAACTTTCATGACAGCAGATACCCACACACTACACCACTATATTATAATCCCCCCCCCCCAAATCAATTTAAAAGCAATACTCATTTGAGTGCAACATTGAAAAACAAAATGTACCGTACTGTCAAATAGCTGCAAGTCCTACATGTTTAAATTATTTTAGACTGTTAAAGGTTTTTAATCCTTCCCACCCCCACACATGAACCCTGTAAAAGGATAATATTTCACAGAAAGAGAACAATGAAGTGTCTTAATGACAGGTTTTATATGGAGAAGAGGAATTGGTCCAAAATCAGTGGACCAGTGACGACTATGATGCTCAGAAACAAGTGATTATAAAACACGATGGAGTCCTCTGTTTTCTTGATCAGAAAACCACCCAATGCTCAGAAGACTCCAAAAAACAGCACCTCCTGTTCGTTAGGGACAGACAGACACAGACTGACGGACAGATTGAAGCTAACAAGCATGGCCGTGGACGGACACACTCACCCTCCTCACCCTTTACGACCAGCTGTTGCTCTGGTACGGGCATAGCTCTGGCCGCTGGCTGGGGCCGAGTGGCTGGCCCTGAACCTGAAAGAACCAGAAAGGACAAGAAGAAGCAAACGGGGACACCAAGGGAGGGACCGGGTCAGTGTTATACAGGGAGGAGAAAAGAGGGGACCAGAAAAGCAAAATAGTGAGAAATAAAGGACAGAACATTCAAGGAGTAAAACATTTAGACACAACAAGCCAACAACCCCAAAGCAGCGCAAAAATCAGTCCACCATTCCAGCATTTCCACCAGCTGACCACGAGACACATCATTACACTGAAAAGGATTTACAGTTTTTGCAAGACTGGTCAACAAATTTAGAAGATTGTAAACTTATGGGTGCCACTGAAACAGATTAAAAATGTTATGACTCCTTTATAAATTGGTTGACCAGCAAAGACCACTTCCAAAAACAGTTTGTAATCCTTTCTGGACTCAAGTCATTGCTCCAGAGACTTGTGTCGACTCAATTCAGAGTCCATGTCAAATCAGAGGTGATTTGATCAGACATCACAAACTCATGCCATCACTCACTTGTAAGTTACAGACCACACAACCACTCTTTGGAGATTATCAATCATGATAATTAAAAATGAGGAAACTGTAGGCTTCCATCTCAGTAACGCTACATATTTATTGACAGGCTGCCTTACCATCACTTATCACACTGCTGTTATTTACTGATTCACTGATGCAGTCATGCATTCATTAGCAAATACACTTCAACTTTTCTCAAATTTACCCATCGCGTTTTTTTTTTCCTCAAAGAACCTAAATCTTGTAAGAAATACCTGAAATCTCTCCTCTTTGTCCAAATCAAACAGTTAAATAGAACTATACACAATGTGATGCATTTTGAAGCTACTGTGGCTGTGCTGCTTCAAGTTTCTGTGTCAAGAAGAGAACATCTGATGGGAATATATTTACTAAAAGCTAATTGTGAAATTTTTGCCCAATAGCTTAAAAAGTTTGTGTAGTGCATCTTTAAGTTTTATCCTAATGTTAATCGAAGCATGTCTAAAATAATTTTTTCAAGACTGTTGGCTCACCTACATTAATCCATAATTTATAATCATCATTCAAATTATGCTTGAGACATTAACGTGTAAACACATATACTATACAGTATGCACATAACTTATGCCATTTTCCATTTATCAACAATATGTAAATATGAATTGAAGGAAAAAAATATAGTATGCACATACACTGATCAGCCATTATGTTATCACCACTGACAAGTTAAGTGGGAATAATGTTGGTTTTATTACAATGGTACCTTTCACTCTGTGTGATATGCTAGGTTGGAAGTGAACATTTAGTCCTCAAAGTTGATTTGTCTGAAGTACAAAAACTGGCAGAACATATACATAAGATACCTTCATATATGTTATAAACTTATGCATTCATATATCAAGGATATACAAACATGTATCACTTACATCTATAGCATCACCTATATATGTGCATACACTGTACATGTCATTTTATAAATTTCCACTTGGAAATAAATAATATTAATATTATTAATATTTATCTGTAGATTTTGTTCATATGCTTAAATGATGCAGCATTTCATGGTTTAAGACTTCACGTTTGCTAATGGAGGGCACTTGCACTCCAGCTTTTTAAAATGTATAATACATGAGACTGACTGCTCTCACTGTAACTCTACAGCATATGTGGAACAGGATACTGCTGTGACTCATGCTAAATCACAGCCCTTCTGTCCGACAGTCTCTCCTCTGTTGCAGTCGAGTGGTTCACTCACCTCCACACGCTGAGTATCAGACAGATGGACAGGAAGGAAGCAGAAAGACAGGAAAGAATACAGGTCAGTTTACAACACATCACTTTTCTCTACACCTTCTTTGATGAAAGTTAGCTTCAGCTGTGATTCATTTGCCGTCATTACATTCAAAGCAGAACTTGGGAACAACTCAGAAACATATTTGCAATTCAAGCCGCATGAAAGACTCACCACAGTGCTGATTCATCTCGGAGCGAACATACTGTCTGATCTCATCCTCCTAAATTCAAAGTAAAAAGCAGCACAGAGCAAACACTTACGAGCACAACCCAAATAACAACTTTTTGTACAAGTGCGTGCTGATCAGTGTCAGTGTCTTCACACTCAGCCCTACGGTAAGGATCAAGCACTGACCGTCATGCCTGGCTCTCCTCTGTCTCCCTTGGCTCCATCTGGGCCCATCTCTCCCTGCAACAGGGGCAGGTATTAGCACATATACGACCCACAGAGAGGCTCGCAGCATATTAATTCATTAGACTGAGACAATGTGCAGCACATGAACTGAATGCAAAGTCAAAGTAAAAGGTTAAATCAGCAGTTGTGACTTTTATAATAATAGAGAGACACACTGAAATATTAAATACTGGGTTTGTCATTATTCACATACTGGTTGCCTGTAACATTTTCCCCTAAACTAAAGCTAATATAGCTCACATAATATCTGGTTGTCATCTTAAATACCCAATTCATGGCTATCAATCCTGTTTCACAGAAGCAAGAATATTACAAACAACATTTCACCCAATATCTAAATCAATATGCAATTTGGAAGAAAGCAATTTAGTGCTGTATCATTCTATACTTCCTTTTAATGTTGATAAAGTTCACAGGAATGTGTTACCCTAAAAAGTACATTGTATATCAGAAACAGCTACAAAGAAAAATAATAAACAAGAGATGGTCTGAATTAAGTGCGATACTGACCGGTTCTCCTCGTTCTCCTGGGATTCCTGGGATACCACGAGGGCCAATCATGGCAGGACCGATCGGCCCTCTTTCTCCCTGGCAGATAATGAAGGAAAAGACATTACAGACCAAAACATGTCTAACATAAAGATGAGGTATGAACGACACTTCAAACACAAACTAAAAAAGTGAATACAGCACAGGCAGTGAAGAAAAAATCTGACAACTTCCTTCACAACTAAATGAACTAAATAAACTAAACGAAATTATGTATGTTACGTATTGGCTTTTGCTCTAAAAACATGTCACAGCTGATATTAAACTAACTACAACTATAAAACCTTTTAGCTAAGGGCTAGTTAGGAGCAAACCAGGGCTTTAGCCATTTTTACAATTTGTCTATATATTTAGTTTTACCTGTAGTGTACTGTGATTTCATGAGAAGGGATCTGCATGTATATTTTTCATGCAAACTTCAGTAATCTCCATGTGACAAATAAGTGTCAGTATTTACATATACACATATAGGTAGATGGTAAGTGGGCAGAAAGAAAAAGAAACAACTAAAACAGTAAGACAAAATACAGCAAAGATGAGTTTGGTGGTATTGATGAAACCATTCTCATGCCGAGTGTCATATTACAGTGGGTGTTGTATACTATAGTTATCTATGTCTGTGTGGACACGTGTGTGGAGGGATATGCCTGTGCATATGCAAATACTGGCACATAAGTTCTTATGTAGCATTCAACTTCGTTAACATACTTGTCAATAGTATGTCAATAGTAGTGGTATTACAGGTACTATACACATACAGAATAAGAATAAGAATAGTACATTAGCATCATTTCATCACCACAGAGATCATAGTCATATAGTATAATATGATGGTTGAAGTAGGTTAAGGAGGAAGGGTTAAAACAAACATCAACACCATCATCAGTGTCATTATACATTAACAACAAAAATATAACAGTAAAAAATACACAAAATAAATCTTGAAACCTCATACTAGAGACTTGAGCTTTATGCATATGTATATTTGCCTCATAACCTCAACCTGGTTCAGAGAGGGTCAAAAGTGGACCTATACCACTGTGTCTCAGAAAATTAATTCCCTCCACTCTAGGGGAACACCCCCAGGCCAGGTGGCCCACAGTCACACACCATACTTGACCGATTGTTTTGTGATTTTCTCATTTTATTATTGTTGTGAGTGTATTTTCCTTTTACATGTGAGTATTAGTGTTCAGTTAATGTATTAACAGGCTTTTCCAATAGCTATACTCCCTGTGTGTCAGCCTTCACTGTATTTAAACTATGTTAAGAAAAATCCAATCCATATTAAAAAATAAATATATTCAAATACAAAACCTAAGACATCTCCACAAATGCGAATTTCTATTTATCTCTACTTTAGATATTACAATAGATGTGAATTAGTTGTTTTCAAACATAGTAATAGAAATTGTGTACTGCTGTTATATGTTTGTACAGTATTTGTTGCACATTACTCTTAGGTTTGCAGTTTTATTTATTCTGAGTTTTTCTAGCCCTGCAGATTGGACTCTCTGTCCTCCTTTAAGGTTACATCAAAAGAAAACATTCATTTAGGAAAATTATGCATCTAGGCTGACTTGAGAGTGTGCCTCAGACTAAAAAAAAGGTGCATCCATCCAAACTTAATATGGCCCTACTTTCCTGTCACCAGCTTTATTTATTCACTTCATGATGAAGAAGACAAGCCAGTCAAAGGTCCATTAAGCTGTCAATCATAAGGAAGCAAGCAACAGAGAAATCAAACACAACTACTGTCAGGTGAACATGAAAGAGGAAGCAGAAGTGCACCAACAAACAAAGGAGGAATACAAAAATACTGTATTATTTCAGTCAAAGAAAAAGATTGCATCTTTGTTGTTACCTTTAGGACCCAAAGGACACCTCACACTGCTCCTTTTGTGGTAATTGTTACTTCCATCTTTTCTTGCTAGAATTGCTTTTATTGTTATAGATTTATGTTACTGTGTGCTCTAGAAGAGTGGAAATCTTTCATTTCAAAGCTGCATCAGGATTCAAACTTCTGCATTGATCTACTGGCAGAACATAATTAGGAATCTGCAGCCACCACGATATTACAGTCCAGTAATTTAGATTGTTGTTTACCAGCTGCAAGTTATTAAGAAAGTGTAAGGTACATTGGCATCAGTCTCCATATCAGAGTATGGCTGCTACAGTTTATATGATATAAGACTCAATATTTTGAAAGTGAATATCTGGGAACATACTAGTTTATTTCACAATCATAACAGGAAGGTGCATGCTGTTTGAGATGAACTATACTTCCCTTTATTATGAAATGAATGAAAGATGAACTGAACACCTGAAACTAATAATACTTAATTATATAAATCTGAAATTCAAATCATGAACATTCAAATCAGAGTAATTAAATGCGACACCAAAAATAAAAGGAGGTAGAAAAAGTAAAAAGAGGTAGGTAGGAGTGATTTTTATTTCTTGCTAAATTATTTTCCCTCAAAGTCAGTTATACCTGTTCAGTGGGCTAATATTAGCCACCAACCACAGACAGCACCTGCCTATATGACTGGCACAGATTAATGGGGTCTACCTCTAATCTTAAGCCTCTTTTATACTACTTTAACCCTAACTCTTCTGTAGAATAGAAAGCTTCTCTTACTGTATATCTCATGTACAAAATTAATTGACACCTTTTGTCCCTGGAGTCCCTCAATGCCCTTTGCACCAGCCAAACCCTGGGGGCCAGTAGGGCCAGGAGGTCCATCTGCTCCTCTGGGACCTGGAGGGCCAGGTATGCCGGGTGTACCCTAGACATGAAGCATAGATCAGGTCATTTCATGCATTCAATGATTGTCTGAAGCTCTTATACCAAGAGATGCAGAATACAGAAATTATATACACTAGGTATTAATAACAAACATTACAACAGACTTCTGCCTTTTGGTGCTTTATGTACACTGTGAGGAACAAGTCAAAGCACTTGTATTAAAATCCTCCTGACGTACAGGAACACAAGTGTGCAGCTGTACAGACAGTATGTCTTTTCACACCTGACATTGGAAAATATCTACTATGAGTGCTGACTGGACCTGAAAATCCTCTGTAATATGCAAAAAAACAAAAAACTAAAGCCTAGAACACACCACACTTGTTCATTGTGAGTTTAACATTAAGAATGTTTCTGCAAGTTCAATTCACTGTGCCGTGTGAAGCAGATTTGAAGGTGGAATTCTTACTCTGTAAAGGAATGATGGAGGGTGTGTCTGTTTGTTTGACTGTTAGCAAGATAACTTAAATAATTATAGATGGATTTGGATGAAATTTCCAGGCAATGATAATACTGATACAAGGAACAAATGGTTCCATTTAGGTGCTGATCAGTGGAAGTGGACATTTTCATTTGGTAGATCGGGGGCAGGGTGGACCACTGCTTGCAGAAGTGAAAGTGAAACCTATCACTCATTTATATCTATATATTTTTTTAACCTTTTTTGGGGGGCGGGTTGTCTTGGTGGAGTCTGTGCTCTCCAAGGGCTTTTCTATTCACTATATAAGGTCACAGTGAATCAGTCCACACACCTCAAATATCAACATGAAAACTGACCATTCCATTTGATATTACTGACTCTCTTGACACTTGATTGAGTGATCATTTAACCTTGAAGCGCTTAAAACATGTTTATGAGTTCTACTTCATTATGCAAATTGGATGTTCTATTTCCCTGCAGAGAGAAAACTGACAAAGGCAGAACGTTTACAGGCATCTCAGGGGGCACCACACATACTAAGTGCTCATAATACATCTTTGTGGTCTTTTTGAACACTTCAGACATATTTACAACAGATTACTATGATGCTGGCATTGGTGTCAGCTGAGCATTAAGTCCTTCAATATGCCCCATGACACATGCCTTTTCACACAACTAAAGGATGGTGGTAAATTAATCCCACACCATCTCCGATGTGATCATACAGGAATGTACCATTTATGTTGTATTCAGATCTTGCCAGAATGGATGTAAACACAAGACCTGAACAGAGCCAAAATTGTAAACTCACCCTTTCACCTTTCTCTCCCTGAGATCCTTTGGGTCCTGCTACTCCATCAAATCCACGGTCACCCTGGACAGAAAAAAAGATGCTGAAACACTTCATATTGTGCAAAAAAGTTTGTACATTCATTATACAGTACAAACCTTTGGGCCCACAAGTCCCTCTCTCCCTGGTGTACCAGGAGCCCCAGCAGCTCCAATATCCCCCTTGAAACAAAATGCATTGTTAAGGTATTATAAAGTATCAGGTAGAATCCTACAGTAAACTATATGCCTGTGGTTTACCTGTTCTCCTTTTCTCCCTGGTAGACCTGATCGCCCATGAATCCCTGGATCACCCTGAACACAAATGCGAACACACATACGGCACATTTTGTGCATTTAATTCAAAGACTTTTTATAATATACATGACTCAAACACTTAGTGCCATTAAAAATGCAAGGTCCAAATGTGGTGTAATTTCCATAAAATTATCAGGAGCTCATTTGATGACTAATACAGTGAACAGCTGTACTTTTTTAAATTCTCATTGTGCATGTGATATTATTGCTTGAACTAACATTTAGTCAAATCGCTTGTACAGAGACACACTTGACTGGTAACTTTAGGTGTGGTCAATGGCCTAAATAAAGGCAGCAAATAAAACGTTGAAATATTCTCATCAGCTCAACCTGCTACAACCTACGATATAACAGAAAGAACGTGCCATTGGCATGTTAGACGCGGGTCTGAACTGTGGTGAAGTCGCTTGTCATCTGCGATGGCATCGCAGTTTAATCTGTTGTCTGAGTGATTTGATCCCTCAGGACAGGATCATGAGACTGAGTTCCATGTGTCGTAACTACACTGCTTGTTTGGAAGCCAGAGGTGGACATACTGAATGATGACTCTTTCAATGTCAGAGTATCCCTATTCAGTAACTGAATAAATGTGTTAAATTGATCACAATTCATTCTCTAATGACCAATGCTTCCGTATTTAATATGAAGGTAGCCCCAAACCAATGAATTGAATATATCTACAAATATACATATTATTCTGACTTCTACATTTTTAATGGTGTTAACTATAAAAGCATAATACATCACTTTTATGTTCTAGCTTGAAAGCTCATATATATTTTTATCTCTACATCTTCAATCATTTTAATGCCCATTGTTTTTCTTCTTATGAAATCCCATGTCTTTGTTGGTCTTAAAATCCTACCTTGTCTCCTTTGGGTCCATCAGCTCCACAAACCCCTTTGGATCCTCTGTCACCCTGGAAACCCAAAAATTTAATCAACAACAAATTAGGACAAAAATGGAGGTGTATTGTGAGTCTGTATGAAAAACTATTCTCAGACAAGAAAGTCCTTTCACTGACAATTAGACTGAACCACCGTGTACTTACATATATACGTACATACATATAATGTATGCATCTACTGAGAGGCAAAAGGAGCAGAGCGGTGAATGGATGTAATGTAAAACCGGTGCTACAAGTTTGTAGATGGCTAATGTTCAGGTAATAATGGGAAGTAAAATCAACATAGATGGTGGTAATGTAGCTGTGAAGGACCTTGAGTGAGTGGATTTTATCTGGACCAGTGAGTCTACAGTTTTCTCACATTCAATTATTGTTGAATACACACTGTGAAGTTGGAGGAAAATGACATTTTCAATATGTATTTTTCAAGTGAAGGCAGATTCATAACAGTGACAGTAATAAGGTTATGCAGTCATGTATATTAACTACTGAACATATGCTCTAAAATGTATTAAATAAGCTTTGTTCCAGATATCTTACTTGGTTGACTTTTCCTTTATTTGACATCACTGATTAACATTTTGATGTGGTGTTGTGATGTTGATGTGGTTTTTGTACATTAGTAAAATGTTTGTAGTTGGCTCAAATTACTTCACTGATCCAGCAATCAAATGAAGCCAGATAGAAGCTTTTGCTAGTAAAGGATTTTACAACTACGGGTGTTTTACATTACATTATTATCACTTTAATGCAAATGATACAGACAAGGATTTAAACTATTCCATTGCTAGATTTTTTTCTAATAGAGCAACCCACCCTCAACAAAAGAGGCAGGGTTGCAAAGCAAACTTACATGTGAATAAAGAGTAGTTAATTGGAAAAAGGCATGAAACAGAGAAAGAAAACATTCTTTTGTGATTGTTTTGCAACACTTATGTTAAACAGCACACATTATTTCAGCCATGAATTAGCAAAACCATAAGAGAAAAAAGGAAAAAAAAATGTAGCCGGAGCTCATTACTTCTGTATCTGTGTTACTTCATCCCTGAGTATTGTCTTACAGATACATGGACACATTTAGTAAGAAACGAGATAAGAGAAAGCCATGTAACGTTTGTAGAGTGTGTGTACACTTATACTGTTATTGGCCAGTACATACACAGTACCCATACCCAGAAATGTCCTGAACACAGCAAAACAAGAGGGAAAAAAGCCCAGCACAAATACAGGCAGAGAATAGAATCACTGCAGGTTCAGTAAATACATTGTCACACACTGGTGTTTCATGAGTGATGATTGAAAGGACAATTATGGTATGAGTGCACATTGTTGTTCAGGTGAGATATTGTGCAGCACTCTGGTCATTATAGAGAAATAAAATATGACAGGGTGATGATATTTGATGACACTTGAATTACCCTTAACTAATATTTTCACAATAATGACTAGGTGGTTGTACATATTTTTTCTTGTTACATAGCCACAAAGCAACAAAAAAATAAAACACAAAACTGTAATATGTTATTATTGGCCACTCAGTTACTAATGACAGTTGCAAAAAGCAACCATTTCTTCATCATAGCTAAATGACATATTTATGGATGTTCACTGTGTAAAAGAGTATAAAGCAAACTATACATACAGTACTGTTCCTGTCAACCCCATGTTACCATGTTATTCCATAGTTTTTCATTACCTCCAAAACTCAATGTATTGCAACTCAAAAGCAATTCAGATGAAAAAAGAAAAGAAAAAAAAAAAACCCCAACAACGAGCAATTCACTCTGGACCAGTTAAGACAACCTTCTTCAACAATATTGTCCCGTTTCATATTGTCAGATTGAATAAGGTCGATATGTCAGGGTTGAATATTTCACAATAACTATGGGATACATGAATACACAGACACACACAGTGAGAGTACCTTAATTCCACGCATTCCTATGATTCCAATCTCCCCCTTCTCTCCCCTTCGCCCTGGAAGCCCATCTTTTCCTGGTAAACCCTGAAAGGAAAAAGGCAAATTATCTCTCACTGTGTGGACTACAGAGAGGAAACCATGCAAAGAAAATACTCAATCTGGGCTTGTATCCAAAACACACAGACCAATTCACCAGGTACACCAGGTTGGCCAGCTTCTCCCTGCAGAGGAAAGGCAGAATTACAGTCACAGGACCATTATAATTATCATCTCCACCTACCACTGACTTGGCTTTGTGAGTACATATGATAATTTAATCATCATCAACCTCACACAGAGGTACTTGCCTTCTGTCCACCGGGTCCACGGGCTCCAGGGAATCCAGTGGATCCTCCTTCTCCAGGTTCTCCCCTCAGACCCTAAGACCAAATATGCATATACAAGGATCAAATATGATAGACAGAGATGGTGCAGTCCATACAGTGATTAGGGATGGACCTGAAGATGTTCCCAGGCCCCCTATCATAAGATTTAAGTGGCTTCTTTGAGGTGACCCTTTCTCACATCAACTACTGTAACTGTGTATATATGCTGTTCTGTTCTGTTGGTGTGTGAAAAACTGAAACTAAACCTTGGCCAGAGCAACAGATACAGTTGTATCTGTTGTATTGGTAGTGTGCAAGCAACAAATAAGTCTATTTTTTAAATATTTAAGTCTTAATCAAGTCCTAGGTATCTGTGGTAAAAATCAAGTGAGTCCAGTCAAGTTATTATTTAGGTCAAGCAATGATGAGCCCAGTAATCTGAACACTTGATGATCCATCTTATATGAAAAGTTGAGCCATCAGTTACCAACCTGTAAAAAAACAAACCAAACTAACAAACTATAAGGTCTGAACAGCTTGAAAACAGTGAAAACAGAGGTTATGATTTCTCTGTCATTTTTCCACACAAATAAATATTAAACCAAAGCTACAACATTAGCCTTATGCATTTAAATATGTAGCAGTAGTGGAATATCATCAGGGTTTTTTTTTTATTATTATGATTAAGGGCCTCCTTAATGAACACTTGATTCATGATGCTTTCATTTGGTTGATTATATTTACTTTTTATGAATTAAGGTTTGGAATACAATTGTTTTACTTATAGAAAATGTTTATATAATTAACTGACTTCATATTCTATCCACCAATCTATATTTCTCCAAACTATTCCAGTGGTTTTAGTGTTTTGTCAATATTAAGCTCTAAAATTGTGATTCATCTCTGGTCTTTTCACATTTTACACATTACATGGTAACGAATTGAAAATACGACACAAATAGTTACAATGAATGAAGTGATTTTTCTGAAGATTGTTAACAATAGTTTCTATAATGTAACTGCACAAAACAACAGAAATATACAACATATAAAGACTATTACATATTGTTAGCTTCATAGCATAGTTGCATAAATTATATTTTGGCTGATATCTGTGTAAGTGTACTAACTTTACCCTCCTAAAAGTGTTGCTTCACTTTGCAGAAAAAAATATGCTTTGAGGCTAATGATATACCTTAAAGATTACTGACTGGATCAAATCTTATATAATATAAAAGTCAAGTGGCCTTTGTTCGTGTGCATATGTGTGTGTATCTAGGGATTCACATAAAATTCAGAACAAGCTGGCTACTGCAGTTTGGCATATTTATACATATTTGGTCAAGAAAGAATTTGATTAAATCAACCAGTTGATATGACCAATAGTTTGAGAGCTATTACTAATTCTGTTATAGAATAGCATTACAATCACATTGATGAGGTCAGACGGCTTTGCCGGTGACTGCTGGACAAATGTGGTACAACATGCACAAACACGCTAGTTTTCAGTAGGAAAATTATTATTTTGAAATTAATAGACGATGGAAGCAGTGACACATGTTTTGTAGTGATGTATTTGCATTTTGTTCATCTCCGAAACTACTGTTATTGTTCTGGGGAAATAAAAAGAGATATAGAACCACCTGTTGCCCCGCAGGACCCTCTTGACCCTTTGCCCCCTTTTCTCCCTGCACACCTTTGGGTCCTCTGTCACCCTGTAATGGAAAGGAAACAAATCAATCTCAAGTGGATGTTTTGCTGCATTTGTGGATGTTGTGTATCATGGTGGTTTCTGACTTGTTCTCCTTTGTTGCCCTTTTCTCCAGGAGGTCCTCCCACCAGAACAGTGTCCCCCTGTATAAATGACAGTACAACACTTGAATACATCCCAAAGGCAAAATAACACAGGCTTCATAGACTACGCAGCACATTTGATCTTCTAACCATATTTTATGCTCCGTTACTAAATTTGCAGCCACATTGTGCATATTTTTGTAAATTCCTCATGCTCAAAATACTGAGCTTTTAAAATAACCTCAGCTGATACCAGAGTCCTTGTTTTTATTCTTTATTTTCTATATTTTGTGTTGTGTTACCATCACCGTCATAAGTATAAATAAGTAAAGAGCAGGAGAGAATGAGAAATAGTGCTTGTTTGATATTAAGATGCACACACCTTCTCTCCTTTGTCACCTTGCAGCCCGATGTCTCCCTGTGAAAAAAAATAGAGCAAAACACTTCATTCAGGCGTGTCAATTTGATTCAGTAATTTACATGAGCAGAATGCTTCAGGGATGCAGATAATGCAATAGCATTAAAATATGAGGGAAAAAGTACTGGCAGCTTTCTCACCTTCTCACCCCGAGTACCACGAATGCCCGCAGGACCCTGATGGACAAACACACAAAACATAATTTTATATACTTTATATATCAGTTTCCTCTCTGAGAAATGACCGTGCACCTTTTGCCCCTTAGGCATGTTTTGTTGTTTTGTCAAAAACAAAACAAAATTTAAAATCAACATAAAAAAAGTCATGACTCCGCAGGGTGTAGACTTTAATTAAACAGTGAATGCAGGCTGAATAATGGACACGGCAGAACTTTGAAGGATGAGACCAAACAGAAAATTAGTTTGTAATCTAACTATTTTATTTCACTTGTGAAGGATGGTTCTGTTCTGCTAATACGACAACACAGGCTCTAAAGAGACACATTTGTGACAGTATCTCGAGTCTGTCTTTTTGGAAAAAAAGAAAATAAATTCATACATAATCACATTTTATACACTTACTGTTGTTCCTCTCTCCCCATCCAAACCAGCACGACCCTCTTCACCCTAACAACAGACATGAAAGAAAATACACAAACGATAAGTTACCATAGTGCTATGAACCTGTGGTAAATTAATACAAAAGGGCGGCTTAAATGATATGCAGGTTTAGCGGAGTTCTCACTCTGGGTCCTGGATCTCCTCTTTCTCCTCTCTGACCTGGAACACCGACACCAATCTCCCCCTGAGAAAAATCATAAATATACCCTTATCTCTTCTTATGCAGGCAGTGAGGAAGAAATGTGCTGGCTGTGATAGTCACCTTGTCTCCTTTGACCCCATTAATACCAGGAGAGCCCTAAAAAGGAAAGTACGGATGATATCAACAAACATGAACTATATAAATATAATGTCTAAACTTGACCTGATACTAATCATCTCTTATTGATTAATTTAACAAAAAACAAACAACAATGTTGATAAAACCCTAATACTAAGCATATTCTTAGTCTTACATGTTGTAGAAACTAAATAAATTAGAAAACTGTCTCTACAGTTCAATGATAGACTGGCGTTTCTGTTTTTTTCTTGAATCCGTATTAGCCTGTTACATTGGCTGATATGCCCTTTTTTCGCTGCCATGATTTACTGACAGGTTAAGTTCACGGCACCTCCAAGTTCTTGGAAATACTGCTGTCCACACTGAAAAAAAGACATTTTTGGAGTAGTAATATTTATTAGGTTAACTGTCACAATTTTTATTTTATAATTGTAAGTATCAGTGAAAACTGGAATTATTCAAGTAAAACTAAAGAGTAAGTTGTATTCTGTATTTTCTCATAATTTTCAAAGGTTTCATAGTGAATACAGATGAACCTACAAATAGTGTTGTGTGTTTTGACTCACACAACAGTGTCACTGAGTCACATGATGATGCGCTACCTTGCAAATTGTAAATATTGGTTAAAAGCAAGTCACTGTTCTGTGTTCTGTAGTTCTGTGACTCATGTTCTGCCTTTAGGGGAGAGGAGCTGAGTGAACTGAGTGGAAGGAATATTTCAATGTGACACCATGGTTCAATCATTATTTTAAAAAAAAAAGACTTTTAAGTGCATTGAATACTTTATTTTTATCTTTTTTTTTTACCTGTTCTACCTTACATTTCTTCTGTTTTTACCTATATTTTAAGATTATTTTTGGTTCAGCAAATGTTTCCTTTAAAAAATTTAAATTTTTTGACATCTGTTATCATTTGACAGAGAAAAAATATTAGTATTGACTCCAAATATTGGCTGATAAATAACATTGATGGCCTGTATCAGTCATTGGCCCAAAAAATACACTTCACTTGATGACTACAGTTATATGACAACAATACAAGACTCAGTCCTGGACCAGAAGTAGGTTAGCTGAGCTCCAACTACACACATCACTGTAATTAAAAGCATCTAAACTTACTGCCTGTCCAGGAGGTCCAGGAGGACCTGGCGCTCCGGCATTTCCCGCACGGCCTGGAAAACCTTGAAGACCCTAAACATGAGACCACATAGGTTAAAAATACAGAGATTTAGGATGTACTCAGATGATTCTGTAGAATCAAAAGATCCACCAACCCTGTCCCCTTGTAGACCAGGGGGTCCTGGCTGCCCATTTTCTCCTCTCACTCCAGGTTGTCCTGGATTACCTGACTTCCCTAGAGGCCCTGGGGGACCAGCTGGACCAGGAAGACCTGGATCACCCTGAGGAAAAAGATGTCATCATTGGATCATAGGCAGGTAAAACAGTCCAATCACATAATTCTACTTGTGTGTACACATCTTTGTATACTGCACTTACTTTTAAGCCTTGTGGGCCTACACGGCCAGGTGGACCTGCCAGTCCAATACCCTTTTCTCCCTGCAAAACAACATCTTGTTATAACTGTTGAACTATTTCTGCCCTCAGATGACCAGAAAAGTCAAACTTACCTTATCTCCTTTGGGCCCTGGAGGTCCCTGTGCACCCTGGAAAACGAACAAGGAAATAAAGAATGTATGTATAAAAAAACAAGATCAATGTCACGTGTATATTTGAAAAAAACACAAGGACATTACCAATTTCTGAATGCCCCTATATTGCCTAGTGTACATTAATATTCTGGTGGTTACACATTCATCAGCACTGGTGTGTATGTTCAAAGCAAATTTGTCATTGCAGTTAAAATGCTTTGTTAACCTTGACTGGGCACAAATACAGTTGATGAGTTTAAGTAAAAGATCTAACCAGCTCTGACACCAAAGCTAGAGAATAAAATGTTGATTAATGATGGAATAAGGAACTGCCCTGGTTTGGAGTAACTGAGATAAGCCGTCGTAAAAAATCTAGCTATATACATTTCCCAACATGGTCATGTTTTTATTGCACTAGTCTGATATTTGCATAAAAGAAATGTCAAGACACTAAAATATTTTTAATCAGATCTAAATAATTTGGATGAGTGAGCTTTTATCAGGAACCAATTACTGCATATGTCCTCCAAGCAAAGACAGGCTGATATTATTAGACGATATGCTGCACATGATAAATATAATATTAAAACCGGAGTTGGATGTTGACTGAGCAGTCATGGATATCTATTCAGCAAAATACAGCAATCTCTCACTTCACACTGAGTTCACAAAGCAATATTTAATAAAAGATATTGAATACAAGTGTCAGGCGTGATTTATTTGAAGCACACAGCTGCTCAGTGCTTATTAGGATATTGTGCATTCCATACATATGAGCCATGTAGTGATACACATAAAATTATATCTGAAAAGCAAATCATTACTCACATCTTCTCCATGCTCTCCGGGTTCACCAGCCACGCCCTAATATGATTGCAGATAAAGATGACTGCTACTCAACATCTTGTTAATATCAATAAACATGGAGCTCAGTAACACTGTGTACTCACTCTTTCCCCTTTGATTCCAACAACACCTTTGTCTCCTCTGTCACCCTGAAAGACGGTGCAGAGTTTTACAGGAACCGACTCAGCATGTTCAGAGACAGAGCGTGAGTCTTTGAAGCTGCTGCTCTGCTCAGACTCACCTTGACACCAGGTGGACCTGTGTCTCCTGCTATGCCCGGCAGTGTTTGACCAGGAAGACCCTGCAAAAAGGAAAACACTGTCAGCAACTGTTCCCTTCAATCCCACTCCTTCATATACACATCAGCTAAAAAACAAGGTACCCCCTGGTTTATCAGACCACTGTCACATGACATCAAGTGTCTGGTGATTTCGGTTTACATGGCTATAGTTGAAGACAAACCACAAACTAGAAAGAGGAGTGCCGGGCTTGTTCGACATACAATTGTACTTTATAATTATAGTCATGGTTAACGTCTGTGCAGTAACAAGCTACTCAAATAAAGTGTGACATGGTGAAAAGAAGTACTTCTATTCTACAGGACACCCTCTGTTTAAGCCAACCAGGAAGGAAAATATAAGGACCACAGTGTCCAGAGACAGAGTAACGAGTATGGTAGTAGACTTTTTTGGGGGGGATTTCAAAGATAATCTGTGGCAAAAATCAAACATACAATCCACAACACCACAGCTACCAAGATCAAGCTCAAAATATAACACCAAGAAAGAACAAAATAATTACACATATACATATACACACACACATATATATATATATATATATATATATATATATATATATATATATATATATATATATATATATATATATATACATATATATGCCAGGCCGCCAGGTGGTGCTTTCAGCACCGCCTGGCGGTCATCCGGAACTCATAGAACCGTGGTTACCTACGTAACCTATCGTTTTATGCATTATGAACTTTGATAGCAACACTGACCTTTTAAAATAAAAATATTAATAACCTTGGACATACGTCATATGGGTGTTTTACAGCTGAAGAAACTATTAGCCATATACATATTTAGTAGGAAATAGTGTCTTTTTCAAAATAAAGGCAAGAAATAGCACAGTTTGTGCATGTAAAGTCACCAAGCATGTATATAACTATTATTGCATTCATTTGTGCATTCAGTTCCCTTTTAGGTTTTTTTTTTTTTCAATGTAATTTTCATTTAACCAGTTAAGCTAAGCAGTTGTCTAGGTCCAGAATAAATGAACATAATATGAATAGAATATAAACCCAGTAGGGCTCTGAGGTTAACAGACTCAGGTCACATAGTCCAGTCCACAGTTCAAACTAAACATGGTGAAGCAGCTTTTAGCTGTTACACTACACATAACTGGAACAAGCTACCAACCGAAATCAGCCCCAAATGTGAATCCAGGTTAAAAACATACCTCTTTTCATGTGCATACGAGTAAAGCCTTTTCATTCTTGTTTTTTAAATGCACATTTTAGGCTTTAATGTCTTGCTTTACTCTATTTGAACTTTAATGTTAATTTGAATATGATTATGATTTGAATATAATTGTGTTTCTTTTATTCTATGAATGCATTTTAAAATCACATTTTATCTCTTTTTTGATTCTAGTATAATTTCAGTGCCTTGCTTTTTTTGTTTTTCTTCTGTGATTTTGTTATGCTTTTGTAAAGCACTTTGAGTTACCCTGTGTATGCATAGTACTATACAAATAAACTTGCCTTGCTTTGGTTAGTCTCCATGATAATGGTAAGAACACAACTCACCCTCTCTCCTTTAGGTCCAGGCAGCCCAACCACAGCCTAAGAACAGAAAAGGGAAGTAAATAACAGTATTGCCTGTGTAGTGTACAGTTTATCTTGAAGACATAAATGTATACTTAAAAGCCTTGGTATTTATCAAGTATTATATGTCAATCATCAGCTTCTCAAGGATTAAGAGCTTTCAAGTCTTGCATTCCTTCTGCAGCTTAGCCACTGAACAGTTGAATTGTTTTTTTTTCTGCTCTACCGTGGACACAAGTCTCATAAATGCCTGTTTACAAAAGTCGTGCTCTTGTGCCTCAAACTTTATTGCAGCGGTGAACCAACTAAATTCGATTTCCTATCCTAGTCCATATGTATGTGTGTGCGTGTGTGTGTGAAACAGATGGACAAGTGTTGCCTGGTTATTTATCAGACTGGTGAACTCACAGACACTCTGTCCAAGGTGCTGATCCTGAAGCTGTCAGCAGTGAGGATGCTGTTTGAGAGACTCGTTGCAATTTGTGTCAAGATTCGAAACTGCAGGAATGTCAGCAAGTTCCACCCCTTACAATCCGGACAATTTTGTACATTTTATGCAGGATGCTTTTAATGCAGGATGTTCAGAAGGAACAATTAAGAACAATCAAAACCTACAGTCAATGCAGAGCTTAAATCCATCTGGGACATGTCTAGAGATATCTAATGATAACATGTTATGTTAATGGTTAGGTCCTAGTGTGCATTTTGAGTAGGATCCATTTCGTACTGTCAATATCTCTCTGGTATTAGCCATAGATACAGGTTCTGCATATAAAACAGCATAGATTCTGCCTGAAAGGTTTGATGGCTTATGGCTCATATGAGGAAGGATCTATTTCACCAGCAGCCAGAGGAAATGTCACAAGACAAATTAACTACATCTGATTTTATATATACAAGCAATCTGTGTGTTACTAAATGTTTAGCAGTATTTTAATGATACATCACTAATAAAATCAAATGGGCATATTAAAAAGTATTAACCGCAGATGGGAATTATACATGTGAATGAAGTTAAGATAAAGGCTTAAAAAAAGACAGATTCTGTGTCATATTAAGAGAGACTATTCATTGAAATAGTTATCAATGTATATGACCTTCTCTGTCATTTTAACTGTCTCCAAGCTAAAATTAGAATTAATTGAGATGCTCATTGACAGAACTGGCACAAGCTTTGTCAAGCCGAGCCAGTCTCTGCTAACAGATGCCAGCAGTCATCTATAAGCGAACAATAACCTTTTATTGTCAATAGCAAGGTGGTTTCTGTTTTAAACGTTTGAAAGTGCTGACAAACTGCAAAAGTAGAAGTTAATATACATGAGCACTGGACCAAAAAAAGAGAAAAGGCAAAACAATTCTTTATGCAAGTAGACAGAAACTGCAGGGCATAAGACAATCTGAAGTGGCTGCTGGCTTCTTTGAGGCTGACAGGCTGCTAAAAAGCCTTGACAGACCCCATAAGCCAGTTTTTCCCAAAATGAATGAAAGGAATTACTGGTAGCTAGACTTAGAATGTTTTTGGTTGTCATTTTAGAAAGGCTTTAAAATCAGGTCTGTAGAGTTTAATTTTACTATGTAAATAAGTTTTTAAAAAATGTAAGCAAACTCCAAGGCTGTGCTGCATCAGATAATATTAGATATATAAATGTAGTCCGTTGACAAAAACTCTGACTTGTCTCATATTTAGTTACACATTTTGGTTAAGACATGTGCAAACTATTTTTTATTGGGTCAGACAAAACATGTGTTCTTTTAATGTCAGTCAATAGCAGCTATTTTAAACACATGAAACAGCTTGTTGGATAATTTTCTGTACAGTTGCCTAATCCCAGCTATGAATACCCATCAGGCAGCTAAGAATATTCATAGGAGATGTTTATTATTAGTCAGCATTCTGACAAACACGATTTAACAAATTTAGCTCTACAATTTTGTGAAAATGACAGTGTTGGACTAGCGTTAACACTTAGAGCAATTAAGTAAGACAGATTCTGTTTCTTCTTACTCTACACATGAGTCCATGTAGGAGATGTAGGTTCAACACAAACACAAACCCTAACCCTATTTAACCACCAAACTTTTACACCACACCTGGCCATTTCCCAAGGTATATGGCCTAAGGGAACATCCATTTCAGACAGATATGAAAGTAGATTCATGGTCATCTGCTGCAGCCCCAACCTTGCACTAAACACTGTAATTGGCTGTGACGCCAAAGCAGTCAGACAGAAAATGTGTCAATTCTAAAGGTTTCTGAGCCCATGTCCCCACAGCTTTATGCTTCATATTAATACAGTATTCAGCAACCAGAGTTAAAATATAGTGACATTAGCTGGCAGCAGTGAGCTCCTAGTTAACATAAATAAAGAACACATTGATTGCACTAGAACGGATCTGAAGGCAGGTACAGTTAAAAGATAAACAGTTGTAGTCCCAGGTGAACACACTGACCAGGGGTCTTAAGAGAAGGTCCTTGCTAGAATGATACCAACTTGTGTCGCACATCAGAGGAAAACCCTTGCAATAAGAAGTTTATATCAGCACTGTGGAAATGTATTTTTTATTACTTCAGGCAGCAAATCATTCTGTTGCTGGGATCACATCTAATAAAAGCAACCACAAAACCAATTTCATTGACTGTCCTTGGAGCCAGAGGCAACTCAGTAGATACAATATGTTCTTACCTTCCCTGGAGGACCGCTGTCTCCCTGCTCTCCCTTTAAGCCCAGTTGGCCAGGAGATCCAGCAATGCCCTGAAAAATAAAATCATAAAATGATGACACTGACAGAGGCGAGATTAAAATATCACAGTGCACATCATGGATACAAGCACTAACATGGACTGAGACACACACACACACACACACACACACACACACACACACCTGCTTTCCTGGTAATCCAGGTAGTCCTTCTTTGCCAGGCACGCCATCTCTTCCAGGGACCCCAGGTTTACCTGCTTCACCCTGTCATGAGGCACTTAGGTCAATACATACAAGTAATTTTAACTTGGATCTACTGTACCAAATACTATCAGTTATGGTATATAGGGAGCCTAAGTCTCCGCTCCTTCCGGCCGGTCCACTGGGCCTAATTTCAGGAAAATTTTACATGAGAGTGGATGAGGAGAAAATAATTATTTTCTGGTCCACTTTACTTTATGCCCTGAATCACACATTTGCTGTACTTCAATTAAAATCATAACCAATGATGTGCGTTTGGAGTTTCTTTGATACGTGTTTTGTGATTTATTAGCGTGTAAAAATATGTAATTATTTGGACTCTGTTTGGACTACATATCAGACGTCGCATAGCTGACGTCACTGCAGAATCTTTCTCTAACCCGGAGTAGCTGCCACTTTCCACATGCGCCGATTTAAAGTGGTTTTCTCCACGTTTGATGCTCTTGCCTTCGTCCTGAAAGAAGGAGGTGAAGCTCGCCAAAGTCACAGCCATTTTCAAAGAGTTTGATGGTGAGGCTTGGTGGTGACGTAATATTTGTGAGACCATCGTTGTAGTCCATTACTCTCACATAAAACCTAACGTAACTTTTGATGCCTGTCCAAAGTGAGTGCTTTCTCAATGTGAAAGTGTATCTTTAAAATTTACAGACATCATATGTGAAAACCGTAGCACATTTCAAACGGGACCAGAAAATTACTTTTATCCCTCCATTGACTTGAGTTAATTTTTTTATGGCACTTAGGCCCCATTGCCCGGACATCGACCGGAAATAGAATCGCGTCACTTACGCTCCCTATATGTGTGTGTGTGTGTATATATATATATATATATATATATGTGAGATATGGTTGTAAAACTACTTTACACAATGTACACATTTAATTTTGGTTAATTATAGAAAATAATTACACATATTCATTGTTCTCCATGATGCCCATTGAATGAAACAGGTAACAAAATATTATTTTGCACAGTGAGAGTAAAATTTATATTTAAAGCATGCCCAAATGAAAGTGTTTAAAAGACAGATGTTCTATGCAGTTACTGCAATAAAGACTGTACGTTCACTCTGAAATGTGACCTCAAGTCTAATCGCTTAGCCATGCTCTCAGAGGTCAGACCAAAAACAGCTCTGATGATAGAAAACCATGAGTAAAGAGTCTCATAAAGGTTCCAGTGTGTATTCCGTGGCATCAAGTGATGTTGCAGATGGCCCACAGTGGCTGCTATTGTGAAAACATGAAAGACCCTCTACAAAACTGTTATCTGGCTTTAGTTAAGACACATTCACACTAGATTCCACCTACTATAAAATGTGTAAAGGAAAGGTTATTTTTGGATTACTGTAGAAAAATTGAGAACAAGAACATAATTCACATGTTCTAGTAATATTCATTCATTTTCCAAATTGCTTATTCCTCAAGAGGGTGGCACCCACTACCACTGGGTGTACCCTGCTCATCATCACTCAGCAGACATACAGAGACAAACAACCATACACTCACACATAGTCCTTTGAGCAACTTTAGTTTACAATTTCAATAGATGTCTTTGGGAAGAAACCAGAGTCACACACAGACATGGTGAGAAGATGCAAACTATTCAACCACTTGGTTGATGTTGAAATCAAACCCCAGAGCTTCTTTCTCTGAGGTGACAACCACTACACTACCATGCTGATTATACACTAATGAAAAGTTAATTATGAATAATACATGTCACTTTTACAATTAAATCCTCCAAATTCTTCTGAACCTTTAAGCAAAGGTCAAATTCTTCAGATGTTAAATTAGAAATTGCACATGTGATATAGATAGACAGATGAACTTGGAAAACTAATTGCTATTGATTCCTTGATGGTAGATATTGATATATGGTTGGCAGAAAGTCAATAGGGCTAGGTATAGGTATCGCCGTTTCCTAAATTGATTCAGTTCGAATTCACAATTGATAACAATTGATCTGTCTTAAGAATTGACTCAGTTAATGTTGTTTTATTTAATGTGATCAACAATTGTCAATACATACTTTCAATAGTACTAAGTTCACCATCAAAAGCACACTGAATTTATCCAAGGAAAAAAACGTATTTTCTATCAGTGTCATGTTATTACACTATTGATCATTTTTAATCATGTTTTTACATTACAGCAGATAAATTTAATTGTAAAACAAAATATACGTTATTGTGATTAACCTGTTATCTTGCTAACACACAATACCTTACAATGTAATAATCTGAAAACTTTCACAGTATAACTTTATAAACAGCAATGTTTTTAAAATGTGAATCTGATGCTGAAGGAAATAATGTGTGGCTAAAAAAAATCTAAATGCTCCTTGATGGATGGTGAGATTCTGCTTTTATGAACACAGTAGATGATTTTATTGTTTACTCTGAGGATAATTTGAAGATGCTCTGGAGAAGCAAGAATATGACCTAACGTCAGTATCTAGTAGTATCATGAATTTATCATTATAGCAGCACATTCAGCCTCTCCCTGTCCAGCTGATCAATGATGATTCTGCCTCCAGCTGGTCGGACTCACTCTTCCTCCTGCACAATCACATGCATCATCCATCATGCTCATTAACAGCAAAATTGCCCTGTACCATCATGCAGACATGGCTGAGACATGTTATAATAACCTTTTGTTCACTGTATTCCTCATACTGCAATAACTTTTTGGAATAGGCTTTATATCCTGCTACAGTGTAGAAGTGGTTGAGGCCATGTGACATTATTAACCAGTCAACTTTAACCCTTTAAAGTTACACTACAAATAAACATCACTGAAATAGTATTAGATTATACCATTCTACTTCTATACTACTGCTATATTCCTCTATTAAATTTCATACTTATGTGATATATGCATTTGTCGCATTATAACTTGAAGGTGCTGACATTTTAACAAGACTTCAGGTTTTAACAATATAATATGAAATATTACACCCTTTTAACAAGATGAGTTAATATGTTGTAATAATAACATTGATCATAATTACCCCAGCCCCCAAAAGGGAGAAGGTGTTTGAGTCAGTTTGTTTATAAGCAGTTTTATGCAAAAACTACTGCACCAATTTCCATTAATTTTTCAGGAAAGGGACACGGTAGTCCAGAATTGATCCCTTTAAAGTTTGGTGAATTTCGGTCAAAGGTCAAAGTCACCAAAAATGTGTTTTTGCAATAAGATAAATCGGGTACAATGTGTGCAAGGGGGGCAGGGTTTGTTGTGCTGGGCACCACTTGTTATTATTATCAAAATGACTTTTTATTGATTGTATCCCAAGTTGTTTCTTAAAAACGTAAACCATTATTTTTTAGTTTTTAAGTGTGTGGTTTAGTTGAAGTGGCCACTTGATAAGTAGGTTATTATGGTGTCTGTGACACAATAGAGAGGATACACCAAATGTTATCAGAGCTGTTTTTATAAATGAACACAAAATGGAGTTCAAACCTTCATTAAGTAAATGCTTTAAGTAAATGCTTACTGCATGTTTTGGGTGTTTGGGTTTTTTTCAGACCCTCAATATTTAATTAAAGCTACAGCTACAATGCCTCAGGCTCAGAACACTTCTTCGATTTTACACTTCTTTACTGGGCTCCACAGAGCAACAACAGTCAGTCCCAGATCAGGATTAAATACTTACCACCTGCCCCGGCAGTCCTGGAGGGCCCTGTGGACCCTGCAGGTAGAAACAAACACTGGTATGATGGAACACAATATATTGCACGCCATGAGATTTACTATGTATTTCATGTGTAGATATGTGGATTATTTTTCACATGAAGACAAGCTGTGATTTATGGGAATACTTACAACAGCTCCTGGAGGACCAGGTGGTCCTGGGCGACCGGTGCTCCCTTGGGCACCAGGAGGACCCTGTATAGAGAAGAAATAAGCTTGAACCCTGTATGTGTGTTATACTACTCTTTTATCTATATTGGCTTCTGTAGTTTCACCTGGACACCAACACCTGGTTCTCCTTGAGTTCCCTGAAGAGAAAAAACATGATTTAATGATTTGCACCAAAGTAAAGAAATGGATTTAAGTAAGCATATAATAACAGGTTGCACACAATGACAGGAAAAATAAACTCACCTTCACACCCGGTACACCTGGAAGTCCATTAGGACCCATGGGACCCTGGTCAAAACATGCATCACAGACAATAAACCTGTGCTGCTAATCATGGAATGGAAATGTGTTTGCATGCTTCATGGTGTGTGTGATGCTTACTGTTGGACCCCTTATGCCAGGCTCTCCTGGGTTTCCCTAGAAGGAAAATACAAGTGATACATGCATAACAATCATATGTCAATGTCTGAATAAATGCCTCTGCCACAATAAGAAAGACATTTACATATAAAAAATATTTCTAAACATCAAACTTAATAAATGTTTCAAACATTTAGATACTGAATATAGGACATAAATATAAATGATACAGACATACAGTGACTGACATGGACATTTCTCCAAGTCCATGGTTCCCAAATGGAGAGTGTGTGAAATTTTGTTTGCTCTGAGATCTGTGGTGTTATTAAATAAAAGTATTATGATACATTTTGAGGATGGATAAATGTCTCTATATAAAGACAATTAAAAGATAAATGTTTTCACTCAAAATAGTCTGGTATTTATTAGACCACATCTCTCTAACCTTAACCAGTTTTGTCAACAGTTTGCTCAGTAGCCTATTTTGGTTTCTTGTTTTTTTCCCTGTGGTCAGAACATTGAAATTTTATGAATGAATCAACTTGTCTGAGAAACACAAAAGCGCTAGTGAGTCAACAGTATGAAAACATAAAATAATCATATCGAGACAGTTGTGTTGACTACTATTTCTATCAAACAATAAGGATCAGACTGAATATCCCATTTGTGGGCAGAAGGAGGTTAATGAGGTTGAAGCTAAATGAAACAAAACCAGGAGGTAGAAAGACCCGGAGAACTAACCACAGACACTGGATCAACTAAAGAGAACAAAGACAAAACTGTAATTGACTTAACATTAATCACTTTATTAATGTGTTGTGTGTGCTGTGTATGCTCAGCTCTGCTTTTAAATAGTGAAACTATAGGGAAAAAATGTTGGGAACCACTGCTGGAGGAAACACGTATATACAAACATTTGACTGACAAGAGGTAAGGACAAAGCACAACATCATCACGGAGGTATTCACACAGTGAGCTCCAAAAAATATGTGCTGAGTGAAATACTATAAGCACACAACATAAAGCAGGCACAGCTGCATGCATGATAAGCAGACGGGGGCAAATCGACAACAGTACTTTTTGGAGTTTGCCCAATTTAGTATTCTCCTACTGTTGCACATTGGTTCCTGGCAAGAGCTACAGCACAGAATGTCAGCTGATTTCCTTTCATCTATTCCAACAAATCTGGGGTGTTTTACATGGTTGAAAATTCAACTTCACATTTCAACTCTTCAGTTTGACATGGACGCTTTAGGGACAGGTGGTCTTCATTAATATTTCATGAGGAACCTAGCAGGGTCTGACTTCTATCCCTGGCTCCCATAAAGATGTTTGCAAAACAAATGAATTAAGATTAAAGGAGTGAAATATTTCTGGGCGGTACATGGCAGTGTGATAATAGGTTGTCTCCTGTTGTTAAATATGTATATTTATTTTTGGGTTACTTGCCATCTTTGTTAAAGTCTTCGCACCTCTCATTAGTTTTGGTCTACCACAACCTCTACTGCCCTTTTTTAAAATTGTATCTGATACTTATGGGCAAAGTTTTCCCTCCTCCAGAGCCCAAGCATGCCAGCCATCAGCAGCGAACCTACCGGTCTGCCTAAAACTCCTGGGAACCCAGGGAGGCCCTGGAGAGGATGAAGGACAGGAAGGTGGAAAACAGATGGGTGGGGGACAGGTGGATGGACAATAGTGGTGAAAATGAGAACCAGACAACACAAAAAAAGGAAATAGACAGGTATAAGACATATGAGAAGAGCCAGAGGAAGTTGGAGAATGAGGGGTTAGGCACACAGCTGCAAAAGTTACTATCTAAAGATCTCTGAAGCCTCAGCCCAAGGAAGGGAAAAGAGAACTCCATCAGCTTAGTGCTAGCAGCCAACCCTCTGGCACTACTCTGCATGTGTCGCTTTAGACAAGGTCGTTGAGCTACGTTACTCACTGGTTGGCCTTGAGGACCAGCGGGCCCTTTCAGGCCCTGTTCAGACACGCAGGAAAGGAAAACAAAAATCATAAAGAAGTGCTTATTAATGTCCCTCTATTCTCTTTATACAAAACAGCTTTAACTTACATCATGTGGTCAAAAGCGTTTAGGCTTTTAAGGATCACTATAAGGTGGGATCTGTGTTCCTGACAGATTGATATTTTTAACAGTACAAAAAACCTGGTGCAGTCTAGCTTTTGTGCATGCATAAATAGAACATTATTGTAACAAAAATACAATAAAATAATGCACTTTCATGTTATTATTCAACACGCCAATATGGTGGAAAGGACTGTTTAAAGTACATGTCTTTGAACAAACAAAATCTTTATAATTGTCAGTCTCCCCACATCCAGTACAGCTCTTACCGGCTTCCCCTCTTGACCAGATTTTCCTGGTTCTCCTGGTATTCCCTGAGATGACAAAGAAAATAATTCTTATAAACATGATAGCTTTGCATCTCGTATAAAAGGTTTAAATGAAATAAACCAAGCACATGAAGCATTGTAGTGTTAGTAATCTAGTCAAGCCTGAGAACCAGCTAACCTGTGAACCATCTCGTCCTTGTTCTCCAGATACTCCTCTATCACCTTTATCGCCTCGAGCTCCCACAAAACCCTGACAGATTCATTAACATATAGTTAATTTGCATAAGGAAATATGTCAGTAGTTGACAGGACTCAAATATAAATGACTTCATATTTTCATACCCGGTCACCCTTGGGACCCGGTAATCCTGCTGCACCAGGTTCTCCCTTTAGTCCTGCAAGTCCTGGTGGTCCTCTGGCCCCTGGCAAACCAGTTTGGACTGAGTCAGCAGATGCTCCCTATAGCACAGTCACAGAAATTAACTCTTAACTTGAATTTGATATTTGCATTTAGTCAATGCCAAATCTCTGAGGATTTCACTATATTCATAAATAGGATAAGGACAGCTTCACCTTTTGACCCGGAGGCCCAGCTGGTCCAGTTAACCCTGATTTACCCTAATTAGAAAAGGCAAATAACTTACAAAAACATGAATTTATGGGTGAATAATATCTCATACATTAGCAAGTCACTTACACTCTCTCCTTTTTCACCCCTCTCTCCTCTCTCCCCCTGCAGTACAAACATAAAATGTTAAATTAAACAGTACACTTCATCAGAAAATCTTTTACTTTACACCTGGTTTTCCTCCTTACCTTATCTCCTGGTCTTCCAACCTCTCCCAGTTCTCCAGCTCTTCCAGGAACACCTGGTATTCCTGGTTTGCCTGGCTCTCCGGCAGGTCCTGGAGCTCCCTCTGGCCCTCGCTCACCAATGGCTCTTCCTGGTGGCCCAGGCGGACCAACAGGTCCTCGCTCTCCATGCTCGCCTTTCACCCCCCTCTCACCTGCAAAACCCCGAGCACCCTGGTAGAAAACAGGAAAAGAAAAAGAAAAAGGAGAATGTTCAATTTGATTAGATGATGGAATGAAGAAGAAATGACAAATCTGGACCAATTATGATTTTTTTTACTCTAATACATAGCCATTGAAATGCCCTTAGTGTAACGTACATCTTCACCAGCTGGTCCTCTCTGCCCGGGTTCACCCCTGTCTCCTTTCTGTGGTTTCTGGACAGGAGGAGCAACTGCCAAGTCCTTTTTGTCCACAATCACCTTCAGATCAGAGACCTGTGTGGAGGACAGAAATGTGAACTGGAAACTCACTGCTGCTTTAAAATAAAGTCAAAAAAATTATAGCTTACTTCAGTCAATTAGCCCGTGTCTTTTGTCACTTTGAATTGAGGTACATTATATATATATACTGTATATATATATATATATATATATATATATATATATATATATACTGTGTAAACTGATAAACTGGTGGTTTTAAAACTAAGGTCTATTCAGATCTGTAAGATTAATTAAAGAAGGGAGTAGCCCCCTCCCTCTGCCAGCAGCTCTAAATATATCCAAAGAAGTGACAATTCTTAACAAATCTTTGTCAGGCATTGATCTGAGAGAAGAAATATAGCACGCTGCTATGTCTTTAAACCAGTTTCCAGCCTATTTTTAAACATATAAAAAAGAGAGAAACCTTTATATGATAATGGAAAATTTACTAATTCACTTTTAAGTGGTTTGAAAACATTCTTATTTTCATAGTAATTGAGCTGTTGACAGATTTTCAGTTATAAATAAACACTTGAAGCTGAAACTGGCACAACATTCAAATTTCTTCTGTGCAAGATTAAAATCGACTCAGCTTTTTATACAAATCCCAGGAAAATTGCCATCTGCAGGGCCATTATGCTACAATAATTGAATGGAGAATTGAGATTTAAGACTCTAAAAATGTACATTTACTGTTGGTTAAATTGATTCTTATTTACACTTTGATACGTAAAAAAAATATACTCCATTTATACTTCAGTTATAATAGACATGAAATCTTCAAGAGGAAATTTTAAACATTGAAAATGACAATATTTTCTTCTAATATATCTGTAATGTTCTTGAATATATCTTAAAGAATAATAACATACCCAGATAATACCCTTTCCAAATGGAGGCTATGCTGTATTACACACCTGAATACCAAGGTTTGCCAGAGCCTTTTGTACATCCTGTCAGGAGAAATAAAATACTATCATCACCATGGATAAAGATAATAAAATACTCATGTATATTTGATGTGGTGACTGTCCTACCACTGTTGTTCCAGGTTTTCCTGGTGCTCCGTCCTCTCCTGGGTCACCCTGCCAATAAAAAATGTTAGCATGTCAGCACACAAAAAGTACAATCCAGTCACACTTTTGTTATTATAGAGCTGGAGGTTTCACTTACAGCTTCACCTTTAAGCCCAGGGGGGCCTCTGTCCCCCTGAAACAAACAAAGTTAGAAGGTCAAGACACACATGGGGAACAGTTGCTGATCTGAAATAAAAGTTGGATCGATAAAGGAGAGCGCAACTTACTCGTGCCCCCAAAGCTCCTGGAATCCCCGGTACACCCTGAAGGACAGAACAAGGATAATGATAAACACATCAACAGATAAGACTGTGGGAAGAAAGCAGGAGCATACAGAGATAGACTTAGATAAAATGCACATAACTGCTGCTACACGTGGGAGAGTGTTGCTGCTGGGGATAACAAGACCACAAAGGGCCTGAACATTAGAGAAATACTATCAAATACAGAATTACTCTACAGCAGCTCTGACTCAGATGAATTACCTGGATGGTGTGTGAGAGAAACGCAAAGGCAACCACAGTAATTTGGTAATATAATTATACATGGAGTGTGTATAATGATTTTGGATTCCATTAATGCTCAAAAGCCCTTAGAGGTCCATATTATTCCTAGCACACCACACTGCAGGGAAAGCAGTGAGGTGTGTATAGAACTGCAATGTGCATTTAAAGAATGTAATTAGAAATAATGTGTGAATGCTGCAACATCATGGATGCTCACAGGTGTTCCTGGTGGTCCCTGTGGGCCAGGGGCTCCTTTAGCATAAACCACCTGCAGGAGAGGAGTAGTACACGGTTTACTAATAAACACAAAAACAGAAGATTTTATCAAGATATTAAATATGTAAATTCTTGCTCACACCTGCCCAGGTGGACCAATAGTGCCAGGTACTCCAGCAGGTCCAGGAGGGCCAGCGGGGCCTATGGGTCCTGCTGGGCCTCTGTCACCTTTCTGCCCATCACGACCCTGGAAAACACATGTGATTACACAACTGATACTCTCTCCACGGAGGGTTGCTTCCTTCTGCACTATAGTAGAGGCTGAACTATAAAAATCAAAGCAGGTGGCCGCTGCCACCCCTCCACTGATGTTCCAGAGATAATTAATATGAATTTCCACATGAAAACAGCACTCTGACATTTGGCGCCCCTCTGGATTCCTCTCAGAAGTGGCTCCCCCTTAAAGGCTAAGCTTCCTCATTAGAGGTTAGTGAATTTATATGCCTGCTTCTGAGAGGGCTATTGATTCAGTCGTGAATAAGAGTGTGATAGTATTGTCAATGTCAGAGCAAATGATGGTTGATAAATACACACTTGAGAGAGAAATTGAGGCGAAAGGAGGAAAACTGATGTGTAATAAAATAAAGTGAGGGAAGGCAAAATCAATAACGGAAGAAGGAGTTGAGAGGACAAGGTAAAGGATACAGTGCAGGAATAAACTGATAGCAACAGCATATTAGAAGGATAATGACGTAGAGAAGATTCAACCAAACTGACGTCTCTTCCAGCTGCTCCTGCTTCTCCTTTGTCACCCTGCAGAAAAACATAATAATGTCATGTTTTAAAAGAAATTAAGACAAACCGCATGTTGCCAGTTAATGTGTTCCAAATAATCTATATGGAAAAATAGGATCTGAAAGCTTTTAAGCTTAATACTTTCCTGTCATACTGTAAGACAAAGGTCTTCAACCCTGGTCCTCAGGGCCCACTGCCCTGCATGTTTTACATGTCACCCTGGTCCAACACACCTGATTCACAGCAGTGGGACATTATCAGGCTTCAGCAGAGCTTGATGATTAGCTGATCATTTGAATCATGTGTATTGGAACAGGGTGACATCTAACACATGTGGGACAGTAGGCCCCAAGGGCCAGGGTTGAAGACCTCTGCTGTAAGACACACAGACCTAAAAAATACTTACAGTCATGAAAATAACATCCACAATTAACTGCTATCTAATAAAGAATCAACATCTTAACATGGCATCTCACACAGTAACTTTTAGGACCCTATATATAAAGTTTCATACCTTCCTCCCATCTTCACCTGGCAAACCCTCTTCACCCTGGAAATGAAAATTAAAGCATTACAGACCCTATACAAAATAAACTACATAGAGGGCAGTGGGGGTATGTCAATAACTCACTGCCACAGATTTAAAGAGTCACTTAAGACAGCCATTATACAGTGGTCCTTGAAATAGATGTCTGTGTTGCTTGTTGCTCAAAGGAAAATTAGTCGAGGCCATTTACTAGTACAAAAGCACAACTGAAGGGATTCATACTAATAAATAGCAGAATTTGCAAATCAAATCACACTTAAAGTATGGAAAACATGAGGTTACAGTAATGAGTAATAATGACATACCATTTTTCCAGGAAGTCCAGGTTTTCCATTTTCACCTGCTTTGCCCTGAAACATTACAATAAGGATGAGAAACTCTAAACTGAATGCAGAAAAAAACAGAATAAGATGCTATGTGAAAATAAAAAATATACATGGATGCAGTCTATGAGTGTTTTCTTACAGGTGTCCCTGCAGCACCTGGTGGACCAATGGGCCCCGGGAGACCCTGCTCCCCCCTAAGTCCAGGTAAACCCTGATAAAACACACATAGCATAATTAATGCTTAAACTGCACTTTACTGTATGTCTGGCAAAAATGTGCGATGAGGACAGTTATTAGTGTCTTAAAATGTAAAATATAATTTTGTTAACATGCAGGTAAAATGTTCTAAATAGGACACGGCACATCAGAAACACCAATTACAGGGTAATTTAGTCTTATAACAGCAGTGACAAAGTTTTCCAGTCAAAATAGGATTCAGACCATGAACTTAGCTGATCACATTTGGGACTTTTGGTATAATTATTGAAGTCATTATAATGTGTAACTAGATGTGCCTGGAGACATCTCTCACTCCAGTGTGAGCTTATGCAACTGGCCACTGGAGTGAATGTGCAGATGAACGCCTCCACAGTGCCCTCTGCAGCACATGTATACCAAATGCTTATCAGTCTCTGCCATAATCAGGCAGGTTTGGAAAAAAAATAAAAATAAAATAAAAGTAGTTATCAACCTATTGGACCCAAATAATAAGTAAATGTCATACTTACATCTCTTCCTGGTTCTCCTTGTTTCCCTGCATCACCCTAAAATACAATATAGAGTGGGTTACTTGTGCACATACTCAGCCACACAGTGTTGATATAAAAAGAATGTCTAAAATAATTTTAAAAAAAAAACAAAAAAAACAGCAACAACTAACTAACAAAAACATACAGTGAAAACCCACTTATTTCAGTCTTGTTTTAATTTTGTCATATATTTTTGAGTAGAATTGCAAGTTTACAGCCTAATACCATTTTACACTGACAATCATTATGATATATCATCCACTTCTCACCACAATAAACTCATTTTCCAAGATGATTCAAGCAAAGAAAAAAAAGTAAAAAAAAATAAAATAAATTAAATACCCTTTGACCAGGTGTTCCAGGAGTACCTGGTTTACCATCCACACCGGGGCGCCCATCTAACCCAGAGGCTCCCCTTTCTCCCTGAGCACACAGAGGTTCAGAAACACAACAATTAACATAAACCTGAAGTTTAACATTTTTAAACGGAGTTTTCTGCCTCTGTACACTTCCCATTGAAGTGATACTGCAGGAAAACTGTGACACAGTGACACCAACCCCTAACCTACTGCTGAAAATGTCTTAAGTCATTTCTAATATTACAAAAATTACATAAACCAAAGGGATTGTATGACCAGCCACAAATGTAGATCTCAAACCTTCTCTCCTGGACCTCCTCTTTCACCAGAGTCACCCTGGAAATAATAGAAGCAAAAGGGATGGAAATAAAACTTAATGACAAAGTATTGCTAAACAACTAATCTCTTACAATTAGAAATCCACAGATGCATAACAAAACGGACAATAAGAAGACACACTCACCCTTGGACCTGGAAGCCCTCGTTGTCCCTCTAGACCCTTTAGACATAACAGAGAAGGAGCAAAAATAGAACAGGTTCACCAGTCATGTACACAAGCTCGATCACATTGTAGACACAGCAGCCTGTAGTAGATGCAGTGGAAGCAGTAATAAATGAGGCAAACTCACTCTTTGACCCAGGACTCCAGCAGTCCCTGCTTCTCCTTTCTGACCTTTACCTCCATGCTCTCCAGGGTCACCAGCATCGCCCTGAGTCACAGTGACATTAGCAACAATATAGGTGTCATTTTACTCAATGACTAGGAATGGAGAAAATGCAATATAAATAAATAAAATATAGTAGATGTTTGATAGGTATTGTAATTAAGATATTATTTATGCTTTTTGCTGTGGATGGTTTAAAAGAAAAAGAAAAGACCATAGTCAATGTTTACAACAATAAATGGGAAAAAAAAAATAAAAAAAATTAGGGCTGCAAAATGAAGGCATTAATGCAGATTAATCCATCATCATGATTAATCTGATTAAAAATTTTAACACAATTAAATGGAACAGTTGTTTTGTTTCAAGTTATTTTGTTGAACTGTTGGATGTTGAATAAGCATGTTAATTGTATATATATTCATATTTTTGCATAGATTTTGGATATTTTATCATATTTTTTGCTGTTTTTTATGCATTTTAGAAGAGTTTTTGAATATGTTTTGTTTTTTTCAGCACTTTTTGTAAGTTTATTTTTTGGGAGAATTTTACTGGATTTTAGCATGTTTTGTATAATTTTCCTCCACATTTTTGTGTTTCTTAGTGTATTTTTATGTATTTTGAGAAAAATTTGTGTAAAAAAAGACCCGTGTTGGAAAAGCTCACCTTGATTAGGAACTAGTTCAAAGTTCAGTTCAAGTTACTCAATATGAATTAGTTCAGTTCATCGTTCATTCTTCCAAATTATGAACTAGAAGTTCATGGATCCCAAAATTTACTTTTTCGTTATTTTTTTGTGTTATTATTGTAAACTTATTATTAACCGTTGCTGACGTTATCCTGACCGTAGTCAGGAAATCAGGGGAAAATGCCATCCTCCTCTCGGACGGATAGTGAAGTAAATGAAGTCAAGTATCTAGGGATCATTTTAGATAAGAACCTGTGATTCGATAAGCAGGTGCATTATATTTCTAAGAAGGTCAAGCCCAGTTTAAATTGCTTCCCCCTAATTAGATGGGATCTGTCATTCAGAGCTGCATATACATATATGCACACAATGATTCTGTCACATTTGTCAATACTGTATCACATCTTGTTCAGAAACATCTCAAATCACACTAAAATCAATAAATGCAATCAATAAACAAGTTATAAAAATATTGGACTACAAACCAATGTAGTTGCATCACTGTGGTGTTTTAATTAAGCACAACTTTACTTTTGAAATTTTTCTTATTTTCTGTAATATCAGACTGATTTTCAACACAATCTTGTTTCACCTCCTTTTTTTGGTGTGGTGGTGGTTCAACACTCAAGCTCCAGCAAAGCAAGCACATGAGCTTTGACCAATGGTGACTATTGTCAACATGTCTAGAACCTCATGTGGTTAGTCTGCTTTCTCCATAAAAGAGACAAACTCATTGAACTCTTCAGAATATCAAATTTTTCACCAGACATGAATGTGGTGTCAAATAAAATGTACTTTTTTAAACATTGAAATGGCAAAAATTGGGGTTAAAGCGATGACAGATTAATAATAATAATAATAGAACCATGTGATTTTAATAGGCCCTTGCCGGACATTGCATGTCCAGCGCTCAGGCCTAATTAAATAAACCACACAAAGGCATTATTCCTCAACTTCACGGATATACTACACTACATACTACTATGTTCACTACACGGATATACATAATAAAAATAAAAATACCAGGATTAACCTTATGACGGGTCAATTTCATTTAATTCAAGAGCTATTTGAACAGCCACGCACAGTATGATCAAAATTGTTTAATGCCTGATTTTTTTTTATCTTCATGTGTGGGGTTTCTGACAAATAATTAAAAAAAAAATTATAAAATCATATGTCTGCCATTTTACAAATACGTGATGCGTTAAATAAAACCAGAAATCTGTAGGAAAAGCACATACCTTCTCTCCTCTCTCTCCTCTTAGCTGGGCCTGGACATCAGCCTATTGAGGACAGTCAAACCAGATGGTTTAGTTGAATCGTGACTGCCTTGTTTTGCTTTAAATAGAAAGTACTGAGCAACATACTCACCACTTTTCCTGGTAGTCCAGGAGGGCCTTGAGGTCCCTTAAAGAAAAGGGGAGAATAAAAAAAAATTTCACTCACATCAGATATCATTTAAGTATTTCTATAAAGAAAGCAGACAACAAACCTGTTCTCCTTTCTCTCCTCTTGGTCCTGCAGGTCCAGGGCTGCCCTATGATCGAACAGATCAATAAAGATGCTGAGCTGTTCACTGTTTCTTCTCTGCCTGCTTCAATGAAATACTACAGCAGATTATTGGAAATATGTCTGTTTGATGATACATGAGTGTGTCTCACATTCCGTCCATGCTCTCCTGGATCTCCCATGTCTCCTTTCTCTCCTGGTCGCCCTGGCTGACCAGCCAGTCCCTGAGGGTGGGAGTGGCAGGCGGATAAATCATTATGTTACCCAGCCATCCATAGATGTATAAGGTTTTGGCAGTAAAAAGGTATTGAATACACGTGGCCTACTCTCAGTCCTCTTTCTCCTGCCTTCCCTGGAAGTCCAGACTCCCCCTGAGGAAATATCAAAACAAGAGAGGAAGATACTGACAGTCACAAATACATATTTGATGATAAATCAATGATCAAGAGAAGCATCAATCAATATAGTAGCAAACATGATGAAACTATTTAGAAATTTGGACTCTGTGTAATTAGGAATCATACTAACAGGAGTGCCTTCATCACCCTTCTCTCCTTTTTCTCCCTGCAACATAGAAATATTTAAAAAAAAAATCATACATTTGGATGGGGACAGCTTTAAATGTCAAGATCTACAACATCATCTGAAAAAAAGGGCACAATAGAGAAAATAGGCATAAAATACTTCAAAAAAATACATGTTTAATGTTTTTACCTCTTAAATGTCACCACTACAAAGAAATGCATGTTGGGAGGAAAAGAACAATTCTGAACAAGCCATTACATCTTTCAGTATATATTATACTTTTAATCTTTAACTGGGAAAAGTAGCGATGCAGTTTTCTAACCAATTTTCCAGAAAGTCCTGGCTTTCCTGGGATTCCTGCTCGGCCATTCTCCCCTCTTTCTCCTGGTTCACCTGAGTCTCCCTGAAGAAGAATCCCAGAACAGCTCATGCACCAAGGATGCACAAATAAAGAGAAAGTCTCAACCAACCAAGCAATAAAACGTCTCTCACCTTTTCACCGGCCTTTCCAGGGATTCCAGGAAGTCCCTATCGATAGACGATAGATTAAGGTTTATTTATTCATCCCCAATATGATAAATCATCTTTCCTGTTACTCTTAATAGACACCATGTTTCCCACTATATACAATAAAGCAAAAATATATATTTAATTCAAGATGTACAGGTGAGGAGTAGCAAACGTAAGTAAAGTAGCAAGTAGTGATAGTGGAAAAGATGTCATTAAAGCAGTATTTACATGGTAAAATCTAATTCAAGTTGTTCCTTCTGCTGTTTGATAAGGTGTCAATTATGTGAATATTTATGTTAAAAGTATTTTCTTTGGGTCTTGACTTTGTCTGGCAAGTGACAGGATAAATGTTTTCATTACCAATAGATGCTGTTGTCAGGAACATGTAAAAGCTGCTGTAAATATTTGTGATTTTGTTGTTGTAATGATTTGAGTGTATTTGTGATTTTACTGTGGACTTACACGTTGTCCTGGCTCTCCTTTAGATCCAAATACACCTGACCCTCCTGATCCCGGAGACCCCTGGGAAAAATGGCATACAATACCATCTAGACCTCACATGTGTTTGACATAAAGTCTCTATGGACAGTGTCATGTTTGTGACAGAACTATAAAAGGTATGGTTACACACTTTCTCTCCTTTCAATCCAGACTCTCCCCTTTCACCCCTCTGTCCTTCAGCACCAGACAGGCCCCGCTCCCCCTGTGAAAGGAGACCATTAAAGGTCACTAATGGAGTGGACTTGAACAGAAAAACAAAGATGTTTAAATAGAACCTTAGCACTTACCTGTTCGCCTTTTTTACCGGGCAAACCTGGAATCTGGAAGGTTTGATGAACACAGTACAGACTTATCATCCCAGATTATGGGTCATGCTTATTAAGTGGTTATGCAAAATGAAGGTACGGATCAATCACTTTATGTCAAGATTTTTTCTTATCTGACAACTCACGCTTCTGCCTGGCTCCCCTCGTGCACCTTCATTTCCCTGGAAACAGACAGGTTCACTGGGTTTTTCATCTTTGCTTAGAAATTTTTTACATTCGATTATGAGAAATTCTGAGATGAAATCACGTTCCTATTGACCTGCTGCTCAAAAATGTGAATGCCTTTAATTAAATCAGTCTCACCTTTTCTCCTGACGGTCCACTGGGCCCTGGCAAACCCTGACGACAAATGGATAGACTCATTTATGAGACCTGCTTTATAACAGTCAGATCATGTAGCAAATACACGGTGGTTTGTCACTCACTCTTAACCCCGGTGATCCTGCGACGCCTGACTTCCCTGGATCCCCCTGAGATGACAAAATTATTAAGGAGAAGCTACAAAAGGGTAACAACATTAATAAAGTCATGTACTGTACTGCATATCATCCAGTACATTCAACTTAATATACTCACTCTTTCGCCTGTTTCACCAGCTGGTCCTCGTTCCCCCTGTCAAGTTATTCACCAAACATATGTGCAAATCATTTAGAGTCTCAAACAAATCACTATTTTACTTTAAACCACTGAATTGTTCTTGACCTTCTCTTGGTAGAAATCCTCTCTTAAAAGGTTCAGTCTGCAGAATGTAATGACGTCTTGTGGTGAGGGTCCATAATGAAAGACCCTGAACAATGATTATTTTCTCTAGCTTCCCTTGCTCTTGCTGCTAACAGCACTAAGACAAAAAAATGACCATTTGTTTTTCCCATTGTGGTATTAACACTCAAAAACAGCAGATGATGACAGTAATGTACCTTGTCTCTCACCCTCACCCTCACCCTCCACAAATAAGGAAAAAACAAGTTGATTCTGAGCTCTCGTAGAAATGCAGTAGACACCTGCTGGCTCTGAAGATATGAACTGTTATTTCGAAGTAATACAAACATACTTATTCTTGTTTTCAGATGGCTATTCATGAATGAAAATACATTTAGAGATATTATATTCAGTTTCTGCAACTGTAGCTTTATCTTTTTCATGCTAGACATCTTTTTAATAACATATCTCAAGTAGATCTATTTCCAAAAGCGGTCAAGTCCCCCAGTTACTAAGCAATGGACTTACTGTAAATAACGTAAATATTTATCATTTACTGAATCAAGTCATAATAAATCTCACTGACAAGTAACTCTGTGTTTGGGACTTACATTAACACACTAATATATGGGAAATAAAAGTAATTATTGAGCAATTTCAAATATCAGGTTTATGGAAAGGACACAATCTTGTTTAAGACAGCATTGACCTTTTTTCATCAAAGAGTAAATACTAATGAAAGGGAATGAAAACATCTTTTTATTGAAGAAACTGACACTGAACATTCCTCTCATGATCAATCAGCCATTTGCTTTTTCCAACATAATCAGATAAAGTGTCAAAATATGACTGATGGTAAAGATTGGACTGATGAGGAGACCAAATTATTGCAAAAACACATTACAGCCATTTTTCATGAAAAAAATTATATTCTGCTTCTCCTCTCTTTATCCAAACCACACATAACATAGTCTACACCACCACATGCTAATAACACAATGAAGATTTACTAGACATTTTATAGAAACACATTAAATAACATTAAATTATGAACATATTTCCATTTACAACCTATAATGTAACAATAAAATGTGAAGAAACTCAACAAATATGATCAGCCTAAAATATCTAAAGACAATTATACAGAATTTGAATGGTTTTCTGCCTGTTACTAAGTGTTTAATGTCTGATCCACACTTATTTTTCCAAAGAAATGTCTTTTTTTTCCAGGTTATTCGCTTTTTTTTTTTTTGATAGTTCATAAAAGTAAGTATTTTCATAGTTTAATTGTTTGTTTTTTTTGCACTAAAACAAAGACAAACATTTTGATCTGTCATTATTTATAGGTTATTATGCTATTATTTCACTGGCCGGGCCCACTGAAGATCAAATTGGGCTGAATGTGATGTCTGAAATAAAATTAGTTTGAAACCTCTGGTTTAGAATCTATTTTGACATGTGCAAGATTTGTTAAGTTACTTTGAGGAACTGACATGGGAAAAATTGAGTAAGAGGATCATAGTATACAAGTTGTTTTTTTTTTTACTTTTTAAAAACTTTTTCCCTTGTTTTTATTCTTTTTTTATTTTTTAGATTTGAAATAATAATAATAATAATAATAAAAAAAAAATAAATAAATATTAGGAATTCCATTATATTCAAGATGATAGATGACCATTGACTCTGCAGTCTATATTGTAAAAACAGTTGTGAGATAACAAAAGAATAATATAATAATTTATACTTAGTGTCACCATTTAATGTAATTTAAATGTTTTGTGGACATAAGCTATGTATATATACAATACCAAAACCAACACACAGTATCTACACTCACATACATGCAGACACATGGACACACCCATCCTCTCCAGACCACTCAGGTGACTCACCCTGTCTCCCTGTGATCCAGACTCACCGGTTGGTCCTCGATCACCCTGTTACATAAGAGGAAAAACAACTTACTCTTCTATCAACACTTTAGAATATCTCAATGCTCAATTTATGATTGCTTCTCTTAATCAGAACATGAATAATAAGACTAAGACAGAGGCGTCCACTGCTGTCTTTCACTGCCATGGAGGCACAGAAACTAGTGAGGACACAGACATGCTGTTTTGTTTTCAGAAATAGCAGAGTACACTTTACTGTTAACAGGATGTATGTTAAATAACATGTATTGGATTTACTGTCTAACAAAGGTGAGGAGGAAACCATTAATGAATATTGGATCTGTCATTTTTGACCAGGAAACAAAAAAAAGGTGTTTTATCTTTTGTTAGCTTTGAAGTGAAAATCAAGTCACTATTCTATTTTTATTCCTTCCATTTTGTCTCTGATTTTGTCATGAAAATAACACATGGATTTCATTGGTATAATGTGGCAAATATTTAATTTGACTGGAAAAATGTACTTTATATTTATCATCAATCATATGAAAAAGAATCACACATGAATCACATCAATAATAGCCTAATATTGTCCATGATGGTGAAGATACTGAAAAAAAATTGCAATGTGAAAAAGAATAAAGACAAGAAACCCACAATATTTTACAAATTTTCTTTTCAGGGGCAGTTGCTTGATTAATTCACATCATATGGCTGTCTTACCTTGCTGCCAATTTCTCCTGGAGGGCCACGAGGACCCTGAAAAATATAAACCAAGACAAAGCATCACAAAATGCACACCTCCACTTTATGGTTTAATTTTCAGTCAGAATATCAGAAATTCTTTGTTAGTGTGATAGTAGCAAGACACAACAATAAATTAAATCCTGTGATATTCAATGGATAGAAACAACTATAATGGTTTTAGAAATAAAGACCCTAATTCTAATAGACTAATTGGGAACAGCATGACGTAAAAGTTTTTTCAAGTACACTATATATATATATATATATATATATATATATATATATATATATATATATATATATATATATATATATATATATATATATATATATACTGGATCCTTATGGGTTAAATAACTTTGCAAAGTACTAAGATTCCCAGGAGGCATAAATTAATGTGCAGATATGGCTGTCAGCATTATGAAATAGAAGTTAATAATTAATTGTCATACAATTTGCATTGATTAGTTTTCTTTCGCTGTTCATTTTACACCACTGCTTAAGTTTAAAAATAGTTTAACACACAGAGCCACATTTATGAAGACTAAGAGCTGCCATTTTATATTTTAGGTTATCTTTTGGATTCTGTAACCAACAAAAAATATAAAGTTAATAAAACTTCATCTACCGTGCTTATGTCATACTCTGTTCATGTACTTCTCTCAATTACAGTCATGATAAAAAATTTGCTTTATGAGGTTGATTCCCATCCTTTGACTAATCCGTTAATCAAGTCGATCTGAAGGTTTATTGTAAACATGTGCCTGAAGGTTCTTCTGATATTCCACTAATATCCATGAACAGATACCGTATTAGGTCCCAGTGACCTCTTGTTAGCAGCGAATCTTCCCTTTATTCTTATGCCAGGTTCCTGAAACACTGAGTTCTAGACATTATAACAACAGACTGACATAAATTCATTGATATTTCTTACAGAGATGTGCCTCAGATGCACCTAAAAGTTGAATAGAGCAGATTTAAACTAAATATCTTAAAAGCATAAAGCCTGTTTTCTGAGAAATGTGCTGATGGTAGTAATGCAGCTTGTGATAAATAGTTGCTGGTGCTAATTTTCCTCTCAGGTGCCATTAAACCATAGTAGGGGAATAGAATAAAATTAGATGACTTCATTAAACAAGTGTCCATCAAACCTCAATCAGCAGAAAATGATGTGACAGAAATCATGAAAATATGATATTTCTGTTAGTTTGATGCAGCTCGTTTCATGCATGTGGATAGGCAATTGCAATTAAGCACATACTATGCTCATGTGGGTGGCCATGGCTGAGAAGGTAGACTTGATGATCCAGTTGAATACCACTCTGTCCCAGTTATGTCCTGTAGTGTCATTGGGCAACACACCTCATCCACCTTGCCCATTTTAACTCACACTGGTATATGAATGTATGTGATTATTCGGTGGTGGTTGAAGGGGACGTTCAGTCCAAATTGGCAGCCAAAATTCCATCAGTTTGCCCCAGAGTACATGTGTCTACAAAACCTACATTACCACCATCAGAGTGAGAGTGTGGGAGTGAATGAATAATGGGTCAATAATGTAAAGTGCTTTGGGTGCCTTGAAAGGTACTAAAGAAATGTAATCCATTTTTATTATGCGATATGTACAGTATGCTATAACTGACAAACTTAGATATAGATATTGATGAAAAATGTAACATAATAATTGCAAATGTTCAGTCATAGGTAGTGTGTGTGTGTGTGTGTGATTTCTTTTTTGTTGTGTCTCTTTCCAGCTCTTGTATGTCATGTCTATATTATAGTCCTCCCAGTGACATTGTCCATCTTTATAACTGAGCATTTCACTTACTCTGTCCCCTGGCTCTCCTTGCCTGCCTGGAGGTCCGGGCAAACCAATTGCACCATCACCCTGAAAAGCATCCACATGTCAGATCCCTGAGATTAAAAAAAAAAAAAAAAAACATCACATGTGCTAAACCAAACTGCAGTTACCATGTCTCCTTTGGTACCCTGGGATCCTGATGGCCCTCTAGGACCCTGTGGCCCTGCAGGTCCTGCACTACCCTGATAATAAAAAAGCAATTAGTAAATACGAAAATATCCCCTTCCCACACATACATGCAATTCAGTCACAAAGTAAAAATGTCAGCACATTGCATATGATTGACAGAGCTTACTGGGGAGCCCTTCTCGCCCTTTACAGCCACCCCACTGCCTACTCCTGGAGGTCCCTGTCAGCAAAGAGAGATAAGGGCTGAGAATCATTATGCTTGTGGGTTCCTCAGGATATTTCTGCACTGTGAGGGTGAGCTGTTGATGGTGTGACTCACCCTTTCTCCTGGGCTGCCCTTGTCTCCCTGTAGAAATGAAGACAGAGAGCAAGACAGGAAAGGGTGTTGAACATGGTTGATGTTGCAAAAAAAAAAATACTCATGATAAGCCCCAAAGAGACAGCACCACCTTTTGTATATTCTCACATACGAAGAAGGTAAGTCCTACACAAACAACCCACTGCTTGGCTGTTCCACATACAGAATATCTTTGAAGTATCTGACTACACTAAGGCGAAGTGAGCACAACACACATCCAGCACAGAACCATAAAATTAAAGTAAGTAACTGTGGTTTATCAGGAAAAAAACCCAACTAACAGCTTTTTATACCTTCTTTTACTCTTAATATTTTACTTTTAAATTTTAGAAAATGAAGATAATCTCTTGAGAGCAACAACGGATGGTAATAATAATTACATCAGATCTGATTCACAGGTTTCCATAGAAACGGTCTTCGCTGATGTGTCATAGAAACATCCAAGATTTCTCTCACATACATCAAATCTGCTTTCGGCATAGACTGATGGTAGAGAAAATATAAACTCTGAGTACTCCTGTTTAAAAACACATTGAGACACTTAAGTTCATGGCCTTTAATAATTAGACAGTTTTTATTAAATGCAACATCTATTTATAATGATTTGTACAGGACATGCTTAATGCAATCTCTAAGAAGTGCCTCAATACTACCACCATGTGCATGAGTCTGAAAATAACATTAGCTGAAAGACAAATGTTCATTAAAGTCCAATTGTTTATGGCATCACTGTGAATATAGAAACAATTCATCCCATGACACAAAGATAGTAGACAAAATGTTTTCTTGCATAGTTCAGCAAAACCGCCTGAAAGGTACATGTGTTTATGTTATTTACTATTTCCTTAAGTAACATTAAGGCTATTTATGCAGTATTTACAACTTAGAATGACATCAAAAAGAGAACAATTATGGTTGTAATAGTGGTCATTAGCTGCTCAGTGCAGTTTAACAGACAAACTATCTGTTTACTGTCTATTAGATTCTGATCATATCCTTAAAAACAACAATGGTGAAAAACCAATGTAAAACAAAAAGCTGGTTGTTCAGTTATGATCCTGCTTTTTGATCTGACGGTATTTCATTACAAACAAGCCAATGAAGCCTTTCTGGTCGGTCTCAAATAAATTTTTCTCACTATTTGACCTTTTTAAGTGATTTATTTATCTCCATTCCTTGTAATATTGTCCTCTGTATTTTGCATTTTTTTCAGTGAAAATCATGTATATTCTTATATTTAATTCACTGAATATGTAGGTGTTCATAAAAGGTCAGGTTAAAGATGAAGACTATTTTATCCTAAACCGAGAAAACTGAAGAAAAATAGTACCAATGGCCCTGTGCTCATCTGGACCTCACAGCTGTGATGTCTTGCAATCAACAAAAGGGAGTCATTCAATCGATCATAAAATCAATCCCACTGTGTGGCTGTGTTTTTATCAACAAATGCCAAAAACAGTGTGAATGGTATAGGAAGGCTCCAAAGCTCTTCTGGGGTAACATCTGACAGAACAAAAGTAGGTAACTGGGTAATGACATATTACTGTGGTTAAAGCTGTTAAATGATACGCAGGAGGTTGTTGATAGAAACTAATATTGGGATAATTACTTTCTAATGAATCAATCAAAACTGAAATCCTTTTAGAATTGAGGGAGGAAAAGAAATTTTACTGAATTATGGATGACACTGATGGACAGACGACAGGCGAAGCGCGATGGCAATAGCTCATCACAACTTTGTCCGGATGAGATAAAAACTGACTGTTCAGCAAATATATCATTAACCATCTCCATCCACTGTCATTGATCCAAATTAGTACAGGTGAATCAATTTTGTAGAAGATGATAGTGTTTGAACGTTGACTATGAAGCACTATTAAACATCTAAATGGGTCCTATCTGATGGCCATGAAAAAATGACAAACTGCATTTTACACCAATTACTTTTATGTATTGATAATGTTAATGGATCTACAGGTATGAAACTGTTTAGATAAGTAAATGGTTTGGAGGTTTGGATCTTTATGTGTTAATGCTGAATCTTAAAGAGATTTTAACAACATTTTAAAATGCTCCTTTTTATTGCATTGATTCTTAACTGAAATGAAATGCACATAAAAGGGGGAGAGGCTAACCTTAGTGGAGAGTCCAGGCGTTCCTGGTAAACCTGGGCGACCGTTTGGACCTGGTATCCCTGGAGAACCAGGATCACCTTTGGCCCCATCACTTCCTGGTCGACCCAGACTACCCTTAATACAGAACAGAAATACTGTTTAGAATCTATAAATAGAAAAACAGAATCACTTGATGACAGATTAGTGTGCATAGTTTCTGTTTACTGCTTGTCATTACATTCATGAATATATGACTTCAATGATGTGATTGTGTTCTGTTTTTCTTCTGTTTCTTACAGGTATTCCAGGGATCCCTGGTTCTCCTTTTCTCCCAGGAAGACCCCTGTCAGATAGAGCTGATCCTGGTTCACCCTGAAACATTAGTTGAGTGATATGGTTTGGGACAGAAGCGTCATGGGTGATTTCATCTCCCTCAAGCAATCCATGACACTCAGTACATACTCACATAAGGAACTAGAAATATAAAGCTCAGAAATAAAGACCATTGCTCACCCTTTCACCTTTATCCCCCTTTGTCCCCTGTGGTCCAGTTAAACCTGGTTCACCCTAGAATCAGAAAAAAAATTAGGAATTGCTGTTCAATTCAATCATTCAGCAACAGAGTCTGTTGCTGAATGATTTTTTATCAACAATAAATGATGATAACTGACCAGGTTTCCTCTGACACCGGGAAGACCCTGTGCACCCTGTGAGACAAAAAAATCCAACAGTATATTTATGAAATCTAACATAAACATATCCAGTCGCTCCTCTACTCAATGATTTTCTGCCTCCAGTTGCAAGATTCCAGTTTTTAGGTTTAACCGCATCACAGCATTGAGATTATTTAAGACAGAAGCTAATCTGTTTACTGGAGACAGAGGGAGAAGAGGTTCATATCCTTAAAATAACTATTTAGTAAAAACTTCATAACAATTAGACGACTTCTGTGATGAGGTTTAATATCTTAGTTGTATACTAGCAAATTAAAACATCACCTGATAAGATGTAGCGATTTTCGTTTGCAATGTCCTTGTGATGTCTGCCAATGACAAATAAAGCTGATTCTGATTCATTAAAAAAAATTATAATTTTGTCACATAAGTGGCAGTTTGAGTGACAGATCCACAGTCATGTCATTGAACCATGGACCAAACACACACGTATATTTTTGTTTGTTCTGCCTTATAAGAAGAAAATCAAAAGTAAAAATACACAATGAATGAATGAATCGCTCCAATTACATGTAAGAAATTAACTCTATTGTACACAAAGTCTAACTGCTGTAAAAAATTAGGGGAGCATTCAGTGACATCAGAGAACTGATATGAATGGCTCACTGAGATACATGTGATTGAAGCTTCAGCTGATTAGCTTCACGTAACGATGTTATCAACACTTAAACAGATTTAATTGGAATCTTTCATCTGTAATTCTATGTAGCCAACTCACCGGGACTCCTGCACCTCCAGGAGATCCTGGTCGCCCTGGCAACCCTGAACTTCCATCAATACCAGGAAAACCCTAGAATGTAAAACAAGGTGCTTGTGACCTCTGTCCCAACCGTTTGTAAAATTCGACTTGACCTCAGCTACACTCACCCTCTCTCCCTTTTCTCCTTTTACTCCCCCCGTGGGGTCAACAGTGATCACTTCGCCTGGTGGACCTGGGCGTCCTTCAGGGCCTCTGGGGCCTTCCCTCCCAGATAAACCATCACGACCCTGCATAATTGAACACACAGATATGAGAATATGATGACACATTTGAATTTGGCACTATTGATGTTTTATGATACTGCATACATTCTTAAAAGAAATACTGCATTCATTTTTAATGAAGTGTTTAAATGCAAATAATTATGTTCTACTGACAGATGCAAATATTGTTTTTTATGCGTTCATTTTTTGTAAGTCAGAGGTTATTTAGACTGACAAATGCATGAAAATCATTACTTTTTTTTTTTTTTTTTTTTACAGATTCACACCGCATATATACTGACATCTTTCTAAATGTATGATAGACCACCTTGAGTAAGTTAACACAATAGACCACAATATATCGATTCCCAACCATGTATCATCAGCATCTTAAGAACTCAGTATGTCTACAATGACACATTGGATCATTGTTGGTGAATCACTCACAGCCTCTCCCTTGCGTCCGTCTACACCATCTCTGCCTCTTTCACCCTGAGGAGATGAACAAAAAAATAGCATCTCAACACAACTTTAATGATTAAACTATGAAAATGGTGAAAAGATCTCCAATGTACCTTCTCTCCACGATCTCCTTTCTCCCCCTGAAAGAAATGGAAAAACATACTTAGAATTCAGAGGAATAAAAGACCATAAGAGTACATTTTGAGCAGAGTCATTAGGTTTGTCAGAGCTGGAACTCAGACTGTTTCTTCCAACTCAGGCTACAATATGGAGAAAATAACTCACCCGAGGGCAGTTAATGGTACATTGGTCTGTCCCTGGAAGTACCTAAACAGAACAACAACAAAAAAAATATATATATATAAAAACCGCAGGGAGACAGATATATGTTGATCACATAATACAAGGGAAAACATCAATGTGGTCTCAACCTAAAATTAAAAACAGGATTATGAACAACATATACATATATTTGTTTTTCTTGCCTCTGGTATTCTAGCGATACCACAGAGCAGGTCTGCCAGGTCAGTATGTACTGAGTCCAGCTGTGCTGCGTTGCGGGCGTACAGGATATTCTGGGTGCTGCCGTCCGTCACTGCCCGACGCAACTCCTCAGTGTCAGCCTGGTCCACACCCACTGCCAATACCGTCACACCTGACGCACAACGACAGCAACATTAACTGACTGAACCGGCAACGGGTTTGGATTTATGGGTGTAGAGTTTGCAGTATAATCAGTTACTGTATCAAAAATACTTTGAAACTGTTCTACATATAATTAGAGTATTTTGTCTGACTGATCTAACAAATCATAGACGAGGTGAAAACTGAACAGGATCAGGCTGGGGGTTGACGTACTGTAGATGGGAACATATTCTATATTCTATTATCTCAGGTTGGTTTGAGACTAAACAAACCAGCTATTTATTCAGCATACCTGTTGATCTGAGATAGTTCGCTGCAACAGTGAGATTGTCAGCAGATTTTCTGTCAGATATGATGACAACAGCACCAGGAACTCTTGGTCTGCGTCCAGCTGAAGTAGTCAGAAGGTACTGTATGGTGAAATTCACTGCTTGACCTGCAGAGGGAGACAGATGATATAATGACAGCACTGACACATGATGCATCCATGGAAGACAAGATTTAGACTTTCATACCTGCCATGAACATGAAGTACAACAGTTTTGTAAGTATGTAGGGTGCAGGACTGAAAAAACCCAGTACCAGTTTTGTGGTGTATATAAACAGTTGACACATACAAATTACCTGAATGAAATCATAAATGACTGTGGCAACTGGAAGCCAACTCAGATGATCAGTAACAATTCTATTTCAGTAACTAATGGTGGTATGTATCAAGTTAAAATTTACAGTGAAAAATGTTAATTTATACACTTACAAAGATAATAATATTTAGTTAGCATTTAAAAAAAACATTTATGTGATTGCTTAAAGAAAGCAGAGGATCATCAATGACTTATACAAGAATCCTTGAAAACGTTCAGAGGAAAAAAGTCCTAGGTAAAAGTCTATTGTCTGGATTCCTCAGTGAAATTTCACAACATACAGTAAGACCCTGGAAATGAAACTGTTAAGGATCCCTCATTGCTTTTAAGAAACAACTATACATCTTAAATAGCCACAATAAACTACACACAGAGATAATCACTATGTTGTATAAGGAACATAATAATATACATCAGGAAACATATTACTGACCAATGCTATTTCCTGGACCTTCATCAAAAGGTGTAGACTGGATCTCTTGAAGCAGTGTATCAGAGCTGCGATGGCGATTGAGCATGAACCATATTTTGGGTCTGTAACCATATACTACAACTCCCAACTGAAACAGGAAACAACTAAGTTAAATATCACCCAGAGCATGTCATGTCATGTAAGAAGTATGAAATATATTAAATGTACCTGTGAGTCACGCTCCCCAATTGTGTGCAGTGACCGTGCTGCACTTGTAAGCAGTGCCCGCAGAGGCCTTGCAAAATTAATCCTATCTGTAGATGCCGGCACTAGAAAAACTACATCCATACGCCCACCAACACACACTACAAACACAGAAATACAGAATGTTATGTAATCTGCAGGATTATTAGTAACTTTAATTAAATAACGTTAATGAGTAGGGATGAGCTGCCATGTTACCAGGGTGTTCGTCTACAAAGGTCTCTGTTCCCAATCCACTTTCAAAGCTGGGCTGCACTGTAAAGTGATATCGACGACCCAAACGCAGCCCAGTCACCTGATATGAGCTGGACGAGGATGGGAGTGTAACAGACAGGCCTGGACCAGTGTCTGAGGATTAGGAAATGTTAACATTATACACTTACAATCAGGGTGTTTGAGAGGTGTTATACAGATCATGTACAAATTGTTTGTCACCTGTCTCATCTCTCCAACGCAGAATATATCCTGTAGCATCACGTAGCGGGGTCCAACCGAGGCGCACCGAGTTCTGAGTAACCTCCGCCACTCGTAAAGGGGTGGAAGGCAGCGGGGTGACCTCACCAGCTGAATCAGAAAATTCATCATCCAAAACTTATCCTTCTGGGATGTTCATCACAATGTACAATTATAGACTCCTGACGATGTTGTTTATAATTTAAAATACATAAATATGAAAAGACTCAACTCACGTGTGGTGATTCTGACTGACACCGGGGTCCCCTCTCTGTTCTGAACTAAAGCCATGACCTGGACTTCATATTGAGCTCCAGGGTCCAGACGCTCTAAATCCACAGCTGTTACATCTCCCCCCACCAGCTGACTCCTTTCATCACCACCTATAACACAACATGAAAACTATGGTATACATGCCACATAGACTGACACACTTATTCTCTGAGAGTCGAAAAATACTCATACTTAGTTTAACCCATAGAGACTCAGTGCTGACTTTGCATCAGTTCCCAAATTAATTTTTCTCTCTACTTAACCTTTCTAAAGTGATTAATCATCGATCATATTATGAGATCATTCTCTGCATTTAACTTCCCAGTGTAAATTGTGTATTTTCCTATATTGAATCCCATATACGTGATTTAAATGCTCATGTAAGCTCAGTAATTTCAAAACTTGTTCAATCAATCGATCAATCAATAAAACTATTATATGAAAACAACACTTGCATTTTGGGGGCATTGCTCAAAACGACTTTTCTAGTGTTATTACTCAGAAATAGGGCTGAACATGGACCTGTGGAGTTGCATTGATGTAGAATTCAGACTCAAGCCGAGTATTATGCACAGCGTATGTAGACTACAGGGAAATGTTTTAAAATACCATTAAAAAAAAAAGCTAAATATCACTTCATTAAATCATGACTGACAATAATAGAGCTGACAAACCATCAGTTCGTTTCCAAGTCACACGATAGGCTGTTGCTCCCTGGACACCAACCCATGTGATTCGAACAACCTCTCCTCTGGTCTCATCGACCTGCAGTGATGTCACAGTCCCGACCACAGTTTGATCTGATTCTGCAGATCAGAATGCGGAGGATATTGTTAGCATTATTCCTATTCCGTAGTGTCAAGAAAACACTCAATTTCAAACACTCAGTACTGTACCTGTTCTTATGCTTAAGGTGGCAGGACTTCCCTCTCGAGAACCACTCACAGCAGAAACTAAGACACTGTATGCAGAATCTGCCTGTAATCCATCAATGGTGAAGGAGGTGATGTCTGCAGCCACAGTCCGGGTTGCTTCAACTCCTATGGATATAAATAAATAAATAAATAAATAAATAAAAAAATAAAAAGAGAATATAATGAGTAGCCTTTATTACTTGTGTATTATTTTGTGTCTGGACAATGTTTTGTATATAACACTAATTGTCACTTGCCATCATCACGTCTCCAAGTGATCCTGTACCCCGATGCCCTGGAAACAGGTGACCAGGAAATGCGTACCCTCTGAGATGTCACATCAATAATACGAAGACCAGACACGGATCCGCCATTGGCATTAGTCCGAGCAGACAGTCTGACCTCCTCTCCAATGCGCTGATCAACCAGAGTCGCAACACCGATGATAAGAGGCTCATCTGGTTGCAGCCCATCGATAGTGAAGGTCGCTGACTCTGCTCCAACTGAGCGAGTCTGTTCTGCTCCTGAAACACAACAAGAGGCAAGATAAGGAAATGGACAAACTATGTTCAAGAAACTAGACTGGACTAGACTAGACAATCAGGCATCAAAGGTTTGACTGATACAGTGTGAAACCACAGCAAAAGAAAAATATCTCTTTTTAATTGGAAAATAAAATAAATGTATGTATCCCTCCCTCCATCCATCCATCTATCTAATCTCTTACTGTTGCCTTGTCTCCATGTAATTCTGTATCCTGTTGCTCCAGAAACACCGGTCCAGGCAATTCGGATTCTGCGACTGTTTGCATTGGTCACTCTGAGATTAGTCACTCTGCCAACAACTTGCTCTGAAACAAAATGAAAACAGAGGTTGTGTTCAATAAAAATCTGTTTACAATGCTTCAAACAAATCAGTATTGAATCTATTAAAAGACAGAACAGATGCCCATCGCTGCCTCGTAATTGTATACTAAGGAATACATGGAAATTAACAAATAATTACAAAAGAATAATTAAAGAAACTTTAAATTACAAAACTAAATATGTTTTACAGTATGTAAATGTGTATGTGCATAGACTACAAGTGGAAACAAGAATTAATACTTTAATTAATATTTTCTGGAAATTTTACATTTTACATAAAAATTGTTACAAGACTAAAAAATTCTTCAGTTATATTATCCTTGTAAATAATGCACAAATATTTTAAATGTCTCATCAAAACTAACCACTGCACATCAATTATTGGTATGTGTTTATTGCAATATAGTGTATATGTTGCTGTTAAATAGTAAGAATTAGAAGAATTTAAATATAAATGTATAAAAGACACATTACAGAGCACAGCAGCATATTTACCTGGTTTAATGTACACAGTAACTGGATCTCCTTCATTTTCTCCCACTAGTGCTGTGACTCTAACACTATAAGATACTCCCACAGTCAGGTCTTTGAGGTCAAGGGTCGTCTGGTCTCCAGGGATACGGCGTGTTTCCTCTGACGCATCTGATGTGATGTGAAAACACAAATACAATCAAACTTGTTTTCAATCATCATAATTAGCTGCAATTCAATTAAATTATTAAGAAATGAAAAGGGGTGATGTCCAAAATCAGCTGTCTGTACCTTCCGTGTTTAGAATAATGATGCTGTACTGTGTGGCCCCTGCGACCCCTGTCCAGCCCAGTCTCACGGTGCTGCCAAGGGACTCCACCACTCTCAGGTTCGACACCCTCCCTATTGGCTGCTCTCCTGCCATGTCATAAGATCAGAAGAGTAAAAAAAATTACACACAGCATTTATATAGTACAAGCAAAACATAACTAGGCTTTTACTGTCAGAAGCGACAGCTAGCGGTATATCCCCAAACGACAATGCCAGGGTTTTTTGCAATTGGGGTCTTAATTACGATGTAATTTGAATTGTTCTACTCACCCATGTTACTTTTTTTCGATTTTGATTCCCCTGGAAGAAATATCCACAAAAAGATATTCACAGGGCAGCAACTTGCAGATGCTAAATTAATTATTTTGTTCAAATCAGTTCATATATCCATTGTGATACAGTAGTTCTAATTCCGTTGCAGTCTGATTTTAACATTGAAACATCTGGGCTGAGCTAAAATAAATGAATAATATAACCCGAGACACACACGTGACATCATCTCTGTGCGCACCGTGTCAAGAAGCTTTAGTCAGAGCCTTTCTAAAAGAGACTGGACACTCTCCATTGTCATCCATTGTATAGTAAAAAGTTACAGTTCCATCTAGGGGAACAAGTGGAAAATGAAGGGGGTGTAAGGGGCTAAACGGCTAAATTGCTACTTTCTAAAGTACCTGTTCACTAGATGCCAAATATATTTGTTATTTTCATAACTTTACTATCAGTGAGGCTGACCCAAAGTGAGCGGTCACCTGCAGTCATCCGCACTTGCGGGTCATTGAAAAATATTTTTATTTATTCGGGTTGCAGTCGGTCGGTTCATTTGTCGTTTGAGATAAATATTAAAATAACCTGGTAAATCGTTATATTTTAAATATTAGGTAAAAATTTTCCATTATTTATACATATACTTTATTGACTGAATTTCTGTGAAGGTGATGTATGTCGGAAGTATCCTATGGTATGGAGGGAGCAAGAGAGAAAGTAAAGTTGGGAGGGAGGAAGCTCCAGAAACATACAAACAAAAAAGTAAGGTAATGGGACACATTGGCTGAAATTTTTAAAGATGATGAGCAGCTCCCAGTGTTTTCTTTTCAGTGGACACTGGGTTCAAATGTCTCTTTGGGTATTACAGCGTCTTCCCTAGAACTGAATAATTCCAGGGGCTCAACTCTATAGAACACCATTCATTCTGTACTTGTCCACGATCACCATCTAGCTGCAGTACCATCCAGAAGAGTTCTTGAGAGTGCTCATTCTCCCGTATTGAACGTTCTTTGCTTTTAGCTTAGCTACTTGGCAGTTGATAGCAAAAAGTCACGTGCATACCCTCACAATGGACATAGTAACTTCCAGATGAATCAAAATAGGAAAAAAAAGCAACATGGGTGAGTAGAACAATTCAAATTATGTAATAATTAAGGCCCCAATTGCAAAAAACTGGTGCTGCCCTTTAATAATCTCATGATGTGAGGCATCCCCAGGTCATGACCTTTCATTTGCACTTCATTTGAATCAGACAAATAGTTTCAGAAATATGAAAAAACGTATTTAGTGATTTTAAACATTTGAGGGCCCCTTGTGGGCAATCCAGAAATGGTAAGTCATCTAAAATCCAATCAGTTCTTCCTCTCCATGATATCCATTGATATGGAAATTTTTGAAAGTAAATGTTTTTCAAGTTATTGCATTCACATGAAAGATATCCAGTTGTGGCAATGGCCCAGAATCATTGATATCCCCAAAACTCTGTTCAGGGATATAAATACTAGGGCTGGGAATCGATTCAGTTTTCCTGAATCGATTCGATTTCGATTCCTTAGGTCACGATCCGATTCGATCCACGATTCAATCCGATTCGATTCGATATCGATTCATTACATTAATGTTGCTGAATTAAATAAAAACTCACCCTATTGACAGCATCATGTGTGTTTGTGCTTGTATCTGTATGTGTAAGAAGGACACACAGAGACAAGAGTTCACATTTGACAGTAAGCTTATTTATTTTTAAAGGAAAACATATCCAGGTTTTATTTGATTGTATTTGTCTAAATAAAAACTGGCATTTGGAACGGTGCTAGACTAATAACTTAGTCGGATAAGTCAGGTGGCACTCTTGGCTGAATAACATACTCTTGGAAGGAGTAAAACAAAACAAGAACAAAGAAAAAATGACCATAAAAAATGTCAATGCTACTCTCTCAGCACAGTGCAGTGACTTGGCAACGGCGTCTTTTGACTTAGCATACATAGCTGGAATGACTCTCTCGCTTAGGTGTTTTTGGCTGGACAAGACGTAGCGTGGCTCTAACCTCTTTACTAGTAGCCGAAAACCACTACTACAACACTGTAGGGGCGGAGGTCTTTACAGATAAAGATCCCGACTCCCTCTGTGAGGCTCAAAGCACGCTTAGACTGGGAGGGGAATTTTACACCAAAAGCATTTTCAAGTGCAGTCGGCTTCGTGTCATATTTAGCACTAGCTACCTCGGGGTGATGCCTGGATAAATGGTTCCTTAGATTGGTGGTATTGCGGTGATACTTTATTTCTTGTTGGCACAATTTGCACACTGCATTCGTTTTGTCCAGTTCGTGTTTGTCATCGTACCGTTTGAAGCCGAAGTGTTTCCACACATCTGATTTCATTCCCCGCGGTGTTCTTATGTCTTCAGCTTCCTCCATCTTGAATGATATTCTTGTCTTAAGTTTCGTTTTGCCGGAAACACTTCATGCTCCTTGCGCGTTGGAGAAAATAGTCCCGCGAGCGATCAAGAAAATAGTGCAGACAAAAAAAATCGATCCACATGTTTTTTGGATCGATCTCGCGTTTTTTCACCGTAAATCGATATCGAATCGTGAATCGATTTTTTGAACACAGGCTTAATAAATACCCAGCATGGAATTCAACCATAACACAATTATGACCCATAAATAAATAGGAATTCAATCTAGGTGTTAGAGTTCCCCCTGGCTAAGTCACTAACCTCTGGAGGTGGTAGAGACAGGTGTGGCCTCCTCATAACCTTCAAATAGGGTGTATAGGGTTATGATATACTCCGTGCTGGGCTGAAGGCCTGTGAGCTCGTAGTTGGTAGTGCCTCTAGGAAATGACAGGGTCTGGACACGGCCTCCTGGAGAAAATGCATCAAACAGCGAGTTGAAACAGGTGAATCTCAGGTCACTAGGAGCGAGTTGTGGTTGTGTTCAGACTTTCTGAAGCTGCAACTTCATTGGAGACGAGACATGTCACAATATCAGGTTTAATACTGTTGTTCCTGAATTGATCAAATGAGTTGTAACTCTGTAACTTAAATGTCACTGTTATAAAAGGGATTTGACTTATAGAGAATTTTCAGTCGCACTGGGTATTAGAAATAGTAATGGATGTTGGCATTTCTGTTTTCCTTTTTCCCACGTGAATCTATTTCCCTTATTCCCACAGATCTGTGTCTGAGTGTTTTCTTGCAGGGGGTTGCAAATTCCTATTTTTAACAGGCTTCAACCAAACACTTAATCTAATCCATTTCAAAGCCTGTAAAGATCTGACTCTGATTTAAGACAATTTACAGTATGATATTTAGATTTTGTCATTTGCAGTGTCAATAGAAACTTTATAGTCTGTTAGTCTGTCAGACTGTGTGAGAGAGAGAGAGAGAAAGAGAGAGAGAAAGAGAAAGAGCTGCAAATCAGACCTTCTCCTTCCTTCCATTCCAGGCGGTAACCACGGGATGCCTGAATGAATCTCCAGTTGAGGCGGATTGATGAGGGGCCAGTGGTGACTGCTCTGAGGAGCTGCTGCTCCTGACGCTCTGAGGAGAAACCAATGTGAAACATGAAAGAAGTTATGTAACAGGTTATAGGAAATAAGTGGAAATGTTACATATAGTGAAGGTCATTAATGCTAAAGTCAATGTTATTTATCAATTGTTAACAGGTAATTTAATCAATGCATCTTTACTCTTTAAATTCTGCACAAGACAAAGGAATTGGCAAGAATTCATTTTATTTCTTTAAGACCTAAATGGTAGTGACTAAAACTGATGTAAAATATTAAATATCGTCTGAAACAGGGATCCTATCAATATATTTCATGATTAAAGAACTAACTTTTAAATTAATGTTTCTATTCATTTAACCTTTACTATCCTCTGTATTTTGCTATTTTCAGTAAAAATCTGTTATTTTGCTATATTCAATTTATTGATCATGTAGATGTTTATAAAATATGATGCTCCTGAAAAGCCAAGAAACTGCATTTTACCTGAACATAAATGTTGTACATCAAATTAGTAAAACTAGAAAAGCACTCGTAGAGTACAGACCTCCTCGACGACAGACCAACACTTGTATCCAGTGCATTCATTAAATGAACAAACATGAAACTGAACAAAGCTTTGCCCTGCACATCCAAAGATAAAAAACAAGTATTTTTCATGTATACGGGAGAGGGGAATTGGTTCTTTTTTTTTTTTTGTTCTTTCTCTGTCAGCAAATTTACACAAAAAATACTGGATGACTTTCCATGACATTTTCAGGAATGATGTGAGGTGGTCCAGAGTAAATCCCATTAATTTTTATGAATGTAGTTCAAAGGTCAAGGTTACAGTCACCAAAAATGATAAGCAATAAAGCAAATCAGGGAAAAACGTCTGCAGGGGGTAGGGTTCGTTGAGATATTAAGAACTAATGAACTGACACAAAAACACTCATATTCCAAAACATGATGGAAGAATTGTTTTCTTTTACATGTTATGTAAAATGTTTGGCTGGTTTAGTAGCGTTTGTGGTTACTGTGCAGAGTTCTGAAAAACACCAAATAGTTTCAATGATCACTTCTATGGAGCCAGATAAAAAGTATAAAACATTTCCTTATGCCATAAATCTATCAGAATTGCTGTATCGCCGTTCTCTATTTGATCCAGTCAACTAGCTTGAGGAATGCTATTTACTTTTGCATGTCTTAATGTTTCAGGAATCTACACCCTCCCCCCACTGAAAAATGTCTTCTCTGATTGGCTACACACTAACTGACACATTTTTTGTAACAGACAACAAAGCATTTAAATGAATGTAAAGTTAATATTGACCGCAGAGTTAACATCCATTAATTAAAACTTTTTTTTTTAATTTTCCTGGAAACAAAACAATTTAGAATAGGGACATTACATTTATGTCATTGCTGAGCCAATATTATTTATTTATTTATTTAATCTTTATTTAACTAGGTAAGTCAACTGAGAGCCATTTCTAATGTATAATGACAACATGACCAAGAAGCAGCACAAAAAGTTGACAAATAGACGACAAAAAGTGAATACATCATGACAAAAAATATTAAACCATTCATGACAGCTGCATAATATAAAATAAGAATGGTTAAACACAATTGCAATAATCACAAAATCCTGCCTTCAACAAAACTAGAATTTAGTGTCTGTTGCACATGATTCCAGTCATATGCAGCAGAAAAATGGACAAGTGACCAAAAATAGTGTGAATTTTGGTATCGTGTAAGTTAATGAAAATGATGGAACATAGAGCTGGCGTTATGGATGCTGAGTAATGAGCAAAGATAATGTTTTATCGGTAAATAGTGTGTTTGTTTGTGAGAATAAAGAGACCAGAAGACCAGGGGATACAGACAGCAGCAGTTAGTGTTAAAGGGAGCTCTGGTAACAAACCAAATGATAAATGACATCCAGGAATGAAAGAGGGTTTAATTCTATAAATGAGAAAAACACATGGAGAGCACAGACTCCGCCAAGGCAGATCCCCCACCCCCAATGACCCAATGAGTACTAGGGTTCACTTTCACTTGCCCTGACCCCCCCACCAATTACCACCAAAATTTTAACATTTATTCCTTCTGCCAGTATTAACATTTCCTGAAAATGTCAAATCCATCCATAACTTTTTTAGTTATCTTGCTATCAGTGACACAAACAGACAGACAAACACAGATAAACACTGGAAAAATATAACTTCATAATTCCTTGGCAGAGTAATTACATCCTCGTCACCTACGATTGTCGTTTTAAGCCAATGGTCATCAATTTTTTTCTGTTGGGCCCCATCTTTAGAAAAAAAAATTCCAGGTCCCCTTCAACCCCAACAACATTGTAACAGTGTTGTAATACTTTTTATTGAAAGAAACATCAATATTTAAACAATGACTAGTTGTTAAATCATTGCTGTTGCATTGTTGAATAATTTTTTGTTCAAATTCAAAATAACTTAAGATTTTTGCTTGAACAATACAAATCAATTCAACAAGACTGCTCTCTGAGAATATTTCTCCAAATAAAAATAAGAAATATGCACATATCTTACAACTAGGACAAGAAAGTTCCTTTTTTTGTGACAAAGATGAACATTTTAACAAGATCAGTGGATCAATGAGTCTGTTTCCAGTGAACAACTCAGAACATTGAAATGCAAACTGTACAAACTGTACAAAAATAGAGACCTGTCACATGTCCAATCTACTACAGTATTGGACTGGATCTACTAGCAGTAGATTTGTTTGCTGTACATCCCTGAAATGAGTTCAGGGTGTTCCAACACTAAAAAAAATAGTTCCATCTGCTACATGTTCTAATCTGTAAAAAAAAAAAAAAAACACCCAGGAGTGATCTCTTGCCTCCCCTGGCAAGCCATCAACCCCCCGCCCCCCTCCCCAGGGGGCACATCCCACAGTTTAAGAAACATTGTTCTAAGCAGATGCAGGCGTATGGATGATGTGTAACCTGATTTCATGGGCTCTTGGTTGACACTAAAGGACTGAACACATTCTTTTCTTAATCAGAAAGAAGAGACATCACACATGATAGACATAACAAATAAGTGGTTTACACAGGAACAAACAACTAAGAAACAACCGTGCTTCAGTATGAGTCAGCATCATGTACAGTATATACACATGTCGTGCCTTTGATTTCACATACGGTTTCCAGCCCTGCTCTGTTACCTCTGCTTTCCGTTATGTGCAGTGACTCAAGCCTCACTGAAGTAACACCAGTCCAACTGAAGTGACACCATATGGGTATTATTACTCACTACAGGCAGATGGTGTGTGTGAGTGTGTATGTAATCAGTGTGTAGGTGTGCTAGAAATGTTCCTTAAACAGGACTAAAAAGCAATATGTGTGGGTTTTAGAAAGAAACACACAGCAGGGACTCTTGGCTGTCCTTTTCACTTCTGCTTCCTGGCACTCCAGGTAGAAGGGGGAAAAAAAAGGTCCCATTTCAAGCAAAAATTTATAGCATACAAAAGTTTTGTGCAGAGGGTGATTAACGCAGTCTGAGTATTTCCATGTGTTTCTATAATTGTATATGCAGTATGTACAACGAGAACTCATGTCATTACAATCTTTATGTACCATTTTACTGTTTACTATTCAAAATATTACAAACACTTATTTTAATATAATTTATCTTCTCATTTATTTTATTAAATTTGATCCCTATTTTAATCTATTTTAGCTTGTTAAATGTGGTTTCTTCTTCTTTATCTATAAGGCCTGATTTTACATTGCTTTTAACCTAGGAATACACTATTTCATTTGTTTTGTACCTGTACTATGACTACATTGACTACTACTTGGCATTATTACTATATTATCACCTGTTTTTTTATTATTATTATTATTGGTATCACTGATCTTCTATGATGTGTTTCATTATGGTATGGTAGGTGTGCCTTGAACTCTTGGCCATGTTGCTCTTGTAAAAGTGATCTATAAATAAATAATATACAATAGATATATATGTATATACACACATATACATACATGAATGAATGAATAAATAAATAAACGCATACATAATTAATTAATATATGTGCTTTTGTATAAGTAGAGAACAGACTGAGATGGTCAGAGGCATATAGACCAGAATATTGAACTACTGAAAACACACCTACCTATCTTAAACCTGGCCGTCGCTCCAGGACCCTCAAAGTTACTCTCATACAGTGGGATGATTGTAACGATGTACTCGGTGTCAGTCTGCAGTCTGGTCAAAGTGTAGACCTCACTGTCACCCCCAACCTCAACAGTCTCAACATCACGGCCTTTGTGAGAAGAAAACAAAACATCCAGCTGTAGGTTTGTTCACAATATGATAACAGAAATCTAAATGTGTTGTTTCATGTCTACTTTGTTTGGCTCTGACCTGTAAATGGTCCCCAGACAAGACGGTAGGACTGCACGCCACTGACGCCTCTCCATCGCACACGAACGCTGCCCTCTGACTCTGTCTCTACAGACAACTGCTGCACTGCCTCGAGGGTCACTGACACATAAAAGAACATGAACACATCGATACTCAAACAGCACAAATATATTAAGTATTCACTATATACGTCTGTTCATCATTATAACATTGGTCCTCAGTGTTTCCATTTTCAAACTTCGAAAACTGTTTTCAAACTGTTTCCATACAAACCACTTGAAACTTGAGAATCTGTGTCAAAAATGAAGACAAATGTGCTACAGTAGTTGGCTCTACTGTTGAAGATACAGTATTGGGTAATAATGTGAAATTCTATAAGAGAGAAGGCTTTTAACAAAAAGGGATGTTTGACTCTGAGCTCCAAACACTGCCATTGCTTGATGAGTTCTTTTCAATTGGCCATTACAATAACAATACAAATTTTATGAAGTCATCATTATCCTCTATAAATCATACAATAAAGCTGTCACTATAAGATTTAGGTAATTGTTCTTACAAAAAAACAAGCCAGACCCATTTCATTCTGTCAATGTCGTACCATCTTGTTACTTCACAGAATAAGCCTTGTGCAATCATCGTGAGGTAAAATTATGGTTAGATTTATGGCTTTAAAGAGTCTTAAAGTACTTTATTTGTCATTATACATTGTACAATGAAATTTGTCCTCTCCATTTAACCCATCCTTCATGTCATTGGGACACCTGTAAGGAGTAGTGGGCAGCCATGTGCGGCGCCCAAGGACCCATCTCCTGCTGTAGAGCCAGGCTCATGGTTAGAATCACCTGGCTGAAGGATTTTACCTTAACAACATGTTTTCTGGGTGATGGGGGAAACCAGAGCACCCAGAGGAAACCCATCCAGACACGGGGAGAGAAACATGCAAACTTCACAATCCAGGAATCAAACCCGAGTCTTCTTGATACGAGTCAAGAGGCTAACCGCTCAGGCACCATGCCGCCAAAGTCTTAGGACATTGCTGTGTGATTATGTTGCATAGGACTTATCCTGCTCATTAAAGGTAAAAGTGGATAAAACTCATTTTACCTGATGTTTGTTCAGCTCAGACTACGAACATTATGGAATGAAATCATATTTTAGAAGCAAAAACATATATATTTTCAGATCTTTCATGTGTTGTAATGCTTTTAGACACAGTAAATGCACATAAACCTTTGTACATATAGTACATCATAAACCTTTATCAAATGTCTGCACTTGCTTCATTGGTTTTCCAGTTCATCTTATCAGAGTATGTAGGTTTAGTTAAATTCCTAAGCATATAATTTCCAAAAACTATATATTGATGCTTCTTTTCAAATGTAATAATAGTAGGACAAAGTTCAGCTTACGTGTCCGGGCATTGAGGACTGAAGGGGATGCAGAGTTCCGAGGAAACAAGGGGTACAGGCTGATAACATACTCTGTATCAGGCTGAAGCGACGTCAGGGTGACAGATGTTGCATCTGCAGAGAGAGACTGTTCCAACAGCTGATCTTCTGGCTGACCTGGTGCAGAAATACAATAAAAACATTTTAAAAAATCTGATGGAGGCTGAAAAAAACCGTATGCATATTCAGTAAATCCAATCTGTGTGATTGGTGTCAGGTCCACAAAATATAAAATACAAGTACATTAATACAAAAAGTCATTAGTAGGGTGTTTACTCTAGTGCCCTCTTGTGGTTCTCAGGGTGCTAAATAAAATGCACCACATTGACATAATCTATTACTAATAAATTACAACAAATGAAACTATAGTAATAATTTATTACCATTTTAATATTATGATAAATATATATTCCACTACATTATATGTTTCATGGGTGTGAACCAGATATTTTAGGATTCTCTGGTGGCCTCTGCAGTGCACTTTGCCATCATGTGCTGGGAGCAGGCAGTACGGACAGGGACAAAAAGATACTCAACAAGCTGATAAACAGAGCCAGCTGCCCATTGGACTCCATCAAGGAGGTGGCGGACAGCTCAACGGTAACAAATTCTTGTCCATCATGGTCAACTCCTCCCATCCCCTAGACCAGTGTTTCCCAACCCTGGTCCTCAAGTACCACTATCCTGCATGTTTTAAATGTCCCTCTTTGAACACACCTGACGGTCATTGTCAGTCTTCTGCAGAGCTAGATGACAGACTGATCATTTCAATCAGGTGTGGTTGGAGAGAGACACATCTAAAACATGCAGGATAGTGGTACTTGAGGACCAGGGTTGGGAAACACTGCCCTACACCACACTGTAGAGGCTTTAGCAGTTCCTTCAGCACCAGACTGTGATATCCTCCATGCAAGAAGGAGCTCTTCCACAAGTCATTCCTCCCCACTGCCATCAGACTGTACAATAATGCTCAGTAATCCCATACAGTATATACATTCATTACCATAGTGCAATACAATGTCTCTGCTTTATATACATGGAATGTAAATATTATAAATATGTAATAAGCTCTTCTCTGTAATCTATACCTGCTCTTTATCTTTGCTGCGGAAACTGTGAACTTTCCCCAGGGTGGGATGAATAAAAGTGTTCTATTCTATTGTGGTCATTAGTGAATAATAGGCTTCTACAATGAATTATATACTTTTAGGGAAATTAATTAAAATCTTTCCAACTTGATTTAATGCACAGGTATAGTTTTCTTTATTCTTTCTTTCTTAATTATTTATTTTTCAGGACATTGAACATTTAGGACCATGCATACTGTACATATAATTGTGCCAGATTATAGCACAATGACTAACTTCCATCTGGTATCCAAATAGACAGGATAAAAGTTTACAAAGTGAGGAAATAAGAGCATAGATATACCATTAGTAAAACCATTGGTAAAAAAATTGAGAATGTAGCAATACAGAATAAATAATAATCCTTTTAGTAGAAAGAGAAAAAAACACCTAGAATAGGAATGTGTGTTAGAGGTGTGTGTGTGTGTGTGTGAGTAAATTAGAGGTGCATACATGTTTGATGAGCTCTGAGCCACATTTTAACCTAATACTTGAAAGTTAAAGATGAATATTCCCTGATGTGCATTGGTATTGTGTTCCAATTCAATTCTGAATAAATCAAGTCTCATATTCAGTGATTGTGTGTTATTTGACTTAGATATTTAGTTCAATAGTTCACTGTGGCTGTAATAATATCAAAGGCAGTTATTTTCCAGTATGGTGTTGTGAATCAATGCTTTTGTTATCGTATCCACCCTGAAAATCCAGTATCAGACAATCTCTGATGCCAGTCCTACTCATCAGTAGATGAGCTCCATGTGAGACTGGCACTCCTGCCACATGTGTGGTAGGAGAAACTGTTTATATCAGCCCTCAGGGGCCACTTTTCTCTCCTGAAAAACAGCAAAACCACACCGACATCTTGACACTGTTATGATCTGGGCCTCACCCTTTCTCTAAAAAAGCAAGGACAAAATCACTGTGACCCAAGTAAAGTTTTTTTCTATTTAATTTCAATAGAGTTGATTTTATTTTTTTTTTAAAGCATGTGATATGCCAGTTAATGTTTGAGCAATAAATATCCCTACTGACAGCTTGTGCCTGAGGGAAGTAAGGAGTTTGAGAACCTCCTCACACTCAGCCCTAACTGCTTTACATTCTCAACATGTTTTAAACTTGCCACTAAAAGCATAACTGTTATTAGTTTCTTTAGCCCCTTGGCTTTTATTTTTACAGTAATCCTTCATTCAGTCAAAAGGGTTTTAGAACATGATGATTCTGTCATACCCAACAACAAAGTACTTTGTCTGAGTGCATGTTCTTTTGTCCTGTTAAACTCGTGCTGATGTGCTACAGGTGTAGAATGTAATAGGCAGAAGCTGGTGCATATACACAAGTATTAGAAACAGAAAAAAACAAACCAAACAGGCCTGTGTCTGACCTCTACGCCCATAGGTGATTCTGTAGCCCTGGACAGGAGATGATGCTTGATCCCAGCCCACAGACAGAGAGAAAAAACCTGCCTGGACCAGACGTAGACTGGACACCCCTGGTAAGGACCCTACATGAGAACAAATACAAATACTGTTGTGGGAAACTTCTTCTGGTACTGGCGAAGAGTAGAAATAAAACACTGAGACAAAAAACACCTTTTGTAAATGTATTCTGCAAAGAAAGTAAACAGTGTGAAGCAGTTGGTTATACTTATGTATAACAAGACATAAGGCTATCTATTCTGGTCAGCAGAGGAACATGTGCCTGACATTTAACATCATAAAATTATTTTCAGTTGTGTGTCCTCCAAGAATGCATAGAAGGGGTATGAACCTTCTAGATACAAAGGAATGTGCATGATTTAACTGGCAAAGTCAAAGGTCAAGCTGTTAGTCATAGATAACAATCATAAGTAAGAATCATAAAACATTTTATAATCCCAACATATTCAACAAAGGTGTGATAGCTATATTATGCTAGCATGAAGTACCAACATATGGGGCATGAAACAGTTTCCATTGTAATAAGTTGTAAGTGAAAGACTGTTACTGATCGTTGAATGAATAATGGGGTTATTGGTATTTTGAACTTTGCTGACATTTGAGTCCCCAATATTTCACTCACTGGTTCGTTGTTTGGCAGAGGCAGACTCTCCCACACTGTTTGGATACTGAGCAATGACAGTCACTAAATAGTCAGTTCCTGATCTCAGTTCTCGTGCAGTGAAGGTTCTCTGACCGGAGGGAAGAGTCTCCTACGGGACATACAAAGGTCATCTTTGTAACAAGTCAAACCTAAAACAAGTTTTTGCAGTGACTGAATGACTGAAATAGATGTCTGAGAATTCTTCCATATTCATTATGTCTGCCAGAGTACACCAAAAGGAATTTTAGTCTTTTCTCTGCCAGAATTTAATTTTCATAGTATCTGCATGAAGCAGATCCACCCATTAGACAAGTTTGTACTCAGCCCAAAGGCATGTAAAAAGAAAACTGTGAAAACTGCAATTAGCTGCTTCAATCTAGGTCATAGTGATAGGGTTCCGCCCATTTCTTGGTCTCACCTGACGTAGTTCTGCTGTAATGGGCTGACCCAGGCCAGAGAGAGGGACGTACTGGACCACATATCCACTAACAGGCCCACCTGCAGCAGTCCAACGAAACCGGAGAGAGTCTGAAGTCTGACTTGTGAACTGGAGGTTAGAAGGACCAGAGAATGCCTCTGAGGAGAGAGGAGAGAGGAGAAAGATGTATGGAGCAAGAGAGAGAGAGAGAATTAGTTTTTGTCATATTTTGATTTTAGAATTTACTGTATGCATTTATGTATTTAGCTAATACGTATGTGATTCAGATTTTCTTCCTCAATTTGCACTCTGACATAAAAGGGTTTTTCAAAATTACTAAAAACATACTTTTTAATATATCAAGTTTATTAAAAAAAAATGAGATAATTTAATTGGGTGGCACAAGAAAAATTTTTCAGCTTCAATAAATCAAGGATTTTCCCATATCACAGAAAATTTAGTCAAACTAAATGTAGTCAACTCCTAGAAATAAAACTAATACCACGCAAAAATAATATACAATATGAAATTTACTAAAATACGTTTGAAATTAAGGAAAAAAACTGAAATCAAATACATTTGAAATTTTAAAAAGAAAGAAAGAAAAGAAAAACAGAGATGAATCAAATACATATAGTACAGAATACATACTGACCTAGAGGAGGTAAGTGGGCAGTAACATGCAGATTTACAGTGTAAGATCATACTTGACATGTATTTGTGAGTGTCTGTGTGCTTTGGTATCATAGTGATGTTAAACTGTGGTTGTTAAGTTCCCACACATACCATCACTGGCATAGACTCCTCCTGCCTTGGAACACACCCGGGGACTCACAAGAGGAAGAAGTGTGTTCAGAAGCTTGAAGTCTCCCACAAAGAAGGTGAAATCACTGCTGGGCTGGGACGCGATCTGGGCCAATTCATTCTTGTCAGCGCTTTTTACACCTAACAATTAAAGTGTAGTTGTCAATAGTTGTTAAAGTGAAAAAAAAATAATTAAACCACAAGGATGAGACACCTACCAACTGCAAAAACATGCACTCCCTGACTACGTAATTTCTGTGCCGGATCTTGGACATTGTCCTGAGACTTTCCATCTGTGATTAGGATGGTGATCTGAGTTCAAAAAGACCAGCAGGTAGAATCACAAATACAGATAAATACTTATAAAGTATCACAAAACAGGAGCAACTCATACCTTTGGAACATCCCGACTAGAAATGGGATTGAAGAAGTTATCTGCAACAAACTTAAGTCCAGCTCCAGTCCGTGTGTTTCCACCCTTATAGTTGAGATTCTGTACTGCATTAACCAGCTCAGTGCCATTCAAATAGGAGGTAAAGGTGAATTCAACCCTGAATGGTTCAGAAAGTGAGTTAATACATGACTCTGACAATGACTTTACAGTGCTGAGGTGATGAAAACACTGTCAGTCACCTTGGGGTGTCACTGTATTGTACAGTCCCAAATCGTATCCCTGACCCACTGACAGAGCCAGCAAACGGTTTGACAATTCCAGCCATGAAGCCTTTCACCTGCAGGAAATTGGCTCTGCCGATACTGGAAGAGCCATCCACCAGGAAAACAATATCTGCTGCCTGGACATTATTACACCTGCCTGTAATACAATGTGATGGAGAATACACACATTAGCACATTTCACTAGTAATATTTATAACACTAATTAATTACAAAATAAAATAAAACTGTAATCAGTTACAGATACTGAGAAATCTTGTTATTTCAATAAATACGATTACAAGGTTACATCTGAATACATAACTTTTCGGTAAAATGCATAATGTAAAATATGATAGTCAATTTTACTGAGGCAGGTAGCAATGTCATTGGAACAAAACATCCCTCAGAGCTTTTAAATGCAATAATACTCTGCTTCTAATTTAAGAACAAGACCTTTACTTGTATTGTTTTCAAGACTTATTGCTGTGATCAAGTAATTAAAAACTTAGTATTGCATTTTAAAGGGATAGTTCGTTATTTTTCACATGAATTTTTTGTTTTTTCACATAGAATCAAGTGTTTCCTCTAGGATTTTTTTCTGCAGCGGGGGCAGGCGTGCCAGGGAGTTGTGGCGGTATAAACAAATGACATTTCACTGCAGATTTTATTTCTAAAAGTGATTTATTAGACTTTTAACAACCAAATGGTATAATAAAAACAAACAGAAAATAAGTCAAACTACATTTTATTATCAATAATACTACTACTACTAATAATAACAATAATAAAAATAAATATCTCAGTGGCAAAGTTTGCACTCAGCCTGACAGCACTGGAACTTTCTAGGGTTTTTGTAGAAAAGTTCTAAGGCTCTTTGGTCTGGCCTATTGATACTGAGCAGCATCCAGAACATTCCTATAGGGACAGAGTAACACTGAATTAATTTTATTTAAAAGAAATATAGACATGTAGTTATATTATGCAAAGTAATCATGGAAAAAAGTCCAACACTCACCATTGTCTGTGAATGAAATCTGCAGGCTTTTTTTTTTTTACCCATTTAGGGTCCCAACCTGACAGCCTGTGTTTCCACCTCTGCTTCCATCACTCCACCCTGACTAACGTTAGATAATTTACACTCGCGTTTAATTACAAATGTGAACATAATTTATGATAATCTATGACTTAGTAAAAGGCTAATGATACCTGTCTAGGCTCATCATCGTCAATGTTTTTCTTTCTTTCTTTTTTTTTTTTTAGAAATATTTCCATAAACTCATCTGGAGTCCGCATTAGCTCGTGTAGATATTAGCTTAATGCTATATTATAAATTAGCTTATTTGGCACCGCACACAATTAAGTCAAGCTGTTATGTTACGTAACGTTAGCTGGCTGTCAACATTTGGCGAATATCTATTTCACTTTTAAAAATGATAAGTTATCTCAAATTACCATAATAAATCTACCTTTTCGTTGCCCGAATCGCAAACACACTCCTCCTCCGACTGTCTGCTCAGCTGACCTGTCAATCTGTTCCAAGATGCACTCTCGCAAAGAGTATATGATTCAAGATAATTATCTATAGTTCGGGCTACTTTTGTTTTCGTCGCGGTGATGTATTTTGCAACGGCGGGCCAGCGCTACTAAATGACTGTAGCAGAAACGCTTTGAATCGCCGTCTTTACTCTGGTGCACCCACAGTGACTTACCCCCGACAGTGTTCTGTGAGTCGAGTTCTGGTCCGGTTTGGGTCAAAGCGAAAGTAGTCCCGGCAGGTTTCCTGTGGTCACGAACATAAAATGTACCTTTTCAAAACAATATGTGTTTGAATGATTGATTTATTTGCATAATAAAACCGTCACAGAACAAAAACTCACACCGCGTAATTGCTTTGCGCTAGTTTCTCTCAATAGTGATCAATACGCGTTGTCACTGCTAAGAGCTGTGCACCTGCATGTAGCAGCTGCAAACACTGCCAAACAACTGATGAAAGTAGTTTGCTAAAGCACACGTAGCTCTTAGCAGTGACAACACGCATTGATCGCTATTGAGAGAAAGTAGCTCTGTTCTGTGACTTTTGTTATGCAAATAAATCACTCATTCAAACACATATTGTTTTGAGAAGAAACATTTTGGTGACCCCAGGAAATCTGCTGGGACTACTTTCACTTTGACCAAAACCGGACTACAACTTGACTCACAGGACACTGTTGGGGGCAAGTTACTGTGGGTGCACCAGAGTAAAGATGCTGATTCCATACAAATTCATGTGAAAAAAACTAAGTGCAAAACTATCCCTTTTACACCGTAAACATTAGGGCTGCAACTAATGATTATATGCATTATTAATTAAATAATTAAGTCACAAAAATTTCACAAAATGGTCAATGTTTTTTTTCCAAGGCCCAGGATGTCATCCTCAACAGTATGGTTAGGTTCACAACACATATGTTCAGTTTTGCATTATATAAGTGGAAACCACAGAATGTTCACAATACAAATGTTTTTCTTCAACCAAAATAGCTGATTAGTAGTTAAAAAGTAATCAATCATGAAATTAATAACTAGTAGTCTGTAGCCTGCTATGTTACAACAGTGAGCTTCAGATAATAGAATATCTCTTTCAGCTAAAGTGAGAACAGAGTTGACTCAAGCATCCGTTTTTACCCTGAGCTGCAGCTTCTTTCATGGAGATCAGCAGCAAAGCCACAGTGAAGAACCAGCTCCACATGTTCACAACCTGGACACACAGAACACAAGAGGCTTTTCTTATGTCTACAACAAACAGATCTATTACGTAACAAACAAGGTTAATGCTGACTTTAAATATAATGTGCATTAACAACAGTTACATTGGTGAGCGCCCCCCCACCTTTGTCTACTGTCCCTCAGACACTCACTTGTGAGATCACATCATGTTCAGCTGCATCTGATTAATTTACCAGCACAAGTTGAAAACAGATGACATTTTATGATTAATTCCAGCTGATGTGTCTGGGTCACATTTCCATAGCTACAGTTACATATTACAGCATCATATTAATCTTTTTGTTTGTCTGGTTGTCTGATTGTCAGCAACCTTATGCACAATCTATTCAATTTAATTGAATTTTATTTATAAAGCCCCAAATCACAACAAAGTCATCTCACAGGGGTTTACGGAAAACACAATCAACTACAGAAATAGATAAAAGGTCCCAAGCATCCCCTGTCCTTATACCCTCCTTCTTGGCAAGAAAAAACTCCAAAACCCAGTGGGAAAGAAGAAATCTTGGGGAGAACCACACTGAAGGACAGATCCACCCCCATGGACGGACAGGCTATAGATTAACGTCCATTTGTAGATGAAGGGGGGTGGGGCAGGTCCATCCATCAGACAGGCAAGGGAGGAGGTCCGGGGTCATAGGTGAGCACAGGACACAAGCGAGTCACTGCAGATCCTGTTGACCATAGTTCTCCATGTAGGGAAAGGTGACACCAGGTGACTAGCCATGAACAGACTTGGTATGTAAGATAAGTTATAAAAATTAAAAATACAGACACGAGAGAGAGAGAGAGAGAGAGAGAGAGAGAGAGAGAGAGAGAGAGAGAGAGTTCAAAGAACTCAGTGCCTGTACTTCCCCCAGCATTCTAGCTCCTAGAGCAGCTTAGACTGAACTATGACTTCAGTCTGTTTTTAACTAACCTGACCATAGGCTTTCTCAAACAGGAATGTTTTCAATCTAATTTTAAATGTAGAGACTGTGTCGGCCTCTTTAATATTAAATGGAAGCTGATTCCATAAGACAGTAACCATGGTAACTAAAGGCCCAAGCTCCTACTGTAGTTTTAGAAACCCTGGGAACTTTCAATAGACCTGCTTTCTGAGAACGAAGGGTTCTATTGGGCAAGTACAGAACCAGATCATCTTTAAGATAAGAGGGGCCAATACCATTAATAGTTTTATATGTAACGACAAGGATTTTAAATGGAATTCTAAACTCAACTGGAAGCCAGTGAAGGGTTTGGAGCAGAAGGGTAATGTGTTCTCTTCTGTTTGATCCTGTTAATAATCTTGCTGCTGCATTTTGAACCAATTGAAAGCTTTTTAAGGAATATTTAGGACACACTAAAAGTAAGGAGTTGCAATAATCTAATCTAAATGTAATAAATGCATGAATTAATTTTTCTGCATCATTTTTAGACAGAATATTCCTAATTTTGGTTATATTGCGCAAGTGAAAAAAGCTGTTCTGCATGTTTGGTTAATGTGTGCTTTTAATAAAAGACCTGGATCAAATAAAACTCCTAAATCCTAAATCTCCTGGACCAATTTCCATGAAATTTTCTAGAAATGTGCAAGGTAGCCCAGAATAGATCCCATTACATTTTGGTGAATATAGATCAAAGATCACAGTCACCAAAAATGTATATTCAAACTGATAAGAGATAGGGTAAATAAGGTAAAATGTGTGTGAGGGGGGTGTGGTTTGTTGTGCCTGGCACCACTTTGTTTTCCTTAATAGGTTGACGATGAAGATGAGTTGCAGGTGTGGTGTTGCTGTCCTGCATGAACATTGGTTCCTCAGCAGTGAGTATAAATATAAATATATAAATATAAAGGAGATGCACACCAGTTCCAGCAGCTTTCTCTCTTCTATCCATGTCATTTCACCAGAGGCCTGTGATTTTATGTTTGAAAGTTTGGTTTAAAAATAGAGGGTGGGAATCTTTTCCTTGTTGCAGTTTTTTCCCCTTGCAACAATTGGTAAGATTTGTGTATTTTGATGGATCATGCTTTATGTTAATAGGTTTAGTTTAATGTACCTTAGGTGACTTTTATTTAATTCCTTTCCTGATTTGAATTTTAAGTTGCTGTATACAGTAAATAAATTATAATTATAACATAGTTATTTCTGGCCATGTTTAAAGAGACAAACTTCTAAAACATGCAGGACAGAGACCCTTGCCATTAACTGCTAGTATCTTCAGTGAAATTTTTGCATTTCACAAATTCATCCACCAGGCACTCGCTTGCACGGCCCTACACTGCACCATTCCAGGTGACTTTGCAATCCTTGGTCTTCCCTTCTTCATGGAGGCTTCCGAACTAGCCTGGCCCATCACCAAATTAAAAAACCCTAAAAATGTAGGTCAGCATTGCTGTCAATATTTGAGACTGTCCAAAATTACTCAGCCATCAAACTCCTGAAGTTTGCAGACGACACCACAGTCATCGGCCTGATCCAGAATGGAGATGAGTCTGCATATCGGCAGGAGATCGAGCGCCTGGTGCTCTGGTGCAGCCAGAACAACTTGGAGCTGAATACGCTCAAGACTGTGGAGATGACGGTGGACTTCAGGAGACAGCCCCTGCCTCTGCCCCCCCCTCACCATCTGCAACAGCCCCGTGTCACCTGTCGAGACCTTCAAGTTCCTGGGAACTACCATCTCTCAGGACCTGAAGTGGGAGAAGAACATCCACTGCATCCTGAAGAAGGCCCGGCAGAGGATGTACTTCCTGCGACAGCTGAAAAGACATGGCCTGTCTCAGGAGCTGCTCGTCCAGTTCTACACGGCTGTTATCGAGTCTGTCCTGTGCTCCTCCATCACTGTGTGGTTCGGAGCAGCCACACAGCAGGACAGGAATAGACTGCAGCGCACAGTCAGGACGGCAGAAAAAAATCACAGGAGCCCCCCTGCCCTCCATCCAGGAACTGTACGCCTCCAGAACCAGGAAGAGGGCAGCCAACATTATTAAAGACTCTGCCCACCCAGGTAACAACCTGTTCTCCCTCCTCCCCTCCGGCAGGCGCTACAGAGCCCTGCGCACCAAAACCACCAGACTTAAAAACAGTTTTTACCCCACTGCCATAACTTTAATTAACAGCTGATACAGTCTTGCACTGCCATACCTGATTCGCACTACCTCGTGTACCTGATTTGTACTACCTCGTGTACTTTGCACCACCCTTTTTGTAGAATTTTTTTTTTTTTTTTTTCTTGTACATACTTTTTTATATTTTTATATTTTATATTACTATTCTGAGAGTGACACCACCTGCCGGAATAGAATTCCATGTATGTGCAAATGTATCTGGTGAATAAAAACGATTCTGATTCTGATTCTGATTCTGAAATTTCACTTTGAAAGTGAAGGTCAAAGTTGACAGCCAAAGAACTCATCCAAAAGCTTTATAAGTTACTCCTAAATATCAAATATGAAGGACATTGGATGATTTGGTAAAGAGTAATCACACTGACATGACAGAGTCAGTCAGTTATCAGTCTAAGGCAGGGGTGTCCTCAAATGCCGCTAATCCTGCATGTTTTCAATGGTTGTGTTCGAAACCACATAATTACCTGCTACTCATATTAACTTTGTGAGTATGCAGTGTGTTTACACTGGCAGTATGCAGTTTTGAGTATACAAGAAGTTCCCAGATGCATACTAGATTAGGCAGAAATGTCGAGTATGCATCATGAGTATCCTACTCGTACTGACATTGCCCAAGATGCAGTGCGATATGATGTCCGATCATACAGCCTCCTGCGCAAGAATGTGTTATAAATTTGTTACATAATAATTGATTGTGTGGCCATTTATTTTAATAAACTTAATTCAACTATTCAATTCACACGACTTTCTTGCTTTTCGACAATTGGTAAGATTTGTGTATTTTGAGTTTTCTTGGTTTTTCTACCTTTGTAAATGCACTTTTACAAAGCTAGAAAAGGTTTTCCCTACAACTTTCAGGTGGTGTGATAGTGATTATGTGAATTTACAGTGATTTATAGTTTAAAATATACAATACATGCTTAAAACAAATAAAAATCATGCCCGCCTTCATGGCAACCATGATGCACCAAAGTGGGCCAATCTCCATCTCCGAGCTGAACCGACTCTCTGCTGGTAAGGCATCATGATCTGATTATGACCGACCAAATTCTATAAATGTGACAGAATCAGTAAACTGTGGTGCAAAATTAGTTGTTTGCGTGTAGATTTGCTTCTTCTTTAAGTAAAATCTCAGATTTATCAGGGAAATATGTGTTTTATTTTGTTCAGAAGTGCGTTAATCACTGTGGCTAGCTAGCATTTCGCCGAATTCCTCCCAAAAAATGTTTAATTAGGTGGCATTTAGACAAATGAACTTCACATTTGACATCTAAAGAGCCACTTTCTCATCTGATTTTTTAAAAATTCAATAAACTAATGTATTTAAAGAGTTTATAGCTCAAGTGAAATCAGCTTCATCCTGTTGATTTTTGCTTGGATAGGAGTACAATGCATTGTGGGTTATCATTTAGTACTGTATGCTACAGTGTAAACACTTTGTGTACTGTCCAATGGCTGAGAAGGCAGTACGGAGTATGGATAGTGTAAATCTGGAAGTATGTAGTATATGGTTTTAAACAGCCAATGTTTCCCTCTTCCAAAACAGCTGAAGGTCATTATCAGTCTTCTGCACAGTTTGGTGATAGCCTCATCATTTGAATCAGGTGTGTTGGAAAAGGGATCCATCTAAAACATGCAGGATAGAGACCCTCGCAGACTGAATCCGGACACCCCTGGGCTAAGGGATAAAAAACACACATACACTAACAGCAAGCAAATGTGTGCAAACATGTCATGAGTAAATCCAAATACATAGTGTGTGTATACATTTACCATATATTCTTGTGTCATTCCATTGTCTGTACTTTAGCATTCATACTAGAGGATATGATAAGCATCAGAATATCTTACGTGTATTATCAAAGAGAAAAGCAAGAAAAAAAATCAAAACACAACCATTTGGACAGGTGGCACAAAACCCCTAAGAGGTTATTAAAATGATCTCATCCAAATAAATAGTGATCTGCATGCAAAATAGTGTTTGAAATGATGCCGCTTCATACATTTAAGGACTCAATTACCTATAATAAATTAGCTTTAAACTCAATAACCATCACAAGTAACGCTTTACAAGACATTTTCAGAAATTATGGGCATGACGTTTTTCTAAAATCATGTCTGTCTGTCTTTGCTTATGTGTGGAATGTAGACATTGATGGAGACCTTATGGAGACCTGTGACATGGGTATCAGTCTCAGAAAATCAAACAGTTTTTGCTTTTTAAATAACACATGAAGTCTTATTTCAGTATGCTTAAGCCATTAAGACCCTGTGCTACATTCGTGACAGGTTCAGAATGAAGTGTTCTTTATATTTAACAATTTTAAGTGATTTATCAACATCTTTTAAAATAGTATCCTCTGTGTTTTGCATTTTTCTGTGTAAATCATGTATTTTTCTATATTTAATTCACTGATTATGTAGATGTTCATAAAAACTCAGAGTATATTCAAAGGTTATTGAAAAAAGTGACTTTTTCAACAAAATATATCATGAACCAAACATAAAACAAGTGTTTCCATTCACTGTCAGTGATGCAACTCCATGGGTTTTACTGGTCGATTAATGTTATAGAAGATGACAGTGTTTCCATGTTCACTACAGAATACAAATGTGTAAAAATGTGCATCCGATTTTCAGTTCAAAATAGGATGCATACTATTGTTTCTAACTACGGGACAATTCCTTTTTTTCAAGTGACGGTTGGCAAGACAACTACAGAACCTTAGAACATCTAAATGAGTCATATCTGATGATATTTTACACCAATTATTTACATGTTTTGATAATATTAGTGGATAAAGAGGTATTAAATAGTTTAGATCAGTAGATGATTCTGGTCATCTGTGGCTGTTTGGGGTTTTATGGGTTAATTCAGTACCTCAGTGAGATTAACCTGAGCTCAGAATTTACGAACATAATAATCCCTTATAGATACTTAGGGTGACAGCTCCTTCTGAAGGAGAAAATACATGACCAAAGAGTATTTCAGGGGTTGTTAAAGGGCATAACAACCATTCTTCACATTCACCTTTTAACAGAGGTGATGCACGACAGAGCTGCTACTGCAAATAGCTGACAGATGTTTAACCCAAGAGCAAAGCCTCTGATCTACTCGGTAGATCCATGATAACTACAGTAAACAATGTCAGGGGAAAAACCATGAGAGAGCATTTATGTATGTTGATGAAACCAAATGTATAAAGGACAACAGCACAGTAGAAAACAGTGATTTCCTCAGTTTCTATAGGAATGCAAAGATAATCAACCTTATGTGGGTTTTCATTGGGGTTTTTTTGTTTTTTTGTAGAAACATTGACCTGAACCAGACTGCCTCCATCAGAGGTAACCCACATGAAACACAGATGCAGTGGAATCATACTGACAAGTCTTTAATAACATTCATATTGTATAAACACTGTATATAGAGACACACAAAATAGGGATTCAATGGTTTTTGGGAAAACCGTGAACCATTCGATTTGCTCTGCACAGGACAATACACCCTTGTGAACTGTAGGATTTTGGTTCTGTAACCAATTTTGCCTTGGTTGAGAAAAGCAGAAGTTTCTCTCTCTTTCTCTCAGTGACAGAGGGTGACAATGATGCAGATTTAGACTACGCACACATCACATTCCTGCACAGGTCCACCACTTTTCCAATCCTGCTGTGGCTGCGTACCTATAATACCCCATGTACACCTTGAATTTGCAATATGTTCTACATTCATGACCACAAAACTATGGCAAATCTGTTTAGACAAAACTGATTTGGAGACCGAGATCTTATCCAATTTGCATCTTTAAAAGAAAAATTAACAACATTTAAATTTATGAATATGAATACAGAACTGTGATTTGCTCAAAATAGGATGCATACTATTGTTTCTAATAGTTGGCAACACAACTACAGAACCTTTAAACGTCCAAATGAGTCATATCTGATGACCCTGAAAAGATGAAAAACTACATTTTACACCACTTACATGTGTTGATAATATTAGTGGATCAACAGGTATTAAATAGTTTAGATCAGTAGATGATTCTGGTCATCTGTGGCTGTTTGGGGTTTTATGGGTTAATTCAGTACCTCAGTGTGATTAACCTGAACATAATAATCCCTTATAGATACTTGGGGTGACAGTTCCTTCTGAAGGAGGAAATACATGACCAGAGTATTTCAGAGGTTGTTAAAGGGCATAACAACCATTCTTCACATTCACACTTTGGCACTTATTACATTTGTGGATATCAGAAGAATCTTGGAGGAAAATTCAGTCCTAATTTTTTAAAAACTTGATAAAGGCTACAAATTTTTTCATAAGGAATTTGTCCATAAGTATCAAGGTGAGGAGAGAGCACTGGGGATAACTGGTACTGAACTGATAACTAGGACGACAAATCATTAGTATGTCCCCTTATACCTAGGACTAGGGTTATAGGGCTATGTGTGGATAGTAATGAGTTTGTTTGCTGCAGCCTGTGGGCCACGTATGAATGTAGTTATGAATTTCCAATCTTGTAACTCTACATTGTTGTAACTGTTTTAAACTTATGGAACTATATGTGTTTACTCATGATGAAATTATAAAGCCATATAAACAAATTATGGAATTTATGGAATGGGGCAGTTGAAGTTGACCTTAAAATAGAAATTGGAATGTTGTCAGTTTTGATTTTAACAGATGTATTTAGGGTAATAAAGATTTTACTGTAATTAAATATGAATATATACAGCATACATTAAACACCAAATCTATTTTGTGTTGTTTTCTTTTGATAATTAAAACATGAGACATTTTCTAAACCTGGAAGCTCATAATTACACATATGTGTTTGTTCATGTGCAAAGATGTGGTGGTTTGTGAATTTTTGTACCAATCACGCAATGCACATGAAAAGCTTAATACGTTCCAAATGTAATGCCCCTTTCCCTTCTCAGGATTTATTTTAAGAGCCCTACACCTATAAAATTAAATGGTCTACAATTAACTCCTAACAAACCACTTTAAAACATTCATCTTTCATGTTATTTTTATTTTTCCTGTACAGAACGTAACGAAACAATGGTTATTTCTGGTTGAATGCTGTGGTCTTACACCAGGTGTTAAGACCACAGCATCCGCCCACATTTGCTTTTTCAGTATTTACACTGTGGCTAATTTTACAGCCCATAATTACAGTGATTATTGATTTAATGACTGTTAAAAACACCTGCTGACGACTAAAATGAGTGCCAATAAATGTTGAAAGCATCCTATTTTTTGTCCCCTTTCCTGAACACACCCACAGATCTGGCCTAATTCTACTGTAAGGTGTATATTCATATGTCACCTGCTACACGCATGATGTAAGGATTATTTAAGGCTCTTGAATGTATTGAATAATTACTAGTAAAAACTCCTGGTTTCTAAATGATCCCTCTCAGAGAGTCTTACTTTCTGTTACACTTGTATTATTTGCATATATCTAGTGAAAGTACATTCCTGTGGTGACCTCGGCACCTGGAAATTTAAAAGGGTGAAGTAAGACACTTGTAGGTATGGCCACACCCACTTCAGGCCACCTGGAAATTAAGCTGGATTCAAAGGTCAGTGACAAAGTACCAAAGTGCAACTGTGACCCATCTTCAACACGACGAGTGAATACTCAGCATCAACATTAATATTCATGTAAGACTGCTGAGCTCCACTGAGGCTGGACTTGGTTTTCCTTTTTCAGAGCCATGCTGAGGCAGAAGCTGTGGTTTAGTACAGATGCCATTCTCCCAGGGGGGCGGAGGGCCACAGGCCACTGTAATGTGCCAGAGTGCAGGGTTGTGTAAGAGCCAGACTCCAAGTCTAAGGACAAAATAATACAAGCTGGACACAGGGATGGATTGGGCAAGAAGGGGCAAAAAAAGGGGGAAAGGTGCCACAGTACATTACATAAGCAACATCATTTTGGGTACAGATTTTGTGGTTGAGATGACACAAGAGCTTTATAATTAATCAAATAATACAAAATTGCAGAAAATAATCAGTTAACTGTGGGTATTCCTTGATGACCACACAAGTGAGCTTAAGCCGCAATATTACTCAGAATAACCGCAAAAGTGAATCCTGTAGCTTCAGTTGAAAAAGGAACTGATGCAGCCACCTTTGACCTCTAGTTTCAGGTCAATGACAGCTGTGCTCACATATGCCAGTAATGGATTTTCATCCTATGTTCTCATCCAAACTAAACAAAATGACTAAAAACAGCAGCTTAAGAAATCCTCAATGACCTTTAGTTTGAACATGTTTTAGTCAGAGCATGGATCTCATGGAGTATTTCACAAGCATATTATTATTATTATTATTATCAACAAAACCCAGATGGCCTAAGCCCCAGTCAAATAAAACAACGGTATTCATCATTAGATAATTCATCTCATTCAATGGCCCGCCAGTTTAAGCACAAACACAATTAATGCCATTTTCACACACACACCCATAATCTCTTCAAATAAAAGTAGAGGCAGGATGGATTTCACAGTAAAAATGCCAGTGCTTGATAAAATTGTTAACAGAGATCTAGAAATAGCTCTTGAGAGAAAAGTAGAAAATGTTCCTTAACAAACACAAACCACCACACACAATAACTAGCAACAGTTCTCCATAGATGACACACTTGGGACCAGTCCAGGGCAATCCACTACTAGGAAGGCACGCCAAAAACTTAATCAAGCATGGCTAGAACAATGCACATGAGAGGGAACGTGGGAAAGTGAAGGTGAACCAGAGAGGAAGAGTTTGAAAAGGCCTGGTAAAGCCTTTTCTGGATGTAATATGTAGAATCTGTTTGTCAATGGAAGACTTATCCTTTTCGTGCGAGCCAAACCACAGCAAAGAATGCCCTCTGAAGTGGAACACACAATTGAAAACAAAACACAAAGGCCGAGAAGGAAACGGAGGAGTATGATCCTTCTGTACAGCATCATGCAATGAACCAGGGGTAATAATGTCCTAAATGAGTTCATCTGAGGCCATCCAGGCTGTTCACTCCCACTTTGCCCTGTGAAACTGCAGACTAATGTAGGCAGGATGGCTGCAAGAGGCAATTACCAGAAAGATCTTTCTGGTAATTAAGAAGAGGTGCTTTTTATGTAGGAAATGCATCGTATTTCTTAATGGATGAAAGGAACAATAAAATGCATCCAATCATGTATGTTTTAACACCAAGATGAATGAGGCTCTTATAGTATGATCTACACAGCTGGGTTATTTATTGCAGTAATTTCACAAAGGTGAAGAGGAGGTGATGGTGATGGTGCTGCTGGGTCTTGTTCTCAGCTGCAGGGAAATGACTACACTATAAGGAGTGGTATATTCTTAATACACTTTAAACAAAAGCAGTACCCAGCCCTCATCCAAATACATGGTGGACGTGAACGCAGCATAAAGTAACGTTTTGTCATGTTGCTTTTAATGCAGCATAGAGTCTGGACATGCACATGACACACATGCCCTGTAGCACAAGCGGCATTCCTGCAGCACAACTTCATACCCACGCACCCCCTGTCCCTCATCAGATCAGCCCGCCTCACAGCTCCCCTTACCTGGGACATTGTGCTCGGTGTGCCGGGACACAGCCTGTAGCTCCACGCCTGTCCACCTGTGGCATATCCAGCCCTCCCAAACTTTCCGTCCCACGTCCGCGTGCACAGTAGGATTTATCCGCGGAACACAGGTGTTCGGGGTCACTGAGTCAAAAAAGTTAGTTTGAGAGCAGCTTCACCCTGGTCCCAGCTCAAAAAGTTCACTTCTGTCCCTGCATCCCTCTAAGACTGAACGCTGTCTCTGGTTCCCCGGGCTGCCTTGGATCAGTCTGAACACAAGAGCAGAACAGTCCAGACTTGTTCGGATGCCTGAAGGGGAGTCCTAAGCTCCCTTTCGGCTTCTTCTTCTTCTCCCTTTTTTTTTTTTTTTTTTTTTTTTTTTTTACCTCATGCTCTTTGCCTCTTGTCCCTCCCTGCTCCTGCCTATAACATTGTATAACCATGTGGAGAAGAAACATGAAACATGAAACTGGACGTTTTCATATTTGATGCGTTATTATTATTATTATTATTATTATTATTATTATTATTATTATTATTATTATTATTATTATTATTATTATTATTATTATTTCTGAGGGGAAATTCTGTTTCTTTCGTCTACTGTGTATTTTATTTATTACACTGGTCTACAGATAAAATGCTTCCAGAATAAAACCACACATGTGTTATTGATAAAGAAAACTCAAGTCTTAAATGCTGGTTGGCTCAAGTTTCCAAGATAAATCTGGGGTCAAAATGTGAAATTATTAGAATCAACAAGAGAATAGGTTTAATCCAAATGAATATTGGTTTCAGATCTACCAGATCTACTTCAAAACACTGTCAGTGTCACACTCACTTTACAGGTTCTTTCTAGTGGAATATTTACAAATTCATAGTATACATGCTGAGTGTGATTTTCCAGGGAGGATGGGGGGCGGGTTGGACATCACCGTTAGGGTCCACTGATTTTGCTGCCCTGCCAGGATCCCACCTCAGCGGGGGTGCGTCAACCACCACATTCATTGCACCGTGGGGTTTCTGGGACACGCACACGCTGACTCGTGTGTGCATTAGACTCCTGTGTTTTACAATGGGTTGGTTGGGTTGCTGACATCCCAGCTGACCCCTGGCACCTGTTGTACATTGACCGGACTCCACCCTGGTTGTGATACAATTGGCGCACCAGGCGCAAAGGGGCCCCACCCCTAGTGCGGCCTCGCGTCCTGGGGAGAGAAGGGACAGCGAGTCTATGGTCCCGGGAAGTGGCGAAGTCTGGGCGGAGGGCGCTGTAAAGCTCACCGCCAGAGCTGTGAGCCACCTTCACCCCCTGACCTTTCCTGGCTGATCCAGCGCCAGTCGCGGTACACCGCCATGGAGGACATTGGCAGGGACACAAGTCAGACCCGGGGGGGGAGTTCCCACGGCAGGGATCCTCCCAGCACCAAGGGGCCAACCCTGACCCTCTGAGGTCCTGGGGACGGACTGCGTGGACCCCACCTGTTTACCTCTCAATGGTTTCAAAGTTATTTTCGATTTTCCCTTCAAGTACTTGTTGACTATCAGTCTGGTGTTAGTATTTAGCCTCAGATGGAGTTTATCACCTGCTGCTGCATTCACAAACAACCCAAATCCCAGAAGATCGGACCCCAGCGTGACAACAACCGGGCAAGCCATCTTCCATACACCACATTTCCCACACCCGCCCGTCAGACAGGGATTCGGTGCTGGGCTCTTCCCTCTTTAGTCGCTGCTACTGAGCAAATCCTGGTTAGTTTCTTTATCTCCGCTTAGTAATTTGTTTAAACCAGGAATGAGGGTCAGAATATCCAAGGCAAGCTTTTGAGTGATATCGCAAAGGAATATGGCCAAAACCCGTCTACCATGGGTACAGTATTGAAGCAGAAGGATGCATTAAAAGCAGCGACCCCTTTCCAAAGGTATTTGTGTGATATGGAAAAAGAGGTCATCACTGAGGAGGGCATTAACAAGTTAGTTGAGGAGCACCAAGAAGAACTCTCAACGAAGCAGCTGAAGGAGCTGCAATGCTTGACAATACATGAGGAATTAAACAGAATGTAGAGGAGGAGGCAGTCATCATTCCATCAACTCAAATAAAAGACATGCTGGTGAAATGTCTTTTCTTTCACGAGTCGTGCTATCACCCACTTTGATGAAGTATGCCTTGCACATTTTAGGAAGATTATGAAAAGTGGGAATCATCTTTGGATCACCAAACGTCCATCAAAAAACATTGTTGAAGGTGAAAGTGACAATTAAAACAAGCACAATGGTGTGGAAATGATTTACATGTCTGGTTCATTTTAATGGTTTAATGTTTAATGTTCAGTCAGTGAAGACACATTTCGCCACCAATCTAAATCTACATTTTCTTTTAATACATATTTCAAACAAAATTGGTAATTTTTAAAATAATTTTTAAAGGGTTTGAGGAGTAATATTGGGGGCCTTGGAACGAATCAGACCTTTTACATGTAAAATGCGACTCTATTTATGAAAAATTCACAGTACGAAAACACTTCTGGAACAAATTAATTTCGTAAGTAGAGGTACCACTGTATATGGGTAATAACACACCATCATATATATTAAAAACATCAGCTAATCAGCACTTTTTCCATTTGTTTTCTGATTCATCTTATTAAAGATTAAAGATTTAGCACATTTAATGTCTGAAGAAGATACTTTCTAAAAAAAATTTAGAGCACTGTTCTTTTTTTTTTTTTAAACCAATTTTGTAAAGTCCTATGAGACAAAGTTCTTATGATTTGAGGCTGTACAAATAGTGAACTGAGTTGAACTGAATTCAGTAATTATTATTATATTGTTGTTGATGTTGCAGCACCACCACCATGTTAGTTATACACTGCTTCTCGCAGTCGTTTTTGACCTGAATAGGTGGAAGTGTTTGCCCTCAAGTGCTCTAACAATGAAGCATAAATGAATGTGCCTAATTTGTCCATTTGTTGTAATAACTGATCTGAGTTGTTTAAGCCTCAGCATAGGTACGCGAGTGGCCTTAAGGTAAGGAATGAAAGGTAAAAAGAACTTTGATTTATTTAGGGGTTGGCCTGTTTAAACAGATACTTGATGTTGTACAATGTCTTTGGATGTGATTAAAACCACAAAAAATGTGCCAGCATGGTATGCTGCATTTGTATCACACAGACCTATGGAATTATACGCCCTATATGCAGTATGCTACATTGATGTCTATCCTCAACTCATAAAGAATTGATTACGGATTCACAAATAATAGTTGTCATCAACTAATATTTAAATTATATATTTGTTTGCAGCTTCTTAGTGTTTCCTTCTTTTTACATGTCATCCAGGACTGGTAGACTTTTTTTCTACCATTTTATACATGAGAACGAACATAACGCTCTATACAGTACTCACTTATATAATTCTTTCTGCAGTATGTTATATCTTCTAGACATGGGTGTGTAAGTTATAATAAATAATGTAACCTTTGCTTGCGGCTATGTGAGGTTTTTCTTCCTCAGGATTATCTCAGTCAGATCAAAATATGTTCTGGTACACATTATGAAAGAATAATTGCCCTTTATTGTTACCAAAGTAGTTGCCCCCTAGCTCAGTTTTGTTTAACAATCTAGCTTTTATTCTTATGCTATGCTTTTGATTAAGTTGCTTTGTTGCACACTCCCTGAACTCAGCTCTGGTTCTTTACTTTTCCATCCTAGCTGTGCTTTTTTACCATCATGCTTGTAGGTCCTATGAGCTGAAAGGATGCCATGAGGCACTGCACAATAGACAAAATGCTATTAAATGTGCATTGTGCTAAACTCATTCAGGATACATATTTTTTAAAAAGCACTGCCATGACACCAAATTTGCCCTTTAGAGTAGCATGTCTACTGTTTCTGCTTCTTTTGTACTTTTAAAGAAGACAGGAGACCCAGCGTGCAGGAAGAGGTCTAAGGAAATCTGTGCAACGCAGATGTGTTCTTGTACTTTTGAACCAGCCAACAAACTAAAACCAAACCATGCTGCACTCATAAAAACACATTCCGCCATCAGAACGTGGATTCCCCTGACACTGCTTTTTAAAGCCTGTGATGCGACAATAGACACAAAAAGATTTACAGCTAATTTCAATTTACACGTTGTACACTGTTATCCACCTTAAACCCCTTTCAGTGAGATAATGACTTCAGTCTGTCTAAATCACAACCAGACTAAAGAAGAAAACATCATTAAGGCTGGCAAGGCAAGCTTTTAACCAAAAGGTCATTTTCTGGTTTCCTACTGAAACATTTCAGACCAATGTAAGCCAACTGATGTGCCTCTGAGCAACACATTTAACCCACCCCTACTGTTTTACTGAATGTGTTCAGTGGCTAATAGCTATGGAGCGGCAGTTCTAACTCTCTTAAAATACACTCTAATCAAAGCCAAGACGACGCACATATTAACCCTTTTATACATAGTGGTCACTACAGTGGGCAGTTGTACACAGCTGTTCCCTTGTGGATTTTGTTGTTTTAGTTCCATATAAACTAACACAACCAACACTTATGCATCACCCCATACACTGTAATTCATATCATTAGTGTACATTTGCTGTTCTAGATAAACCTGATCTGAAGTAGCATGTTTGAGTTTAAAAAAAAATGCTAATAATAGCCAACTCCTCTAGTGACTTACATTTATTTAATTTTATTTTTCTTTGGTCAAATTAAAGTGGTTTAAATTCAAGCTCCACTTTTGGTTATCTTCACTATTCCCTGTTAATTCTCATTTTCGACATACAAAACTACCATTTCTATACCCATTTATTTTCTTTATGTTTTACTACTGGTGTTGGTGTTATCATTATCATAAGTATTAATCATGCAACAAGTTGAAAAAAGTACATGAGTACAAGTACATCACCCCCCCCCCACACACACACACACACACACACACACACACACAAACACACACACACACATACCACCACTAAATATACATTATTGCATAATTACCTCCACTAAGGAGGTTATGTTTTTGCCGGTGTTCGTTGGTTGGTTTGTGTACAAGATAACTCAAAACCTATGGATGGATTTTGATTACATTTTCAAGGTAAGTTGGTAATGGGGACATCTGGAAATTATTAGATTTTGGTGGTGATCTGGGGGGGATATATCTACCTTGGTGGCGGTCTGTGCTCTCAGAATGTTTTTCTAGTATTGTATGTAATTTTTTTGCCAATTGTTTATAGACTAACTGTTTTGTTTTTCCATATTACCTTCATGCAGGTATATTTAAATGTGAGAAATTGTCATATTAGCAGCATTAAACATGTTTTTATTTCATAGTTTCCACACAGTATATCAGTAAATACATATTTTCTGCTTTTAAAATTAAAGTCATGGTAGCCAGCCTGAGTGGAAATGTTCATAACTCCATGAAAAACAGGTTAATAAAAATAAATAAAATAAAAAATTTTGTTCATGCCTAAAAAGGAATAAAAACACAGGAAAAAAACCATCTTCATTAATGTTATCATAATTCATGCATGAAAGGGTTAATAATAATACAATATTTCATTAATCTCTGAAGCCAGGAGAAGATGCCATTGAGGAAATGCCTTAATATCTCATCCTGTAGTCATCAGTGAGCAATTTCCGTCTCCATCTGCCGGCACCACAACTTCTTAGTTTTGTTTAGAAAAGTAAAATTGCACGCAAATGTTAACTTTGGGGAGAAAGCAGTGAGTGCCACTGAAATAAAACTCAGATATGAAGCAAACTGCCTTCAATCCACAGGTGTGAACTTGTTTTCATCGGGGCAAATGTTTGTCGGATACTTCAGAGGAACGTGAACCATAATTTGACTGTATTTAGCAGACACAGTAATGATCCTTATTTGGTATAACCTCATTATCCTCTGTCCTTGTTGGGGAAAACCAAAGAAAAGTAGCTTTCATTTTGTGCCTCTGTTATTATTTCAAAGCTAAGTGAAATATGTACTTTCTCAGAATCTAAAATATCTACAATATTAAATGTTCTCTTTTTTACCTCATATGACATTGAAGAGCAAATTAAAACCTATCAAAAGGTGAACAGATGATGCTATTTTTACTGACAAGCAATGACATGCACACCTTTCTCCTGTGATTTTTTTGACTGACGCTGATCTTAGCGGTATCTCATTACTCTTTATGTTTGGCACATCCAGATGCACGCGTCAGCTTATAGATAAGAGGAGATTATTTGAGAAGATAGCATTTTTGTCCCCTGTAGGAACTCATTTGCCCTTTTACCTTTATAAACACATGGTTGTGAGAGTGGGGATGGTTGTTTTCTGCTTACATATCTGAGTGAACACCAGAGACAACAGACAAAATCCACAGGTGTTTATGTTGTCGACGACTGAGGCACAGCTTGGAGTTCTTGTTTGCTTAGAATTATCTGTAGGAGTAATTTGGTTCAGTGCCTTGTTGTCTTTTTGCTGCAAAAACTTGAACAGGAGAAGGTTTTGAGCTAGAATTTCCTCCCTGTCTTCTTTCTTTTCTCAGGCTGCATTAGGAGATGTGTACGAGCAGTTTGATTATCTGCTGCCTAGAGCTTTCTCTTTAAATACCACCTGTCTAGGTGACAAACAGCACAGTGATCTGTCCATAACTCTACTACAAGAGTAATGATTGAAATAGGGGAAAGGTACAAGAGAAAAAAAAGGAAGGAACTTGAAATACATCATGAATTATGAGTTTACAAATGTTCCTTCATAAGATTTAGTGCAATGCAGATCTCCAAACATTGTAGATATAGTTCATGAGCCATTTAGACGTGAAATGATTGAACATTGGGTGTAATAACCAAAACGGGAAATTTAACTGTGGACAGATACAGAAGCTGGAGGACAGACCATAATGTACTAATGTGTTAATCTGACATAATTGTACACAGAAAAGGTTGGATTCTCTTGTTTCATATGTGCCACATAAATGAAAACATATATAACATTTTATTTGTGATTAGGCCTTGAGTTGTGACCTACACTATAAAAAAATCACATCTTTAACATCAACTGTAATATGTTTACAAAGTTACATATACAGTTAACATTGAATGTAAAGAGTAAATGGACTGCCCTTTACAGCCACCTGTTCTCTGGTAACACCTTTTGGATTTTCCCTGATTACTGAGTCTGCTTTACTGGTTGTGACCCTGCTCTGTACCCTGACCACGATTCTGCCTTGTCCCCTAGTTTCTGCCCAGAGCACTTTCCATCTGATGATCATCATCGCAGCCTCTCTTCACTCGCTCTTCACTATTATTTATTATAATAAAGTTGTTAAAAGTGAATCCAGGTTTGTGAGTCTTGCACCTGGGTCCATACTGTTCCTGATCTTGTATCACATGGTCAACAACATTTTTCAACACATGAAAAGGAGTGGGAAGAAGTATAATTTATACCCCCCACCCCCTTTTTTTTTTTTTTTTTACAAACAATCAAATCAATTCTGCTTCCTCTTCTATCCTCCAACACAAAGCATTCATACAAACAACTTATGTGTACTATTTTCTACCTTTTTCTTTTTAAGTCACCTCACACACAAACCCTCCATCCATTCATTTTCTGAACCTGCTTTATCCTCACTAGGGTCACAGGGGTCACATGGAGCCTATCCCAGCCACTTAAGGGTGAATATGGGGACACCCTTGACAAGTCACCAGTTCATCATAGGGCTGAACATATATAGACAAACAATCACTCTCACATTCATATTTATGGGCAATTTCAGAGAAACACACACACACACACACACACACACACACACACACACACACACACACACACACACACACACACACACACACCGATTTGCATAATAAACTGTTTTAATATAAACTATAATATTTATATATACTTTACATATTTGCAATAAATACAGCATTTAATAGATGGGATAATACCTCCAAATCATGATAGTCTGTATTAATTTATTACAATAATATCTTTTAAGCATTCTTCTGCATTATAAGTAGTTCAGTTCAAGTATTTATTTCGAGCTGTCCAGAAGCAACTAACAGCATAACAACATAAAAGAAGGTAACCAAAATAGCTCAAAAGGGGAGTGGGTAGAAGACATGCTTATATGATCCCACCACCTATTCAGTCTTTCATCTTCTGTGGATGCAGTATCATCATCATCATCATCATCATCATCATCATCATCGTCGTTGTCGCTGTCTCCATATATTTTTCCTTCATACTAGAATATGCTATATATATATGTACATATGCATATACATACAAATGCACACATACACACAATAATAAACACAAAGCATTGATTGGCCGCATCATAATGTCTATAAGTAAAATAATAATTCTCATTGGTGCTCATGGTGATAACCAACAGTTTTGTGGTGTGTGTTGTGAGCCTGTTGCCAGAGGAGGGCAGCCCCCAGGAAGCAGGTCCACCTGTTGCTAAGTGTCCTGATCTGTGCATTAAAAAGACAAGTTTTGGGAGCCTGATCCAGAGGGGACGAGCCTCCAGCATCGAAGCTCCCGCTTGCCTGCCCTACACTTTGTGATGAATGTGCAAAAACATCTGTTTTGTGTTCTTGATTTATTTTATTTTATTTTATTTTATTTTATTTTAAGTTATCTGTATACCATTGTATGTTGATTTAACAAGTTTTAATTTAGTTTTCACCATCACCACCAACATGTTTATTTACCTCATTGTTTTGTTTATAGTTATATATCGAGATAATGAATTTGTTTAATATAATGGTGACAGCAATATGAAGTTAAAAACAGTAATAATAGTCATATAAATGATAATAACAATATCCGTGACAATAGATATACTGATAATAATAACATGATTAATAATTAGCTTGACTCTTCTATTGACTGTATAATGTTGCTGCTCACTAAATATTTTTGAATACCAATAATATTAATGTTAACAGTTATAATAATAATAACAATCATAATAATTCTAATAATAATAACTCATCTATTAACTCTATTATACTACTTATCACTAGATATCATTCAGACACCAATAATAATGACAATAACCACAATAGCAAAAATAACAGTTATAATAACAATGAAAAGGTGAATATTTGGACATTGTTTGAGCTCATCCTGTAATTTGTTCCAAAGTTTCACTCCACACACACACAGACACACACACACACACACATACTTTTCCTGGTGGTTCTCACCAGTTGGATCTTAAAGTTACTACATCTCCTTAATTTACATAACACATAACTTACATGACATAAGTAGATATTCAATCATTCAGATAATGTTCTATATTTTGTCATTATACTAGATTTGAACAGTATAAAATGTTGCCTCAAGCATATGAATACTATTATGCAAAATATGCTCAAGAATTAACATCAAATTCACATATTAGCTTCATGAATTGTATTAGAATATTTTAAGCCAATCTGTGTTGGAATGTTGTTTCCATAATCAGATGGAACCCCAAGGCATTAGGATTTAGATCTCTGTCCAGCTACACCTCCTCAGCTGCATCAACTAAACGTGACTCACATTTGTTGTTTCCATTGATGTGCAGTGGAAAGAATAAAGGGCAGACAAACAGTTCTGCAGCTGATGTTAATACTCAGCTTCTAATAACAGACTGGTAACGTGTCAGAACAAAGTGAATCAGACAATAGCTTCGTCTTTGATGATTCATCACTTTGGCTTGGATCTTTGTTTCCTCGGGAATAACATTGGTGGGCATCCTTGTTCTTGGCTGGCAGATCTGACATGTTACAGAAGATTTAAGGGCAACATTTATGGGAATCTTTCTTTGCATCCAAAAGGCTCTGATACACACAGAAGAAAAGATAACCTTATTTTTTCCACACTATGAGAATACTTTTCAGTGTTACTGCTGCAGGGAAATGTGCAGATCTAATTTTCTATCAGGGATTATACATGTATAGGGCGTGCTCCTGCTTTAGCTTTAGTTATATAAAATGATATCCCTTTATCCAATTTGGTCTACCCATTACCTCCAAAAAATAACAGGGTGCAGGAGCTTTCAAAACAGTGTTGTCTTGTAAATGTTGATGAATGACTTTCTGAGCTGTGCTGCTTTTCTTACAAGAATGAAGAAAGAAAATGTAAAGCTCTGTCTACACTTCAGTCTACATTTACAATTGGGTCATACAAGAAAAATATAAAACGATCTCTTACCTAACAGCAAGTGGCCTTCAACTCAGACTACAACCTCATTTAACTTTCCTTTCCCCCTAAAAAGGGGAAAACAAGAAATAATCAGAAACAAAACTTTTTCTTTTTTCTGCATCTGCCAACATGAAAGCAAAGCCAGACTGATAGTTATGGACAGGAAATGTTGTGGTTTATTTGGAAGACAGAGTGGAGTGACTGCTTAATCCTTCCTTTAATTTTCAGACTGATGACTAAGAAAATCCTAGTGTTTGTTTGTGTCAGACAGACATTTTTGGGTTTTTCTAACAAGCCCATATATGTTGCCTTTGAATCGATTTAAGGTGGAGCCAATTGATGAACAGAACAACTCTCTAATGACCTCTAGTGTCCAAAATAATTACTGCAAATTCATTGTTTGCTCCCAGGGGGGGGGGGGGGGGTTGGCGTTTGGAAGTGTGATATTGGAATATAATTGTTATATGAACTGCAAACTATTTCCTTTATGAAGCAATCGCAAGAGAGTTTGTTTTGCAGTATGCAAGCATTATAAAGGTCTCTGATGTTTTCATGAAATGATGCCACTGTGTTTCAATCTGCACAAAGTGACACAAAAAAGCAAATATGTGCAAAAAATAAAGCAGTTATACAATGTAATTATATATGATGGTTGATATTGAGCTCACAGTTTAAAAACATTCTTGCATTTTCATAGATACACTGAACCACCACTAGAGGGAACCAGATGTTTAATTCCTAAATATACACAAAGGAACTTGTGTTTAAATGGCATTAATATGCTTTTAATATTTTCCATCATGCTTGTGAACCTGACTCAGACATACACTAAAATTCTAAACAAACTTGACATGCTCAAGGAATTTACCATGTAGGATAGTTTTCTTATAGTGTGTGTATTAGATTGACACTCACTAGAGAGCAGCAGAGACTTACATTTGAAACTATTTTTGTTGTTTTGGGGGATTTTAGCTGCCAGTCATGGTTATAGAAACAGTTCAGAGCTGCTATTAAACAAGAGAGACACTTGTGACATATATATATATATATATATATATATATATATATATATATATATATATATATATATATATATATATATATATATATATATATAATTTTATATATATATATATATTTAAAGGGAGGGAGATATGTAGAGTATGTAAAGCTGTAAAAGTCAAAGCTCACATGACTCACAGAGGATTAGTTAAAGGACAATAACATTTATTCTGCTGCAGAGTCAAATCCCAGCATGAATCCAATACAGAATGAAATTCCAAATTTCTGTTGTGTTCTCATCACCTTTTTGCTACTGGTTGCATCATTTGAAATGATTGAAATGAAGCAGTAATAATGATGATTGTAAATGGACTGTACTTATATATAGCACATTTTATACACCACTTGGTGCCCAAAGCACTTTACAATTCCTCACATTCACCCATTCACACTCAAACTCATGCACCAATATGACAGCTGCTGCCAATACACCAGCGCTTAGGGTGCAACTTAGGGTTCAGTGTATTGCCCAAGGACACTTCAACATGTGGACAGCCAGAGGTAGAGGCTGGACGTGAACCGCTCCACCAACTGAGCCACAGCCACCCTGATGATGATTGTGATGATGATGATGATGATGATGATGGTGATGATGGTGATGATGATGATGATGATGATGATGATGATGATGATGATGGTGATGATGGTGATGATGTGTAGTTGCACTGATCTACTTTTTTTTTGTTGTTGAAAATATCTGCATCAGACTTTAAATGTGCTAAATCTTATCTCTTATTCTCTTTTAAATCTTTTTAATAATATGACTCAGAAAACAAATGACAAAAGTGCTGATTAGCTCATGTGTTTAATATATATGACAGAGTGTTATTACCCATATATGGTGGTTTATACACATATATATATGATGGATTTATGAATATTCCACTAGTAAGAACCTGTAAAGTGAATGGATCATAATGTGCAGACAGTGTTTTGAAGTAGATCTGGTAGATCTGAGAGTAAAACCTATTCTCTTTTACATTCTAAGAATTTCACATTTTAACCCAAGATTTTTCTTGGAAACTTGAGCCAACCAGCATTTAAGTCTTGAGTTTTGTTTATCAGTAACACACATGTGGTAAAATGTCATTCATATTATTCCAGAAGCATTTTACTTGTAGATTAGTGTCATTACACGGCTGGCAGAATGGACAGTCTTGTTTCAGATTTATTATTCTTGTTTGTTTTCGTCAAACCATAAATACCTTTTCTGTGTCACTTGTTTCCCACCCTTCTGGTTCTTTCCACAATGTGCCACCTTCATGTTAAGACATGTCCATTTGTGACACTGCAAAAAAAGGTGGAGCAACACTGGGCAAGGCATGGATTAAATACAGTCCCTACTCCTGTCCATTTTGTAATATCCAGTCTGGGTTTTAATGACTTATTAATGCATCATTAAACTGCTTGTTTACAGTCATCAGACACATTGAGTCCACACAGCCGGTTACTAAGCCCCTGTTGTGGTTTTATTTGTAAAATGTCAAAGCAGATGAATAGATATCCATTTTTCTCATACACAGTAATACACACACACGTCAAGCTGTGTTTCCTTTATTCTTCTGATAAATGAGGACTGCAGTAAATAGCACACAATACATGTGGAAAACTAAAAAGGCTTTGGGGATTCCTCCTAATGGGCCGAGAGGTCTTTTCTGTTCTCAAGAGCCCCTTGAATAGACTCCATGGTCTTTTTCATACATAATCACATGGTACTCTCTTCCACTTATGCAGCCCTTTAAGCCCTGTTCGACACACATGGAGACACACCACTGTGACAGACATTTTAGTCAATGCTTTTTCTTCGCCCACAGTGAATGGTAAGGTTTAGAGCTTTAGCGATGTGCATTTTGAAGCAGTGTCACCTGTTCATATGATTTATGAGTCTTATAATAGTTATAAAACAGTTTTACCCCCAAACAAAGATGCTACATGTATATATGGTGCTCGATTTGCCTACAGTTGTATTTGTTTCTTTAATCCAGTGTGAAAATGTAATGCTGTAATCCACTCAGTTTGTCATTTTACCCAGAATGGACTGTCATATTAGGAGATATGTTAACTCTGTGTTGATTTAGCTGACAATTATTTATGTAAATATGTATATCTTATTGTATATCATGATATGATAGTTATAATATCTTAATTTAACATTAATTGGGGCAGCTTCCAAATGTCATTATTTAACCTTTCCTAAGTGGTTTATCAGGAATTGTTCTAAATTATGCTCTGGATTTTGCATTTTTTGTGACAATCAGATATTTTCCTGTATTTAACTTGTTTATTGCGTAGCATAAAGTAAATTCAAAGTATGTACAAAAAAAGTATGATAACATAGCTGAGATGTCTTGATTTATGTCTTTTTTTGGCAACTTACTAATTCAATCTTATCTACATTTAACCTTTTGTAAGTGGCTTATCACCAGTTATTATATATTATCCTTTTTGTGGGGGAAATCAGATATTTTCCCATATTTAATTTACTGATTGTGTACCCTAAATTCCTAAGCCTTTCTACTTAAAAAAAAAGTCAACAAAATTTGACTTTTTCTCCAAAACAAACAACAAAAACAACAACTGTCATTTGTCAAAGTACATGGCTTTTCTTGGTGAATCAATATTACATGTGATACAGTCACTATGGAGCATCTGAACATCCAAATTTATCTAATGAAAAGATCAGAAATGACATTCTACCTGATTTCTTTAAATGTATTGATGGGATTAGTATTTCAAAAGAGATTTGGCATTTTACCGTAAATCATTGAGTTTATCAGAGGCTGTTCAGGTGTTTTAGGGTGAGTCATGTGCATACAGTCATGGCATTGGCACAGGTAAACAATATTTACCTGTGCCAATAAAAGATGATAAAGATGAGGAAAATTGTGGATCTGATTCATTGATGTTGGAAGCTAGCCTTTACGCTGTCTAAATAATTTTCCTAGGAATCTGGCTCCATGTGTAAACTCCCACTTCCTAGCTCTTTTATAGCGCAGAAGAAGAGTCTAGGAGTGTGTGTTCATAGTCTGGTCTCACTATCATGTGATGACAGAGGACTGGCAGCCTCTGTGTGCCTGCAGGCCTCCCCCTCTGGGTTTGATAGACTCATAAAATCCTGGATCTTGGCTGACCCTCTAACCATGAGTGTGTGCCATTAGAGTCCTATTGTTCAAGATGCACAGGTACTTTATTTATATTTGTGCCAAGCTTTACTGCTGACATTTGTTGTTGTGTAAAGCAACAAATAAGTAAATAATAAAAGACTAGTAATCATACTTTCTCAACAATGATACATCACAGCCTTGGACGTGCATGTGTAGATCATCTTCACCACACATTTACACATACATTATTAGGAATTCCACCAGCAGTCATTTAGTGCGTCACAGTTTCAGTGTTGTGTCTGTGCTTGTCTGCGGTGAATTAACAGCTTCAGTCATGCTCATTCTACCTCCACCTCTCTCTCTCTCTCTCTCTCTCAGTACTTTCCCCATCCTTTCTTTTCTTTCGGTCTGTCCCATCTGCGCAGGGTCTTTGTTTGAGTTGGTGGTGTATCTTTAGCTGCTCTGCTTACTTAGCAAACATGGACTATTTTCTTGAGTGAGGCTTTGTCACTTTGTCATAGCTCCTGGCAGGACGACCCCCCCCCCCACACACACACACACACACACACACACACTCCTCAAACAAGCCCAAACACACTATTTGCATACACAGTAAAATATTTAAAGAGTATGCAAAGGATAAGATATGGCATTTGATACTTTTCATATTATCAGCTATCTAAATTTAAAACATGAGCTGAGTTTTTATTTACATATGACCTGTAAAACCTAATAATAATGGAATTTGGTTGCATAACTGGTGTAATGGCTGTAAAGTACATTTTATTCTATTCTATTGTAATCTAATCTAATATATTTAAGCTAAATTACTGACTTTCCTATTTTACCAAAAAATAGAACATAACCAACAGCTGAATGTCTTCTAATCTAATATATCTAAGTTTACCTTGCTTCTCTCCAGTCAAATAAAAAATAAGAACAAATAAATTTATCATTCCCATGTTTCAAGTGATCATATATTCACTTCTGTAATGTTAGACACTGATAGTTGCTGGATATGTTTTAATTGCAAGCAAGAAAGGTCTGTATTGAGGAAATGAAAATTACATAAATGCAAGTAAACACAATGATAAAAAATATATGGGGGGGGGGGTGACCATAAGTAAAACACCAGGGGTAAAATATATGGTGACCATGTTTACACTAGGATTTAGAAAGGCTTGAAAATATATGGGGTTGTAATCACATAAATAAACATTAGAAAACATAACCTTTTATGTTTTTGTTTCCTTAAAATGAAATGTTTTCTATGTACAGAGGGAATAGTTAGCCCACAGAATCTACAATGTTTCTACAGCTCTTTTAATTAATTAATTTTTTTCATTTTATAGCATGTACTTTCCATTCTTAAGCAAATTACATTACAACACTATAAGTGAATTGTGTTTTAAAGTTTCAAGTTTTAATATGAACTCAGTTAAAAAGTTAAAAAGGCCAGTACTGACAAAAGATATTCCATTGAGGCCCAACATAATAGTCACCATAGAGAAAGTACCGTTGAGTTGAGTCTCCAACTTCACTGCCAGACACCACGACAAAGAGCCTTTAGGTGAAGCATCAAGAAAAAGCACAGAGTAACTCAGAAGTTAAAAAAAAAAATCATAATAAAACGTATATGCCCTTCTCCTGGTTTGAAGAAAAAAAAAAAGAACTACAGCTCAGACATAATAAGAGACAGGGACTGGGAGCTCTTCCTCTCAAGAGTACATTTTTGTAAACTTTGAAGCACTATGTGTATATAAGGCTTGTGAAAGTGTCCTGATGCATACACCGGCTGCTTGGCCTGTTTCTGACATCGGTGGGTTTTTTTGGTGTGTTGTCTTTGTGCTGGGGTCCCAGGCCTGGCACCCATCACACACAGGAAACAGGCCCCGGCCCTGGGCTGCACATTAAACACATGGGAAATACACACAGGAAACCGTGTCTCAAGCCCTTGTGCATGGTTTGATCACTCCTCCATCCTGCACTCCTCTCTCCAGATCCCAGAGGAGGGCTGGACGCCAAAGACCGGCTGCACACGCAGCTGACAACCTGTCTAATTTCTCTGCACTGTGTACAGTCTCCCCACCTTCTAAACCCACTAAACCCTCTGCCCCCCACATCCCTCTCACCAGACTCAGACCTAACATGAGCTCTGGAGCCAAATCTGGTTTATAGAGGTTAAGTGCAGTGCAGAGTTCAACCCTTGGGATGCATTATGATGAACCTAAATCTCTTGCATGTTTACAAAATCCACTCATTGTCATGCTTATGTACTTTCATGAAAAACAGTCAAGTGAACTGAACTTCATTTATTTATACACTGCATTTAAAAATAATAATTAAAAGTAATGGCAAGTGTTTCACAGACCAGGATTAAGAAACAGTTTCTCAAGGCTTAGAAATAATAAGATGTAAAACCAAAATCATAAAAAAATAAGAAAAATAAGAGAAAAATGAGAGTCAATAACATAAAAGAAGAGAACAAAGATTACAAATGCAATCTGATAAGTTCTTGAAAATGTTTTACAATTTCAGAAATGTATATGACTTGCCAGTGACTGTACATTTGTAAGTAAGATCTTCCTCTTAGGATGAATAAGTCTGTGTGGCTTGAAAATGATCTCTCTAGTATTACCACTGTTAGCACCCCCACATTTCTTTCTGTGAACTTTATGCCTCCCCAGGGTTTCCTGTGAGTTCTCAGCTCTTTTCCCTGTAGATATACATTGGATCACCTCACAGCAGAGCAAACAGAGGTGTAAAGCAACAGCACAAATAATCAAAGACTCCCACTGTTGTGAAATACACTGATGAGGAAAACCATTTTCCATGAAAACTCATCTGAACGTCCAGTATACTGTTCTCTGGGAACTGTATTAGAGAGTATGTGAGAATAGTACATGATGATAAACCAAAAATTACAACACCAGAGTTCCTGCTGCTTAACCACTTTATGTCTTGTGATACCTAACACGCAAAGATCCGTCTTCAGGATAAGGATATAAAATCAGTTTTACAAAATACTCTGGAGAATGGCTCTTTTTTTCCAGTCTGCTTTCCTGCGCCAGCAAAGCTCAAGCCATCATTAAGTCCATGGAGACTAGATAATGAAGCCTCTATCTATTTACTGTTGATTAATCAATGTCATGTTAAGCTCTCCTGTTTTCCCCTGCAGGCACCAATGGTTCTTAGAGAGAAATCCATGCATTTGTTTTTTTTTGTTTTTTGAACTCAAGACACAGCATGCTTTTGTTGTAGTCTAGGACCAGTATTATAAAGACAAACAAGATACAAGACAACATTTTAAAGAACTTTTTTTTTTATCGTAGCTCAAAAGAGCAAAGGTTGAGTTTACATGTGAACATTTATATTGTAAAAAGAAATGATTACTATAAAACACATTTTTCATGAACAAATGTGTCAGATTGACAATGAAATGGCTCTGGTATGGACAAATGATGTTTGTGACTGTATGCATGCTGGAATTTTACACTGTTAACACTGAATAAGGGTCACATGATTTCTTTAACTAACTGATTCCAATGTAAAATTTGCCTGGCTTTATTCCAATGTCATCTTCCTCTCTGTAAAGGAATGTGGATAGACTGAAGTTACTGTTAAGAAAAATGACCATCAACTGACAAAACTGAGTAGGACTACTGCAGAGGTAATGTTTAAGTCATTCTAGTCATAGGAAAAGTCCTGCTTCTGCATCTGTCTCTTGTATTACGGGGTCTTTTCTGTTCATGTTTCTGTCTTCACCTCTGTCTTTAGGGATTTTGGTCTTTTTCATTCATTCATACATAGAAGCAGTTGAAGGAGATGGACAACCATGAGAACAGTCTAATGCAGCACATGGGAAAGTTCATTTCCTGGGGTTAAAAAAGACAAATAATGCAAACCAGAATAACAATACATTCTTCACATACTGCAGTCCTTTTTTAATTTACATTGATGGTGTGCGGAAAGATGTCTCAGATAAAATCTTCCATTTAGCTTTAATGAAACATATGAGTAAGGCTAGATGTAAAGCAAACATCAGGATGTATGGATTGTTCAAAGAGGAGACAGTCAGTGAGCACATGTCTTAGAGTGATAAAGTGTGATAGATGAGGAAGACCATGAGAACGAAGGAGAGAGACAGTCTTGCTTGTGTTTGATAGAGACATGAACTTTCTTTGATTCTTCTGAGCTTTAAATAGAAAGATTGATTGAGGGTTTGATCTTAAGGAAAACCAGTGGGCTGTTCATATATCTGCTTGACACTTGGAGCTGTGACTTAATTGAAAACCGACTCCTGGTGTTTCGGCCTGTTCTGTCCCCCATCAGCCCCCTGAGGTAGACTGACCTCTACCCCCAACCTCTGCTGACCTTGTGTCGGGACTAGAGTAGTTGACTGATACTCACCTGGTTTTCATTACATATCAATCAAATCATTTGTCATCCTTAAATATTCTGTAAAATCAAATTGAAAGGAAGTTTTACTTTACTAAAATCTGACCCGACCTGGAAATAAGAAAGTGTCATTTGATGCATATATGTATAACAATCTGTTCTTTCCTGCAGTATGGTGCGTATGCCTGACCCCTCGGTGTGTCTTGACCTGGTGTGGAGAATCAGATACATGACAGGTTAGCTGTATGTAAAAGCTCATCATCTGTGCCTGTATTCTGTTACACGTTGCTGACTTACCTGACATGTGTTCAGAGGGCAGGATCCAGATGGAGGCATGACACACATGAATGAGAATGGTCATGAGGATCCCCATGACACAAAAGTACCACATGCATGCATGCATCAGAGTTTTGTTTGGAAAAAGTTGCCTGCTTAGAGGTCTCAGAGGCCTTCATTTTTCCATTTAAGAAAATGCTTCTGAAATCCATCCAAGCCGTGGGAGTTTTATGAGTGTGCAGCTGATATCAGTATAATGTAAATCAGGTTCTTAACAAGCATGTCTAAAGGCACACTCTGACCTGATCCTCTTTGTTAAGTTATGCAGCCCAGCGTCTCAGTGTAAAGCTATTGCTCTTTCTCCCAAGGCCTGGGTTTGGGTGATGTAAAAGAGCTCGATGATGCAAGAAGGAAAACAACAGTTTACACAGGATCATTACACCCAGACTGAATTCTCTGTTTACACCCTCGCAATGTGGCCTGTCTTAAAATCACTCAACTGCAGTCAATATAACTTTTACCACTTGTTTTTTCTCAAGTCCCCCCCTCCAAAAAAACCTCCCAAAAAACAACAAAAAACCCATGTCCCAACAGTGCAGTTAGCTCTTAATGTTTACAGGTTGATGGTGGTGAGTGAGGTAGGGGGCAGGATTCTAGTTTCACAGCTGTCATTGCAGTAAATAAATAATTTTGTTCAAGATTTATTGTGTAAAAGTGTTAGGATGTAATCATAGAAGATGGATATCTGTACGGATAATTATGTTTTCATCATGATAAAATAAAAAAGCCATGCATGTGCCTCCCCTCCACTGATAACCACCTCACTTTTATCACTCGTTCTTTGTGTCAGTATCAACATTTCCTGAAAATTTCAGACAAATCCATCCATAATGTTTTTAGTTATCTTGGTTCGAATCCCCCCCCCCCACACACACACACACCTCCACCAATCACAACCAAAATTTAATCAGTCGTTCTTTGTTTCAATATTTCAAATTTCAGCCAAATCCATCAATAACTTTTTGAATTACCTTGCACAGAGACAGACAAACAAACATATAAACACAGGCAAAAACAAAACTCTACCGTTCCTTGGTTGGATTAATCAAACTGAAACAATTAATGCTCTTTTCAATGTAAATGAAATCTAAAATTAAACTGGAAAACTAAATAAAATTAAGAAATTCAATATGAGAATTAATCACTAGAACAGCATATCTATATATAACCAAACAAAGACTATGTAGTGAAACAAAGAGATGTCGACCTTACAGAAAAGTCATATTTTATAAACAGTGAAGTCTGACAAACTCAAGGCTTAGAGCAAATCCTTCAGACGTAGCAGATCTGAGAGTCTGCACATGTGAGTCTAAGAACTGTTGATTTAAAAAGCAGGAAAACACTCTGATTCCTGCCACATCCTCTCAGCTATGAAGCCTGGAGTCTATTGTGGTATGTAGTGGGTGCGATGACGGTGGGTCCTGAGAGAAATCTAGAGTTACACTGCTGTTTTTTAGATCAGAGGTACGATCCAGGATACTCTGGTGCCTAGATTTTTGGATCAGTGGATAAGGCAGTGGCTTAAAGCAGAGAATTGATGCCAGATTAAGATGATAATCCTTACCATCAAGGGCTGAAACAATGACTGTCTGATACTTTTCCTCTTTATAAGACAGGCTCTTTATGTATTTAACGATACATGCTTGTAGATATGACAGAATAGTCCACAAATCAACTTACATGAACATTGAAGAGGTCTCACAAATTAACTATATCTGATTCTGTTGTTTTGATACAGACCTAAACAGCCAGAACTATCAACTGATCTAAACTCTTTACTACCTGTTGATCCATTAATTCTATCAATACTTGTAAATAATTGATGTAAAATGCGATTTGTCATCATTTCACGGTCAACAGATCTGACCCATTTGGATGCATCTACGACATTGATTCACCAGTGAAACACGTAATAATCATCTTTGAATTTATTCTAGTGTTTATGAACATCAACATAATCAGTGCATTAAGAAAAGTGCATGATTTACACTGAAACACACAAAACACGGAGGATAATATTTAGGCCTGTCAAAATTAATGCATTAACTTTTATGTTAATATCATGCATGTTTTTGCATGTGTTTATTGGTCTTTTGTCATAAAAATACATTACACAGAAATAATAATAATAATAATAATAATAATAATAATAATAATAATAATAATAATAATAATAATAATAATAATAATAATAATAATAATAATAATAATTATAATAATTATAATAATTATAATAATAATAATATTTTCTGTATTTTTTGTGAATTTTTAATTGTCGCATGTTTTGTATATTTTTTCCTCTGCATTTTTTGTGTTTCTTAATGATTTTTTGTGTGTTTTGTGGGAAACTTGAGCAACAAAACAACAATAACAGCAACAGAAAAAAACCCCAAGACAACACAGTCAAAACACTTTCCATAAAGTGTTTCTTCCATCATAAAATACCACATGAACCCAAAGTATATGTTAATTGTGGATTCTGTTAGCACTAGGCTAATGTTCCACCTAGCTTAGATAGTTCCTTTCTTTCTTGAATATGTTTGCTCGTGAAAAGAGAAATTAATCCACACCAACCACGTGATTAATCTGATTAAAAATGGTAATCATTTGACAGCCCTAACAATATTATCATAAGTGGTGATAAATCACTTTAAAATAGTTAGTTATGAAGAGAAATTCATTTGGAAACTGCCACAAGTATAATATTGTTTTTTTACGGGTTAAAGTAATAAAGCAGATATTCTCTTTCAACTTTGCTGTAGATTACAGATTTAATTAGCACAAATAATATTTCTATTTCTTTTTTGAATAATTAATTCCACAAAACCCTTCACAATATATATATATTTTTTTAATATAAAAATAGGTTAAAAAGTAAAAACAAGGTTAAACATTTACATAGTCAAACACTCAAACACAACCCCCTTTACAAGTGTCTGGTTCCTCTTCTTGCTCCTACCCTGGTGGTGGAGGCTCTTGGGTAGAAATAGAGTGTGAGGAGTACAGTAGCTCCATGGCGACTCCTCACAAGCCTGCTTTGTGTGGAGCGCCGTTTCCTGCATTCACAGGAAACGTCCTCATATTGGAAACAGATTTTCTCTGACAGATGATTTGAGCCAAAGCTCAGCTCAAACCACCCTCAGCTGCTTCAGTATGCACACAGAAATACAGATTGGACTTGAGAGCGGGGGTTGCTTTGAAACTCATCTCTCTCATCTTACAGGGTGTGGGGTATTTCCTTCTTTATTTTTTCTTTTTTATGGCCACATATTTCTTCGCTCTCTTCTCCTTGCACTCTCCTCACCAAACGTCTTTCTTTCCTCCTCGTGCAAGTTTCATGTTTCACTGCTGAGTGCTGTTTGGTTTTTCAAATGTCAACACACAGGAGTCCGCCTGGGTGGAGGAGACCCCCCACCCCCCAACCTCAGCAGCTTGGTTAGGGTCCATGCAGAGTTCTGGTCAGATGGACCAACCAGGGCCTAAACATAAATGTAGCATGCAACACACCATCACAACTCGCTTTTAAACCGTCAGATGGAGGAAGTTGACATGTGTCACAGTACACATAGCCCATCCACTGGTGGGTATATAAAACTGTCAAGAGAAACTCAACTGACCTTGGACTCAACCCAAACAGTCTTTCACCAGGAGGCTGCATGTAGAAAGGGAAATGTCAGGCATAAGCATGTTCTGGAATATGAACACATCCTCATGTAACACTGAGAAATGTGGTGTTTGGATGTGAAAGAACATTCTATGGCTTTAGAAACCTTGTTGGGTATACTATTTTATTTAGCCTACACAGGTAAAGACTATTTTAAAATGTGGTCATAAAATCATTTTAACAAGGCAGTCAGAGGTATGGCATCATATGACGTCAAAAGGTGATGTGATGGAGCCATAGGTGTTGACCCATGTGAGATGATGTGAATGCAAAAAACACCAGCTTTTATCTTGTCTGAAACCTAAAATATTAACCCTTATGTGTTTTAGCTGTTGACTTTTAGTGTGACCTTTGACCTTCATTGCTCAAAATCTAATGGGTTCTTCCTTGACCCATTTTCTATCATTCCTGGAAGTTTAATCAAAATCCGTTCAGAACTGTTTGCATAATCCTGATGACAGACAAACAGACAGACCCAAATTTAATACCTCCTTGGTGGAGGTAAAAAGCAGCAGATTTGAAGATATAGAAGGAGTACAACAGCAGCTCAGTATATTTCATACATACTGTACACTCTGGCCATTTCTTAATACCAAGTCTGCCGGGTTTGGACTTATGTACCTGGCAGTTCGGAATTAGCAAGTTGGAACTGGGAGTACAGTCTCTCGAGGTTGGGAAGATACTGGACGGTTATTCTGCAATTGGGACGGTAACGTACTTGATTACGTCACCAACTCAGCTCGTCAGCTGGCGAGGTATGCTGGTGGTCCCCTGAGGAGGGCGGCACATCTCTGAAAACTTCGGAGCAATTTTTAAACTATGCACTATCATGATGAATCGACCACAGGGTTAGGGTTCTCACATAAGGGTTAGGGTTCTTACATAAAATAATCTTAAAATTACATTCCATGATACTAAAACAGTAGTATTTCCATACTTTGAACTTACTGTTGTGGGTCCTCTCCTCCGCCATTGAGCTCCAGATGTTACATGACTTTTACTTGTCAGGACGCCATATTGGCAGTAAACATGACGACCGCAGTGCCACTGTAAACATTATGGTAGTAAACATGACGACCGCAGTGCCACTGTAAACATTATGGTAGTAAACATGACGACCACCTTTGCACCATCTCACTTCATTTCGCATTAAATTCATATTCATATGCAGAAACTGGACAGATTAAATATAACTTTTCAAAAGTATCTCCTCCTCAGTTGAAGAAGATGTCCCCAATTTGCGGTATGCTAACATCTACAGCTACCTCATTAGCTTCACATCAGTTTACACAGGAACTCTCTGAGACCCTACAAGAGGCTGGATGTTTACAAATGGACTCAGTCTGATTTCATTTCAAACATTCAGTTGTGGTATATTAAACCCAAAAACTGCAGCATCATCACTGGAAGGGTAAGTGTTAAATTATCCCAGTTTAATAGGAAGTGTCTCATTAGCATATTTGTTTAGTAGCTTAGCTAGCTACATCTAACAGCAGTGCAGCTGACACCACTTGGTAACCTTGGATACAAGGGCTCCTGGAGTTTGTTTCCATATAGGAAAAGAAAAAAAATCACACTGTTTTGTTGAAACTTCTCATGTTGGTGGTGAGACTGACTGTGTCATACAACAACACAACATCCATCAACCATTTTAACCAGTAATGAGTGGAATAATAACTGTGGCACCTTTCGTATCAGCTGATTGATTGTCAGCTGTGTCCCCAACTCCCACAATTATTTGCGCTGTAAGTACATATTCCCAAACTTAGTTACAAGTTTGTATTTTTGTGATGTCTCTGCAACCAGTGCCTGCTAATCTACTAATGTGAATACTGCCAAGATGGCTACGTCGACTTTTTTAATGTCATCGTCTGGAGCTCTATTGTTGGTGCAAAATTATTTCTGGGATAGGAGACAGCATCCTCGATTAAAATGGGGGTGTAGAGAACAGCCTGTTGTGAATGTTGGATGATGTCTTATGAGAGGTATCAAGTAGCTATTGTGTTGTGGAGTTAAAAGATTTGTGTTGTTTTTATTTTTACTTGATGTAAAGCATCACATTGTAAAGTAATGTTGTAGCGAAAACAGCAACTGAGGATCCAGATGCTAATGGGGATCTCAATTAATAAATAAATAAACTCTTAAATGGGTTTCAGTTTACCTGGGGGTAACGAAAATCATCCATTAACTTTAGAATAGAATATATATAAAGGAGCATAATTGTCTTGTGATATTTTATATATATATTTCACAGTAATGGTGAATATTGATAATTCATGAACAAAAACAGCAAAGAAACAAAAACAAAAAGCAGATACTTCAAATGGTCCTTCTAAAGTTTCTGTGATGTTGGCACAACTAGTAAATTGAAATACCCAATTGGTCAAAAGTCTGGACTCAGCTTCTTATTTAACTGGTATGAGATGAACGTCAGACAAGTGCTCTTCAAGACTTTTTGAAAACATTTCAGGTTGTCTACCTCATGACGCTCATCCACAGAATTCCAAGAATAGGCAAAGCAGTAATAAAAGCAAAATGTGGATATTTTGAAGAATCTAAAATATAAAAACATGTTTTGAGTTATGTGCTTAAAAAAAGAAACTACATCACCCCATATGTGCTCATTCAGAGTTTTGATGCCTTCAGTGAGAATCTACAATAAAAATAATAATAAAAATAAAGAAAAACCAGGTGAGTCCAAACTTTTCATTGGTTTTGTACAGTAGATGAACAATAATTCCTGCCCCATACCCTTTTTTAATGTCTTTGGCAAAAATATCATAATGTATCATAGACAATTTTGATATTTTCTCTCCAGATATCATGATATAGTTACAGTCATCAATCACATATTTGTGTTTCCATCATGTCAGATGATTCCCATCTTTAAGCCTAAATGTGCATCCCTCTGGTTTTGTTGTTTACATCCACCCTAATGTGAGACATTATGTCCGTACTGATATAGCAAATAAGTTCTTGTTGAGTCGTCGACCACCACAAAAGTTGCCTAAGTCTGTCGTGTATCATCCAGTAGCTGCCACCATTCCTCATGGGTGCTGTAGCCAGGATTACCATGGAGATAACCCTGAGGTCATTGGAAGTGTGCCAGGGGTAGGACCCCCCACACTGCAGGCAAGGTCCCCAAGGTCCACACTTTTACATCTCAGGAGACTATTGTTTATCTCAGGTCAATTTATGGAGGGGCAATGGCCTGAGCAGCATGCACGCTTCTACAAGAACACGTCTGCAGTAATTCCTCCTGTCACAATGTATTTACACAGCAAATTGGGAGATTTTTCCAGAGGATTATGACTAAGTGCAGCTATATTTAGTCAAACATTGAGGAAACACACTGGGAAAGTTAACTTTAAGCAGTAGTATGCATACTTATTAGTTAAAGTTATATAAGATCGGCATGTGTTTGACTTTGATGTTGTAAACATGCTGGATGTAGTTGTTTGTTGATGTTTGCGTGATAACAGCCTGTACAGGAATTTCTGCATCTAACTTCCACTTAGAAATGGAGCCAACATTAACAAACATTACAAACAATCAGCTCCCAGTACACATGCATATTACATACTGACCTTAACCCATGGGTGTCAAATTGAGCTGTTAAAATAATAACTCCAAACTTTCCTTGCATGATGAAAATGTTTTCAAATTATTCTTTAAAAAAGTGTGAATAATATAATGAAAATAAATGTAATTATAACAATGTTCTGCTTCAATATATCATTTACACTTGTTCGTTGCAGTATAGAGATCACAGTGGATCTACTGAACAAATACACAAAACATCAGAAGCAAAGAGAATAGTATTACATCTCTGAAGGCATTTCAGGTTGTTCATATTTGTTCAGGATATATACGTGCTTTGTTAAATGATAGTTTGTTTTAGTGTAAATATAGGAAAATTATTATTCTGTTACGTTACAGATGAGGAGACCCAATTACAGATCCTTTTCCAGTCTTTATTGATCACTGGCAGAACTAAAAAACAGAGGCAGTCGAAAACATTTACAAAACCCAAAAACAGTCTGTCATAAGCAAGCAAAAAACACAAACAACTTCAGCCAAAAAGGGCAATGATGGAAAAAAACCAAAGTAGCAAATAAACTATAACAAATCTTCAGCCAAAAGGGCGATGCAAGAAAAAACCAAAGTAGCAAAATACAACAAGTGAGGCAGGCAAAACTACGAAAAGTACAACAAAATTTAGGCAATGTACTTCAAATTCAAAGCTCAGAAGTACTCACGGAACATGGACAGAAAACAGTCTATAACATATTCAGTATTTAATAATATTTTATTGATCTGTTTGTGGAATGTAAACTTAGGTTGTTTTTAATATATTAGGTATAATTTTTGCATTTCACAAATTCATCCTAGGTTGATTCAGATTAGAACTTTTGTTGGGCTACATTTTACCCCTGGGCCACATGTTTGACACCACTGCTTTAAGCTACCAAAAAACTGTTTAATTTGATTTGTCAACATGTTCAGACCAGATGGAATGAAGAAAAGCCAATAAAAGTGAAAATCTGCACATCTCCAGGTACTTTTCTTGATTTTAATGATCCAAGTTTTTCCTTACTTTTCCTTCTGGTGTTTGGTTTCTTTGTCTCAAATCATTATTTAAGGGTCATTTTCTCTTAGCTGGATGCTCTTCTTTCCTGCTATGCACTAGTTTGGCTGACTTTATAGTCTTTGTTCTGCTTTGCTGGTGGGCCTAGTCCCATCTTACCTTCCAGGTGTTCTAAATGAACCATAGGTGTCCTCACAATCTTGTCATGATGTGCATGCAGGAGAGCCAAGACAGATGTGGGTTCACTAAACACCCTCTCTCACCAAAACCTAAATCATCCAAAACAGGTCTCTGCTGGATCCTGTGCTTTTCCCACACTACCATAACTGCACATGTGCTTTATTATAGTACAAACCTGACATTAACCTCATGCAGCAATCAAGACACACATGCACTGTAATCTGATGAGGACAGGAATAAACCACAGGACAGGGAAAGCACCAGCTATACGGACATGGAAAAGGAAAAGGCTTCCCTGGCTCTACTTGTGGGAGAAGGGGAGTGTGTTCACAATTGGTTAAATATGCAGTCAGGAGGTTTAAAACAGGGCTTGTAGGCAGAAAGACTTCCTTCCCATCATATTTTATTCACAGCAGTGCCACGCTGCCAAACAACATGTTGATTTTTGGACAAGCCCTCAGGGTGTGTGCTGCAACCTTCTGCTGGGAAAGAATGTGCCTCTGTGTCATTTTGTGCCTCTACTCTCATCTATATTTGTACATGGGAATCTCTTCTGTGGTAAACCAGAAAGCTTAACTCTGGGTTCGTACAGGGAGTTTTTTTTTTTTCTTTTTTCTGATGATGTATGATTACATACTTAGAACGAAGAGCTGAGCAGATTGGCTCTCTTACCAAACTACGTCAAGTGGTCAGTAGACACGTGAGGAGCAAAGCTGTCTACTTATAGACTGATAAATGGAAAGTGATATTTTATGGTTAATGTACTTTATCAGGATAAACAATGAAAAAAAAAAAGATTGTTTCTTATCTAGCCCATTATGTCAAACACTGATGCATTTGTTTAAGATTAACAGCCTCTCTAAATAACATACTTCTGTTTAAGATAACAATGCAAATATAAGCAAAACATTCTGCAAAGTGATTTTAAGCAAAAGCAGCAGGGCTCCAGAAACAGATGTCTGCCACCGTATTTATACTACACTTCCTATTTTCATTCTGCATATTTTCTATCTCATCCTCCCATCTCAGTATCACTCTTATCTTGCTGTGGCCCGTCATCCCCATGCGAACTTGAGTGCATGTGGTTGTGATTTGTTTGTCTCGTTCAAGGAAGGGTGGCCCAGTCCCCCACCACATTCAAAAGCTTTTCCCACCTGGGTGTCACAGGGGAGGTGGGGCGGCTGTAATGCCAGCAACGCAGCACTCTTATTAACAGCTGTAATGAACTGTTCACCCAGTGGATCAAGCTCTGCACCTATTTTTTTCCCCCAGCGCAGTGTCAAAGGATTTGCAATGCATGTAAATGAATTAAGGGGGGTTTGACGGAGCACAAGCATGTAGCTGCATGAGTTCTGGATATTCAATATTTTGTGGCACATTTCCAGCTGTATTAGTTTTGTCAGTTCTGCTCTAAGCATTTGGTTACAACTAACAGAATACATTGTTCCACACTGTTGGAAATGTTAATATAAATAGCTCTGCATTCTACGGATTCCAGTACCTTTGGTTCACATGGAAACGCACCATTTGAGAGTAATGACTGAAAAAACACACTTCTGTTCTAGTTTTCAGTCTGGTGCCAATTATTTTGATTGGGCAGGACCTGCAGTGTGAAGGTGATTACATCCCAGCAGTAAAGCCACACAACATCAGGTGTGGCTTTGGACCACATAAAAACCTGAAATAAGAGACTACTGAAGGGTGGGGTAAATTTGAGTGCTTGTGTAGTCCAGCTGTGATTCACTCAACAGAATGAAAAGTTCAGTATTTTTTACTCTCAAACTAATTGAAATCTGATTCCTTCAACAAAACAGTGCAGTGTGGAAAGCACTGCACTCTCATTTCCCAAATGATTGTACCAAACTAGATTTTACAAGGATGCTTGCAGTAAAAACAAATATGTGGGATGTGTCACTTCCTGGGGAATGCAGTCCAGTCATCTTCCACAACAACAGTGCATTAAAGTCACTTTGAAATTATATTTTGTCGGTTTACACTCCCAAATGGTTCAAGAAACCACAGGCGTCACCACTCAATAAACTCTGGGAAATAGTTTTTACTCTTGCACAAGGCACTTTTGCACTTTTGTTAATACAATAATATATTTTGTATTTATAAACAATCCTCACTGTCAGGTTTTTTTTTTAATAAGTATTATTTTTTAGTACATTTTATATTTTATTCTTGGATCTTGAAAAGACAGTATCACATGTTTCTGTCATGTGACACACAACTGTTGTAGAAAACGTCAACTTTTCTTCTTTGGTCATATTGGTCAGTTATACCAATATGATAAACCACAGCTGTCACTTATGTCCAAATATGGTTTTGGATACATAAAGTAAAACTTTTCTTCCCCATATCTACCTGACTGCCTATTGTTTAGATAAGTAGTTGTAAATGTCTGGTGATAAGGAGGACCAGTAGAAGTTAACCACACTGTTTAAACTCTGCAGCTTTCAGTGCTCCTCAACCCTTTCCTTATATAGACTTAGACCATGAGTTTGTTTGGCTACAGATTCCCATTTCCTCCCAAACTGTGGACAGTGAAGCACTGTGAAAGGGCAGTCAGTGACCTCCTGCTCACAGGCACCTTTCAGTTCTAGTGGATCCCTTTGTCTTTGTGAGAGTCCCTCTGTTCTTGTACTCCTAATTTTGTCACATGCCTCGTATTATTAGCAGCTAAAGTATCAATGGTCGGTGCAGGAGCCGCTGTTGTAAAATGACTGAAGAGCAGTCTGTCGCTAGTGACCCTATTGATCTACTTCTGTTCTTTTTCCAACTACTGTGACATCTGTTCAGCACTAATTGAGAGAAGTTTCATGTGTACAACTGTCAGCCAGACTGTTGTAAAACTAATTCTCCCAGTGGCGTTAACAAGTCTGTGTTATTTACTGAAAGGAACCACTAAAGAACTAAAGAATTAGTCATGACTACATCAAAATGTATTATTATTTAAGTCTAATACAAACCCAAAAGTTCATATAATGTCTGGAGAATGTAGTATATCACCAATTTCTTTCATGTCCACGTGACCTTTATTTTACCAAATATCTCTGTCCAAAAATAGCTACAAACTGGTGCAATTGTGTCTGTTTTCTAACTTCAGCAGATACAATGGTTTTAATCTGTTGTGAAGGTGAGCAACAATGATATTTTCAGTTATAAACTTAAGTTGGTTCAATTTGTTGAAGTGTGTTCTTCACATGATGATGATTTGTCCATAACACTAGTACAGTTCATCTCTTAAATGTATCTATGCAGACCTTCATCAGCTGCAGGTCATGAACTGATTCATACACCTGGATTCAATGTTTCAGGTGCAGGTTAATTACACAAAGCAATATGTAATAAGAGAAAAATGGGTTATGACACTATCATTTTACCACATCTGTGTTTTTGTGACCTAAAGCACTGCTTACATGTGGACGAGAGACCCAAACATCAAGAAAAATGTAAAAAAAAACTTTCATCTCTGTGAATGAGAAAATTATTTCCAGTAGAATCAATGTGTTAAATGCTCAGATTTAACTTGCAAAATCTGCCCTGAAATGTATGGTTTCTCGTAAATGTTTTCATGATTTCATGGCATACTTAATGAGACTTTTTTTTTTTTTTTTTTTTTTTTTTTACAAATTTTTGGAGCAGGTTACACCACAACCAATCAAAAATTTTTTTATTTTATGTTAGTTTCTACATCCATTAGAGCTTTTCTACACAGCTAAAAAAAAAAAAAAGAAGAAAATTATTTTAAATGACTTTGACCATTGTCTCAGGCTGGATGTGTAGTCCTTTGTCAGTACTGTATGGCATGTGTGTGACAGAGATCCCAGACTGAAGGGCACACGTCACCTCAGGGTTCAGGGGTCAAGAGGAGCCACACTTCCTGTAGCCTGCTCCACTGAACCCCTGCTGACTGCTTTACTGGTTCCCTCATTGTTCAAATTTATCATCCCTGCCATTGATGTGGCCTCTTGCAGAGGCCATTAAAGACCAAAGAGCATCACCCCAAACCAGATGTTTCACCTACCAAAGTCCTCAGTGCAGTTTGTCACTGATACACACAAAGTGCATGAAAGACGGATGAGCTCTTCAATAAGTTTTAGGCGGCCGACATAAAGCACTCAAGAAAATGAAAGGAACTGGTAAGACATCCCTGCTGGTTTTAATTTGACCATCCTCTTGGACAATCCTATACACTGTAAATTATGAAGTGGGAGATGATTTTACTGTATGTGCCATCAGTCTGTGTGTTGAAACCAATCAAATTGTGATTAAAATATCTTTCAATAAATGTTGGGTTTCCTGTGTTAAACTATCACCAAGTTCCATTGAACAGGACAGTTATTTGTGTGGTTACTCACATGCTGTGACTGAGACTTTTTACAATGGTTTATTTTCATATCGAAGCTTCAAGACTGACATTGCAAATTAGCCTAAGCAATAAATGCTTTGGCCTGTGGCTAAAATCTGGGTTACATACTTGTCCCTATATGAATAAACATGAAATAAACAAAATACATAAAAACACATTATGCAGGTGTTATATATTATCAGATAGATTTTCATTGGCAGTCACTGTGAAAACAAGTCCAACAATCCCACACTACACCACAATGTGATCTGCACCACCGTTTATGGTCGTTTTGATTGAGAGTCCTATTAGCAGAAGCAAAGAAAAAACATTTGATTTTCATTTTATAGAATGGTAGACTGTTATTCATAATAACACATTTGCTATGTTGTGCTGTATATTAGGTGTAGGCTGACCTGGAATGTGCTAAAAAAAAAAAAAAAAAATACCCGCACAGAACCAATGAAACCAATGAATGGAATGAGTGAGACTTTTGTAGATGATTAGCTTTCTGAAGGCGGCACCACCCACATGCACAGGTCAAGGATAAATATAGAGAACAACATGTGCCGTACATAATTTAGCTGTCAGGTTTCAATATCCACAGGCCATTTTGAAGTTATTTTGTGGTTTTGTACATAGAGACTTAGGAAAGTCTCTTGAGGTCAGATGAAAAGGCAGAGGGCGAGGATGCTGATAAAAAAAAAGAGAGTGAACAAAGAGAAAGATAGAGTAAGGTCTGACAACGTGACATGGAAACTCTCTGTCATTCATCACTCAGTGAAGACAGGAGGATCACAGCCTCATTGCTGCCTGCTGGGATACGGAGGCAGGGCAGGACTTCAGAGTCAGAGGGCTAATGTGATCTCATCAACCCTATTAGGAGAGTGCATGTGGTTAAGAGCTGCTGCACACAAAGAAGCCTAGTATTCACCTCTTTTAGTCTGACAGAAGAGTGGTCCACATACCAGTGTTTTAATGACATTAGGCTCTGAAAGCAAGTGGTCCAGGCTGTAACTATGGCACACAGTTCCACTTTGAATGGTGTGGTTTCTCATTTGCCTAATGCATGAAGGGAGCCAAAGCTGTAAACATGTTAATGCTGCATCATCTTTGACTCGATGACTATTTGCTCATGGCATGTGGAGCAAATGCAAAACAGATTTTTGTCCAGAAATCCAACCCTTTGTGTATGAGAGAGTCACATCTGCGAGCTCCATTAACCAGTTTACTTTGTGGAGATCATTAATGATTCCCAAGTTGAAACATTGATTATATCTGAAGAATTATATGAATTAACACCCATGGCTTTCATGACTGTCAGATTGGAAGTGTCCCTAGTCACTTTTCCATTCCATAACTGTCATAATGTCAGTTTTTCCATTAAATCACAAATCACAAATATTTATTATCACAAGATGACATGAGAAGTCATTCCATGAACATGGTAACGAACACAAATATAATTTTGTTTTACAGATACATCCATTATTATTACTCCGCCAAGGAATGTTGGAGATTTTGTTTTTACTAGGGTTTGTTTATATGTGTCTTTATTTGTTTGTTTATATGACTGTTAGTATGATAATTCAAGTTATGGACAGATTTGAATGAAATCTTCAGGGAAAGTTGATACTGGCACAAGGAACAAAGGTTTACATTTTTGTGGTGATCAGTGGACAGGGTGACACATGTGTTTGTTTCTTGGGGTGGTTGGAGCAGACCAACACTTGCAGAAGTGAAAGTGAAACCTAGGTCATGGGAGGGTGGTGATCTACCTTGGTGGAGTCTGTGCTCTCCAAGTGCTTTTCTAGTTGTTGAATTTTATCCCTCTATCCTGTACTAAATTTGTAAAAATGATTGGTTTTCCTAGTGTGTACCATCAACAGCCATTTTTTTCAAATTCACTTGCCTGTAGTTACAAAAAAAGGTCTTTCCATTGCAATTTTGAATAATATACCATTTGTACTGTGCCTGAAAAACCACCTCTTGCCAGCAGAAAAACAAGGGTTTCATCAAAATTGTTAATTTTTTCATTAGGTAAATTTTTATGCTCAAGTTATATTTATGCACTTTAAAGATCAATGGAAAAGCAACTACAGTCTAAAACTACTCAGCTCGACTAATCAGCAACAAGGTCCTAAAAGAAATAAGCAGGTCTAAATTAGCTACTGCAATAAGTCTAAATTCCACTATTTAAAAACATACTTGTAGAGTTGAATTTAAGTACTAAATAGCTAAATCTCATCTGGAAACATAACTGATTTAGTCTGATTTAACTGACCTTGCAGTAAAAAACTCAAATGCAGCATGCTTGTGGGTTTACCACACAGTAGGAATGTAGATGCTAATTGCTGCTGAGTTTGTGTATTTGATCTACACTAAGTGACATGCATTACTCAGTCTTGCAAAGCGACACATCGCTGAACACCGGCCAAGAACACCGCCTGTGCTCACTGGGTAAACATGAGCACTATCTAGGGTTTATTTACTCAGGTTAGGATGTGTTTTTATGTAAATACAGAAGGTGAAATGGCAGGGGTGATAACAATAAATGGAGCATGAACTGACTCCAGATTAGAGCATACAGTGTTTATTATAAAGTTGATAAGATGATGCGGGGATGAATTGCCTATTGTAGTGCTCAGTAGACCCCAGTCAGAGCCACATTTTTGCCATCAGGGAATCATTCCATTCAGCTCATTGGTGGATTAATGCAAATTCTTATTTCCGTCTATTTTTTCATGCCTTAGGTCTGATCAGGCTACGTCACCACGAGTTTGATACAGGTTTTGTTTTGAAACCGTTTCCAAAAGACATTACGTAAAAATGGAAATGTTTCAGTAAAAAAATCTGTGCCAGCATGGGGGCGAAACGCTGCTGAAAATCATGAATGTCACATGCCACACCACTATGCACGCTGTGAGCCAGTCCCAATCGGATACAAGAGAACAATAGAAGAAGTAGTGCACATGCTCCTACATCCTTTTTCTACAAGAACAACAATAACACTGTAATGCATTCACCACTGCTACTCTGTTGTTTGCCATTGTTTCTGTCTTGTGATGAAAATGAATACTATGGGTGCAAAGCTGCTGTCATGTGGTCATGACATGGGTGTGAACGCACACGTTTTAAGCCTAATTTATACCTCCGGAACCAGACAAAATTCATCTTTCCATCCCTGACGTTGCTCCCGGAGCTGGTTTCCGTAATTAACGGAGAGTATAAATTAGGCTTTACTCATTAAATGGGTGTGTAAATGGTACCGCCTCCAGATCTTCCCACTCTGGGACCCTTTTTCCAAAGATATCGTTTTGGGGTACCCATAACACTGTCTCCATTTTAATGGAAGACCAATTCGTTAAGAAACTATGTTGGTTTCATACGAATTGGTTTCTGAGCAGATTGGGCTGAATCACAGCATGACTTTCATTTGTGTAAACAGGTTAGCACTGTGCTTTTGGAGGGTGGGCTGTTGGCTGTTCAGCAGGTGAGTGGGTGGTGATGAGCCGTAAGGGGCCACCAAGGTGACCGAGCCCATGAGCAAACTAATTATCAACACAGTGGTCATTTTGTGCTGTTGTGTGTGAAGTCTGTTGTACTGTTCAGGCCTGCAGCGACACATGACAGACTGAGGGGAGGTCAGTCAGAAAGGATGACACTGTTATAAAATGTGTCTGTTCACTTACTGTCTTGCATGCTAGGCAGAACTTTTTGTTGTTGTTTTTCTTTTGGTGCTTTCCTTCTTTGTATGACATTTATAACCTTTTATCATCATATCAAACATTTTACCACAGTAGTTTAAATGTCCATTGCACAGATTTAGGATTTAGTTCTGGTTTGGTTTAAGGTGATTTAATTGCAGAACATTTATGTAATATTCATCATTACAGGTATCTGTTAAGAACGACTCACTTATACAAGGAGATAGTTGCTGTTTGCCATAGTACAGACTTCTTCACGTTTCTTTTTCTTTCTTTTTTCTTTTTTAATAGATATTGGGATCCACACATCACTTATGTTTGAGTGTGTACCAGAGCCACATTTTCCTTAATTACAAATGCTGAGAATAGACCAAATGACCAGTCAGTATGTTTACAGACACATCTAATTCAAGCTATTATCAATAATCAAACTAAGGACTTAACTGGAGTTTCCCAGAAGTCCTAGCTTATATGCAGAGCAAGAAAATCAAATTATTGAGTGAAGTAGATTTGACTCCCCGACTCTAGGTGGCGCTACACACCCTTTCGTGTTGGCATTCTAGCAGATGCTATCATAGAAAAAGAATAATCAGTAAAGAAATGAGTAGATTTTAAGAAAACATAGTAGGAGGACAACAATATCGAGCTAGGACAAGTATAGCAATTGGAAGCTCCAATCAGAGGAGAGGAGGTGAGGAAAACAATCCGTCAGTGCAATCAGGAAAAGCTCTTGGATTAGATGGTTTTCCTGTTGAGCATTATAAACTGACATCCTTACACCTGCATGAACAAAAGTGTATTCAGAGTCACTCCCAGTTAGTCAACTACCAAATACTTTGAATGAATCAGTCATTTCTGTTATTCTTAAGAAGGGAAAGAACTCTAGACCCAGCTAGCTACCAGCCCATTAGTCTAGACGACAACATTCATACTAAAAGTTATGGCTATGAGGCTTGAGAATATTGTTCCTTGTTTTATAGACCCTGATCAGGTGGGGTTTGTGAAGGGTAGGTCATCTTCTAATAATTTAAGATACCTACTCCAATTATGTGGCAAAACAGAGTTGGATGAACCCACTGCAGCCTTCTCTCTAGATGCGGAAAAGGCTTTTGATAAGGTGGAATTTTATTTTTATTTTTTTTAATTTATTGATTGATTGCCTGGCTGTGTGATGTAGTTATGTTGTCAAAAATCTATTAAAAAAACAGATTAATAGAAAAATAATAAAAATGCTCCACCACATTGTTTATTATATAAATTGTTGGAGTAGTAAATACTGAACTAATGAAAATTGTGGGGTTTTTTTTCACATACATTAATAATAATATCAAAGGGAACTATTACTTAGTTCATTAAAATTTAGACCAAATAGAAAAAGCACTCATGTAAATAACAATATCCCTAACTTATTGTGATTAGTGTAAATGTAGAGGTGAAAAAAAATTATCCACATTGAAGGGTTTCGTTTCAGATCCAGTTTTTATTTAAGCAGTTTCAGTTAGAAGATTCCAGTAAATTTTCCCACGTTATATCCTAGTTGCAGATTTACTTCGTTACGGGGCTGGTTGAGCCAGTGTTACGTTCCAACATTAATTGCCTTGGGTGTAATAGTATTTTATCCTATTTCCTGACTCATCCAAATGAGTGTGTGAGTTACCCTGCCACAAACCTTTTTATTTGACTATGTGAGGTGTGGAAGAGGGAGAGGAAGGACGACAATTTATTTTAAGGCTCACGTGCAATGACAGTTTAGTTCAGATGCTCAGAGGCAAATGAATATTCAGGGTGCTGCTAAATTTACAGTTAACACCTGCAGGAAGTTGAATCCAATCTGTTTACTGATTCAGCAGTATCTACAATTGAGCAATAAAGTGCTCCAGTCAAACTGTCCAAACAACCTGCCCTACTTACTATATATTAAACAAGACAAAGCGCATCTTGACTTCATGATCATTGTCACAACTATACATCCAAGTGAGTTTATATGTGAATTAAAGTCTGGACATGTGATTGTCTCAGACTTGACAGGCCATTAAATTAGCCTAAAGATGTCATTACTTCTCAAATACAGACATCAGATGAAACTAATCACAGGCCTGAACAACAATACTCACCCCATGACTGCATGCAACGTGTGACTTTTATTAAAGTAGGCGTACTGATGAAAATGACCACGAAAATGACTGAGGAAGCGTTCACTTGGGTTAGCAGCTAAGTTAACAAATACAGGCTTATTTTTCTAATTAAAACTGTGATATCCTGGCATGTGATCCACCCTGACTGATTTTCTTAAGAACTATTGACTGAGCTAACTGGTTAAAAGTATGGTCAAAGGCTGCTCTACATCCTGAAATTCTAGTTATGAACTGTCAAACTGGTTGTTGATATGAACTTAATACTACTTGAATGCTGGGTAATCATTATACTTATCCTGTCTATAATAGAAAATGTGTGTAGAAGTGATCATTAGTATTACCATTTCACTTACAAAGCAACAACTAGGAAAATATTTAGTGTAATTCAACATCATAACAGCTGGTGTGGAACAGTAATTAATATTTTAATCCTACAATGGCCAAATGTTCAAAATTACTCATGGTTACTATTCAATTGTGTATCATTGTTTTGCAATAAAAATGTTGAAGTTTTACTGTTTTGGACTTTTCTTACATTTTGCTGTCTTACATTCCCTATTGTTAAAAATAGTCAAGACAAATTCAGAAATGTGAACATTTCTATCTAAAAGAATCACCAAAAAAGTCACTTCTTTGATTTTCTCCTTTCAATGCAACAATACTTGAATTTACTCTTGAGATTTTATAAATGTGTACATGATCAGAGCATTATGTATAAAAAAATTGCTGATTGTTATGCAAAATGTAAAATAATTTTCACAGGCGAAATTCCGAGAAAAAGTAATTTTGAAGTTTTAAAGGTTACATTTGTATTGGTTTTTCAGGCAATGACATTTGTTTGTGAAATGAAAGATGTGTCAAATAATTCCTGTGACTTTACAATGGAAATGAGATTTTCAAACCAAAAGAACATGCAGATATTTGCTCTGGCCCATACCATTTTCACTTTAATTTTAGACTGATTTCTGCAAAGTGATTAATGGGTAAAGCACCTTGAATTGTCCTGTACACAAAATGTGCTATACAAATACATTTTCCTTGCCTAATGTTCTTGAAGATACTTTAATTATAAAACTAGACAAACAAAAGAAGATAATTTAACAAACCCATACTAAGATATACTTAAGACATACATAAGACACACTTAAGACATTCCTTAGTGAAGACAATAAATTAATGACAGAATATATTTTTGTGGAATAGAAATGGTGTACAGTATGGGAAAATTAAACCTTTGTCAGTTTTTACAATAACCTCTATCACTTGCAGTGTAAAAGATTAATTAGCATGGTTCATCCAAAAGAAATAGCTAAGAATTAGCAACAAATCAAAGATAAATGCATGTTCATTAGACCTCTGAAAATAATAGTGTCACTTACTTCCACTTCCACTCACTTAAGGCTAGTTTATCAAACATTTAATAGCATGCTTAATATAATCTAAAAATCTTTACAAACATAAATCACTGAAATACAATAATAATGTTTCGTATTGAATTGTAACAACACAACAGTGTCACAGACGTGTAAGTGAATAATGATCATTTCTGTAGCTTACAGCCATTTTCTATCTGATCAACTGAATCAATCTCAATTGACTTTTAAAATTGGGACAGTGAATACTTTGTATACAATGTGTTTGTGTGTCGGCTGACAGCAGTGAAAAGGGAAAGGGGTCGAAGGCAGGAAGTTGAAAACCTTAGCTTAATATTTGACTCCATCACTTATTCAGAGGCGGTCTGACTCAGTCATGCGGTCTGCATTAGGACTGACAGCTTTGTTTAAAATCAACAGTAGTCCAGGTGCGGCAGACGGCCATCTGGTGTCTGCAGTCGCCCACCTCCACAGGCCATGTTGACACAGGGGCCGTGAAGAGGACGTGCCTCTGCCAACCAGCAGCTTTTACCTCTGCCAAAATCCTGTTGCAATTATCAGGATCTTAAAAAGCTCTGTAAGTGCATTTTCAGACACATGTAATACATTATGCAATTTAATTAAAGTTTGATTCAATTTCAGTCCAATAAGGATACAGTAAGTGTCTATGTTCTTTTTGTGTATTTTTCCTCTACTCTCTTATATTTCATCACATCCAGTAGGAGTGAATTTTAAGGGGCGATGTGTCTGACCTCTCACATGATCATATAACATAACCCTCTGTGTGGACCGCATGATGACAGCTGATCTTCACTGACGCATGGTTTGAGCTCGACTTATTGCGTTTTTGTCCACGCCACTGTTATAATGTGGAAAAACAGTGGCATTTCTTCAAAGATGGCCACACAAAGGTGAAACACATTTAAAGAAAATGACACACTTAATCACTGGCTTTCATGCACATCTGTTTTTAATGGAAATTTCTGAATTGAACTGGTGTTGGTTAAATCAGTCCAAGATGGTCAGGATCTTTAAAATGGGGTTAACAGTAGGGTTAATGTTTCACTGTTTCTTTTCCATCAGTATATTAGAAATAAATCGCAGGAAAAGGTAAACAAACCAGTAGGGGAATCATTATGATTATAATTTGTGTGTGACTGCACAGCCTCCGTGGACACTTTCCTCAACATTTGTATTTACACTTGGCCTGTTCTGGCATATATCAAGGCAAGAGGTCACTAAACAAGTTCAGCCGTCACAGCAAATTGGCTATAGCCAGACGCAGTGTGTAAGCATTAATAGACATGACCACAACAATGCTACAGTGGAAATTCTGCAGACAAATAACATCCATCTTTGATAATAAACACCTGCAGGGGGTTTATTGTGGGATGTTGTGTTGAATTGCAAATAGTGCATCACTTGTATTGAACTGCGATGTCATCAGATGATAGAAAGGATGAGATGGGGGTCAGCAGGAAGTGAAAATGCCATAGAAAGAATGAGTGGGAGCATGTGAGAGTCTGAAAGATCCTTGAAACAGCACAATGTCTTCTTTCTGTCTGTTTCTCATTGAAGGCTAGAGAAGGACTCTATTGTGTGAATGTCTCGCAAGAGTTTTCTGTGTGGACCACTGCCGAGTGAATCAGTGGCAAGACCATGCTGTGGAGCACTGCAGGAAGACATCTTATCAAGGTCACTCTTCTAACCCTGACTTCCTGTCCACCAGAATGACCAATTGTGTGATGGAGCTCATCGCCCTGCATTCTGATTACAGTTTTCCCACCCAGACTCACAGCCTTCTCTTATATTCCCAGGACTGCATTTCATTTGCTAAAATGTCCTTTTCTGGTATTTTTTCTTGATCCTTCTTTTCCCTCTCCTACTCATAGTGTAGGATTTATGCCTGTTCTTTGCACCCCTTTCTTATCTCTCCACACCTTGAGTTCATCTGACTGTGAGCCAGGCGAGCCCACTCTCCCACACTGCTCGAGTCTATGATACTTCCTGTGTCTGGTATAACTAAAGTTACTCTGCTTCCCTACAGCTTCCTTCAGCCAAGAATGATGGAACATTGATGAGGTCAAGAATTGGACAAATATTATATACTCGAGATAATTAGTAGTAATAGTGCATGGTCAGTACAGGAAGTGTGTCACTAGTGTTCAGTTACCTAGATATTGTCAATATTAGAATAAAGTTGGTGCAAAAAACATACAAATAGCTTTTTTCCACTAAGGGTAGTCCTGCAAAAACATACCAATAATTAAATCCAAATTAATTCTTAAAAGAGTTGGTAAAAACAATTTGCCAGTCAATTCATTGGTATTGAAGCATGCCCGCTGTGTAGTGTAATTATGGCTGAGGCTTCAGATGCCAGGCCAAATTATTAAAGCTAGGTTTACGTTATGTTTGCAAAATGCAATTTACGTAACAAAACTTGAATACGGATGGGCAAAAAATATAGTGTGGAACTTCTGTCACACCCCAACAGAATTCTGCATTATTACAACCATAAAGCCTGTGGCTCCATATTAGTTATTCCCAGCTGTAGATAACAGATATTATGTCATTGATGATCTGTCATTTCATTTATTTATTTATTTAAACAGGGACAATACACAAGATATATTAACCTTAAACAGGAGGGATGTGTGCCAGATTGTAGCACAGGTGCTAGTGTTCACCTGTAGTCCCTGGACAGGCTGATGTTATCGTTAAAAGACATGAACACAATCTAAAACATACAAAAAGCAGTATGAGATGAATTTCTATAACTCCATTAATATAAAAAAAAAGAATTCACATCAAACCATTCACTCTCATTGCTAAAACAGTCCTTAGTTGCAGACCTAACTGGGTTGGTACAGTATAGCATGGTTTGGAATGGTAAGGCCTGGCTAGGTAAGTGTTTCCACTGCCAGCCTTACCTTCACTTAAAAGATAAAGTACTTTATTTGTCATCATACACTTAGTAGGTGGGGTTTAGGCTAAAAACCTAGTGTGATGTCATACTGATGTAATGACGAACACAATGCAACTAACAATAATGGAGGACATCTAGTAGTGGTGTTTTATTTTCATCCAATCAACAGACTATATTGGGTGATGTTGGTCTAGCTCCTCCTTATCCATATTATACTATTTTCCCATGGACAACACAAACACACAAAATAGCAAAAATATTATACTGACCCAAACTGCTGCAGTGTAAATACACCAAAAAAAGGAGCTGAATTAAAGGGGGGGGGTTACCAGTGGTTGGGCACACACTTTTATCCTCTCAGTCCAAATGTGAGACTAATCATAAATGATACTGTATGAGTAAAATGACATTGCTTTGCTAAACTGCACTGATGGAGGTGGACGCCGGCCTGTCCAGGAATGGATGGATGTCCTCTACATTCAGATGTCCCCACTAGCAGGTGAAGATGTTTAATTATTTGATGTATAAGTACCAGCTGATGCTGACAGTAATACACTGGGTTTTTTTGTTCTGCATATAGACTATGTAGCCTGTTTATGTGTAAAGAAAATGTATGGCCAGTTACAATCTATTATTCATTAATGCCTTTTAAGTCATTAATTTAAAAATTCATAAACTATTAGGCTAAGTTCCATGTGAAGGCCAGGTTTTTTTCCCCCTATTTTGATTTTTGTGAGATACAGGTTTCAACACTCAAACCTGAGAATGTATGGGTCTGTAGTCAGTGTTTTTACCATTTCCTGTGACACTGTGTGATAGAATACAATTTTCCATTTGGGTTTATACTTTTAATAGTCTACTGTAAATACATTTAAATGGATATTTATTTAGTTATTAAATGTTTTCGTGTGAAAAAAATGCTGTTTGGTGTTTATTTCCTGGAGTGGGCGGGTTTTTGAACGTGATTGGGTGGAAATCGCTCTACCTAATCTGGCATCACTGTTCTTTCCATAGTTATCTTGTACATAACACATAACATGAAGTACATAACATAACAGTACATAACATGAAGTTACGTAAAATACTTGAGTAGAAGTTCAAGTACTTCACAGTGTTACTTGAGGAAAGTACTAGAGTAATTAAGTATTATATCCCACAGGTGTAGTGTATAGTGTGATGTGGGGACAAAGTGATATTCCTGCCAAACAGTTCATTTAAAACAATATCAGAAGAATTTTGCAATACTGAGCACATATTTAAAATCTGCCTTTTATTAAAATATAGCATCTTCTCTTCTTAGTTTGAGAGCTTTACTGGATTGAGGAAAAGTCCTCAGGGAAGAAACAGGTTATTGATTGTATCCCTCTGTGTGTATTGTATCAAGGCAAACTATGTGACCGTGTTTGTGTGTATGCTAGTGTGAATATTTGTGTTTGGCAGGGAAAGTATGTGTTTTACTTAACTGGGCTTTTGGAGTTGATGCTTTGCCTGCTTGACCAAAAACACACAGTGGACCATGTGGTTGTGAATGGATTCCATCTACATGAATGCGAACCGCAGTTTTAACGCTTGTTTCTTCCGACAACAAACGTGCAAAGGAATTTATCACCATATGTGGCTTTGACATCCTCCATCAGTTTATTTTGAAACTGTTTGCTTTGGCCTCTACTATTGACACATCCAAACTTCTGTTTTCGGTGATTTCTCTGGAATAAAATGACAACGACACAGATGATAATAAAAAGTAATGTTTGCATGTTGGTATAAATACTTTCTGTCTCTGTCCCATTGTCTCAAACAATAGCCTATGTGGACTTTTTTGGCTCCATGTTTTTTTTAGACAAATGGGGGGAAATTGCTGTTTTATGGGAGCACTGAAACATGAGGCCACACAAGAAACAGAAAAACCATTAATTGTCTCCAGAGAAGCTAATGTTTTTTCCGTTTGCTTTACTCCTGTGTTTCTATTCTGTTTTTCCAAACTAGTGTGTGGATGTGTCACGTGGGCAACAGGCTGCAGGCTGTGCTTTGCTCAGAGCGTGCTCTCTGCAGATTTGCAGAAGCCAGTGACCGAGTCATTGAGCCAAATGTAGGTGAACTGGCACACAATAGCACACAGGCTCAGGCAGGTCCCAACTAATATGCAGATACAGTTCATCCAAATTCAATAGAAAGCACATAATAGGACCACATTCCAAGGGATGTTTATTCAGAGTCTGCAGAAGGAAAAAGAGTAGGTATTATTATAAGTGAATTTGCAAAACTGCAGGAAAAACATGTTTAGACGTATGAATTCAATAAATATGGATCTTATATCGCAGGCAAAAACTATCTTATCATCATTTTACACCTAGATGTTATTGATTACAGTGCAGAAATTTTCAACACTAAGCAAAAAAAACAAATATGATCATTCTCTGTCATTTTCCTTGAATAAAATACACAATAAACTAGAAAAGCACTGAACACACAAACCCCCACCAAGGCAGACCACCCACCCCCCTTCGAATAAAGAGAGGTCTGCCAAGGAGGTTATGTTTTGCCAGAGTTTGTCTGTCGGTCTGTCTGTTAGTTAGCAAGATAACTCAAAAAGTTATGGATGTATCTTGATGTAATTTACAGGGTAGGTTGGTAATGGGGAGATCTGGAAATCACTAGATTTTGGTGGAGATCCAAGATAACTTAAAACTTATGGATGAATTTTGATGACATTTTCAGGATGTATTGGGAGTGTCACAAGAAACAAATGATTACATTTTGATGATGATCTGGAAGAGATCCTGTATTCTGGATCACTTTGAAATGTACTCTCCATTTACAGCAATGTAAAATTTCAAAGTGATCCAGAATCAAGGATCTCTTCTGGATCAGCATCAAAATCATTTGTTCCTTGTCACCCCCCCCCCCCCCCCAACAACACATCCTGAAAATTCTAATTAAAATCCATCCATATGTTTTTGAGTTATCTTGCTAAGTATCAAACAGACAAACAGACAAACAAACTCTGGCAAAAACATAACCTCCATAATAATACAGATACAAGGATGCCTATACCATGAAAACAGTGGAAGTATTGAATAATGAATAATGTATGCATAAAGCAGTCTGCAGTGTTACCCCTTAATGAGACAGTTTATTTAGACAGTGGGATTCTGGGTTTGCTTGTAAAGTTGTGTGTTATACTGAACAGAGGAAGTAGGATTTGACCTAAGAGACCCTGTTTGCCAAGAACCCAAGGAGAGTCTCTTGGGATATTTTGCTTGTGTCATCTCTTCTGTTATGATTCCCATGAACCTTATGGTCCAGTTCGGAGCATGCCAAGGACAAAAGCAGCTGGTTTCTAAATAGAGTTTGCATTTTTACATTGTTATGACAAGCCTGAGAATAATCCAGTTTTTTTAAAAGTAGATTTGGAACGTGTGCTTTTGCTCCGTAATACTCAGAATAATCACTTATCTTATAATGATTCCAGTGGTAATCATGTACTATCATATTAAACAATTCTAATATTTGTGTCAGGATAAATGAGTTTTAAAATAAGGACAGTGGATATTATAATAAGTCCTGGCAGAGTTATAATACAAGAGATGTGAGTGGTGACTCTGGACACAATGTCTATATTAACCAAGGCCAAAATGATATCTTTCTTTCGAGTTTCCTGCCACTTAATTGCCAAAAAAGAAAGAAAACAAAAAAGAACATTAATCATTTCTTCATTTTCAGACTGTAAGCTAAACACCCCCCACAATGCACTTCCTGTCCTTTCTGCTTGTTGATAGCTTTATAAAAATATTGTCTCAGTCAGTCCCTCCTCATTACAGGCAACTTAAAGTCATATGTTGATAGACTTTATCAGTGACAGAGCATTTTCTAGCTGTCTACTGGACAAGCTTTTAATCGCTGCCTAGTTCAGTGACAGATATGGAAACCAAACTCTTCTGGGAGTGTTTCCAACACATAACTCAGCCATGTTCAGACTCCTCACGGCCCTCATAGACATTTCCTTAGAATCAAGCCTCTTATAAAACAAACACAAATCTCATTTTCTCTTCCCTTAAGAACACAAACCTGATAAAGCAGTTACTTATTGCATCAATTTTAACAGCTGTAACACTAAAGCTCCAAGTCTTAGGAAGTTCTTTGGAATTTAAGCAAAACACATTTTAAATCACACAACAATGAGATCTTAATCTAGTGTGACTTCATACCATCATCGTGTTTTACTGCCCTTTTTTAATCACAATATGCACCCACCTACACCTACAGTTTCCGCTCAGTGAACTTAAAACATCACATGATGCCTCCAGCAAAATACCCACATGATATAATTTACCAGCGAAATCCCAGCGATAGTGTTTTGTAGTGTGTCGATGGACGTAATAAGAGTCAGGAGCTCCTTGAGGACAACAGAGGCTCCCTTCTTTAGAAACAAAAGGAAATAAAAATCACAAGGTTTTCTGATGAAACGTAATTTCAAAAGAATGCCAGACATTTGGTGCAACTGTTTTCTATAATCAAATAAACATAGTTGACTTGTTCAGCAATTACATCTCTTTCCTCTTTCTTTCTGTCTGTCTTTGTCTGTGTTGCCATTATATCAACAATTTCTTAATCAGATTGTTTCTTCTGAAATTTTCACCAATAATTCTATCCTTCTTGGAGATTAATTACACAACGTTTTGCACTAGTAACATATTTTATTCAATATTTATCCATTTTCTTCTCTGAAGTAGGATAAATATTAATTCCAAAACCTATGAGGTGTATCCGTAAAGCAGTGGTTCCCAAACTTTTTTGGCTTGTGACCCCATTTTAACATCGCAAATTTGTAATAACCCCAGATATTTAAAATGGTGATCTTTTTTTTTTTTTTTTTACCCTAAAATGTATTTATTTTTGATTGTGTAATAGGTTTATGTTGCAAGTAAACAGTAGTTTCAGATGACATTTAGGCTACAGTATATAGTGTATTATATTATGTATGGAGGCAGAACAATCTAGGTGTAGATTACTGCACAAAGTGAGAATTGTATTTTCCTAGGTCAGGATATGTACAGACAATTAATACTGAACAAACAATAATTCAAACTATTAATTATTGTTGAATGACAGAACTGCAGCATCTGAAACTGACCATAGTGAACATTTGACAGATACACAGTGCCACAGTGCTTCAGTTTCAGACACAATTTGGTGTGTCTGTTATGGATTATCTCCATCAACTCACCGTATATTTTTTACTAATATGTTTTTGTTCATATTTTCCTCAATTACTAGAAATTTCAGGTGACCCCATTTGAATTTCAGGCGACCCCATATAGGGTCCTGACTCCAAGGTTAACAAACACTGTCTTACATTGAAACACAAGCACCAAATGTACTGTGTTTTCTGATTGGGATATTTAAATAAAAATAGCTGCAATTGTAGAGATGTGCAGACATGCTTGGTAGAGTTATAGAAAGTGTAGTTCTGGCTTCATATCATCATCATCAAAACACTCTTACAGATATCGCCCTAATTAGAGTATGTTTCTACCAACACTGAAGAATCACTGAAATGAAGAGTTCACAAAATTTTAACACACAGCCCAACTCCTTTTGTTTACATAAAGAATAATTACAACATGGCTGATAGAAATGAAGGATTAGTGGATTAGTGAGCATGACTTTATGCTCATGGTGGTATCCAGGATTATGTGTGAGGACCAGGGGGGAAAAAAACCTCATCAACCCTTCTTTTTTCTTTTTGTTTTTAATGAAGACATGTGTTGAGTACTTTATACCAGGCCACCCTGTGAGGTTGCAATGCCCCAGCAGATCTGCCTTAGATCATTTTATATGCTTATGGTCACCAGTGCTAATATCTGCCAGAGTTCTGTTGCTATAAGCAGACCATGGGTGGCACCACCATCCATCCCTTATAGTTTGAAGGGTGAGTCATTTAGAAGTTTGCCTGTGTTGTTGTAGCAGACAGGGGATACAGAGTAACCGTCTTAAGGCAGTCACATGTGTGTCTCTAAGGTTGGTTGAGATTCATTAGTATGGTAACGAGCTTGAAGGCTGCTGTATAGCCCTGATCTACACGAAAATTGAGTCACATTTACATTTTAAATGTAGGTATGTAGGTGGAACACAGCCACCATACTCAGCACATATCATCACTCTACACACTTAAAATGACAAATGGCATTTTTCAGCTGTAAAATACAAACACTCTACTAATGCATCTGACTCGTGTGTTTTGATTACATTTGCTATGACATTATTTCAATAAACTAATGTCAAAGTCACAGTGTTTATCTCTTTTTTTTTAGTTACTTTAGTACTGTAGGCCCATTGCATAATGGATAATAATTTCTTCTACCTCACCTCTCACCCTGATGTGACCATTACTCTGGAACAGGGTCAATCTAGACTAAGACAATATGACAATATGACATAAATACATACAATTAATCTTTCATCATGACAATTTAAAGTTTTTGTATTTCTTTTTCAAATACAATGGATTATCACTGCCGTTCCGGAGTGTATTAATGTGATTTAAAAACAAAACTATTATTTATTTTAGTAGCTTAGGCATCTCTGTATTTGTTTTATTTGCTCAATGCAAGCCAATAATTTGACCTTTTCAAAACAGTTGCATCTTTTTAATGATTTTAAATAAATGACAATCCAATCCAATCTACTCATTGCATTTGTTTCGAGGTGAATACTTTCCTTCCAGTTGTATTGCCCCACTCTTACCTATTTGTTTAGATAATCCAGATGGTGAGTTTTGTTTGGCAAGATCATGTAAATGCTATAGATTTAATGACTGAAAATGAAAAGTCAGCAGCACTTTCAGAGAAACGTCATAAAGTGAAGAGGAAAGTTCTCTTCTGAAAGGTTTTGTGGTTGTTTCATCCTTTCACTGTCGTGTATATAACTGTGTCCTGTAAAGCGTTCATTCAGTGTCAGCTGTTGTGTGCTCTGCAGTGACATTCCTCCAAGAGACCTATATAAACAGGCTAAGACAAACGTCACATACTAAGAACCATTACTCCTCTCTACACCCCTGTGTCCTTGATATCAGCCATGATTGGTGAGGCTAGTTTCAGTAGGGGGCATGGGAAAGCTTTTCTTAGTAAATTCTTTATCTTTATAACGTCCAATGTTATTTACTTATTGTTTGAATTAATGAGCAAGGTGATGATTGGCTTACCTTGGTCCATAAGTCTCTTTTCTATCTGTTTTTCTTTTGATTTGCTCATTGAACACAGAACTAATGATAGCATTAACTCATGTGTGCAGATGAGTTAATGCTACCTGTGAGGCTACACCACAATAAGAACAAGTTAAATGAGGCAGGGGTTGTTAGAGAGAGGATATGCTCCATAAACCAAAACAGGAAAGTAAACTCCTCCTCCATCTGCAACCAGCTGTTTCACCTCTTTTTACCTCTGGCTTTGTGGACACATGGGGAATTACCTCATCATGCACATAAAGCTCTGTGTTGATACTGCCTGTGTTTCTGGTCTGTAAATAGCTTTGTCATCCTGTTTCAAACATCTCAAAATGATTCAACACAGCTTTTTGTTGAGTATGAGCAAAACTCTTTGAAAAATACTGAGTCAGTTGCTGTCCGGACAAATATTTAAAACAGATTTTACCATCTCAAATGCCTTTATTAGTCTTGAGATGACTACAGGTTTGCACCTCTGAGACACCATCAGTCTTTCATTTATCTTTCTAAACACTAGTCACCATGAACTGTGTTTCTACAATCTTTGTCATGCATGCCAAGAGTACTACATGTCAAATTAAAACACATTCATTTGCTGCAGTGCAAAGATGAGTCACTACCTGACTATAATCAGCAGTGACAAAAGTCATGTGAGTATGGTTCATAAAATGCTTCAGAATGTATATATAATATCAACAACTAACAGTGTGTATTTACTATGCAGAATGTGAAGAATATGAATGAGAGCATACATATCTAAAATTATGAGAACATCTTTATTATAGTTTTGTCACAGTATGTAGGAAAAAAAATTTAAAAGACATGTAAAAAAATAAAGTGACTCTGAATATTGCCCTGTCTGCACATGTGAAATCAAATATAGCCAATGATGTCCTTGCATATTATAGGCTGTCGACTGCCGGATTTCATAAGAGCAGTAAACTGGTAGAAGTCTGTGTTCAGCTCATTAATGCCAGAGAGGGACTGATGGAAAAAGGGCACTTTGGGTTGTGAGGGTCCAACTGGACACGACAGACGCTTTGTGGCATTTGCAGTTCTGTTAACACGAGAAGAGTCTGTGGCTCTCATCCTCACTCTGTCCTCTACGCTCTTAGAAAACCCTGCCAGCTTCCTTCGCATGTTGACAAAGAAGCCTCTGCCCATCCTCTGTCTTGTACTTGGCTTCAGCTCTGTGGGTTCAGGGCAGTCTGGCAGGTCCATCCAGTTCTGTATGAGATCTGCAAAGCTGTTGTCGCCCAGAACCAGAGGTTGACGGTTTCGTCCTCTGGTCAACAAAGAGTTCGTCCAGTCCTCTGGGTCACCGCCCTCAAAAGATGTCCAACTTTCCAGACAGGCGTCAGAGGTGGATTTAGGTCGGATACGTCCACTAGGCGCTCGGTTTGTGCGTAGACAAGCAGATGAAGACACTCGCACATTCCTGGTCCTCCTGAGAACGATCCGCTCATCCTGCCACGATGCTTCAGAGTAGCCTGAATCGAACTCCAGGCTCTTCTGACTGCTGGGGCTGACCAGGTCCAGGCTGGCACTGAGGCCTAGCCGGCTGCTGGAGTCGTCGTCCTCTTCCTCTTCCTCTAGAGGACTGGCCAGGCAGCAGGCGGAGTCATAGGTGCTGGTGGTGCTGGCGTCAGACATTCGCAGACATGTGCGCTGCTCTCGTTGCAGAGCTCGTTGTTGACAAGCACGTGCTACCGCAGAGTGCCGAGCTAATGCTGGGAGCTGCGCGCTGATGGGGGCGAAGGGTCGTCGCACCACAGGGCAGGTTTTTCGCAGTTGTTTCAGGTCTTGAAGTGACTTCATCATATATTGCATTTGCTCCCGTAAACAGTCACCAGAGTCATGTAGGCAAAGCTGAGGAGACAAAAGACAAAGAGTCAGACCAAGGTTCACAGAAAACAGGGACATTATTACATGGAATCCAAATGTAGGTGACTAGAAATGATCAAAGCCTGTCAGATGTGCTGTTACGCTCTAATAACACAGGTTGAGTAACTGTAGATTATCAGGGATGGCACGGCGGGCAGGTTCAGACTTGTTTACATGAGCCAATCAAGCTGCTCTTGAAAGAAAATGATTTTACAACACAGACAGATCAACACTAAACAAATCCACTCGTTAATGTTCTTAATCACACCAACAACCATGAGAGCGAACGCCCTATTTTCATAGACTCATGAGTGATTCAACTGAAACCCAGACATAAACACCTTCTTACATTTGGAAATGTCTACGGGCAAATTTTAAGACGCCTGCGCCATATCTGAGAATCTGGCATCATGTGGATGATGGTGTAGCTACAGGGAGGGATCCTGCCTCTTTAAGGGGGCTGCGTGCCTGCATATGAAATTCACCAGTGACACACTTAAGGCATATAATACTCCTGTTTCCTTTCAGTCTCACAGTGCTGATTGGTCAGAATCAGCCAGTGAGCAGCAGTGGCTTACTCTTAAACTCAAACAGGGCAAACCAGATCATGTGACAGAATGTGTGAGAGAGTAGAAGTCAAGTAGACAATGAAAATATCTTAATACACACCAGATCTTGTTCAATTTGTTTTAAACTGAGTAACGAACGAGACCGTATTTTCAGACAATGCGATACAATGAAGTCCTGCAGAAACAGTGAGAAGTTGTAATAACTTTCAACTCAGAATAAAAATCTAACCTGAGATACAGTATGTGAATTTACAAAAATAGATCATCTCTGCATGACAAAGTACAGGTCACAAAGGTCAGATCCAACTCAAACCAACATGACAGCATTTCTTTCCTCCTCTCTTGTCAGTGCCCTGACCTTCCAGCTTGGATGACCTCTCCTGTCTGAGTCTGCACTGGCTATTAAACCATTTGACACTGGTCTAAGACCTTCTGGCTCCATTCTCTTCTCCCCATAGCTCTGCGAGATGTTGCATGAGCTTGAGAAAGTGGATGGAGAAGGACAAAGCAGGAAACGCGATCTGCTTTTTTTTTTTTTTTTTTAAAGAAAGAAAAAAGAAAAACCGAACTCGATAAGTAATTTGTTTCCATACGTTCGGGTTAACTGTTAAAACAGTCACATATGCCTCTGATATTTAGCACACATTACGGTCACGTTTTGACTCCAGGGAGTGATGTTGTTCCACAGGAGCATCCGTTCATCCGTCTGCTCAACTGGCAGATGTTGTCTCCATATGCTGGACTTCTATTCAGTTTAACGTGCGCCTCTTTCATTGTTTAGAATAATTAATAATAAGTCTAGATAAACCCATGATAGCTGCAGTATCGGTGTAAAAACAGTGTGGTTTTTTAGACGTATTTATATATAAAGTCAACTCACCATTTCCTCTCCTTTGTAAAGTTCTGATCCTACAAGAAAACATATAAAAATAAAGGTAAGTTTCTTCATTTTAGTCACACAAATTCCTCTGGGCGACATTAAAACAAGTAGAAACTCACCTGTAACTTCACTGCCTTTGCCAAAATGATATATTCCCATGAAGAAAAAATGTGTATGATTGGATCAGAGGTATTGACAGCTACAGTACGGACTTCATTCGGTTTCGTCCCAGCTCCTTCCGCTGGTTCAGACACAGATGTGTTGAGTGAAACCATGAGCCTTGTTCGCCTCCTTTTACACCTCCGCGCTCCGCCGCAGCGACGGCAACGAGCGGCTGCAGCAGCCAATCAGGACGCAGTAAAACCCGCGGCTTTTCCGCAAAGCCAGCTCTGCCTGTGTGTGTATGTGGACATTAACATATGAGTCCATGTGATGGAAAACACATGGGTACTATAATGTTCCTATAATGTTCCCACACTTTTTCAACACAAGACTCAAAAAGAACAAAAAACATATGAGCCAAGGGGGAGACATAAATAAATAATAAAAAAAAAATACATATACACACACACACACACACATATATATATATATATATATATATATATATATATATATATATATATATATATATTTATTTATAATTATTTTTTCCTCCATATTTTCTGTTGTCGAAATGTGGATTCTCATATCAGATGAACAGATATATTTTTTATTTATATTGTTAAATTAGACATAGGACAAAAAAAAAAAATCAATATTTAGAAAATGTACTGAACCCTTTCATGCATGGTGTTTTTAAGTGTCAGTTAAAACTATTATATCTGCAATAATTACTCCGAAGTATAACTGTTCTAAAGCATAATTACTAGATGGAATGTTTGATAAATTAATATTTTTCTATCTTTTCAAATGTATATTTTTTTCTGTTACCACTTATGAAACCTTCACTACAGATACCATTTAGATGAAGTTTTTCTAAATAAATTACATGTTATCTTTATGAAGAGGCTTTTGGATACTATGAAAAAACTATTTCGTTATATTTGTGTTTAAGCAAATAGTGGACTGATATGTACGTATGTTAGTCAAAAATAATTAATTGTCTTTGTGAATAACACTTAGTTTTATCAATACATGTGCTGTATTACAAATCCTGACTTAAAGAGTATTAGGAGGCCTTTAAAAAAAAAAAAGCATGCAAAGCAGTGTTTTTCAACCTTATGGTGGGGACCCTATGTGGTGTCACCTGGAATTCAAATGGGGTTGCATGAAATTTCCTGAAAATGAAAAAGAAATTTAAAAAACTAGGAGAAAAAAAATGTAGTGAGTGGAGTACTGGAGTAAGTAGAGTAAAAGTACATTACTAAAGTCAATGAATAGATGAATAAAATAGCAGAAATACCTAAATGAAGAACAAACATATCAAAATTGTGTTTTAGTATTATTACAATATGAGGTACAAAAAAAAAACCAAGTAAAATTCAATCCTGTATCCTGCATCCTGTACCTTTCCCCAAGTGAAACGTGTCCTAGGTCTTAGGAAAGACAGGTCTAAACTGCTACAAAACAAAACTCTCCTTCTCAGTTTCAGAATACTTTTACCTGTTTCTGTTTCTAAGACAGATGTGTGATTAGATAGGCTGTGAGCTTTCCCCACTATGAATTTGATAACCTCAGGGATTAGAAATGAACTCTGTTTCATTTTTCAGAGGAACCTCAGGTGTGGTTTTGACAGATGGAGACGCTTTTAATCCTACATGGGAATAGTGAAGCGCTTCATTTCATTACATTACCCCGTAGGGTCACATGTGAGGACAGTTTCATTACTTTTTATTGCCTACTTTTGGATTATGTCTTTATCCAGAATGGTAGTTGATTGATTGCTTTTCAGCAACTCCCTTCTGGGCAGAGCTCTCTATCCATTTATTTTATATTTTATTCTATGTTTCTGTATGTTGTCCGACCGCATTACTAATTTCCATTACACACAATTTCCATTTTTTCCTGATTGTGCTCATTTGTGTAATTACATATATTGTCTTTTAACACAACTGCATGAAGTCAAAACAGTTACACCCTTCCTTTTGGATGTTTGCAGCTAATTTTAATTTTGTGTCTGTCCATTAGTGGTACAATGTAAATAGCTGAATACTAATGTGATGTGCTGTGGAACTGAGCATAAGCTTGGAGCCTAAACAGTTGTTTGGTACTCAACCTTCCATTCAAAGTATTCAGTAGCTGGATGTCTATGTAAATCTGATGGGCTGTGAGAAGTGCATCTGCTCATTACTGTAATGCTGATTTGATGGCCCATCAGATCAGCATCCACAGCAGCTTCTACATTAACATTTTAGTATCCGTGGTGTGTCCTAAACCACTTCAGTTCAGATCTCACGTATGAACTGTTAGATGCAGCTTTTATTTTTCTGTGGAAGTTTGATCAATTCCACCACATTTTAAAAACTGTACAAACTACATAAATCACTTCTTTTACTATGTTCATTTCCCCATATAGTTAAATTATTCCACATTTGGCTCATTTCTCTGGTAATGTTTTCCATGAAAAAGCCTCAGCACATTAGTCCTTTTACAGTCTGACATTACTATGTGAAAATAATGAGTTAATAGAGTGCAGCAGATAAGGTCCTATCAACTCTAGGATTTTACTTACGTATGCCAAAACAATATTTCTAGAAAAAACACCATTAAGGATACAACCCCACCCACCTGGTCTGTGCTCTCCAGATATGCATTAAGCAATTACACAGAGCTACTAATGGAATTGTGACTATTCTAATTTTTTTTTTGGATATAATAGTCTATACTTGAAGCACCCCTGCTTTAGAGAAATGCCTAATGGATTTAATTATGTTATTAGTTGGTACTTGAACACAGTCCTTGTCCATTATGGTCACAAATGGCATTTTTATTGTTAAGAGAAATCGTTTTTCCCCCTACATTGTGTGCAAGGCTGCACACAGGGTTAGACTTGTTATTTATTTATGTATTGTGATATTTATAGGTTGAAAATAAAGAGGGCATTGGGGGATATATTTGCCCTCAGATATTGAATAAGTTGTAAAATGAAGTCCACACAATCATAACAACACTTTTTCTGTTTACAGTATACACAGTATTATGTACCATAAGTACATATGTTTTTCTTATTATGTGAATGCTGCTGCTGTTACACAATAATTTCCCAGTTGTGGGATCAATAAAGTACTTATATTTTTATATATAAATGGTCAGGAAAACCATTATAAAACTTTTTATTTTTAAAGTGATACATTAACTTTAAGCTTTACTAAAAATGGTGAAAATGATTTTGTGGACAAAACCTTTGACACTGAAGTCAGCACTTACAAGGCTGATAGAACAGAGTATGTCTGCTTGTGCTGTAAAGCTGCAGTGCCCTCTAGTGAACGTACTATTAAATTAAAATATTAAATCATTGGGTTTTGATTTAAATGTTTTTTGGAAAAGCGCAACATTTTCAACAACCTCATCTCCTCTTACGACAACTATATATGTTCTCATTATTATTATTATTATTATTATAAAAGCATGACTTATAATCATAAAATTATTATATATTGCAAAGATTGTGATTTCAGTTGACATTTGAATAAGTCCATGCCCACTCTATCCATGAAAGAGTCAATGCAGTACATGCTGAAAACAGTACATTATACAGTTACCTGTGTTTGAATGCCCAATGATTTTTCTGTATCCTTTTTATTTATTTTGTTATTCAACAGAGCACCGTAATGAGGCATATGCTGAGCTAATGAACTGCATTATTAGCACTATTATCTATGTGACTGAGAATACACCATGAATGTCTTCTCACTTCATTTACAGGTCATGAATTTAGACACACTGTTCATCTCAACCAATGACATGCAGGATGTTTGTCTGACATTTACACCATTCACACTTTTTTTTTTATTGTCCTGCGACATGTCTTGAGTCACTAATGAACTAAACTACCAGTTCACTGGGAAGAAATGTAAACAGACAGACTGGAAAATTGAAAAACAAACTACCGAAACCCAGGATTGAAACATTCTGTCTGATGCTGTCTCAACTGAAGGATTCTGTTAAAACAGATGATTGGATGAAGAGTAAAAGGTTCTTAGACAAACTGTACCATGACTTGGAAGAATAGAGTACATTTAAAGTGAAAAAAACAAAAACAAAACAAGAAAAGAGCCAAAGCAAATGTTGAAAGAATTACTTTAGCATACATAACAGAGTCTGCATTTTAAAGTATCCACTAGGTGGCAGAATAGGCTTATTTTAAAGCATTGGGAGTCAGTAAGCCTCATGGACCACCTGCACCAAAATGACTTTGAAAATGAACTAATAATTAAAGGTCTAAATTATGAGATAATAGGTCAAAATAACAGATAAAAAGTCAAAATTCTGAGACAAAAATTCAAAATAACAGATAAAAAGTCCAAATTATGAGATAAAAATCTAAATTAGAGAATAAAAAGTCAAAATAATGAGATTAAAAAGTGAAAAATAAGTAATAAATGTCAAATATATGAGATAAAAAGTTTATGCGCTATTGTGTCTTTTCAGGAGGTTTGGTCAAAATTCAAGGTGCTTGTAATGAAAAAGACCCTTTTAACAAACTGCAAAAGTTCTATGAGGTTTGGACAACTTTCACCTGAGGATTTGGCTGCTTTACTTTACTTTTCTTTAATCCAAATATGACTGACCCCAAAACTACATCGATTCATTTAATTTATTTAGTGCCTTCCTTTACAGCCAATGAATTAAATTAAATCCTTCAGTGAAGCCTGTTCACTGTAGCATTTACACATCAAAACATGTACCATTTCTTTTGAGCATAACGGTGTAATGTCACCATAAAACAGTCTGCTACATTAAGGGCAACTATAACATCAGTAAAATGACACTGTATTGGAGTGAAACATGATTGTAATAAAAATGGAGAGTAAAAACAATGTGCAAGAATCAGGTGATCTCTACTTTTATTTAAATTAAATCATATAGGACTTTAAAGCATTTTAATATTTACCAAAAACACTAACCTTTTTCGGAATTAGATTTTCGTCTCTCATTAATAATCACTATATATTCATAGGTGCTAGACAGAAAATGAAAAAAAAAGTAGGCGTACAGTAGGTCAAACAGTACAGAAAGCATATCTAGGAAATGGTTGTAAACAGAAGTCAAGGCACAAACATACTGCAACAGACATGGAAATGGTACTATAAAAAGTGAAAGAATGTTAGGTACACACATACTTTAAATATCAGTTAGACTTTTGCCATTATTTCCCCCTGCATGTGAAGCTTTTTTTTTGTCTTTTTATGTTTTATTTAATTTTTTTTCTCTTTTATATAGGAATGTTAGGTAAATTGTGCAGAGATTACAGAGCTAATATTTTGCCAACATGAGTCATGCAGAGCAATATACGGTTTGGCTATGAATGTTGAACTTATGTAAACATTATAAAAAAAAAAAAAAAAAGCACTTTTCTTTATCAATCATGTGATGTCCATGCCTGTGCTTCTTCTCTTAAAAATAAGCTTTATGTGATTAAAAGTTTAACAATTTGCACATCAGATTTTCTAAAGTAAAATGAATGCATTTATTATAAAAAAAGGTTTCCTTTGCTTCCTCTAGTAATTAAAAAAAAAGAAAAAAAAAACCAACAAAAATACAATAATAAATGTTGATTTGTGGTCATAGCCCAAAGAGTTAACATTACGAGCAACTGGATCAGCAATCATGGAAATTCTGCAAGGCTCGTCAGGTTTTCAGTCTCTTAGGTGTCTTTATAAAAAGCAGATCAGAAGCAGAGATTGTGGTTGGCCAGTGCAGTCATTCATGATGTGTGTATTTCCCCCATCGCTATGGGCATCAGAACTGTTCAAGTAATCTAAGAAAACACAGAAAACACACACCAGTCAGTTACTTCAAACACATTATTTGTAGACTTGTTAGTTGGGTCACACATGGCTCACTTTGTGCTTCACCTTGACTCTGTCTTAGACTTGTTAGTTTAGAAGAGCCCACAGTCCTTCAGGTTGTTCTTGATGATGACGTCAGTGACGGCGTCAAACACGAACTGCACGTTCTTGGTGTCGGTGGCGCAGGTGAAGTGGGTGTAGATTTCCTTCGTGTCTTTCTTCTTGTTCAGATCCTCAAATTTGGTCTGGATGTAAGCCTGGGCCTCCTCGTACCCGTTAGGACCTGAAGGATGAACACAGCGGACAGATGACCTAAAAATACCTTTTTTTAAACACTTCATACTCCACAGTTGTGTTACAACATAAGTGAAAAATCTTTATAGACACACACACACACACACACATATTAGCGAGCTCTGCAGTGGAACCAATCCAATAACAGTAGGATTAAGTCTCTGCTTCATTTGTCTTACAGATAAAAATGGACTTCCATTATGAGGACATACACTTCTAAGTGTATCCACTTTCTGTGATCTGTGTTTTTTATTTATCTGTACATCTTGAGACAAATAACATTAATTCCAATAAAACATGTAATGATCGCATTCACGTCTGGTATGAGCCTGGAAGTCCTATTGTCATTGGATTGGTTCCATAGCAGAGCTTGCTAATGTTGATAAGTACGCTGCTAACTATTAACTGTATAATTATAATAATAGCCCGAGGCTAAATGGAAATATACAGAAAAACAAAAACTATCAGCATTGGTCATTAGTAACAGCACTCATTTTAAATTTATGAACAAGGAGTCCAGTCCTGTCACCATCCGTTAACTTCAATTAGAGCTTATTATGTTGTGTTGCAGTTAATTGTGTTGCTTTTGCCACCAAGCGCTTTTCCACTGTTTCCTTGACAACTGCTAGGTTACATACTCAACAACGTGGATCAGTGATGCATGGGTCGATGTGTAAACGATCGATTGCTTTTTTAAGTAGCCCGCTCGCAACTTGGTCCGCAAGAAATATATTTGAAAAGGATGGACCCAACCCGCTTCTCGACCCGTATTTTAAAAAGTATACAGTGGTCTTTATGAACATCACATGACCTTACTCACATACCTGCATTTATTTCTGTGTTAAAATCTGAAGTCATTGCTTGTAAGTTAATATGTTGAGCAAATATTTTTGTCCTGCTTCATCATTCAAAAATTATCAACGCGCAGCATCTAAACCAGGGGTCGACAACCTGTAACACCCAAAGAGACATTTGAACCTGGTTCCCACGAAAAAGAAAACACTGGGAGCCGCTCATTATCTTTAAAAATCTCAGCGAATGTGGCCCAGACCTTACTTTTTTTGTTTGTAGCCTATGTTTCCACACTCCCAACTTGACTTTCTCTCTTGCTCCCTCCATACCGTAGAATACTTCTGACACTGTACGTCACCTCCATGGAAATTCAGTGAATAAAGCGTATTTACCAGGTTATTTTAATGTTTATCACAAACGACCTGACTGACTGCAACCTGAATATCATTAAAAATATTTTTCAATGACCCGCAACTGCAGGTGACCGTGGGCACCCACTCATTTCGTGTCAGTCCGCACATCACTGACATAGGTGCTGATTGGCTGAAGAGGAGCCGTGTGCATCTGCGCTCAGTTGCACTTCCTGAACTACCTGGATGTAAATCATCAGTGAGGATAAAATATAGTTTCAGAGAAACTGAATTTAATTTCATAATCTTAAATTCAGTTCTAAATTTATTGGACGCAAGTTAAAAATTACTAAATTGTATTTAAAATTATACAATTGCCATTGACTTTTCATGATTCAAATTCAGTTTCTGGTGGCACAAATTTTAACCGATAAAATATACTAAAACGCCGACAGTATGAAACTAATTAATAAAAAACAATGGAGAAAAAAAAAATTCTAAAACGGCTCTTGAATCTCAGTCATTTAAATATATGATAGTGAAAATGACCACAAGAAATGGATAGAAATTGACTGAAGCTCCACAGTCTGATGACCCTGGTCTGTGTTTATTGCACATGTTCATACCAGAGTATTCTGGGAAACAGATGGTCAGAGGGCTGTGAGTGATCTTCTCCTCAAACAGGTCCTTCTTATTGAGGAACAGGATGATGGACGTCTCTGTGAACCACTTGTTGTTGCAGATGGAGTCAAACAGCTTCATGCTTTCATGCATCCGGTTCTGGGTGGGACAGGCACAAATGTGGAGATAAAGAGATTATTACAGTGCACAAGTAGGGCACATAAAGGAAATGAGTTCACTGAAACCCCAACCTCCCTCTCCACTTTAAATTATCCTGGGAATGGGCTCTACAGTGAAATAAATGTGAAGATTTTTTCAAATTAAAGTTAAACTAGCCAGACTCACCATCTCCTCATCCTCTGCTAGGACCAGGTCATAAGCACTCATGGCTACACAGAAAATGATGGCTGTGACTCCCTCGAAGCAGTGGATCCACTTCTTTCTTTCTGACCGCTGGCCACCAACATCAAACATCCTGTACAGATAGACAGTGGGACAGAGTGAAGGTGGAGACAGACATGTGGCCTGAAGGTCTCCCTCTGGTGACAGGTGCTCTTTCTCTTTTCCCTATGCTTTGAATACATCTCTGTTGGTTTCAGTTTTCAGGGCAGGGTGTTCGTGCATAGCCATTGTCATTTTCCTGGCATTTATTGGCATTTTGGTCAGGCGTAGTTGCTTTGGCAACACTGATCTAAACGCATAAAGACTCAAACATCCACCACTGACCAACACCATCTACTGATCTAAAATATTAAACAAGGGGTGCCAGGCACAACAAACATTTTACCTATCTCTTACTATTGTGAAAACACATTTTTGATGACTGTGACCTTTGATCTCCATTCACCAACACTTAATGGGATCTATTCTGGACCACCTTGCATCTTTCCTGAAATTTTGAGTGAAAATTGGCCCAGTAGTTTTTGTGTAAAGTTGCTGTGACAAACAGACAAAAAAAAAAAAACTAACCAAAAAATACCCCTCTCCCCTTTCAGGGAGCAGTGATGATCCCCTAATCCAATCAATACATGTAAATAATTGGTGTAAAATTCACAGTGTCATATTTTCATGGTCAGTTGGATGCTTAGATGTTGTGTAGTGAATGTGGAAACACTGTTGTTCTCTATTACATTGATTCATCAATAAATCCCATGGACTTTGATCAATGACGGTGGATGGAGATGCTTGATTTATGTTCAGTCATTAATATCTTTGCTGAAAAAGTACATTTTTCTTTGAGTTTTCTGTTTCTGATATAACCTTCAACTTTCATTTCAGATTTTAAGAACATCTACATGATTCGTAAATTATATATGATAAAATACCTGAACCCCCCCACCCACCCACACACACACACACACACACACACACACACACACACACACACACACACACACACACACAATGCAAAAGGATAATTTTATAATACATTATAATAAATCACAAAAGGTTAACTATAGAGGAAAAATTCATTTGGGAAGTGTCACAAAAGTATCACTGTCTTTATGAGTTAAAGCAGTTTGTGCTACAGTCCCAACAGCGTTATTCATTAAGATGATGCCTAGATGGATGACAGACACCTCCTGCTTCATCTAGACTGAAGATCTTTCTCCATCTAATATCAAGAATAAGCTTCAAGTTGGTCGAGTAAGGCTTGGTGGAAAGGACACAAACTGCAATGTTTTTGTAGCTTCTGAGTGACACACTTTGTTCATGGCACTTTATTCCTCTTGCTAAGCACTTTTCACTTCACAGGTTCATTAGAGCAGAACACTGACTCTCACGGACAGACGACCCCAGGCTGAGTAAGCACAGCTCATTATAACAGTGACATACTTTACAGGGTTTACTTTAACAGTGGGCTCATCTCCAGCATTGCTTACATAAGCTACATATATCACTGCTGAAGAGACAGCTGGAGCTAAACATTTGCTATTTGAGTTTAGTTTATATCCTCAACAAAGAAATCAAATATATCATGACATAAATATTACAAACAAATTTCCAACAGGAGCAGATATGACTGAGCAGTAGCACTTCTTAATCAGCATGTTACAGACAATTTCCCTTAAAGTCAGCCATCAGATATAAATCACTGTACATTTGTGTGGGTGATGCTGATGTTTATCTCACTGAGTAATAAACCATTGTGAACATATCAACAGTGATAAAGCCCTTATTTTGAAGAAGACGCTGAAACTGTTAGGAAACATAAAAGCTTTCCTATTAATGAACACTTGTCAAATTGTTCTCTGATAACAACCCAGGTACCAAAATCCCACACTGTAAATCCCCACAGACTGAGACTGCCCCTCCTCTCTTCAATGGATCTCCTTTGTAACAGTACAGTATCAATCCATTTCACAACAGAAAACAAAGGTTTTCTTTTCTGCAAATTAAGATTTCCCGAAATGGGGGAAATTTGCGCACACATACCATCACTTGATTTTGTAAATGCGTAGCTGGATGACTCATGAACACACACACACACAAACAAACAAAGAAAAAAACAAAAATTTTTTTGTCACTTTCACCATATCCTTATAACACAAAACTGTCTAGTCTGTCTGTCAGTGATGTCCTGAATATCATACAAAAATCAAAAAGGATCAGATAAGTTTTACAATGACCTGTCACATCTATAAACGGGCATATTGTGGAAATCCTCACACTTGAAATATTCATCAGAACATTTCAAACAAAATGTGCCAGGCGGTGAGCCAAATCAAATCATTGCCATCACTTGTTGAGTACTTTGACAGATCCTGAAGGCATCTTATGCTCCGATCTGTTCAGTCACTGAATAAAAGATTGGGCAAATGCCACTGTTCATGAAAAATATGAAGTTGAATGTGTGAAATAAAGCCCTTACTAAACAGAAGTCTTACTTGAAGTGCAGGTCCTTGAAGGTGAAATGTGTCTCCACAATGCCGGTGGTCTTAACTCGAGTCCGCAGCACATCTTGCTGTGTAGGGATGTAGTCTGGCTTGGCTATCCTCTCCAAGTCATTTAAGTAGCTGAGAAGAAGACACAGGAAGATTTTTCATATTTATATACATGTCAAACCAGGAGGGCTGAACTCTAACTATACAGGGATAGAGGTGTGATGTTCAGGTGAGGTAGAGTTTCTCCAATTTCTGCTTCACAAAGCTGCACACAGCAGTTTTTCTAAGGTTACTATTTAATTTCAGATCGCTGTTTAATTTCCAGATTAACTGTGACATTCTGTTTAGAATGTAGCTGATTGAATGGATACTTTCGTTTACTCAGGAATCTGATGAATGTTGGTTTCATTGCCTTAGTATAAATTACTAAGAAAATATATCAGAAATAATAATATAATAAAATATATAAGTGTTTTAGCAAATTATACATTCATGCTTCACTATTAATCCTACTAAAATATATGGTGTATATTTTAATTTGTCATCAGCAATTACACTTAAAAAACACCTAAGCACTAGCATTTACTTATTTTGTAACCCAGAGTACATTTATGTAAAATGTTTTGGGGCACCCACATGTCAAATATTATGAAGTATTTGCAGAAACATCTTTTTGTGTTTCAAAACACGTGGCTGCATAAGATAGACACAAACAAATGCAAATGATTTTCAGTTTATGCAAAAAATACTTGTTGAAAGTTTCAACATGTCGTACCCTGGATGTGTTTCAAGAGTCATCTATTGCAGAACAAAAAACTGTTTTGATTTAAACAGAACAGAACAGTAAAGGCAGCATGTTGGCTTGGAGCAGTGTTTCCCAAACTGGGGCAGGGCAGGTCACCTGCTACATGTTAGAACATGGAGAACATGTAACAGGTGGAATTAATGTTTAACCATTGGAGCATCAGGGAACCATTTTAGGGACATACAACCAACTGCCATGGTGATCTGTCACTAGACTAGACAAAGACCTTTGGTTTGGAGAACGGACAAAGATCATTGTTACCTAAATGTATCTGTTCATAAAAATGTAACATTATTGTCATAGCTGAAAGTATGACAATAATTAGAATGCAATGTGTTATATTCATGATAACTATGTTTTGGAATTTGAATGGAATATAGCAGTTGCATAATAATTATTATGATGTGTGTTTTTATAGATTAGTTCTAAGTTGTGTGATACTTTAGTAATAGAAGGTAAACTTAACAGGATGGAATGGTTACAGATGGGTTATCTTAGTTTTTAGGAGGGTGAAATATTTATTGTTTTATTAGCCATAAAGTAGTGTCTGTGAGGGGGTGACAGCTGTAAGATGGGGGATGGACAATGTTATTGGTTGTGGTCAGGAGACAACACCCTTTGGATGACTATAAAGCATGAGGAAAAGCATTTCTCTGGGGTCTTGAGGACATCAAGTCAGGGAGATGGGCCCTTTGCTTGGTTACTTCATATCTGTTGGTGATTCTCTGTAACCTTGGGAGACCATTGATGTGTGTAAGTTTGATTAATGTTCATTAAATGATTGATTCCTTGTCATTCTTAAATCCTGTTTCAGGTCGGTTTTATGGTCAACGTAATGACCAATGTAATGGACATGAGGGATAAAAGATTGGAGACCCCCACTCAGTAAAGTTATCTAAAATTAATTCATCTTTGCATCTGTCAATTTTATTTTCCATTGTCTTGAAAGAAAATCTCTAGTTAGTTTTAATGTACCAAATTTACGATTAAGATGTCAAAGTTTCTTCTTCGTGCTGCTTCTGTTAATGTGTACAAACATGGCCAAATAAAGCAATCTGGAAGTTCAAGCCAGCATGCCTTAAGCCTGATAAAAAATATTAAATAAAAGACCACAATCTACAATCCACAGACCACAAATATTTTACCATGAAAGAAACAGGCTTGGGGCCAAAACTATTTTCTGTTAATTTCAACGTCATTACATAAAAAGGCTGTGTTGTGTAACAAAGTGTTGGTTCAAATGTAATCCTATAGAAGCCACTGTCCTAGTGTCAATATTAGTGCCTCTGCAGTGTTATTTCATGCCACGTGCCTGACAGTTTAATCATAATCCTACTCCCAGCAGAGCAAGGTTTAGGCTGTTTTTTTAGTCTGCACATCAGATATTGTATCACCGCTCGATTTGGCCACTGGGTTTATAAGCCTGAAGATTAATTGAATTTTGTAGGTTTACACTCCAATAAGAAAAAGTGCATGAGTGTACTATGACTGAATGTAATGACCAAATTGCTCTTAAAAAAAAAAGGAATGTAGAATGATACCTTATGTTGCTAGTGTAATTAAATATCAGAGACTGAGAGAAGACCAGGTCACAAACTCAGACGCAGAAACAGTCATTTTTAGAAAGGGCAGCCTAGTTATTACTGGATCTACTTCTGATGAATAAACTGCATTTTAATTGCCACAAACATGCACAATAAATACCATTTCATTTACATGTGTTATGCATTTTTATGTGGGATAGGCTGATGATCACAGTCAAGGTTCTTCTTTTCCCCACATATTTAGATGCTGAAATCTAAGCATTAGGGGTGTGACGAGATCTCATGTGACGAGATCTTGCATAAAGTAATTTGGCGAAATTTCTCGTTGCATTAAAATTCTGTCTCACGAGATTTGTGATCCAGCCAGTAGACAGAATGATGTCAGAAAATACTGGTATTACCAGGGTACGATTTGCTGGGGAACCGCCCCCCTCTGGTTTTGGACATCAGGTGTGTTATGGTCCACTGATTTTGCTGCCCGCATGTGTCCGGGCCCCGCGAGACTGGGATCCCACTTTAGCCAGCGCGCGCCAGCCACCATGGGGTGTCTGGGAGACCCTCTGATTCGCATGTGCATTAGACTCCTGTGTTTTCAAGATGGGTCGGGTGGGTTACCGACATCGCAGCTGACCCCTGGCATCTGTTGTATGTGGGTCAGTCCCTGTCCTGGTGAGGTGGTTGGCGCACTAGGGGAGAAGGTGCAGCAAGTCCAGGAAGTGGACTTGGAAGTGGAGCGGAGGGTTCTGTAAAGCTTGGAGCTGGTTGCGACACGCCACCGTGGAGAAAATGCACCTGGCGGGGGTACATTTCCTTATTCTGACCTCAACTTTGACGGTCAAGCGCCAGATTTGATTTTGAAAAAAGGAGAAATATATTATTTTATTTATTTTATTTTAACTTTTATAACTTTTGTAGAGGAAGAAGTGACATGTCAGTGACATACTTGGTCAGGCTGTGTTGAACTTTTCTCAGTCTCTATTGACAGAGAAGAACATTTTGTTTTTCACATATTGTCTGCACTTGAAAAAAAAGGAGAAATATATTATTTTATTTTATTTTAACTTATATAACATTTTATTTAGTTTGAATTTGTAGAGGAAGCAGTTCATTAAGAGGTTCATTAAAAGTTAACGCTTACAGTTATAATATCCATGTGGAACTCAGTTAAATAAGTCTGTTGTCCATTCATATAATTTATAATTTAGTTTTCTTAAAATCTTGTCTCATCTTGATCTTGTGAACCCAATCTCGTGTCTCGTCTCGTGAGGCGAGTGTCTCGTCACACCACTACTAAGCGTCCTTGATTACTGGTAATTAGTACTGACCCTGTTAAAAAGATACTGATTGATCTGTGATTCAAGCTCAGCTTGTAAACATGTGATCAATCAGATGAAGCCCAATTAGTCTTAATGGGTCTATATTTTTTCTAACAGTGACATTAGTGTGTTAGTGTGTGCATCAGGAGCCAGACTGTCACTGCAGCACTGGTTGTAATATTCTGTTATTGCACATTGCAGGTTTTGCTCTAACTGGATCCATTATTTCAGAGTGTTCAGTACCCTTCCCTTCCCATCAAACCAAAAATGAGAGAGAAGTGAGAGGTCTTGGATAATGTGAGCTGTGCCATCTCTCTTTATCTTTTCCTTCATTTGTCTTGCTCTCAGCAGGTGCTCAGACATAGATTATGGTCTAGTGCCAGACTCATTACAGCAACAGACTCTCTCAGTACTCATCAAAGCCATGAAGGAGTGTCCACTCCACTGGTTTTGGAAAGTGAGGATGTTTTAGCATAAAACGGTCTTTACTTTAACAAGAGAAGTGCATGACAAGTTATGACTACAGTGGTCAATGGGAACTGTGAAGAAAATTATTACATTGCTGCTGCAATACAATGATTTGTGAACAGATTAACCCCCCTCCTGACATTTAAACAGGCAGAGGTACTTGTGTCAAAATACTGTCAGAAGACCTTGAATATTAAAATAGAAGTCAGTGTCGCAGATCATACTCCTGTTTGCAGGCAGATGGGGGTGAACAACGTGCTCCGATTTCAATTACAGAGCAGCTCTGCATCCCTTTGGGTCAGAGTCTTTACCACCTACCACCTCTTACCAGCAGGCTCCCACAATTACTTCATGTTCTCACTGTCATTTACACTGGTGCATTACAACAATGCGGTTAACAAATGGTGCTCTTAAGTGTAAAATAATTAAAACCTGCAGCAAGAGGATGAGGAAGGAAGTGGAAGAGGTCAGATGTTTACATACAGTTTGGGTTAAAGCATTCACACTCCATTTAAATATAGAATAAGAATGGAAGCCGTTTTCAAACTTAAATGAACTTCAAGTTGGGCAACTCATTGTGAGTTTAAGGGTGTAGCTGTAGCAGCATTTATTGTTGTCTTATAGATAAAGTGTTCATATGTTTATCTTTGTTATTTGACCTGTTGTGCATCAGTGGAGGTGAGTTGTAGAGAAACTGAAAGCAGTATGAACTATCTTTATATTTTCCCTCTCTTCTCCTGCCATGTTTTGCCATCATGATGAGGATCACTCACTAGGCTGCAGAGTCGTTGACCTGGTACTCTCTGGCCCGTGTGAAGCAGCTCTGGACGCCACCATCAGTCCAAAGTCGTTGGATGACATTGGCCAGATCCTCTGGCATGATGCCCTGCTCCTCTGCTGATCCTGACAGGGAAAACAGTTGGCGGGCATCATCCTGGAAAGTTAAAAAAAAATTACAAAGGTTTGTGAAAATAAAAAATATGCATTTTAACGATGCACAATTACAAACCTATAAGAGAAGTTTACTTGCAATGTTTTGGCTCCAGTTGGTGTGTTGGCCAGTTACCAGGTAATGACAACATGGATATCTAGAAATCAGTGAAGCTAATAATTTAATGACCAGTTAACCATACCTACAAAATAAGTTAATACATTTTTGTGATTTATTTATGTATTTAACCTTTATTTAGCCAGGAAATATCCCATTGAGATGAAGAACCTTTTTTTTTTACAAAGGAGAAGATAGGTAGCAGCAAAGCAAGATCCATACAACACACATATTTGACCACAAACAGTTGAATTAAAAAAGACTCAATTTGGACTTAAATTGCTCAAAGAAATCAACTTGTTCCTCTTCCAGTCTTTCTGCAACTGATTCCATGCATGAGGTGCAGAAAAACTAAAAGCCTTTTGACCCATTTCTGTTCAGGCAAATGGAACAGACAGCTAAATTCAATCACTTGAATGGAAAGAATAAGTTTCAGAACTTATCCTTTCATTAATGCACAAAAGTATCCAGGCAAGAGGCCAAGTATTATCTTATGTATAAACAAGTACCAATGGTTGGTCCTCCTGGTGGCCAGAGAAGGTCAACCCACCTGAGAGTACTGTACAGCTCACAGTGATGAGTCTATGCTTTACTGTTTGTAATAAACCTCAAAGAGGAATGATAGACAGTGTCAACCTTCTGAAGACACCGAGCAGGGAGCACTCATATAAAACACCTCTGTAATCCAACACATTTGAGATAAATATTTTCTATATCCTAAAGAAACACAATTCCAAAGAAAAACTCTTACTTAAATTACAATATATTAAATAAAAACTATATTTCCACAGCCTAAAACTTTCTTGAAAATGTGAAATGCATCAGAAGTCACAGCATTCAGAAAAATGCCCCTCAAAAGGTTGAGGAAAAAAACAAAAACAGCCTGCATCAGTCATTACACTGCACAAACTCTTTTGTATAGCAGTATAGATTATAAAGAGGAAGCTTTGTGATCTCTACATAGCATAACTTTATGAATTTGAGCATTAGCAATACAAGACGGGCCAGGCTGGGCCCCCGGTCACATTCCTGGTTTTCCCAGACGAGCAAGCGACATCCAGACGGTCCGTCTCCCTCAGGGGCCGATAATGAGGACCGGCCCGGCACGTGTCGGGTGCCATAAGGTGTCCAACCCGGCATCGGGTTGTGCTCCGGCCCTGTACCAGTGACAATAGCCCGGGAGAGTCCGATTGAAGCGTGATGTTTCTTCAGAGACTGGAGCCCTAACTCCAGGCTCTGCCCCTCTTGCACCAGCCGCCGCAGGAAGGGTCAGCCAACTGGTACCCTGGTCCCCATGACCGGGGCTCGGCCCAGCTTAAACCTGCCGGCCAAGGGGAGGTTGAGGGGGGATACTGCCTGCCCGGGGGACAGGGATCTGGTGGGTGGGTTTTGGATTGTATTAGGTTTTGTCAAAGTTGAGTGGGTTTCAGGGCAGATGGATTTTGCAGACATGTGGATCGGGAAGTTGCAAAGGGGATAGCATGGAGAGGGCAAATAGGAGAGGACCAAGCACCAACCCCTGGGGAACACCTTAGGACAGAAAAGGTGTTTGACACTTTTGAAGGTGGAGGAAAGAAACCTTCATCACTGATCATGTCAAAAGCTGCTGTTGGGTCCAGGAAAGAGAGAGAACTGAAATGGATGGAGTCTGAGAACAGAGAGAGGTTATTGTGAATTTTGAGAGCCCCATCTCTGAGTTATGTCGAGACTAAAAACCAGATTGTAATGGTTCAACCAGACTGTTGGCAGTGAAGTGGATTTTGAGTTCAGTGGCCTCTACATATTCCACTGTTTTATAAAGAAAGTTGAGAGTGGAGATGGGTCAGAAATTGTTAATGTCATGGCTGAGTCCAGGTTTTTTTTTGGAGTTTTTTTTTTTTTTGAGGATGTGGCGACAGTGGCCAGTTTGAGTATTTGTGGGACAGAACCGGATCTGAAGACAGACCTGATGATGTTTGAAGTGAGGAGGGAAGTAGTGAGAAAACAGTCCTTGATCAGATTAGATGCGATGGATCAAGAACAGATGTGGAGGTTCTCATTCCTTCTATGATGCTGGAGAAGTCAGAGTGGAAAATGAGAGGACTGAAAGGTGAAGGGGGAGGTGCATGATGTAGTTAAGTAATGTTTGGATGAAGGGAAGTAAAGAACTGCACTCTTCAATTATTGGAGACAGTGTATAAAGTGAGCATAGTACGTAGTGAGATCATCTTTGTATAACTGAAAGCAGTCTGTGTATGCTTGGAAGTGAGATAACAGAAGTAGTGCAAAAATAGAAAGGAGATTTAATGTTATACAATTTTACAAAAGGAATACTGCCCTAATCATTCATCTATTGTAATCAGTTAACTGGCCAGAGCTAATGACCCTTTGAATAAACTAGGCTCATGCTGTCAGAAGTGTTGGCTATGGGTATATCTCTGAATGACCCCCAATCCTTAATGTCATGATGTGAGGTATCCCCAGGTCATGACGTTTAATTGCACTTGATGTGAAGTCAATCAAACAAAAAGTTGCAGAGATATGAACAGAAGAATGTTTAATGATTTTCAACTTTTAAGAAGCCCTGTGTAGGAAATCTAGAAATGGTAAATGGTAAGTTCTTCCTCTCCATGATATTCATTGACGTGGAAAATCTGGAATGCCCAAACCCAATATTTCTCAACTCATCACATTAAAATGAAGGATATCCACTGCCGGTGGATTCAGTGGATCCAGCAGAACTGGTGGTGGTGGTCAACCCAAAAACATAATATCCCTGAATACTGCCTGATTCTACCACTTGATATCAAGATGATATTAGTTGATCTGATATAAAAGACTGTGTAATAGATTAATTGCACTCATGTCTTCCATTCCAAATGCTAGAAGCATTTGACAACTTGATGAAGACTGAAGCTACATCTGAAACCACCAGCAGGTAATATTATATATATATATATATATATATATATATATATATATATATATATATATATATATATATATATATATATATATATATATATATATATATAAATTCCTCAATTGTACTTGTCTGATCACAAGAAAATCTCTAAGACTGTATAATGCCATGGTTGTGTAATGATTAGCAATATCAACAGGCCTTCGGGCAGTCTGAAAGCTAAAAATCCAACAGTAACATTACATTCTTACTACCATCATTATGACTGGAGAGTCAAGCTTAAAAAAAAAAAGGATTGCTATAATAACAATCAGGAAGAATTCAAGCTCAGGAATGCTGCTGGATGTTGACAGTTTTTTTTTTTAATTGACATTCATGAAATGTTCTGCTGACTCCATCCTGTGTAAGTAACTACAGAAGGGAGGGTTTAGCTCAAATAATGTCATTTGAGAAGCACTGCAATTTATCTCATGCTTGTCACATGGAGCATTCTGCCCTGGCCAATCGAATCTTGATATACACCAGACAGTCAAAAAACTTTTTTCCACATAAAACCCTGTTTATTTAACTCCTTAGGAATGAGGGACACCAAGGCATGTACAGTTTGAGGAGAAAGAAACATATCCAAGATGTACGTGCGCTATGTATTGCGGTTTGAGGTTTGCGGTTTTATTGTATTATTTTATTTTAAGTACCCTGCACTTGGGCATATGCTATTTACTTTAAGTAACCATAGTTAGGATACAGCATTTAAGAGAGAATAAAATTAGAAATTCTAATGAAATAATCATGCACAAACTGCATTTGAGTGAACACTAAACACATTGTATGAGCAATCACTGAAAGCTAGGTAGTATTTTGAAACAGCAAGAGGGAAGTAGAAAGAGCTTTGTAATAAGTGCTAACGAAGGTGTCACCTGTAGATGGCAGTGTTGCCTCAGTAAATCACTGATACAACTTCTGTGGATACTATCTTGCGTAGAACAAGAATGTGACGTTAGTCTAAACAGCTAGCATAAAGGCACCCATGTTTTATTCATTGAAAGAGCGATAGAACTGCAACTGCAGCCAGTGAACAGGAGTTACTGCTACAGCAGTAAGTCACAGAAAATGTATGCACAGTGGTCAAACCTGTAGTTTGAGGCTCATCTTTTTCCCCCCTTTGCGATGGGTAGCATCTAGCCCTCACGAAAACCTGCCCGTTTACTACATATGTTACTATGACAAACAAACACAAACATAAACAGACACTGCCAGAGAAAAATGTTATGATAGCATTTGGCTAACGTTAAGATTATGCTAACAAGACGTTGACTTGAACCACAGACAGAACAAATTGAAAACAGTGAAATAGTATAATGTCCTCTGTACTATCCACACATAGCCCTATAACCCTAGTCCTAGGTATAAATGGACATACTAATCATTTGTCGTCCTAGTTATCAGTTCAGTAGCACTTAGCCCCAGTGCTCTCTCTCCTTACTTGTATACTTTTTTCACACGGAAAAATGTGTAGTCTTTATCAGGTTTTTTTTTTCATCAGCGAATTTTCCTCCAAGATTCTTTCAATGTCAGCAAATGTTAAAAGTGGTAAATTTCTTCAGGAACTTGAAAATACTCTCTATATTACTGGCGTTCTCCTGTCTTGAACTTTTACACGAAATTCGGAAACTCTACTCTGACGTATTTTCGCTAATTGTGAAAGAGGTCCATAGAGAATGACACGGGAGTGGATTTTCATTCCAGTCCCATCCCACTCCCAGAGAGAAAAAAGAGACTGTTCACAGGACTACCTGTCCACCCATGTGTCCTGTGCATGCAACACTTATGACCACACCAGTGTAGTTAACTGGAGTGTTAGTCCCAGGGTTGTCTGCACAGATGCCATATATTACTATTATTTTTACACTCCATATTTACTAATTTACTATATGCTAAAAACATGAAGCTTTACACTTCCATTTCTATCTAAATATCCACTAAGACTTTGTTAATAAAATTGTCTGTGATGTAAAATACTATAGAATATGAAGAGAGGCACATTTACTATGTTTGTAGGTGTTTTTTTCTGCTGTTTTCTTATAGTGAATGTTTTCGTTATTTCCTACCAAGGCTGTCAAAGACTTACCGCTCTTGCAGCTTCCTCATAATCAATCTTGAGATTGGCCATGGCTTTGATGATGGTCACAATGGACTGGATTGTGTTGCTGTACACAACTGCTCTGTACTGCTTGCACTCATCTTCTGAATAACCATCCTCATGGATAATCCTGAAATTGAAAAGCAGTAGGAGGAGGAGGAGGAGGAGAGAACAAAATACAGTAAATATTTGCGATACATGCACACAAAATGAACTAAGGGTTCATATAAACAGAGGTGTTTGATAATTTTATTAGATTAAGATAAAACACGTTTTCCTGCATGTGTGTGATCACTAATAACAATAGTGCTGGTTCAAGGTACTGACAAATCTATGGCATTTTTGCATCACTCAGCTCGATAACACTAGAACAAATATTTATTTTATTTTAGAGTTAAGGAGAGAGAGTGATGGAGAGAAAGAGGTCTGTGGCTGAAAAAGCAAGAGGCTGAGACAGGCACTGCTGGGCTGTAAACCAAACACAACCATCTCTCCTGGCTTGTAACAGCCCAGAGAGCAGAGTCACACAGCCAGGATGCTCATTGGCTGTGTGATGTGCTGAATAGGACCTCATTAAAATGCAAGTGAGCCCACTGTGAAACACTGCGAGGCACATCCAAAAAGACTGAAAGCCTGTACTGTTTTCCAAAACAGCCTCCTCATGCAAACAATGACTTTTAGAACTTTGTGAAATTATGTTTGATTGACTTGGTTGTACAGCTTTCACAAACTTTTTCTTAAAGGGATTACCACGCATATTTATTTTATTATGTAGACCCAACATATAAATAGTTAACTAGAATGCAGTCACAGAGTAAATACCAGCCTGAGGCAGTGTCTATTAAATGTTTTTAATGAAAGCAAATAGAGCTTGTAATGAATCCAGATTGCATCAAGTGACACTAAACATGTTTGGGTTTTTTTTTTAGAATGACTCAAAAGTTGGATTTTTGGAGCTTTTCAAAGGGATAAATTAACATTTCAAGTGAGTGATACCAGAGAAACAGCTGTAGATTTACCATTACATAGTTGCAAACTGGTATGAAAACTCAATGGTGATTGTCAGATGCAGCTTCCTTGTCACCTAAATATTTCATTATCGCATTCTCAAAATAGCAGGTCTAATGTGAACCAGGGTACATTTTCTGCAGAAACCTAAAATGGGTAAAATTGACAGGCTATCATTAAAGCTGTTCTTTAATTTTGTCGTATTATGTGACATGCCAGATTTTTTTTGCAAGCACAACTCTGTTTTTCAAAACCTACAAGTCAGCTGTCAACCAAAGGGAATTTTAAACAAGAACTCTAAAACTAGATTAAATGAAACCCCATCATTAATTCTGCAGCTTCCCATGAATTCGCCTTTTTTCCAAATCATAATTATCCTTTTAATGACTTTATTATGATTAGAACCGCACCCATTATCTCTGAAATATGTAAGATGCAGATAATAGCAAATGAAAAAGAAAAGAGAGGGGGAGGATGGGTTTGTAATTCTTTGCATCTGCTTTGAGGCTGAAGGGTTATATTAAAGGAGTCACTTGTATTGCATTTGAGGTAATCAAAATAATCGACTCCTACTCCCATTAAACAGATGTGTTTTTTTTTTTTTTTCTTTTAACAGGTTAAGTGGCATATATTGCTTTGGACCAGGAGCCACAAGAGGTAGGTGTCATATGTTTTAAAGAGAAATATTCAGGCAATTAAGAAGACACTACCTTTACAGTTTTATCAAACATTTAAGTACATTTGCCACTCAATGTGGGATATGCATTTGTAGTTATGCTAAGTGAGACAGAATTTTCAAAATGAAAGCATAAAGTATGTGGGTGTTAAATAACATGAACATGTGAGAGGATTTTAGAGGAATGTGTAATGGTTCAACCATGAAATGCATATTAACCTCAAAACTTTAACCTTGTTTTCAGGACAAGCAGGAAATGTTCATTACATATTTGTTATGAAATATATTTTTAATATAATGTAGACATAATCAAAGTTCTAATTCCTCCTAACGCCTTTGTGATATTACCTGGGACTATTATCAGACATATTATAAGACTCAAATTATTAAGCCTTTTGTTCAACTGACCTCAAAATGCCATTATTATATAATATTCTTAAGACCATATTAGTCAATTGCTTTAATGCTGCAAATAACTACAATTTTTCAAGTGTGAAACTTAATTACATAGAATGTCTGCGTTATTTGTAGTAGCAAGAACAATAAAAAAAAAAAGGATCATGGGAAGACTCCTATTCTCTTGAAAATCTACTATACTATACTTACTATCACATCTGAATTGTAAAAACAAAAATAGACATCCTTCAGATGCATAGCAGCCATTTTGCATCTGATTCTGGCTCATGGTTTTAGAGAAGAAGTTTCTTTATTGTTCATTGGACCTTTGGGCCATTGGACTAAAACCCAGACTCATCTCAATAAATGGTGCTGTATATTACATTAATTCTTATAGCATTCATCATGCTATACAACACATTTTCAATATTTCATGTGTAATTCACTGCCTAACAATCACGTATCAATTCACAGCCAAGACCCGTGGTTCACATAACGCTAACAAAACCTTAGTGTGTGGTATTTGACACATTGATTCAGGTTGGACCGGGAGCTAATAACGGTGCAAATATATGGGAAGCTTATAATGTGTGTAGATAACACACCAATTGAAGCGGCATGTATATATTTATGCAGAGTCATGACATCATGTTAGAAAAAACTGTTTGTTCAGTGTGTCCACGAAAAATTATCTCTACAAATGTGCAGCACAGGAAATAAAATAGCCCATATATCAATAGATAGTCTATAAGTCTATAAGTAAAGGTACAACAGTCAATATGATAAATCTTTTAGTAACTGGATATGTTCACCATCAATCTAGTGAGAGAGGTTGACAATACATTTTCTGCTCAAATTGGACTTCAAGTCTGTTTGCTCTTGGCCAGTAGTAAAGTACACCACACCAGTATAACTGGATTTATCAGATGCAGACCATACACTTCTTATAATAGTTCTCAAATAGACAGTTGATAGCTAAGGTTCCTTCTTTGACTTATATGCCTGAAATGTGTCACATGTAAAATAAAAATTTAATGAAGATTACATCCCTTTACATGTCTAACCTAAAAATGACCTTCAACTGCGTTTCTCTCTGACAAGCTAATGTCCACAATTTAGTTTCCTACTTTTAGTGTAAATCCTCAATGTGTATAAGTTTTATCATAATGATTGCTAAGAATCTGGTATTTTAATATGCAAACACAAAAAGAAAAGAGAACAGCTCAGAACATCTGTGCTCCATACATTACAACCATACATGGAACTCTTCAGCTCATATTCAAAATTCACCACTAATAAATAATACACCATCACATCAGTCTTGTACATGTGTTTCAGATCCTTCTTTTTCCCCTGTGCTTAGTGCATATATTAATTTTTTTTGACATGTTAGGGGGGGGGGGGGAGCAAAACAATAAGCAGTCACTCACTTCATCTGCTTCACAATGGTGCTCTTCCCCGACTCTCCAGCACCTGCAGGACAGAACAAAAACAGGCAGAAGTTAAAAATATGCTCCCGTTAGCTGAGAAATGTAAACAGGCAGCTAGCGTGGCCTCCTCACATCTGGACCATTGTTTTGCCCCCCCTCCCTCCCTTTGCCTCCTAGCTTTGGCTTCAGGTCCACAACAGATCTGAGTTCTGATTTCCATCCTGGACCAGCCTCCTTCTCCTCTGTCACTGTAAACCTACAGGCCAGGCTCAATCGCTAAAGGAATGAAAAACACCCACCATCCAATCCCCCCCCCCCCCTCTTTCTTTTCAGACAAGACACTTTATCATGTGTAACATTTTAATGGAAATGTCTTGCACTGACAGGATATGGGCTTTTCTTATCCACCGCTATGTTTATTCTAACAGCCTGCGGCGACCACAGAGTGCTCATCTGCCACAAGGAATCTAACACTACACGCACACACATGGACACACACCCAGGGGTGCCTGTCAGTGCACTCTCCACTCATTCTCGCCCGAGGTGAAGTCTTTCTGGGATGACCCTCAAAATACACTACGACGCAGCATGGAACAGGCACATGCACAGTGAAGCCCCTGGGTGAGAAGGGGCTGAGATAGTTTCCACAGACAGCTGTCAGCTCCTACTTCTCTACGGAATATGAACCCAAAGTGTGTGCGAGGAAAAATTAACAATTTACTGTCTGAATGTGCAACCAAAACTTACACAGAAACCAAAAAAAAAAAAAAGCATCTGTTGAAGGTTTGACTATGTTTAGCTTCCAAACCCTGCTGTCAGATTGTTGCAATAAGGTTATATCTGCCTAGATGGGGAATAATACACAAGGTGCATTTAACCCTCAGAGACCAAGGACTATTTTTGTGGTATCTGGTCTGCACTAATCCATTGAATGTTTCTATAGTATTGGTCAGAATTAGACGTTTAACATAATCTGATTCAGGAGGACCTTGATTTCATCCAGTTCATTTAAAGTCACAGTTTTCATGAAAAATAATAATAGTGTTAAAATGTTTATTTATAAAACTGAATGGCGATGTTTTATACTTAAATGATGAATTACTGTTGGCTCTAATTTGCACCCATTCCAGAGAAAATTACAGTCATTCATTGGCTCAAAGTAGGAAATTATGATGAATCATTGGTGCACAAAGTGAAGGTCAAAAAACACAGTCATTACAGGGCTCAACATGTTCAAAAACAGTTACGTAATATCACTGAGAAGCTGATGAATTCCCATGTCGATTTGTAGTTGAAAAAAAAATTACTGAAAAAACAGCCATTTAAGTCACATATTCTGATCTCAGTCTCAGAGGGATTATAGGAGAGGTTTTGGGATTGAGTATTATTTACTAAGTGTGAAGTGATTTGTATTTAATCTTTGTTAATTATGCATCTAAGCAGTCATAAATTAAAATCAGCCAAGCAATAAACACAGTCTTCTGTTGAGTGAACAGATGTCATCACACAAGCAGATAAGTATTTGCACCAAAATAAAACAGTCAATCAATCAAAGTTTATTTATTTATATTGCACTTTATAAAATAAAAGAAGACTAAAGTGCTTTACACCTAAAACATAAGTGAAACACAGGATAAAACAACTCAATCAAATATAATTAAAAAATATACAAGACAATAAAACAACACCACAGTTAAAGAGATAAAAAAGACCACCAGTTTAGCCCAAAAGTCAATCAAGTCTGTGCCAGAGTCACAGAGGGCAGGACTTATACATTAAACTTTACTTTTTTTTTTTTTTTGCATTGTATTTATGTATTGTTTTTATTGGCTGCTGTGTAGCAGCTCTCTGTAGCACTTTGAGATTTCTCCCGAAATGTAAAGTGCATTTTTACAAATAAAATTTATTATTATTATTATTATTATTAAAATGCACTTCTAAATTGCCATGAATGGTTACATTATCCTCCTTATAAAGCCACAAGCCTCTACAACCACCTTTGATGCTACTGTCTTATCATCTCACTACAACATTTCTAATAATTAGACACTTGGAAATAAACCACAGTTATTATGATTCTTATTATTATTTCTTGTCAAATTATTATCAGAAATGTCCTTGTAAAACTGCAATTGTTAAAATTTGTTGGTTGTTTCATGGCTTTTGCAATGCTTTTTATATTGATATTATGGCTTGCACATTGTACATATATTTAAATCAGTAAAAAAAAAAATGTTTGGCTGGTGGACTTTTTAATCTACTATTTTTCTAAGGGTATTGCTTTACTCACTGTTTGGGGACCGGTGTCACAAAATTGTTTTATCAGTGTTGGAAAAACTAAAAAGATACCAAACCCCTTCCACAAGTGCAAATATTATTTTCCACTGAGACACAGAGGCGCATTAACGCATTTTCTACTTTACATCTAGTCATGGTTTTAATGTCCCCACACTCCCAAAAAGCAATTTGCAAATCAAACCTAGATGAAGCACTCATCCATCTGCTGTACAGTCTACAACTAGTATTGTTAAACAGGAGGAAAAAATTAAACTGTAGATCTTTGTGTACATGGTGCAAGAACCATAACTGTAAACAAATTCACTTCTGAAGAATACTGGACATAATTTTACAACAAGCCAAGTCAGTGGAAAATATCATGGTCTGCAGAGGTGCTGAACCTGGTCCTGGGGGGCTACTATCCTGCATGTTTTAGACGCATCCCTCTTCCAACACACCTGATGGTCATTATCAGTCTTCTGCGGAACTAGATGAGAGGTTTATCATTTGAATCAGGTGTGTTGAAAGAGGGATATGTCTAAAACATGAAGGATAGTAGCTCTCCAGGACCCCTGGTCTACTGTATCTTAATCCAACAGTTTTGTCAGAAAATAAAGTGAAATTAAGGGTTCAGATAAAGGGGAGGATTAAGAGACAGCAGTGTACACACATGACTACTACATGTTTGCAGGAGACCAGTAAAGATGCCCTTTGGAGTTTGTCTAGTAAACCTTTCTGCTATTGCTACTTTGCAAATAGGTAGTAGTTTTTGTAACTGCACACTAATAAACCTATCATACAGAGTTTCTCAGCTTTTAACCTTTAAAAAAAGACCTAAAACTCACTCCATTTGTTAAAATGTTTGAATGAGTTTTACATTATAAACAGTTCCTAAGTGATTTATTACTGTTTATTATCATATTATTCTCTGCATTATGTATTTTTCAGTGAAAATCAGATATTTTCATATATTTAATTTTTTAATAATGTAAATGTTAATAAAAGGAGAGTAAATTCAAAGAGTATTGTACCAAATCAGGAAACTGAAGCAAAAAATAATTTTTCAGTTAAATATATCATCAACTGAACATAAAAAACAAGCATTCATAAACAGGGGTGAGAAGTAACTAAGTTAATATACTTAAGTAGAGTACTTTGTTACTTTAATTAAGTATATTTTTTTAGGAATCTGCACTTTCAATATTCATTTCTCTGCCAACTTTTTATTGTTACTCCCTACATTTGTGCATAAACATGTATACTTTACACCCCTTACATTCTCAGAAAATGCAAGTTACTTTTTCGAAATATATACAATACAGAAAATAAGTGACTTCAGAAGGAAAGCGTCCTGCATGGTTCCACTTTTTACAAACTTTGCAATCTTTTACTTTTTAACGTCATTGTCTGCTACCATGAAATTTTACCTTTGAAAATTTGTAGATTTTGACTTTTTTTTATATTCGTCCTCACAGGTTTCTGTGGGTACCAAACCTAATGCACAACTCTGGTCAGCACCATTCACTGTGGAATTAGAAAATGGAAACTTTTTACATTTTTTCTGGTTAAATAAGTACCGTTTCATTCATGACAAAAATAATGTAGTTTTACTTTTTACTTCTGTACTTTAGAACAATTCAGAAGTTGTACTTTTTAAAATGTACTTAAGTAAAGGGGTTGAATCAGTAGCTGTACCTCTACTTAAGTACAAAATATGAGCACTTTTGCCAACTCTGTTATTTGTCAAACTACTGTATTTTTCATTGTTACAAAAGATGATGGTACTTCCATGTACAGACAGACATTCTGAACTTCCGAGCAGATCATAATGATGCCAGTAAAAACTAAACTAAGAATTCTTTTATTTATTTATTTTGTATTAATAATCAATAACTGTGGGTTTGTAAAAGACTCACCGATCCCTCATCATTTTTGAGTTTGACTCAACCGTCCTGTACATGCACATATTCAGAGGCAAAAAATGTTCTTGTGCAACATGCAACACTATTTAGTTTTAATATTTCATGCCTGAGTGCTGACAGTGGAAGGTCAGTAACAACTATACAAGCACATGTACTTAGATGGTTCCTACAGGACTAGCTCTCTCTCTCTCTTCTTTTACAAATAAAACCTTCGTTCAATATAACAAAACAGGCAGCATGGTTGGGTTGGAGATCACAGAGAATGTTGTATACTTTTGTCAGTGATATGAAATACAAGGGCAATGACTATAGAAAGACAGGGGCAATAAGTTTATGTCGTCTGAGGAAAAGCTACCAAAGAAGCTCTGGGCCTGATGAAAGACACCACTGATTCTGTCACTATTACACAACATCCTTTGACTGATCTGTGGCTAATGCTGCGTTATCACCATATCTCCATTTGGCCCATGACGCAGTGCTGGAAGTGCATAAAACAAACAAATGTATAACTGTATTTAATTTTCTACCGTCTCGCACAATGTAAAATAAGTCTGATTTAATGGTAGTATTTGAATTGGTAATGAGTTTCTAATTTTGCATCAACATTGAGTAAATATAATAGGACACTGCAAAAAAAAAGAGCAGAACTAAGTCTTTACATTGAAAAAAAAACATCAGTGAAGAAACTTAATCAGTAAATAAACCTTTAGCTTAATGCCCTAGAGGTTGCGATCAAACCAGCATTCAAAGAAACACTAATGCAGTGCACTTAAGCATTTTACTGAAACAGAGGTCCCGGATTTGTAGTGCAGACCAATAGATTTCCATCGTTTGCAGGAAAATAAACAGTGTCTACTGCCTAGCAACAAGGCAGTATAATAGGCAGTTGTGGTTACTTTTGAGTCATGGTAGAGGCCTGGATTATAGTGCCTAAATGAAGAGAGGGAAAAGCTGTACCATATAAATTCACTGCTCATAGTACTACAAAAATAGACTGGATTTTGTTTGCTTTCATTTTGTTTGTCATTGTGTGTCATGAAAGAGGGGGGTGGTCTTACTATGAAGCTATGTAGTACTGAGAGGGAGCTGTGGGGAATTTGTAAATCTCCCAGCAGGACTCAGGAAACTGCCCAATGACTGATGGCTTGTAATGTGACTGGCAAAGAAGCAGAACCAACACAGAGATTGGGGCCAGAGAAACATCAGCCAGGAATTCTGCTGGACCAACAGGAGTCCAGCTGCAGCAGGACAGAGACACGATGGAAGGATGCAATTCAGGGAGGGTGGGTGGGTGCTCAGTGACACAATCCTATCATGCCATAGTTACATAAAAGTCTTGTTGACATGTGAACTCTGAACATTGTTCATGGGGCTGCAATGCAGTGCATGAAGAAAAAATGAATAAAATAAAGAGTGAAGCTAATATGGCTGTGTAAGTCTTGCTGCTCACTCCTCAGTTCAAAGTCCACGTAAGCTCATTTCATTTCAGTGTTTTTTGCAAATTGCTTTCATAATATTTTATCATGCGGGTAAGCAAAATTAGAGAAGCTGTGGCTATTCGAGCATAACATGAATACTGCCTAAAATGTCTACTGTCCTCCTGTTGATACATCTGATGACATCACCAACACAAAGCACATCTCCATCACAGACTCTGTAACATTGTCATCGTCATTAAACCACAGCAGACTTTTTGGCTTGTCCTACCTCCTTCACGAAACAATTCGAATCATTTCCATTTAAGTGATAACATGTGACCTTGTAGTCAATTGTGACCTTGACCTTTGACCTCAAAAATGACATTAATCAAGGGAAATTTCTTAGAAGCCAAAAAAAAAACCAACCCTTCGTTAAGTTTGACGTTATCCCCATCTGACCATAAACACGCATTAAAATGAACTGTTGACTCTTGCCAGTTACAGTATGTACGCCAATAACCCTTTTGCTCCAAAAATGTCAATCACTCCAAGTTCCCTCCTCCAAAGTCAAATGTTTGTTTGCTTTCTTTGATAGATTGATGTATAAAACCAGTGCTATACATTTGAGAAGGAAAATACACCGCTTCAATAACTCGGATGAGAGCTAAAAGTGGTTGGATGTATTCAACTGATGCCATCATTAACTGATCAAACCAACTCAAATGAGATGCATACTTATTAAAATAATACTTAGCAAGTGAGATTTGTTAACAGTGATGTGGTTCCACATGTTACTGTCATACCTCCTATGCTGTAGTTCTGCTCTCTGATCTGACTTCATTTTCTTTTAGCAATGGTAGCTAATGACTTTTGTAGGTTTCCACTACAGCAGCTAATGACATCTGGATTTAGCCAGGTTCTGTCAATGTTTTGAATTTCATTAAAATGTGCCTACACTCGGAGGGTGGAATAAATCTTTTGATTGACTCTGTATGATGGTGTTATTATCGTGTTTGCCATCATGTCAGTGCCTTTCAAGTGCCTGTGATTTTACACCACATTCACTCAATTGCCCTTATATTTAGACCGACTATGTCATTGACAGCAAATCATGGACCACCTCCATGATTAAGTGGCACAGAAAAGTAGATGGTCAATAGTGATCGAGTTGAAACATAGCAAATGTGTGAACATACACTAGCTCATTGCTAATGTGTCTGACATGGTTGTTTTCAAAGTGTGCCTTCCAGCAAAAGTCATGTTGATGGCAAACCTCGTGAGTTGCTCTAATCATGCAATTGGCTGGCCAGAATGTCAATCGTTGATTCAAGAATATCCAGGTTCTGGTCCGAAAACCACACATACTCTGTAAACAGAGTCAATTAGTTGGGTCTATTCTAAATCATTGTAACTTTTGGAACATACTCAGTTTCACATAGTAATTTTAGATGACAAAGGACCATTTTAAATTGGGAAAAAAAAAATAAAAATAATTATGACTTTAATGACTCCACCTGAATTTCCTGTTGTTTAGAGATGAGCTTAGGAAGAACATTCAATTACCACTATACCAATGGAGAGGTTTGGGTTTTCAGTTGAGCAATGAAAGGGCACAGCTAAATGTGTGTGAAAAACAAATCAAACCACAGCTAGTTTCGATACCAGGTCTTCACATGTTGCTGAACTTCATTGACAAATGATGTGCTTTCATGATTAGTATCATTTTCCTTCCCACCAAGTTCATGTCTCAGACTGAACACAATTTACTGGAACCAACCACAGAACCAGACTTTTACATAAAGGTATCAACATTACAGTGTTGTATAATAACTTATTACTAATAATTTACTATTGTACTCAAGTATGTTTTGGGAGAATTTATACTATACGGAGTATTTTTCAATCTTTTTACTTTCACCTTTTCTTCACTACATGGTTGAATTCAATTGTACATTTCTACTCTGATATATTTTTGCCAAGTATCATTAACCGCAACAACAAAAAAAATCAGCATATAGCTTGGTCGATTTGTTTTGTGCGTTGAATTAGAAAAAAAAGGAATTAATCTGCTATTCTACTTTTGTGCAAAAACTTTGGGTTCAGTTCACCTTTAAGTACAGTAAATATTAGAGTATCAGTAGTATTTCAGTTGGTGACTTGAACTTCTACCACAGTCATTTTCTGGTTGGATACCTGTACTTTAATCTCTAGTGTGACTTTTTAGTACTTTATACAACACTACACCATCACTGTAGCACAGAAGGAGAAATGCTTTTTATGAAGATTTAATGAGCTCTGGTTTCAGATACTGTAAAGTCTTCAGCAGTATGCCAAGTAAGACCCAATGCCTGCAACACAGATACCAACCATCAACTCCAATACTTGTTTCAGTTTTAACCTTCACTTGAATCGCAAATTTTAGATTTCTTTAACAGGAATGGGCTCTGAGAGAGGCCTCATCGACTCCCACATTTGACCAGTGATGAAACCTGATGATAGGATGAAGTGTGCCAGCCAGCTCCTCAGTGAGAAGTCCTGGCATGCTCAGCCAGTCTCTAGAGTTTCACTATCCAGTTAAGCGTGACGAAACTGACAAGTCAAGACATAAAAGCGGCACAGAATGAAGGGTACTTCCCACTTTTTCTGTGTCAAGTCTGAAGATCAACAGCTTATAACAATCAACTAATTTCTTCCTCATTCTGCAGTGTCTGTGCATTGCATCAGCGTCATAGGGCCACCCTCATCACGTTTAATTCAACTGTTTCAAAGCTCTTCCTCCTGAGGCGTTAAGGCTTTGAATCTGTGTGTGAATAAATGTGCAAGTGTCTGGAGCAAGTGTGACCCATCCCGGTGGGACTGGGGGCAGGACACAAAGGCAGTAGTGTGGGTCCCTGCTAGCAGAGAACACAGGGCTGCTGTTGATGTTTGGGTCTAAACCATTCCGATTAGCGCTACAGCTCACACATGGCACTCCCTTGGCCCCACCCCCTTTCACTCAGCTTCATAACTACCTTCACCAGACATTGGGAACCACCAGTTTCCAGATAGAACATAGTAAAGCCTGAGGTGACTCTCACTGCTGCCGACAGAAACACAGACTCTGTTAAATGATACAGACAATAAGGAATTCTAATAGATCTTCTCTAAGTATCTCCAACAGACAGCTTTGTGTATTATGGTTGAAAGGTGACGCCAGTGCAGGGTCACTTTAAATCTGTTACCGTCACAGCCACAATGTGCTGTTTCTATAAAGTATTTTAGTACTCTAGATTTAACTTATTCTTCAGGTTTTATGATAAATCCAAGGTTTCCTGTCTGCTCTTTGTTTGTTAAATGTTAATGTACTTGCTTTTTTTTAAGCTTCTGTTTACATTTTTCCATTTTGTTTTGGGGTTTGTTTTTTTTGACAGACAGCCTGACTTTGATTATGGTTAAAAAGTTACACTCACACCATGGTTTTGATCCATGAAATAATCCTTAGAGGATAATTTCACAGATTTTTATACAACGCCTGAGAGCAATAAGAAGTAACAATTCAATAAGTAGAACTTATTCACATTTGTGTGTTGATAGGATGACTGGGCTCTTCAATGGACCAATGCTTGCTCCTCCACGGTATGTAACACTAGCTCCCTTTATTTTATAAATGGAGTTGGGTCTCAGCGCAATACAGACTCCAACATAAACATTGTATAAGCACACAAGGATTATTACCAATATTACTTTTGGACCTTTGGTAGTTTTGTAGTAAATGTGAAGGCCGTCTGTGATTGTAATCCCATGAAAATCTGCCATGTCTATAATTTCCAATGATAATATTAGTCTTGTGCCAGTTGACATCCATGCAATTTTCTGGGATTTGAATATTTTTTTGTTTTACTATGCATTTGTTTTTCTTATTTCCTGGTTGGAAAAACATGGTGATTGTGCAGGTAAATGTTACTGAAAAAATTCAGCAATAAAGCATGGAGACCTATTTACTGAATAAAGCATAAGAATAAAGTAAACTCCATCAGAGGAGTGACATCTGAAAAAATGACCAGATGAAAAATAATCTATGCTACCTGCTTAAGTAAGGAGCATTTTCTATCTTTCTGAAATTATGGGTCAACAGTGAGGTTTGACATGAGAACCAGAGAATAATATCAGTAATTCCTAATATAATATACTTCACTTACACCCTATGAATGCACCATGAACAACAGACATGCTCAGTCCATGCTAGTCTTGTGTAAATATAAGGCTTTAGGAAAGAAAGTTGAGAAAACTGAGAAAGATTTAAGCAAAAGATTACATATTCTCTCGAGACAGTTTTGTCCATTCGCTCAAGTCTGTTATTACATGGCCCTGCGGTCCTTCCTGTTCCAGACTCAATGGGACAGATTCTAAAATAAATCAATATGTGACCCAGTGACAGGCTGACCTGTCCGAGTGTGTGCTAGCTTTGAAGCACTCCTCTATAGACAATAGAAGGAAACACTGAATGTCACCTGCCTTCTAAACAATGCTCATTTAGAGAATGCGTTTAGTGACTGGGCGGTGAAAATTCAGGAAATGGAAACAGAGCAAAGGGGAGAAGGGGTTAAAGGGGGAAACCAATAAAAACTGTATCAGTAGTCAAGCAGCTCTGAGACTGCTTGACCTCACAATACACACAATAATGCATACACAGCTCATTCTTATGCAACAAAATTAATCGCCTCTTCTCATGTGCCATTTACTGCCTTAATTGTACAAGTAATTAATTTAAATTCCCAGACTCTTCCTCCTCCTGTGCTTGGCCGCCTACACACCAACCGGGAGCAGCCTGTTCAATCAGAAATGTGCTTGAAAATGTGCCATTTCTGACTCCAGATTAGAAGCCCTCTGTGAGACACATGTGGCCCTTCCTATTCTCCGATGCAGAAAAGGAGGAAATGGAAGCAGCTTGCATGAGCGTGTGTTAAGTCTGAACGCAAAAAACACACTCATACACACACAGACTGACGTTTCTGTCTCTTTGAAAGACAGGGACGAAGAGATTCAGGCTCCTTCAACAGATGGCGACCATGCCTCGGGCAAAGAGCATGTCTGGACAGTACACTGACAACTGCTGCCAAACCAGAGGGATAGGAGGCGAGAAGAACAAGACGACTTCATCCATGTCTATCAAGTGCCATATACTAGTGATAAAGGTGGAAAGAAGCAAGAATAGATATTTTTATACAAATTACTTCAGACATTTCATGACCGCTATGAGAGGGGATCAACATTTCCTAAACCAGCCTTATCACAGAACAAACTCTGAAGATACAGCATGGTCCTACACATTCTGTCCTCAATTTTATGGTTTTTATTATTTATGTTGTGTAGAAAGAACCCTCATTCTGCCTGGATCAAAGCTCTAATTATGGTTATAGTCTAAGCAGCATTAATAATAATGCATTTTATTGTGGGAACATAAACATGAAAAACTGCATTAATGGAAGCTGAGGAGCTTTGTGGTAAATGTATGACTCCTGCAGTGTTATTAATCACCAGAAAACCTCATGGACAATTTAGCTCTTTAACAATTATTCCGTCAAAAAAATTGGAAAGTAGTGCAAGAGAGCATGCTTTTGTGCAGAGTGAGAGTAGTACTGAACAAAATGACAGAAACAAACCCAATATAAAGACCTTCTCCTAAACACAAAAAAAAGTAAAATTAAATACTGTTCAGCATCAATTAAAATGAAAGACGATAGTCTCTCAGATGTTGGCTTTAACAAGTTACCCCAACTCAAAACAACATAGGTCTATTTCCCAGCCTTAGAGGACGACGTCTGAAGTGTGGTTGCATTTTGTTGCGGGTTTTTTTTTTTCTTAGTGCTGACTAAAAATTAAACACAGATGTATACTGAGAACATGCACAAAAGAACATGGTGATCATGAATGTGAAGATCAAGTGATTTACAATGACTGCGCAGAAAAGAATGAATGTCAGAATGATGAAAAGTCTTTCTGGTCTGTCCATCCTTCTTATAGCTTTCTCTAATAACGCCATCTGAAGTGATAATTCCAGCATTAATTACCACCTTACAAACAGTACACACTGTTCTGCTGTTGTGTGCTCCATATATCTGTAGTACTAACCTACATTGTTGAATTGTTGTAAATGTGTTCTAGAAGGAGAATCACCGTCGTCCTCTTTGGATCATTTACAGTCACTTTGTAATGCTAATAATGGCCGCAATTTAGGGTACGTTTATACGGTGACGATGGAAACAGAAGACACAAAAGTGGCATCTTGTCTTCAATTTTTCATCCATGTTTAGATGACCGTTTTCAGGAGGAGAACTTTGTTTATATTAAGATGCAACAGTAGGTGAAATTTGATTGAATATGCATGTCAGGTTGACATAGGTAATTGTACACCCATCTCTGTTCAGCGATGGCATGTGTTAGGATTTTCTTGTTCATTGATTGGAAGCTCCAAAGATTTGTTCAAAATACAGTTGGGCTCTTCAATAATTTATTAAATTCACATGGAAAATACAAAAGTCAAAGCTGGTCTGTGTGGACCAGACCCCCACAGGGATCAGGCCCAAATAGCCTTGAATTCTGGGTCTGAATCGCTAATATTTCTTGGGTGACTCCACTCAGAACAAATGGGTTGGACTTCGCAACATCATCTGACTCTATCTCCTAATTGGGCCTCACCTACCGACTTGGCTGTCAACCTCAATCCGCACCCCCTAAGTGATGTAAAATCCAAATGTTTGCGTCTGTTGGTTCCCATGTGAAAAAGGTACAATAGTCAAAATATTATTGGTCCTTATCTTCACACATGCTGGGTTGTCTGGCCACAGGACAACTCTCAGTGAAATAATGAAATAATGTGTGAAACTACCAGTAATATATGACCCAATATTAATATAAGAGTATAAATTCTGTACAATTGCTGAACGACTCCTATACAGTTACTGGCGCTGCTAGAGCAGCTTGAAGATCCGTAGAATCGAGGTAGTCTGACATGTTTGTTGTTTTACAGGCTTGGCTAATTGAGTGTGATGTAAAGGTCACACTCAATTACATTTACATGTCAGCAAGAGAAATTTGAATTACTTACTTGAATTACCAAGACACTAGGTGGCACTGCATACCCTTTCATATTAGCATGCTTCCAGTTGGCACCATAGAAGAAGAACAATTACTAAACAAAAGCATCAGATTTGAAGCAGACCTACCAGAAGGACAACAACACCCAGAGAAGATATGACCCACAACCATGCAGCAGCTCAGTATATTTCATGTGTACTGTTCAATTTGATTTATTACACATAACATATGTGTTGTCATGCCATGTCTCTGGTCTCTTCAGGAAGAGTGTGTGTCCAGGCCACAAAAGGTTTTTTGTTTTTTTTTTTTTTGCAAAAGCCAACTTGGCTTCTGATTGGTCAAATTTCAACGCTAGACTGTAACGTGGAAGTTGGAGTGGAAAGATAATGCAACAACCAAACCGTTACCCTTCACTACACGTCTCGATCTTCTGCGTATCTTGACCAATCAGAAGCTGAGTTTGGCTAACAGTAGCAGCGCCATAGTAGGAAAAAAATTTGTGTCCTGGCCAGTCTTAATCGAGCTAAGATTGGGTGGCGTTTACATGCACAGAGAAATTCGATTACAATTGAATTATGTGACTTTCTTATTCTGACTTCTCAAACCCCAGTTCAATTCAATTCCGCTCCAATTAAGGTGTTTACAATAATTAAAATTTCTCAAAGTACATACATGTACATACTGCGATTGTGATGTTGAATTTTTATAGTGTTTCATTTGTAGGGTATTTCTGCATCTACCCATGAATCTTTGGATCACTATGTCATTTTGTAACTGGATTATAGGCCAATAATGTATCAAATGGTGTCAGGGATATACAGAACCACACCATTAGATACATACTGTAAAGTCTTGTAGAGGGTGAGGATACTGCACATCCTTCTTCCATCAATACAAGACTGAAATATAGAGCCACTCAGAGAGGGAATAGAAATAAACACAGAGGTAAATATCAGTAAGGTATCAGAGTGACCTGTGCCTGAGAAATGTTTAGCTGATAATGGAGCTCACAGGAACGATGACTTCTTTCAACTCTGATGGTGTATAAGAGGTTCAGTATTCAGACAAGATGTTGGCACTTCTGGAACAAAGTGTCTGTTTTCTTATTAGCTCAGAGGGATGGGCGAGCCAAATGGGTAGAAGGAAGCAGAAGTTAGTGCTAGCATTCTGTAAACCTCCAGCTCTGTGCAGATGTCATCTTGCTTCTCTAGACTTTGACAGCTGATCAAAGAGCAGAACAGAAACCTTTTAACATGACAAATATCTAACAGTCCAAATTATTTTGGCTCAAAAGTCAAAGATAAGGAGAAACTCAATTTGGGTGATGATATTCAGGCAAAAATTCAATGTTGCATTTTAATTAAGATAAGATTGACAGAAAAATGATAATTTTTTTTTTCTAGGAACATGACCTCAGACGTCAGCAGTTTTGATTGTATCTTACAAACAAAGCCACAGAAGAAATGTTAGTTTGTACCATCTTCAGCCATCTGTAGATTTTCTACTTTCAAACATTACCTAAAGTCATTAGTGTGAAGAATAAAGAGCTATGTAAATGAAGCCAATGCACTGGATTATACTGTAAATGTAACACTTAATCCATTTATATCCATGGTCTGGCAGATATATGTGACCACTAGAGGAAGTAGTGAGTCACCCTGTTGTTGTGGTTCCGTTTTCCACAGTGACAAAAATATATATATATATATCACTGGGGCAGATATCTGTGTTTCTACTACAAGGGTAGGCTTGATTACGAGGATTTCTGAAGGCGTAGATTTATTATAAGATATGATTATCTTTCATGAATTAGTTATTTGTGGCTGTGGCCAAGCAGTAACTGTCGATAATCATTCCATACCTATTTTTTTTTTTAATGTATTCAGCAGCAACCATGATAGCTCAAATTGTAGGTCAAAGCAAGTCCCTTAACATGCCATTAAGGAATAATAACCAAATATTTAATAAAACCATGAATTTATCATCATTGACAATGTAACAGAGTAAGAACAAATATAGGTTTGGAACAATGCCAAAAACATTTAATACACAGCTTTCTGCTGTTTTTATTTTTTAATGATAAAAAAATAGTATATAACGGAACAATAGTCGACAAGTCACAGACTATTGAAACACTTAGTCGACTAGTCGGATAGGTTTTAATTTGTTGTTAAATTTAGCATGAAGTTGATTTAATTATGTGGCAAATGATAAACACTAGAAAGATGACGACAATGACAGCTATGTTTCATTGAACATCTAAAACCAGTTAGTCACAGTGCTGGGTGTGTACGCCTGCCTCGTCTGCAGGAAGTGCTCCATGACAGAACATGAAATGCACCTTAAACGTCAGATCTGGGTCCAATTCAAATGATAAAAATGATGCCCGAACCCGCCGGGTCGGGTCCCATCAGGTCCCATCAGTTTGTGTCAAATATTCCCAGCTCTAGTCCACTCTCGTCTTCAGACTACATGCATTTAATTTAAAATAAGCGCAGTCCGACATAACACTCAAGCTCTTTTTTTTTATGACGAATGTACACATAAAACGTACAATGCATGTCATAAAAACCGTATTGACTTGAATCATACCGAGGCGAGTCAGACTCTGGTTTATTCAACTGCCATACTTTCTCTTTTGTGCTGTACCTTCCTGCTTTACAAACCTCTCCAGTAGACTTTTTATCAATCGTATTCAGGATAAAATGCTCCCTAACTGTAGAAGTTTTGGTACTAGTAATTGTATGTTACTGCTCACAGATACAGACGCTATTGCGCATGTAGTAGCATTTAGTAATGATAGACGAATATATTGTCCAGCCAATATATTGGGCTGATATTTACATTATTTCTTGTGTCGGTATCAGCCTTTTACATTGTTCGATATGCTCTTTTTTTCCTACCATGATTTACTGACAGGTGAAGTTAACAGCACCTCTGTGTTCTTTGAAATACTGAAGAACAAGATTTTTTTTTCAGACTGAAAACGAATATATTTTTGGGTGTAGTAAAATTCATTAGGTTAACAGTCACAATTTTTATTTTCTAAGTATAATTAAAAAAAAAAAATTTCCTGACATTTGTTATCATTTGACAGAGAAAAAAATCCTTATCAGCTCCCAAAACTGGCTTTGAAATATTGGTTGACTTTATCAGTCCTGGGCTAAGACTGATGTAAAAAAACATTTAAAAATATAAAATTAAAATAAAAATCTATATTGGTTGATCACTAATCTTTAGTCATATTAATAACACACACCATACAGAAAACAGAAGTGATGTGCATTTTTCCTTTTTTTCCCCATTTGTTACAAAAAACAGAGCTATAATGTAAACTATCAGCTGACACAATACAAGAGGATTACAACATAATGTTTTTTGACCAACTCAAAAGAAGCTCCTAGGAGTTTTTATTTAAAGAAGAAAATGTAATAAACTCATAATACAGATATGTATTATGAGCTTTATATGTTATTGAGTTCAAGTCTGTGGATATATGACATTAATTTGCTGGTGGTCTCCAAGTGAGTGTGTGTTCTGGTATGTGACATTCCCCCTGCTGTTAAGACTTTAGAATATCAATACTACATTTAACCCCTTTATCCTTTTGAATTATCTGTGTCAACTTTCTCAACTCCCATTACAACCCTTGACCTCTTATAGATCTTGTGTAAACAGTACATGCCAGGCATAAGCATTTCAAAGAAAATATTATTTGACATATGCTAGGATAGAAGTGTGAAGGTGTTTGTGGAAGTGGGGAACTCTTTAGAGGTAAGAAAAGAGACAAGGTCAGTGGGTGCACAAAAGGAACTAAGGTGAAAGAAACATGGTGAAGGCGGAAGAGAGGAGTTGTACAACAAATAATTAATCATAGCGGACAGGAGAGAGAAGCAATTGACAAGAATGAAAGAGGTAAGAAAGAAAGACCTTCTCCTAGAGATCCTGATGGGATACTAAAGTGAGGTCATACTGTGAAGTGTACAATCCATGGCCCTAGAAGCCAATGACTGAAACAACCTTGAAATAAAAAAAAATAAATAAAAAAAATGACACAGGGATGCTCCAATAAATCCGACAGCAATGTGAGTAAGATGATGAATAGCACACATTAAAGGTCAACCAATGGTGGAGCTTCAGAAGCAGATGAAATAGAATAAAGCGGCGAAAAAAACAAAACAAAATAAAATGCTTGAGTTTCCTTTCATTTTAATAGAAATTGTATCATTGTTAAAATGAAGACCTGAGTCAAAGTAGCAAATAGGTAAATAAATTAACGTGGCCAATTAAAAGAATAAATCAAAAGTAATTAATGCATAAGTCTACAACAGAATATCCAAATAACTGAAAAAAACATGCAATTCCTGGTGCTGTTAATATTTGGACAATTATTTTTTTCTTCAAAGTCAGCAATTCTAGGTGGGAAGCCTAATATCAGCCATTAGCCGCTGTTGGGGCAACATTCTGCCAACACCAAAGGTTTGTGAAAACATCCTACTGACATGTAATAATTGTCTGAGGGTCTGTATTCATGAGACTATATCACATACGGTTTGATTATGATCGTTGGATTTGCTGATAAGACAAAGTAATGAATGAAGACGTTAGCTCTGAAGTGTCAGTGAAACTATTTGACAGAGCTGTGTGCAGGAGTGGCTACAAGGCCAGAGGCACTAATCACAACCAACCAGATGGAGAAAATTCATAATTGATGTTGATTTTCCAACGTTTGCTCGAGCGTTGCTGTGTCATACAGCAGAGAGCTGAAAGTCTGCAGCGTTTTCCAATGTGTCATCACATCTGGAGCAAGCTGCAATTACAACAACACACACTATTAAATTAATGGAAGTTTATATGACAGTTAATTGTCATACAGATTACTATAATTACCATTTCATTGTCTTTGTCTTATACTGGTGGCATATAATTAACAAACAATAAGTTTAATTATTTACAAATAACATCTATACAACAATGTAATCCTATTTCATACTGGACCACAACCAAACACAATTTTTATTTGCCTGGTCCAACAAAAATTCCAAATAGATTAGATTTGGTGTATTCAGGGTGGTATTATCATAATAGCAGATTTGATAAGTAATAATTACTGCTAATGATGAGTATGAGCAGCAGTTGAGCACCGCGAGATAAACATGTGGCATCACTAATGCAACTGAAAAGATCAGCTAAACTTGACTTTACCCAAATTTTTTCAGTTTTGATGCCAGGATGATGCATTTCCACTGCAGGTTTATGGCTTTCTCACTGTGGTTGTTGTAGTGACATTCCATACACATATTTTGACAGCAATTTGAGTGCAAGTAAACCTACCAGTGACAAATGACAAATAATGAGGCTTAAAACATAGAATTTCCAAAACACAGTTGTTTAACTTTAAATCTACCTTTGACCTATCAAGATAGAGCCAAGTTAAAATTTTGCTCCATCATTGCAGGATATTTCCCCGTCACTTATCTTGGCATCTTGTATTGTCTCATGGTGACAAGCAATGCTTCTGTGATCTGCCTGGTTTCACATCATGTTTAGAATAATTTAAGGTTAGCAAAGGAAATGGTAGCACTAGCACCCGGTGGTCCTTAGTCTCACAAAGTGCAAATGTACCCCCGACCCCCAAAAAAGCCTCAATGAATTGGAGGGTGAGCTGGTGATTTAGTTTTCAGCCCAGGTGCAAAACTGCACTGCAGCCCCTCGTACTATTATAAAAAAGATGGGGGTTTTTTTCAGCCACTGGCTCCAGCTTTCATACTAATTCTCCATATCTATTAACAAAGCTCAGGATTTAGAATATTTTTGATATTAACAGACTTCATCTCATCCTCTTTACATTGAAATTCCTTAACTAGGCAGTCAGAGACAGCAGACCTCCACCAAGGCTTGATATGGCGTCTAAATGTGACGTGATCAAGCCATAGGTGTCTGATGTCTGAAGGTGAGACGACGCGAATGTAAAAAACCACAAGATTCTATCTTGTCTGAATCCTGAGATTTCATTGCTCAAAATCTAACGGGTGCTTCCTTGACCCATTATGAATTCTTCCTGAAAGTTTCATCAAAATCCGTTCAGAACTTTTGGCGTAATCCTGCTGACAGACAGACAAACGGACCTGAATTTAAAACCTCCTTGGCAGAGGTAATAATGCTCTTTTAGACAGGTCTGATGGTCTTCATAGGGTGGCTGTGGCTCAGTTGGTAGAGCAGGTCATCTATTGACTGAAAAGTTGGCAGTTCACATCCAGCCTCTGGCTGTCCACATGTCGAAGTGTCCTTGGGCAAGACACTGAACCCCAAGTTAGGCTCCCAGTAGGTCTGGCAGAACCTTAGAAACCTACTGATGTGTGAATGGGTGAATGTGAGGCTAATGTAAAGAGCTTTGAGCGGCATAAATGGACTGCACTTATAAGATGAAGTTGAGGGGCGGGGATGGAACGTGAAGGTGTGGCCTGTGGTGGTGGGCTGCAGAGGCTTTGTTGCCACCTCAAGGCTGCTGAAAGGAGCCGACATTAGAAGGCAGGCCCATCGGTGGGCAATAAAAGATCTGGCCACAGCAGCAGAGCAAAACAGTCACTGGCTGTGGCTGAAACGCAGGGACACAATGTGGGCTGCCAAGTGACCATGTGGTGCAACTGCACAACACACACGCAGGTTTGATCAGCCTGTGGTGGGCCAACCTTGGCAGAGGGTGTCTTGTGAAAATGGCCGAAACACCCAATGACGCCAGGGCACACAACTGATGATGTGTCGTGCTGGTTGCACCACATGATCATCAGTGTGAAATCCTACTCCACTCAAGACTCATTTATTTGCCATAAACATGTAAGGACCATAACACTTAGTCCTATAAAGAAGTATGCAAGTAAATAAACAAGTATTTCATCATTGCAGATGAAGAGCTGCAACAAGGTGAGGTCACCTAAAAACAACAGCTGAGCTTGAAACAGTGGAAAATGACATATAAACAGTGAGGGAAATATTACATTTCTGTTACTTAAATGCGACAGGTGAATGTAGATAAATATGACAATCACTTATCAGTTATGTAATAGATTTGACTGGTGAAGCTGGAATGCAACCAAATAAGCTCGACCCTTTACCAACACTGGATGACCCATTCACACATTTTCTTGTTATGATATGAAAAAGAAACTGACCACAATGTTCATTTTGGTTTGCCAGGCTTTTGTGGTTCAGAATAAACTGTCAGTTCTGATCTTGTTTGTATGATCTCCTAACAGATCTTTAGTAATGATAGACCTATATGTCTGCCAGCCAATATATTGGGCCAAGATCTATGTTTTTTTTCTTGTATTGATATAGGAATGTTGTCTGAAATGCTCTTTCACAAGTTGTATTTTCTAAATGTAAGTCAAGAAGATTTGACAGAGGAAACAAAATCCCTATTGGCTCCAAATATCAGCTTAGAAATATGCATTTGTCTGCATTGGTCATTGGCTACAGTAAGCCTGATGTAAAAAATAAAATAAATAAAAATTTAAAAAAAATTTATTAGTCAATCAGTCAATCACCAATTATGATTAATATGTGGTAGTTTGTGACACATTCATTTAATGTTCTTTGTGTTCTCTAAAGCTTTACACAAACAATATCCATTTGTCTTTATATGCATGAGCAATCACTTCTGTTTAGTAACATCTGTCTTTTAAAAATAATACATTTGTGGGTTACTGCACCACTATTCCTGCTCCTCTCAAACACCTATTTTCATATGATTCAATCAGTATTCACATATTGCAGCATCTGCTAAGGTCAGACTTGGGATTGTGTTGCATAACCTCTGACACCATGTTACAGCTCAAGCTGGAGATGAACAGTCAGACTGGAAAAGACAATCCATTTGAATACATAACACTGACAAACACAAACCACACCTGCAGACATTAGATTAGAAAGAGAGTTAAACACAGATCTACTGTGTACCAACGCTCAGTCTGGTGCAGGTTATAATCAAACTGATCTTTATCAGCATCAAAATGCAACATAGATCACATTGTTGATTCGCTGCTTACTAATACTTTTTTGCCTGCTACTAAAGAACTGACATCATTTCTGCTGCTGTTAAGGTCATGTGGGCTGTGGGTTGTTATTTATGTCACACATTTACATGACTGTTAAAACATGTTCAGTGCTAAGTCTGTCTCTAGTTAACAAGTCAAACACACCAATTTCTCATTTACATGTTATATTTGTCATTAAATCTTTATTGATGTTCATGTGTTTGTGTCAACTTTAAATTTGTCCAAGTTTAGGGTGCTGTTAAAAAAAAAAAACTTTAACAGGTTCTATAAAGATCAGCACGTAAAAATGTTTGTTATAGTGTGCTGACAAAATTAAGGCAAGTCACGTAATTATTGTTGCTGCCTCCCTCCCATCACAAGTCTATTAACAGATGTCACCACCATAAATATCATAATCATTTTTATTTGTGTTCGTCATCATTCAACCCACTCTTTTTTGTCCTATCACTGTTACCACAAAGGTGAGAACTACAGAATCTCAGAGTCAAGACTTTGATTTCTAAAGTAAAAATAGTCACACAAATACACATCTGACTGCAATTAAACATGTAATGTGCATATTGTTTAACCCTAAAAGATGTTAATAGCCACTGAGGACCACTGATCGATGACATTTAAGAACTTTTGAACCACTAATCCTATCAATACATTTAAACAATTCAGGTTAAATTCAGTTTCTCATATTTTCAGTAGTTTCAAACATATTTTAATTAGACATCCAGAAGCTCCATAGTCGGGGTGTTAGGACATATCTATAGTACAATATATCATATTTCATTTCACAATACTGTATCAATGTTTTGAAGTATGTATTCAAATACAGATATGGTTTTTCTTTTTTGTTTATACTCCAATTAATAATAGTTTGATCAAATAAATGGTTATTTGAGGCATCCTAAAAGCATGTTTACTGTCTGAAAGTAGCAAATATAATTTCCTTTGTTGGGATTGCACAAAAATAATGTAAATTTATTATAGTAAATTTATTATATGAAAATACCAGTTTTTATACAAAAATGCCAAATCAATTAGGCAATATTGTTTTAAATGGTGATAAATCACTTTGAAAATGTTACTACAGTATAGACAAAACATTTTTGGAGACCATTAAAAACAGTTCTTGGTCTTTAATGGTTAAAACACATACTAAGACTCTTATTTTGACTTGACTGCCAAAATAAGAGTCTGCATAAACTATGGTTCGGGCCAACACAATCTTTGGTGCCAGTTGCAGAAGGAGCTACAGTTTACAATCGCTGTTTGAGATTCAGTGCCCCATCAAGTAGTGAAACAAAGTTGGCCTCTCTCACTATGACAACAGCTGTAGCCTCAGGATGATGACGCCCGTGCTCATATACTGTACGGTGCAGCCGCTGAACATAATATGTCATAACAAAAATTTGTTCAATTGACTTTGAGCCTTAATAGTCGAGAAGAAATATCTTTGTCCACAGATGAAGATGAAAGTAAATAGACTGGAGGACTGCTGCATCATTGGCAAACAAAGGCAACAGGAAATGTACTGCTCATGCATTATACATGAATCCATTCCAAGCCCCTTGTCTGTACTCAGGCACATGCAGGCACACAGACAGAGGTATATGCAGGAAAAATGCTCAATGAATTATGCATTTGTTCTTCAAATATAAGCAATGAGCTTTGGAAGAAGCAAGGTAAACCACTGGGACTAAAATATCCTTTGTAACAAAGCCATGCATGGTGGTCCAACAACTGGAAGCCTGTTGTTTTCATCCATTACTTTAAGTGACTCCCTGGAGGTAGATCAGCATTTTAAATAAAACTTCATTTTAAAGAGTAGAACAGTAATTTACACAAAGTATACACCACCTGCAACTTTGTCGTCATAGAGCATACGAGTTGTGGACTGAATGACTGGTGTGCTTCTTATTTGCAGATACTGTAATAAAAAAATATTAACATAACACAAACAGGAAAAGATCATAGTTTATTAATATTTTCTAGGGATAAAATGTCTCCGAACAGTATGAGATAACATACTATATGTGTTTGTTTACTCTGTATACTGTATACACATGAATCCAGGAAATATACTGAGATGCTGTAACAACACCATAAATGTTAGTGTAGAAGAAGCAGTTATAATCATGTCAAGTCACCGGAAAAAGGACAGTTTCTGACATTGGAGCATTTGGAGGCTGTGCCAACACACCTCACAATGTTTAACTAACTTCAGTTGTTATTTGCAGTCTTTGCATAAAACATTACTTAACACAATAAACGATCCTCGCCCTAGACTCATTAAAATTTACTTTGAGGTGTCTGCACTTTATGTACATCAGTCCAAAAAGTCAGCAGCTTCCCAGTCTGGTCTGGGATAATTACTCCAAAGTGAAAGGCCATCGATCAAAGAGCAGAGGAAGCGACCAAGGCTGCCTGTGACGACTGGCCTTCTCACAGTGCTAGAAATCAGAGGCTATCCTGGCCTTGAAGCCTGCAGACATGAAAGGTCCGACCAAACCAATGCACCAGACACGGACAGAGCATTATTCAACTTTAAATGAGACAGAGCAACTTCAAATCTAGTTTTCACTTTTCGCATTAAGACTGCTCTTTAAAGATCAACTTTAAAAGGAAAGGCATGAATGATTTGGCAGCTGCAGAATAATCTGCTCACAATTTAAATTAATATTTTTGCTTCTGAGAATTGTCAGAAAATAGCTTATGGTATGATCACAAACATGTCCTCTGTCTTCAAAGTAGCTCCTAAAGTACTTGTTAAAGATGCCAATTCAAGAAAAGAAACAGAAGTCCAGAACAAGGCCAATGTGTAACATGGTTCAGAAGGCTCCTCATACTGGTTACATTCAGTGAAATGTAAATTGATCAGTGTAAATCATCAAAACTGAGATATGCATAAAATAGTATATATATGGGGGGTGGGGCTGGGCTAAATGAGGTAGCAATTAACCACAGACTGCAGACAAAGTTGATTCTGACTCAGTGTCACTATGGCAACCTAACTTGCAGGGTGAAAAAAAGCACAGGAAATGAAAAGAGGAGGGGTGAAGTGAGAGGTTTCTCAACAGTTCACACATTTTCCTAAGAGCATACAAGCTAAAACTTGCTTTGCTGAATGAAAGAATTCATGTAGGCCTTTCACATCAAGGAAACATAGGATACTGATCTCAAATTTCAGACAATTTCACCATATTGGTATGAATTTACAGAACTAAAACTCTTTGTATTTTGGTCATTTCCAACTGTTAGATTTACCATTATTTTGATTATTATCTGTTTTATAGTATTTGTGCCATTCAGGGTACTGGAGTTTAGTTTTGACAACTTTACTGTGTGTATACAGTTGGACAATACAGCACAAAAAAGCTTAATTTAACATTTTTTTGTTTGTTTTTTAAGTCATGGACAATTTACAATTTTTGGGCTATGAGACCTGAAAACAAACACAATGGAAAATGCCCTGTGTTTATGACTGGAGACATACATTCATAATCAAGGTTACAAGAAACGTTGCATGTCAATGTGGTGAGCAAGGAAAGTGTCCAGAGGAGTACTCCCAGTTTTTCCTTTTTAAGACTAAAAATTCAGATAAAAATTATTACGGTTATTATATCCCAATCAGAAAGAACTGAAGAAAAAGTGATGTTTCCACAAAAATATATCATTAACTGAATATAAACAAAGTGTTTCCAACTTATCAAACTACGTGGGTTTTACTGGTGAATCAATGTTTTAGCAGATGGCTGTTCATTACAAAGCCTCTGAATGTCCAAAAGGGTCATATCTGATGGCCATGAACAGATAACAAAATTTTACACCAATTATTTACATGTATCAATATAAGTATTGGATCAATAATTATTAAAGGAATGATATTTAGCTTTTTTAAAATGAAATTCTGCATTTTAAAAGATTTCCCTGTGGTCTACATAAACTGTAAGTACTCTGCTTGGGTTTGAATTCTATCTTCAATACCATTTGTCAGTAATAACATGAGAACGGTCATTTTAAGTGCTGGCTCATACCCCACAACCACCATGTTGCTGACCTTGGTGCTCTGTCCTGTTGAGCCACTTATTACCATGGATAGAACCAACAACTGAACATTTTAGGTAATTGGCTCGAAGTTTGGGCATATTTTCAGTGTGAATAACATCTAACAACGGCACGGTGGCCAGTAGCTCTCCCCGTGTTTGGATGGGTTTTACTCCAGGTGCTCCGGTTTCCCCCATTACTACATGTTTGTTAGCGTAAAATCCCCCAGTCAGGTGGTTCTGACCATTAACCTGGCTCTACAGCAGGAGATGTGTCCCCTGGCGTCATGCATGGCTGCCCACTGCTCCTAACAGGTTGCCCCAATGGCATCAAAGAAAGGATGGAAAGGACACATTTCATTGTACAGTTGTATGATAATAAATATAATAATAAAAATAAAGTACTTCACCTTATCTGCTGCTGACAAATTATGAGAAATGTTCATCATGTCTTAACCCAATATGTGAAAATATTGTGAAGTAACTAGACTTTATAGACTCAATACATTAAGATAGAATTAGATATGATAGATGTGTGAATATGAGTGAATGGTTGTTTGTCTCTATACATCAGCCCAACATGTCCAGAGTGAACCCTAATTTTGCCCGTAAGTAGCTCTAGTGACGGTGAGGATAGTGTCAGAATAAAGCAGGTTGTGATAAAAAATTAATGAATAAAAGTTATTGTAGAAATCCACTTGATTTTTGCTAAAATGAATATAAAAATAGATTGCAGCACATTGAAGGTTCAAATTATTTTTGAACTATTCGGGTCCAACTATATGAATAAATGTACCAAAGACTAACATAAGTAGGTTGATCAAAATATGACCCTGGGGCTGGGTGATATGGCCTAAAAATAAAATCTCAGATTTTTTCACAAAAAATTACATTTACAGTTTTTTCTCCAGTACAGGAAATGAAGGTAAAGCTTGGCTAGCTATATTAGCAATATTGGGATGTAAAGTTCACCGGAAAATGGTTTTATCACTTACATAAATAACAAGGAAATGTAATGTTAGTGTGATAAGTATAAACTACATATGGACTGGAGCTGGGGTACGAGCCAGGGTTGGTATCGGATCTCAAAGCATCAATGCTCAAACTGTCGCTGTGCATGCCAGTATTCTGGAAGTGGCAAAGGAGGGAAGAAGGGAGGAGGGTAAGAAGAGGAGAATAAAAAAATAAAAATAAAAAAAGTTTATTTTATTAATTTTTAAATCAGCTACAACAAAAAAATTCAAATTAATTGATAAAATTGATATATATGGCCCAGGCCTATATGACCCCTTTAAATATTGTAGATCACCAGTGGGTGTTTGCGTCTTCATGGAATAATTTAATATATTGCCCAAGCCAATCAATGCTGAACAATGTTCACACACTAAAGAAACACCCATGTCTGAAGAGAAGAGCAGATGATAATGTCCCAGTCTGGGTCTGTCAGTAACAGAGTTTCCCTATTTTACTCCCACAATACCGTATGTATGACGCTACTGTGTAAAGCAAAGCAAACTAGAACTAAATGTGCTTGTGAGGACATTTCTGACATGATGTTTACCTCTGAAACCTTTCTGTTCACCACCCACAGAGGATGTTCCACAGACAGTGAAGGACAGTTTATACGAAAAGGAATCACTTTGTCAGCAGTTGAACAACCTTGGGTAGTCCTCACTCACCAGTACACCATAACTGTCAGCTGTCCTAAGTCAGGATACTGCTTGTCACTGTTCACGACAAGATCAAACAGCAGAGAAGATATCTATTCACCGCCCACAGCAGTTCCTCACATGTGCACACCCATCTTAAAGATGATCAGCGCTGTCCTTATGTGTCCTTTTGTCAGCCTTGTTTGAAATCTGTCCTTAAACCTAAAAACAGAAACTTGTTTTTCAATTATAATTCAGTTACACCGGTCAGCTAAATGTTGTTGCTGAGCTAATCAACTTTTCTCAATTGCTGTTTGTTAAAACTGTACAAATATACAATTTGATTGTATTTCCAGATGCAGGGTTTGCAATTTCACATGTGTTTTCAAGATAGTCAAGTTTGGTCATATGAAGTTCTTCACTGAGAACAGTGTTGAAAAGGGTTGAATTTGCACTGAAATAAAACATTATAAAAGGCTCATCCATTTGTCATAGTGTCTTATTTAATGGTCTAATAATTGTTTAATTTATTAGTTTTTTTTATCAGCTATTTATGTAGGACCTCACTGTACAAAGAAAAAAAAAGGTAATCTAGTCTGAAATAGAACATTTCCAAAATATATCTCCCCTAAATAAAAAAAGTCATGTGAAATATGACAAGCTTCAATGTTTACCATATAAGTGTACGGGAAAGAAACTAATTTAGTTGCTCTCCAGAGGCATTGCACTCCTCCCGACCTTGCGCTTTGACCTCCGTTCACAGGCAAGTGGTAAACAAATGTCATTTTATTAACCTTAAACTCTCAGCCTTGTGCTATCAGTACATCATTTATTAGTGTCTACTCAGTATACATACAGCTTTACAATGTCTGCCCAATGTCTGAGAATATGAATGTATGAATGTAACTCAAATATATAACGTTGTTCATTTAGATACTGTCCCCGTGTGTTATTCCAAGGTACAGACTGGATGCGAGGTATGAATATATACTCTCATGTGAGAGATAAGCACAGCCTACCATCTGTTATGGTTAATACTATTCATTTGGTGCATGTGTAAGAGACTCAAAATCTTCGCACACTGGGTTTTCTTCATATTCCATTACCTTCATTAAACAAAATATAGACAAATTCTTTATGCTTCAGACAATAGTCTCTAACATCAGCAGAGGAAAAGTAACTTCCCACATTTTACAAAATGCTATTGGTACGGATTTAGATTCTGCTATTGCTTAAAGCATATAACAGAACCTAATTAGATATACAAATGCAGTGTCATGTCCTATCTACAATTGTGTGGCTTGACATCTGAATACATCTGAATAGCTCATTCATATTTTCTTCTGCTTTCATTTCCTATGATTTGCTACAGAGGTTAGTACTATTTACAGAAGCTTTAGTGCACATTCTGACAGAGGCAGGAGCATACGACTGCAGCAGATTGATCACAAAGACACAAACCAGCTGAAACAAGATCCACAAAAGCAAGTGTTGAGAAGGATTCGCACGCACAACACTTGAATTAATTTGTGTGGAAAAAAAGAACTGTCTTCCATAGATGTCCTGAGATGATTGAAAATGTACCTCCAATACTGACTTTCACAGGAATAAAATCATAGTTTTTAACATAAACATCTGCCATGTTATCAGTAACCAGGAGAAATTGTTACATATATGTTAAAAGATAAATTATTTTTGATCAAATACACAATAGCATTACTTCTAACAGGAAATCTCAAAGTAGTATTTCGATTTTCCTCTACAGAATGTAGAGTCTTCCATATTTCTGTAGTATAAGATCAAAATCCCATATTATATTCAGACATATTTGTGCGCACTGTTGTGGTGCGAGTAAGTGTAATAAATGTGTGAGACTGGGTGAGTACTCCACAGGAATACGGAGCACTACCACTCTGACAGAGAGCTCTTTGTAAGAGCACATTGCCCCTGAACCAGCATGTCAACCAAAGCCTCGCAGCAGCTTTGTTAGACTCTCTTTCCTTGTTTTTTCCACTTCCTTTCTGGTTCATCTCTCTGCAGCTGACCAGACTGATGGCTCTGGACTCTGAAAACAGCTCAGGGACAAACATGGTAGATGAATGCTCTTTGGAGAGAGTACTCTGGATGATGGCACAGATATCCAGTTACTGTGTTTTATGATCACAATGAAAACACAAACCCTCTCCGAATAATACTTTAATACTGTCTCTTTTAGAGGAAGTTTTATGCATGAGTTCTGCCACATAGCCTATGTGAAATCTATATAAAACACCCAATACCTTTATACATTTCACAGGAGTGAAACGCCCATTAAAAACTAATCATCTTATTTCAGGTCATCTGAAAGCTAGCTTACTTTACAATACAACAGCACAGATCCAAAACAATTAAACTGTAAATCTTCATAGAATCAGTTAATATGTTTAGAAAAGTTTTTAGGACTAGTGAAAACCAAAGTCTCTTACTGGTCATATCATCAGTTATAACAAAGTACAAGTAATGGCCAAAGGTATGAAAAGAATATTTTCTGTGAATGCAACAGAGTCACCTTCATTGCTTTCAGTGACATCCTCCTGACTGGTTATAGTGCCAAAACAGACCTGTTTGCTTTGAAAACACACTCTGCTCCACTGATAATCGCCATAGAAACCAGAAAGCTGAAACACTAATCTATCTGCAGCTTTCTGCACGCTAACAATTAAGTTCACTGAAGCTGACATACAGAAGATGGCCATCAAATATTGGGTCAAGTATGAATGGACAACGCAGGCTAATTTATCAAAAACGGTAGACTGAGAGTAAAGCCTCGCAACAGTGATAACATTTCCTTGACAACGGGACCTGATTGCAAGCACCTCTGACTTCACCCTGGACATGGTATAAAGAAAGGGTAGAGATAAGGTCTCTTTGCAGGTTGTTGACTTTTTTCTCCCCCTATTTGCCCCACATTAAATCCAGTATATTCACAATGCAACAGTGCTCAATTTCTTTTGCAGAAACACAATCTATAGCCTTCGTCTCTACTGGCAAATCCACAGTTTCAGTCAGTGGCTGAGGATTAAGGATTCTGTTCAAGAGCAGTTCAACAGTGATAAGTTAAATTACATCCTCCCTGCCTTGATCAACTGTTGATAATTTAATCTTGGGCTACAAGAGTCACCACGTCTTTACTACCTCACCCCCCCAAAAGGAGGCTAGGCTATTATTTTTGGTACTTTTTGTTGTAATTTTTTGTGTGTTTAATTGTCAGCAAAAACACGACTGGAGCAATTTCCGTGAAATTTCCAGGAACGGTGTAAGGTGGTCCAGAATAGATCACATTAAGTTTTTGTGAAAGCAAATCCAAGGTCAAGGTCACGATGATAAGTGATAGTGCAAAATCTAGGAAACGTTTGTGAGGGACAGGATTTGATGTGCCAAGCAAGACTTTTTGGTAAATGAGCAATTGTTTCCTCTTTGCTGTGCTTCTTTAATTTGCAGGAAAATGCATTCAACCATTCATTCCAGAAGAAAATTTCCAGTCGCTCGTTACTCAAAGGAAAGCTGTTGTCAAAAATAGGAAATACAAAAAACACCTCACATTGACGCACTTTATGAAATCCTTCTTTTCCTGAGCAGGTTATGCAGGAAGTTAAAACAGACGGCACAAGCTGCTGTCGAGATAGGTCAAACTGTGGTAGACATTTTATTTATTCCATAGTTTATATAGTACATCACACCAATACAGTTACTTTGCAATTATTTCTAAATTACATTAAAAATAGACTGTGTGAAAATCATTGTCTGTAATCCACTGCAAACAGTGTACCAACTAAAGAACCTATTTCCAACCATTAGGACAATGTATTATATAATAAATAATGTATGAAGTTGTCATACCTGATCAAAACTCATTGACACAATCGGATCATGCGTTTTCTCTGGATATTTTCCTCTAGCCAACATTATATGATAAACTGGAACTGAGCCAGTCAAACTAAAAATCATCCACAAAAAAAAAACATGACTTTTCCTGTGGTATCCAATGATTGGTGACTTCCAGTGGTTGGAGTCGGCTTCTGATGAGTGCTTTAAGGCAGAAACTGGGGCAGAGTGAACCCAGATGTCATTCAGTCTCATGTCCCGATGACAACACTCGAGTTGCCAAAGAACAGGGCTCTGTATTCTCTGAAGAAAGAGTGATAAATTACTTTTCCAAAGGGTTTGTTCTGGCTATAGTCCTGACTTTTTAAGACCATTTTAGTGACAAGTGTATTGAGCTATAACTGAAATTTTATGTTCAACAAAAAAATAAATGATTACATGATGACAGAAAAGCTATATCAAAAAGGACAAAACAAGTTAGTATATTTATATAATTTAACAAAATGCTCACAGGGTTCATACGGACAAACACCCCAAATCCACAGATTATGTATGAGGACTATAGGACTGATGGTTTGAATATTTCACTGCTTCATCACCCAGTAAAGTCACATGTGTGTATAATGAGTCTGTTTGTCTACAAGTAACAAAAGGAAGAAAAGGAGGCAGGAGAAGGACCGGTCCAATGCCTAATGTTAGCATAAACTGCCAAGACCTGAACAACTGTGTCATCCATCTCTGCTCCTTTAATTCTCTTCTCTTTCATGTTAAAGGTCACAGTTTGATCCTCAGACAAACGTTGGGTTCCTATCCTCAGTTGTACTGTATTACAGCCAGACTTCTGCCCAGTAACCTTCACCAGTCATCTGTGTTGAGGTCAAAATAAAAACATTTATAAGACCAGCAACCTGAGACCCTCATGTCCTGTATTTTGGATATAAAATAGCAAAAATAAACTTTACTCAGGAAAACAAAGACAAATAAGTGACACAACTAATCTCCAATTTAATATATCTTCATAAATAGACAGTTCCTCTTGTTGGGTTACTGCTGACTGGTCAGTTAGAGAGAACTGACTGTCTATTAGTCAAAGTTGAGGAAAGTGAGGCACCAATGGTTTGTTTATTTTAGCTTTTGGCAGCAGCAGCTCAGAGCAATAACTCAGTGCTTCTGTGGTCTGACCCTGCTCACTTCCTGCCTCACAGGAAACACGCCGCACAATCCTGGCCCTGCCCTTCCTGTTCCCTCTGCCTCAGCCTGACAAATACACAGTCTGTTCAAGCTGATGGCCTCTTCTTCTTCTTCTTCTTCTTCTCTTTGAGGGATTTCAACCTGCCACCCATGCAGCTATCTCCTCATCAGGTATCACACATTCTTCTCAGGATTATACAGTGTACACAGCATCTAAGGAGGTTTAACTTTACACCAAAAGGTCTTCAGGTTTATGATGACTTTACTGCACATAACAAGTCCTGGTCTGCCTTGGGATTCCCAGACTGCAAACCTCAACTACCTTGTCTTTGCTCCTGAACCACAATGTGAGTCTGAGCCAATGAAAATGCTGAGGCACTGAGCTTCAAAAACATCAGGATTACACATGTGCCTGTGCTCAAATGAGCTGTAATCGAGAAGTGACAGTGTTAACAAAACAGTTTTCCTGTAAAGACAGGAAGGCTGTATTTAGGGACCCCTGGAGAAGGCCTGGGGGCCCTCCTTCACCACTGCAGCCCAGAATCCTCCATTGTCTCAAGCCTCATTTCCCCCACAGTCTTTAATCAAACTTGAGTGGAAAGTACAGACCGTTTTTCACCACACAGCTTGGCTAACGTTGAGACAGGGGAACTACTTCAACACATTGAGTGAAAATGTGTGAATCTACAAAAACATGAGCCAAATGGAAGCACATTGTGGACTGGCAGCTAGTATGAAAACTAAATTTAGCCAAGACATATTTTGATTATAATTTCATATTTCTTCACATGTGGATAACATAGTAAGGCGTAGGGTTAAATGTGTACAGCATTTCAAACAGGGTTAATAACGCACACAGAAAAACAGGAAATTGACTTGCTGAAACTGGCAGTGTTTGTGGGCAAGTCCAGGTCCAGGTATAAAGCCTTCTGCTTTTGTTGTAGCATAATTTTCAGGACAAACTGATTGATACACAGATGCACAGGAAGTCTCCAATTCACTCTATACAGCAGGTAAAAGTTCAAATGAACAAACTCAAAGTATGAATTATGTAATAAAATATTTTCCTAATGAAAAGACTAACCATACCAAATTCAGATCAATACAAAAACAACTAAGAGCCTATTTCACATCTGCAGCTGGTACTATGCCGAGGCTCTGCAGGCAATATAATTAAATGGCATGCGTGAATCAAATAGCATAGAGAGGTTTCCACTGAAGCTGCTCGTCTTAGTACAGCTGTCCGCCCTCTTCAACTTAACTGGCACAACTGAGCGACTGACTGAAAGCAAAACATACAGCACAGCAACTTAACACTCCATCACATTGTTATCACCTCTGCTCTCTGCTCACGCTCCTTTCTTCACCATGTTGTCCATCATTTCATTCATTTCTATTCATATTTTGTTGGAAGACAACCCCGTCAGTGACTCTTTTTGTCTGTTTTTTTAGTTTTTTGTCCTCCCCACAGCTCATGTGTCCCTTTTCTTCACATTTTAGTAAAGCGATCCACTGTGGTTCTCCTGAGGCAGCCAAGAATAAAGATGTTAGCACACGACTGGGGGGAAATTGATCCTCACCACAGAGGACGACTATTATTCATGCAACACACACACACAAATGGCCAATGGGTCTTTAAAGTGTACCGTCTTTCTGTAGTCCCAAGGAAAAAGAAACCTTCAGAAAGCGATTCTTAGAATGTTCTACCATGACGTCCTCAATATCACACATAAGCACTGACAAAGAAGGCCAAATTAGTAAATTTAACCAGTTCTCTGTGGTGATCAATTGTGCACAAAAACAGTTAAATACAGTTACAGAAGATCCCTTTACCATCACCTCTAATTGCACTGCATCTCAGGTTGACACTTGTTTAGGCTACATGTTAATAAGAGTTTTATAGCTTATTATATTTATTATATAGAACTAAATTGTGCAAAACTACCCATCAGTAATTTTTTATTTTTTTTGTAAATGAACTCAACACACACATCAAGTCCTTCTTGTCATGCACTACTTTCTATTCTTGACCTGTGGTTTGTTTTTAGTTTTTTTCTGTCATCACACAAATGCAAAGTTGCCCAATTCAAACATCTTCCCAATTACTCATATTTTCATCCCACAAAAGGAAGAGACAAGAAAAGAAAACCTATATTTCTTTCTAATAAGTTAAAGTCTGCTTTCAAATAGCAATCAGACGGATTCTGAGTCATGTTTTTTTTTTTTTTGGATGGATTCGATTCAACAACACTCAAGTCCTGTGGAGCTGCAGCCATGTCTACTCATTCTCAGTAAACAGAAATAGTTAACAGTGACCCTGGTCCCACCCTCTCTCTGTTCTTCTACTCAGTATTCCCCGGCTAAAAAGAGCCTCAGTGTGGGACCACACCAAACTGAGGCCCCGCAGACAACCACATAATTACAAATCACAATAAAGCCCTCAGTGCCGAGTCCCTGCCAGAGGCTCAGCTGCACACTGCTCTGCTCCAACTCCAGCCCTTTTCTTCAAGCTCAACAACCCCCCCTTCCCTTACCATTCAGTCCACTAACCCATGCCCTTCTCCCTCCTCCTCCTCTCTTTCTCTGGTCCCTGCTGTAAATCTTACGCCTTCCCCTTATTCACCCCCCCCCCCCCCCCCACATCTCTTTTTTAATGTTCATATGTGCCCAAACTCTTAAGAAAACAGGCACATCTAAGCAGACAGTGTGCTCTGAATACCCACCTGACCTGAACTAATCTCCCTAAAAAAATTAAAAAAGGTACAGACTCAAAAAATGCACCCTTTAAGAACCATTTCACTTGAGATCAGTTGTAGTGAAACTGCAGTAATTTGATGAGATGAGTGAAGAGTGAAGAACACCCAGGTGTTCAAAATGCAGGGGTGGCCTTCAGCAGGACGATAAATCTCTGCCAACTCAACAGGGCTGTGCAGCTAAATCTCAGCCTGACCTTTATTAAATAAGTATGGGAATCAATATAGCATCTTACTTCAAAGTTTCTCCACAATGAACCTTTTCACACTGCCCTCTGAAAGTCTCAGTGCACCAGATCTGACCAGTATGATAAAAATCATCTGATCTAAACTGTAATCTTAACACATTTAAGCATATAAAGAGTGGTATGCTGCACTTCCCCCATAGAGAGAATCCACAGCCAGACATTCTACCAGTCACACTCGGCGCTTTCCCACTCAAGGAACTTTTTGTAGCTTCTATAACCTTTTTAGTTCCTGGAACCTTTTTTTCCCCCCCTTTACCACAGCATAGGAACTACATAATACATACATACATAATAAGTTTCCACTATTGGAACATCCGGGCCATTTTATAGGAACTTCACGGTATGCGTACGTTTCCACTGACAGGGCCGCCTTCCGGAAATTTTACAGGAACCAATGGAGTCCCTGCTCAAGGGTAGGTACTCAAGAGCGGCCCTGTGGAGTCGCTGGGCAGAAGTCATGCAGATTGGTTGTCACAAATTACATAATCAGATCGCGACGACTCAAGAGTAGTTGCTGGAGGAAGTTTATCACACAACGAAGCAGAATCATTTCTCGCTTTTCCAGCTCTCTGTGGAATTCTTCTTTGAGAACAAGTCTTTTTTCAATCTCTGATACCATTACTGTGTAAAGCCACAACAAACATCCCATCTTCGTCCATGTCCATGTTTGGGATGTTAACCGATGACCGTTTAACAGATGGTTGACCGCATCAATGATGTCGGGTCATAATTTTCTGCTGTTGGTAAAAAAAACAAAAACAAAACAACAGCCTGCATCAGTCATTCCACTGCACAAACTCTTTTACATAGTGTAGGTTATAAAAGAGGAAGCTTTGTGATCTCGCCAAAGCATATCTTTAAAAATTATGAATTTGAGCATTAGCAATACAAGATGGAATTCATTAATAGCAAACGCAGAGCTCAATTAATGTATATACTATGACCATTTCACACCAGTTCAGAACATTTGCTCAAAACGTGAACAAAACACAAAGCTGATGTGAGGTAATAGAACTTCTAGAGCAGCTAGAGACTCAGACATCAAGTTGCCCCCATGAAACCCAAAAGCGCTGTGGATGAGTTGTTTTATCAGACAGACCTACTTAAAATGACATGACAGGTGGGCTACGGCAAAAGGACTTTGTGCAGAACTGATGCAGGCTGGTGGACATCGCTAAGGTTTTTTCCCCCACCATAATTAGCAGCAAAATGTACTGTAACATCGAATGTTTTCTCTACGTGTGGCAGATTAAAATGACTTTTTAACATAACATCGCCCGACCTCGCAGCGTGACTTGTATTTAAAATGCAAAGTGCGTAAATGTTTGTGTGTGTGTGTGAGCCAGCAAAGCAATCATTTTCTTTTCTCAGTGACAGCCTTCAACTGGTTAACGATAAATGGACCAATGATGCAGTTTTGTTTGTGGGTTAATAGGGGTGTTGGTTAGAGCGATGACATTAACATAAGTCATAGTATCACCTGCTGCTGGATTTTTTTGTCTCCTAACTCTTTCTGTAAACTCTTACATTCTTGACATTAGACGCTGTATTTGATCACAATTAACATTCCTGCGATACAGAACATATATGCTGTGGCCTCGTCATTCTCTATTCTAGTTTATAGTAGCACTGTCATCTACGTGTGTGATTGAATTTAGTACTTAATGAGTATGTCAGTGTCATGGACATTAGCGTCACATTGGCCCCTCCCATTGTTCCTGCTGCCCTGTGGGAATACAAACCCAAAGGTTCCGTAGGAACTATTATATAGTTCTAGGAACTATTTAGTCACTAGAACTACTCTGTGGGAAAGCACCTACTGTATGATCTAAGGATTTGATGGGACAAAGGTTTACATTTTCAGTGAGCAGTGAACAGAAACATAAATATGTGCCAAGAAATGATGCCAGAGCATTAATACCCTAATACAGTCTAATGAAGAGATAACGCTTCAGCTTTGAGCAAAAAAAAAAAAAAAAAAAAAAACCTTAGCTAATCATTAAACTACAATCCATCCTACCGGGTACATCTTTCCAAGGATTTAAGACAATTATGGTTAAATTATTCCTTTAGGACATGAAGGGTTTCTCTAAAAAATAAAGCCGTAATTTAGTGTAGTGGGGAATGTAGAAAGTACACAGATATGAATTTTGACAATAATATGCAGACCAGCTCTAAAGTGGCCATGGAGTAACAACATCAGTGGGAGGCAGCAGTGCACTAAACCATTCTGACTCTGCTGCAAGAAGCAGCATTCTGTACTCTCCTATGTTGGTTTCTTCTGCCAATCTGTACAATTACTCCAGTTTTCTTTGGATAAAAATCTGATTTATCCTTCAAAAAGCATGCACAGATAAACCTTGAGAAAGAATAACTTTTGTAAATATTTTTATGTGAGATATCAGGGTTGTATCATTTGGCTGTCTCCTATAGTAATGGAAACAGAGGTAGTGTAAGGAAAGACTCATAATGAGCATGTGAATGTACAGACTTAAAAATAATATTTTATTGCTTTAGTCTTCTGAAGAACTGAGTTTTTATTGTTTATTGTATCATGCAATAGAAAACAAATGCACAAGGTTAATTAATATATACAAGGAGCCAAGTCAGTTAAATGTTACCAGGAGGTAATATAAAAGCATAGAACTTGTAACTTAACATATATTTTTTATTTCTATATCTGACAACTACATCCAAAAGTGCAGTACATGACCTAAAACTGAAAACAAAACATTATACAACACAGACATACACGTCTATCGCTTCTGTAATATTCAACTTTCTGTGACTGAAACCACTCTGAAGCTTGGCAGCAGCTAAAGGTCCAAAGGTTGAGGATCATAAAAAGACATAACTGGGTTATGTATTGTCATTTTTATTCATGTCCATGGGGCTAAACCCATCTTTACTGCAGGGTGAAATAATCATTAGTCAGATGTTATAATTTTTTTACATTTACATGTGGGAACATTTGGGCATTGGTAGAAATATTCTCTACTGTTGACTTTTATCTGTTGAAGACGTGCATTCACCAGATAGTGGGCACTGTCATTGTTCCACTGTTGTCATTTTGTTTTTTTGTCAGGGTATAATTACTATGATTACAGGGACACAAGCATCACTTGACCCATGATGAACCCCAATGTCTGTGAAAGGAATTCTTAATAATGTGGATTAGAGCATCATATGCTCTACTTATTAGTTTTCCTAACCTCCGGCTCACTACCACTTGACAACTGTGCCAGGAATGGGAGGCATGGAAAAGCATCTAGCCAGTTGTTGCTCTTTGAGTTATTTACATGGAAAGTAGAAAAATATTCACAGACATACTGATGATATGTTTTCAGTAATGTTTTCTATCAATGGCCGCTAGCTTTTATGAAGATTTTCCAAATGTATTTCCATCAAAACTGGTGAAAATAAATAGATAAAGTTGGCCCGTTGACATAAATTGTGAGATGATTTAATGGAAACTCGCATTGCTTGAAGAGAACTAATAATCTAATTCCTTTGACAATTTCCCACAGTTAGGAGTCCTTTAGCTCAACGTGAGGTTAGAGCGTTTTCAGCTCAACACTCCACAAAAGGCATAGAAAGATGCAGGGTATCATGCCTTAGGATAAAGTTCTTCATTGAACACTGTATGGAGCATTTTCTCCTTCTCTAAGCACAAATACACAAATCCAATATACGAAGAGAGAGACTTTAGGCATGACAACACTCAAACACTTGTATAACCATAAAAGTGTAATAAGATGAGCTGCCTTTCCCACAAGAGACTGCATTGACATCAAGAATTCAGGTAAACAGCCTCCACAGCACAAGCAGCAGCGGTAAAGTGGAAACTGCTTCAGGGTTGTCAGTAGTTCTGATTAAACCTTTCCTGGAGGACAGTGTGTATAAACCTGTCAAAAAAAACCATTGAGGAGCATGTGTTGAGTCCCTTTTTTCAACCCACTCAATCAACAAAACTCGGTTCTATTTAAAAAAAAAAAAAGTTTGAATTGCTTTGTTTTAAAAATAATTGAGGTTAAACAACAACAGAGTTTACCGGTACTTCCTCATACATGTCCATGACACGATGATGAGGCGTCTCCGATTCCCTTAGAGAATGGATGTGTGAAGGAACAGTCCCCCCCCTCCCCTCTGGCTCTGTGTGTTTACCATACCCGCTAAGTTTCATGTAGTCGCTTGTTTTGAAAACATGCAGGGAAAAAAAACTAGACTTTATTTCCACAGAGCACATGAAGCACTTTGCTCCTCCATTTTTTCCAGTTTGTGCAGCAGCTACTGTGGCGCCATCTTCTCTTGTAAATGCTAATGTTAATGCTAATGCTACTTCACATTCACTGCCATGGGGGATGGGCTTAACCCCACGGGGGCGACACGAATATCCACATGACGTATTTTGGACAGGCTTTTTCTGAGTGGCTCCTTTCTCTGTGTTGTTTTCTATGAATGGTAAATACAGCCAGTGGAGGTGACACACCACGCAGCAAACACAGCATGTGTTGGTAACTTGGGGTGAGCCATCAGATTCCAAAAGGAGCGAGGAAAAGTAGTTTTCAGCAGAATGACACCTTTAATTAGAGTGACACCATCTCTGCAGGTACGTCCGTCCTGTGCCACGGTTCACCAGACACATTTTAACATTAAGCTGAAAACAAGTTACAATCCTGTTTATTACACACATGTGATTTCCTCACTTGAGCAATTTTAAGAACAAACTTTCTGTCTCTGCTTCTAAGGATTAAGTTACCAATTCCGGCCTCCAGTTTCCAACACATGTCTTTGCACTCCGTATGTTATTACAGCACTGTCAACATGTTATTTTACTTCTGGTTTTGTACAGAATGTTTTTAAACACTCATTCAGGCCACCTGCTTTTAATGGATATGCCACCAACTGTTTCATTTATTTAACATCTCCACATGCAGCATCTTTATGTGGAAAAGGTTCTGCAGCAAGCTTTGACAAGCAAAACTAATAAATCATCAAAACAGAAAAGATGATTAATGTGTTATGAATACAAATACATGACAATACTATTAGTGTTTAATGCTTCTGTTTGCTAATTCTCATTTCCTATACATTTTAATATGAACTTTTTGTCTGATAATCAGTAATTTTATGGGAATCTTCAGTAAACTCACAATGTTCCAAATACAACACATGGGCTACTTTTCAACTTTTTTTTTTTTTTTTTAAATCAACCCACAAGCCAAATTATACACTACGTACAAGGCCTCCAAAATATACGCAGACAAATTACAAATGGCACAACCCAACCTGCATTGCCAGGATTGGGTTTTTTTCTTGTGCTCATTTGTTTTTTGGGTTGTTTTCTTTTTGAGAGACCTTGGTACAGGGTCTTGCACACATTTCTTCATTGTGCCCTGCTGCTTTAAGAGATACTGTTTTTATAGGGTGGAAAACAAAACAACACACCAAAGTAAAACCATATTTTATGGCCTTTTCACATTCTTTCCAAAATCTTTAATAGCTTGAGGGGTGTGTGCAGATAAACAATAATGTGCGTGAGCATTATGTGTAGAGGAAGACTAGTACAGTTAATGCTCTGAAGGTGAAGAAGTGCTTCATATTGTGTGGCACATATATCTGTTTTTGCTTTTCCTGACATCAGCCATGGGTATTGTTAATACTGATGTCATTTACAGGAAAAAAAAAAAAAAAAGGAGAGTATTTTATAAAAAATACATGCTATTAAATGCAAAAAAGAACACTCTTCTTAACCGCATATGACAGTCATCAGTGCCAACAGAATAGCATAAACATTAGAACCAGGCCAGTGACACAGGATGGGTGTGCTGGTTTCCTCCACCAGCTGAACAAAAGACTCACATGTACTTCTCTTTTACATACAGGCAGCCAAAAGAGGAAGCGGCAGATGGGGGGGGTGGGGGGGGGGTGAAGCAGGAAATTACATCAATTCAATCTACCACGCAGTTTACAACCATGATCAAAAATGGTTAGAGAACGACAGAAAAGACAGAGTGATCTTAAGAGGTTTGGATTTAAAAAGGAAAAGATCTCGGAGTAATATCTTAAGCTTAATCAGCTTGACATGGAACATAATTGCTCAATTCAATGTGTTAAGCCCAAAAAGAAAGTTATTACTGGTTGTTATTTTTAAAAAGTTTAGGAATATGACAAATTTTAATGTGAAAAATAATCTAAGAGATGTTTATGCTCGCTATTATTCTCTGTGATCACCGTTTGAACCCGATTCCCGTGAAAGCCCTTCTACCGCTGAAGGAGTATAATTTGAAAACGAAAGACGCTCTGACTGGTTCTGAAAGATGGACAGAGTGTTTTTGACGTACAAAGTAATTTATCAAGAGGAAATCCCTCGCATTCTTTCAAAACCTGTCATATTTCTTGCCATAAATCAGTTTCACAGCAACAAGCAGGTAACACTGCAGATATAATTTAGCTATGAGTTAATTCAATTCAATTTTATTTATAGAGCCCCAAGTCATAACAATGTCATCTCACAGGGCTTTACAGAGTTGATTGGAGACAACAATTAATCACAGAAATAGATGAAGTCCCAAGCACCCCCTATCCTTAGACCCTCCTTCTCGACAAGAAAAAACTACAAAACCCAGTGGAGAAAAAAGAAGAAATCTTGGGGAATTTAAGTGGGTAAACTGTAAATACACTGATGCACTCCAGGCTGGTGAGGTGATTGGAAAAGAGGAATCAATGTACCCCACACATTGAACATACTCCTTATGACCAATATGTTCATTACAAAAGGCTATAATATGACCGCAGAAATCCACTAAACATCAGATCACAGGTCAGTATAATGGCTGCTTATTTTTTAAATCAAAATAAATTGCGGGAATTTTCAAAACTGCCCCCCCCCCCCCCCAAACACACTCACACACACACACACACACACACACACACACACACACACACACTATGGACTTTTATACTTGCAGGCCTACTTATTTGGTTAAGATTGTACCAGTTACATATGGTATAAAAGTTTATTTTAATAAGTGACTGAATGTGAAATTTGCTTTAAATGATGTTTTACTGACAAACACTTTCAAAATCTATGAAAATTACAAAAACACATGGATATCAAAAACTCATGTCACTAGAATCACTCTAGTACATACCAGTAAGAGAAATCTTATCAAGTGTTTTATACACTTTTTTTTATTTTAGAATGTCCATATTTAATTAAGATTTGCACACAAAACTACAGACTTTTCATTGTCTAGAAAACAGCCATTGAAAATTCCATCCTCTTTCAAGACCTGCACAAGCATCCACAGTGTACTTTGAGCTCACTGCCCTTGCATATTGGACTGAATTACAGAAAATGCAGTGTTGCAGAAAACTTTAAAAATTCTAGACATAATGCCCGTTTCTATACACAGAGTATGAATTACACCTCTCCAGGTGTCTGACAAACAATACTACTACAACAAACTGACCTTTCAATTCCACAGCAGCTGTCACAACATTATCACCCTGAGGCCCCTGAGGTGAAATAAAACCTCACCCAGTGTGAAATCTATGCTATTCCCACCATCTATCACCTTCCCATGGGCCCCTATTGCTCAAGTTATGTTAGGGGGCTTACTTTATACACTTTCTCCACAGCACACAACTAAGAAAAATGGCAAAAGAAGTCGACAGCAGCTCAAAGTAATGTGACAGTTCGGGTAAGGCCCTGGGTAAAGACTAAATCTGATCATGGAAAAACATTAGAGAAGTGAGGACACACTGTGTGGCATGCTGAGGAGGAAGATTACAGCCCCCCTGTATCTCTATAGGAGAGTGACATCTCCTCTTTTCTCTGCTGCCTGCCGTTTGACAGCTTCACTACATCACCATTTCACATCGCAGTGGCACCCTGTCACAAAAAAGAGATACAGTCACATCACCTTTTGAAGACATCTCCGAACATTAACTCTATGATGCTTGCCTTCTCATCCACCATAACAAATGTTTTTCCTTTGTGCACCATTTTTGTGTGACATTCTTCAAAGTTATATTAAGTACAGTTGGGTGATCTGGCCAAATTATCATGCAACAACGTCTTTCCTTAAAAGTTTAATTGCAGTTACTTTCATTCACATCATAAGCTTGCCTACCAAAATGTCTAGAATGTATGTAAAATCCAGCTGTAACAAAGGACACATAAAAGGATGAATATCAAAGCTGCAGTGATGGAAATGGATGGTAAAGTCACCTTGCTAACAGACCTATGATGTACTGTGCTCAGTGCTTTAATCTGTCCTCATTAACTTGCACTTTTCTTACTCTGATTTTATCTTGCATTAAATTAGACTTTCCTTTCTTCTGTTCTCTTTTCTTATTCTGCATGACTGAGCTGTTATGATAGGACATATGAAAGGGTCAGCATCTCCATTTTCTCTCAGTGTGTATCACCTCTGCATTTGGTTTGTGCATGTGTATACTTAGCTGGTTTTAACATATATACACACAAAGCTAAGAGTGTAGGACGGCCCCCAGGGAGCTCGGGAACACTGGACCTTCCAAAGAAGTAAATGACAGGATAACCCAACGAGTATGCAGGGGAAGTGAAGTGAGCTCATTTCCTCTAATGGCAAGAAGAAGGAAATGGATTATGGGAGTGGATAAAGGGGATAATGGTTTACTGTATGTGTGTTTAAAGACATGGTTAAACAAAGAAAGACCCTCACTCTACAGGCAATTGAAAATTGAAAGAAACATGAAGAGGGCAACTTTGACATTTGTGGTGACAAACTATGGGTTCGTGAACTTGGGGAGTGAATGGTTTTCTTTTCTGGGCATTTGCAAGATAATGGATGTCACAGGGAAAAATGTATAGATTTTACAGAATAATGTCAATCAAGTTGAATGAAAAACAGGAAACACAAAGGTTTTTCTGGCCCCCGAGGGAAAACCATAGCAGAAAGACACAAAGACACAACTTCTCAATGAGCATTCAATGGTCATTTCACCCAAACAAAAGTAATAGCCAATTAAGTTTTGTTCCCATTAGTATAAAAAAATGCTTCTTGAATACCTGAAAATAAATGGCTAGAAATTACCAGAGTACGATGGCTTTAAAAAAATAAAAAAATTACAGATGTCATACCACCAAGTATCATGTGGATAATCGTCCTTTAACAGAAGAAATGACATTTGTTTGTGGCTGTCACAGAGTGATATAAGACAAGATAGTGCATTTTGCAACAGTTCCTGTGTCTGTGCATGACTGTCTGCAAGCTTCCATGCCACTACTTCCTCTCCCAAACACATGATAAAATACACGTAACAGACAATACTCAGCTGTTCACCACAGTATGTTTTTATGAGAGCACAGATAAAAGAATAATGCTGGAATCTGAGCTATGTGTATGGTTGGGGATTGAGGCAGTGGGTATTCTATGCCATCAGAATTTCCAGAACAGATAGGATAGTGCAGCCTGGTCCCGATGGACTTTCAGTGAGACATGCAGTCTGCAGGAGCAGGCTTTATCTCAGAGCTCTGCCTGTAATTGCAGGATATTCAGCGCCTTCACATACACATTCACAGATCTGCTCTCCAGTGCGTCATACAACTAATTGGGTAGCACTGTGGCACAGACAGTTGAGTAAACAAAGTCAAGTCACCCAAAAACATAGGGCAGTAGCTCACTAGACAAATACTTGGGAATTAGCACATTTTTGACAATATTTCTTGTTCCTTACAATGTAACAGCTGAGTAACTCAGGTTCTTATGGGATTTCCTAATGAGCTGTGAAAGTGCCTTTTACTGCAAGGTTATGCACTCAGACAAACAGCAGATCTGTTTATACCTGTGGAACAGGTCGGCCCGACTGAGTTTCTCCTGAGAAATCCAAGTCTCTATAATCAGCCTACTGTAATTACACCTGAGAGCCACTAAAACGCAACCACTGACTTTAATAAGAGGGAGCAACTCAGTGTCTATACAGGTCTGACCACATGGGCTGACCAGGAATACAACGTGTCACCTTGTGTAGTCATCATACATGAGTGGCTGAAATAAACAGGTGACTATGGCCGACTTCATTTTGGATGCAACTTAACTCAATCAGCATTAAATGTATCATGACAAAAACCTTTAAGGATGGGGATGGAATTTGCTGTTTTGGACCAACACTAAATCCTGTTTTCTTCGTATAACCCACATTACTATGAAAAAAGGAATATGAACTGGTAGGAGCATGTCTCTAGAATTCTGCAGACCAATCAACACCCAGAACCACAAAGTTGCAAAGAAGTAATAAAAGTAATAGTAATGGAATAAGTCTTGGAGGTATGTGCTCGCTGCTTCTCCAACTCTGCTATAAGAGTAGCTGTAGCTCAGGATTCCTAACTCAACTCAGCTTCTTAGATTGATGGCTTTCAGAAACGATAACAATGGCGAGGATATGTGATAAAGGTCCTTTCTCTTTATATCAATACTATGTCTGGGAAACCAAGCTTCAAGACTAGGCTAATTAACCCTTGTGCGGTCCTTCGGGTCAAAGAGACCCGGTGGTTCACAAATGTACCTTTTTATACATACTGTAGGATGCCATTGCTTACTACTGAAAACAGTAATATATCCTTGGGGGGTGGGGTGATGAGTCTATGGAACTGAACTTTGGAATCTGGGTTTTTAAGACCCGATTGTAGGACACAGCCAGTGTGCCTTTTACGAAGGACCGCACAAGGGTTAAGGTATGCATTGATTGACCTCAAAGATATGCAATAGTGGTTTCAACATGCATTACAATACAAGTATACATTGTATTTCATAAATCAAATAACTATATATAGGGTGCGATTTATCAACAAAACAGAGGGGGGGGGGGGGTTCCCCCAAAGAAAAAAGCTTGCCTTGGATGTTATGACCCTCATTCCCCATTGTAAACATCTTACTAAGCGGAGGAAAAGAAACTAACCAGGATTCCCTCAGTAGCAGCGAGCAAAGAGGGAAGAGCCCAATGCCAAATCCCCCTCCCACTAATGGACATGGGAAATGTAGCGTACAGAAGACTGCTTGCCCGGTTGTTGTCACACCGGGTCCGGTCTTGGGTTGTTAGTGAATGCAGCCTAAAGCAAATGGTAAACTCCATCTGAGGAACCCCCTGTAGGAACCCCCTGTCGGACCTCCCCTGGGGTTTACTGTCCTCCGGGTTGGCCAGGAAGAGTCTGGGGGCGAAGGTGGCCTGCAGGTCCGGGAGTAAGCTTTACAGCACCACTTCCCAGACATGCTGCACCTCATCACCCCTGGACGCAAGGCCTCTGGTTGAGGGGACCCCTTTTCCTCCGACACATCACCAGAGTGGAGATTGACTACCACAGGTCCCAGGGGTCGGCTGCGATGTTGGCAACCCATCCAACCCATCTTGAAACACAGGGTCTAATGCACACGCGAGAGGGTCTCCCAGAAACCTCACGGCGCAATGAAAGTGGTGACCGGTGTGCGCAAGGCCGAGGTGGGATTCCAGCCCCACGGGGCCCGGGTGCATGCAGGCAACAAAATCAGTGGACCCTAACTGACCCGCATGGTGATGTTCAAAACCAGAGGGGGAGATGATCCCCACCATCCCCCCCAGAAAATTGCACCCAGACTATATACCAGTAAATGAAATACTATGGAGGCATTATACTGTTTCATGCAAACCTCCAGTTACTTCCACATTAAAATTAACTGTGGTATGACACGAATGTTAACACTAGTTAAATGCTCACAGAAAAATTAATATGTGAACCAAATGTTTGTCTCATTTCAGAGCACCATTGTTTACAACATGCTATAATTAATATAAAACATGAATACGAGCTTGTTTCAACTCTAAATGTGTACCACTTCATTCTCTGCTAGCTTTTACTCCAATAAAACAAATGACATATTTTATGCTGATAAAAAACATCATAGAAACAGCAGTAGAGCAAGACAGTTTCACTTCTATAAAACATACTACTTACATGTTGAAGGTGTAATTGGAGCTAGTGTCAATGCTGATGATATTCCTCATGTAAGTTTTCAGAAAATTGTGGAAAAATGTCTAAATCACAAAAGACAAGATGTTTCTTCAACAAAATGCAACCTGTTTGTTGTAATACATTTAATTGTGGGGAAAAAAGACCTTGTTATTGCCCGGTGGTGGAGTTTTTAGTTTAATAAATAAGACTCCTTGATAATCTGACAAGTGTTATTTTTCTATTTATATGTTGCACAAATATGGTGTGATGAAGTATTTAAAATAATAATATATGAGTTTATGCCATGAAAATTTTGAATTTTATACAACTGGCTCTCAACACTGATGTAAAACTAAATTGACATTGTGGGTGGGGGGTATTTTTTTTTGGGGGGGGGGGGGGGGGGCTTTGTGCTTCAACCTTGCAGGAGTGCACATCTCCTAATAGCAGTGTTAGTTTCTTACACTTTAACCCCCAGAACAAACCTTGAGTAAATCATACAGATTTTCAAGTGACTGTCCACATGTACACTGCAAATATAAAAGACGAAGAGAAAATGACTGGTTTCAAAGGCATTTCTTCTTTTGCCTATGGTTTAGAGAAAAAAAAAGTAAATGGTGATTCATAATAATGTCCAACAGAGGGAAAAAAAATCCAAGATGACCACAGTTTGTTAAATGATATGTTCTTCCCATCCATCTCTTCATATAGACAATATATCTTGAGCTTTAAAACACATACAGCACATTTACCATCCAGTGTGTCAGTGATGTAATAAGCCTGCCACTTTCCTTTTAAAGCAACTATTCAATGCTTTGATCATAAATAAAAACCAGCTGGAGGCCAAAGAGTATACCAGCCATAAACATGAAGACCCATGTAATGGAATCAAAGTCAATCCAACACTGTAGCAGTGACCAGCTCCTGAAATTAGTCTGTAACATATAACATAGCACATGCTTTATACATTATGGTGTAATGGAACAATTTAGTGGTCTAATAAGTGTGCTGCCATATCAGTTGTTTTTAAGTCTCAAAATAGCCAAACTGTTTTCACCATTTGTCACCACAGTCTAATAAATTGTCCTATTTTCTTACATCTATCACACTAACCATGTCAAGTTGACAGCTGCAGCTGTGGAGGGGGAGTGTGTAAGCAACTGCACAAGTGCTAAAACAGTTCTTAAATATGCACAGAGGATTCCATATTTTTGGTACAATATCTAGATACACATGCTAGAAGTAGATGTCCTTTTCTACTGTGCCCACAGGCATTGCATGCATGCATACAATATGCCAACATATTTGCAAAGCAGCATTGCCTGTCAAGGCAATGAGATAAAGTACATTTAATACAGCAATGTGTCTGTTTGTGTTCCATCATGCAAAGGTAGTGGGTATTCAGATGAGTTAATGCAAAAATACACTATCACTTGTACTGAGCTGAAAATGGAAAATAAAGAGAACAAAAGACAGGAGAAAATAACTAGGAGAAGAGCAGATTATTTGTTGTAAAGGTTGAGCAGATCAAGTGTCAAAAACTAGAATCAGGAGGGAAGCCTCTGAATGAGTGCTTCCTGTTAATGAAGGCTTAAACCTCAGTGGTATGAAGTCCTCTCTGCTACATTAACTAATTGCTTTCTCTAGGGACAGCTAACAAGACAAACCAAACATATGCATATAAATGCAGATTTGCAGAGAAGCACTCTGCAGGAAAATGTATCTGTTTATACAAGATGAAATACAAAACGCTAACATTTTAATTACATTTTTTGTGGTTGCATTTCCTGAAGTGAGGTGATTCAAAAAGAGATGCTTCACTTCCTCTGCCACCTATTGCTTCTTCCACGCTGTCTAGAGGTAGAAACACAGCTCGACTTGACTTAAAAATCTTGAGTCGGTTTTGAAAGGGACAGGAAACTACAACTCCTTGATGAGCCTTCATTTGTCTGGGTAGATTGAAAGCAGCAGCTTTTCTCAGCTGTTCCATCAGATTTGAAGGCTGCAGAAGGGAGTGCTGAAAGGCCAACGAGGAGGCGTGATGTAACACCTCTGGATTGATGTCACACCTCTATCACACATGCTGCTACTCAGTACATACTTCAGAGTTTTAGCTTTGACTGCAAATGCAATACCACCTCCTTTATTCAACTAACTGCATCATTCTGGAGATGTTGTGCTTTTCTAGTTTTGTGAATTTAGGACATCGATGCTCCAATAACAAAATCACTGTTCCCAGATAGGCTTTTGTCCGCACTTCTAGCTATAAATCCAGTGTATAATGTTGGTCGTTTTATCATATCTGAGACACAGTAATTGGACAAGTCATCCTTTAAAAAAGACATACAGAGTCACACGAGTCTGCCTTCATAAATATGTTGGGACAGAATTAGAGGACAGGTGTGACAGGCGGTGGACTGTTTACATCATCCACTGAACTCAAATCTGGGCTGGGTTTTTCATTTTATTCATTTCTGGTCACATGTACAACCAAAATGGTTGCATTCTAGAAGCTTACAGGTGCATCTTTTACATGTTGTGGCATGTTCTACTAACAGGAAGAAAAACTGTTACTGGCATAATGAGAGTCTTTACACATGAATTCATGAACCCTTTGTTCAGACACAGACCTCTTCTATAATTCTTCTCGACCCTCACACACACTGTACTGGATGGTAATTACTGATATGAAACCTGCTGTACAGAGCAGAGTATGTAATTACCCTTCTAACCAGGGGCACAACTTACCAACCAACCATCTCTTCAAAGACCCAGGAGAGAATAACAGTATTTGTTCCCTTTCAATTTAATCTGAATTTTCTGTTTTCGGTCATGAAAGAGCATCACACATATGTCTAGTTTTTCTGTGATCAACAGAGGGCTAAAGAAAACAAAAATGGCCTGCGCTGAGCATTTACAATAAATACAATTAACCATTTCATATTTTACATGTTCAAAAATGTTGTAAAATGGCATGTATGATGGAGTACACTTGAAAAATAAACCTTCCACATACACTGACAAGCTGTATTGACTAAATGAATCCCCTTTAGGTTTTTAAAACCATCCTGTTGGTGTGATCATTCAATTTCACTACATTGTATCTCTGTACAATTAACATTTCAAGGCGAATGTCAAACAAGCCTTTGTTTAATGTTGTCCCAGAACCCACTTCTTTCAAGATCACAATATAAACTTTAGCACATGTTCAGGATAACATCTTCAATACAAGCATTGTCAGCACTAATGTTATTTAGTTAGGAAAAACAACAGTTGAGCAAAACAGATTTATTACTTTTGAGGCAATAACTGGTTTAAGCTTTGGGTAGTAAATCAATGACTACTTCTTTTCATTCCACATTACTGTGCTTCATACCCATTTAAGTTTTAAACAAGTACATTATCTTTGTTCTGCAGAAACAGTGAGTGGTGAAAATACAGTGCCTTCTAAACAAGTCAAGCTTTAACATAAGTCAGCAAAAACCTGACTTCAAAGTTGATCAACTTAAAACTGTGTGATATGGTATGACATATTCCCAACCCTTGACGTAGAAGAACAGGGGGGGAAATTTCGAAGCCTGTGAAAGTGTCACCAAACAGTGCAGTCAGTTTACAAGTACTCTGGCCAATGGTGGGAACAGTCAGGGCTGTTCACCCTGTGTCCAAACAGCAGCCCACTCATTATCAACCAGATCCTACCATGCCTGACCACTTCCACTCACTCCTGGTGGGAGGAGGAGGCCATCCCAACCTTTAGACTGCCTTGACACCACCATATTTAATGGGGGGGGGGCTGTATACATCCTGCTGTGATCTTACTCTAGTTTTCTCCATTTAAAACAAAAGGCATTTTTAGTTCTGTGTGTTTCCTGCTCCTTGCTTTGACTCCAAACTTTCCCAGAGTAGACTAGAAGGCTGTTATGTTTGTGTCAAAGCAGAGCAGGAGGTGAAGGCAAAGTACACAAGGACATGCTACTTTTTAACATGTGCATGGAATAGTGACAGGTCAAGTTAGTAGGGCTGCTATTACACTGAGCAAAAAGTCAATGTGTGCTGCCACGTTTGTGTCTGAAGGAGGTGGCTGAGAAAAACCCAAACATGTGAGAGAAATTTAGTTTTAGGTAGATTTGTACAATGCACATCAGTTCTTCAGCTCTCCACAGTGTTGCACAATTCATCTGTAATCATTAATATAGGACTTTTGCAACCTGGTAGGCCTATCAGTGTTGTGACAGACCATTCACTCACTCACTAACTCACTCACTCACTAACTCACTCACCCAGTAGCAGTAGTTTCACTTCCCTCGCCGCCTTCTCTCCATCTTCTCTCAGGTTTTTGTCAATCATTTTAGACCTCTCGGCCGCAGCTTTATCTTCCTGACTAACTGTACAACCCATGGTTCCCAGTGCGCGCTTCAGGTCTGCTGTTGAAGTGAAAAATACCACCTGAGAAAAAAAAAGAATCAACTGTGCGCGAAAAACCCTTATTTAACAACAAGGGTTCAAGTTGAATAAGGCGACTTCCCTTTTTCGGTGATCGGTGACAAACGTGACGGAATCCGATCATCCACGAGTGGAAATTAAAGACATAAAAACTGCTTTATCTTCTGCGTGTCGTGAACTTAAATAACTGGCGCAGGAAATTCTCAAACACCAGTCGGTTGTTGAGTCAATGAGAGAGCATCGGTGCTTTTCTTAAGAGACAGGAGAATGAAGGAGAAAAAAAACAGTATAACTTTTTTTTTTATTTGTTTTTTCTTAAAGGACGGATGAGTTTTAACAGATTGGGTAGTTCCTATAGCAGACCATGAGCGCACGGAAAACGCACGAAAACGCGTCACGAAGTTGAGCGAAAAAAAAAAAGTATTCCAGCTGTTAAAAACAGATTCCCCAACTACTGAGCACAAGCAAATGTTCCCACTTGTCTATCAAACTGTGTCCTTTCCTGAGTGGCAGGCCCGTCTCCGTGTACTTTTACTCCGTGGTGCCGTTAACACATTCCTTCCCCGTGTTCAGATTTATCACATTTAAAGCCACACCCGTAGCCGCCGTGAAGTTCCCCTCCACCCGAGACACAGCAAGACAGCGTCGTCACCTCCCAACTCTACTGTGGCAGGGCCAACCTCCGGCAGAAATATATTTAAAAAAAAAAAAAAAAAAAAAAAAAAAAAAAGACACCTACTCATACTGCATCATGGGAAGTGTAGTCAAAAGGTGAGCAACGACTACATCTGCCTTTATATGCCTTATAAACCAACATATTTATCTACAAAAAAAACGTGTAGAACCAAGGCTATGAATAGGACAGACAGACAGACAGACAGACAGACAGACAGACAGACAGACAGACAGACAGACAGACAGACAGATAGATAGATAGATAGATAGATAGATAGATAGATAGATAGATAGATAGATAGATAGATAGATAGATAGATAGATAGATAGATAGATAGATAGATAGATAGATAGATAGACGAGGTCCTTGGGGTTAATACATAAAACAACATTTCATTTACATATTTTCCTCATTAGATTTGCTTCAATAAGGTTTTCTTCCATGTATTTTTACCATTGAATTTTAATCAGTGTTATCTATTGGTACCATTCAATTTTGTTATGTGAAGCACTGTGTGCTTAGTTGTCATTATCAAAGGTATATTTAAGTTCAGTGGACCCAAGTTGCATCCAAGAAGTAAATTCAGGTAACTTTTAAATATTGATATTCCAGCATATATGAGTAGATGCTGTTGGCAAATTCTTGACCATTTTAATCAATTAATGTTGAGACTGATGCAAGATCCAATCGATACTTTAACCTCCTAGGACCTGGCATCCACATGTTATGTGGACTTCACATACAAGGGCCTGGTGTACACTTATGAGGACATTATACTGCCACCACATGATGTCCGAAGAGTATATATATATATATATATATATATGTGTGTGTGTGTGTGTGTGTGTGTGTGTGTATCAGTTCGGTTTTTAAAGCACCCCAAATAGACATGAGAAATTAAATTAAATTAGGAGGTTAAATATATTTCTGTAGTCTGTAGCTGATTTAAGACATAGCTCTTTACTGCCACCTTCTGCACACTTTATTAATCATCAAAAGGGAAAATAACAGTAGTGAGCAGCATTTTTGTACTACAAGTCTTGTCAGTGTAATAAAAACCACTAAAATGTCTCCAACACCACCATGTTTGGCATTCATTGACAGAACACGATACAATAAAAACTGGCAAATGAAAGGTATATTACCTCATTATCTTTATTGCAACATTGTTTACAGTACAATAACTGCCAGCAACATATTAAAATATATAGAGATACAAGAAAATAGACATGAATTGAATGACAAAAAGGTTTAAAAGCACTTTAAAAATGATTACATTTATATTTTTAATTCTGGACTAAAACTTGAACTGCTATTTACAGTATATAAACTAGATATGCATATAGAATATAAAGGGTATACATTTATATACAATATTTATAAATGCTGGCTGATGCTGTCAATATTTAATATGTTACTATTCAATCATACACATTTCAATAAATCACACAAACAAGATGACTAACAACACTGAGCTCTAACAGAGGTCCTCAGACATCATCTTTTATCAGCCACTAACACAGTTTCCCCTCACTTTGTGGCTTAGCATTTATTTTTCTGTGTTGTGAGGTTTTGAAGTGCTTTGTGTGTGTTCATCAATGAAAAAATGACACGCACGCACGCACACACATACACACACACACATGAGTTACCAAAGACATTACTCTGATCTTAAACATGTAGCTCAAACTAGGAGCAGAACGTTGTACTGTTTGTACAAATACTTATGTTCCAGTGGCTGATTCAGATGCTTCCCTCTGCAGTCAGTAACACATCCTAGATATAGTAACATAAAAACAGATTACAGAGGCTTGTTGTTTGTTTCATGAGATGTAATGACAGGACAATACTTAGTTACTCATACAGCACTCACTGTAGTCTGGTGTGACAGAAATGTCATTTATAAAATAACTAAATATAGGCGAGTACACCAGCTCACTAACAAGTCAAAGTTAGTACAGTACATTACTGCATGTTAACAAACAGTAAAGTAGTCCAAAATACTCAAACAATACCACTGAGACAAAACTGTGTAAGACAAAAGTAGGTAAATCAACATAAAAACAGAAATTAAACAATCATTTACAGGCTTATGAATCTTGCATTTAATCACAGAATCTGTGTTACTGATAACGCCTGGATAAACATTAAACAACAGTTGGTCTATGAATGGTAGGTGAACATTTGTAATCTTAAACGTCTGATCTGAGCATATGTTCAGATGCAACAACACAAATGCATATAAGTAGATACCGTAGTTCAAATACAGTGGAGCCATGGATTCTTACTTAAACAACACAGACACTTAAAAACCTCCAACAGTACATCCAAGTATGTTGTTTTATCTACACAGGATGAAAGTAATGATCACAGGGGCTCACAGAGAAGCTCAGTTTAATGTTATTTCAAGTCAAGTTTGAAAAGATATTCATTATACTATCAATGCATTGCTGATATTCATATAATCTACATTTGAGTAATTTTTTTTTAGATGCCTTTAATTCACATCTATCGAATACTTGAATGTCTAACATGATTTTCTTGCATCTCCACAGATTAATGGTTATGAGAAATTGTGCTTATCAAATAAAAGTGCTATTGCTAACCATCAACATTTCACGATTGTTAAAGAAACCATATTCCCTTGTTTAGCATTGTCATTAGGGATTAGGCTTGTGCTGGACAATATATAAACACACCACACTACTACTAACCACTTTGTGAAGTCGACCCTGTTTTATACATGTTTTGGTTATCTCTGATTACTTCCAGAAACAACACAACAGGTCTTTCAGGGGGGGGGGGACATCTGTGCTCAATGACAAGGAACACTGCACAATAACATCCTTCTTTTCATTTCCATGATCACATTGGCATTTACAATACAACTGATGAGGTCTGCGATACCATTTGACAGAGCTGTGTACATATATACTGGTCTGGACAGTCAAATCACATCTAATAACACTGACCTGAAAACTGTCTCTGATATTCACGGCCTCATTTGGACCAATGTTTTCAGTCCATACTGCATCTTTTGAGGTTTACTAATAAAAATATACATCTAGCCCATATTATCTAGGAATGTTACGATAAATGTTTTCACAATACTGTAACCACATTCATTGTGTGGTTTTGCACCCTGCTCTGGAAGAGGTGAGAATGTTAACACCTCTGAGCCTTAAAATAAACGGCAGCAGCACAAGTTAGTGAAGCAGGAGATAAAGGCTTCACACCTTTTAATGTATCTTTTTGTCTGTGCAATAGCAAATATGTAGTTTTATTAAAATAACTTATATAGATAACAGATCTAAAAGCATAAAAGAATCATTCAGTCGATTTCTGTCATCCAAACAGTTAAAAGGGAGTTGCTTCGGATTACGTTTTATAATCTGAGTTTGCCATTGGCAAATAAAACCTCATCTTAGGACAACATAGGGATAACCGAAGATGGCAGAAACCTATAAGTCATGACAGAGCAGGTGTATAAAAACAGTGGCTTCCTACATGTTTGCCCAATTTTTATATTTTTTATTTTACATCCACCTCACAAGGCACAGCCTCTAAATGTAAAAGTCAATATTCATGCACCTGACTTATTCTAAAAATTTACGATGAACTTTCCAAGAAAGACTACTGGCCTGTATGTTGTCACTATTTGGCAGGATGTACTGTACAACAAAACAACATCAGAGTGAGAGCTGGTTTGTGAGGAAACAGAGCGCCTTACTGAACTCCGGACTCTTCCTCTGTGGCCAATATTCTCGACTGGAAAGGATGGGGCTTCTTTAACATCAAACACACTCCAAACTGAAGACGATAACATCACAACACAGATCTAAATAACCAATAATTAAAAAAACCTGAAGAACTGGATGTGGCCTAATGACCACTGCTGGCATTGCTGGTCCCCGATGTCCAGTCAATGATGATGAAGCTGAGACTCATGATCATGAACAGGAAGCCTATCCCAGCAAAACACGCAGCCTTAAAAAGAGGAAAAGAGCAGCAGAGGTTATCAAAGTCACACACATTAAGATGATGATGTTAACTGGATGTATTGTGTTCATACATGTAATTAAGGTGTCATGTATTATGATAGTTATACTGAATTACTCCCAGAGAAAACCATCAAATATGTCACTGAATGTATTTATTAAGTTTAGTTTAGTATGTAACATACAATAAGATAATATAAAAACTTAAAAGTTAACACACTGAACAAAAGAGGTTAGAGGCCAAAAGTGGCTTATGTAACACCAGCATCAACATAACTAAAGATAGAACAAAATAATACAACTTACACTGATAGGATTGCATGTTTAAAAGCTGACACATCATACATAGACAATGTACAAGATGTTGTACATTTTCAGTAATTTTCATATGTTTTGTAAATAAGGCTAATCTACAGTGTGTCCCATAAGTCACCATACAAAGGAGACATAATACATTCCATACATACAGTATATGGTTCTAACATGTATTTCTTTATATTTCAGATAACCCAAAGAATGCATTTGAATAAAGAGCAACAAATTGAAATCATCCTCATGGCCCCATGATTAGTATTATATGAATAAAAATAGCTTATGTCAAGAAACATTTATTTTTCCTATGTATAGGGACTTATGGGACATAAGTCCCTATACATTATATACTTTGTATACATTGGCATATAAATCAGTGAATATTGATTGACAAAAGTCTACTTTATTAGTCAAATCTGTCAGCAGTACTTTTAAGTAAAAAGCATTAATGCACAAGGGATGTGAAATATGGTCTAATACATTAACATAATACTACAGTCTTTCTAAACACAAGTTGGAACATTGGTTTAACTTGTCAAGATTTTTTTTCTTATTTCTTGTCTTATTTCTTCTTCTGCAGACAATGCAGCTGCCATGCCTTTCAGTTCTGTAGTTTGGATTGTAGATAACATTGTATTTACAATCAATATCAAGTCAAAATATTCTTCCGCATTGATATTTTGATGACACCATGGATATCTATCACACATGCACAATCCACCGGCAACAAAACCTATATGTTACTTTTCTTTTTTATACAAATGTTGACACAGGTATAATTTCCCCATGTCCTACCCTGTTATAGCATTTTCTTAATATATATACAGTATATGTATACATATACATATATGTATATGGCTAATTCCCTTTAACATCACTGTCAAAATACAGCTGTTAATTTTTTCTGACTGTGCAAGTTAAACATGGCCTGCCCTGATCTGGACTTACAGGCTGTATACATCTGTATATTGGCTGAATATGTGGAGTTAGATGTTAATATCTTTGCGCAAATCTAAATAAAATTTAGCCAAAAAAATTCTAATAAACTGAACATCCTTACAATAATGGGAACTCTGAAACCTGTGAAGTTTCAGTGTATATTCCATTAGTTTTTGTATCAATTATGTCTGAGTAGATTTCAGACTTTGCGTATATACCTGTAGTTAAATCTTTTTCCGTGTCTGTTGTCTGATTGTCTCGTTCTTTTGGGTATTCTGGTTGTTGGTTTGATTTTACAGTATGTTTCCCTTTTGCAAGTCTTATTTGTTTATTTATTTATTTTAACACCAAGACGTTTTCTTTACTTCTTCGGATGTCTGTTTTTAAGTCACTTGAATTTTGATTGTTGCAGTTATTTCTCTGGAATAATATAGACACATTACATGTCTAAAAATTAACCTGTTAGTACACTCTTGTGGACAAATACTGCTATTATGGCACTGTTTCTCAACAACATTTACTGAACAAAATGTTCTTTTGTGAAGTGATGCTCACCAGGATTTTAGGGAAAGAGCGCAGTGGCTCCTCTTCTTTGGGTACAATACGAATATAAAAGACAGCAGGGAAGATGAAGATGAGACAAGGGGCAGATGTGGCGCCTGCAAAAACATAAGCATTTATTAAATTCTGTCAGATTTTTTAGCACCTTTAGCTCTCATTAACTGCTGCTCATCTGACAACACTGAAATACATTTTTTTTTACGACTCATAAGGACTTTTTTGACCACCCTAATACTTATTTGCTCATATACAGTATTTACTTTGGCTACCTACTTAATTTAGCTTCACTTTGTAAATCTAAATGTTTGAGTACAACATGATATATGTTTTAATATGACCAGATTTACATCAGAAATTAAGTACTCACTGATAAAACAGGATTAATCTACTGTAATCTAATCTAATCTAATCTAATATCATATCATATCATATCATATCATATCATATCATATCATATCATATAACAAAACAATATATATTAATATTAAATAATGACATCAGGTAGAACTGCTTCTTTTTAAAGTTCTTCTAACCTAAGTATGAGCCCAATGTACAAGAGTAAAAGTATAAAACACTGATCCTGAATCACTATTTTAAAAGTATACTTACATATATACAGGGATTCTATATAATCTATATAAGAGTCTATGTCAGTGTTGGTGCTTTTACAAAATCCTAACTTACCAATGACTCCAAAGATACCAAGGATGTTTGGGGCAAAGATAACCAGTAGGTTAATAAAAGTGAGAAGAATAAAGGCAATAGCAATATGACGAGGCCAATAAAAGGTCTTGTTGGGAAACATCATCTGCTGGATAGCTCTCCGCACCTGATGACAACAAAAAGTATTTTTAAAACATTACAGAATCACTAGACAACAATATCTTTAAGTTATATGGGTACATCTCTAGGGTGAGCTGATCTGTAGGTACTAAAATGGTACTCACAGGGAAGAGGACAATGGGCACAGTTAGTGTGACAGCAGTGAGCACAGCCACACGAACACACAGAATTAAAGTGTCATATGGGTCAATACGACTATAGGTGTGAAGGAGCTCTGCTTCCACTTCACCTGAAAGAAAAGGAACAGTAAAATGGAAAGTGGATTAAAGACATATGATTATGCTCAGATTGAAATAACAGATCATTTCTAATGATAATGTGATTAATACTTATATCAATATTACAAATAAAAGTATGCTCAATCCTAGTGAAACCAAGAGACAATTTTAAGTAAAAGCACGTACATGACAGTGGAACTTACTAAAGCTAACCACAACTACATGAATCACGATCATTACATTGAAAGTATATAGTCATTGTAAGGTCTTTAGTCTGACCACTAGAGGGTGGAAATGAATCATGATGCTCTTAGGGCACCAGGTAGACAGACAGATTGATTGATAAATTGATGGATATAATAAGAGACAGGTAAAGAAAGAGGACCTGAGAGACAGAATATTTTGCCACAGGAGGAGGACTAGACCTCACCATAGAAAGTTAGGTATCCAAAAAGAGCTGCCAGGAAGTACATGACGTACATGACTGTAATGGAGATGTTGGCCACATGCTGCATCTTTTTCTTGGTGGCACTGAAATCAGAAATTGCCATATGATGTGACACACATACACAAACAAGCACACATTCACACACACAATATCGGGGCATCGGCTGTCAATTCACTGCACAGGTCCATAATGAAGCCCTGTTACACTAAAATACCATCTTGAGCTGTGGGGCTGCTTTTGTTGCAGTTGGTGCATAAACAAATGTCCCTCAGAGAATCAGAAACATAATATCAACATTAATATTAGAGAAACAAGCAAAGTGGTTCAAAGCAAGATGATAAATTTTAACTAATAGCATGCTACATTATACAAGCAGTGGCAATGCATTTCAAAATAAAGCAAAAGCAGTGCATGTGCCTAGGTTATGATCAGCCAAGCACAAAGCAAAAATACAAGCTTTTCCTAATCTCTTGGCCAAAAGTTAGCAGGAGTTCTCCATCATAAGAACATACTTGCGCAGCTCTGTGTAGATGGGCAGGACCTCAGGGTGGCACACAAAGGCGAACGCCAGGATGGGGATGGTGTAGGCCGTCTGTAAATGAACCCCAACAAGTCACCATAGATACAGCAGCGCCGTCCCAGACGTCTTACCACCAACCTCGCGCTTTACTGCCCATTACTCCCTCAGACTCATCACAGAGAGCTAATTGTTTCTCTGTGATTAACTTGGGCCTGGCTACAGACCAGCTTTAGCCTATTTAAGAATGCCTTACTTGTCAGCTGCTAAGCAGCAGGCAGTGGTCTTGGTAGCCTGGGTTAGGAAAGTCTACTACATTTTGAAGTAATATAGAATGGGTAGTATAAAAAAATCTGCAGGATCTGATCAATGTGTTTTTATTCTAATTGTTTCAGAAATAAAGAACACTGCTGATATTACAATTAAATCATGTTAAAATATAACAAGGGCAGGCTTTGATTAGAAATATCAAGCCCTTCCCTTTTTTATCACTATTCTTTAAGACCACAAATGAGCTTTTGTTGAACTCACTGTATAAGTAAGAGAATGCCAAAAGCAGCCAGGAACAGACAGCTTCAGGGTTACTGTCCATCACCGAGCTTTCATGAGTCATGGCATATTGTTTATCATTAACAGCCTGATAAAAGCCCTAATCTCTTCTTGAGTGCATCTGAGTGCATCAAAAAAAGTGTGATTTTCATGCTAGGGTTGTGAACTGTCACTGGCAACATGCTGAAAATGATTATGACATATGGTAAGTGGGTGGGTGTCAGTGGCAATGGCAGAAGAGGTGGATTTGCATATTCAAGTTTTAAGTGACATGCATAAACCTACTTGTGAGTTTAGGTTAGCCATTTTGGGAATACAGGCAGGGTCTTCCTCCCCACCAGGATCTGTAGCACTGACATTCAGCCCACTAGCAGTACCATTTAATGCAAAGTCCACAAATGGACAAGGGAGGTTGAACTTCTTATAGATGACCTGAGGAGAAAGGCAGATACAGAGCTGTAGGACACTGTTTGCTTACAGACAGGAAACAAATATAGTCCTCAGAGAGCCAGAAAAAGGGAGAGAGCGCAATATGTGGATTACAGCTCACAGAGGCAAAAACTAGGTCAGAGAAAGACAGAAAACCACCACAACATACTACATCTGCAGTGTGCAAACATAGCAATGAGTAGATGGAACAGCGAATACTAAACAGGTGGTGGGAAGGTGACAGGCAGTTCCCAGTGCATCATGGTATGCTACCTATATGTTTTAGTCAACACACAAGAAATATACTGTACACACGCCTACTGCAGCTGAACAATTCATCAAAACATTATTGAGCCACCGACATGGCTGAGTGCAAAACCCAAATTGCAGAGGCTGCAATATCTTGATAGAAATGTCACAACATATTATAAATGACACACTGTGGTGCAAAAGAGTTGGCCTTTCGCACATAAGTCAAATTCTTCACATGTAAGAGAACACATATGTTTGATACAGAGCTTAGCAAAAATCACATAATCCTTTTTGCTGTGCTTATGCAGAATTTATAGGTAGGTAATGTAGGTAAGATAGGTAGATAGATAGATATTTTTAAGCAATCATTGAGCTGGATGTGCAGTACAGATAAGTCAGAGAACTTACTGAAATGAGGAAGAAAACCATGCAACTCAGGGAGAAGCCACTCGTGTATCCCAGGTATCCTGAAAGATAAACATTTCATTAGCTCTGGGATCACACATACCCCATTCAGAACATTCATTAATACACATCTTGAGCAATCTGATCACAGCTCTACGCACATCTGTTCAGATGCACTAAAATATGTCTCCACATGTGTTCTGAGTGTTAACTTGTGATCAGATCTCACTTCCCCACTCTACATGCTAATCAACAAGCTCATCTACCCTAAAATATAGTACCAGCCTTTCATTTTACATTGAGCAGACTGGGTTTTGTGATGGTTATTTGCCAATTTAATATATTGTTTGCCTCAAAAACAAACAGCAGCATTAAAGACTGTTCATATCTTGCTTTTGGTCTGTTCACCTGTGATCAGATTACTTGGGGTAGAATATGCAAAGATACATGTAACATCTCCCCTTTTTGTCTATTAAATACATAGAACTAGGGATTGTTGTTTTCTCATGTTTACTTTCACGCTTTTGTACAATTTTTTAAATAAGAAAGTCACTGAACCCTGCCTAGCCGTAGCTCTGTAGTTAGGTCATTTCCTTTAAGACCATGAAAGTAGTGATGCTAAGGAGAATTTTGATCTTAACTACATCTTGAGTAGCAGTTTCATCAAGCTGTGAGGTGGATGAAATGGATTTGATGTGCTTACTGAAAGTCAGAACTCATTAGACTCTGATCACACTTATTGGTTCAGTTGTCCTTGATACCTCAGCAGGATACAGACTTCTAACAAGGTCAACCACTCTATGGCACTTTCTCACTTTCAAACTGTTTCCCTGTGGTTTTCACTTCTCTCTATCTGCTTTTGTGCTGTAGCCAAAAATATTGGATGACACTATACCTAACAAAGCTCGACAGATTCAGTAATGTAGACACTTCTATCTATCAAGTCATGTTGATTGTTGTGAGGTACGACCACACACAGATAGGAAGCAGGACATGCAGCAAATGAAAAGTGTGTATTTTTAAATTCAATTAAATTATTTCTCCCTGATTTTGACTTCTGTAGCTTTAAATAAGCAGCGTGGTAACATTTGTGTTTCTACTGTTTTCTTCTCAATATCCTCAGGTAAAAATGTATGCTGCTCTTCAAAGTGTTGGAGTTGCTTCTGAAAAATCTGATCAGCTGTCAGCCACCTATTCAATCCCTACAACTTTGAATATATTATTCTGATTTATGTAACTAAAATGGTAGAAATCAGCCCAAATTATACACAAATGGAACGGGTAAATTTCTTCATGAACTCACCAAGCTGTTTCATGAGAGCCAGAGGTAATATTACTGCAATAGATACAATGATTACGAGGTAGTTCCCATTCAGGTACCATTCACTGCAAAAGGGCAGAAAGACAGAATTAAAAGTATTGATTTGGACATACTTGTGTTAAACACTCCCATCAATATCAATTCTGTTAAGCTTCTGCTCTGTGTGAAATATTGATTGGGAGGAGACAAGACAAAACATGGTATGTGAAACATGCACCAGCTGTGTTTTCCTCTGCTGACCAAGACAGAGCACAAATGAAACTGCATCAACAAAGAAATTAAACATTTAAAAATGAGAGAAAAGCCTCTTAGTTTAAGCCTCCTCTAACACGAGAAAACTAACAACTGTAACTGTAACCTTTAGAATGTGGAAGTCATGGCCTGGTTTATATTACACATATTAACATTTGAACTAACCAATAAACGTCAGCAACTGGACAAGTAACATTTAGATTTGGAAGGTTTTAGGAAAAAAATAAATTGAATTATAGAATTGTATGGTTTGTCTATAAACATATAATCTTGGTATTGCAGAAGCAGCATTGAAACATCTGAAAAATTGGCAGAAATACATTATATGGAAAACGTACTGGTTGCCAAGCAGTACTGAGGAGCAATACATATTCCAAAATAGAATATGTTATTTATATTTCATTATTAAATAAAGAGAAGAAAAATAACTTTTTATCATGCATGTCAAGAAAATATAAAACTAGTCAAACAGCAAAATGCAATTGCTTTTTCAGTATCTGCACAAAAACATGTCTGTGTAGTACCATGTTTAATCAATTACATGATTACAATTACAATTACAATTACAATTATATGAAAAGCTAAAGGTCTCTCAGAACGTCTAATTTACAGATTGCATGTTATAGAAATCATATAGATTTGATTCATAATCATTTTCATTATTTTAACTTAATGCATTTTATGAGTTGTATTCAGACTAGCAACATTTTTTCAGTTGATAACATCTTAATTATTTTGAAATCAGCATTTTTTTTTTTTAATCCCAACTATTGCAAACTATTTTCTCCTTTGGATTCTAAACCAAACAAGACATTTGAAGATATAGTTTTTGATATATCAACAATTTTGACCATTTTCTGACATTTATACATCAACCAACTAATTAATTAAAAAAGTAAATGAACACAGATAAACTGCCAATGAAAATGACCATTGTCTGTTGTATCCATAAACTGAATTTAAAAAGGTAAAGTATTGTGAAAATAGCCTGTACATGCTGTATGGTTACATTCCAAAACAACCTGCCATATCAACTCTTTTGCCTGAATGGAAAAACATGAATAAGTGAAGTTTATGGAAACATGTGGCCTCAGAGTGACACAACCAGCCCCATGGCACTGCCTCATGCACAGCCATGTGCAAGAAACAGCTCTGTGTGAGTGCCACAGCAGAGGAGTGATTAATGTCATGACTATCAGGAGGGAAACACTGTCAACATCTGCAGGTCTCACTTACTCTCACACACACACACCTTGAAAAGAAAAAAATATATTGGACATGAACCACACAAACACAGAGATGCTCAATTACACATGTGCATAAACCTGATAAGCAAATGCACACAAAGCAATATCAACATCAGTAGCTCTCTGATAAGTTGACCAACATGTACACAAACGCAGCAAGCGCCTTAGGTGTTCATTGATTGTGCATGTGAACCATCCAGGGTCAGATTTGTTTAATTTAACAAACACACGGAGGCACCACTAGGTACACACTGGAGCAACTGTCTACATAATATAAGTTGTATGAGTAGTAAATTGTTATGCTGTTTGTTTTTTCAACTGCAATTTGCTACTATCAGATTGCTTTCAGTCTCAGATTTTTTCCCAATTATAAACTGAAACTATATACAAATAGTAAATAAAAAATATATAACACATACTTTGTGGTTCAGTATCACAGACGTATCTTCTATTATTGCACTATACTATATTCTGTTTTTAGGATACTTAGGATATTTGTTACTGAGCTACTGATATGAGGTGACCATTATTTTGTCCACCCCTGTACAATTTATCTGCACAAACAAACTCCCACAGCCACGATGAAATGCCACTGGGACAATCTCATCTGTCATTTCAAATAAACAATGGCTGTTGACCATGGCCTACAGTACCAACCACTGCTACACACAGAAAACAGAGCTGACACGAGAAAACAGTGTAGACATGTTGTCACAGTATATCACTTCTATAGCATGAACATGTCACTCTTAATACTTATGAGCATTAGGCTAAAAACTACTACTTTTAGAATATACACTTATTTCTTCAGCTGCCTTTGTTGTAATATTTTGTAGAAGCTGTGAAAGAGCATCAACTGTTTAAACGTTTTCCATTCAAGCCAATGACTACATCTAGGTAGGTGTGATGGCCATCTAAATGGGCTAAGGATTAAGGAGTAAAGGGGTAACATCCACTCGAATCCCATCCATATAATTGTTTGTTTCTGAGGCCACCTGCATTAGCCACTGATATCCCATGGTTTACATTTACAGCCGTGGAGTCTGGCTGTGTTTTGATGTGAGCGTCTCTCAGTGCTGCTCCCCTCCTTCGGGGTCACTATCACAGCTGTTCTCTCACCAGCTGCTCAGCTCATCCACAGCAGCACTGTGTTAGCCAACTGGCACAGCCTGACAGGACTCTTCTGCAGAGGCTAAAAACTCAAAAATACCAAAGGGATGCTATGTTACATGAGTAGATTATGTTTTAATCTCTGAGGCAGTGTTAGGAAAATACCACTATGGGTGTCCAGATGACTTCAACTTTTTATAATTTAGAGGATTTTTTTCTCGGTATCGATAGAGAGAACAGTATTCCTGTATTTCAGGTGTATCAGTATTTATTTCCTGGATTTGGTGCAACTGTGCATTATGTATATGCAAATGGAAAAGTTCATGTGTGAATGTGATTCTGAATTGTTTTGACTTGGTGTTTCATGATATACAGGGTGGTTATATGTTTTGATCAAGATAAGTTGAATGATAAATAATGATACGCAATAAGAATTATAAGTTATATGCATATATAACTTATAATTGCTTATCATAGTCAGAATGGTTTTTGTAAAACAGATTTTCCATCTCATAAGTCTCTCCTGATTTAATAAAGGTCAAAGACAGACAGACAGACAGACAGACAGACAGACAGACAGACAGACAGACAGACAGACAGACAGACAGACAGACAGACAGACAGACAGACAGACAGAAAGAAAGAAAGAAAGAAAGAAAGAAAGAAAGAAAGAAAGAAAGAAAGAAAGAAAGAAAGAAAGAAAGAAAGAAAGAAAGAAAGAAAGAAAGAAAGAAAGAAAGAAAGAAAGAAAGAAAGAAAGAAAGAAAGAAAGAAATTTGTTGTATTTACCCTGCAGGCTTATCAACCTTCAGAAAGGCCTGGATGACCAGTGGAAACTCATACTTGACAATATACAGGTAACTGGACATGGCTGTGGACAGAGATGAAATCAATGAGTGAGATCAGAAATAAATTGTTTGGCTATACAGTATAACCATAAAAACAGCTTCACACATAAAAACACACAGACACTTACACAGACACAGAGCACATGTTAATCCAGAGCAGAAAAATAACAGGATCACCATTCCAGAAATGTCACCGGAAATTAAAAACAAATTGTGTAAGTGTGAGGACAGATGGCAGTGTGACCTTACCTCCAATATTCTGCAATGTAATAGCAATACCTGCCGCCATCTTCCCTGGGGTCCCAAAGGCTCTGTACCCAAGCTGCTCATATGCACGGATACCTGTGTAACGAAACACATAAAATAAAGATTGAGAATCAATTGAAAGTTATGCAGGTTGTTAGAAATACAGACAGAAACTTAAATGCAACAATAATTTTGTACAAGACCGTGTGTTCTGTGGTGCACACGTGGTCACCTCATCCTCATCATCTGCACTCATGTATCACTGGAGAGTAATATTCAGATGTGATAATCATGTAGAAAATATTCAGGTCACATACCTACAATCCCAGATGATTTGAGCAGTAAATGGATAGAATATGATGATAGGACCGCAACCACTGTCAGGAGCACCCTAAAAAATACAACAACAGTAATCAAATCTTTCATCCTTTTTATGAAGTCTTTATGTTAGTCATAAGTGAATTTAAACATTTTTTTTAACCTTCTAAATTACCCTGAAGGTTATTGACACAGGTGCAGCACATATACAGTGTGTGTTTCGTAGATGCTGGGACATATACAGAGACCCTGTGGATTACAGCTGAGCCAAAGAGGCCGCCCTGCTGGCCTTTCATACACCAGATGGACTGATTTAGAAGAATCATGTAGGACGCAATGCTGAGATTGACATGAGGAAGAAAATCCTTAAACAATAATCTTGTTCCTCTTTGTTCCACAGTGGTGGAATAACCCACTCCTGTCACAATAACAGTCACCACCCCCATCATCAGTAATATACCCATTGCAAGAAGCACTGCACTTATTCTTTTCCAGTGACTCATGCTCACCATTGTCAAACGTTTTTCCCTCGCTTGAATTTTCCTTCAGAACTAACGTTTTATTTTTGGCGACTCTTCTGTTTGGCTCCTGAAATAATTGCAATCCCCACTAAAATAATTTTCAGTTGTGATGAAAAGATGCAAGACGTCCAATTGATATGGCTAAGAAACCTTAAAAAAAATCTACAAACATATTTAGTATGGATTTATTGATACAGTCTTGACTTGATACTGCTCTCCACTTTTGAGCTTTTTGATTTCAAGCCTTTTTTTTTTATCTGTCCACTGCAGGGATATCTCTAAACTACAGATAAATATCAACTTTATTTATTCAAAACAGAAATTCACATTTCATTATCTTCTGAAAAGAAAAGAAAAGAAAACTAAATGTAAATAAAACTAAATGAGGAATCATTAGTCTTAGTCAAACGTCTATGATGATGAATTAAATATCATTACTGTCTCAATCTTTTCTATTTTCATGTTTTGTTTCGTTTTGTTTTTTCAAAGATGTCACTGAAGTATGCATATATGTTTCAGGGAATTAGTTTCTTGACAACTACATTATATGATATGATAAGATATGATATGTTAAGGTGAACAGGGTACTTAATGTCATCTTAGCATTTAATGTAGCAAAGTTACATCTATAAGAGATTGAGGAGGACCTGTTATATATACTGTATCTAAGACACTGTGAGACATTGAACAGTTTCATGAGACACAACTGACTTATGCTAACGTTGATAACTTTAGAAATATTAGCTACGTAAACTCTGCTTGTCTTGTTATTTATCATGACCCAATAATAAACTTAGGAACATCTATTTGTCACCACAAGAAAAATACACTATTATCCCCTTTTAATGAACTTCAAGATGCGTTTCAGTGCAATTGAGAGAAAATCAGCTGGTTTGGTCATTTCATACTATATCAAATCCCTGTGTAGTTATCTGAGCAATATAATAATGTTGTTATGTGTTTTGTTTTTTATTTATATTGAACCAAACCATAACAAAACTTATCTTGAGTGTCGTGATGCATTCTGGTTTGTAGAACCCTTGAGCAGAAATGGACAACTTTATTTGCAGGATGCTTTTTTATTTGTGGACTTCACACACACCTGTGTGTGGAGCTTACAGAAGTCCTGCATATTGATGTTATGTATAATTATAAATAATATTAGAGTAGGCAGACCCCTGATCTGTTTATACAGAACTCATTCCAACAATTATTTATCCTCTGTCTCTTTTCTTGCTTTTGTGACTTTAATTTACTGTCTCTCTCCTCTACACACAGTCTCCTTTTGAAAAAGCCAGGAACCATGTCTTTCACCTCAACTTCAACTCTTGGCCCATTAACAGGGCTTTTTTTTGTTTGTATGGTGACTTGCGGTGGAGGATTTAGTTAAGTCAAGTGGCAGCGGGAGGACAGATCTGCTGACAGACTGACAGAATGACACACTTGGGTCACTGTAGCTCCATTCGCAGCTTTCCACCCCGCTGCATTCCTACTCAAGCCAAGGCCAGTGACCTGCTGAAGCCTCTGCATTCGCCAACAAAAATCTGTGTGATATGAAACTTGGGGCCACAGAGGAAAACAGACACAAAGGACAGACCCAAACATGACAAATTATAGCAAGAATTCAGTGATTTTCAGAATGAGTCAAACTGTGGCTCTCACTGTAGTCTTTGAACTCTTACTGCATGCATACATGTAATATGGTCTTTAAACCATCATCAACTATCATTAAATACAATCCTCATGCAGGAATCAATTGTCCTAACAGATTTGTTCTCAAGTGCTACATATGAGTGATTAAGGTGAACTTCCACTTTCATTTACCATTTTTCTTGCATATAGGATTTTCTGTATACAATTTAGTGTACAGAAGAGTTGTAGGAATTGTGCAATTGTTCTGCTCTGCAATTCTTTTCATGAGATGACTCTATATTTCATTGCTTGTAAGTGACGTAATTTGTCACAGTTCACAATGTATTTGTTTGTGAATAGAATACATCATAATTTGTTGACTTTCTGTTTGTACAGGTCATATTCATCACATTTAAGCAGGTCATTTACACTCATTCCATTAAGAACCAGGCACAACAAATCCTGTCCCCCTATCTCTTATCATTGAAAAACACATCTTTGGTGACTGTGACCTTTGACCTACATTCACCAAAATTTAATGGGATCTATTCTGGACCACCCCACACCTTTCCTGAAAATTTCATGGAAATTGAACCAAAAACAATACCCCTTTCCCCTTCAAGGGCGGGGTAATAAGAGGATGTTCAGATAATAATACTGAAGTGTCTAATTGTATGGAAACCAGAGCTGTTAATTGAAGATATCAAGGCAGCTACTATAGAACCAACTTTTTTTTAATTAATATATTTTCACTAAATAATTGTATAGCTATCTTAGTAATACAGCTAAACAAAATATTTAATATGTTCAATTTATAGACCCCATTAGGGATTTGTGAGCACTGCACACAATGTGTCATTTTTATTGTGCTAATGCTGAAGTAGATGAAAGTAAATCTTTATAATCCTCCATGGTTCAATAGTCTGAATAGATCCACAGGCCTTTTGGAGGACAAGTACAATCTAGGCATACCTAGATTCTTCACTAATGTCCTTTTCTTGGATTTCATATACCAGTTTTTATTCTATGGTTTGTCTAGCTTATGTGGCTCCTGAGAAGTGTTTTGTATAAAGGAGAAAAAAAACATACATTGCAAAAACTTCAACTTTCCCCTTTGCCATTGCTTTATTTTTCCTCTTGTTTTCCTCCCTGTGTTTGAACAGATGTGGTTGGGACCAATTCTGGTTTGTGTCCCCTAAAGGCTTAGAACTAGTAAGAAAATGACAAGATAGGAGCAGATAAGTGGCCAGCAGCCTAATTCCAACATGGAGTATGCATACAACATCCACTGATATATTTTGTCAGAATTTTTACTGACCCATGCATTTCATTCATAACAGGATAAACAAATGCACATTATCTAATATTCAGGTGATTAATGCAAATAGTGAAATGTAGACTAAAGAGTTTATTTCAGTTCATGCCGGGATAAGTGTCAATGACTTTTGCATTTGGTAGCACTGGGTTCAGTCAGTCCAGACAGCTTGAAAAACCATAGTCACACAATTCAGCTCAAAATAAGAAGATTTTTCAAACACGAGGGAAAATCCTCCAGACATGACTTGGAGTGGAAACTCAAATAACCTTCTTGTGTAATAGTGTAATGTGGATTAAGGTGTCTTAACTCCCAAATTCTCTGAGAATAATGTGCATTTAATTTATTAAAAAAATTATAATTTTGCTGTAGAATTTCTTGTGAAATGACCAGTAAAGTAAACACACCACTGGAGTCATTTTACTGAAGGATTCTTAATTAAATAAATGGTACAAGTTGAGTTTTCAGCTGTGCTTATACAATCTTCCACACAAGCACCAGCCACCTTACCATCTAGCACATCAGGAAAATGTGCTAAAACACCGTGAGGGAGAGGAAGAGGAGGAGGTGAAAAAGCGCTGACGTTTCCAGTGCTATATGGTGAAATAACCCTCTGGAAAGTCAAGTCTGATTATTCTGACAAACATCCCTTTACAAACAACACCTAAATGACATTGTTAAACCCCAATAGCCCAGTCCAACACCACATCACAGTCCTGGGTTTTACACTACAACATTTACATTTTTTTTGGTTTGTTTTAATCACACTCCATTGCACTTGAATACAAGGGCACACGGCACAGATTCAGTGGATTCAAGTGAATGGATGATCAACTAGAAAAGCACTCAGAGAGCACAGACCTCTGCCAAGGCAGATAAATCCCCCCCACCCCCCTTGATCGCCAGAAAATTGTATAATTTGTTCCTTGTGCCAGTATCAGCATTTCCTGAATCACAATTCTTCTAACAGAAAACAGAATTATTTTACTAGCAGTTAAATAGACAAACAGACAATTCCCGGTAAAAATATAACCTCCGCGTTCCCTTGGTAGAGGTAACAAACCCAAGAAAATACAGCCAGTCTACAGCATTTAAACTATTACAATCTGATATTCTGTATTTCTCTTAACTTCAATTGATTCAGTGAATTTTATCTCGCAAACAGTAAGAAAATGGGTAAAAAATTCTTTGTTTTATTCGCAGATCTTTTCTTTGATCCTTATTTTATTCTGGCTGGGCAAACACTGACCAAACTCCTGGGGAAGGAGAAGACCTTGGAAAATCAGGCCAGAGAAGGGCAGGGGCTGAATCTACACCAGTATCTTTCCATTCACAGTGTTATTCTAATTAAACAAACAGCTAAATACTTTACAACTTTACTGTTGTTTTACTCACAAATCTTAACATCAAATCTACAGATGAAAGATCGTTAAACACCCAGTGCATATAAATCAGGTGAAAAAAATCTGACTCAAAAATAAATAACATACAAACATCATTGTCAGGTAAACAATAGTACTGTGGAGGCCTTTAAAGGTCAAACCCTTCATGTATCCAGGACGTGCACCCAGTTGTTTTTAAGTGCAGAAAATCAATCACACAGAAGCAGTGTGGTTATTTTCTGCATCTCTGCATCTTGAAATTACTACCATTTGCTGCACATGTAAATTACTTCCAGTGTGCTATTAATACAAGCCTTTATTTATCAAATGAATATGCCCCATGTTGTCAGTTTCTGTGCTATTAAAAGCATCTGCTGCCTGGTTAAAACAAGCAATGTAATTAAGTGTCATTTATGTATGACGTAGATTGTCAGTCAAGACCCTAACAGGAAGAAAGTGAGTGAGACAACATCTGTGAGCAGTCACTCAGCCATGATGTTTTCAAACTGCAGGTCTGAATATTCAGATTACTGTTGTTGTATTGAATATATATGAATTACTTACAAAAACAGGACGACTCCTGTGTTGGCCATGGCATATGCAAGTCCAAGTATTCCACTTCCCATGATCGCATTCCCCAAGTTGAAGACGGACATACCAAAAGAAGTTTTTCCCTCAAACTGTAGCCAACAAAAGATAAAAGACAAAAGACAACAAATAACTAAACACATGTGGTTATGTACATTATATATATATATATATATATATATATATATATATATATATATATATATATATATATATATATATATATATATATAGTATAAGGAGGCACTAGTATGTTGGTTTTGTGTAAACTTACATCTGTAAAGCGCGTTGTCTTCTTGTCATCAATGCCTGACAAGAACTCTTGACTCTCTGGAAGATTGGCCTCTGTATTTTCAGTCCTGTGTGGACTAATGTGAAAAACCCACAATAACATGAGCTATAAATAACATCAATTAACAATTAATCATAATTTACCACCAATCATTTCTTTTGCAGTGCCTGTAATTTACAATAATTTGCATGTTTTCACTAAATCTTATACAACATGTACAAATAAGTCTAAATGTAAAACACATTGATCTTTCAGCATTGCAACATACGTACCTAGCATTCTGAGCACTATTGGCCACAGTTTCCCTACAAGCATTGTAGAGACAGGCCATCCATCACCCAGCGAGAGCACAAAGTAGAAAAACAACACCCTCAGTCATATTATAATGAGATATAACTGTGAAGGGACGGTCTACCACAGATGTCGGGGGAAAAGACATTTTAATTGGCCTATTCATTAAAAAGGCCCCAAAATATATAGCAAAAAGCTCATTTCGCTCATGTTAGAAATGCAGAGCACAACTAATTGTCTAAACTAATAGAAGTAAGGAGGTACACTGCCTTGCTCAGAGGCAATAAGCTGCAATAACCCTGGTATTTCTGTGCAGTAACTTCACATAATATTGGCATACCAGAGATCATGTCTCTAGCTCTGCAATTATTGGGCAGTGACTTTAGTGACTTTGCTGCACTGCCACAGGCAGATTGGTGACATAATCAGTAATTGTCTCAAAACAAAACAAAATCTATCTGCTTTACTAAGACTGTTTATACTGTACGTCACATTTCACAATCACTAGGCAAACAATTGTACCTCAAGTGTACCTCAGCTTCATCAGTCCCAGGTGGCTCTAATCCTGAGTCTGCAAGGCCAAATTTAATTTTATGCAAAAATATCACTATTCCACACACTGTAAGCCCGAACATTCAGAATAATTAAATATATTAAGTTGTGAATATTCAAAGTTTCAGAAATAGTGCTACTAAGTCAAATGTACAAAGTTGCTGTAACATGTTATTCTTTTTAAGTACTTCCAACTGTTTTTTTTTTTTTTATTAAGGGGAACTATTGTGGATATAAGTGAACATAACTTAACATAGATGAGGTACAATTTAGTGGAATTAAGTCATTAAATGCTGAGAATGATCTCGTACTGTTATTTCTATTGTTTCAAATAAGGATGATTGAAAAAATAAACTTAACTGATGTAGTAGATGCTGAAATACAATTTCAGAACACTCCAAATAACCACCAATATCTATTACACCAAAAAATTGCAATCACAAAACGCAGTAATTTTATTCATGGAGCGGCTGTGGCTCAGTTGGTAGAGTCCAATGACTGAAGGGTCAGCGGTTTGCATCCTGACTCCGGCTGTCCACATGTCAAAATGTCCTTGGGCAAAGACACCAAACCCTGACTTTGGCTCCCAGTAGGTCTGACAGAACCTTAGAATACTAAGGTAATAAGTATTTTATAGTTAAGGAATAATGTTTTAATTAAAGTATACTTTAATAAGCATCTAAATTTCAAGTTCTGGAAAATTTATTTTTTAATTTTCATCAACTTAAAATAATTGAGGCAATCGATTGGCTTACATTTTTTGGAGTTCTGCTAACTTATTCGGGTTTACGGTGCACATGAATTAATGGCATCTTCCCATTTAATCTGGCAGTGTAATGATACCTGTGACATGCTATGACGAGGCTCTCTTTTCCAAATACAAGACTGTGACAGGTGAATGACCATCTGAATGTGTTCTTGGAAAAACATCAAAACTTATACTGCTTGACATACATAATTTATATTTATCTAAAGTGCATTATGTCTTAAAAAGTTAAAAACTTTCAATTTTTCAGCAATAATGAAGGCAGTTCAGTCTGTTCATTTGATTTAACTAGTGGTATATATGCTTTATATTGATTTATTTGCTGTAATATCCCCAGTGTATTATCTCAATGCATTAAATAGTTATTTCTACAAGGCTGTCACACACTCATTAGTAGGAATAAACTCACTTTTCACCACTGTCTGCAGATGGTGTTTTGGCCAGTGCTGTGATCTCCTCTCCAGGCTCATGGCCTTTTCCATTAGGGATGGCGTTCATCTCAGCGGGGGCCGGTTCCACAGTGTCTGCTGGTTTATCCTCACTCATATCTGCTGCGCTACTTTAGTGCAATTTGAACAAATTTTCCGTTGATTGTGTTGTCGATGTTTGAAAATTATTCTGAGCTTCTTTATTTTCCTCTGAAGATCTATGGAAGAAATTATACAGGTGGTTAGTATGTAAACATAAAAAACACACAATATTAATGAAACTTAGACAAAGATTTATGGCTTCCATGCAAGTAATGTAACTTACTGTCACTAACGGGACCCATAATATTACCAAATTACATACAATAATTATGAGTATGTGTTTTGTTCCCTTTCACAGTTGGTAACACTGTGTAGTTTTGGGTTTTTTTAATCAAACAATCCCTGCCTCTATGCCATTTTTTCTAAAACTTTGTCCTTGCCCCTTGCCCTATACTTCCCACAACATTTCATGAAAATGTGACAATGTTATGCATACTCATGCTAATAGAAATGACAATGATCACATCACCCCCTGGATGGAAGTGATGATGTCATGTAGGCTGGAACAATGTGTGATAACAGAATTTTAAGATTTTGATGGCAATATGATTTGTGATAAATAAATTCTCTACCAATGCCTTGTATTTCACATCTATGTCAAATAAATACAATTGTTTTGGGTTTTTTTTCAAAATTTAAATGTCACTCATATTGCAATTTCCAATATTTTTTTAGAAAAATATTTTCTTAAAAATCTATACTTTTTTAGAAAAAAAGAATTCTGATAATTGGACAACTGTCCTAAGGCAAATGGAAAACATGGCAACACAATTCATGGGTCAGCCATAGATTTGACATAAATATGAATTGAAAACAATTAAACACAAAAAGCATTTTCAAATCAGAGAGCTCTGTGGATTTGTTTCCAGACGTATATTGTATATTATTATATTTTTTTTCTGTTCTTCCTGTTCATTTGATTGTACCTTCAGGGCTAGACATATCGCTGATCTCCAGTGCCTTCGTTTTCATTTTACTTTAGACAGACACCATTATCATTGGTAGCTATTCCTGGAGTGTGTGTGTAAGTGAAAACAGCCACAGCATGAGCAGAGGTCAAGTCAGCATAAATGAAAATACCTGTGTCTTTGCAGCCTGAATTGTCATTCTGTATTAAATCTTGTCATGCAAAAGCATTGTTACATTTCATTATGATAAGACAAAACTCAGGCAATAATGAATAATGAAAAATGTCCCACTTGTTGCTACTTGTCATACTGTATAAGCTGAGGGAATAAAAAAAAAGATGTTTTTTACTTTTAAACCCTGATTGGACCATTACTTCTAATGAACTCAAAGGAAACCCTTACATTTTCATGTAACATTACAATAAAAGCAATAGCACCAACTCCCACTAAATTAAAGAGCTGATAATGAATAGATGTTTTGGCAGATCCCATGAATAATTGACACATCAAGTGACAAGTCTACGCACAGAGGAAATGCTGCTTTCAGTTAACTGTGACACACTGGGCTTTGCGTCAGGCCTCTGTTTCCTGGGTATCCTGTTGTGGTGCCCTAGCTCACCACCTGGCATGTGAGGACCAGAAAGGCTCTTGTGACATGTCTCCTGGATGCTGTTGACCAAAACCCCTATCTGGCTGGCCCTGAATGATCTCCATTGCTCTGCTGCATAAACAGTAGAGAAGTGTATAAAGGAAAGCAAGTCGGGGGCCTTAGAGGAGGAACACACACAAATGATTGAACCCCAGGACTGAGATAAAAAGAGAAGAACCAGCTAAGACCAGCTACAAACCAGTTCTAGCCATCTTTGTACCTCCATTTTTTCTGCTTGTCACTTTCCTGTTGGTTTCCTCTTTTATTGAAGAGTATTCAACAATGCGCAGGGTTTTCTGTACTACCATTCTGGCAACCACTCAGCTCTCCTTATAGCCTCAGGCCTCTTCCGCTTCACAGCCTGCCCTTGTAAATGTGCCTTTTTGTAATATTATTTTAAACACATCAAACACAGTGTGAGGAGAATAAACCCTGGTCTTCATGTAGCAGTCCTCTGAACCTGTCTTCCCAACTATGTTGCTGTGAGCTTCACTGCACAGCCAAGCCTCTCGGTGTCTCTGGCTAAAGCCAGGCAACGTGGTTGGGCAGCAAAGCACAGTGCACAATGGCACATGTTGTGCGGTTTCCTGGGAACGAGTTGGAGAACAGTGGTACTATTGTGCCAGGCATCATTATACTGCCGGGGCCCCCTTGGCTGTACTTCGCCAGGCCACTCGAGAGGCTGAAAAGGTATTCGACTGAGCTCTAATTGAAAAGACGCCACCTTGAATTCAGCAAATGCCAGTATCCTGAATTCATGCACAGTTGTAGCAGAGATGCTGACGGTAGCAATGGCAGAAGCAGGGTTCCTCCCATGGGACAAATCACTGCACAGAAACACACTGCCACTCAGAAAGTCTACAAATCATGGGGAGCTCGTGGAGAACAATACATAGTAGAATGTATGGCTACAGGGGCGCCTCTTCAATGGTCTCAAGCAGTGAAGCTAGACACAGCAGACCTGACTGGTTTGACTTTGAATGAAAATGGTGACAATCCCCATTTTCATTCATTAAGGCTATCAGAATCATATTTAGAGCATTCATACTCCACTTTATCTGTATGAGATATAATGAGTCAACTGAGGTTTTATAAGCCATCAGTGTTGCACATGTCCCATGTCCTTCTACCTGGGGTGGCCAACCCTGGCGGTCGTTATCAGTCTTTTGCAGAGCTTGGTGCCAGGCTTATCATTTGAATCAGGTGTGTTGGCAGAGGGATACATCTAAAACATGCATGGTAGTGGCTCTGTAAGGTTGACCACCCCTGGTTTATACATATAAGTTAGGAAGAAGTTGCTGACCACAAATGCTAAGAGAGACACAGGCATAGAAAATTCACCTGAAAAATTCCGTCTAGTTCATAACCTTTACAACAATAATTCCTAAGAGAAGATCCAAACGAGGTCCTTAGGACCTAGATCTACATTTTGAATGACTGTCATCAACCAGTGTCACAGTTTGTCATATGTATTATGATTTTTGTGTTTGTGCACTTTTTGTCTTTTTAATCTTTTCTATGTTGTTGTTTTTATTTTTTAATTTTTGTTTTTCCAACTGAGGTCTACATTTATAAGCTCTTCCAAAGAACATTTGTCTTCTGGGTTAATTAGGAAAACTAGAAAAGCACTTGGACAGTTCAAACCTCCATCAAGGCAGACCTCCCCCCCTCCGAATGAAGGGAGGTCTGCCAAGGAGGTCATATTTTTGCTGTAGTTTCTTTGTTAGCAACATTACTCAAAAAGTTCTTGATGGATTTTGATACACTTTTCCATAAGACTTTACTCATCAAAAAGTCAGTTTGCAACACATGTATTGCATGGAGTGTTAGTAGTGTAGTTTAGTGTGATGAACGCAGCTGCATCCACACCATAAACCAAAGTCTGTAACCTTCTGCACCTACAATTTACATGAATTTCGCATTTATTCAGTTAACTTATTTAGGTTGCAATTACACAAATAAGTTCACACACATTTGTTTATACATTTTTATTTTTTTATTATATTAGTTGACATTTTATATTAGTTCTATTTGGAGTGCACCCATTTAGTTAACTTTTGCACAGCTATGTTTCATTGAATCTAATTTTGGGTTTCTTTTGAGTTACCAGTGGAGAGGGGCAGCTGGTGATGGTGGTGATGCTGATGCTGATGCTGATGGTGGTGGCTTCTGGCTTCTGGCTTCTGGCTTCTGCTACTGTCTGGCTGGGGAAACTAGCTGTGCCCAAACACAGTAGCCTCTATATAGGAGGAGCATCTTAATTGGGGCATCTCAACTGCTGCCATTTCAGGGGGGGATTTGAAAGGGTCAGGTTTGATTAAGTATTCTGTTTTGATTATTCACTTATTTATCTTTTTGGTTCAAGAAGTAAATTATGTTTATTTTGAGTAGTTACGTTTTTTGTGGTTTCTAATTTAGTTATATATATATATATATATATATATATATATATATATATATATATATATATATATATATATATATATATAATTATTATTATTATTTTTAATTTTTTTTGCACTGAAAATTGGTTTGTAGAGACAGAAAATAAAGCATGAATCTTAGTATTGTAAGCTGTCATGTGGCTGCAGTGCATGTTGTGATGACAGGAATGCAACTGAGAATTATTACCTCCGCCAAGGAGGTTATTTTTATGCTGGAGTCTGTCTATTTGTTTGTCTGTTAGTAACATTACTCAAAAGGATTTTGATAAAACTTGATAAAATTTTGCATTGTGATCCAGAATCCAGGATCTCTTCAGGATCACCACCAGAATTTAATCATTTGTTCCTTGTGACACTCCCAACATATCCTGAAAATATTATGAAAATCCATCCATTTTTTGAGTCATGTTGCTGACAGACAAACAAACAGACAAACTCCAGCAAAAACATAACCTCCTTGGCAGAGGTAATTACTTCACATGTGCCAAGTGGCAGCTCAATAACAGTGCTGTGGGCCATTCTGGTTCTTGACCTTATGTTTATGTAGAAACAGCTTTACAGTATAACAAACATTTATTGTTATTGATTGGTGTCCATATTAGTGAAATTATCGAATTTCCCAATTGGTGACACCTTTAAGAAAGTCCGACAAAATTGTTAATGAAATAATATGTGTTTAGTGTTCCTTTATTTAAACAGGTTGACTGATTTATTAACGTATGAGTAGTGTTGAATTGTAGTAATACCATAATGTACATTAGTATGAAATGTGCCAAACGATTTGCAACAAGGAAAATAAAAGATACAGCCCAGACATGACTGAATCTGTGTCTCATCAAGAATTTCTGTGACACTATTGTGGCATAAAACAGGGGAAGAGTTGTTTGTAAAGAAATGCTCATACAAGAAAACTGACACACTATGTAGTCTGCAGACACGATGTCATCAAAAAACAGAAGTGCAACTGTCTGCAGGAGCAGCTGATGTGTTTGTTTTTCTACATGCTCCATGTATCACTGAGCAACATAGCAAGAGATGAATCCTGATATTGGTATGCAAATGACCCCCTATATCTTATAAGTGAACTTCAATGACAATAAAAAAAAAACAATTGACTGTACAAAAAAAGTGAAACTAAAAAGGAAAAATTATCTGTATTATAAAATTCTCTAAAATGCCCACATTACAAATGCAAACCAAGTGGTAATGTTGTATTGTAATGTACTTTGTGGGAGTAAATGAGTCTTTTCACAGCAATGGCAGAGGCTATGTTTATTCTAGCCCTCATCCAAAACATCACCTCAGTTTGCCAACACACAGTGAGTGAATTCGATTGCTCTGACGTAAGAGAGACGTCAGACTACAAGGAGACAAATCCTGCCAGGCAGCTTCACTGATTATTATTCCTAAACTGATACCTAACCAAATAGCACTGTGCATGCTGATTCATCCTCACTTCCATTGCTATGCATGTGTGCATTTGTGTTAGTAGTTCACTGTGGGAATAATTAAATGTGTGCCTTTCTGTGCATGTATCTTATGTAATGAGTAATCTCAAACTGTATTACTGCTTCCTCTGCTACTTGATGATGTTCTCATAGGCCTTTGTTGATATAAGCTTCCTCAACTGAGTCTCCAGTGCAATTCTCAAATACTCTTAATCTGCTAAAGTACATGTGGGCACACATGTACATTAAGTGCTTTTCTGAAGTCTGCATTACGTGTATGGATGCAACAAAAGCTAAGCAGATATTAATTAATGCCTTTTTTAAAATTACAATTAATCTTACTGTCAACTGGATTTTCATTATTACTATACACATTTAAAATATTTAAAATACAACATATCTCATGAATGCAATTATGTTAATCTCTCGCACACTAAAGCTACTGTCTTTGGCAATTTCTCTTTTATTATGACATAACTGGGAAAAAACCCACTTCATATTTCACCTTATTGAAAAATGACAAACAAAAGCAAGAGAAATTCACCATCCTTCCTCTCACAAACAGGAAGAGATTTCCTGCAGATTAAGAGATTACACATGCACACAATTTTACTGATGAGCAGCTAATAGATCTATTGGAGAGCATTTTATTGTGAAACTGTGAGTTGTGATTTGCAACCTCTGGCAGTCATGATGATAGAGTGGATCAGATTAAGAAACCATCTCGTTCAAAGCAGGAAATCAGGATCAAACCTCTCAGGTCATTCAATGCATTCACACTTGTATAAAAATAGCTTCAGAGGAGTGAACAGCCTCACTGTAACCCCATGTTACACACAAAGCTGTGTTTAAGTGCTGCTGCATGTGCCACTGAATACAGCAGTTGACTAAGAATAAGCAGTTAGTATTTGGTGGACATGTTGAATAACCATCTGTCTGCGTTCTTCACACCAGGGTCGCATTTCACAGTGAAATGCACATGATGACAAACCGACCCTCACATACAAAAACATATGTACTGTAACTGCAGGAAAACACCACAGGGTTTGTAAAATAAAGGCCTTAAACAGATGCAAAGAGAAAACAAAGCTATGGGGAAAAATTCAAAACTAATATTTAACTGAAACACCTTTATTTTGAGTCACTATCAGGGCTTGATTTAAGGGGGAACAAGCCGCTCCAGAACCTCTGAAATTGGCTCCGGCAGCTATTTATACTGGATCCATGAAAAATTCTATTTATTGAGTGAGGTACGTTGGACTCCCAGACACTATGTGATGCATGCTTCCAGTTGGCACCACAGAAGAAGAACAAATAACTGAATAAAAGCGGGAGATTTGAAGCAGATGTAGTAGAAGGAGGACAACACCCAGTGAAAGTTTGGACAACAATGATGCAGCAGCTCAGTATATTTCATACGTACTGTTCACTCTGATTTATTACACATAATGTACATGTTGCCATGGTGATTCTGTTCACTTCTAGAAGGGGGCGTGTCCAGGCCAGCTAAGGTTGGGTGGCGTTTACATGCACAAAAAAATTTGATTACAATGGCATTATCTGCAACTTCTCAAACTCCAGTTTGATTCAATTATACTCTGATTAAGGTGTTTACATGGCTTTTAAAACTTAGATTTTAATCAGAGTAAGGCAATAATTTGAATTTATCTAAGTGCCAACGTACTGACTGTTTGACAAAAAAAACACAGGTAGGAGACAAGACAATTGATTCACAACTGACTAACAAAAACGTCTATTATTACATTTATTACAGTTAAATGTGCTACAAACAGTGGGCTAAAGTCACACAATATGTTTACATTACATTCATTTGCCAATTTCTACTCCAACAAATACAAGCATCCACATTTACTAAAGAACAATTGCATGGAGAAGAAAACTTAAGAAACTGATTTTTGAGTCAAACCAAAATGAATGAAGTCAAAAAATAAATGTGTGTATATTTGGCTATTCGGGATTTATTTCTACTAAGTGGAAGATTGGAGACATTGTTAGAGACCCTACACTGTAGATTTTGCAGTGTTAATTTGGAGACAATGGGACCAAATACACTCTAGAAGAAGTTAAATAAACTCTCTAAGTGTTGATTTAACACTGCAAAATTTACAGTGTATATGCTCACAGACATTTTCAATTACTCCTGTTGACTGAACATCTGTTCAGGTTGACGGAGGGATGCTGAGAATATTGCGAGGCCACTGAAGCCAGAAAACTTAATTTGTCCAAACCAAACATGACCAAACAGGTTATGAGAAAGTCAAAGAGATACCAATCAATTATTGAAAAAATCATCATCCAAAGTGAGAATGTCAGATCTGCTCTGAAGCAGAGATCTGAGTTTACCCTTGAAAAACCATGTGAAGTCTCTTTTTAATTGCATGGTTGAAATAAAAGAGAAAAGAAAAAAGAAAACTAACTATATAGTATATAGTGAAGGATATATCAAAGACAGTGTTGTTCAAACAGATTTGTTTCAAGTCAAACTTTCAAGTCAGTGAACACAGAAGTACAACATGACACGACTGGTCCATCGTTTGTAGAGCTGGTAATGAGAAGATTGGTGCATTAAAATATTCCAGACATAAGCCTCAGATCAGTAGGACCTCTGTACACTTGTTCCTAGAAAATCACCCTCATTGCTGTCAATGTGTGTTTGTATCACGTATATCAAAAGACATATTAGATGGGATTTATGACTCATTTGTAAAAAGCTTTGGCAAAGCCTTCTTCATGTGATACAAAGGAGAATGATTATAGTAAAACTGCACTGATGGACATGTTATTAGAAGAGGAAAGAAATCATCACTGTCCCCACATATATTCATGGAAAAACAATGGAGTTGAATGACACGGAGAAATTACTATTACAGTGGATAGTGTTGCAGTTTGCAATTCGAGTCTGTTTGCTCATTTTGCATGTTTAGTACAATAGCCATCTCTACTCATTGTCAATAAAACCAAATATCACCACAGACACACTGCAACCTTTTGTGATCATAGTGTGCAGGCTGACATTGTCATTATCACTAATTGTCAATACAGTTTAAATGAATTATGCAGCTCTACTTAAAATAATGAGTGATGCCTATGCCAATATATGTGCGTGACCTTTCACTGATTCCATAAGGACAAATATTTTCTGATATGTGGGATATGGAAATAACCAAATTTTGGGAGTAATTTTGGACAAGTATACAGAGGATTTGGAATGAGTATCTCATGTTTCAATACAATAAATGTAATGAATATTGTCATTCTGGAAACAAGGACCAAACATATGTAAACATAATACTGTCCAGCTATTTCTCTGTCTCAGCTGTGGGCTCTGAGTGCCACTGTGATTAGCCAGCAGGCAGAAGAGGGGATTAACTTCTGACTAAGAGATTTGTATGTCAGCTTCTGAGTTGCTCCTCATCACTATGGTTTCTAAACCCCTATGAGATACATATGTCTGAGACTAAAAATCATGCTGGATGTGACATCTGCTTGACAGTACATTTAAATATCAGGTGGTAGGTATTATCTCCCACAGCAAAGTGTTTCAGACAATCTTTAATTATGACTAGTTCACATATATAACATACTGCACAGACTATAGTGTATTTCTACAGTTTCCAGTGACCGTCCTTTCTTTAAAACTAATGTTATTGTTTTGGTTTTGTGGGGTCTGTGACTTAATGTATTTGAATGAAAATTAAACTATCTGACAGAAGTGACTTAACTGACTTAACTTTAAATAGACAGGTGTCTGTAAAACAATATAGACATGAGGCAGTGTCCTGTGACATTCGTGCGTGGATGAACCAGCCTGATGACTCACTGAAAATGTGTTTTATTTATAGAATCGTGGAGTACTTTCTGTCACTATGGCTCAACTTTAACACTGGGCACCCCACACACAGAAAGAGACAGAAGAGCAGCAACAAGATGTGCTTGAATGAGCTTTATAGAAATGTAGGCCTGACAGTAGAGTTACTGCTTTATAACTCTACTCAAGGACTTATAGGGACTGTCCATTCAAATATAAGACTAAGTGAAGAGTAAAATAAAATGCTGAGATGATTAAGACAATATAGGTATAGGCTCTGCTGAACTTCACTTAAAAACATTCTTAAGTAAAAAGAGGATCTGGTTGAGGAAATAACTTTCCAAATTACTCAGTTATTTATTTATTGTTTATAGAGAGATTTTTCATTTTCATGCAACAGGAGTACTTTAATTATGTTCTCAGCAAATAAAAATTGCCTTCCAATATTCAGGAGTGGTAGGCCTAAGCCACAACGCAAAGAAATCCATCACAGTCTTTGTGTAATTGTCCAGTGAGATTTAGATCTCTGTAGACAGCAAGTTAAAGGCATTTTGTTTAATACCCAACATGTAAGATAAATAATACTTTTCATTTGCCATCCACTTTTGTATACAAAGGAAGACAGTCAGGATAGCGGCGATAAGCTAATGTTGTATGATGAGGCTATTCTCACAAATATTTGGCCAAAGCTCTGAAGAAAATGTTTCCATCACAACTGTGCTGATGCAAACCAAATAGCTCTGACAATTATGTGATCATATGATTCTGTTGACACACTGCAGGTGAGAGCGTATTGATGGTGATACATCTGTGCAAACGTTTCATCAAGTTCATCTTGACAGTATGTCCTTTGAGCAAATCAAAGCCACATACCTCTTTTTCCTGGTAAATCACTGTCTTTACCCTTCATGCACACATTCAGATAAGATGTAATTCCACACAACACAAGAGTGAGCACAGTTTTACACACTTAATAGATAATGGTAGGACAGGACGTTGAACAAGTCTTTATATCAGTAACATATAAGGCCTCTTAACTGGTTTTATCCACAAAGGAAGTATATCACAGGGTTGACACGACTCATCAACCATTACACACATCCTCCATACATGGAGGTTTGCAGATATTTAATATTTGACATGTCCTACCTTGGTGACATGTCCTATCTTGGGCTATCAGCAAATATTCTAAATATAATGATATATTCAAATAGAAACAAAAATTAATATAAAATATTAAAATTAATACAATACTGCATTTTAAAATGTAATGTACAGGCATAGGTCTTTTAAAATGTGATGTTTAAATATGTATATTAATATAAATATTTAGGTCTGATAGAATAAAGAGACTGATATATATATATATATATAAATACACACACACACACACACACACACATACACACATACATGGCCAATTTGCTTAGAGCTTGTCTTATCTTAAATTGTGTTTATTTATGAGTTATGTCCTAGTAACTAGTGACTGTTATCTTGATAATTATCTGCATTAAATAACAGTTTAGGGCAGCTACTTGACAGGAGAGTGGTGATGTCACACATATTCGACCTCATGTAAATGGTACAGCATATACAGGAGCATCCCAGTCCAAAAGAAGCCTCAGCTGTTGACTATGTTTATACCATCATTTTCTAAAAATGGCAAATACAAGGCCTTGGATTGACATGCACACCTAGTTAAAAGAATTTACTGTTCACCTGTCAGGTGGTCTGAAAGTGTGAGCATATGGCTTTTTGTGTCATTTAGTTGTGGTTCATTTGCACTGCAGCTCTAAAAGCAGTATGTCAAGGGACAGAACATAAAAGGCAGCACTGACACAGCCAAGGACAAGGCCTGAGGAAACCATATGCATGTTGTGTATAAGTTAGAACAAAAGAAAAGGATCAATCGGCGAACAGGCATCTCATCCCATCAGTTTGTCCTCATCACCACCCTATTGAATGCCAGCTCTGTCTGGTCTGTCATGTGGCTCAAAACAAAGTACCAGTCTCTCCTGGCATCTGCCACCCATCTCTCTCCTGTTTCCTCTTCATCACATGGGGGAAGAGAAAAAGAAAGAAAGAGCATGGTGGGGGCGAATGCATTCATTCAGCTGGAAGTACAACTCTCACAGTGTGTGACCACCATGGTGGATGTCGTACTGCTGACTCTGTCACATGCCACAGCACCATAGAAGTCCAAATCCCAATCCAATGACGGAGAACTCCTGAGCACAGCAGGCAGCCGCTGTAAGCAGATCAATGTAAGGCTTAAGTATCAAATCCCTTACAGAACTAAGAACTGTGCTCAGTACAATAGCTGAACGATGGATAATGACAAAACTTGCAGCTCTAGCTGAAGCTCCGGAGTAATATATTCAGACTTAGGGGTGTGTGAGGTGGCCAGATTGTAAGTCTCATCTATCCGTTCATTAAAGCTCCATGAGCACCAAGGGACACATGGACCAACTCATCCCATATTCTAGCATCCTGATGAGGAAGCAAATAGAGAACAAATATACCAACAAGAGCATCTGCAATATGAAAAATGCTATAGTCTGTTACATACCTAAATCTGTTGGAGCTGTTTAATAAATTGTAGCATTTCAAAAGCTATATAAGTTATGTAGTCAATGTTCACGCCTTCTAAACGTATGATCTGGGATGGTAAGGTGTAATATTACTGTGAAGTCCCTCCCAGATAATATGTATTTATTTCACTCAACAATTTTATTTAATTCCATTTTATTTTATTTAAAGCAGTAGTTTTGTCAAGTTAATTATGACTGATTTTCCTCAATCTACTGCTGATTAGAGGACACCAGACCAAGATAATAACAATTACCTTAACTGATTCATACTTTAAAAACTGTATTTCATCAAGGATCTCCCTCATTTTGCTCTCAGATACTACTAGTCTTATTAAATAGATTTATACTCATAAGATGTTGACATTCTTTGCAATGAAAAGCTGGCCTGACTTCAATCAGACAAAGTGTACCTTATGTCCAAAGTGCCCGACTAAGGCCAGTACTGAACACCAGATGGTCTTCACTGTAAACCCGAATGTTCAGAATAATTAAATATATTTAGTTGTGAATACTCGTTAGTAAAGTTTCACAAATAGTGCTACTAACTCAAATGTATCAAGCTGCTGTAACATGTTCTTCTTTTTAAGTACTTCCAAATAATATTTTTTACTAAGGGGAACTATTGTGGATATAAGCAACTTAGTGGAATTAAGTCATTAAATGCTGAGAATGATATTGTACCGTTTCAAATATGAATGATTGAATAAATTAAACTTATCTAGTAGATGCTGAAATACAATTTCAGAGCACTCCAAATAACCACCAGTATCTATCACACCAAAAATATTACAATCACAAAACACAGTCATTTTATTCAGGGGCGGCTGTGGTTTCAGTTTGTAGAGCGGGTCGTCCAATAACTGAAGGGTCAGAGGTTCATGTCCCAGCTCTGTCTGTCCACATGTCAAAGTGTCCTTGGGCAAAGACACTGAACCTTGACTTAGTCTCCCAGTAGGACTGACAGAACCTTAGATTAATAAGTCATGCTTTAATTTAAGTAGACTTTAATAAGCATCTAAATTTTAAGTTCTGTAAACTTGTATTTTTTAAGTTTCATCAACTTAAAATAATTGAGGCAACTGATTGCCTTAATTTTTTTGAGTTCTGCTAACTTATTGGGGTTTACGGTGTATGGTGTGTATTATTTTTTAATGAAGTCCTCCTCATTGAGTTTGACAGTATCCACAGCAGCCAGACTGAGCAACATGTACAAATATATTTGTATTCAAGCAGCTTTGGCTTTTATATTCCATAACCTCAGAGGGGAAAGGGTTACACAGATACTTTAATGTAGTTTTCTAAGAGCAAATTAAATCCCTGTAAAATCTCAAGACCAGATTGATGTCAGTGATTTTTCACAATAAACCATCAACAAAGTCACAGTAGGGTTCTCCTTTGTTCTCACAGTTGACTCCACTGGACTTTAAGGCTGTACAATCATTCTATTCCTTTCTGTGGAGGTAAATTAATACAGCTGCAGGATAATAATATATTTCACATGGAGACAGAGCTTTGATCAAATCAAAAGTTCAGTGCACAAAACCTTTTGGCAACACTGGGCTAAATTTCCATAATTATTTTATTATTTAAGTGGTCTGAGTGGAAACAAGACTTCTGAAACTCCTCCTGTCTCCGCTTACAGGCTGTACATAGAACGTTTTTAGATGATTTAGATAATCCCTAATGTTTTCATGGAGGTAAAAGAGCTTCATTGATAATAATTTTAATTAGCAATCACAGTTTCAATTATCCTTGTATCTTATATTTTTGACTCATTTAGGTTATTTAGATTATAAATACACCTCTATACTTAGATGTATATTTGATTTGATTTGGACAAAGAGGAGAACAGCAGAAAGAGGATGTGTATTGTATTTAGGTGTACTTTGGTCTTTTTCCCCTTAATGTACATCACCAGCAAAAGTGAAAAAAGAATTTAATCAACCCGTCTCTATGGATAAAAAATAATAAAGTGAACCAGGTAAAACAACGAATCTTGATTTCTCATTCTATAACCTGAGCTTAAAAACAAAGACATTTTGTTGCTTACTTTATGGTAGGGTATCAACTAGTAATGCACCAATCAGCATTTTTTGGCCCGATCACCAATACCGATCACCAAAAACTTGATCTGCTGATTGCCGATCACTGCCAATCACAGAAGGAATTAAAAATTTCTATACTTTTCATTTAGGTATGGATTGTTGCAGCCCTAGATGCAAATATCAATTATTTTTGTAATCGACTATTCTGTAGATTATTTTTCATCGATTAATCAAGTAATCGGATGAATTCCATTTTTTTAAATCCTTTAACTTCTGATGCACCATTGGTGAGTGTTCTATATGTACGAGTAATTCTAAATATTCAAAATTCTGAACATAAAATTGAGCAAAACAAAGCAGTGAGTGAGAAAATAAACAGCTTGGGATTGGTTTGTTTTTACTTTGGTTTCCAGTTTTGTTGTGATTTTCCTTTTTTTCCTCACTGTATCTTTATAAACTTTTGACTGTGTAATTGTTGTTTGGAGTCAAACAAAGTGCCAGAAAGCATTTTAACTGAATTTTTTAAGAGCTCAAAACAAAACCTGCTGGGCCAATATTCAAATACTTGTTGTACAATGTGTTCCAGTTCACAGTCCATGTTCAACATCCTAAACTGATGGACATTCTGAGTGTCTTCAATTTCAACTGTCTTTGTCTTTTCTCTGTTATTCCACCTGTTTTGACCCTAAAACACAGTAAAACTAAACCCCTGAAGAAAAGGAACACAAACACAGACTCACAGCAGCTTTTCGGACAAATTCACAGCTGCACATTTACCTGAAATAATGTCTCAGGAGTTAAAGGGTTAAACTAGATCAATCGATAAACAGGGATGAGAGAAGACTGAGGTGCATATGTGCAGAAGCGCACGTGCCTGGATATGTGAAGTAGATGTTGCCTATTACACTACCTAGGTACATTTGCTAAAAATAATTACAACACATGAGGCTACATTCTAACAAGCGCTAGTACTCACCAAGTTAGCAAAGAAATAGAAGCTGCAGTTTGACAAAGTGCGATTGGCAGTGCTAAGCTAATGCTAATGCTATTTTGGACACACTGTTGTCTGCCCTATGCAGCGTGAAATGGTCCCAAACTTCTACTATTAATTAACTAACTATATTTTTAAAAGTACAGAAACAGTCAAGACGAGTTGAACCTGTTCTGTAGCGTGTTTGCAAGTTTGAAAATAGTGGCCAGTAATTTACGTCACGTGATCAGCTTTTTGATCTGCATGTTTTTCCAATTGCCAATCACACTATTTTTAGGCAATATCGGCCGATTATGATCTGCACACTAGTATCAACTGGTATAACTGTTACAAATGACTTAGAATGCTGAACAATTTTTGTTTTGAAATATGCTAGACTATTAACATATAATGCTCTGGTCATTTTTTCCACAGAATGATTTTGTTTATTTCAAGCACTTTCTGCCTCAGATTATGATAAAAATTTGTTTTATCCTCACTAGGGTCACTGGGGGCCTAATCCAGCTACAATGGGTGAAGGCGGGGTACACCCTGTATGAGTCTCCAATTCATCTCAGGGCTGAATATATATAGACAAACAATCACTCTCACATTCACACCTATGGGCAATTTAGATTAACTAATTAACCTATCAGTGCATGGTGGGAGGAAACTGGAGTACCCGGAGAAAACCCACGCAGAACATGCAAACTCCACACAGAAAGGTCTGGTGTTGGATTAGAACCAGGATCCTTCTTGCTGTGAGGCACGAGTGCTAACCACTGCACCACTGTGCCGCCCAAGATAAAATTCTTGGGGGGAAAAAACTCAGTAGCAAGATGATAGATATTTTAAATTCATTTTCAAATCAAATTATGAAGTAAATTTAAGTTAATCAGTCATGAAATCTCATCAACATGTACCCTCCACTGACATGCAAATCTGACCATCGAAGGACTGGTTAAACAACAAGTGTATCTTTTAATTTTAGCACATTATCAGACTTAGCATGTAGATAGACAAAGGTTCAGTATCACTATGAAATCGAAACATAATCTCCTTACATCCCCACACCAAATAAAAATTTGATGTTTGAAATAAAAGATTTTGACATTTGGAATAATCAACTCATAAATTATTCAAGCACATTCATAGTAAGAGATTCAAACCCAAAACACCAAAATTGGTATGCTAGGTTGAGCCTCTTGGTATTAGTTTAGGTCTGTAGTTCCTAGATGCTTTTAAGTGGCAGCCCACTCCTAGTGTACAGAGATGGACCAAATGCAGAATTTGAATTTTGGGTAAACAGAAGAAAAAAAATAAGAAAAATGTAATAGGGTTAAGCCTTGTCTTAGTCTTCCACAAAACTCAGAGTAGTAGTTTTTGACCAATCTTGCTGAAAGACAAGTAAACCAAAAATGAATGATGTGAATGTAAATATACAGTAACTTCTATTTTGGAGATGAAGGGACAAACTGCTCCAACAATAATTTTGCAAAATAGAATGAAATAACAAGAACAAGGTTCTTATCATTTTAGGAAGATGATCGCTAGTGGTCCTGATGGTTATAGCACAAAAAATATTGCAGTAAAAGACTTTAGTTCAAGGTCCATGCAGAACTTTTAAACCAAACAACGGTTTAAAACCAAACAATGTAAGTTGGAAAGAGATTTGAGAATACACAGTAAATTTTGCAGTGTTAAATCAACACTTAGAGAGTTTATTTAACTTCTTCTAGAGTGTATTTGGTCCCATTGTCTCCAAATTAACACTGCAAAATCTACAGTGTAGGCAGAGAGAACAGAGAAATGTATATAATGTTATTTTTTTAGCTTTAGGCTCTATAGTTGTCTGGCCTTGGTGTTTTGTAGTAGTTATAAGTGATGAATGGGTGTCTGGCTGACACAAAAATATGATTGATTTGCTTTTTCTAAATCTTGAGATTTAAGGCAGATCGTGATCTTGGATATAATTTTTGGGTTATTAAAGTCTACAAACTGTGTGGTGTTAAATATTGTTCCAGTTTTTTGTTGTTGTTTTTTGCTTTAAAGCAGTGCTTCTCAATGGGGGCGGTACTGCCCCCCAGGGGGTATTGGGACACTGTGGGGAGGTGTTTAGAATGAGAATGTTTGAAACAATAAAGGGGGGTGTTAGTCTGTATAAAAATCAATATCAAGCAGAATGTTATGTCAATGGCAAATTTCCACATTTCCCAAGGTTACAAGAAGAAAGCATTCCTGTTAACCATAGGATAATTTTATGAAATGATTAAAAATCCTGAACATTATCTTTATATATTATTACAATAAGATAATATAAGATAAGATATTTATTAGTCACACACACAGTTATACACAATACAATGTACAGTTGAATGTGTTTTTGTACCGGCATCCAAATTCCAGTATAATTTAAAAAATAAGGTAAAGGAGAAAAAAAGTTTCATTAAAAAGTAAGGTTATTCATATATACATAATAATGCAAAGAATATAGAACAGATAAGTTAAGTTGAAAATAACACAAATAAGTTTTCAGTCTTTTCGGTAAAGCTGCCAACTGCTTTACAAATCTACAAATTAGAGTAGTTTCTACATCTGAAATTAGTTATTAGTCATCTGTACATTTGCAGCTTTTTCTCACATTTATTTTCAGTTCACTCATTCTGCAAGCAACCTAACAGAAAGTCACTTTCATAACTCCTTCAGTCTTCACTCCAGTGTTCAAGATACATATTTCTGAGTATCAAATGTACATCTGCTTTTACTGTCATAAAAGAATGCAATCCGTAGCAAACAAATGCAAGCGTTACTCACATACCAGATCAAAAGCTCAACTCACACAACCCTACTGAATCTGGACCACTCTGTTCACACTCTGATTTCACTCTAGGATGGAGCACATGGGCTCCTGACACGCCAGAGAAAAGAGTCAGTCGTTTATAACAGCAAGGCCAAGAGGCCAGACAGAAACTCTCTCCTTCTCCAGCCTGTCAAGTCCAGCAGTTACTCTCACCTGCTGCACAAGCCCTTAAGGTGGTTCTTCATGGAGGACTGACACACTGGGGACCTTGCTTTCTGCAGGTGTCCCCAAAAAAACATCACGCCACTGCCAGAATTGAATGTAATATATAGATATGTTTTAATTTTCAGCTGACTAGAAAAATACATACATTTAATACATGTGAAGTGGATGCAGCACTAGGATGTTGTGCAATTTTGGGTTTCGTTTTTAAACTACAAAGCAAATACACAGATTATCTAGGACATAGTGAAATAAATATTGTTTGGATTCTCAATATTGCAAATAAAAAAACAATGTACATTAAAATCCATTCCTTCAGTTTAAGTTCCAAATACAGTATATAATATATATATATATATATATATATATATATATATATATATATATATATATATATATATATATATATATATATATATATATATATATATATATATATATATATATATATATATATATGTATATAGATGCTGTAAATCATGCTGCTCATACACTGAGCATGTAGAAAATACAATGTATTTTGTCTTAAATAAAGACAAGATGTCAGATTGTCAGATAAACAACATCAGTTTTCTGACATCCAACTCTACATTAGGTTACTATAGCTTGAAATCTCATTGGCCTTCATCCTAGTCACCATCAGCCATGGTGTGTCAGAATACACCAGACCATAAGCATGAGGACTGGATGGGACCTGTAGCCATGGTGACATCACAAATGACTAACAACCATAAAATTAAATTGCGCCTGTGTAGGGATGTTTTCAGGAAGAATGCTTGGTAGAAGGTTCTTACTACCAAAGTACCTACTGAATGACTTAAACATAATCCTGATCCTGGGAGCTACACATGTAGTAGAATTTTAAGTAGCCTATTTATTGTGGAGATTGGGTTACCCTTTAAGCTTAATGAAAAAGCCTAAGACATGCATAGAAGACAGTGGCTGCCCCTTTAAAGTCTGATTGTAACCTCACTGTTTTCCTCTAGCAGTGAGACATTGACACTGGGAAGGACTGGTAATGAGAGGTTTCTGTGTCAGCAGTTATCTCCTGGGTTACAGTGTAGGCTAAATACTATACTTCTGTACCAAATCATCCCCAATGATGACAGTTACAAGACATAGTATTAAAGAGGTCTGTGCAGTACAAAGGAGGGCAGTGAATCTGAATAGTTTGCGTTTCCAGCTATAAGGGTCAGGTGCCACATGTTAGTAATGTCACCTCTCTTGGCTGCTGGTTATGTGACAGTTGTTCTTGGTATTTATCTCCAGTGTGTGTGAGTCACTCGGTGTAACTGATGCTACACACAAGAATGATGATGGCTGGTTTATTGTTTATTTCTATCAATATAAATGTGACAATAGAGTAATATAGTTGAAATTGCTAAGAACCCACATGAAACATAGAGTAGCCTTACCAGAGTAGTGCCAGTGTCCTCAAACTCCAAATATCTCCACAGAGCCCCGGTCTCCGCTGGCTGTTCAGATTTGCCTCGACCCACGGTGCGTCGTCCTGCCTCTGTCCCACTACGTCCGTCCGCCTTCTCTTCAAATTGCGTTACTGTCATGTAGTAATCTAGTTCTCTAGTAATCTTCTCAAAAAGTGGGATGTAAAGAGCGTCCAGGGTACGCCTACCGCGTGCGAAGTGACTCCGATCAAATTATTTGTCGTGTGTGCGTTCTGAAGCCAGTGCGCGCGGGGACACGAGAGAGCCCCCTATTTGGCACGCGCCTTTTTAATCGTTTATAACTGGTGACCAGCGCGAGGCTGTTATCGTCTGTTGGTGTAAAAAGGTCGCGTTCAGACACTGCAGATATGTAGCCTAGCTTAATGTCAGTTCACGAGCCGTTGGTGTTTGGGTGAATTTTATATGTTTGTTTGTTTTTTGTTTGTTTGTGTTGTTTTGTTTTTTTTTTTTTTACCGTCGCGCACAATGAGACAATGAGACAGTGAATGAGCGCGAGGGCACAACATACCATGCATGCATGTCATTCGTTTAATCTACTCGATGATTTCTCCTTTAATTATTAGATCTAAAAATAAAACTCACGTGGGTCTTTTACGGGAAATCGATCCAATTGCAATGTGTGTTTTTTGACACGCAATCAACAACGTAAACAGCTGCCTGGGCCATGTGCCACCAAAACCCACCGATGCTTACGCACGTAAGATGCGCAGGCTCCTTTTCTAGGTCATCAGCGGCAACGCGTTTTGATGTCACACCGCTCCAGGGATCGTCTCTTTTCTCTCCTCCAGATCGTGTTCACTGAGGAGGACAGCACACCTGCAGTAAAATTACACCAGGTTACCTTTTCCTGTGAGCACATCTGTATATGCACGGAGCGTTAATTCTCCATGGGAAAAAAATGCGATTATTTATTTTAGTAAATTATACAGTCTGCGTGCAATCAGGCAATTAATTGTAATTTAACCTAAAAAATAGATAGAATGACATGAGGGGAAAAAATAGGTTTCTTTGAAGCTGTCACGGAAAACGTGACCTTGTGGAAAGCAGAGGACATTTAACCTCTGGGGTACATTAGCTCAGCATCTGCTCTAAGGGTGACCCAGTGGGGAATGGCTACCCATAGGGCAAAGGGACAGAGATGCTGAGAATGTGGCCTGTATGGTCCAGAGGTCACCAAAGGCACTCAGCAGATGTATGCTATAGTTCAAAGAAACAATCTGTGCGGTTACTTCTGGTTTAATCCGTGCACTGTCTTCTTCCTCTATTTCTACTCGCAAATAACATGGTGGTATGTTAATTTAGGAGCTGTCAGCTAATGAGGTGGACAGGGTGAATGCCAAGGACATATGGCAACTGTTTCTGGGGGCACAGCATTTTCATTCGGCTTTGAACCCTCCTGTTTTTTTCTTCTGCAATAGTCACAGGAGTCTCACCTTGCCTCATCTCCCTGTCAGCTTAAAGGATATGCATATGTAGTACTCTCTTGCTGCCAAGTACTGGCAAGTGTAACCATAGAAACTGGGTGTAGCTAAGATCTGCATCACACATTGAGAATAACAACAACTGACCACAAAGTCTACTCCGTAACTAATAAAGTCACTGATTTTGTCTCTTCACAAAATGCATTATTCTCTTGTTTTCCTTCTCTTACTCAAAATCATCATTTCTGGCTGTGCTCATTCTGTCTAGTCTTGAGACTTTTCAGAATAGCTTTTTTGCAATTGTGCCTAACATTGATAAGGAGAAGAATATTTACAACAGAATGACAACTTTGCATCAGTATCCAATTCATCACAGGTATTTACCAATAATCATGCTGCATTATAGTGCTACAGCTACTACACTGGTTATCTGACTATTTAAGCATTTTTTTGTTATTTTAAAAAATCTAATTAGATTTGAATCTTTATATTATTTACTCAGCATTATATCCTGAACTGGAACAAAATATAATCCATTAAGTGCAATGAAAGAATTTCAAGTGAAGTGGTTCATTTCCCTCATGCATTATCTTTGTGCAAAGAGCTGCATGATCAAAAAATAATGTATTTGGTTTTTTTTTATTAGAGGTTATTTCAATCATAGTTTGAAAGCCTTTAAAACAGCTCATTTCATCTATGAAATTAACTTAAAACTCGTGATTCTTCTCATCCATCTCACCTGTCTCTCTCTCCCATATTCCCAGCAGTTTAGGAAATGTGGGTTCCGGGATTGTACCACCTAGTCCTTTTATCAGAGTTAAGCCTTGCTTCAAAGAAACAAAACTTTTCAAAACTTTTTTTTTTTTTTTTTTACAATAATTCGTGGATGAAAGGGTTATGCGCAGTTTGGGAAGCACTCTTTGCCATGATAACAGCTGTTTCTGTCAAAAGCATTGTATTTTTTAACTCACTATTACTTTACATTACAGAAAATCATTTTTGTAAAACTGTAACACAAACACTACTTAACATTCTGTTTTATATCAACAAAGCCTTTCTGAAGCTTTTCATAAGAGCTTTGATGGGATTTCTACAAACAATGAGAGTCTGTGACTTCTGGGAGGTCAAGTAAACCTGCTGAAGAGTAGAAATGAATGCCTTGTGATTGTGCCAAATATATAAGTAGCTTTAGGCTTTTCACAGACATTAAATTACACTAACATGTTATTACTTTGGGCTTTCTTTTGTTTATTGCTTATAAGTTAAACAAAAAAACCCACACATCTACATGGTTACCCCCTATGAATTTGATTTACCATCCATCTTTCTTGTGGTTGTTTATTTATTGTTTCTTTATTTTCCAAGATGTTTTCCTCACAAGTTGATTTGTAGCCTCCTGTTGATTCTTCACAGACCTACAGCTCCAGTCACATACGTATTTAATTGGGAGAAACAGGAAGAAAAGATCTCATCACACTCTACTAAACCTATTCAATGTCACTGAGGCCTGTTCAAAGTTTGCAGCAATCAAACTCAATTAAGTTCAATCTTGCAAAGCCTTCATCATTGGCAGAAAAGATGTCAGCCACTGTGATTATCCAAAGTAATATAGCCTGCTCATGGATGAGCAAGAAACACTACGTAATGTCGGAGAAATTAGGTAGTTATGCAATTACCTGAGAAATTGTTTCATTGAGATGGTTCTTCATATAGTGACTGTTTGGTGGAAGTTTATTAAGGTTTGTGAATTGATTGTGGTGGTGACTCACATTCATGCTGTGTGAACATCAGTTAACACTGACAACACTTGACACAGTGCCTTGGGGAAAACAGTCTGATGGTGTTGAAGAAATATACAGCACATGCCCGCTCTCCTGATTGGGTTTGTTTGCTTAGATAAATGAGTAACACAATAAAGAGGTGAACAATGTGCACAATACACACCATTAGTTCAAAACTCCACTCATTTACTTAAAAATAATTGTTTGATGAAACAATCTAAAATTAACCTAAGTCCTAAGGAATTAATTTGTCTATAACATTAAAATCATTAAATTTGTGTCAGTATTATTAATACAGAAGTCAGCAATTGTAAATGATACATAATACCATAACCAGCTAAAGCAATCAGGGCATTTCTGAAGTATTTATGAAGAGGAGACATCTGTCACACCCGGGGAATGCTATTTGTTTTTCTTCCAGACTTCAATCATCTGAGAAAGTTTTTACAGAAAGTTCACAAAGTGTTCAGTCTCCTGCACATAAACACACTTTCAGGGCCACCTGTCCATCCTCCTCTTCTGCCATCAAAGAGCTTGCACTGTAGTGTACATATAAACATGCACAAGAACACATCGCTCTGCAGGAGAGAGATAAGTCCCAACCATTCTTCTTCTCTGCGGGAGGAATTCCCTGAAGAAGTAGTCTTGGAGTTCTAGGAGAGAACAGGGGCCCAAGGAAGGTAGACGATCTTAAGAATGAGGAACACCTCATCTCAACCAACAACCAGGTTAAGTGGTGGGTCAGACAAACTAAAAAAATCATGTAGGGTTATTCACACATCTTACCATTAATACAGACAAATGCTTTAGAGCCAATAAATGCAAAATGAAGAAAGAAACAAACATACAAAAAACAATTGAATCAAGTTTTCTTTTCTTCCCACTTCCAATACTCAACTCTTGTGTTCTGCACTGTAAACAAACAAACAAACAAACAAACACTGTTTTAATGGGGGGAAAAAACTAACAAACTTGTAACTGTGGTTACCAGAATAATTCTGTAATAACATATCAAACAATAAACAAATTTACTAGAGTAACATGTGGAATTAACATTTTAAACATGTAGATTTTACATTTTAAACATACAGATTTAACATTTTAAACATACAGATTTAACATTGGACCCTGGTTCGAATCCCACACCAGACCTTTCTGTGTGGAGTTTGCATGTTCTTGTGTCTGTGTGGGTTTTCTCCAGGTACTCCAGTTTCCTCCCACCATCCAACCACATGCACTGATAGGTTAATTGGTTGATCTAAATTGTCCATAGGTGTGAATGTGAGAGTGATTGTTTGTCTATATATGTTCAGCCCTGTGATGAACTGGCATCTCATACAGGGTGTACCCCGTATTTGCCCATTGTAGCTGGATTAGGCCCCCAGTGACCCCCGCGACCATAGTGAGGATAAAGCTGGTTCAGATGACGAGTGAGTGAAATTTAACATTGAATGTAAAAAAAAAAAAACAAAGTCAGAGTCAGGAATTCAACTGCCAACCATTTGATCATTGGACATTACACATTCTGTATTATTTAAAAAAAAAAAAATCAAATAGGCTGTTATTTTAACATTGTGGTCTTACAATTTAAACTGCATGACATAGTTTTTCAATTTACAGTTTTATTTTCTCAAAACAATAGAAATAATTTCTGCGTACAAATCTTGTTTTGTTCACATAATCTTCCTGTAAAATGTACAGTTAATCGCTAGCACAAATATCTCTTTAAATCAGGGGTGTGCAACTCTGGTCCTCGAAGGCTGGAATCCTGCATGTTTTTGACATTTCCCTCTTCTATCTACCTGATTCAATTAATGATCAGCTCATCATCCAGCTCTACAGAAGCCTGATAATGATGTAATGACTTCCAGGTGTGATGGAAGAGGGAAACATCTAAAACTTTCAGGATACTGACCCTCGATGTCTGGAGTTCCCCATCCCTGCCTTAAATAATCAACTTTGCATTGTATTTTCACTTACATTTTTTATGTTGCAATTTTAAATTTTTTTGCTGTTAATGCTACAGTATTTATACATATGTGATTTTGTATATTCTTGTGATTTCATGATAACATCTGTGTTTACTGCCTGCTGACATTATGATCAGATAAGTGTTGTATTATCATTGTATTATTTGTGGTAAACATTGCAGCTGCAACACAACACGATTACCCAAGACAAATTTCCCTATTGGGATAATAAAGGACATCCTTAATCTTAGCTGGAGATTTTAGTATTTTAACTATGATCAAACATCTATGTAACAAGATCCTAATCACTTGTTTATATCCAAAAATCAGCTTTTTAATCAAATCCAAAATCAGATTCCATTCAGTGAATGACTCAATTAAAAACAACTAATCAGATGGTGTTCCAAGTCAGCCAGTTGCTTTTTAAGTTTATTAATCTTTGCTTAACTATGGACCATCAGCTTGTGTGTTGTTTTATGCAGAGCAACAAAATGAACATTGGGTTGGACCACAGTCTTGAACAACCAGGAAGGAAAATAGGGTCATTACAAAAAAAATATTGAATCAAAACCAAAACACTGAGATGTAACACCAAAAAAGAGAGAGAGAAGAGAGAATGAAGCAGTGGAAACAATGAACAAAAAAGTCAAACAGTTTGCATGATGAGTGGTATTTGTTGCTTTTAATATTTTTTTTTCTTAAGTATTATATTTTTGTTGTTGCTTAAATCTGTTTTATTCATTTGAGTTTTAAAAAGGTTTGTTTGAAGAGAACTTTCTCAGAGGGTCATCTGGAAGGGTTAGAATGCTTTGACATGGAATGACCCAGAAGCTCATTTGAACCAAAAGTATAAACTTTCAGTGCCGTTTATTTAAAACACAAAATGGAAAGTTGTAATTATTTTACATTTATTCTCACTGCCTTTGTGAGGGACAAATAAATTAATGACTCTTTATACATCTGATTTTAACACAACTTGTGTTTTTTTTTTTGCACCATGACAATGGACTATGTGACTGAAGTTTTTTTCTATTGTAATTGTTGATTTTGGAAGATCATACAGTAGCATGTAGTACTATAGTCCAACACAAATTTCCTATAACCTATAAAGGTTAATCTATTGTTTATTCTTTTCTAATGACACAAGTTCAGAGTTTAAAAGACAACAATATATGATAATCAGCTGTAAATTAATAAAATGAAACATACATTTTAAAGCTTAAATGTGAGGACTGACATAGCAACATAAAAAATTATTAAATGCATCCATGTGTCTGCACACATTCTTTGTGATTCCAAATTGATCTAACTGAATGTGCAAAGAAATGTTATCATGCTATTTTTGAGGGTCTGTAAGAAGGATTTAAAACATTTTTAGTATAAATAAGAAAATACTAAGTACAAATGCCTCTATTTATGAACACTAAGATGTAATAAATAATGCATCGAAATATCTTTGGAATGAATTTGGGGATCTTAAGTTCTTAAGATCTTTAGTTATTGAATTCTGCTTTCTTCTGTTTGCACAGCTGGCCAGAGTTAACTGCACGAGACAAGTGTAATACCAGTGTGGGAGCCTCTGTTTGTCAAGCTTTTTTTTTTCAGTATAGTCTTAGATGTATGCCTTTTAAGATCCCTGAGGAAAGGAAGACAAACATTTCAGACGGAGGAAAGACATAACAGTGTACAGAATGTACTTTAGAAGGTGGGTCTTTACTACAATCCACCTGACAACGCATAATGATTCCTTTGTATGTGTCCAAATATAAACTCCATTAATGTTTATTGTGTATGGAAACGGCTCATATACTATAGTTGTCCACTGAGTATGAGTAAATCTATTTTCATAACAACACAACTGAGTCATGCCACTGTTGTATCTGGTGAAGTTGCCTTATTATAGAATGAGTGAGGCCAGCAGGTCAAAACAGCTCTATATCAGTGCAAAATTAAAAACAAAGCTTGGATGGTAGTCTTAGTTAATAGGATGAAATGTGCACATGGAAGAACAACTCCATTATCTCTTTCATTATCTTTCTTTCCTTCCTTTTCCCACATCCTGTCTTCAGATGTAACTAAGTTATTGTTTAAAACAACAACAACTAGTAACAACCTAATAATTTTTTTTAAAAAAAACCACATATATTTTTTGTTCTTCTAAACTTCTTATGAACTTATGCTGCAGGTGTTTTGACACATGATAATCTAAGAATGCACTTTATGTTGGTTTTACAAGTTTTAAAAAGTTCTGTTCTAATTTAAATGATGCTTTTCCTGTAGTTGCATTAAAAGTATTAATATGAGGTTCTGTGCTTCAGATATATGCATAATATACTCTTTCTTTTACCCCCGAGCACAGGAGGGATCTGAAAATATCCTCATGTTATTTTAGGCAATACAAAATATATGTATGTGCATTTAGTGTTTAATTTTATGTATAACGTAAGTGGCTGAAATGTTATTTTTTATTGCAGTTTGCCACAGTTTTATTTTTTATTTAAGCACCAGAATAACTTGATTCAGTGTTCAAGCACCAAAGCTATTTGTGTGGGATTTTAGTTATTTTATTTTATTTTTTTTTTAAGGGATGATTTTATGCTAAGGGGAGTTAAAGGGCCTGCTGCTGTAGTTGGTACTAGTGTAATTTAAGCTTTCACATTTTCTGCATGATACAGGCATGGAAACTAAACACAGCTGTATTTGATGAAACAGAAAAAAAATGGTTTATAGGTCATGTATCCTGCCTGGAACTAGTAAAAACACAAAATACAATAAAATAAAAAAATACCTACTTCCTCTATTCGAATACGGTCTGTACATTTTCACCAATCCAAACTGCATTTAAGAAGTTTATGAATCAAATACGCAAATACAAAGCCCTTCTGCACAAAAAAAACAACAGCAAACCCACTGTGTCTTGTTCTGTATGATGTATCTATGTTAACCTCATCTACTGTTTCATTCAGCACCACTGTAGCCTCTGACTCCGTTATGTAAAACAGCTTAGTCAACTGACACAGATTCTGGTAAGCTGAGCTAGTGCCATGGCGAAAACTGAGTAGGCATTCTCAAGTGTCCCTGAGAGACTGCAAACACAGTTCATCTTGTGTTGTTGTATTAATCAACAGAGAGATCAAAGCTGTCACTCAGCTGCTATAGCATTAGTTAATGTAAAGGGCTCAGCTGATCCTGCACTGGTGACCTGGGTCAGATCTGGCATCATATGTATCAAACTCATGATGGTGGATGTACAGTACGTTTCCAGACACAAAAACAAATGCAGATGCATCATATTAATAGCAGAGCTCATTGATATGTATATATTTGACCCAACATTCAACTGATGTTTATCCCCCGTTCCCTACCCCACTCAGTTGCCAGCAGTGGGGAGGACATTATCCACGAAGTGAGAGTGAGATAGACAGTGTGAGTGAGGCTGCTGATGTAAGCAGTAGGACTGATATAAAGAAACAATCACATCAGGAAAGGAGAAAGATTTAATCTGACAAGCAATTAAACATGAAAGATCTGCAAAAGAATGAAGATAAAATAACAGTATAAGAATATTGACATTAATTTACTACATCCTAGCAAGACTTAATCAAATATTTTACAACTTTAATATTAAAAAGATTATTTACATTTTAAGTATGTTTATTTGATCATGTGAATAGTGTTTGGTTTGAACATGTCCTACAACATATGATACTGCCCCCTGTTGATGAGAAAGGGAAGTGAAATATACTTTAGTCTTTCACAAACCTGACAATGGAGACTAACAGTGGGGCATTTAATCTATGAATCTGCTCATAACCAGTGATGATCCAAAGGAAATGAAAACTTATATATTCAGTCCACTGTGGACACCAATCCAGTCAGAGTTAAAGGTTTCATAACACAAGGCAAGCTCCTGTATTCAGGGTTCCCACACATTTTTAGAGACAGTACAAAAGTGTAATTGCATTACCAGACACAACCTTTAAGTGTCATTACAGAAGCTGACCAGAGATAAGGTTTATATAAAAGTTAACATCAACCATTTCATTCTGTAAGTGTCAATTATTTTCTCATTCTGTCCAAAAGTACTTAATCACATATTTTACAATATTTGATTAGTGTGACAGTATGCATGTGCATTTGTGTGTGGGGACTTTTCCTATCTCGACAAGTAACATTGACTTTTGTTAAAGAAGGTCCGTGACTACTATGGAAAATTTAAAAAAAAACATCTTGGTTCACAACATGATACGATGCATGTATACATTTTTACAGTATGTTTCAGTTATAAATGGTCTTAAATTAGCATTAAGGCAACAAAACACTGCACTGTATTATGTTATTGTATTATGGTCCTTTAAACATTCAGCCATCAGTTTGGACCACAGGCCTCACCCCTCATGTTATTTTCATTTTCTTCAATTCGACACACTTGCTCTCTTGTTCTGGATACTTCATTACAGGCAAAATTCAGGGAAGGAAACTCATCAGGGGTATTGTGGCTTAATAAACTGGTCTATCCTTCAGTTTTCCAAGAAAAAGCTGAGGGATTAAATAGCCCAAGCGAACACAGCAAAGAATCTGTGGGGCATCTTCGAAAACATTGGCATTCCCACTGAAGAGACAGCGGGTGAAACATGCCAGCCATTAAGCTCCAGGAAATAGGATATGAAGGCAGCCAAGGGGCCTCAGAACAAAAGGACAACATGTCTAGTAGTTACTGACAAAGATTTAGCACCACATTTTCTATATGCATACTGATGGTATAGATATCCTAGAATTCTTTACTAGCCCAAAATATTGTTAAACAAAATGTTTGTTGCTGCTAACTGTGAAACTTCCAAGTGGAGGGCGAAATAAAGAATTGTTATTTTAGCTCTGACTGAAACCTGGCTTCAGCAGGATGAATATGTCACATTAAATGAATCCACGCCACCAAGTCACATGAACTATCACACAGCCAGAACCAGCGGTCGAGGTGGAGGAGTGGCAATAAGATCACACTCCAGTTTAGGTCTCATCCCTAAAATTATTCATACTTACCACACCTTTGAATGTCTAATTTTGTCCAATACTTTCCCCAACTGGAGAAACCAAAAACCAGTGCTTTTTTGTCATAGTTTATCGCCCTCCTGGTCCTTATTCACAGCTTTTAATCAGAAGTCTGACTTTCTATCCAGTGTAGTGTTGAACAGGGATAGGATTATAATAGTTGGTGATTTTAACATACATGTTGATAGCAACTGTGACTCTCTTAGTAATACATTTAGTGACCCACTAGACACATTAGTTTAACATTTTGGATAAAAGCCTAACCCACAGACACACCCTCAATCTGATTGGTGTTGAAATTAGTATCCTGGTTGTTTTTTCCCCATACTCTCAAATCACTTTTTAATTACCTTTCAGTTTATGCTTGAGGATATTTCGACCTCAGTGAAAACGATACTACGTGACCGTGCTGTCTCAAAGTACAGAGTTAATTCAGCCACTATTTGTGTCTATGTCATCTGATTATCTAAAGAACACATTTAGTCTATTCTCACACTACAAGCTACTTAAGATACAGTCGGTCCCCTTCAGTTAAAAACTACCAAGATTAGATTAACCTCCCCCTGGTACAATGCTGACACACCAGCAACTTTTGCTGGTTTAAGGGAAATTATGAAAACTAGCAATTCACTGGCAATTTTCTTTTAAAATCTTGAAACATTCATGAATTTGTTTAATCTTAAGTTCATATTTTATAACAGAATAAGTTATAGCATTACGATTATGAGTTTGTAAACCTAAAAGTAAAATTCCAAAACTGACTTCACTTTATTCTGTTACTTTTCTGGGTTTTTCATAACACCGGGAACCCTGTCCCCCCTTTTCATTAGAAATACCAGTAGTCTTTTCTCACAATGTGGATATACACAGACATTGACAAGAAAACTAGGCACTGCCAGATAACTTGAATGACAGAATGCCATCCAAGTCTCAGATTCACAAACCACTTTGACCTTCTGATATTGATCTAAGAGGTCATTAATGTCCATCATGGCTCTGTGTGCTGTAGGAGCACTTTCCACTTCCACATTCACCTCCTGCTTTGAACTGTTGGTTGGTAACACTAAACTATTACTTCCACCATTCGATCAGAATGCAGCTCTCTTCATAAGTAGATATTCTCTTAAAATAATAATTTCAAAGGCATGCATTTATGTGAGCAAGGACTATATTTAAATGGGACATATCATGCCTATTTTCCACAAGTGGACACAGTTCCCTGGTGTCTGGGTGACCTGTCTGTGACATGCTTTGGTCAAAATACCACATTGATGAACAGATTCAGCAGCTACTTCAACATGGAGAAACAGCTCTTTTCACAATGCTCAGTTTTAATGCTGGGTGCAAATGAGCCACAGGTGACTCCGCCCCTCTCTCTACCACATGATGTGAGAGGAGGAGAAGAAAGAAAACAGTTGAGGCAGAGAAAAAGACAAAAACACTGATGGTATAAAATCAACTAGAGAGAATCAAAGTGGACTGAGTGAGAGTTTTACAACCCCGGTGCAAGTTTGGGTCCTGGTCCATTAACAGCCCCAGTACACATTTGGATCCAGTTCATCTGGACCTGGGCCAGCCAAATAAGCCACCACGGTCACAGAGCCACCAATAGACCAGCGTGTCCGATCAACCTGTGTCAGACCGACCACAGATCTGGACGCAGGCACAATAACGAGGGCTCAGACCATTACATTCGGGTCTGGTTTGTCTGGACTGAGGTCAGCCTGATGAGCCACGACGCCACAGTCGCGGACCAGCCCGTCCAATCAACCTGGGTCAGACCAACCATGAACCCAGACACACACACACACACAGTAGAGTGGGAAAACATTTCAAAGGGGGCATGTGTGAAATGGGGTGGGTGGTGTGTGTGTGTGTGTGTGTGGGGGGGGGGGGGTCTACTTATTGTAATGTAACGTTACACTTCAGTCAAACCCACATTAGTCGATTTTCTAGAAGCAATTAAAAAAAGGAGAAATACTTGAAAGACAGATTATGACACTGCCTGGCACTTCGTGTGTATTCCCAACAGCAGGGAGACTCTGAACCAACACAAAAAAATTAAAATGATGATTTAGATTTTCTATCCCCTTTAATGACATTATTTAGACTCCCACAAAGAATGTCCACATTTGCAGGTCCACAGAATATAATGTATGAAGACTGTACATTTTCATTAACTAAAACATCCCCTATCTTTAACAAAATACCTAGCTATATTGAAGAAACTATATTTTATATACATCAAAAAGGGGGAAAAAAAAAAAGACTGTTATGGTTCTTCCTCAGAATAAAAATTTTTGGCCCATTTTTTTCTTTTTTACTTAAGGAGTTCAGCAGGAATTCTTTTCTTCAGCTGTATTACTCAATTTCAGTGAAGCGTGCAAACATTGCCTTCCGAACAGCATCCTTGTATGTGTCAGATGCAGAGAGTTCGTAAGAGCTTCCTTTGATACCCAAGCCTGTGCCCTTTGTCCTTAATGAAGCCTATGGGGAGAAACAAAAGACACTTATTAGTTTAGACAGATTGGACACAGGTACCCCTCAGGTAACATTGCTAATTGCTTTGCCAGTGAAGATGAGCACATCGATGCATATATTCCATCTGTTAAAAGCTGTCAGGCAAATGAAACAGTTATTGTGCTGTGTGTGAAATGCTGGTTACCGAGATAGGGGTTGTGATGCCTTGTTGGTGGCGCCCTAGACCTTTGCCTTCCTGCCAGCCCATCGCTTGCAACATTTTGTTTCCAATGTTATCACTTGTCAGACCATCTTTTGTGGGTTGTTCGTAGTTTCTGTTGTGAAACATCCCAGTTGAAATATAGCATTACAACAACACTAGCAGAGGTTGCACTTTTAATCACTATTTCACCATGTGGAAAATTCACACACTGTAGTGTAAATTTTGACACTCACATGGTCGGAGTTGGAGGCTGATAAAATTTCTTCTTAGGGGCAGGAGGTTCAGGAACACCATATTTTTCCCTCCTCTCTGCAGCTCTGTCTCTGTATTTTAGCTGAAAAATAATCTTTATTCAGTATGTTTTCACCTCAAATGTCTATTTAGTTACCTTATATAGTGTGAAAATGTTTGCATGCACTATATCTAGAGAAAAATTACAGAAGAAGTTAATACACTTCAAAGGTCAATTCATTTCCACCTTTCCTGTTTGAGGCTAATTTTACAGAGTATGACATTGAAAAGTGACTACAAAACGTTTTTCATACATATTAGAATCTCATGGTGAACGTTTTGATGCCAAACAGTTTCATCATTTTAACCTATAGCACACTGCTGTGAAACTGTGTGTAACTGGCATATAAACTGATTTTGTGGCTGAAACGGTGCTTTTAAGCCATTATGGCCTTGATCAGTCACCATCAAAATCTTATCAGTTCATTCTTCAGTCACCCAATATTTGTATATCAGACAGACTGCTAAAACTATCATGCATATATGAGGAACTATCTCACAGGGAAACAAGGAGCGAGAAAAATATGGATGAAAAGAAAACAAGATTACAGAATGTAAAAACAGAAAAAAAAAAACAGATGCAGATGTTTAGTCAGACTTCCACACCACTGAGCACTGCTAGCTCAAGTGAAGGTGATTAGACACCAGAGCGTAGGGTGGCCTTACCTAAGGTCACCCTAAGTTTAAGTTTAAATTCAAAATTTTTGTAAATATATGTTCCTTAGATTTGGTGCAACATGGATATGATAAAAGTTTTTCCAAAATAGTAGACAAATTTCACACACTTTCCAAACCTGACTTGGAACCAATTTGGTAAAATACCAATATAATACAAATATAACTTCCTACATTTCATACCTCAGTCTCTTTCCTTTCGAGCTCTTCTAGTTCAGCTTCTGACAGCTTAGATCTTCTATTAATTTCCATGTTTTGCTGAAAAATGCAAGAACTATAAATTACCATATAAAAAACAAACAAAATATCACATTCACATATACATTGAAGACCATATATGTATATATTTTCTATCGGTGTTCCACTGAAGCTTCATATGTAGAACAGATGGAAGAGCTCAGAATATTCATAGGGGCAGATTAAACACATGCTGTTTTATCACACTCACCTTGTGCAGGTCAGAGAGCTGCTGGTGGCGCAGCAGAGCCTCTTTGGTGGGGAACTGCCGCCGACAGAGAAGACATACCATCCTTATCCAGTCTGTTATTTTTCCCTCGTCATCTGCTGATCTATCTGAACTTCCCTCCTCTGGGTCACTGTCTCCATTGTAAGCAGCAACTAAACCACTCTGTGATATGACAGTTGATAAATATTATCTTATTTGGGATTTTATTCATTTCAATAATTGTATAGAACATGAGAACAAAGTTAAAAACCTTAGCTGAAGTTTCCTGCTCTGTGAGCCTAAATTGCTCAGCCAAGAGAGACTGCATCTCAAAACCTCCCATTTGCTGTAAGGAAGAAAATAAGATCATCTGCAAATACACCAGTACTGCTCTGTATCAGCAGCTTCTTACACTCACTCCCTATAATTACGTGAAAATGTTACAAATATTAAGCCTAATAGAGAGCTGTACAGTACCTTTTTCTCAAAAAGAGAAAACCCAGCATCAGCAGCAGCAGACTCTTTCCTTTCTTCCTCTCTGGATGGTCCTAAAGCTTGGAAACTACTCTTAAAATTCTCTTTTTGCTTGTTTAAGGTTTTTGCCCAACGTTCCATATCCTTGGCAATCTGAAATTGGATTCATAATGATTGTAGATATGTCAAACACAAGAGGAATGCTTTATAATTAAAAAAAAATAAGACATTCAGCTATGATTTACCTGTTGTGCAGACTTGCTCTTAGGTTTGTCCTTTTTCTCCTTCGGCTCTTTACCACTTGTGGTGGCTGTGGCTGAGGAAGTTCCTGTGGAGGCCTGTTCTGTGTTCGTGTCTGACGCAGATGGTGCAGGGACATAGGTCTGCTTTTCACTGTCCCAGTAGAGGTACTGTTGAGTCTCAGAGTTGTAGTAGTACTGGTGATGAAATGTGAATTTTTATTATTATTTTTAGAATGTGTGAGGCTATATAAATTTTTTTTTAAATGGCTATTGACAGTACTGTGATACAAAATATTAGTTTGTCTCTTACTACAGAGCCAATCAGCGTCATGTCTAAACCGATTATTTAATACATTCCTGAAAATTGCGACTCCGATGGCAAATAGATCACACAGGTAAAGCAAAGATTTAGCTCACTCAATAGCATACTGAATTGTAATGGAGAAGGCTTAGGTTCAATTCATGGATGAACGAGCTTTTTTTTCCTTAACATTTTAAAATGGGGGGGGGGGGGGGGGGGGGGGGGGGGGGTCTGACATTAATGTAAATCAACCACTGGGTAACATTCAGAGTGTAGAAATCGGACCACATTTTGTACCACAGTACTGTGACAGTAGCCATTGCCAAATTTTTTACAATGGCATATATCACAAATGTGGAATTTCAAGAAAGGAGTGACGGCATACACTGCAGGCCCTCCAGGGTTTCACAGGCCTTTTTGGAGATTGTTGCGAAACTAATCAGATTTAGCATGAGCTTTTCCGAAAAACTGCAATTTAAGTTGCGGTGCTTTTTAGGCTTTTCTTGTGGAAGGAAGTGAAAGTTGCGATAAATAGTTGCGATTTTCCCTTTTGGTAATCAAAATTAAGTAACATTTCAAATATTTAGTTACTGAAAAATTAATTCAAAGTCATTGTGATATGGTCCTCAAAACTACCTTCCCGAGATGACAAATAGACAATTACGAGGGTTACAAAAATGCAATAAAATATTACATTTCTTCCAAAATGCACCTGTTGGTTCAAAGGTTAAAGTGCATACAACCTCACAACACTACATGAAGTTATAAAACATAATATAAATGTCTCACCCACCCCACATTATTACTAGTACTGTGTACTGTGCAGTTTCTCCTTACAAAAATAGAACAAAGACACTGAGATATTAAGACAACCTTTCAAATATGGCAAATAAAATCTTATCTAGATGACAAAAATGCAGCAAAAAAAGTACTCTTCCAAATGCACCTGTTGGTACTAGCGCATAATTTTAGTTAGTAAATGCAAACTGTTGGCCACGCACATGTTGTGTCACAGGGTTTGGCTGAATTTGCATTAAAGTTGCAAATCGCAACATCGCAAAATCCTGGAGGGTCTGACACTGACGAACATATAATGACACAGTGGTAAAAAGAGGTAGGTACATACTTGGCTGTTGGGATCATAGTACAGGCCAGTCTGGGGATCATAATAGTAACCTGAAGACTCATCATACTGGTAAGTGGAGGTGTCAGGAACAGCTGCAGATTAAAAAAACAAACAAACAAAAATGAGGTATATTTTATATAAGGTACTTCCTACACAACAGACCCAAACACACACACACACGAGTTTCTCTAACTATTCAGCTCACCTGTTGTGGTAGCAGTGGGGGCAGCACATACTGTAGTTGCAACACTAGGCGCTGCACATGTTACCAATGATGAAGTACAAACACTGACGGCCTGTTGTGCTGCATCGACTGGCCTTGCTAACGGATGGGGCTGAGAGCAGGGGTGGAAAAAATTATTCTGCCATCACGTTTGCATTCAATCTACAATATCCACATTTTAAATCATTATTCAGCAGAGACCGTTTCAGAACAGATATGTCATGTTGCTACATTAATACCTGTATGGCTGGCTGGCTGATTATGACTGGTTGGTAAACTTGTGCTGTCTGGGATATAACCACCCCTGTGGCTGCAGGGATCAGTGCCTTCATTCCAGGAGCAGCTACAAACAATCACAATTAAAGCTGTAACTACTGTGGTAAATGTGAATGAGTGAAAATATCTGTGATGAGCACATCTTTTTACCTCCCAGTAATCCATCTCCAATGATAGGAGCCAGTCCTCCCAGCTGATAACTGTGACCCTGAAAAAAAGGTAAACCTGTACATCAGTAATTGTTCGTTCTGGTACCACTCATTGTCATCAGAGTAAAACTTATGGTCTTACCTGTGTTGGATGTGCATACGTATCTGGAAGAGTGATGAAGTCAGAGGCAGCACCTGTACTTTGTTGTGCCTATACGATAAAAAAAAATAAACAAATAAAAAAAATGCTGTGAGAACAACTAACCCAAAATTACCCAATTTAGACACATTTTACATTATGCACACAAACAAAAAAGGAGAAAAAAAAGCTCTAATTTGTATACATTTAAAAAAAAAAAAAAAAAAAAAAAAAAAAAATATATATATATATATATATATATATATATATATATATATATATATATATATATATTTTTTTTTTTTAAGAATGTAATACTCCTATTTAAGCAGAAATGATGTGCTTGTTTAGGTGTGTGCTGCTATATTGCATTTTCAAAACAACAGTTGTGCTGTAAAAGTGTCAAAGGACACTTGACTTCAGTCCAGTGTGAGTTTTTTGGAGAGCTGGGACCAAACTCCTGAATTTCCCCTACGAGAGATCAATAAAGTATGATTGATTGTAAATAAAGGGAAAATTAGTACAAATAATACCTGGGTAGATGACCACTGAGCAGCTGCAATGGCTGTGCTGGCAACAGACAAAGCACTGGCTCGGATCCCATCAGGTTGCACTGAGTCCCTGTAATGAACATTAGAGTTAATCTTTTATTTAGTTACAATGAAAATAAAAGCCTTCTTTGATTGTCAGGTTTGCATCTGACTTCGACAACTGTTGAAATTCATTCCAGTTTGGGATTACTGAACAGATTTGATTTCATTCTTGATGAAAAACTGACACATATTTGGAAAAAAAAAAAAGAGAGAGATAAGCATGTGGGAGGGTTGAATGTCACAGGGGACTGTTTATGCTGTGTATATCTCTGCATTATTTGCTGTTTATAGAAAGGTTGAGATGATGTTTGAATGAGTTTTGATGACTCACTTCCTGGCACTTTTGGCATAATCCACACCAATTGTTTTTCCATCCAGTTTTAGTGGTGGCTGAAGGCCCTGAAGGATGGTTAGCAACTGAGATGCCTCCTAAACAGGAAACACAGATGAAGGATTGTAACATGTGCACACATACTGATTTGCGTTATGAGTCCTTACCAGCAACAGAAATAACGTACCAGTGGAGATGAGAGCTGAACAAAGGCAAAGCCTCTATTCTGTCCTGTCTGTTTGTCTTTGATGAGGCGGATGTTGCCCACAGACAGGTTGGCATAAGGAGCCAAGATATTCAAAATGCCATCAATGTTTGAAAGAGGGGCAATGTTCCTCAAAATGATGGCTGGGATCAAAATCCATAGTTGTTAATTATGTAGAACACAGTGTATACATCAACAGTGAGATAGTAATACATAATTTGACTATAATGTGGGGAAAGCACTTACTGTCTCCACTGTAATCTGTCTGCTGTGATTCCAAATTTGCACCATTTATTCCACTAGGCTCCCCTTCTAAACACAGCAATGAGAAAGTTAAGTGAAACATATATTATTCTGCAAAATCCATGAATGTGGATATATCAATATGGTCATACAAACAGGGACTAAAATAACATTAAAATGATACTGTTTGTCACATGGGACAGTGCAAAAACAAACTCACCAACTTTGGCTGCTCCACACCTGAAACACTTCTGCCTTTTCCGGAAATTGTAAAGACCACACTGTAGTAACCAGAGACATTGTTTTATTAATTACTTAACAACAACACTGACCATAAGGTATGTATGGAATTACACTCACAGCATTACACAGCCAATTTTCAAACTTCTGTCGCCTGTTGCTGTAATGGACGGCAATGGTTTTCCCTTGAATCACCAACTTGTTCTGTGAAATCAAAAGTAACAAATTAGTTTCAAATTTAATCATGCGGGTGCCCCACCCCATAAGTGAGCACAGCTGGAACGGGAAAGAATGGCTAGGTTCACTTAGAGTCGAGTGTGTCAGAATGTAAAGGGAACAGAAGTAGAAAGAGAGGTTCAGACAGACAGCTGCAATTACGTGCTGAGGGAGTGATTTTCCAATAAAGATACTAAGTGTTTGGGACCGGAGTGCTACCAGCTCATCCCTATCTCACTCCAGTCTTCGGATTTTAAATGGAGATGAGATGTGAATATCCAAGTGACTGAGCTGGAGCAGAATGTGCTAAGAAACCACAGAGCAGCCAGAACTAAACAGGACCAGAGGGGCCACTCTGTTAACAGGAAGTTTACTCTTGACAAGCAATGGTAAAAGATGTATTTAGCTTATGATATCAAATCACTTTCTGCACTTGTACTAAATATAATAAAACCAAAAAAATGTTCCTTACATTTCAAAAAGCAAAAACATATGTACAATGAATACACATTATAAACTAAAAGCTGTTGTATATTTCATTAAACTGTATCTAGGTAAATGTATGACATCTTAGTATATCAACCACTAATATTCCTCCAATACATAAAACCCTCCGACTAAATGCCAACAAATGTCATCTCAATAAACTGCAGTTACTGCAAAACTTTCAATTACTCATTGTGTCATTTTTAAACTGGGCTCTAATTGCCAACAATAATTCTAAACTTCGTGATTGTTGAGGCAACCTGATTGGTCTCCATCCATCGGGTAGAATCTTGCAAGTGATAAAACTCCACGAAGGCGAAACCTCGGCTTATACCTAGAGACAGCATTCAAATATAGACGGGAGGTGTGTTAGTGAGAATGCTTTGGTGCAACATTCAAACTCACAATCGGCTTGTACAGTCCAGTTTTAAGTACAACGGAGGTGGGGAGGATGCTTATAAAGGTATAGGGGAAGATGGTGGCTTTTTCTAAGCTTGTAATGTTTGCACAAAAAAAAAAACGAGATATATAATAGATACAGTTACCTTCTTACCTGTCATCATCATGAAACTATAGAAACTACGCTGACAAAAGAATCCTCTGACAGTTCTATTACAGAATACCATGTTCAGAAATGGTGTTAAAGGAGGCAAAGAAGATTGCATTGCATTGATGTGAATGTGACAATGGGATATACTCCTCTAACCAACAATGCTCACCTGTTCTTTTCTTCATCAAACGGATATCCACAGGCTGAGGACCCTGCAGCTGCTCAAGTGCTGTACGGATCTGGAAAATGGTGTGAGAGGGAGGCATAATGTTTATTACAAAATGCATTGACTACTTTCGTATTAAGAATGTCTTCCACGTAATTTAACACTTCAAAGGCATGCATGAGAGTAGGAAGCATACATCATCCTCTGTGACGTGAAGAGAGAGACCCCTCAGCATAATGGTTTTGCTCTCCTCCTCCTGCTCCATTTTGTAATCTTGCTCTAGATAATCCCCATCATATTCATCCTCAGATCGGTCACTGTTGCGCCGCTTCCTGCCCCTCTGTGGAAGAACAAACACCTTTTTTTAAAAACAGTTAATCAAACACTTTACTCTTTTTGACAAATTCAGTCTTTTTTTTCCCTTACCTCTGGACTGTCTCTGCGGTCATCAAAGCGCTCCCTGTGTCTGTCATCAGCCCAGCGTCGATCATAATCCCTCTCTGTATCTCTATTTCTTCTTTCAAGCCACTCTGGATCATCTCTACGTCCATCTGATCCATACCTTCCACTACGTTCACCACGGCTAAGCCTGAAAGAGACAAAAATAAACACACACACAATGCAAATAACAGAAATATACATTATCATACACACATATATATATATATATATACACACACACACATATGTATGATGTACACATCTTCCACAATTGGAAAGGGTGATATTAAACTTACCTTTTATCAGCCCCCATCTTTTTGAGTAAAAACACTCAAGGAACTCTAAAGGAAAATAAAACAGTTTTAGCAAGACATTCAAATAATGGCTTGTGCACACGTTGACTAGTTTGTTTACTTATTCATTATTACCTTTAAAACCATTATGACACAAACAGTGAGCTACATTTAACTGAAAAAGACTACAATGTTGTTTTCTGTTTAGTTTTTTTTTTTGTTAAATCGTAGGAATACTTTCAGATACGGTAGGATTTCACTGCACCTGAAAAACCCAAGCAATCCTACACGTATCACACATTCCACCTATTTATTTTAATTTCCAGATGAAATAAAGCTGATAATGTCGCGTTCGGGTGTGTCTATACGAGTACCCTGCTGAGACAAACCAATGCCTTGGAAGCACAGAAGCAAAAAGGCAAGTTAAAATTAACGATGGAATCTTGGCAATGTATAAAATACCTTCGCTTCGTTTAAAACACGATGTATAATGTCGTTTTTCGTCCCGTCTTCAAATGGCAAAATCTCCGCCGCTTCTGATGTTTTCCAAGGTTTTGTCGCAGCCGTTTCTCTTCTCTCTACTTCCGGTCTATCAGCGTATGAATCTTCTTCTTTTTAATTTACTCGTACGTAAACAGAAGACATGCGCAGTACAGCCATCTAGTGGTTGTATGCATATGACGTTGTACATTTTGATCATTTATCATTTTCCACTAAACAGTAACTTCCATGATTACAATACTAGGATAAGGGACAAGCTATCGCAAAATAAAGTCTACCACATGTTAGCAAAATGTTCTCTAAGGTATGATATACCCAAGGTCATAAATAGCTTCATCACAATACATTGATATATATATATATATATATATATATATATATATATATATATATATATATATATATATATATATATATATATATATATATATATATATATATATATATATGACAAAATGATTTATCAGTGTTGAATGGTGTTTACATTTAAAAAATAATTATTAAGAGACAGATCTCTCTCCATACACTTGGACCACATCATATCATGATCTACATAGGGAAGCAGGAATTCTCAGAGCCTGGGGTTATGTTAATCTTTTTTTGACAAAAACAAAGCAACACATATTTATTAGCTAGAACATTCATGTAGGCGATAGATGACTTCTATTCTTGTACTGTCTTCTCGGGCCCCTCCAGGCTCCCTGACCTTACCTTTCTTTCCTCCTCCATCACCGCCAGGAGGCGCTGCAGTTCCGGTGGGAATGAGATGCGACTGGGCTGCAGAAGCAGAAATCTGCGCTCATCCCGGAGTCAATACCACACGGATATAACAACATAAGAGCAGCAGATGAGAAGTGAACATATATTTAAATATACGTAACTACCTCTATTACCACATGTTATTAGTCTTGTCCGGCTGAGGAAATCATTGTTAGTGGAGGTCGCTGCGCCACAACGACTGTCAGGCTTCACTGTGACCCGAGCATCAGGAAGAAGGTAGCCAACGTGCTAACGTTAACACTAGCGTATTAACACTGGCTTCGGCTTTGTTCATCAGTAAATATGATTCTTCCACGTGGTCTCTGTTATAGCAAAGGGTTGTTTAGACTCTGAGACAAGAAAGTTAGATATGTTATTACTGTTTGTTTCATTCATACGTTTCGTTACCTAAAAAGGCTAGCTAGCTTAACGACAGCCCATCCCTCTGTGGTGGAGTCAGGAAAAGCTCCACACTGCACTTTCACAAACCAAATGATCCAAGTCAGAGCTACTCACGTTCTTTTTTCAGCAGCTTCATATAACTGACTTGCTTAAGTACACCGCAGACGACTTATCCACCCACTATGGTAAAAAAATATTGTTCATCCCATGTTCGCTCATTGTTTGTCTTTCAGGAATATCCTACCAGACTTCATGGCTGAACCGGAGCTGTTGCTGGACTCCAACATTAGACTCTGGGTGGTGTTGCCCATTGTTTTCATCACCTTTCTTGTTGGAGTCATTAGGCATTATGTGTCCATTTTGCTCCAAAGTGACAAAAAGTTGACATTAGAACAGGTGTCTGACAGGTAAGCCCTCTGAAACTGTAAACTGGATCATTCTGGGAATAATACATTTTACATGTGTTTGTCTATTTCCCAATTTAGTCAGGTCCTTATTCGAAGCCGAATTCTAAGAGAAAATGGAAAATACATTCCTAAACAGGTAGGTGCCTACACTTTTTGATTTATTTATGCATTTAATATCTGAATAAGATATTGGCTACACATGTACATACATATGTAAATGTTTAATTGTGAGACATTGGTAAAATGTGTAAAAAGGAATCTTCTTTGTGGCAGTCTTTTTTGATGAGGAAGTTCTACTTCAATAATCAAGAAGATGGATTTTTTAAGAAGACCAAAAGAAAGGTGGTTCCACCTTCCCCGATGACAGGTATACAAAAGAAAAAATAAGAAATACTATGGTGATAATTATTTTAGTATATAACTATATCCTCTTGAGACCAAAGCTTTCACTTTTCCATTAAATAATTGCCCTGATAAGAAGCAGCACAATGCAAAAATTACATTACAGTATCCTTAAAAAAAATAAAATAAATATATATATATATATATATATATATATATATATACGTATTTATAGATTTCATTATTTTGCTTCTTTTGCAACCATATTTTATGTAATGAAACAAAAATGTGTTAAAGGTGACACATTGTTTTTTTTTTTATTTTTTATGGTGCAGTAGGTTCACTATACAGATTTTACAGTGTAATGAAGATGCGTTATAATATTGCATTTACTCTGTCCATAGATCCCAGCATGCTGACAGATATGATGAAAGGCAATGTGACCAATGTTCTTCCCATGATTCTCATTGGAGGCTGGATCAACTGGACCTTTTCAGGATTTGTAACAAGTACATATTGCTGTTATATAAAGAGACATAATGTATACATTTCAATTTAAGGAAACATTTCATTAAATTCTGTGTGTATTTTTCTTTTCACACAGCAAAGGTTCCTTTCCCTCTCACACTGCGCTTCAAACCAATGTTGCAGCAAGGAATAGAGCTACTCTCCCTGGATGCTTCCTGGTAAACTGATGAACAATAGCATTAGATAAACATTGTCATTATCTGTTTATCTAAATCACCTAACCCCAAACTATTCCACAAAGGGCCAGTGTGGCTACGGGCTTTTGTTCCAACCAAGCAGCAGCACACCAGCCTTGAATCAATTAATCAACTGCTCTCCATCTTCAGAGAGTGAATTGGTCAAACCGTCACCTCTTGGTTGGTTGGAACCAAAACCTGCAGCCACACCGGCCTTTTGTGGAATAGTTTGGAGACTCCTGATCTAAATGCTCAGCATAGTGTGTGACATTCTTGTCATTTGTTCTCTTTGTGTTTGCTAGGGTGAGTTCAGCATCATGGTACTTCCTGAATGTCTTTGGACTTCGCAGCATGTACTCATTAATCCTTGGCCAGGATAATGGTAATTTTATCTGACATTATTGTTCGAATTGTGTATTTTATATTTAAATAGAAAAATAAGCAAATCTTTACATCTATAGAAGTTCAAAATGGACATGTTTCTTCAATAGACAGTAGAACGACCAAAGGAGTTAAGCAACATAATTTAAAGGTGCTATATGTAGGAATTATTAATCATTCCAATTCCAATCATTCCAATTAATCATAAAATGGCCCTGACTATTACCAGACGTTAAGGAATCATGTCAAATACTGATATCACTGACAGTAGTAGTCCAACCAGAATATTTGCATTTGAAGAACTCATTGTCAGCCACTAAAAAATGTTTTTTGTCAATCACAGTCAATGGTATTTGTTCATCTAAGTTGCCAGTGCCCACTGAGCTGCACCTGGAGCATTTATGGTCACACATGTCTGACATCACTGAACCTAAAAAGTCCCTTATTAGTCCCAAATACATTGTGACAAAGTGAGAAACAAAACAAAGCTATGTGTAGTAGATTTTTTAAAACATTGAGATGGCTGAAAGTGGAGCAGAATTTGAAAACCGATGACTACTCTCAAGTGGTCTCCATCGCCTTTCAGTGGCTCTTACTGAATGGTGAGACAGCAGGCAAAGCTGCAGTGTGTTCTTCCATGCTAAGCTTGTGTGCAAGCCTCAGCCGTGGGCTGAGCTGGGACCCGAGCCATGGTGTCTTCTCCTGGCATAGGTGAAGAGGCTGTGGCCCACAGGAAGAGATTATAAAAGATGGTATAAATACCAGTGTACGACTTGTCACATATCCATGGTAGCACCTTGTAGCAGACACTCATGCTGTATCTGGCAACCCCTAGTCTGGGGCAGGGGATGTCACAGTACTTTGGATGTAATTGCAATTCGAGTTCAGGCCCCAATCCTACATGCAGCACCTTTAAAGATATTTGAGGTCCCTTGCCATGTACTTGTGAGCTGTGTTAATTAGGAGCTTAGTGAGAGCCCTTTAAAATGAATCATAAATATTATCTGATTCATTATTGGTTTTCCTTCGCTAATTAGAAGTTATCTTCACAGACTAACAGTAAATATTTTTTGGAAGAACAAAGTGGGACTTTTTCCTTTTTGTTTGTTTTTGCAAAGTGAGAATCAGTTCTCAAATTATATCTGTAAACTTACATTTAGTTACATTGAGATAAATGTTCCTCTCAAATACAGCCTGATTGGCTTTCCACTGCTTGTACAGGTGCCGATCAGTCGAGGATCATGCAGGAGCAGATGAGTGGTGCAGCTATGGCCATGCCGGCAGACACAAATAAAGCCTTCAAGGTATAACGGGTCTACAGGATTACTGAATGAGGAGGGGCTTAGGTCATTTCTTCATGTTATATTTGTCCTTCTTTTTAGGCGGAGTGGGAGGCATTGGAGCTGACTGACCATCAGTGGGCGCTAGAGAGTGTCGAGGAAGAACTGATGAGCAGGGAGCTGGACTTTGATGGCATGTTCAGCAAGGAACTGCCAAGTGGTATCTTCTGAAAACTGAGGGACTTCAGCTTCAGTTTTTATTACCGCAGGGATTTGGTTTTGGTTAAAAATACAGACACAGGACAAATCCCTTCATGTTATGCAAAGTTTACATTCCTTTATTTTGAGGTATTTTCCCTTCAGATGTATAACTTTTCCATCCCTGTCAATTTTAAATGAGATATCTGAAATGACTTAATATACACTGGTTTGGTTATTTCAAATTAGAAATCAGTGCTTTATTATTTCATCTTCTAACAAGATGTCTGAGAGATCCAGTGAATTTTTACTAATTGAAATGCATTGATATTAGTTTGCAGTTGTTTGCCATAATGCCATTTGCTGAAGAATGTGAACTATCTAGTACTTATTATTTTATGTCATGTACAACTGTGTTCTTTTCATCATCACTACTATCACAGTTGATAGCGTACACCACTTTACAAGTGTGAATGATTATTTAATTCTTTATCAGATCATAGTTAATGCCTGTTGGAAGTAGACCCACAACAAAGTAGGTGTTTGCTGAGAATGTGTGTGGTTGAAATATTATGTAGATGGTTTATTTTATAATGTAACTCTCCTTTGTTTTGTACAGTATAAAGCCTGTTTTGACTAAATGCTTGTTCCTTTTTTCATTTTGTCTTGTGTCCTTTTTTAGTTTCATTTCTATTGCTGGTAATTCCCAAGATATTTTCTACAGTCGGGGCTGTTGATCAGATTGAATGAAATCATATAATGCCAGTGGTGGTTTTTTTTCGGGCGTACACAGGTGAAATGTAACTACCTTGGGGGAGGATCATTTCTCCTCAGCTGAGGCGAAGCTCGTTCAAGTGCATCTTTTTCAACTGCGCGTTCACGGTTACCGGCACACTCACTGCATGATGGCCGAGGGAGGCGGACCCGAGTCGGGTGGCGCGGCAGACTCAGACTCGGAGCCCGTAGCCGCACAAATGCCAACCCCTTCAACAGAAAGTCAAAAACAGGCTATCGGGTCACTACTGAAAACAACTCTGAGGAAGGGTGACGAATGGTAAGAACCAGAAACCAGTTGTGTGCTAGAGTTAGCATTAGCTTGCTAGCTAGTAGGAAACAGGAAATGCTAATATGCTAAGTTAGCATGCTAACGATATACGCTGTAATTGGAGGGTGTTGTACTGATATTTTGGCTGGCTAATGTGTAACAAGTTAGCTATCACGCTAATTGCAACCTAGCACGTCTTTAAATTTTCAGTGTTTTGAATAGTTTCAGAATTCGGAGACGATATCATAGTCCATAAGCGACAAAATTAGTGCACCCGTTTGACTGTCTGCTTTTTGCAACGCTTCAGCGCCGGTTTCATGAGAAGTTAGCTGACATTGGCTGATATAGTAGCTGTCGAGTGATAGAAAAGGCCTTGGCATCACATAGTTTCCCTGCTTGTCAGACCGGTTATGTGTGTGAAATACTGATCCAGAAGTTGGCCCATTGACGGAAATTATACGAGATGCCGTTAACCCCGTCTACGGACATGTCAGTTTTCACTTGTTTGACATGTTTGCCTGGTCATTCACTAGTTCGAGCTAATAACGTTTAAGACTATGAACACAAGGCCCAGTCAAAATGAAACCAAATATATTCTAGTGTGATGACTCGGAAGATGATCAAAGATAAATGTCAGTTGAACGAACAAGTGTTTTGATATATCTGCTGCTGGAAACGGGCACAAAGTGAAGAAAGAATAGGCCACACTTAACTTATCAGCTACTAGCTCCACAGCTAACCAGTTAAACATTTAGCTGTATACCGCAGGCATTTGCTGAAATAAGTTATCCGATGTTTTCGGATAATGTTGCATGATGTTGTAAACGAATATGGTGTTCATTCTGAGAAGTGTGAATGATTTCTAAGTATATTATCACTTTAGTAGAGCTTTGAGAAACGACACTCTAGTTTGAGATCATAGATTTTACGTTTGTGTCCAAGTGTTATGTACCATTTTTAGGGCAAACAAAAATTCCAACAGCAATCCGAATTTTTCCAGTGACCCCACGTAACATGTTGAATTCTTTTTAACAAGCCTATTAACTAAAGCAGATTCTCAGTTAGGATGGGATTAAGTCAAATTAGTTTGCTGTTACTATATCTGCAAATGCTCTGGGATTGTATTGTTATATAATCATCCAAGTTGGAAAAAAGGTGCTGTATTCAACCATTTTCCTTATCATTTGACCATTGTGTTACTGTTTTACAAAATGTATTATGAATCTTTTATGAAGAATAAGAGTTGCTGTCTAAGGAGGAATTGTGTGTAAATGGCTTGACATGTGTGTCATTGATTGCACTGTTTTTGATCAGGTATCTGATTGACAGCCGGTGGTTCAAACAGTGGAAGAAATATGTGGGCTTTGACAGCTGGGACATGTACAATATTGGAGAGCATAGCCTTTACCCAGGACCAATTGATAACTCTGGACTTTTCTCAGGTAAAACAAGAATCTTGGAAGAACCAACTATGTAATGTGCTAATCTGATTTGCACTTAAGAATGACATGACTTTTACTTATAACTTAAGAGCTATTTATCTCTTCATGTAGTCATTGTTTTTTCTTTTTTTCTTTCAAGACCAGGAGACTCAAACCCTGAAAGAGCACCTTATAGATGAGCTGGACTATGTCCTGGTACCCACTGAGGCATGGAATAAGCTTGTCAGCTGGTATGGCTGCCTTGAGGGCCAAAAACCCATCGTCAGGAAGGTAATGCTGTTAAAGACAATTTTTGGTTCTTGGAATATTAACTTGGAAAATGGGGACCTGAATGTCATTTCCTTTTCTGTAGGTTGTTGAACATGGCATGTTTGTCAAGCACTGCAAGGTTGAGGTCTATTTGCTGGAGCTGAATTTGTGTGAGAATGACAACATGGACAATGTGGTCACACGGCATTTCAGCAAAGCTGATACTATAGGTGAGTGTTTGGCATGCGTGTTCTACAGACACGGTAACCTTCAGTCAACCAACAGAAAAAAAAATGATTTCTTTCTATTCCCATTAATCAGAAGTTATTTTCCTGTCTCTCTAGACACTATAGAGAAGGAGATGAGGACACTGTTTGACATCCCAACTGAGAAGGAGACGCGTCTCTGGAACAAATACATGAGCAACACTTATGAGCAGTTGAACAAGCCAGACAGCACTGTACAGGATGCTGGCCTCTTCCAAGGACAGGTAAGAGGGTTATATCCTTCAAATAACTTAACTAATTTACTTAATTTGTTTTCATGAACAATACTGTTCCATAATATACTGTGCATTTAACAAATTTGCAACATCCAAAGTTACACTACATAAATTTCCTTAAATTGTACATTATGGTTATGGATTTACTTGATAAAGACTATTAAATTTGCACTAAGTCAGGTTGTGTTTCAGCTGTGGAACCGTTGATGACTCGAAAGGTTGTAGTGATGTTACACCAAATTATTTGCATCAACAATGGTGTTCCTTCCTAAAAACTCTTGCTACACTTGCTATATACTATTAGCAATCCAAAAAGAGCTTAAAATTACTTGTCAGTATAGTTTGGTAAACAAGACAAAATTTGTCAAGACTAATTGAAAAGACTAAATAAACATCAACTTAAGAATGGGTGACATATCTGACTGAAACCTGGTGGCATTTGGCACATGAAGAGTATTAAATTTAAGCCTGGGATGTGATAGCTTTGACATGAAGGTCAGTTGTTTCATCCAGGTAATTTTTCCACAGGTACTAGTGATTGAACGCAAGAATGAGGATGGCACATGGCCCAGACAAGCCTCCCATCCCAAGTAAGAAACTGTTTTAAATCACTGAGGAAAAGAAATGTACGGTCTAAAGCAGGGGTCTCTAACCCTGGTCCGAGAGAGCTGCTATCCTTCATGTTATAGATGCAGCCCTCTTCCAACATATCTGATTCACATGATAAGCCTGTCATCATGCTCTGGAGAAGACTGATATCCACTGTCAGGTGTGCCAGAAGAAGGACACATCTAAAGCATGCAGGATGGCAGCTCTCTTGGACCAGGGTTGTAGAGCCCTCGTCTAAAGTATAAAATTCAAAGAAGATTGAGATGGATGTATCTGTATAATTACAACATATTCTACACATTTCTCTGAAACACTGTTCTGCTTTTACCTGGTAGATCCAGTACAACCCCATCCAGGAACTTCACTACCTCCCCAAAACTTTCCTCCAACTCTTCAGCTAGTATCTCCTCTACCGTAACCAATGGGGACAGCAGCTGTAGTACTGGCTACACACTCAACAACAGCACTTCCTCTGGCAACAGGCAAGAGTTTCTTAACATTAAGTTCAGACAGCAGGTCTTAAAGCACAATTCAGATTTTTTGCGTGTGTGTACCTGTACCTGTTCACATTGTACATTAACTTCTTAGCTGCCAACCATTTTCAGAGCAATGAGCCCCATACTGCCAGCGTTTTGGACCATTTTCACTGATTTTGCAAGAACCACATACTATTAAGTTAAATAATTACATAAATATTAAAACTAGCAAAATAAAGGGTATATTGTCTTTAATCAGGAAAAAAAGTTTGTTTCTAGCCATTGGGGCTCTTTTGTAATTATCAGTACAAAAGGGTGGTTTCAGCATAAGCATCTTTATTTTTTCATCCAAAAAAACAAAAAGTAACTGTTTGTGCTCAGAGGCATGTCAAGCAGAACAGTGACTTTGGCACCAGTATTTGTAGCTTTATGGACGCCTTCAACATCTGCACAGTTAACAAATATTTATGAAGCAACAAAAACACTGGAAAAAAAAAGTATAGCACATGGACGAAAGAAGAGCATAGCGTTTGTCATTTGGTTGGTCCTTTAGCCTTTCAATCTGGTCCATCTGGAGAGAAGGCTCTGCTGTTGCCAGATGATCCAGATTCGATCGGGTGGGCATTATGGCTGTGGTTTCATTTACTACAGCCCAGCTCCTGACCCAAATGAACCGTAGTCGTTGTTGTTGTTTATCCCTTGCTTCTCCTCCTGGGATGGAGACTTGTGATGTCTGTTGTTAAATGTGACTTGGCCAATCAGACTGAAGTCACATTGCAAAATATTAGATATGTAATAGATTTAGGACCACATATGAAGGTGGCCTGAGTTGGAGTTTGTACTGTTAAAGTTGTATTTTTAACAGAACAGAGGTCATATATGGGCAAACCCCCCCCAGATTTGAACCACAATTACCTGCGATCTGAATGTAGCCCAAGTCAAATCTGTCATCACAGTGGTGGCTTGGTGAACTGTGGGCTACTATCATTTAGTTTGACTTTGAAACCTCTGGATGTTGCTGTTTACTGGTATTTCATTTGTGAATGAAGTTTCTAACTATCTGTGTATAGTGAACAGCATATTTATAATGCATAAAAAATGATACTTTTGTATTTAAAGAGAATAATTCGGGCACAGTTCAGGAGCAGTCTGTTGGTACTTATTCAATAAACATCTTAATTACTAGAAAAAGCAAAGGTGTTACACTTGTGGGAGAGGATATTATGTACTACTTCTACCTAATAATGATATTTTTGATTCTTCAGCTTTCTATAATTTTAGTGATTTTTTTTTTTTGTCCCATTTTCCATGCTTCTTTTCTCTCTGTTTAGCTTTCTTATAAATGAAGAGGAGGTGCCAGAAAAACAGTGCAACACCCATTTAAGAGCTGGCCTGTCTAAGATAACGGTGGTGACGACATAAGCAAAAGTGTACTCGTATTGCATAATAAAGCACATGTGAGGGGGGAAAAAAACTTGGCTGTACTGCAAAGGTTCAAGTTCAATACAGGCATTGTTAGGAAAAAGCATTAAAACTATAAGGTGCATTTAATCCTGATGAAATCCACTGTCACTTGGGACTTAGTTCATGTACTGAGGTGATTGAATGTAAAATGAATATAAGGATGCGAATCATATTTCTAATTTACTTGGTTTGTAAAGGCTTATATTTTATTTATTTACACTGCTTCTCAGTACATTATTTCTAGGATCTCAGCACCTTTTCTTCTCTTCCCTCAGGTTGGGGGGCTACAATTCCTATAGCTCCTCCTACAACTACAGAGAGTCTCAGTCGCAGCCTGGTCTGTGTGGTCTCAGTAATCTGGGTAACACATGCTTTATGAACTCTGCCCTCCAGGTAAAGCCTATTGCTCTTTTCAAAATTTAAATATTAGAGAATTTGGCATCATGAAAAACCCTTTTTTTTTTTTTCTTTTTCTTCTTTAGTGCCTGAGCAATGCGTCTCCACTAACAGAGTATTTCCTTAATGACCAATATGAGGCAGAGATTAACAGAGAGAACCCCCTTGGAATGAGGGGTGAGATTGCAGAGGCCTATGCTGATTTAGTAAAGCAAATGTGGCTTAGCCGTAGCAGCTATGTGGCTCCACGTACTTTCAAAGTGAGTTACATTTACAAGTTTTAAGTTCACACATCCAATTCTAAACTTCAAGCAGTTATAACCTCTCAGGTTTTGATTCCAGACCCAGGTTGGACGCTTCGCTCCCCAGTTTTCAGGCTACCAGCAGCAGGACTCTCAGGAGCTGCTGGCCTTTCTTCTGGATGGGCTCCACGAAGATCTAAACCGGGTCAAAAAGAAGCCTTATCTTGCTCTGAGGGATGCAGAGGGCCGTCCAGATGAGGTACTACAAACACACACACACCGATTTAATGTTAATGCAGTTTGTAAAAAAAAAAAAAAATCGAATCGGTGTGTTTTATCGGTGTCTAATTATAGATCGTCGCCAAGGAAGCCTGGACAAACCATCGCTTGCGCAATGACTCTATTATAGTTGACATTTTCCATGGTCTCTTCAAATCCACGTTGGTGTGCCCAGAGTGCTCCAAAGTGTCTGTAACCTTTGACCCATTCTGCTACCTCACGCTCCCTCTGCCCATGAAGAAAGACCGGACTATGGAGGTTTTCCTGGTCCGATCAGACCCTCAGTCCAGACCAACACAGGTGAGATGTCACTCTGTTCCAGGTTTGTTCATCTACAGTGAAACATGCAAATAAACCGATAGTTTGCATGCTCGCATTTCATTTCTTGGATTTGTGAACAGCTAGGAATTTAATAAAGCATAATGCCTCAGATTACTCTCAATATTTTGTCCTATTTGTATTCCAGTATCGGGTGGTGGTCCCCAAACTGGGTACAATCACAGACCTATGCAGCGCCTTGTCCAGACTCTGTGGAATCCTTCCAGAAAACGTTAGAATCTTTTTTTTTTTTATAAGTGGGGAGTAAAGTGCTGCATACACTTGGCTTAATATTGTATTTTTTAAGTGGAAATGGAAATATGTGCATATCATTCACTTTTGTCTTTTTAGATGGTGGTTGCTGATGTTTACAATCACAGGTTCCATAAAATTTACAGGCGAGATGATGGTCTAAACCAAATCATGGAGAAAGATGACATCTTTGTGTAAGCCTCTTTGTAGATATGACTTAATGCATCTGGGTCATGTAGTTTTATTGCCTTTTTAATGTGTGATTGTTGTTGACCATTGCAGATATGAGGTACAGGAGGAGGACAGTGAGAAGATGAACCTACCAGTGTATTTCAGGGAGCGACACTCCAAACACGCTGGAAGCTCCACAAGCACCATGCTATTTGGTCAGCCTTTACTCATCACCGTGCCCAGACACAACCTCATAGCCGACGCTCTCTATGACAAGATCCTGGAGAGGATTGGGTAAGAACTGTGTGAATACCAATTGGCGAAGTACTTTCTGAATAGAACAGAGGGGACAATATAGATATATCTATAATATAGATTTAAAATGAAGTAATGATTCAGGATTTCTACAGGATCTGAAAGCAAGTACAGGGCTCTCGATTAACTTTTTGCACTGGCGTACCCAACATTTTTTTTTTTTTTAGGTGCACCCATATTTTTCAACTGCATTACATGTTAACTTTTTTTTTTAATCATTATCCATACAGAAAATATTCATTTTATAAATGATTGATCAATTTTGATAACAAAGTTCTTCATTTGGAGCAGAGCTCTACAAGAAAGATTAGAACTAACTGAAAAGTGCTCTTGGTTAAAGTGCTTCTCTGAGCTGGAATTTACACTTAAAAACATCTCAAGATATATTAAAAGAAAAATAAATTCTAAATTATAAGTGCAAGTGTCTTAAAGGCTCCAAGCTAGACATCTCAATATCTGAAAATCTGAACAGCTCCATATCATATAGACTATCCTCCAGTATAATCGCATGTCCCTCAGATGTGCTGACGTTATGAGTTTGCGTAATGCTGTAAATGACAGCTGCAGAGCTGATTGGATGCTTTTCTATGGAATCATCCATGTACTATTCCTTGAGTCCACTTCAATTACAGATACTATCATATCTGGACATCATTGAGACATCATCAAGCTTGCGCTGATTTTTTTCGTCACCCACCAAAGACAGAAATGTCTTAACCTCCATGACCGGCCACAGTATAATTTTGCAGAATGCCATCATTGTATATCAAACTGAATTTAAATTACTGGTCTGTTTATACTATAACCCCAAATCTAGTGTTTTGTTTTTTGTTTAATGGTGGGTTGCACATTGATAGCATAATGACGCAGACACAGCTCCTCCAATTGGTGTCTACACTGTTTAGACATCATGTTATAATATCGCTTGGTACTCCTTGGAATCTCAGCAGAGTAGATAAAAAAATCTACAACTGGATATCATGGGACTACATCCTTTTGTTGTGATGGGAACTCGCCAAAGTGGGTCGAGCCAATACTAGTGGAAACACGACATTGCAGTACCACACTACATGAGGGGAGATTAATTTAGAAATGGAAACGATACGCTTACTAACTTCAAGTCCTAGATAATAGTTTTATATGAGCTACGGTTCCTCATAGGTCAACATGCCATTAGAAACCTAAAGCATTGTAAAAATCGAACAAATGGGTATCATCACTAAATGCATTACATTTAGGTGTCCCTAAACAGGAAATAAGTTATTCAAAGTGTAGTGAATTTGAGATATTACTGACTTTACTTTTCACCGTTTTTGATTTGTGTTGGCAAGTATTTTGCTTCCTGTTGCAGACGCTATGTGAAACCCTCCCAGAGCCCAAGTAGCGAAAACAGAGCATCAGCCTCGGCCACCTTTGCCAGCTCCAGCCAGGCTCCTGAATGTTCCACATCATCTAGTCTCAATACCAGCCTGGGTGGGTGCGGCAGCCCCCTGTCAGACGAAGCCTCATGCAGCGCCAGCTCCAGTAATGGCAGCAACCACTCAGGGACCTGCAATGAACCTCATGGGCTGTATGATGGTGAGAGGCTAATGTGAAGTCAGCAGTTTAGAATATCAGAGCAAATGTGAAGGGAGTTTATATAACAAGATATTGGAAAGAATGCCTTTGTCCTTGAGAATGTTTATTTATTCCAGTGTTATCCAAGAAAACTTGCAAGATATTTAATGGTTGTCTGTGTCTTCAGGAGAAGAGGCCATGGATCACCAGGTGAGTCCAGAGCCAGAGAATGGTCAGTCTGAGGAGGAGGAGGCATCTGACTTGGAAAATGGGTCTAAAGGAGAAGCAGGCAAGATTTGCTCTTCACCTGCTAAGCTCTTCACATTCAGCATAGTCAACTCTTATGGAACAGCCAACATTAGCCCGCTGCCTTGTGATGGAAATGTCCTTAAACTTAACCGTAAGTGTCCGTCTGTGAAGGGGGAAAAACTTTGGTTCCGGACTGCGACTTTGTGTTCACACAGCTCTTCCCATCTCCTCTCTTTACAGCACATTCCACAGTGGCGATCGACTGGGACACTGACTCGAAAAAACAGTGCTACGATGAACAGGAAGCAGAGGTCAGTGGAATATTTGTCCATGTCTAACTACTTGAATTCCTGGGAGTTCATCCAGTGGCAGGATATGTAAACACCTTGTTTAAGTGTAAGTAAATATTGTTTGTGTGTAGGCCTATGAGAAGCACGAGAGCATGCTCCAGCCACAGAAGAAAAAGGCCACTGTGGCACTGAGGGAATGCATTGAGCTCTTTACAACCATGGAGACACTTGGGGAACATGATCCATGGTAAGGGTTCACGACCTCAGCCTAATTCACTGTCACAGTGTTTTCCACTGCCATTCTCATAGAAACACAATCATTTAACTGCAGGTACTGTCCCACATGCAAGAAACATCAACAGGCCACAAAGAAGTTTGACTTGTGGTCGTTGCCACGCATTCTGGTAGTTCATCTAAAGCGCTTTTCTTACAATCGATGTTGGAGGGACAAACTGGACACAGTCGTGGACTTTCCCATCAGGTAGGGGACAGGATTTATCACTTGTACCATAGTCACTGTTTAAGGACAGGTCTGGAGCTGAAAAATAACCATGTTGTAGTTAAACATTTATGTAACTATCTTGCTTACTGATTTTAATTATGTGGCTATTATGAAATAAAATTTTTTTTTTTAAACTTAATATTAGGAAAATATTTTGGAGATTTGTACATCTCAAAAGTACTTAAATTATAGTTGAAACTTTACCATAGCATGAGTCTTCAACAGAAAACCCAAGTTCTATTGAATAAAAACAGTTTATGTCACATGTTATGTAATAAGTCCATGCAGCACTGTAACAAAACAAGCTGCTAAAAGTACATGTTTTCAGCTGTTATTCAAGGTATACATTTCCAAAAAGCATTTTAATGCCTCAGTACATATGAGACTCTCACACTAGAGGGAGCTGTGCTCTGAATCTTACAAAACTTACTGGATGTCCCAATAAGGAAGTGCAAAATTTATTGCATTTCTGGAAGATTGGGGATTGTCTTTGGTGAAGGTCATGTTTCAAAGAACAATTAAACATATGTTGTAATCCTCCTTATCTCTGTAAACCCCTCACAAGGAGCCTCTTAATTCTGAAGGAGTCATTTGTTTTTCTTTTTTTTTGTTTGTTTGTTTTTTTGACTCACTGTAAACATTTTCTTGCTAATCATTACCTGAAAGTATAGTTTCCTAACAGTCTTTATATGTGGGCAGCACATGGTGACTCTATTGAGGAACCTGATCTGCTAGAAACCAGGAAGCGGAGAAAAGATTAATGAAGTTCTGCTACAGGAAGAACTGAGTCATGCTTACTAAGGCTGGTTTAAACATTGACTTGGCTGCAGAACATCATATTAGGAATCTTTTTTTCATTTGTACCTTTTTTTTTTAGAAGTAAACTTAAAGCAACTTAAATTGTGCAAATTGCTGATTATTTTTCTGTCCCCAGGGATCTAAACATGTCTGAGTTTGTGTGTGACCCCAAGGCCGGCCCCTACACATATGATCTCATTGCAGTGTCAAACCACTATGGAGGAATGGGAGGAGGGCACTGTAAGTCACTATTATCATATTCCTCTGTCATTTTTAGTTGTTAAATTACACCCTGTCTTACTGAATGGAAAAACCAGCCAGTGTGGGTCCACAGTGCTGTATATTTAACAGCTTTATTTTTATTACACTATAGCCTTTGGGACAAATGCCATTTTTCAGACCTGTCTGCAACATACGTCAGCAAATGTTTGCTAAGCAACAATTGTGTCTCCATGGACACCATAATCAGTTACATTTGAATATGACAAAGTGCCTTGTTCACTATTGTCGAGGACTTCTATTTGCACTGCGTATGAATAGTGGATCTTTCAGATAAGCTCAACTGTTAGGAACAACACCCAGTCTGTTTATTAACTCGGCCTTCTCTTGCCTAACAGACACCGCTTATGGCAAGAACAAAGTGGATGGAAAATGGTATTATTTTGATGACAGCAGTGTTTCTTCTGCCTCGGAGGACCAGATTGTGGTGAGCCTCTCTATTTAATACACTAAAATTTAAATGTAGCCTGTCACTGAACACATTCACTTGGCAAACCCCTCATTTGATGAAGAGACTTCAGCCTCGTTGGCCTTCTGTCCTTGGTGTCGGGTGTTTTTGTGGTGTAACCTTGTCCTTGTCCTTCCCATGCAGACTAAAGCAGCCTATGTGCTGTTCTATCAACGAAGAGATGGGGACTCTCCTTCTAAACCTCAACCTTCAGCCTCACTGGGAGGAGCCCCTGAAGCAGCAGATGACCACATGGACACAAACTGAGCAGCCCAGTGCGAGGCGACACACTCGAGTGCATATGGCAAATAGAGACACTTGGACACACACACAAAGCTTCTTTAGTGACAATGGACGCCACAGACTTAACATTATTAAAACACCTTCGCCGTATTTTATTTGGGTTTTGTCTCATTTGCTGTCAACTAGAACCACAGCGTTGTCAGAAGAGTGACCTGAGAGACCTCCTCCCTGCGGCATCGGGCTTGCTCAATTCTCAAATTAGTTTGGTTTTGTCTGAACTATGAGGAACATTAATGGATATAGATCCTCACACTGGATGAACAGAATGTCGAATGCCCCCAAAGCATAGCTAAACAAATGAGTCAGAAATATTAAAATAAGCCAAATGCACATGTTGTTTCAACCAAAGCGGTCCAAGATATTTATACTTAGCAACTGTTAATACGAAAGCAGGATACTGGCATTGTGCCTAGATTTATCTCTGATATTGATGCTGTGCTGAAGTAAATGCAAATAATTAAGAGTGTGATGTACATACAGAACAACATGTAATGTGTGGGTCTGTTATTGTCAGGGATTTTTCAGTTGCAGATTAACTGTGGCGCCCATCCTGCTGCCTCTGTTGCATTGGAACACACTGGGGATGTCTCATCATGACTTGTGACAGAAGCTGTTTTACAGCCTTGCTCCTGTCCTGCAACATTTTTTTTTTTATCACTTGGCATGGACTCTGCTCTCTTGGACCCCAAATTATGAGAAGAGTCTTACCGTGCTGCCCCCCCTCCTTTTTTTTCTCTTCATAAATCATGATGCAAAAGCGGCCTTTTGATTCCTGCAACCTGATAAAGAAAGGAGGCACTTTGAATTCTCCATAAATACATTATCTACCTGCTTCTTGTGTATCTAGACAATATAGAGTTGTGTGGTTGGCCTAACTATTATGGATTATGGTCCATCACCCATACCCAGATCATTTTAATGTGTCTTTTAAGCATATTTTACTGCCTGATTGGACCCCTTGGCTCACCTGCAATGGCTTGTCCTTATTGGTCTAATGCAGATCTGTATTAAAATGGCTGTTATTTGATATCTTCAAAGCACACAGTGAAGCAAAATAAACTAGTATACAAGTGGTGCTTTATTCATGAAACTTGAACTTGCTCCCACTCATTCTGAATAGTCTCCATGTGATTCGGTGGGGGCAGGATAACCGTACCTTAACAGCATTATCACCGAATGCAGACTTTTGGATCAAGTTTCTTCCATTGACTTTACCAACTACTCAGCACTTAAATCACATGGATAAACTCTTAACTGAATGTTATCCTAAGTTGCACAGCTGTAATACTTGTAGGACTGACTGTGTATACAAGATCCAATATATAATATTCAGTCTCAAGGATCTTGTGAAATCGGATTCTATTTATTACTTCATGAACCTGATTCTGTGGCGTAATTTCTGCACTTTGTTGCGTAAGAGCATGTTAATATGTAGGGCAACCATGTGCCCGTTTGCTAGTTAGTCCTGCCACCATTATGTTGGTGATAGAACTACTAAAATAGAATAATTTATGCCTATATAGAAAAGCTTTACATCATATCTGTAATTCTTGATTCCAATTTGAAAACAAAATTCTGCTTTGAAATGCACTGAATCTTGTTTTCTTCCCCTGAAATCATGACCGCACTTGGAACAGAACAGATGTAAATAATGGCTATTTTAAACAGGTGTATAAATTCTTGTCCTCGTATTTATCTTATTTCTGATCTCTACAGGAGTTGTTTCTAACTGAAAGATATTTGAATCAAAGTACAATAAAGACTGGACGCCAAAATGAGCTGTTTTGTTTGGACTAATTCCATACCCCTAGAGCGGTTATCCCCCAACTTAAGTGGTTATGAAACGGTATCTCGTACAGTAGTAGTACAAATGTGATGCAACCCTAATTACGTGGGTTTCGGACATTGACTGGTTATATAATCAACTGTTATCAGGCATCAGCACTGACAAAGCACAGGTTAAAAAGAAGCCAGCAGTGAGTGGATTATGGCTAATATTTTTCCATTAGCCATAAAGGTTTCATTTAAAAAGTAATAGGGAGGGATTTTCAAACCATTTAAATTTGGGCTATTTTAAGACTATGCTTGGCCTTTGAGACCTTCTGTGGCCAAGCAATGCGTTTTCTTTTACAGTTACTTTATTTAAAAAAAGAAAAAAACTCAGTTTGCAAAGAACATCAACTTAAAGGTTTGATAATACGGTTATCATGGTCTGATATAAGCAATTTAATGTAAAAAAAAACAAACAAAAAAACCCAAAACTTGTCTCAGGAGGTTATGGTTGAACACTTGACTATTAAAAATGTTAGATTATATGTATTGAAGAAAAAAGAGGCAGTTGGAAAGTTAAAAAAAACCCAAAAACCTTTTATTGGTCCTTGACAAATGAAACTACATCTGTGCTTCACGTGCATCCAATGAAGCTGCAAATTTCTGCCTTTTACATTTCATCTGTCACCCTCCTCACAACTAGTTGGTTTGAAAGGATGTCGTCATTAAGTAAAACAGCAGAGCAGTCATTGTATGCAGGAGAGCACAGCAGGTTCCAGACAGTGTTCAACACCTGACCAGTGTTGGACGGAGAGCAGGTGGACGCAGCAGGACGGAAATATTTTGGAGGACGGGTCATTATTGAGCCTGACTGAGGAGCTTCTTAATGTCTCCCTCGATGTCACTGGTGAGGAACCTCCTGCTGTACCGCTTGAATGGTGTTCCATCTGGTCCGATCAGGAACTTCTCGAAGTTCCAGGCCACGTCGTTCCTGGACACCGGACTCCAGATGATTAACTTGGGGTCGTTGATGAAAGCGGAAGGCTCATCACTGGGGAATGGGAGCTTTTCCCTCAGGAAGGAGAACAGAGCATGGGCATCTTTTCCATTCACATCCACTTTTTCCAGCAGCTGAAACTTTGGTTCGAAGCCATTTCCAGGACGAACGTACTTCAAGGACAAGAGGATTTCTTCATTCTTGCAGTTCTCCTGTAGGTGATGAAGACGTATACATGTTAAGTTCTGCAGTAAACTAATCTGCTTTTCTTCATCTTCACACTAGCATATCATATTTGTTACTAGGACAAATATCTTAGTTCAGTGCTCATCTTAGAAATTAATATGTTAGAGGGGGGTTATGAGAAGAGTTATGCTAGAGGGAATTTTTTTTTAATGTCATAAGGAACTACATCAAATTTTGTCTGGATATACTGAGTCCTCTCTACTTGGTATCTATAACACCATGGAAGTAGGTTGCCATGGTCACCGAAGTCAAAAACTTAACAAGTACAAATTCAGTCTGAGAGTCCAATAGCAGCATAAACCATTAATGCATTTCTGTCAGTTAATTAACACAATTGCAGAGTTGGTTCTGTAGCTATTAATATTTTAATGGAGATATAGTGACCTGTCCTGCTCTGTCCTGTGTTATAGCTGTGTGGTGGATGTATGACCGATTCTCCAGCACAAAAAGATTATTGGAGAAAAACTGTTCCTCCTCCAGCTCCAGGAGGTTGATAATTTTATTGGCTTAAAGTTGGCCTCAAAGATATTTTTCTTGAGCATTTATTTTTTTTGTACTTTTATGCTTAAAATCCTCATCACACCCTGATTACAACCAATTAAATAAGTAAATGCTCTGACACAAGAATAAAAAGTAATCACTTGTGGAATGGACAAGACTGAGAAAACATCAGTTTGAGATCCCACTCAAACTAAACTAATTTGCCCCCCTCCCCATGGTCAGTGTGAGTTGGATAAGCTACAGAATGGTGTATATACAGTAAATACACTGGTAATTCTGGTCTGAGTCAACCGGTTTGTACTGGGGGAAAAAAGTCATTACATTTGTGTAACAGCTGAAGATGATGATAATGACAGTCACAGGTCATAGTTTGCATGTTTGCAACCAAGCTCAGCAAACAGAGAAGGGATGACATGATAGTGTGACAGGGAGTCTGTCGTAGATATAATACATTATTTGGAACTATACTGTCAGTGGTTTCTGCCTACTGTAACAGACATACACTGTATTATCTGTAGTACTTAGTGTTGACTGAATAGGATATTTATGCTTACGTCCACTAAGGGTCACCTCTGTGTTTTAAGTTGTTCAAGAAAACTTTCCGGTGCTGTAACTACGTCGTCCTAAAGATTAAGCTGATTGGTTGTAAAACAGTGGGATTTGAAAGACCACCTTTTAGCCCGCCTCCCCTGCCTATGAAGCACGACTAGACCCATACATGACATGAATGGGGATAGCGTGACTAGGCTACTGAAGACCTAGACCTCTAGTTTCTAAAAGTTTTTTTTTTTTTATTTGCACTTGAATTACAATTGAATATATACAAAATATAGAATACAATGTAAATGAAGAGCAGTGAAGGTGGTAAATGAATGTATACAGCACACATTCAGAATGTAAATATGTTAAAAATATATGCCTCTGTCTAATCTTTGTGATAAACACTATAATGATTTTGAATATTATTAAAAAAAACCAGCAGTAACATGTGTATTAATTATAGTAAACATGTCATCGACTGATCATTTTATCAGTATCTTGATAAAATATTCTGTTGGATCACAATGAAGAAACTCCTCACTGTTATTTTTTTCAGATTCTCACTCAATTACCATGATTTAATGTATTTTAAAGCTAAAATAAAAATGGCAGTTTCATTTTTGGATATACTGTACTCTCATATACTGTATTAAGAATCCTGTGGTATGCTAAATATTTGCACTTTTCTTGAGGAACAGCACTTTTTGGCATTTTTCCAAACCTTAAATAACTGCTGTATTTTTTTTTCCCCCTAAGTTTCTTTGTCAATGATGACAGTCATTTTTTTTTGTCAAATATTTGGGTATTATTTCTTAATAGCAACTTTCTTTGACCTACAATTTAAGCTCTTATGGCTGCTGCTAAATTAATTTCTAAAAACTGATATGGAATGACTAGTATTCTGCCCAGTGTTTCCTCATTCTGTTAGTTACTTGGTCAGACCCTCCTGTGTCCTGATAATTTTCAAGTGTGTGCCACATCCTCAAAGCTCTGTGGTCATGAGATAAGCCCCTCTGAATCATACCAACTGCCAAAAGTCTTCATTTTGTTGTTAAATGACGACTGCTAATAATTGCTTTGCCTCTGACATCAAAGTTTCCACTTCTCTCTTGTCTTTGGAGTGTCAAATGACATCCAAAGGTGTGGTTTATTGTTTTCATTGTCAAATGTTAAGAAAAAAAGGAAGTGAGCAGTCATTGTACCTTTGTTTTATCGAACATGTGGTTAAATGAATTCAGTGTCAGAACAAAAACGAAACCAATTCATTCAATAAAAATAAAACTACTTGAAAGTATTTGAACCCAAAGCTATTTTGTGATGGCTTTCTTTCTCTACATTGAAGCATTTTAAGGGACTTGCCACCATTTATATTATTTGAGTTTTTTTCGAATGAAGTCAGGTATTTTCCTATATTTAATAATATACATCCTAAGTAACTTACTGACAATGTAAAGTGGTAATAACAACTTGCTACATGTAAAGGTTATATCAAAACACAAAATTAAAGAAAACTACTTTTTAGCAAATAAAAACAAGCATCTACAACTATTGTCATTTGTCAAACTACATGAACCAATGTTACAGAAGACAATGGTGTTTCCATATTCACCAGCAACTATGGAAAGCAATTAAAATCTGATGCTGTATTAAAGCTAACAAAATGCATTATACCTGAATTATATGTAATAATTGGATGTTGTTAAAAAGTTCCTTAACATTCTATCTCCGTAGATGCTTTTGGGTCTTAAAGGGTTAAGAGTGTGTGGTAACCAGGTGTAACTGTGTCACACTGCCAAAATTGCAATTTCCTGGTTACTGAAAGTCATCAATGTTGAAATACGTGAACGAATGTAAAGGAAATAAAACACTTCCTTTTTCCAGATTTGGACATAGTTAAATTCTCTGAAAAACACTTGGTTGCTGGTTATTCCAAAAAATAATATTTGGGGAAGCAGGGATGAAATCAGCAGAAATAAAACTATGACAAAACATTTCATGCCAATCCATACACGTAACTTATAGATTTACGAAGTTACTTTACAGAAACAAAGTACAGTTCAAATCAGTAAGTTGATTTCAGGAAAAATGTATTAAGTATTTGGTTCTACCTCATTTAAATGAATATACTCTGTTGTGGGGAAGTACTTACAGAAGTTATTTACACGCACTATTCGTTCTTAAGAAAAGAGTCATGAGAATAATCCACCATGCTGGATACATTGAGTACACAATCCCATTTTTTTAAACTCTAAAGTAATTACATTTTTAGATATTGTAGATTTTCAAATTGTGAAGTTCACGTACAAAGCAAAATATTAACTGTTACCAGTGAATTTGAAAAAAAAAAAGTATGAAGGAGATGGAACATACAGGAAATTAAATAAGTAGTATAAACGGACCATTTAAAAGCACAGAAGTCATTGTAATAATATAATAGCGTTGTTACCTGGTGACCGAACTGGTTACAGGGAACACCCAAGATCACGAGCCCCTTACTGGCGTACCGCTCGTGGAGCTCGTTCATTTGGATGTAATCCCTGGTGGTCGTGCCTCAGAGGGACGCCACATTCTCAATAAGAACCACTTTTCCCTGGAGCGACGAGAAGTTGAACACCTCTCCACTTAGGAGTCGGGCCGTGAGGTTGTAGAACTTGGAAGCCATTGTGAGTCACTTTGTTTAAAGTAGAGTGTGATACGTAACCCTCTGTCGCCTCCGGTCTGCACGCGCTGATTTAACAAGGACACTCAAAGATGTATTGTCGGACAAGAGTGTTCACAGCCGACAGTCACTACGACTGCTTCGCTTACAACATGAGGCGTGCCGTCTGGTACCAGGTGGCCACTGGCACCAGGGGCACCAAATCAGGCTGGTGATAATGGGGGAAAATTAAATAGGCTTGGTAACAATAATAGCCTCTGTGCAAAGCAGCATATTTAGAGAGAAGGTGAATCTACTTTGCAGCCCCCTGTCCATTTTCCTGGTGCCATGTGGACTACTCTACCATTATATGTATCACCCAAAATGTATCAAATGATCATTACTTTTTGATAGTTTCACTGAAATATCTGAATTACAGCAAATTTAAGATTTGATATGGGCATTTATATGGTAATATGTGTACAGGGCCTTTTAAGAAACCCACAAATGTTGAAACTCATAACTATCATCAATATTCCAAAAATAATTAAAATCTAATATTTGAAACTTAACAATCCATATAATTACAAAAGATTAGATATCTTTTTTTATTTCAAATTTGAGCTGTGACTATGGTGTAAAAAGTACAATCAGTAACATTGGTTACAACAGCTCTATAAAATAGATGTATTTAGTTATAAAATGAGCCATTTTTTTCATGTTGAAGTTCATTTACAATTAATTCAACCCATGTGTATAATAAATCTGTTTTTTGTGGAGAAATTCCAAATAATATTCCATTTAGATTAAGACAAATTTAAAATACAGTAGTTGTATTGAGTAATTTACATGCATGAATCTAACATGTTCCTGATAAAATATGTTGTTCAACATAAAATACAATCTCTATTTACTCGTTCTTTACTCAAATTATTTATCATTTTAGAGGATGAAGGGCGAATACGACGAAAGATGCAGTAATTATCTCGACCCACTGTATGTTCTTTGGTGCTATTGCGCACATACAGACGCCGTGTGGGTGTGCTTGTTTAGGCTACGGGCATACACCGGTAACACCCTCCTCCCAAACCGAAGGTTGATCCAGCTCCGCCTAACAAGACCGAGAGAAACACGGAACTTCAGACTTTGACAATAAGAAACTGTCAAGAAATTACGAGCCGCAGAATTCAGACATTTTGATTTAGAGTGCTACTCACAAAATACCGTACAACACACAACACACGTAAGGGTCAATTATGTGACTCTTCTCCGATATATTCACAATTATTATCACTACCACCATTGTATGTCAAGTGTGTGGACCCGTCATTCGTCCACCGTTAAACTCCCTGAACAGGTAAATGAAAACAGTCCCTGGCATCAGCTGATCACGTGTTCAGGACGTTGGCGCGGAATTTTGTTCAGTAACGTCAAACTCTGGATAAGCTACTAAATGAACTGTTTCATTTCTTTTATTTACTTTTTAAATCTTTTGACAGCCAAAACATAAATTATACATTAATATAAGCAATCTGGTGTGTAGTTGTTTTTATTTTTGCTGAATTGTTGCACTAGAGATATTTTCGTCAGACTAACTACAGTAGGTGATGTTTTGGACTGGTTAATGATTACGACTTAAGCTAGTTTTCTTGCTTGGGTTACAACATGTTAGCTTTAGCTCTTAAAATCTAATGACATGTACTTTTTCATAGATGATGCGCAAAAAAAGACGTTCCTCCGCGGATACAGGAGAAGGAACTACTTCTACAACTAGTAGTAAGTTAAGTTAAAAAATACACTGCGTTGACCTTTCTGTCCATGTGATTGCTTTTAATCAACGTTTTTCTTTCTGTAAAGCGCCACATATAACAAAAAAGACACTAACATAAGATACTAACATGTACTAATATCAGTTTTAAACGTGGTGTGTTTTCAAATGTGTATTGTTGACATATTTTTTATGTATTCATTTTAATCTGTATTCAGGTCATGCTTTATTTTTGTCTTTGAAACATTAAAATCCCTACAAATATTTTGATACTGACATGAGATTTCTACTTTCAATTAATCTATCAGCAGTGCTATTTTTGTGGCAGTTCACATATACCTTTTTCATCTATATTTCACTTTTAAGTCATTTATTGTACTAGTATCCTCTTTAGTTTGAACATTTTCAGTGTAAATCGGGTATTTTCCTGTATTTAATTCAGTGATCATTTAGATGTTCACTAAAACGCAGCGAATTAAAAGATTGTTATATGAAAAACAGAGAAAACTGAAGAAAAAGTGACTTTTTCAGTAAAATTTATCATTGACTGAACCTAACCCAGTCAAACCCTGTCATTGATTCAACTCCATGGATTTTACTGGTGAATCCATCTTATAGAAAATTCCATAGTAACTGAGGAGCATCTGAATATCCAAATGGGTCATGCCTGATGACTACAAAAATATGACAAATTGTTTTTAGACCAATTATTTACATGGACTGATATGGATCACTGTAAACTGTTCAAATCAATAGTCAGTTTTGGTTGCCAGTGGGTCTTTATGGGTCGACAGTCTGAAAAGCCTATATCACTGTTGATAAAAATAAAATTTACAATATTATTTTACACATTGGAGTCTCTGAGCTTGAATACTGTGTATTCTTAAAAGAGTTAAGTTGACCATCATGTTTTCCAACAAATTATAATCTTCACAATTTGTCAAACCATTTTTTTTTATTTTTTTTTTTACTTTTTCTGAAAAGTTTAGCCAAATATTAAGCATATAATATTATTGTATGACAACAATATTATATGCAGTAGCTGAATACTAAAGCATACCTAAAATATAACAACTTCCAAATGCTCAGTAAACTGTCTGTACAGGGCTTCTTTTTGGGCTTCAGATTTTGAAGAAATATTCTCTATGATAAATGTATCTCCTCATAGAAGCAAAGAAGAGTCGCAGTAGTAGTCGCCAGCCAAAAGAAGCTGCTCCGGAGGAGACAAATGAAAGTATTTTTGGAATTTTTTTACGAGAAGCAGGTGTCACCTTGAAACATGGTGGCGCGCCTAATGAGATTGGTAATGACATTTAATCCTCTTTTAAAAATTAATCAGATTAATGAATGATATCATGTATTCATTGTCTGACATTTCCCCTTCCAGCTGTTGACCAAGTCATTTTCCAAAAAAGGGTACAGAAACAACTCCAGAAGAGCCCCAGATACCCTGGGGTGAGTATACACAGTACACCAAGTACGTACAAGATACAAAAAATAAATAAATAAAAGTATATATATATATATATATATATATATATATATATATATATATATATATATATATATATATATATATGACTCACAGTTGTTTGTTTGACCAGATTATACAGGAATTCATTACTGGATTAGAGTCTCATATTGAGGATGCTGATAGATTCAGGAACAGCCTCCTTCCATGTATCCCACAGCTGTCTGATGGAGATTCCAGGTAAAACTGAGTCCAAATCCATTTTATTTTGTGGTAAAGGCTAAGGCTATGTTCAAGAGACCTGTATGCTATAACATAACTAAAGATTTGTGTTTGTGTTTCAGTTGTGCCAGCTCATTCCAGGAAAGTCTGCTGCGTATGCTGTTGGGCATTGAGATGCTACAGGTAGAAATGTCTTCATGACACATATACAGCAAAACAAACAATCCCAAGTCTCCTATATCTGCACCTCAGAGCTTCATTTGTCTCACTTTCTCTACTTTGCAGACTTTGATCATTAACGCCTTGCTTGAAAAACTCCCTGAATTTATGCTTGATGGGTTAGTCTGTTTAGTAGGCATCATCTTTTTGTTTGCATGAACATTTATTTTAATTGCTTGAGTTTATCTAAATGTAATTGTACTCTTTTCTTCTTAGAACTAGTGATGGAGGACTCAGCATCCCTCGCATAATTATTAACCAGCTCAAATGGCTGGACAGGATTATAGACAGCAAGGTAATAATTCCTGAGATGATGGGTTTTGTTGCACAGGTAGTAGTTAAAGCTCTGAAGTTATTATAGCTGTTTTGGTGTTTAATTATGTGTTGCATTATCTGTGGTAATTTTTTACCTAGGAATGTGCTTATCAATTGCTACCATTCTTATTATTTTTAGGAGTTGGCAACTAAGCTCATGGAGCTGGTGTCTGTAGCACCAGTTGATGTTCAGCGTGACATTATCACCAGTTTACCAGAGATACTGGAAGACTCCCAGCACAATGACATAGCCCAGGAGCTCAAGTAAGTCCAGTAAATCTCCACTCTTTATTGTTATCTGCAGTTACATATGGTTCAGAGTTCATATGATCCATCCTATTCTTTTCACCCCTGGTCTCTTTAGCTCTTTACTTCAACAGAACACTCAGTTGACCGTCCCTATCTTGGACGTCCTCTCCAGTCTCAACCTCAGCTCCTCCATACTGGGCGAGGTACTACACATGCTCTTTTTTTGGTTGAAATTTAAAGCAAATCTTTTCACAACTCACAATTTATGTCATTCCACAGAAAAATAAAAACATGTGACACAAACCTAAAGAAGAAAAATTGCATTATAGGATGCCATAGCATGCAAGAATTTATTAGCACAGTAACAAACATGCAGTACATCTAGGAAGAAGTTTTGTGTATATTTGATTTTAAACAGAGTTATAAATATATGATTTTGTTGCAATATGGGAACCAAAAACTTTGAATATCAGTTGGATTTTGCTTCGTTATTTTTTGTGTGAGGGGAAAAAAATATATTAAGAATAGTAATGTTATTATTATTATTAGTGTTGTACTTGTTTTTCTTTTTTCCCTTTTGGTCTGGTGGGATGATCATTGTGTTGGTAAGGTTATGATTAACTAAACACTTGCAGCTTAAAAGAATGTCAGGAGGTTGAGAAATGTAATCTATGATTTAGGGGAACGGCGTGGGATTAAATAAGTGTTTACTTCTTTCCACACCTTTTTGGATGTGTGAATAACATTGAAATTGTAGTATTTCGTTTGTGGTTTTTTATGTGTTATGTTGATAACTGGCTTCAGGAATTTGCTTTTGTTGGTGAATGTATATACTGTCTTATGTCTGAAATAACACATTCATTTATTTATTTACAGAATGGAGTATAAACACTCCTGTTAACATCATGAAAGTCTCTCAGGAATGACAAAATTACCGGTAGAACTTGTTGTAACATTAACTCCTGGTGCTGTATGCTGTCTCAGATTCGTTCTGCTGTCATGTCCACGTTGGCTGCCGTCCAGTTGGAGGACCTGCCTGTGGTTGTCAAGTTCATCCTGCACTCTGTTTCAACCTCTGATGCATATGAGGTCAGAGGTCTACAGCATTTTAGATCTAAACAGCACCTCATTCTTCATTTTTGTTTTGAAATCCTTAAGTGTGTTGTATCTTTTTTGTTTGTTTGTTTTGTTTCTCTGGGATAGGTGGTGTCTAATCTTCGTAACAAACTGGAGCTAGAGCTGTGTGTTCTCCCTCCAGGGCTCCAGGGCTCCCAGTGTCGCACAAGTAAAGGGAAGACTTCGTAAGACGCCACACAGTTCAGTTCACTCACACTACATCAGATAGGCTTTTGCTTTGAGTATTTCTCACAGTATCATGTCTACAGATCCACAACCTCACCAGCAACTGGCAGACAGGACAGTGTTACTCTGACATTAGATGGTATTAAGACTGCGGTGCGATTCCAGAAAACTATATCTGAAGCTTGGATTAAGGTGAATGTATATATGTATATGAATATTTTTTTAAGCTTCGAAATGTTTCTCTGAGGAAAGAAATTTTAACAGAACTTTTGAGAAAAGATTGTGATAAAACTTGAACAATTACAGTGTAGCTTATTCATCTCTGTGTTAGTGATACTAATGGTCTGTTTTTCTGTGTTGCTTTTTATTAGGCAATTGAGACAGTAGAAGAAGTGGAGGATCACAAGGTGAATATCATCTCATTGGGTTTGCCCCCCCCCATCTGCCCAAAGGGGAGGCAAGGGGTATTGTTCTTGATTTTGTTTGATTGTTGACACTCTAGCAGCAAAACTGTTAGTTGAATTCATACCAGAGTGGGCTTATAAATTGTCAGTAGATTTGATTAAATTTTGGGAACAATAGGTCAAAGTAAGACATTTTTAGGAATTTTTAAACTCTTTTTCATTTACATATAATGGACACAATTTCAAATTTTCAATTTTGTTTCAATTTACTTCAGATGTAGCACATATATAGAGGCAGTTGACATGCTGACAGCACATACATAGACATCAGGTGGATCAATGCCAAAATAAGCTACAATTCATATGAGGGGCAGGGTTTGTTGTACTTGGCACCACGTGTTTGGTCATTAATTCAATGATCAGGATTTTATTGATGGGTGTTAAAAAGTATCTATGTTCAAAACAAAATGTAACTACTCATTTTGGAAAGTAATGATAGATTCACTCATAGGGAATGGAGTCTAGCATTTAATTTGTTTCTAGTTAGAATTTTTATAATGCTGTAAAAGGTCATTATGTAGAAATACAGCCTCAAACAGTAAAAAAAACAAACAAACAAACAAACAAAAAAACTGATTCTATTGGCCCAAATAGCATTGTTGCCTCTTGTTGAATGATAACTGTTGGGGTGTGTCTGTGACTGTATGTGTGATTGTTTTGTGTACTCTATGCTAGGTTATAGATCTACTGGTGCTGTTCATCCTCCACACAACAAATGCAAACCAGAGCCGTCGGGCGTCAGAAAGGGTGCTGAAGGCCAAAGTGAGGAATGGACAGATCCAAGAGGTACTGCTTCAGAAAACGTTCAGGGACTATGTTCAGGTGGGTCAGTTTGCACGTATTCAAGCTCAAATATGTTGTTACCAAAATTGTATAATTTATAATGGAGGTGACTGCAATTACATCTGTGACCAAGTAGTGTTAACCCCCCCCCCCCCCCCCCCCCAAAAAAAAAAAACTTCAGGAAAAAGACAAAAATCCAGATATTCACTTGTTTGGAAATTGTAAAAAGCCTTCATTTCATGAGGGCCTGTAAAGTAGTTCATTAGGACTGGAGTTAAAAACACACAAATGCCTGTCAGTTTATGTCATGCCTTGAGGGTTACAGACTTTTAACTCCAGCCTCAATCTATAGGCCCTCATCAAATAAAAGCTTTTTACAATGTACAATTCTTCTAAACAAGTAGAATTTTGTCTTTTTCCTATTGTTTGTGCCCTCTCAATGAACACCACTGGTTTGTTTTATAGCAGTAGCTTTTCCTTTTTTTTTTTTTTACTATTTGTTTCAACATATGATTGTTATTGGCATGTAATTTGTTACTGTGTGATTTGGATGTTTATTCTTTTACTCATGATTCTCCAGGTCATGCGTGGATATTTTCCCTCCATTCTGGCCCTGGCTCAGTGTTTGTTGCGCTCCCCTGATCCCAGCGTGGTGCCTTTTGGTGGACACATGTATCGGCACTCGTTCACTGTTTTCGACTCTTACTGCCAGCAGGTGGGTTGGAGGGAGGTTCATTTTTGTCACAGTCATGAACATGTCTAGGATTTTTATTTGTGATCAAGATTTTTTTCATTAAAATTTTGAAAAGTATAAACACAGTGACATTCACTATACAAGCATTTGTCCTTTTTAACCCCTCCTCCAAAGAACCATTACACATTTGAGAGGAAAAATAAACATGCATTAAAAAAAGTCAGAAATAGACATACATAGACAAGTACATATTAGATATAGACATATACTTGGAGAGTACACTCTACAAATTCATCTAATCTGCACTTATTGTCTCAAATTGAGCTAAGAAAGGTTAGATAACTTCTGAACTGACCCTTTAATAGAACAGCAAATCTTTTCAAATTGGACATGGTACATGACCTCTTTCACCCAGTGACCGTACACAGGTGACTTTGGGTCTTTCCATTAGTGATTGACTGAAAAAATTTTTTTAGGGCCAACATCGATACCAATTTATTTATCTTTTTACATCAACTGATCACCAATACAAACCGCCAGTATTTGGAGCCAATACTGATTTATTTTTTTTCTGTCAAATGATAACAAATGTCAGAAAACCTTCTTTTGTTAAATGAAACATTTATCAAACAAAAACTAATATTAAACTACTAGTAAAAAACAGGATAAAGGTAAGGTTAAACAGTTAACATTAACATTTCACATAATGACACTTTCAGGTCAACAAAACAAAATGTTCAGTGTATGTAATTGTTCAAGTCAAATCTTTTTAAAATAAACATCAAAGTGAGGTATAACAGGTAACAGTATCCCCAAGAATACAGAGGTGCTATAAGCTCTGCCTGTCAGTACTTATGGCAGAAAAAAAGTGCATGCAACAGGCCGATACAAGGAAAAAAATAATCATATTGACCCAATGTATCAACCAGCTGATATATTGGTCTATCGTTACTTTCCATTTTAGGAATTTCATCCTTTTACCTATGAGAACATATAAAGCTATCGTGCTGGTTTGTAGTGTCAGGCTGACATCTCTTGGGTCACTCCAAACAGAGCCATAAAGTGACATGGCTTTAATGAGGTTGTACAGGATTCAGTCAAAGAATCAGAAATAGCTGTTCGGTTTTGGGCATGTCTAGAACATGTGTACGAGGGTAGCAGATCCATGTCAACATCTGTCACATGTCACATCAAACATCCATCTTAAATTTAACTTTATGCATTTTAGTCCAATGAAGATACATCTTCTTCATTTTGAATTAACTTACAGTATTTCTAAGGTATATACAAGACAAATATATTCTGTTGGTCATTTTTTGCCACTGTTCTTCTGAGATCTGTTGTCCCAAATCCTTCTCCCATGTTCATGATTTTTATGAGGAAATTCTATGTTGTGTGACATGTTACAGGAAGTAGTGGGCTCTTTAGTGACTCATGTGTGCAGTGGAGTGGGTGGAGAAGTGGACATGGCCCTGGAGCTGCTCTGTGGTCTGGTTACAGAAAGACCTTCAGAAATGGCTCTGTATGCTGTTTTTGTGAAGGTAGGGAGGTGCTAATCTGCTGATGCAAAATTACACAAGAGATTAATGTGTGCAGACAGTTTGTATATAACTATACAATGTGTAATGGTCTAAATTAAAATCCCTGTAGTATTAATAGTTTACTATTTTACCTGCTTTTAATGTTTGATGCAGGGTGTGTTGGATTACATGGACAACCTGACACCTCAGCAGATCCGTAAACTCTTTAACCTTCTGAGCACACTGGCATTTGGGCACCAGCAAGGATCTCACATCCAGGTGAAAAACTATGCAATGATCATTTCTCACTTCTCTAAAACTGACTGAATATAAGGAAAAGTACTGAAAATGTTTGAACCATACCTAGCTATACAGTATTCTTGAAGATAAAGATACAAATCAGCCCAGTCTGTGTTTCAACATATTTTGTGCCTTTTAGTTGCTACCATTGTCGTCTTAACACTTAAGCAGATTTCTGTTGCTTCATGTGTGTGTCGTTTGTCACACTGTGGTGCAAGACTGTGATGATAACAAATGGAATTATTAACTTGCAGGCTACCATGTAGATGCATGTGCTATTTCTTTTTTGCCTACTTTTTTTAGCTGCTTTTATCTGTATGTTTAGTGTAGATTTTATATATTATGGGCAGATCAGATGACACTTTTAAATTTCATTGCACTTATTACAATGACAACTAGAAAAACACTCAAGAGAGCAAACTTCCACTAAGGCAGATCAGTCCAGACTTATCAAAACAAGAGCAACATAATGGTGAGGATAACACACAAAACCTGGGGAGTGGCAATGGGAGTCTGTAGAGTATGGGATGAAAGTTCAGGTTATGGAGACGTGAAGCCCTAAATATGGCTCATTGCAATGTGCTGCAGTTGTGTTTATTTTATTCTAACATTTAACATTGACGCTAAGTTAATGAGCTCACTGTTACATAAGGGGTATTTATATGTAATCTTCCAAAGCTGAGAGGGAAGAAAAGAAAAATGTCAGTTTTTCCTGACTTCATATTGGTTGTTAAATAGTAATAAACTGTAGCAGTAATCATGCTACAAGACTGTCAGACTACATTTTTTAACCTGAATTTTGTCTGTCTGCAAACCTCTCTCACTTTGCAACATAAGGCCACTTTTTTTATATCTACTACCAAAGATAATCATAGATTTTGTCACAAAAATTGCACAATATACAGTATGTCTGAGTTTGCATATCTTTATTTCTGTCTCTACTCAGGATGACATGCACATCGTTGTCCGCAAACAGCTCTCCAGCACAGTGACCAAATACAAGCGGATCGGTATCATTGGTGCTGTTATGATTATTGGCAGCATGGGGGCTTTGAGGTGAGGGTGTGTTTCCACTGGTGTTGATGGGGTGGTGATGTTTTACGTGTTAACACTCAGTTGGTGTGTACCTGTTCTAGGTCTAAAGGGAAGGATTCACAGAACAGCTCTATACCTCAGGAGACTTACAGACAGGTACTCAGTCAAATGAAACAGTATGTTTGTAGCAAGATGAGATTTTCTATAGTTTTTTTTTCTTTTAGTTTTCAGTTCAGATTTAATAGACTTGAAGAATATTATGACTATTTCAATATTTCTTCTCTTTGGCATGTTTAAAGTATAATAGTGGTTGAAATCCTTGAAAATGCTTGAATTTCAGTGTTGTGTTTTCAGGATCTGAAAAGTGCTTGGATTTTAGTTTAAGTACTTACAATTATAGGTGATTTATTTATTTTTAATATTAACTCTGTTGAGTTAGATGTCAAGCCAAAGCTACAACAGAAAACACAGCAATATTAATGAAATAACGATGGCATGACTCCTTTAATCAATGGCTCAGTGCAAGTCTGTCTAAAGAATGCCAAGTGGCTTCCCTTTTTTAGGTATAACTTTGTATTCTCTAATTTATTAGGTTTTTGCTATTATGAAACAATTTTAAATGCTTATAATAATTGTAATAATCGTAATACAATGTGGAAAACAACAAGAGTTTATTTATTTCTGTAAATATGGTGTGATAAGGTGCTATGCTGGAAATTATACAGTTGTGTGAAGAAAACCAGAAAGCCTTGAAGTGTGTAGTGTTTGATTTGAATTTTATATGGACTTGTTTTTTTAAGTGTAACAGAACAGGTTTGTGGTCTGTACAAATGTTCATGTCTGCGTTGCCTGTTATGTTGCAGTTGACCGCCTTATTGGAGCTGGTGCAGTTAAGCAGCCAAAGCTCAGCTGAAGCTACAGCTCTGTATTATGATGAACTAGCTAACTTGGTTTTCACATCCACCCTGGATCCACAGGTTCAGGTGCGTTTCAAACAAACACTTATGTTGTTTTTTTTTTTTTTATATCTGTCAGAACTGAATGCTTTGAAACTAAAGAAAAGATTTAGTGAAATGTATTCTGTGCTTATTTTCATGTTTCCATCAATAGGAAAAGATTGGAAGTAGTGTGTTAAATGACTTCCAGGATGACTTTGTGGTGGATTTAGGCCCTGACATAATAGGGTGAGTGGTAGAGAGGTGGCTTTTTTTTGTTTTTTGTTTTAAGCCGTATTTGCTGTCATTAATGCTCTAATGCCTATTGGTTCCAGTTCCTTTCCCTTACCTGCCAAAGTGATGTACAACCTTGATGAAGATGAGAGTCAGGGAGGTATTGCCATCAACCTGCTGCCTCTGCTGGCCAGTGACTTCCAGAACAAAGGGGAGCAGCAAAGTCAAACCACAGAGTCAGTCACCACATTCTACCTCAGATTTTCTCACGGGTAACAACAAAAAATGTCATAAAATCTATAATCAGAGAGGATCTACATGTGTTCCCTTTTGGTATTTTGTAGGAGCAGGAGAGCATCCCCTCTTTGTTTGTCTCCATTTTTTCGTCTACTGAGATTGTGTGAAGAGAAACAACACCAGGGAGACCTAGAGGAGATTGATGCCCTTCTGGGTGAGGAAGTTACGCACTTCTGCTGGATAAACAGTTAGTTCTTACTTCTGTGGCTGTAAATGAACAGCTTATTTTTGCCACATTCTCGATGGCAGGTTGCCCTCTGGTGTTGACAGACATGGATGTAGGAGAAAAAGTGGAGAGTCTTTCCAAAGCTGAGAGGGAGTTCCTCTGTACTTTGCTCTTTCACTCCATCAACTGGTTTCGTGAGGTAGCTGCATGTTGGTGGTACTTAAGTATAATTTACAGTATTTAGGAAATGAACTGCACCTGTTTCCTTTGTGTTGTGACAGGTTGTAAATGCATTCTGTCGTCAAAAAGACACTGAGATGAAGATGAAAGTGATGACTCGTCTGCAGAACATCACCTATCTTCAGACACAGTTGGAAAAAGCTTTGGCAGGTTTGTATTTAACCCACTAATTAAAAATGTGTTCATTATGATGATGATGTTTTTTTTTTTAGCTCTGATAAAAGTGACTGAACTTTATAACATTTGTATTTCAGCAACGCCCGGCTATGTTCTACCTGTTGCTAACTTTGATGGAGAAATCACTGAAGGAGTCACACTGAGTTCTGCTGCTTCTGTGAACAAAACGAAGAAAGGTCAGTGCATAACAAAGAATATGTGGCATAAGCCATACCCAATACCTAGGGCTGTGCAATATGATGAAAAAATATTACCACAATAATTTTTCACATTTAGTGATAATGACATGTATGACTATATAAATCAAGTCACTATTTTTGTCAAGCTTAAATTTTCTGTTTGCACGATTCATATTCATTCATATAGGAAAGGTTATTTTGCGATATCGTAGGTCAAAATTTTGACCTGCTCTTCCAAAAATGTAACCACATCTATTGTTGGTCAATCTATAACGCAATTTGGTATGAATTCAACCAAAAGTTTTGTTGCTAGAGCGTTAACGATCAAACAAACGAACTGAACCAAAAACAATACCTCTTGTCTCCTCTTGGGAGGCTGGGGTAATCATAAAAGATATTTCTGATCTCCATGGGACTTCCTGGTTAAATAAAGATAAAATAAACAAATAAAATAAAATTACAAGTAAATAAAATACCGCATGCATCTGTGACACGGAAGAGCTCAACGTGGTGTTCAAATTGTTAAGTGTTAAGAGTTGAATGTGATACAACAATGAATGAATGACCAATGAATATGAAACAAAAGGTGTGAGTCTTAGTGTGAATAAGTACACAGTCCAAACATGAGAATGAATCTCAATATACTTTTCAGATGGGACTGGGAAGAAGAGGAAGGCTCCAGGTAAAGCCTCTTCTGAAAGCAGCTCTCAGCTTGAGGAGGCGACGGACGCAGATGAAACTCAGCAGGTAAAACAGAGCGTTTCCTCATGAGTCTTAATTCATTGTACAAAGTGTCAGAGTTAAAAATGTGATTGTACTTGTGCTTCAGGATCTTCCCGAAAAGGAGAAAGAGAAGGAGACCAGGCCGGGCGTCAGCCTGACAGCCTACCGACAGTTTTTCAGGGAGTTGGACATGGAGGTGCTCAGTGTGCTCCAGTGCGGTTTAATCTCCTGCTCAATTTTAGACTCTGAGCTCCATACAAAGGTAAGAATTCTGGATGTATTTAATTTCAAGACATAACTGGTTAGTCATCAGTCGCTACAATTAGCCAGTGAACAGTGATCATAACTTCATTGTAGCCTTAGCTGTGCTGCGCATACTCTAACTACTCCTGTGACAACTTTACACGATTAAGGTGCGAGAAGAAGTTCTGCTGGGTCCTGCTGAGCTGGTCTTCCTTTTGGAGGATATGTTTCGGAAAGTGGAGTTCAGTCTCATCGCTTCCCCTGCCAAGAGAACTCCATTTCTTAAGGTATCCATTCCAACTAATGATGCATTTGCAGTGATGATAGGTGCCAAGTGTGAAAAATTCAACATTTTCAATCAGGGTTCTCACAGCGTCTTTAAAAGTCTTTGAATTTACAAATCTACATTTAATACCTGTAACAAATCTTTAAAGGGTATTACATTTGGTATGGTAGGTCTGAAGTTATGTTGCCATATACTTGTTGACTATGTTATGTTAAAAGTGTCTGGAAAATGTCCAAGCTGCTAAGAAAATACTTGATTCCATCCATTCCAAGATGAGAAATTATTTTGAAATTAGGAAACAATTATATATATACTATCATATCATTCAGTATGGCCATAAAATGGGCTAATCTCTGTTTGTAGAACTTGTAGAACTGATGACACATTTATGAAGACAGATTGTTAAAGATTGAAAATGTAAAAAAACAAACAAACCCCAAACCATTATTTTAGTAATTTCCAGGTTTGTGAGGAGTATAAAAATGTGTTGGTCTAATAATGGAAAAATCTGATATTTTTCTTGCACAGGCGAAGATTGATAAGAGTGCAGGCTTCTCCCACTTACAACAGAGGAGTACTAAGGATATCACTTCTTACAGTGTCCAGCTGCTGCCGGCCCTATGCTCACACCTGGAGAACTGCCACAACCACTTCCAAGTACAAACTCACACATTGTCTTTAGTCATGATCGCAGATGGTGTCTTTTCTATAACTCTAAAATTCTCCCTCGGACATCGGTATATTTTACAGACTGTACTCTCTGCGAATAATGGTGTTGTGGATGGACCAGCCACTGATGTCCAGGAGCATCAGCTTATGACAACGGCCTATCAGCTTCTCCTGCAAGTCCTGAACACAACCTTCAGCTGGTAAGATGTTTATCAACTTCAATTGTCCTTCAGCTCAATGTTACTTTTAGTTTCCTTTGAGTGTGTATGGTACATCTGAATGTTGTTTGGACTGTTTTTCTATATGATTGTTAATAGTGTAAATTAGTGCAGCGCAATTTGAAGAAAATGTGCGATTGCAATTATTGTGGACTAGACTGCGATTTGCAATTGCATAAGTCTACTATCTTGAATATTACGGACAACACAGAGAATTAAAATAGTTTATGACACAAACAAAACCTGAGGTTTACAGTTCTATATTTTCTCCCCAAATAACTACAAATCTAAAAAGAAATAAAATGTAGACCAACGTTGACTAACCTGATCACAGTGCACATACATATCTTATTCACCTGTGAAGGTGCACGCACAGCGATTGGCATTGCTGACATTTGTACACGCACCCCGCACACTCGTAGGTGAACAGTCGCTGTTCTGCTGAGAAGCAGGAGTGGAACTTATCCAGCTGCCTTAAACTCCCCACAACAATGACCTCATTTAATTATTACATTTAGACATTTGGGATGTTTTGCCCTATGATCCGGGTGAGTGGAGTGGGTATAGATTAGCTGTGGGACATAGTGACTTTCACGTTGTATGTTCACACTTTACAGTTATGTGACTACCTGCACAGTGTGGGTGTGGAGTCACCTGTGGAATGTTTGTACTGATATGACTATTTTCATTTAGGCCAAATGTCTGTGTTTTTATGCATGTTAGCTAAAGACTTTAATTTAAAAGAGAGTGTTTAGAGGCACACATGCACATTTGTTTACATTAAATTGCAAATCGCTGTCATTTATGCAATCACATAATCACACAATCACACAGCATGACATGATTGCAATTCGATTAATCATGCAGCACTAGTGTAAATCTATTTCCCTGTTGGAAAGCCCAAATAAGGACTGGAGTTGCAAATTAACTAAGTACTACATTGTCAATGTCCAAAACATCAGATGTGTACACTATGTTTCACTGCATTGTCTCTGATAAATGACTGAATTTGAAAAAAATGTAAGTAGAAATATACAAACTACAAGAATTTCAAGCCATTTTCCAATTAAGTGTCCAATCTATGATATGGGAGTCCAGAGTCCACCTGCATCCACAAAAGACTAACACCAGCTGGTGAAAGATGTGCACATCTTAGAGCAGAGGTCTGAGGACCAAGTCTCTTTGCGAATAAATGGTGCAGTATTATCCTGTTTAGTTGAGTGTATCTGTATTCAGTGAACAGTCCATTTTGTCATTCACCTCCTCTTGGGTATTCAGCAGCTGAAAAGGAGACTTCGGAAAATCCGCTATCATATGAAATGTTCAGATTGTTGTGTGAACTGTGAGTCTGTCTGCCAGGTCTGGATTCAGCCAACCAGGTCAGCGGAGCTTACTAAAGAAAGCTCTGGGAGTTTTGGCAGGGCGACTTAAAGAAGGAGGTGCCGAGTTGACGATGGAACAACTTGTGAAGTGAGTAATAAAGGTTAAGAGCACAGAGGTCAGCCGTTGGCTGTAATTATGTATCCTGAGGTGTGGATATTATTCAGCTTTTTTCTGTAAAGGGAGAAAACAATCTTTCAAAGATCCTTTGTCAGTTATTCCCTTTTGTTTCCTTGTTTCAGACACAGCTTTGCATATTTGCTGAACTTTCGTAGCACGATGCCAAGTCTCAGCTCAGCGTTGTGTCTGTCCCAGCTTCTGTCCAGTGTGTCAGAGAAAGGAGGGTACTCCTCTGCCTACAAGGAGCAAACTGGTCAGTGTCTGTTACCATATTTATGCATGTGTAACTGCAGTCAACAAAACTATGTCAATAACTGTCATTGTTTATATAGCATCCCTTGCACGACGTTTCCTGGGCCAAGAATGGGTGACACCCAGTGGAGAGAAGGAGCGAGGAACCAAGTTTAATGAGACCCTTCACACTGTCCTGAGGTGTTTGCATGTTTTTATCTCACAAACTATTTCCCCTCATTATTAAAAGGCAGTGTTTCCTGTTGTGTCAACTTTATGCAAACTTCAATATGATTCCTCTGCAGCATTTACCTGGAACATGTTGATGATGTTCTGAAGGCTGTGGAGGAAATAGCTGGAGACGGAATCCCTGAGCTTCTGAATGCAGCCAAAGATGAGAGTTCTGCATCCTGGCCCACCCTTAACAGGTACCCTCGTCTCATCAGAACCCATCTTACTTTTCAGACAAAATGAAAATGGAGCCTTTGAAGTTGCTGTTATAGTTGCTGTTCAAGGGCAAGAGAATTATATTTATAGTGAAACATTTGCAGGTGTGCAATCTCTCCCACACCAGATGGTCCTTGGTCCACCCAAAAAAGCAGTTTGAGCTGGAACACACTTGGATGTTTCCAACTTTTTGAAAATTGATGACAGAGGCACCCTGTGCATTGATCTGTAGACTACAAAGGTAGTGCTAGTAGATAGTATATGTATGTGTGTATGTATATATATATATATATATATATATATATATATATAAAATTAAAAATTAATATTTTTTTTTAAAAGTGAGCACATCTTCAAACCATTGAAAGATACATGTTTCTCTTTACACCTATTTCCCTCATGCTTTATGGGGACTTCTGGAAAAACAAATTAATGTATTTATAAGGTCATATCATTTGCACACTTCACACAGATTTATATTTGACTAGTGGGGACCTGAATTTTGTTCCCCATGGTGTCAGAGTGAGTGAGTAAACAGATCAATCTCCCCATCAAGATAGGAATACAAACACACGCACATACACACACACATACACACACACATTTCCTGGTTGTCCTTATTTCCTTGACTTTAAAGATCCTAAATTCCTTCAGGTTACATCCCCTCTCTCTGCGGGCAAATAGATTTTGGTTGTTGACTGGCAGTTAATTTTTATTGACTTCATGTAAGACGTTGTATAAAAAAATTACTAAAACATAGACAATAAAATAACTATAATCGTTAAACATGTACTAATCCTTATAAATATCTTTAATAATCACTCTCACCATTTTCTTTGCAGACAAACATTCCTGGTGTTCTATAAAGTCCTGATGGCAGAGTTAGATAAATCTGTCCGGAAGATTCCTGCTGCCAGAATCAGCGACAGTGCTGAGGTGAGCCACCAGGTGTCCCAGTTGGTGCTCTTCTCTGACCTGAGCTGGACAGCTCATGTACATCTATAACTAATATTACCAAGTGTATTGTTAAATGAGTGTCACAGTTGCTCATTTTTTGTAATGTCTTACTTTTTTATTTTTATTTATTCTAGGCTCAGAGTGAGAAGTTGCTGACATGGAACCTTGCCGTCAGAGATTTTCACATCCTGGTCAACCTGGTTAAGGTTGTATCATCTCTTTGCTTTTAAAATCTTCTAATTTTCAATCTGCTTTGCTTAACTGGCTGTTAAATAAATGTGGTCTTATATGAGCTTATTGTCTCTGTCAGTCCCACATAGGAATCTATATAAACAGATTCCTGGGCTTCAGTGATATTCGTGCCTTAACTTCTTCATTCTGTTTTTTCCTGCAGGTGTTTGACTCCAGGCTTGTGGTCAATGTGTGCCTAAAGGTGAGGTGATTTGGTTTGCTGGAAATTTCCCCTTAAGTCATTTCTTAGTTTCTATTAATATTAACTGTAAAGGTGTTGTTTGCAGTACGGCCGTCTTTTCCTGGAGTCTTTCTTGAAATTAGGGATGCCACTGCTTGACTACAGTTTCAAGAAACATAAGGTAGTTATGAAATGTCATGTCACTCATGGTCACTAAGTACAGCACAAAACTGAAAAATAATTGTAGGATGAAAATAAATGTCAAGAAATATTGTTAAACTGGTTACATTTTGGTTTAACTGAAAATTTTAAAAACCAGCCACATAATTCTGAACTGCCCTTTACTTAGAAAGTGCTTTTGAATAACACACTACAAGTAGAAGTACTACACTAGTTATCTACACTTGTACTAAAAATATATTTGGAGAATTCCAACTTTTCAGTACCAGTGTGGCCTACTGCAGTACATAAATATTACATAGACTACAGAAATCCTGCAGTACATTACAAGTAGAGGTATGGATAGTCATTGGGTTCACGATTCAATTATTATTCTGCATCATTTATTGCTCTACACAATGCCCTAGTATTGCTTTGAAAAACTATAAAATAAATGAATTACATGAATAAGATATGGTTTGTTAATATATTTACTCGTTTAGTTCACCTATAATAAGCCATAATGCATCCATCCCAAGATGTATATATCATTTACATGTAATATTATAATCACATCTAATAATGTGACTGTTTACACTAAGATAATGCCATGAGTTGACTAGCATGGCTGAACCAAAGTTCTTTAAATTGAATATCCCTATGTTCCAATGTTTGGTTAAGGAGGATGTCCAGAGTCTACTGAAGACATTCCAGCTCAGCACCCGGCAGCTCCATCACATGTGTGGACACTCCAAGGTAGCTACACAACATCATGCTTTTTATCACTGTCTTAATGTTTTATTTTCTTGGATAACGCATCTACACACGGATGTTCTCAATATTCCTTAGACATTCTGGGTAAAATATTATGTACAGTTTCTTTTAGACTCCTGTAAATTTTCCCAAATACAATGTCTGTGGGTGATGGTAACTGAAGGACTGTATAGGGCTAGTTCGTAGGGTGTATGCTTCATTCACTCGCGGGGGCATCGGTTAGGACACATGAGGCAGGAGGTTGAAGTTGAGTTTAAGGCAGCTTTACTGAATGAGGCTGGGCACAGTACAGGCCTGGCTCTACTGTGATATTAACAGGGCCTATATTTTTGTCTTTTCATGTATATGTGGGGTGTGTGTGTGTTGTTACTAATCATGGACGCACACTAACATGGCAGTATACACCGACAGAAAGTCAGGAATGAACAAGTACAAACTCTGTACACTTCTGTTAACACTTCATTGACCATAGTGCATTGCGCCAGACACATATTCCATCACACAGTAAACAGTACTATATCAATATAGTATTTGGAGCTTTTCTAACAATGTCAGTTTACAGCCCAGCATAGAAGGGTCAAACCATGTATACATTAATCTTCAACCGATTTATAATCTTATGGTAATGTGTCTTTGCTCAGATTAATCAGGACACAAGCCTGACCAATCATGTTCCAGCCTTGAAGAAGAGTCTGGAGCTGTTTGTTTACAGAGTGAAGGCCATGCTGACACTCAACAACTGTCAGGAGGCATTTTGGATGGGCAACCTCAAGAATCGCAACCTAAAGGTTAACAGTACTAGACTTGTATTGATTTGCCTTCTATTTGTTTTTGAGCTGGGTACTTAGAAGGATGTTCTGTGCTACAGGGTGAAGAGATTCTATCTCAAAGGTCCCAAGGAAGTGAGGAGGAGGAGGAGGAGGAAGAACGTGTATCACACCTTCAGGACCAGTCAGAGGATGAGGTGCTAAAGCTCTGTTTCCAGGGCAGTTTAATCACTTATAATACAGGGGTTTTATTACCTATTCAAATGTATTTCAGGAATGATAACTAGAATGTATTACACTCATCTGCAATTGTTTTGGGACATTATTTGCTTCAGTAAAATGTAAGTCTTACATAGTTTTGATGAGCTGAATTGGAAAATAAAGGACAAAAGTGCTGGTTGAATAGGGTTTTCAAGATATATGATAAAGCATTTACTTATATAAATAAGTTTATGTGTAATTATATAATAGATGAATAAATATTACACTACAGGGAATCTGAAAGGTTATATTATAACTAGCATATTGAACTATGCGGGTCCTCAAAATGATGGTGTTAGGACAAACAGTCCATAAAAACAGCTACTGTCGATCATTGCTTTGTGAAATGTAAGTCATTCCAGTTCAGTAAAAGGCAGTTAAAACCATTGACTTGATAAGATAACTGCTGTAGTTCTGCAGCAGGTTCATAATTATAAACTGACACAGTTAACAGTGAAATCTGAAAATTCTGTTTGAACTTTCGCTCCTCTACTGCTTTATGCAAATAGGTTAATAACTTTAATTTTCCACATTCATCAAATGTTTCTTATGTGCTCTCCTTAATGTCCAGGGTACCGGCTCTGAAGAAGGAAGAAAAGTTAACGGTGGGCAAGAGGAGGATCAGCATAATACGACAAATGACTCTGATTGACACTGTACTTAACAGTTTGCTTTGATTTTAAACTTCTATGACATGTTAATATCTATTTTCACGTGTATAAGAGTTTTAGATGTTTTTTATGCAAACACTTTAGGTTTATTAAAAGTACTGCTTGCAAACAAATGTGGTTCACAATGACAGTATACTCTATAAACACGATTGTCAATTGTAAGTATACAAAAACACTACTTGCAAACATGTATTTCTTGAGATTATGAACTATTTACTTGTTTATGCATTTATATCTGGTGAAAACATACTTAATAATAGCATGTTTTTCACAGTGAAGTTACGTTCCATAAAATAAGTTGCTTTATTCTGTTTAGCAAAATTAAAAGTGTTTCACTTGAATTTGTCATGTGGTATTATTCTCTTACAAACAGATATATGTGTTACAATGAAAATGTCTTGGTTCTTTTTAATAGTATGTAGTGAATTACGTAATACATATAAAATATATTTTAAAAGCTTTAGATTTCACATGAAAGGCGAGTAGGAGTTCATCATACAAATGTTTTCTATGGGCAGACGATTAGAGAGCTAGCATGAAAAAAGACAAACACCTGGTGGTCATGATTTTGAGTCATTTATTTATTTATGGACATTGAATAAAGTGTATTGTTGCTTTTCAGGGTGATGAATTTTATTTTTTATTAGTATTTCCTCAAACAGACAAAAATTAGTGAAGCCTGGGAAAAGAACACCATAGTGCATAGACTAAACACTGACATCTTTATTCTTTCAGGGGCAGCACTGATCAGCATAAGCTTCCAAGAATGGCAAGAAATTTCACTGATACCCTGACTATTGAGTCACTTTTGAATGTGTACTAACAGTACTAGAGCGATGCAATGCAAAAGTTGGATTTACAAACTAAAATGTTATCAAACTATTCCTAGAACTCTGTTACCCTCACATCCTGTAAGACATCCTCCACAAAGCAATTTGTAAAAGCTGTCTAAAAGAAATCTTTAGTCCACACATGGTTTTCAGTAGGGATAATGTTCTGACTTTGACTAGGATATTGTCAGATGGTGGAAGGACTATTTGAAGGCTCTCTTAAATCTTGCCTTGATGCCTTCTGTAGCAGAATCCGAGTGTTGGGACTCGTGCCTCACTGTGGCTGAGGTACCAAGGAAACCCCTTTCTGACCAGGCCCTGGGATGGGTGAGAACCAGACCAAGATCCTTAAGACTCTATCTGTTGGGTTTTCTTAGTTTGGGACAATGCTGCTAGATCACCAGATCCCCCAGATGAAGGGGGATCAGAGAGTGTATTCCATCTACAGGGGACAACACACTCACCAGCCTCCATGGGAAGATCTATGCTAGGGTACTGGAGAGCAGAATCCAACTGATAATTGAACCTCAAATTCAGAATGACTAATGAGGTTTTTGTCCTGGTTGTGGAACATTAGAATAACTTTTTTTCCTTCTTTTTTTAGACAGGGTTCATGGGAGTTTTCCCATCCAGTCCACATGTGGTTTGTGGCTATAGGAGGAGTCACTTCTCATTCCTTGGGTGTCCTTTGGAGGGTGCTTCAGGAGTATGGGGTCCATGATTTGACCTCTGGTACTGATTCTGTTCATAAACTTGATGGCATGAATTTGTAGGTGCAGCCATGGAGTGGAGGGTGTCCAGGGTGGAGCCTTTTGGGTCACATCTCTGGTTTTTGCAGATGTCCTGTGGGTTTCATGAAACTGACCTCCAGCTTGCACTCGGTGGTTGATGTGAAGCAATGTAGATGAAAAATCTGCCGTAGATGGACAGATGGATGCATGGCCGGTGTTCTGTCTATTCAGTAAACTTTGACAATAAATACATTAAAAATTGTAGGGGTATGATAATATATTATAGTCAAGACATCATCTGATGTACAATAGTTAACACAACACACGCATTTACTTTAATTTAGTAGTTCCAAATAATTCTAGCCACATAATTTTCAATCATTTAATCCCTTTAACACAATTGTATCACTAGTGACACATTTTTACATCCACTATTTATGCTATTGTGAAAATTTAAACTTAATCTTTAACACATTAGGGTTGAAGCCTGCATTGGCTGAGAGGGAGGGATGGAGCAAAAAGCAGCATAATGTCTTGGTGAGAGGGAAGACTTTTTATTTCTTTTAGCAGCGCTTTAATGAGGTTTTAACTTTTTCTTTACTGAATTATTGTAAATAATTGTGCATAATAGTGATAGTGCTGTTTCAGTGTGTTTTGCTGATTTTTTTTTTCAATTTATCTGCATATTCCAGTTTATATGGTTCCTTGATGAATGACTAGATACAACTAAAAATAAGGTCCACCACCCTGGTTGTAGAGAGCTGCGATCCTGGATGTGTTCGATGTTTCCCTTTTTTACCACACCTGACGATTGTTATCAGGATCCTGGTGCTGTTATTGCACAAATTAAATAAATAAATCTATGTGACTTGTTACAATAGTAGTCATTAATGGGTTAAGTTGATTCTGGCCACTTCACTCACTCACTCACTCACTCACTCACTCACTCACTCACTCACTCACTCACTCACTCACTCATCTTCTGAACTAGGGTCACTGGGGTATAGTGGCCACAAAATTACTGTGCCACAGTAGTTTTGGAAAGTGAATGAAAAAGTGTAACCATCTGTCCATCCAAGCCTCATGTACTATTTCTCTATTTCTTAGCACTTCCCAATGACTGTTTTCCTAAAATGAAAACTCATGATGAAGAAAATGGAGTCTTGTCGCTATTTGGTGGTGAATTTAAATGCGTTTTAAATGACAAACTGCAACATAACAGTAAAGTGTTAAGTATACAGCACAAGTATCTGCTTATACTTGAGGCATCTTCCAATATTAGATTAGATAGAACTTTATTCAATCCTTCCGTCAAAGCCCTCGGGTAATTGAGAAGGTTGAGTGTAGAAGCAACAGTGAAAATCTGCAAATCTACAGATTACAGACCCGTTATTTTAGGTTTTGGAAGCATTTCTCACAACATTCTCAGTTCTTAAGTCTTTTCGAAATCGCTTCATATTTTGACCTCTATGGTGCTCCATACAGAGTTGGAGTCACGTCAGATGGTCTGCAATGCTGCTTGAACAAACCTCTATAAATCATTTAATGTCTATATTCTCTAATATCTGTGTTTTAAACCGAGTAATACAACAGCGTATAAAAACGAGTCCTTCAGAATGCTTTCAGAGTTTAAGATTTTCTGAAAAACAATCATTCAATTGTAACTCATCGTTTTTGCTACTGCACTCAATCGCTTTGGGTTAAACCATATTCGCTAATAGTGGGGTGTGAGTATCTGCTATAAATGAGAATATGGTGCTAAAATACATACAATTATGGTATCCGAGATATTTTGTATTGATTTTTATTTATATATCATTACTATGTGGTAGAGTTTATGTAGTAAAACGTGAAAATAAGATACATTTTGCACACACACGTATACGTATTTCACCTCCATTGGAAATTGAATGGTATATTCAGGAAGCATGTTCAACTGTTTGGGAAAATACCGTAAACAAACGGTCTCCTCTGTCAACTTGAGCTGTGTTTCCTCTTTCATTCTTCGCTATTGCGACAGTAAAAATACCTATATTACAGTCTACTGAACCTCCACCTTATTTTCGTCGTCGTTGGACCACAGTGTCGGTTCCCATTGCCCGGAGGAGGAGGAGGACGCTTGGTTTGGTCAGATTTTGCATCGGCTGCTGCTGTACTGCTTTGTGAAACGGGACAATGTCTGATTTAATTCTTCTGCTCCTCATTGTCGTGCTCCTGGTGTGTTTAATTGTGACAGTGGGGGGTTTTCTGTTATATTCCGGCCTTTTGTGTGACGTGGTTATAAAAACCGGGCCACCTCCTATCAGAAATGTTACCATAGCATATAAGTTCAAAGAGGGATCATACAAAGACTGCGGGGCAGCCTACACAGAAACCTGCAGCATTGGACCTAAACTAAGCTCCATTGGTGTCTTCTACGATGACCCAAAGCAGGTGAGCACACTGTAATCGTCCGTCTTTACAGCTACTAATCTGTATTTGCACTTGGCCTCATGACATAACCACAAAGCCCACTGTACTTTGTTATCAGATAACGTGTTACGGGTTGTGAGATAGGTTTTGTTTGACCTGGCAAGAGTCCTAAAGGTCACTCAAAAGTTACATACCAAAAATATAGTAGTTGTTTGTCATGGCACCGTTTTCTCTTTTCCATTAACTAAAAAAAAAAAAAAAAGGATTCAATGGGTAATATATTGGAAATGAATCCACAAAGACCCCGTGCTGCTATATATATATATATATATATATATATATATATATATATATATATATATATATATATTCTCCATATTTAACCTTCCTTGAGTGATTGGCCACTGTTTATTATAATAGTATCTTGTTATTATGTAACGTGTAATAGTATTATAACAGTATCTTATCTAATTTGTGTTTCTTCAGTCCAAATCTTGTACTTTCCTAAATGCAATTATCTAATTTTGTAGATGTTCTTAAAAGCTAAGATTGAAGTTGAGGGTTAATGTATCATAAACAGAGAAAACTGAAGAAAAAAGGAATATTTAAGCAAAATTAAGTTTAACTAACTAGTTAATTAATTAGTATTAACTAAATATAAACCTAGTGTCTCCATCTACTGTCATTGATCCAACTCCATAGGGTTTACAGGTGAATCAGTGTCGTAGAAGATGACAGTGTTTGCATGTTTACTATGAATGTCCAAATATCTAGTGACCATGAAAAGAGAACAAACTGCATTTTATACCAGTTATTTACATGTATTGATAGGGTTAGTGGATCAACAGGTATTACACATTTACATCAGTAGATAGTTTTGGTTGCCAATGGATGGTTAGGTCTTTATGGGTTAAGGGCACAAAATCCCAGAGTACATCATAACATATTCAGTTATACTATCTAGATGTGTCTATAGTAGTCAAAACCTCAAGGTTAACCTTTTAAGCTGCTTTTAATGTATTACTTAGTTCATTTGTTGTCTTTATTCAGTTTGTATCCTCTTGTCTAATTGCCTCATAGATCTACACCTCCCAGCACTCAGGTGTACAGTGAGTAGGCAAAGTTACCCTCATTATGCACATGGTCCAGTGAGTTAATTATACATCCAGCCTTTTGAAAGAACTGAGCCCGAATGATGAAACCAGTCAGCTGGTTAATGCCACGTTGCACTGTTGATATTTTCCCCTCATCTGTGGCTCAGGGTTGCTTCAACATTTGTCTGCCAGTGACTCAGACATGGCAAACTTCACACTGAAAAGGCAAACATAGCTTGTTTACATGGATTTAACACAAACTTATCAATAATTTACACTCAGGAACGGATACGGTGATTAAAGTTCTGTTGCAAGAAGCTTTATATCTCATTTGTCATGTTGTTCCTCATCTGTAAATCAAATTTTGCATAAATAGGCCATTGCTCAGCTGAGCTCTGTGGTTGTGTTTTGGTTTTATTACACATACCACTGTTCATCACGGGTTGTGTTTTTAGTCAACAAATAGTGTCTGCACAACAGCTGCTTGTTGAACAGGAATTTCTATTAAGTTCCTAGAGAATGGTAGGAGTATGCACAAATGCTGTGTGCATTGTGATCAATCTAAGCAAAAGCGGTAGTTAGTATTAAGAAAAAAAAAGCAGGTACATGTGAATTATTTTGTTTTAATGAATTAATGTATTGTTTTGTGTTAGTTCTTCTACCATAAGTACTAATTTTCATATTGGGAGTAATCTATTCACTGACAGTATTACAAAATGGATGCCACTGATATCTAAGATAAAGCTCCACTGTAACCTGCTGTGTAATTTAAAGTAGCTTTGATTAGACATGTGGTGTTCTACATAATTATTACATTTGTTGTCTGTCAGTCATTACATGACATAATATCTGAAAATAATTTCCATCATTCAGTCTGAAGCTTAGCTGTGAGATAATTTCATGATCCTTTGTGGAATAACAATTATGGCACACTGCATAACATCTTTCTGCTTACTCCTTCCACTTTCTGTGTAGCACACTGCCTTTTTTAAGTGAAGACTCTTTGTGGAAAACCTTACTGTGAATCATACCAGTGGAAACTTGAGGCAAGATGCTAATTTAAGCAGCTTTTAAAACTTTTCTGCTGGCTCTACTGAGTTTATGGAAACTCCAATATCTTAGAATCTGTTACAGGATGTTCAGAAATCATATACCAAGAAAATGGGATTTTACATGGACCTGATGACTCTGTCCTAGTTTCCTTCTCCGTCATGGTGTAATCTGAACAGGCAAGGAACAAACTACCCCATGTAGATATCTGGCTTTGGAGAAATACATTTGGTCCAACATTATTATTATTATTATTATTATTATTATTATTATTATTATTATTATTATTATTATTATTATTATTATTATTATTATTATTATTATTATTATTATTATTATTATTATTATTATTATTATTATTATTATTATTATTATTAATTATTATTATTATTACTCAAATATATTGAACATGCTTTTTGACAGGCAACATAAAACCTCTCATTTCACAGCTTCTAACAAATCTTTTTTCAAATATGTTATTTTACAATGACTATTGCTGTTTATTACAATCTGCAAAGGTAGAATTTCCACCAAATCTTACATGACTGAAGGCTTTATGTCGAAGGCATCTGTGTTCCCCTGGGAAAAAAAAAAAAACACTCTTTGGATTTTCATTGAACCTTCTAGTTTTTTTTCCTCCAGTATCAACCTTATTTTGTAAATGGTGTAATTTATAGTATTGATATTCTACAGCTACATACCAGAACACAATTATGGCTACAAATATCACCAACAAATCAATACTATGTATATTACAGACTGTATCACTCATTGAATAAAGTAGAAATATAAAGATGCTTAAACACATCTGCACTATGGCATCATCAGTTGTCTTCCTCAAACAAAAATTCAAAACTAGTTATTTTGGCAATCGGGCAGATTAACACTGTTGTAATTTTTCCATTCCACATCAGCTGATACTTTCAAATCTAGCCAGTGAGTAACAAATACCGTGATTTTAGAATAAAATTCCATTATTTTAATTTACAATTGTGTCTACTGGTCAAGCTAACATTGCTTATAGCTGTTATCACTTTCTTTGACTCAAAGTTGTTTCTTACCATCTTTTGCATAACCTTAGAATTCTTTATTATAGACTTAAATGATCATTTTTCATTATTTGTAATATTTGTAGTAGAAGTAGAAATACTCCATATAGTTTAAGGAGGGCTTTGTATCAGCACACTTGCACCACTAAAGTCTTATACCCTTTAAAGTATTACTTATTATTTTCAAAATGTTATAGTCAAAACATCCGAGAGCAAACTTTAATTGATTACTTTAGCAGCATTTATTTCAATATAAAGTAGGTCCTTGTTTTGGATAATCCCTTATGGTCCAACTAAAGCAAAAATTAATTTAAAGGTATACATGTGGGTTATTTAGCGTTACTAATTTGTCAAATTTTCTCTAAAATGTCCCATCAGAGAGATTTTGAATCCTGTGTTTTGAGTAATACTAATACCTGAACAAAATCACCTAGAACACAAACCTAGTTGTTGTTGTTAGAATTGAGGAACAGTATAGGCTACATCATGATGTCTTTGTGTATTTGTACTCTTTATAGAATACATGTGATTTTGTAATTAACTCATAAAGACCCAAACCTTAACTACTGAATAAAATCATATATTGATCAAAAATGTTTAATTCCTGTCAGTTCACTAATTCTGTCATTATATGTAATTGGTGTAAAGTACAGTTTGTCATCTTTCCATGGTCATATTATGACCCATTTGGACATTCAGAGGCTACGTAGTGAATGAGGAACCACTTTTACTGTATCTTCTACAACGTTGATTCACTAGTAAAACCCATGGAGTTCTGACAGTGGATGGAGAGTTCATGATAGATTTAGCCTAAAAAAAAAAATCTGGTTTACTTCAGTTTTCTCCATTTTGATAAAGACCAATAACCCTCATTTTAATCCGAGTTTTAGTGAACATCTCGGCCTCCATGATCAGTAAATTGAAAATAGGAAGATACCCGCTTTTCACTGAAAAAATGCAAAACAAACAAATTTATATTATATTAAATGGTGATAAATCACTTAAGAAACTGACATATAAACTGACATAAAAGTAACACTGCGTCTTTATTGGTTAACTCACAATTCTGTTTGTCACTCAAAATCACTTCATATTTTACTGAGCTTCTGTTTACTGTACACTCATGACCACTAGATGGCAGTGTTTGCATTGAGATTGTGTTTGGGCAAAAAGGAGCATCTCCAAACCACATAATTTTTTTTCATGTACCTAATTTATCAGAACGGTGTAAATGGAGCGACCCACCCACTTGTTGTTCATTTGTTCAACAAAATTTCACCACATTTATTTGTGTGCACCTTCAATTTAATCTGTGATTATTTATTATATAACAAGTGTTCCAAACATAGAAGAATGAAGATCCCAAAGTAACTTTACTAAATGATCAAATTCATACGAATAAAAGGTTTTTAGTTGAGTTAAGTCAGACAGTTTATTGGATGGTGTAAATCTGAGGTTGCTGTCACAGCCGCTTCAGCAGTTGCTACAGAGAGGTTTGTTGAAATCCTCAGTTCTCTCTGTTGAGGCATTTAAGGCTGCATTTAAATAGCCAATTAGCACTAAGTCTAGCTGCCCCTCCTAATGCCTTCTTGATTGTGTATGAGCAGTCATGCATGTGTATGTTTGCATGTATGGCATGAGTAAAGGCTCTTACTTCTTAATTGCCATAACTTATTACCACATAGACCCTGGAGACTGAGTTAAATCATTTGGCTCCCAGTAGTAATGTAAAGGCAGCCAGCTGGACAGCAGACCCACAACTTTGGAGGTTACTGTTCAACTTCAACTAATCAATGGGAGACATGCCTGGGGCTCTGCTTTTATGCTTGCCTTTTTTTCTAATTACTGAAGAAATCCATGAGGATAACACAGAACAAATATTCTATTCTATTCTATTCTATTCTATTCTATTCTATTCTATTCTATTCTATTCTATTCTATTCTATATCACCGAATGTCTTGGTTTCCACTCTTGTTGTGAAGAATAAAGATGCTGCCAATCTGTCTGTAAGCTATACAACACTATTTATTCCAGACAACAGCCCAAAGTGAATGTTTTAAAGGCCAGTGTCTGTCATGAGTGATGGAACAATAAACCACCTGATGCTCTGGAGCTCAAAGATAAATCACCTCGTTTTCTAGGCAGAATTAGTGTGGGATTTCCTTAATGATTAGCATTCATATGATCTTCAGTGAATTTGATTAAAGTCTTTGGAGCTGCAGCTGAGTCTAAAACTAAGAACATGCTGTCTTTGTAATGCGGCTAAACCAAAGCTGCTATTTGGTTCATCGTCTGATCCACTGAATTCCCACTTTGTTTTAGGCTCTGAAGCACAACCCACTTATGGCTTCCCATGACAAGCAGGAGAAAATGAAATGTCATGTGTAGACACATATGGGAGTGGCGGTGAGAGATGAGGTGAGGTGTGCAACTGCCTCAGAAAAGGGGGATGAATTGGTAGGAGTGTGACGCACCTTGAGAGCCTTGCAGTGCTCCAATTCATCAATCGGAATTTCAGATCAGAGCGCCCAGCATCGCTTCACTCCCAGTCAAATTTATTAGCATTTTACTGCCGCTTGTCTGTCTGACAGCAACAACATGAAAGGGGGGCTTCTGGCAAGGAGTTGCCGCTTTTAAAGGTGGATATAAAATGAGAAATAAATACGCTGATGCTCTGAAGTCTTGTCCCACAGGTCTTCAAGTCAATATTATGCAAGATTGTGGACATGCCTGCTTTCCCTATAGTAAAGTATCCCATCAATATTTATGGACAGTGAGTGAGATACAGCAAAATGAGAAGGCAGCAATCCAGACAGAATCTATTAAATAGAAAAATTTTGACTGTTTTTTATAGTCTAACACAACTGCTGAGTGTATTTTTAGGGCATCCCCCCCACCACCAACTAAGACATTCCTCTAAAAGCTGACACATTACAATAAGTCACTGGAACAAGACAGTGAAGAATCTTTAAATGGAACATTAATCCAGTGACATATATTGGCTTTTATCTTGTGTTATGATGTACAGATTGAGTTAAACGGCCTAATATTTATCAGAGCATCTTACAGATGTGTGGAGAGGGGAACATTTATAGAGAAGGTTATAAGCTTATACAGAGAAAGGGTGGGGTGGGGTCCAGTCATATGTCCCATTAGAGAAGATTCCTGTTCTGTGACATCTGGCTGGAGGAGTTCCACACTGTGTCCTGTTGGCCAAGGAGTGCTGAACCTGCTCCACAACTGTGGTGAAGGAAAACTGTGTCCTGCCTCCAGCAGGCTGCTCATCCTTGCCAGTAATTATACATGCCAGAACTCCCATGATGCCATGTGTAATTACCAGCTAAGTCTGAGCACAGCCTAAAGGGACAGAACTGTGTTCAGTGAAAGAGAGTAAGACAGAGAAAAAGATTTCCACTGGCTCCTGACTCAAGGGGCCACTGGGGCCAACGCCTCATCACTGCCGTGGATATATAATCTGATGTGCATGCTGTGGGCGCTATCTTCCAAAGGAGGACAATTTGATGTTTTGGATTTTGTAACCTGAATATTTTTACCTTATAAGCGGTGGCTTCATATGAAACAGGCCATTTCTGAGACAGTTTTTTTTAAACACACTTCTACATTAGGACACTTTCAAAGATTTGCATAACATACGCATGCAAAGTCTGCCTCAACAATCTTTCCTTCCGGTCATGCCCCCCCCCCCCACTGACAAAGTTCCAGCATGTGACCGCATGTTATATTATTATGTATTTTGGACAAAGTAACTTTGGACATTTCCATGGTTCCAACTTTTTGAGAACAGTTTAGGGATGGTCCCTTCTTCTTCCATCATAGACTATGCAGTGGCGCATAAAGTAAGGGCCACAAAGATATGGAAGAAACCAATTCATGTGGATGAACTTGACTGACATGAACAGAATCCTAACTTAAACCCGATAGAACATGTTTGGGATGAATTAGAACAGAGACTGAGGATCAGGCCTTCTGTCCAATGACAGTGTGTGATCTCACAAATGTACTCAAAAAGGGGGGAATGGTCAAATATTCCCATAAGTACACTCTTAAACGTTGTGGAACACTTTCACAGAAGAGTTGAAGCTATTATAGCTGAAAAAACTCTGTGGATTAGAAATGGGATGGCAAATTCATATGAGACAAGACAGGTCAGCAAATACTTTTGGCAATATAGTGTATATGTCTATGTATGTGTTATGCTTGAAATCTGTCTTTACTTTAATATCTGGCTGTAAGATGTAGCGTGATCCCATTTCTGCTGCTTGATACCTTACATCAAAAAATCATTTAATTCCTGCACATACTTGAATGACAATAATTATCTACCTCCTTTCTAAAACCATTTTGTACATTTGTTTGGGTTAGAATACTGGCTTCTCGTCAGCTCCTGATCCATTAATTCAGCGGCAAACAGCCCATCACACAGTTACCTGTGGTCCCCATGCTGTGCAGCCCTATTAGTTTCAATTTCCTTACTGTGTCTGTCTATGTCTCAGCTGCCTTGTCTGCCTGTGGGGGGTGAATGGCTTCCAATCAGCTGAGATGGGTTAAACCTCTGGCACAACGAGGTGAAAGACAGCACGTGTTGAGAGATTGCATTTCCCGTAGTCTTCTGTTCTTTTCTCTATGTATGTGTCAGAGTCTTTGCTTGTTCAGTGAGGAGCCCTAAACACCATCTGTCTAAGTGTTAAAGATAAAGAAGACAATGACATTGAACCACTGAGCAGAAATGGAGAGCTCTCCAAAGAGAGCAGTGTGTATTAGATACATTGATCGCATCCATCTGGACATAAAAATGATGATATTTGAGTGTCAGTGTGTGTGCTGTACGAATGCTGTGTTTTCTGTTTGACATGCTTGACTGCAGATGTTGATGTGAAGATGGAATGGAGGTCCAGAGAGGTTTGAAATTTGCAAATGTTCTCAGTGCAGTGCAGTAAAGGACACTTGTCCAATCACAACCTCTTAACTCCATTCTGGCAAAAAGGAAAACACAGTTTGCCAACAGGAGCATAAGGGACAAACATGTGATTTGTGGTCCTCAGCCTAAACATCTCTTAACCTCTAAATCCAAATGAACAGAAACACATTTATTCATTTGAAGCCTTTGTTTTGTACATCACAGCAGTGCTTTTCACTTCATCTTAACATCCTTCACAGTATGGCTTGGCTAAAAGAGGGCGCTGATGTTATGCTCTTTCAATGTTAATCGGTCCCACTCTACTAATTTAGCTTCACATTCAGTTGATTGGTCCCTTTGAAGTTGTGTTTTAATGAGTGTGGTGATGGTCCTTGGTCAGAGCATTGTGTACTCATTATGATTCAGTCTTTAAGCCTCAGAACAGCAGAGTTTGCTGCTTGCCTTGTTTGTCCCTGTCCTCCCCAACCTATCAGCAGTGACCAATTGCGAACATGGACAGCACTCCAAAACAATGATTCCCAAGTGCGAGGAGCAGGAATGATGAAAAGTGTAAATCCTTGTTATGTGCCTGCTAATAAAGAATTACCTCCGTCAGCCGTACCTTTTTATTGTTAGAGAGCCCTCATCTGTTGCAAAAAGGTCCTTGTAGCCTCAAGCAAAGAATTGCTTCTGAAATTACTTTTTCTTCCAACAGGTCCTTTGAGATCTGGGTTAGGGGGAATCAGATACATGGGAATAGAATCAGTTTTAGAGGGGATAATGCTAAAAAGTTGGCTGTATGACTTTTTTGTTTAGGCACACATGAGACTTAATTAGATATTTTTTTTTATGTAAATGCTCCAGTTGTAGTCACCTCAATTGTAAAGTTTGCTGTTAACTCCACTGTATTTCTGCCAAGCTGTGTACAAAATATATTGTGTCAGTGTTCAGAGTCTGGGGTAAATGTTTCATAGTTTTCCCATTAGCTGCACTTCCTCACTCTCAGGCCAATCAAACAGCCACATCAGGCTTTTCTCAGATACCTGCGAAGATTGGAATAATATGTCTTCTTTCTGGAGCGCCAGTTGCTGCCCAGGGTGGATAGAATCTGGGAATTTCTACATTCATGTGATGTTATAATTTCAGCCACAAACAAAACAACTGTGGTGGGGAAGACAAGACAAGTCAAGTACATGGAGCGGTGTTCCTCTCTTTCCTAATTGCCTGTAGTCTCTGGGGTGTGTTATCTGGATGGGAGCAGAGATGAGATGCAGTCAGGGCTGCTGTTTGTTCTTGCCACTGTGTGGGATGTGAATGATAGCTAGAGTCCTGAATGATATCATTAGTGAACTACTGCTTTGGCTAACACACTCTAGTCTACCACTGCAGAGAGCACGAGAGATGCTGAGATAGGAAGACACTGAAGCAAGACTGTGGGAGGAAAGTTGTTATCCTTTGTGTTTGAATGGATATTGTTGTGTCTTATCATAGAACACCAGTGTTGACAGGGAGCATTTGTGCTGACAGCCTATACATTTGATGTGGTGTTGTAGAAAGGAAGGTCTCGTTAACCGAGCCCTGTGCATAAAGCTAGATACAAGAGGAATCGCTACATAAAATACAGTCAATTCATAAAAAAATACATTGAATAATGATCTTTGTCTAATTAACATGGATTTTAAAATATATAATACTCTGCTTAAACCTATGTTTGTGGTATTATTCAATAAAATAATTGTGTCTAGACTAATGCATCCAAGCTAATTGCACATATGTGATTTCAAATACTTTTATAGGAAAAAAGTTTAGTTGTGCAGCCTCACAACAGTATTTCCTTAGTTTTTATATTAGGGGAGCTGCAATGTTTGAGATTTAGATATAATTAGCAGAATATATTCATGTGAATAATGATAACTATGTTAAATGTCTACACATTATGAAAACCAGCTTTGAAACCATGAGCAAAACAGATATGATGATCTAGACAGTTTGATTAATAAGAAACTAAAATAATTCTAAAATCATGATTAAAAGTGAATATTGGGTTGATAATTGGCATTTTGATGATTGCATATAAATATACACATAACTATTGAAAATGTTTTGTTGTAACTCGTGTACAACGGCAATAAAGTCTATTCTATTATCATCATCTGAACCCGCTTTATCCTCACTAGGATCGCGGGGGTCTGAGGGGGTCTGTGGGGGTCTGTGGGGGTCTGTGGGGGTCTAATCCAGCTAGAATGAGTGAAGGCAGGGTACACTCTGTATGAGTCTCCAGTTCATCTCAGGGCTGAACATATATAGACAAACAATCATTCTCACATTCACACCTATGGACAATTTAGATTAACCAATTAACCTATCAGTGCATGTGTTTGGATGGTGGGAGGAAACTGGAGTACCTGGAGAAAACCCACACAGAAAGGTCTGGTGTGGGAATTGAACCAGGGTCCTTCTTGCTGTGTGGCACAAGTGCTAACCACCTCTATTCTATTCTATTCTATTCTATTCTATTCTATTCTAATTGTAGTATCATGATAGCTTTTGTCTTGTGAATAATATAGCAAATTACACCATGATTTGTACCTGTGACCAGAAACCACAATGAAAACATGGAGATACAAGGAAGATTTGTTATTTGTTAAAAATTCATGCAGTAGAAATTCCAATATGTGTACCTTTTATGATATATGCTATTAGGTCATTGTTATGTTTGCTGTAAGTCTTAGTCTTAAAACAAATTGCAATACCACTGCAAAAATGTATTATCACAATGCCAACACTACTATTGTTCTAATGTTTACAGTGAGTCATTGCTTCATCGTAAATACATTGTGCTGCCTTGAATGAATAATTCCCTGTCAGAAGCAGGTGATCTGTGCTCTCTGACTCACCGGTGAATATGATAGCGAGGGTCTCTGTCAGGTGACGGTAAAGATTATCTTCTTGTACTGAACAGGCACTGTCAGTCATTATTATTACCTTCATGATGCAGACGTAAGAGGCGTCGAGTGTTAGGGGTGGGGTGATCAAATACACTTAACTCAACCAGGGAGTTTCACCGCCAGCCAGAGATTCTGGATTATGACATAAAAGCTGCAGTCTGAACAAAGTAGGACAGTGGGTTGCAGTGTAGAAACAGCACAATGCAGTCAAAAAATAGCCCTAAATCAAAGAAAATGAGATAGAAATGAGGAGAAGGTTGTGGTGTTTAAATGTGATAATTATGTGATGATGCCTGGGACATGAAAATGAGTGTGGCTGGCTCCCATCTGTGCCCCCTCAGTGCCAGTCCTCTGCAGACGGCCACTTTTCACAGAGCAGAAGCAAGCAGCAGGTCTTAAAGTACCATAACAGGGCATTTCCATATTTCAGCTCATTTAACTAAAAATCTGAATCTTTTTAAATCATCATACATTTTTTTTGTATGCTTGTTATTTCACCAGCCCATGATAGTCAGCCCTCAGAGCATTACTGTTTGAGTCAGATAGTGCCTCTATGAATGTCACATCTGCTTAGGTCACATTTTTTAAGTTGATTTTCATAATGTGAAAAGGGTAAAAGGGTGAAGGATAAAATGTAATGCTCTTATTTCCTGAAGCCTTTCATTTTATTGATAACCATATGCCTCAAAGGTATACATTTATTATTATAGTCTATCAGACATTTTACTTTTACCTTGATCAATAAACATGAGACAAATGCCAGATCAAAGACAAATATTTAACCAAATTTCCCTTTGGGTGTGGGAGGGTATTTGACTTATTATTATCTTTTTCTTAAACTGTTACTTTATAACATTAGGACACCTGTGTCGCTTATGGAGTTAAAAGACAGTCCTTAATGTCTTTCTCCATATATTGCATTGTGCTAATCAAACAGCTTTAATACAATTATTAAAGGTAAATAAGATGTGCAGCTATGTAAGTTACTGGTTTAATAAATTGAGGAACAAAACATGCAAACGTGTAGGTTATTTCTATAACAAACTGCACCCACATTCTATCTGAAGCTATACAGATTGCAGATTGTCTACAAACAGATGTGAGTGGGAGAGTTCCTGTCAGATCATCTTCTGACTGACAAGTTGCTCAGTGATATGTTTCTGTCTCTTTCATCTGCATGCAGACATGTGGGCACATTAAGAAATGTTATGGTGGCAGTGAGGGGAGGCCTTGAAGGAGACCAAACCACTGCTTTCATGCATGTCTGCTTCCCTAAAGTGTCATCAGCAATGACATCAATCCCTGCCACATGGAGCAAAAGTGCTTTTCCGCTGCCAAACATAAAGAATCCTAATGCGTTTTCTGAAACAGTCGTATCACTATTGAAATAACTCTTGCAGTTTTATACGCAAAGTACGTAGACACATACAGGCAATTCATTTCTGGCAGTTGTAGTCTGTCTATATCACAGGTTGTTGCCTGCAAATGTAAAGTATTCTTAACATTTTTTACAGTGTTTACACCTTGAAATATATTTTTAAAAAGTATTGTGTCACAGATTGCAGTTGGTCTAAAAACGCAGAAAACCTTTACTAACAGGCAAAATATTATTAAAATTGTACAAAAATTTAAGATTTCTCCAATTTGTTCAGGTTATTTATTGATTTATTATTATTATTATTTGTTTATTAAAAATACACTTGGTAAGATTTACATTTTTGCAGTGCAGCCTGCAAAAATATTTTTGAATAAACATTTTTTACTTGTTTTTAGAGGGGCATTTCTTACAGTGAGCGTAAACACTAAAATAGAAACAGTTCAAATTCGATCTGATACATGTAATTACACTTCCGTTACAAGCTGAACTCTAAACCATTAACCCCAAGCGAATGTTCATTGTATGTTCACACAGAGTTAGGGGGTCAATGAAAAGGTGGATGCTGCAAAACAAAATGCTAAATGAGTAAACATTTCCCGTGTAGTTCTAAAATCTTTTCAAATGTTATGTGCTGTGACAGCTCAGTGATTGTATGAGATGACTGTCACATTAGTCTTGACTCACATGCTTTTCAGCACAGATCCAATATGAGCTTCCACATATGTGACCTGGCAGTTGGATATCTGGAGTGTGATGTTCTGCAGTGCTGGCAGCCCTCTGTCCAGTGACACTTCATACCATGTGAAGGTGCAACGTCTCCCCAAATCTAAATCAAACTGCTTCTGTTTTGTCTCTCACACATGAAGTTTTGAGGTGATGCAGTATTCGTTTGGGCATTTGTGTTCGTTTTTAAGATATGCCGCAACATTAAATACACATTGAATATGCCGTGTGTAAAAGGAAATTAGCGCTATCTGCAGGCTTCCAAAGTCAGACGTAGCTTTTAATTGTGTAGTGTTGGTGTGCAGTTATTGATATAACCATTATTACATCATTATTATATCAGTCAGTTTTCCTCTGCGCTCTAATGTTTCCTGGAGATGGAAAATGACAATAATATTTTGTGTGGATTACAGTGCTGCTGTCAGGTTCATGCCAAAGCCTTCTTTTCTGTGCTCTCATTTGTTTTCATCTTCCATCAATATATTTGATCTTTCAAGGGCTCACTGTGTAGGTAGAATGTTTTGGTGTATAGTATATACATATATAGTTATTAGCAGCTCAGCATGTTGACTTACATGCATGCATTTTTTTTTTCTTTCAGAGACCAGCTGAGAAATGCCGTTATGTTGTGGGCAGTGTCCTCAGTGAGGGGGAAGAAAAGCCGGATGAAGAACTGCAGAAGCTGTATGAGAAGTTTGGCTTCAAGGTGTTTTCTCTGCCTGAAGTGAGCCACGCCGTGACCACCAGCTTCCCCTGCACCACTCCTCTGTCCCATGTTTTGGGACCATATAGAGTCTACCCCCGGCTCGCATCCTACATCGAGGTAATATCACTGACACTATTGTTGTTGCTGTTTTTTTTTTTTTTTAAACTTCCATCACAGTTCATCACATTTATAGGGGATTGAATAATGCCCTGGAAGTTGTTTGGTTTTTCAAAACCGGTGATACAATCTAATATGTTTACTGTTAATTTTTGAAAGGACGTGAAGTTCATCTCTGTAAAATTACTTCTTTCACTGCCCCGTTTCCTCAGAGTACAGTGAATGTAATCATTAAAAAGTAAGAAGAGAGTTCTCTTTTTTCTTTTTTCCTCATGTTCTTTTATCGCTATATAGGGAAAGCATCCTGTGATCACTACTGTCCTCTTTTCTGCTTCCCACTTCTCAAAGCCCCTCATTCATGTGTTGTTTAATTCATCACATGAGCAGATGAGGTCTTTAAAGCAGATTAAGAATAGATGAAGTAGTAGAAAATGAAGGTACGTTTGAATCCTGTAGCCCATATGCTGGGCTCCATGTCCTTAGGACAGGCCTCAGAAAGCTATTGACATTTACTGATGACATTTACACACATGGATTCATTTCGGGGCATCCCACTGCATGAATAATGTCTGTGTGTGTGTGTGTATGAGGGCATGTGTATGTGCACATGCAGGTTCATCCATCTGTTTATTTTAAGCTTTTGTTTTCTTACACAGTAGGAGGCTTTAAAGGTGCTCTTCATAACGACTAAAATGTTGGATTTTTATTAGTCTCATTTTGTAGGTGGAAAAATATTCAGGAGGGTAGAGGTTGTAAACACCAAATTGTTCCATGGCAACAGGGTTCATGTTTGATTGCTTAAATGTATTTCTATTCCTCATTTACTTGGTTACCCTTTCAGTTTTTCATCAGAAAGGTGCAGTCTGTCTGCACAATCCCAATGACTCAACACTTTGCTGAAATGAGTAGTGTTCACAAAAATGGCACCATTATTGCATAGACTTTAATATGGTAAGCTGACCATCTGTTATGTTAAGTAAATGAAAAGTATGGAGGCAAGGACCCTGAACTAGCATTCTTCATTGGCTGTAAGTTTTCTGTCAGCATATCAGAGCCATGCTAAAGATAGCCTTTTGGAAAAGGCAAACTGTTTTTAAAAGGCCTTGGTTGATTGTATTGTTGACTTCTATTCTGGCTGTGTCCTAGAGTGCTCTGCATTTGGTAGATCCATTTCTGGTTGGCAACATATTGCATTTTAAAATTGCCATATTTTTAAAACACAAAGAAACGAGCATACAATATGTAATGTTACCATCCGGAATACAAAAATGAGCTCTGACCTTCAATGAAAATTAGTCATTTCCCCAGTCCTTATCATTGAAGACTCCTGGAGCACAGTCTCACCATCTGCTTCTTTTCATCTGCGCCTGTATTCGTAGACTGCAATCACACCTATGACAGGCAGCCTTACCAACCCACAGCAGTCATCACTGCGAAGAAGGAACGATGCTTCACTGACTTCCTATCAGGAACATTTATGTTTAGCGTTCACTAAGATGAAGCTCATGACAACATAACAGTCATCAAGCAATTTTTTTTTAAAATTCATTAATTCATTTGATTACCTCATATTGCATGTAGAGGTATAAGAAACAATGCTGCTTCCTGCTGCTATGAATTATAAGTGATGCCAAAATCCCAAGGTAACTAGTAGATCAGAGCCCATCTCTTGTGCTGTCTTGGGCTCAGCCTCTGTCTGCCATGGGGTGAGCTCTCAGTTCTGACCTCTGTCAGTGTAACACACACTTCTAGTCACTGTCAAAACTTGGCACCCATACCTTATAGACATCCCTGTCAGCAATATGACTGAACTGAGAAAAGCTATTCTGAAGTTACAGAGAGAGCTGTTACATATTTAAGTTTAATTTTAATACTGAAATGATTAAGTTAACATTGTCTGCACATCCATGGGTATACTCTAGAAACAGAAAAAAGTGACACAAGCTTCACCTTTACTATTCACAATTTATTTCATCAGACCTGACAGCCAAGGTGGAATCCTCAAAGAACCTTACTGTAAGTGTCTGGTCATTTTTTAATCTTTTTTTTTGTCCAATTTCATCTTTTTTTTGCATTAGTAAGCGAGGCAAACTCTAGCATATGCACTGACACAGACTAAATCATCCTAAGGCATGGGATCCCTGTGTTAAAATTTAGTAGTATTTCCTTTTAAGCTATTGCTATTACATAATAATGGCGGGTGTCAGCATACAGGGCAGCTTGTCAAGGGAGCTGATGTCACCGTAGAGTAAGAATCAGTTTTTACATGCTCACAGTTGTCTGCCACAAAGTAGAAATGTTGCAATCCCATCAGTCGATCCGAGTGCTGTGACAGGTTATTAAGGAGCTACTCCTGTACAGTAGATGGGCTAATAACTTACTAGCATCCAGTGTGACTTGGTGAGAGGTGAGTGCACTCTGCTACAGCTTCAGCGGGGCTAATCAATAATGGAGCATCATTTAGAGAGGCTTAGTTTAGTGAATGTGCTACAAATACATGTGCATATATATAGTATGTATGATTAATTGAGTAGGTTTGTGCGGGAGACACTCGGTAATGTAGCGTTTTATTTTACACAAGTGTAGATTCTGCTTTGTCTGCTGATGAGTGTCTGATTATTTCTTCGACAAAATAGAAACACAACTTAAAATCATGTAGACCATTAAAACCAATGATGTTAGTGAGTCTGGAGAGGCCAGACTGGCACACTGGTCTCAGTGTCAAGCCCCATTCGGGCCTTTCAGTGTTGAAGTGTCTATTTTCTCAGAGTCTTTGGCCTCCTATCATGGTTCACTTATCAAAGAGCAGTTTAAGTGCATAACTGCCTTTTGCACTTCAACGCTCTCTATCTGGTCCAGCAGTACCATCTCCAGAACATCATACTGTACATGCCTTATATCCCTCATATGCACAACAGGCAAATACACACATGCGGTATAATTGTAGTTGTCTTTTTACATTTTCTCATGAAATTTGTGGTGTCAGTGGAACGTTTAAGAAATCTGATATTTGTAGTCTGCTGCTGACGTCAGCACAAATGAAGGAAGGAGTGTGTGGGTATGAGCGCAGGATGCTCAGGGTTGTATCATCTCACAGTTAAAAAGGCTGGCGGTAAAAGATGGTGGAAAAAAAATGAACGGATAAAGAAGTAGCTGTCACACTATATTAAAAGGATTTAGACGAGGGCTGTTTGATCTTTGTGAAAGCACCTTTTCAGGGCCAAGAGAATGAAAGCGAACAATCACTGGTGTTATTTTGGTGGCTGCCTCAGACAAAACTCCCTGTGAACAGAAACAAGATGAGAAGCTGATAGCTCCGGTCCATTTAGTAATCGTTTTATCTGAATCAAGCTTTAAGCATCATAAAAACATTACCCCCCCCCCCCCCATCATTTCCCTCTGCACTGTATCGTGCCACTTTTTTTTTATTTGTTTGTTTGTTTTTTCCTGCCAAGTTGTATAGCAATTAAAATAAACAGATTATCTATGGTTTGTATCATCTAGAGTATTCCAATTTTACACAATTTAAGCATATTCTACCGGTTGTTCTGTATCCTCCCTCACATTGTGTTCATACATAGAACAAATGTGGTATGTGGGAAGGAGGAATCACAAGCAGTGCTGACAAAACAGTCAGATTCTGCTCACAAAAATACAGTAAGCAAAGTTGCAAAACTTAACTCTGTATCAGCATTTAAGTGAAATTTCCAAATATAAGCAACAACAGTGTGAATTAGTAATGGAACTATGTGGAGCATGTGCAGTGTACCCTGGGGGATTTCTTTACTCTGTGTAAGGACTTCAACAGAGAAACACAGTAGGCCACAATTATTAGAAACACCCTGCCTGATATGAACCTCTGCTTGGACCATGGGACAGTGCGTTGTAGACGAGCAAACTCCAAGACCAAAGTTACCCTGAGGGGAGGATAAGCAAGTTTTTGAGCTTCAAAGTGAATCACTGTTAGTATTATTATTATTTGGATGTACATATGTATTATTATTAATATTATTAATATTAAAGTGTTTTGTAGTAGCAGTACTAGTACAGGAGAAGGGGTGGGATTAGATAAGTTTTGACTTCTTCTCACTCCTTTTTGAGCATGTTGTTGCATTTATTTGCTGTTTTTATTTTGTCTCGTTTTGTATTTGTTTTTTGCTTTTTGTTCAAAATAAACTTCTATCAATCAATTATATAACTGTCTAACATTCAGCAAACAGTCGATAATCCTGTCTGCACATTACACTTACAGTACAGTTGATCACCAACTATTTGTCGGTTGGGTTTGATGATGGGAAATGTCTGGTTAAATATAGTTGAAGCCTCTGTTTGTGAACCATTCAAATCCAATCGAAAGAATATTTAATAGTAATAAGCAGGTTATGGGTGTAAGTGTTCGTTTTTTTAAGCTTTTTTAAGGCTGTATTTTTTCCTTATTGATAAGTAACATATTGTGTTTTTAGTGATAGTTTATCATAGAAAGGATGTCTGTGTCTGTTATTACTAAAAGTGTGTGTTCTATGTAGTTACGAGTGAGTTTTGTGTTAATTTTAGGCAACAGTCACGCTAACTGTTGTATCTGTTTTCACCTTTTTAGTAAGTGGCACCTTCATGTGCTACCGCTGCCTAGTGTTGATTCCTCACCTCCATTCGGCTCATGGTTTATTCACCAGCTTTTCTTCACCATCTTCTTTGATGTTATTATTTGTTGAATTAAATATAGAAAATTTGTTTTGCTTGTCCACAGCATCTATATTTCATGCAATGGTATGATTAGGGGCTAGTCAGTGGAACTGTGCTGATTTTGGTTGTATCCACAGAGTAAACAAGAACTGAGATGCCCTTCACTGTTGTTAGATGGTGAATGTAAATGTGTCTTTCCAGGTGCAGTCAGTCCTTCTACACTTTCACCAAACTGATTGAGTCTCATTACGTTTTTCTAATATTCTTTTTTTTTTTTTTCTGCAAAGTTCTCTATTCCTGATGCATTGTATCTTCTTTGTCTGTCTGTCTGTCCGCATTTATGTCAGTCTTGGTGTTTTTGTACCAACTGTTTTCAGCTGATAAATTATGCTGCTGGTTGACTGACAGTCGTTGAATGGAGAATTAGGAACTCTCTCATAAAACAGTTGTAATTCTTACACCCTTTGCAGTTTAATTCTCCCTCTCGTTGTCTCTTTCTTTGCTAAAAAGACATCTGCAAAATTATATACAGGCCATTTATTAATTATGATCCTAAATCATTTTATATGGTTATACAGCCAATTATTTTTCAGTGTAAGCAGGTGAAAAGAAATCCTCCCACTCACTGCCTCACATCGCAGCATTTCTGAATATCATGCTTTATTTTACAGTTCTTTCTTTGTCATCAGGGTGGCAGAGCAGAGCTCAGGTACTAGTATGAGGACTGAATTGTTATGCAGATAACAGTTCATTTTTGCTTTGTTCTATACCATGTTGACACCCTGCTCGCAGATTCCTCTGATAGTATAGCATCCTAAAAGCCTTCTAGTTTAAGCACAAGGATGTCTGATTATCTTTTCAGGATTATTTTGAGGTATTGTTCAGTCAGTCTTTTTCTTGCCTCCTGCTTTTTCAACCCACTTCCTTGTACGAACAATGTGATAATGCAGTATGTTAATACGATTTCTCCGACTAATTATTTTGGATGGGTGCAAGTTATTTTTTATCAACTGAAGGAGGTTAATAAGGGACAGCAAACAAGTAATATATAAACATAAAGAAAATAAAAATGCATTTATGTGCTTAGTGACTCTTCTAAAATGGATATGTAGTAAATATTTTTGTAAGGTGCTAAAGTGATGGGTTGTTATATTTATTTATGTAGTAGAAGATGCTTCAACAGTAAACTTTGTTTATGTTTAGATGCATTTAAGGATGGCTATTGGATTAGAAGGAGCTGTTCAAGGTAAACACTAAACACAGAAATGTATCTCAATTTGGAGAAATTAGACTAGGTATTTTATATTAGAAATATTTTTGTAATTATTATTAAACACCCAGAAGAGTGCATTGTTTTTAAATCACCCCTGTGAACTGCTACTAGGCTACAGTAAATTGCGTGACTGTTTTGTATGCACTATTAATATCATTCATGGTGAATTTTGACACCGTTCTCCACTGACCCTCCCAGCTCCTTTATAAAGCTCTGAGAACCAACCCTGAGGGACATGGAAACGGAGGGGAGGAGGGTGTGGCAGGATCGCACCTACTTTGATCCTCTTCAGTCCTTCTACATCTTTAAAGCCTTCAAGGCTCATGGAGCAGACTCCCTTAGCTGATCTGTGTTCGGCGGTTTCTGCGTAGGATGGCACAGAGTGGCAGGGGTTGTGGCTATGATGCCATCAAAGTGCAGAAAGCAAAGTGAGAGTCAATAAGTGATGTGTGAGTTTGTGAGCAAGCATGTATCTCTTTGACTGTTTGCTTATGATGTTGTTGGAAAAATTGAGTCAGAGGATGCATGTCTGTATGTATGTGCTTGTGGGCTGTAAAATGTAGGCTGTGGAGAGAGCAAGTCTTCTTCATTATTAATGTTGTCATTCCATAAGATTGTTCCCTCCATTACATTTTTATTGGTTAAGACAAGGTTCTTGCTTCAAGGGAGCCCTTAAAAATCATAACCTAAAGAACAGTAAAAGTAAAAGCCCGGTGGTGGCTATTGGACTTTTGACCTGTGCTTATGTGTGTTTACAGTCAATAGGTCTTATTATTTCTTCAGTCTTCCATTTGACAGCTTGTGGAGGAAACACGGCCCATAAATGCACAGGGTTATATTTAGACTCCAGTGACGCTGATGACAGTTTCATCACTTTTTTCTCTTTTCTTCTCTACAAGCAGAGGTTTATGTTGTGCAAAAGTGTTGTGTAGACACTGCAATCTTCCAGGGAGTTCATAAAAATGTCTGACTTTTTGCAAGGCATTCTACTTATTATTTAATTTTGGTAATTAGTTTAGTTTTATCAGGTTCATATCCAGGCATCTTACACAAGGAAGAAAGAAGTACAATATGTCAATGTATGTTTTGTCATAGTAATAGTTGTGTAGTTTGACAGGTAGGGGTAGGTGATCTGATGTTCCTATATCACTATCAGTATTACTGGTAACTATAATCTGTCATTTCCTGTTTCCCTTTTGACTTCTTCAAAGATTCTATGTAAATCTGTACTATATTAGCAATTTGGTAGAACTGGAAAAATAACTGTGTGGATTGTTAACAGAAAATTGCTAAACAAATATTTGATTGAATGTCACAAATTAAAAAGTATATACTGGGATGTCCTTTTAAACATTTAAACAACAGCAACTTTTCTAATCTATTGTTCATTGCAGTTAAAAGTCATGAATTACTTAAAGGCATGGAAGTATCTTGGGACTGAGCTAAGTCCAGAGTTAACAACATATCGTCTTGTGCATGTCTCAACTGGATAGAGTTGAAAATCCTTCACATACTAAATCAAAGCTGTCAAAAATTTACTCTGAAGTGAGCACTACAATTTAAACCAAGATAACATGACACAAGTTGTGGAGTTGTCCCAAACGAAGAGTCTTGTCATCATATCTTTGTAATACACTTAATGGTAAATGGACTGCATTTAGACCTCCATGCTGCTCAAGCACTTTACATAGGCTTAATATTCACCCATTCACACACACTCACCAGTACACAGCTGCTGCCATGCAAGATGTTACCAGACCTATTGGGAGCATTGAAGGTTGGATTAAGTTGTTGAAAGGGCTACAATAGTAATTGCAGAATAAAACAGTATTATCTTAAATCTAATATAAAAGTATAAAGTATAAAAATCCATTGGCTCCATTGACATTTCAGAGTTGACAAGAAGGATCTCATTTCTGGAGAGAAACAAAAAGCAAAACCAACAAAACAAACACCTCATATGGTCCACCCACCACTTTTTGGCAGACAAAGTTTTAGGCTTTTTTAAATTCTCCACGTGTCCAGTTTTACTGCTAAGGTAAGCCGCTCTCTGTTTACTGTAGCATACAGACAATGTGATTTACTTCTCCCTTTGAAGACCATGTTAAACATTTAAGTACTCTTTGGCTGATATAGTGCTGCTGGTTTTGTAGCACTGGCATGAGCCTCCTATTCTTAGTGACCGTCCAGTCGATGCAATAAGTGAGGTTGACAGCAGGAGGAGGTGTGTGAGGTGTTATTGATTCCTGTTTCACTCTGGCTCTGGGATTCTCTTTTTTCTGAAGCTCCAGCTGGGCATAACGCACCATGCTGCCAATTAGACTCTTCTGAGCAGTCGGACATGTTTTTACTGTTGGTTGTGCGACATGTGGGTAGATATGTCTGTGCTTTGTATTAGGTGCGCACTTTTCCATTTTGACATTTGATAAAATCAGCATCTCACATTTTTCTGACTCGTTCGGTCACACCTGTGTTGATACGTTAATAATGGATGCTATGGTAATATCCATTTATTCTTATGCAAAATGATAAATGCAGTGTACTGATGAGGATATGTGAAGTTTTTGATATGTCCTTGAAATTCTGCTAATTTAAAACAGAATTTTGTAACTGCTGTTAATTGTTTTTTTTGTTTGTTTTTTTTTAATCTGTGGCTGTAATTAATTTAATGTGTTACACAGTTTGTTACACAATTCCCTTAATTTAAGATTTTTTAAGTTATCAAACAGCCTGCAGAGGTGTTTTTACTGGGTTGACAACTGTCAGAGAAAAAGAATAATATGAAATGTGAAAAAGAGTGTGTTCTGGAAAAGTTGATATGTCTCAGTTGTGTTTGAAGACTCAGAAACATCCAGTTTTTACATCAGTACAACAATGTACATGAAGAAGGACTTTTTTCCACCTCTGTATTTATTAATTCACCTCAGTTGTGACTGCTCTAGTATGTGCTAATGGTAATTGCTAATTCTAGTGTGTGTGTGTGTGTGTGTGTGTGTGTGTGTGTGTGTGTATTAGGATGAGTAAAACACTTGAGACCAAAATTTCCTATGAGAATAGTGTAACAAGTTAACCTTTTAACCTTAACTTTTTGGGATTTGAGCAAAAAAGATTGGGAACCACTGGTTCAGAAAGAACTGATAATAGCCTCACTGTGTGTCAGGGCCTTTCTTCACCACAATTGTAATTGCAAGGGTTTAAGAGTGTAAAGTGTGGAGGTTGTGCTTCAGAACCTCTGTACATCCTTATGGTATCTGGTTATCACCCATCTGGATGAGCAATGATTCTTAGGAAACACACACACGCACACAAAATCCCTTTTGTGTGTGTCGAATACCTTGTTCATCAGATAACTGTGTGAAGTTTATTGACTTGATTTCAGCTTATTACATCCAGCTAAGTCGGCAAGGACATTTTGGCCTTTAAACAGAAGTTCATGGCCTTTAAGAAGCAATTCACTGTAGGAACTTTGGGCTCAGTTTAAATTGTCTGTTTGAAGCAGCAGTCTGTGGAAGAGGGGATTTGTGAAGATTAGGCCTATCTCAGTATCGTCATCCTTGTTGGAGGTCCTTAATACAGTAAACTGAGGTTGAAAATGTGCAGACTTCTCTGTGGACATCACAAAGGGCAGAGTGAAGAGGCACAAAAGAGCATCACTAGCGGGATCTTTTCAGACTCAAGCAGAGTATCCAACTGTGTTTCCTAAAAATAATCATGCCTCCGGTCTGTTTTTTTTTTTTTATTGGTCATGTATGAGCTCTACACTGTTGCTCTTGTGGATGAGAGTAAGGAGAGCCAAGTTGGTAGAGCCAACTTTGAATGCTAATTATTTAAAAATGTGACCCACTGCAGAGAACTATGCAAATTCTTTCTGAACCTATATTCAAGGTGAAAGTTGTACTTTGACTCACCGCTCTGCAAATTGGAGAAGTCCTTCACAGTTGTATATCCATATGTATAATCCGCTGGAAATGCTTCAGTATTTTAACCTGTCCTGAGTTTATATCGCTGTCAAATTTTAAAATGAAAAGGTTTCACATTTATGATAAGCAGCTGTGGTTGTGGGTTGCATGGTGAGAATGAGTACTTGTGAGCTGTGTGTATAATTTCAGATTGTCACTTACCTTTATGTTGTTGATGTGCATACTGTATGGACATAAGAAGTATAGCTATTTCTGACACGTTTATAGGAAAATGTTTGCTCTATGAGAAAAATTGTGATATAAAATAAATGTAGTGCTTTCTTATGATTATTTGTGGTATCTATTACCTTTGTCCACTGATGTCCAAATGTATTTATTTATTTATTTTATCAGGAGAATTTCACTAAATGAATGAGAAGAATCAGCAGTGCTGTGGATGTTTTGAGGTGTTTGCTGTTTACTGTATTTCATCCTTAGGCCCAGTATTCATGCCTATCTCACAGAATGACTCTTGTATACATGGATCTGTAGTGCAATGTCAGCACATCATCTAACACAGGTGAGGAGAGGATGAAACCTAGCTCACTGGTGAATTGTATTTTCAACCCTTCTCTTGTCAGCTCCACTGTCCAGATTCACTTCAATCAAAGGTCCCTGTATTTGTCCACAATTGATGGTCCAACCTTAATCTCCATCTGAGATTTATCCCAGACCTCCAGGTCAAAGGGATCTGCTGCCTCTATCATGCTCTATTCTGCAGTGAAAAGGCCACATGGTCATGCCACTGTGGGAGAACAAATATTAAACACATTCCCGATTACTGAAAAAGACCCCTTCAGGTGGAACATATGGCAACTAATCCACAGCCCTCTGGCTGTGCAGATACAGGAGAGAAACAGAAGCAGAGGTGTCTAAACAGATCAGCTGTTGACATTTCCTAAAATGTATTACAAATTTACCCTTTTCTGTCTCATGATTTTAAAGCTTGTGTCATGCTGCGTGCATCTTTGGGAGTTTGTTTTCCAGTGGATGCGCACTAAGATGCTAGGCTTATGTAAAGTAGCCAGACATGGACTGGCCTTTGGGCACTTCCTCACCTAAACCAGGGCAAAAGAGTAATATAGAAGGAGACGGGGCATGCTGTGTTTATGCTGCAGAAGTGGTACTATTCTGGTCACACTGTGCTGGATGCTGTGTAAATGATGTTCGCTCAACAATGATAGTGTGGTTCATGCCTCCTTTTATACATTTATGTCTGTGAATGTGGTGAAAATTGTTTTAATTGTTTTAAAACATTTATCATATCTGAATTCAGCATTGACACATATATGATGTTGTAAAGACTTTTTAAATATATATTTATTTATTTCCAGATTGCTGAGCATTTAACAAATGTCTATACATTTAGTTGAGTGTACTATACTCGTCGTCATCTCTTGCTTTATCCAGGTCATGGGGGCAGCAGCCTCAGCAAAATAGCCAAGACTTCTATACTATACTATACTATACTATACTATACTATACTATACTATACTATACTATACTATACTATACTATACTATACTATATATATATATATATATATATATATATATATATATATATATATATATATATATATATATATATATATATATACAGGAAAAAACTTCACTTGTGTAGTTGGTTCATTTGAAACATTAAAGATTCTGCAGACTATGATGTATTTTGAGATTTTGAGCGGAGGATCCAGACAGGCGTCTGCAATATCCTTTTCAAACTGTGTGGTATACTATTGACATATCTTGAGTAATAATACATTATAATTGTTATTGTTACATGACATTGTCTTCTGTTGTATCTCATCTGTTTTGTCCTTATCAGTACCGTGGCTCTTTCAACAGAGCCAGTGCTGATGCCCACTTGCTGTTTTGCTCTGGCATCTTAAAAGCAATAAAAGAGCATCAGAGAAAGGTGTTAACAGTTACTATGTGGTCGTATGTGAAAGTAATTGTCAAATACCTTTCCTGTCGCTGTGTTCTGCCTCTCCATGTCCCAGGCGGCTCCCCAATCCATTTTACTTTTGAGCTTGTGGTCCAGTCTTGTAACCTTTATAAGAAAGTAAATATCATCATGCTTTCAGTGTGATTAATTGAACTCCTCAAGGAAATCACAACAAAATAAAACAAAGGGATATTAAAAAAGATCCCCCTGTTAGATTCATTGTAAAAGTATTCACATAAACTTGAAGTAGCAGTAAGAGATGATATTTTTTTCTTGACTTATTATGTTTTTGTTTTTTTTTAACTATCTGACCCACTTTGTGGCCTTGGACATCTCTGGAAGATTGGTTTCCAAACTTCTAGTCTTGCCGCCACACACGTGATCTGAAACCTACAGCCGTCTAAGCATTATTGATTTCTTCAGTGGGTTGGCAATTCACTGTGCAGCAGTAATTTTAGCTTTAAATGAACTCAGTGTGGGCCATCTTTGTAAACCAATGCTGAAGAATGTTTTTGCTTGAACAAATATGTCCAATATAGTAGCTTTTAATTAAACAAGTGTTTAGTGTGTTTCTTGCCTGAATTCCCATATATATATACAGTATATATATATATATATATATATATATATATATATATATATATATGCCGTAATTTCCGGACTGTAGAGCGCACCTGATTATAAGCCGCACCCACCTCATTTTAAGAGGCAAACCGATTTTGTACATACACAAGCCGCACCTGTATATAAGCCGCATGTGCCCACATTAAAACATGTAACACAAACACAAAATTAACCCAAACCCAACTTCAAGTCCCGCGAATGAAACTAAATGTCCTTCAATGTCCTTCCACAGTCCAAAAATCACAGGCGGCAAAATGAACGGAAAATGATACTTAAGGTTTGATGCAGGCCTGCAGAGTCCTGGTCCCGTTGAAAGTAATCCAAGGAAAAAAAAGTGTATATTTCCAAAGGTAAGGGAGGGAAAAATATATATCCACTATTGTCCGCCGCATCCACAAACAGGTGGCTGGTCGCCGCCTCGCCTCATCTATCGCAGAGTCAGCGATAACTTTAATCTTTCGCAGAGAGTTCAGGTCAAACTCCTCCGTGCCAACGTGCAAAAAAAATCCACAGGGTCTGGTCGAGCCTCTGTCTTCTCTCACACACCGCCGCGGGTTTTTCTTTAAGCAACTTTTTACCCCCTCTTCACCTTTTTTTTGTCTGTCCCTCAACTTTACCGGTCCCCATTAAACCCGTCACCCCGCGTTTGTTCCGCCCCTCCTTTTTCATTCAGTCTTCCTCGACGCATATATTCCACCGGTCTAAATCTTACCTTTTCTACTTGAGCGCCGCTGGCGGGCGTTAGAAAAATTACATAAATTGGCCGCATCACTGAATAAGCCGCAGGGTTGAAAGTTTGGGAAAAAAGTAGCGGCTTATAGTCCGGAATTTACGGTATATGCAATCTTTCCTAGTGTTAATCTTTTTAATTGGTTTAAGTAAAACATTTTTCTTGTTTATCTGAAAATTATTGCTGAACATCATTAATGATCATTCATTCAAAGCCCACTAGATGTATCTGCTTTAGAACATCATGTGAACTACTACTCTTTTTAACATATTCATATCTAGAGGCAGAAATATCATCTTTATCAGGTGCACGTCACATAAACATAGTTACTGTCGTTGTGTGCAGATGTATGGCTCACAAACAGTTGCGATCATACTACAAAATAAAGTACATTAAAAACATGATGATTGCAGATAGTCCAGAAATCACAACACTTGTTTTTGGATTTATTCACTATAATCTCCAAATATATTCACCACAATTTAATATTTAAAAAAATCATTTCTCAAACTCAGTTTTCATTCTTGTTTTGTTTTTGTTTTTTCCCCTTATTGAACTTGAGACAAATGTAATCAAATGACTTTCCTCATGGAAAGTCAAAATAAAACATCTGGAGAAACTTTCTCATTTGTCACATTCGGTATACTCAAGGGTGACTTACATCTTTTTAAAAATCTTTGCACACAGCCAGACCTTACCAACATCTTCTCATTAAAATGGATTTGTTCCAAAACACCTGCAGAAAGTTTTAGGTAGAGTCACCATGAGTTTCCCTTATCTACATTAGTTTATAGTAAAAAATAAAATCAAATAAAAAAAGAAATGAAATGAAATTAATTGAGCAAAACAAAATTATAAGAAGCTCCTACTGTGAGAATGCTGCTTGAGTGACAGAATAATTCTGGGCCAAGTGTGATGAATAAGGAAACATTCTGCATAAGGGAACGCTACAGTGTTAAACATGAAAGTGTGGGTCACCACAAGTAGAGGCTAGATCCTGGAAACTAGTCAGTCACATGGTATAAACACATTTGGACAAATGCATCATATTCACTCCCACTGATAGTTTAGTCTTTCCAGTTCCCTAACTTCCACCTTTCTCAGCTCAGGAAGAAACACAGATGCAGAAAGAACCTGCCAACTCCACAGGTAGCTCTGCCAAGTAGCCCATGTTTCACTTTGGGTTTAAACTTTAAGAAATGTGTATACACTGCCAAGTACTCCAGAAATCGGTTACTGAAACTCATTTAATTTTCAGCAGCTAGGGAGAGGCTGGCTGGTGTGATCACATTTGACTCAACTTGCATGAAAATGTGTGTTTACAGCTGAGCTCGCCAGCTAAATTGTGCATCAGTGGTCAGTAGCTATGTGCTAGTATCGCTACGCTTAATGTGCATCCTATCATTTAGACACCATTGGTTCTGCAGCTAAAGCTCAGCATCAGAATTGGTCCACAGATTTTGTTGATAGTTCTCATATTTCCAATTTCAAATAGTTAATTTCTAACAGAAGGCAAAGCTAAATCTGCCTCATCTGATTAACATTAAGTGAGAGTAAAGTTAAAAATAAATGTTGCATAATAAGATATTTTCAGAATCATCTCTATGTACATATCTGGTGGATTATCTACATGTGTTAAAGTAGTGTAATCCTATCAGCCTCTCACTGTGTCTCCCTATGGACTGCATAGTTATTGTATGTCACATTTTAACTAGCCTCTGCCTGGAGCTGCAGTGGGAACAATCTTTGTATGCGTTAAAGATGCCTGGTGAGCAATCTCTCATTAAATGAGATGAGACATCAGTGGTTTATACTGTGAAGCCTGAAGAAATGCTTCATGGGTGCAAATATTGATTTTGTTTATTCTCTCCCTGTGGAATGAATGTTGGAGATCTATGTATGTACTTGGATATTTGCTCTGATTAATGATCAAAGAAGTAATACAAATTTTGTTCTGCATTAACATACAAACTGCTGTTGTAGGACTCATGATTAAAATAATTTCTAAAAAGGTTGATTTTGAAAAGTGAAAAAACATTATTTTGAATGAAAAAATGGCTTGGATACATCCATTTCAATATTTTACTCACATATTAAACTCAGCTTGATTTTATGAAAGGGAATCATTGACTGTATGACATTTTTGCTTGGGAAAAAAAATCTAATTATATCTATTTTTGAAAAATTAGTCATTGCAGCATGAGAGCTGACATTCTTTTTTTTTTTTTTTTTTTTTTTTTTACTTTTTAAATAATAAAATTACTTTTAATGGATGTGTCACAGGGAAAATGTGAACCTCAGTTATTAAATTACTGATGTTTGATCAAAAATAACTTAGTTTCCTTGTTCTGTTATTTGATAGTTTAAGATGTGAGCTCAAATCATCACAGAAATGGTGTTGTAATATGTCATTGTGGCTTCACTTACCTGTAATGCATGCAGGGTGTAAAGTACTTGCACACAGCTATTTAGGTTTTTTTTTTAGAATCCTTGTTATTCAGTGAACTCATTTTTTCCTAATGATGAAGTTCGTCATGCAGGTACCTCTGTGGAGCTCTACTTTCTTCTCACCTGTTTCCAGAGCTGCTAAAAGTATGCTTGGAAGACGAATGGTGTTGATTAAGAGACAGTGTCAACATCATTTCCCCCCTTTTTCTGCTCTACAGCTTAACCAACTGCTAGCATGAATGCAGTCGACTCCCGGGTGAGGGGGCAGGAACATTTGTTTATTTGTGGATGTTGTGAAGCATGTCCATGTGGGGGTGTGTATAAATGTGAGTGTTGGGGGAAAATGCTTTATATATGTGTGCAAAGGCATTTGTTACTATATGTAGGCGTGTGTATGCGCCTCTGGATGTGTGCATATGAGAGTGATTGTTTAGCTGTAACATTTTTTTCATGTCACCAAGTGTGCAAGAAATAAAACAGGACACGGAGCTGTGTGTGAGCTACTCAGTTAGATTAGGGTAGCAAATTGATTGTAAGCGTGTAGTTGTCTCCATCGGAAAGTGCCACTGATTGCGGAGGCGGGTGAGCGTGCTGACGCCTAATTTGATCACTCAGCCACTAATGTAATCTATGTTACGGCAGCTATTGCAGATTGGGATTAATGTCCCAATGGGCTGAGCGGGAGCAGAAAGGTGGAGGAAAGCTAGAAGGCTGAAAATTGCACACAGAACCATGATCAATACAAGTTTTAGTGACAGAGGTCTTGACACTGTTCATTTATCAGCTGTGGTCGACATGGTCAGTGTGATGTCAGATACTTAGCAAAACCTCACTCATGTCAAAACAGTGACAAAACACAACATGTATCTTTACTGTTATAAAAGAGTGACATTTTAAAATGTAAATTTAAATAAAAAGATATAAATTTACATTTTATGATTTATTCAGTACCCAAGAAGAGCCTATTACTATAGATTAATGAAACACTTGTATATTAACAATCACTAATTTGAGTGACATTTATATGAGTGTTTGTACATTGATTCACATGTAGCAGAATACAACTTCTGCTGGATAGCATTGTTCAATTTATTCTCCACTCAGGTATTTAATTTTGTTAATTGTTTTCAAATTTAAAAGTATAAAAATATGTGCATTATTTCCAAGATTCTAATGATCAAATAAAAATGTTCATCTATAGCAAGGGTTCTCAAATCCGGTCCTCGAGTATCACTATCTCACATGTTTTAGATGTTTCCCTCTTGTAGCACACCTGGTTCAATTAATGATCAGCTCATCATCAAGCTCTACAGAAGCCTGATAATGGTGTAATGGCTTGCTGGAGTGATGTTAGAGGGAAACATATAAAACATGCAGGATAATGGTACTGGAGGACCGGATTTGAAAAGCACTGATCTGTAGCATAAAGCAATCTACAGCAGGTTAGGTTTAACCATTAACGCTAAAACATGATTAGCTTTGTGTTTTGATCACATGCTTGCTTTTTAATGCAAAAACAAAAAATACGGTTTTATATTATCTCACACCCATCTGCAAACTACAATCAGGAATTTATACTGATTGTATTGATTTGAACTGTGGTTCAATTCACACTGACCTTGTGTAAAATGGGTGAGAATAAGGAAAAGCAGGTTATCACAGTGATAATAAGGGCTCTGGCTGTCCTCTGTCCACTCCCATTATCTCCTGTCACATTCACTTCTGAACCCAAATGCCACATTAGCATGCCTGAAACTCAGTCCCACGGTGGGATCACACTGACAGTTCTCATACCTGCATTGCCTATATATCTCTTATTCAGACAGAGCAGCAGCTACCATCATGGTTTATGCATTATCTTCACTCGTCATGGAAGTGAACATTATTCAGACTGGCAGTAAATGGCAAACTGGAGGAAATGTGTGCAGTGGAAGGACTGTGAGTTAAAAAGAAGAACACGGGTGCTCTTTAGTTTTTCCAGCTTTTATAAAATGGCCAAGAGCTATGTAATTTTAAGAAAAAAAAAAAACTGATGTGTTTAAATGCACAAGATTTGAGAGCTATGTATGATACTTACAATGCTCCAGAGGACTTTTGATGTAGAATTTTTTTGTAATGAATCACAATGTATAATAACAAGTGGCAAAAAGGGCCTTTGTTCTTGTGAGGATAATGAAAGCTGGGGTCCATCCTTCACCTTTCACCATTCAGTTCAACTATCAAAGCCTGGGTATGTTGCGGTCAGCAGTAACATCCAGCTGGAGAATGGGTCTAGAGGATCTATCAAACAGAGTGTTATATTGCTGTTTTCTTTCACTTTCCTTTTACTTGTATTCACTTCTACTGACCTTTCCATATAAAATTAGAGGTTTTCATTATGTCTCATTGGCTAATGGAAGGGTTTAGATTTTATCTGAAAATTTGCCATACTTGAGTGAGAGATCACACCTATCAGTGACAGTAATAATCCACTGTGCAAAAAGCAATTTTGCACCCTCACTGGTGTTTTACCTTCTAAAAATCAAAGCTCAAACCTGCCAACTACTTTACCGTGGTTTCTGCAGCTTGAGATATGGAAAATAGTTGCTACCTTCATTTTAATAGGGTAGAGTGGCGTTCACAACTCATGCCTGCTTTGGCCTAATCTGAAAAAATGGAATTGAATACTTATTTTGCATTTCCTAACAAAAACTAAACTGGTGCTGAATAAAGTGAGGCCTCCATTGCACTATACAGTATGTTACACAATATGCCGTATTTGTTTTTGTTTAGTATAAGTATGGTTTTGGCTGTGGAGATGTTTCTTTGGCTTTGTATGGTTATTAAGTAAGTACCTTTTTCTAGCTCATGCAGGTTTCATATTTCTGGCATCTATGGCCACCTTAAATTATATTTTCTTTGCTATGCTACTTTGTTGATTTCTAACAGCAGCAGAACTTTGGATTCTTTTACACCTCTGGGTCTCCTTTTGGCCTTGAAAATATGTTTATTGATCATTTTCAGACCTCAATTAAAGCTAGCATGTGCTGCAGCTAATTAATAATTCTGTGTTATGCAAAAAAGATAATGTTTTGTGGATGGCCTAACAAGACAGTGTAGAAAACTAGTTACATATGTAACTGCAGTTCTATGAACCCCGAATGACCGCCAGAGGCGGTGCTTCAAGCACTGAATGATCATTCGCAGGTCAACTACTAATGACAACAATGTCACCTGTGACCTCTCCATGACCCATGTGAGTCTATAGGGTCATGTGACACAGAAACTCAATCCCTTAATCTTCTCACGAACGCACAATGGTTCCGAAGGACCAAGCAATGGTGGTCATCCGGGATTCATCAAACCACAGTTACATACTTAACTCTTGTTCTAGTTCATCCCTCCTGACCGCCAGAGGCGGTGCTTCAAGCACTGGATGACTGAATGTCAACAAGGTCACCAGGAACCAGCAGGCCCTGTCAACCCCCTCACCTCAGTGAGATGTAGCAGGTGGCACCCAAAGGATGCCCTGGAGAGGGTGGGGCATAGCCACATTCAGCCTGTAGAACAGGGGTCTCAAACTTATTTTCTTCAGGAGCCACATTCAGCCTGATTTGATCTCCAATGGGCTGGACCAATAAAATGAAAACCCAATAACCTATAACTAATAAATGACAACTCCAAAATGTTGTTTTGGGGAAAAAAACAAAACCATTCAATTATGAAAAGACTTTTATAAATTATCCAAATGCAAAACAACTTTCATAAGCAAAATAAGGGCAATTTTTGTAATATTCTGCCTCAATTTATCATTAGTCTGTGTGTTTTATTATGGATCATTTCTACAAAGACACTAAACTCTGAGTAACAGATGCAGAAAAAGGGTCAAATTTTGTGTAATTAGTAGATAGTTTGCAAATGTAAATATTTTCATAATTTAACATTATTTTTAGCAGTTTTAAGTGGTCATCATTTATAGGCAAAGAAAAAACTGAGAAGAAAATATGGAGTCATTTAATAGGTTATTATGAGGAGGAGGGGGCTGTGGTATTTTAACATGCCACAGGTTATGAATCAGCAGTCTAAAGCACATCCCGCTTCACTTTCCTTGTGGATCTTCCAAGTGTCTCTGTGTTGGCCTGTCCTCCCCTCCCCTGCCCTCTCTAATTTTCTTGTTTGTCCACAGGGGCTGGAAACATTAAGAACAGGAGAAAAGGTTAATGTTACATAGAAAGGATGTCAAAGTGTGAGGCTGAGCCAAACAGCCCTGTGAGCCCCCTGAGAGTCAAATGATTAAAATTGATGTTTTCTCATTGGGTGCACCACCTATAAAGTAAGTGCCCACTCACACACACTGCAGGAATTGTATGTGGGAGTGCAATGAATATAAATTGACACAGTTTAAAGATGTCTGCCAGCAGTAGCCTTTTAGAAACATGGATGATCGAATGTTTGTAGTGTAGTAAAAGAAGAGTGAGTGAACTTCTAGAAACTTAGTGTGCACTGAGTCCTGGTGCAGTGTCTAGAATAGATCCCTTTAAAACCAGATAAATATTCAGATTTCCTTTTCTTTTTTTTTTTTTACAAACAACCACATTGAAAATTTTTTCATCATTTTAACAATAAAGCTGAAATGTTAAATAATAATTTGAATTGTCAAATTATTAACATTTTTAATCAGATTAATCACAGGGTTGCGTTGAATTAATTATGATCAATCATGATTAAGTATTAATTTTTAATCTATATCAAATTTCCCACAAAATACTTTAAGAAACCGAAAAAATATACAACACATGCTAAAATCCATTAAAATTTGCACACGCATGAAAAAAGTGATGAAAAATCCAAAACATTTTAAAAAATTCTTCTAAAATACAGAAAAAAAATCCAGAACATGTGCAAAAATATGAGCGTATTAGGGCTGTCAGATGATTAGAAATTTTAATAAGATGTATTACAGGATCGCATTGGATTAATTTGTATTTTTGAATCTATATTAATTGCATTTACATCTTCATGAGCAAACAGACTCAAGAAAAATCTGAATATTTCTGCAGTTAATGTGTTTTTCATGCACAATTAAAAAATAAACTGTAATATACCCCTAATGTTCCATTACATTTTCTTCCTGTTGACCACTCAGTCATAATATAACTAAAGCCCTTCAGTTGTAATACAACTGAATGCATTACTTCTACGCCCCTCGGAACTGTTACTGCAGCAATGCAATAAAGAGACTTGGGCTACACTGCATTTATTTCCTACTTGATGAAATGCTTCAGACAAACCTACCCTTCTGACCATTCTAAAAAGCAGTTCCAGTGTGAAGTGAAGTGAAGACAGCTAACAGGGTGCCTCAATTTATTAATGGCATTCAGGAAGCTGTCGCTCAGAGGGATGAGGCAGAACAGGGCAGGGTGTGAAATACCGTAAACATCTTCATGGCGCTGAGCGGTTTACTGAGCAGGACAGCAGGAGGTGATGGGATGCACCCAAGTGCAATGAAGAGTGCAGGATGAGCAGGGGAGTGAAGAGCATGTATTGCCTTGTAGGCCACAAGCAATAGATGGCCAGCTCCTCTCTGGGTTTGTGGATATTTATTCGAGACCTATGGCAAACAATTCACCCACTAAGATCAAATCTGCAGATGAATCGGTCACAGTAAAGATGGATGTGAAATGAAGTAGATAAGATATAGATAGGTTTGGGTCTATGTGGCTCAGATCAGATTGGCAAACAATATAGCTACTAAAAGATAAGTTTGCATTTTTCATACACAGGAAACTGTGCAATATCTTACGTAACTCCCCATGTATTCTCCCAAAGACAACTACTAACATAGCTCCAACATAATAGAACTAAATCCTTTTTGTAGAGAGTTCAACGGAGGCAAAAGAACCATTAAGAATCAGCTCAAGTGAGCATCTTCTGATGGTTAAGTCTTTCAGATAAACAAACACAAACCATTTTTGGAGGAAAGCCTTTGCAGTTTGCCCATTTGATTTTTACTGAAGTTGTTTTTAGAGCTGTTGAGTTTGTTCCCTACTGTTCGACACTGGAGTCACACCACAGAGGGATCTCATCATGGCCTCAATGGAAAACACATTATTATGACCAATTGCTCCTTACGTAGGTGTTTTTGTTGCCAGTGTTTCTTCATCGTTTATGAATATTGATTTGTCTGTGGTCTGTATACTTTCTGTACGTTATACAGTATATGGCCACAGATCTGTTTTCCCACATTGTACAGCTTGATGAGTCAGAAATTGGGGGAAAAAAAGATATTATCATAAAGAGGGATGAATTATACTTGTGTCTTTGTGTGAATATGTGTGGGTGGATTGCTTTGCTTTTACACATGTCTAGTAATTGGAAGGACATTGCTATAAATAGCTCTTTCTTGGCACACTTATACAAAGAATGTGAAGTGAAATTTCTAATATAGTCACATGTTGTAGATGAATGTGCAATAGGTATACAGTTTGTATTTCCTGTCAACACATCTGGCACTTTTAATCATGTGATGATTGTCAATCCAGGATGCTCCCTGTTTGCTGTACATTAATATCATGGCATAACGGCATTACTCTGCCACAGAAGAGAACAGAACAATCTAGTGTGCCTTCATTCATCTCTCTCCTGTCACAAGCACAGCCTCGGCTATAAGGAATACTTTCATATGGATCCACCGTCCCCGGAGACTCGTTGGCGGCTTATTGTTCTCCATATTTTTATGTCTGGGGAACTTTTCATATTCAGCTGAAAATGAAGATAAATTGCTTCTCTGTTTTATGTGGCGAACACGGAACAAATGTACATTTTCTCCTTTCCCTGACTTATTTGCATATATGCTCATTTTCTCTTTTCTCTGCCCATGGGGAACTGGACTCTGTGTTGTCCATTTAACTTGCTGCTGTGTCCTGATGTAGAAATTCAAATATTTTTGCTCATAGTTCACAAAGTAACTTACATTTAAGTACTTAAATAATACCTTGTGGGTTTTTTTTTTTTTTTTTTTAGCATCTTCTTGTATTTCTGCTAAGAGTTCTTCTGTACAACAATCCTACATATTTTAAAAGACACATACAATTTTAGTCTCTTCTACACTAAAGTCTCGAGTAGTTGCAGTGAGATGGTTTTACACTGAGAATAAGTCTGGTAAAGACATGAAAATGAAGATGATGGAGGAACTATTTGTTTGTTCTTGAAGCATCACCACGGACAAGTCTCTTGTCAAGATTAATTATCTATTGAAAACAGATTGGTTTGGAACATGTACGCAGTTCTGCACTGGAGTTAATGTGTGTTTTTGATCTTAAAGAATCTGTTTTCCATTGGCAGAAGTAAACCAGGCTAGTGAATCATCTTCGAAACGTTTCATCATCTCACTGACATATTTAAAATCTGTCACAAATCCGATTAACATGAAGCAGCTGACTCAAGGGCAAACCTTTTTTTTTGAGAGACTGAAGATGGAAACTATTAGAAATAAGAATATTTGTGTCTAATGGTTCAGTGAATAATGTCGAACAGACCATAACCATTTCATAACAGCATCCAAAAGAGGTATCTACTCTTTCCTTAAGGAACGTAACACCCTTTGAGTTTAAAAAGAACAACCTAATCATCAAACATTTGGCATTTTAATGACACCGATCACCCCCTGAATCCACTTTTCACACTGCTTGCTTTGGCACAAGTTTTGTCCCATCTGCCATTTCAGCTTTGAACAAAAATAACGATAGCGCTGATCATTTGTATTTATGTACACGGTTTGGAATGAGGGGTTTAACATTATATAGTGTGATATTTCTGTCTCAATGTTATGGAAAAACCTATGAAAACAAGTCTCCCTCTGGAACTGTTTCTCTATATAATGACCTTCATAATTTCTGATGTTGAATGAATTTGTTAACCTTGGTGTTTTAACATTTCCTCAGAATCATTTATTAACTGGCTCCCGGGCTTTTTCTTTTTTCAACAATGAAACCTTTTTCCAGCAGGTCAAATAGATAAAGGGAGATATCAAGGAGGTCAGTGTCACTTCTTAGTTGCAATTTTCAAGTTTTTGTGAGACTTGTCTTGTATTTTCTAAAGATGTCTTAAAAAGTGAGATCATTAACATTATCCACCTCCATACTATCAGCTCCTACAACAATAGACAATTAAAGCTTCCAATATTTTTTATTTAACAACCTGTTTTCTTTGTAGCATGTTGGTAATGTTTATATTTCTCTAGGCCTTACTTGAATATTAATTTTTTCATCATAGTTTGCTTTCCAGATAGCTGCACTGTGGTTTGCAACAGTGGATACATTATATCATTAACATTTAATGCACTATTAGTGTAGATATAAAGCACTGTGAGTTTGAAACTAAGACATTTATGACAAAAAGGGACATCTCAAAAACACACAGTTTCACTGATGGGATTTCTTCTTTATTCTCATTTTGTTCTTTTGAGAAAACTCCTGTGCTTCAAAAGACATTTGGCAGCCACTCCACACTCCCCCCACATCTTCTGCAATCCCTCAGATTATCAAAGTATCCGGTCTCCATGGAAAAGAAAGAGGGGGATCTTTGGCAGAGATGGTTGCCCTAGCAACAAGCTCTATTAAGTCAGCTGCCCAGAACAGAGGTAAAATACAACTGACTCAACCACATCACTGGTAGTTGGCAGACGGTACCTACCAGTCTCAGCCCAGTGAGAACACCAGGTTCAGGATGGTTGAGGAAATCCTGCAGCTTAAGAACTGTTGTAATGGATAGACTAACACTGATAGATCCTTGTACTTCACCAGCTGTAATAAGTTCCAGAAGTGTTGCACGACCTGAACTGTAAAAGTTTTCACTTCTTAACAGTTCTTGTTCCTCCAATTTTCCTCCTCTTGTTTTTGACCTGCTCTGACATAAATTGCTGCATACAATAGTGCTACTGACAGCCTCCTCATTAACTGCACTGACATCTCTTTGTGCTGATAGTGTACACAAGAAGTTTTCATTCAAAAGAAATTCAATAGAGCTTTGTCTCATTTTGCACTTGTAACTACTTATGTTTTTTTTTTTTTGTGAACATGTGCTTGTGACCTGCTGTCATTCGCACCATATCATATCGTGGGTTGTCGGGGAGAGCTGCTGATCACTTCAGTTTTCTTTGCCACACTTTCTGTTAAAGGAGATTGTCAAGCTGTAGTCAGCGTCTTGTGTTTTACTGAGAAGCAGTGAGCGTTGACATTTCCATCATCCATGTTCCCGTCATCCCTCGTAGAAAATCATACAAACTGTACCTGACAGGCTCCTGCTTCTCTTGTGTTGCCATCCGTTTTTTGTCTTTCTTTCTGAAGTGCTACAGTTAAACTGTGCAATGTTGTTGCTTATTTTAGTTGAAATATTTTTCCCTCCTATAGAGCAATCACTTCCTTGCACTTTATGGCTTAGAATATTTATTGATTCACTCATATGTGGCTCATATATTCAAAACCTTGAGGACTAAATAACATAATCCTCAGACATGCTTTTCATACTTATTCTAGTTTTGACCTGAGCAGTGTTATATCAGTCCCTCAGGGCTAATACTGTTTGATCTGGACTAAAATCAATGTAGCTGCTGATCTAGACCTGCAGAGTTTCCCAAGGGACCCCATGATCCAATTAGTCATTAGTTGACAAGTTAGGGATGAGAAGTGTAGAAGATGTAAAATGAAAAAGTAATAGCAGAAACACAGTACTTTAGGGGCAAACACACATCCCTTCAGTGCAATAGGAAGAACTACCTCTGTATTATGTTTAATTAATGTTATTACAATTTAGCATGACCTGTATTTAAACTAAATGTAATATGATGGAATTTTTTTGCCTTTGTGAAAACTTAATTGTCAAAAATGACAAAGTGGTATTTTGTATTTTGATGTGTGGCTTCTATTTTTATTTTATGCACTGGCTTTAGTGTCACAAAAGCCAGTGCATAAAATAAAAATAGATGTGAAAATAAATAGTGCACTTTGTGAATTATCAGCGTGGTTTGGTCAAATCCAAGTTAAAGTTCTCCTCTGAGGTAATGAGTACCTATCAGAGGTGGAGAGACTGTATGGACAAAAATAATGATGGAAGGTGGAGAAATAGACATGCTAATAGAGGAATTTGCTTTAACATGAGGGGTTTTCTTCAGAGGATTTTCTTAGCAATTTAAATAGTAATTTAGGTTCAGTGAGGTGTTGCCAAATTGAATGGGCTTTGGGACACAGATGGGGTCAAATTTAAGTGGCCTGGTGGGCGAGGAGATAGGCTCTTAAATGGAAAGAGTTGGGAAAGTATGAATGTATGAACAAACATATGCCGTGTTAGATGGACTAAGACATGTCTTCATTAGAGAGACCTCTGAACTTGAGGTCTGTCTATTCAGCTGCTGCTCAGTAGCATCTGATTATTCCACAAAAAACATCTCCAGCATGATGGGGAGTCTGACATGAGGAAGTACTGAACAGATATTGAGGTGAAATTACTTCTTTATTCCTAATATCAAGATTCTGAGTTAAATTGAAAATCCAGCCTGTAGAGCATGGGTGGGCAATCTTGGTCCTCAAGGGCCGGGATCCTGCATGTTTTAGATATTTCCCTCTTCCATCACACCTGGAAACCCATTACATCACTATCAGGCTTCTGCAGAGCTGGACGATCATTAATTGAATCAGGTATGATGGAAAAGGGAAATATCTAAAACCTACAGGATTTCGAGGATTTGAGGGTTAGGATTTCCCCCCACCTGCTTTAGAGGGACATTTTGTTTTGTCTTAAATCTGTCCATTCTTGAAGTCTTGCATCAACTTGTAATTTTTTTGCATGTCCTTATTTGCTTCATAAAATACATATTTCAGAATACGTACATTTACTGATGTATAATGTGAAACTTGTCTGTCAGTAATTAAAAGTTCAAGACTGATATTTAAATTACTAATAGAAATTACAATTAATTTAATGTAAGCTGTAATGCAAGGGTTTTCAAGGTGTAAAAAAATATGTGGTTCATTAGGTAAAAAAAAAAATATTAAATGAAGAAACTTTTCAAGGTTGGAGCATTGATTACTGAGCCCCTGGTTTTCAACACAAACAGAAACACACTCCCCCTGTGTTTTATATGAGGCTATGTTGTAGCATTCCTTTAGTATTCTAGTCCACAATTCAGAAAACCTACTGCATAAATAAATAATAATAACAGTAATGGCTCTCAAGTTTATATTTTATCATCTTTATATCCGAGAGGCACCTAAAGGCAGAATAATGTTTGTAATTTGGGCAAATTAGGGACAACACAACACGAAAAGTGTTTCATTGTTGGATGGATGTCAGAAAGGTGAAGAGAAATTGGCAGGAGAAGAAAGATGGACTCTTGAGCATTAAAATACTGCCAGGCTCACATCTGTATGGAGCCAGCAGTCAGCTTCATGAAGGATCAAACAACATCACTTTTTTTTTTTTTTTTTAATGTTGTGCTGCTAGACTCATCACCAGCCCACTAGTGGAACAGCCTACCAGGAAAACTCCCACTCCTCCAGATGGCCTGTCTGCATCTAATTGCCAATATTAATGCAAGTGTTAAACTGAATTACTAAATAGTGGAGCAGAAGCATCAAAATGCATGCAAATGTTTTATGGAGTTTTCCGGCATTGCTTAAATAACTGGTTATTATCTAACAAAGAGATAATATTTTTGCAAGATCTTGGTTGCTTCTTTTTCTACCCATTTTTCCTGCACTTGTGTCAGTTTTTCTCCCCTGCGTTTCATTCTCAAGTAACGATGTTTCTTAATATAAGTTTAAGTGTTTCTGTGATATTTTTGTCTTTTGATATTTTTCAGCACATTCTTATCTGATAATATAATAAAGACTTTCCTGAAATATGTGTTATCAGAAACTAAATTTGAATCACGAAAAGTGAATGTGAATTGTATAATTTAAAATTTAATTTATTAGTTTCAAACTAGTTTCCAACTTATTTTTATCTTCACTAAAAATTCAACTCTACAGGGTTATTCAAAAAGAATGAACCAATTTCACACAATATTTTAATAAGGAAAAGCAAAAGAACACGCCAGCCAAGTCACAAGTATTCTACTCATAATTAAGTTTTATTTCCTGACTTATTTGTCTTCATTGTGACCATGACGCACAGCACGGACAATATCAATCCAGTAACAAAATTCCTCCCAGATGTGTATCAACATTTCCTGATCCACTGATTCGATCGCTGTTAAGCACCGCTGTGGCAGCAATTTTTATTTTTCAAATGGTCACTGACTCATTCCATGATGATTCTGATATCATGAAATCAGTCTATTCTTTTTGAATAACCCTGTATTTTCACATTCAGTTCAGTTTACTGTAACAGACATCTGGGTAGTTAAGGAAGAGCGATCGAGCACAGATACACAGGACTCGTCTTCAGCCAATCAGGACCTATGTTTTTGAGCAAATAACATAATTAATTGTCAAGGAAATGGAGGAAGAAGTGATTGGTGGCTTAAAAGTGTTGCTGCAATATAATAGGCTATAATGGAACTTCTCCCATAAGGGAAACAGTAACTGGAGTGGAGTCAGTGTTTAAATAAATACATTGCTTTTCATAAGTTTTAAATGATTGCTGTCACTATTGAATAATGTTGATGCTTACTATTATATTTCTGTCTTTTTCCATCTAACACAGGCATGTGCAAACCATTCCACAAAGGGCCAGTGTGGCTGCAGGTTTTTGTTCCAACCAAGCAGCAGCACACCAGACCTGATTCAATTAATCAACTGATCTCAGCCTTCAGTTGGTTAGTCAAACTGTGAACTCTTGGTTGGAACAAAAACCTGCAGCCACACTGGCCCTTTGTGGAATAGTTTGCCCATGCCTGATCTAGCCTCAGGTTAGTATTATAATTATACAGTTAATAGTTAGCAAATGTTAGCAAGCACTGCTATGGCATGAAGGTAGGGTTTACAGGCTCATACTGTACCAGATGTGAATATAGGATGTAATGTAGGGCTGGGCGATATGGCAAAAAAAAAAAAAAATCACATTTAATTTGTTTATATCATCTTATCTCGATTATTATCATGATTTTTTTAAATATTGTTTTTAAACTGGCAATTTTCATGCATCTGTAGTGAAAAATAAACTAACTAGAGATTATTTTGATCTTTTTTATTATATGAAATAAGTAACACAGCAAATTAAATAAGACATACATTTTCAGTAAATGGCAAAGAAATGTAGAAACATATAAAACAGTGCAATACTTAAAGTAATACAAAATTAATGTTGCCCCTTGCAGATAATGAAGGTGTCTGGTATGTTTTTTCAAGTTATAATATCCATATAAATATATAGATTCAACATAAAATATTACATTAAGAAACAAACATTTAACAATATTAATATTAATAATGTTTTGAATTTCGTACCTCGAATGCAGCACTTTCATTAAATGCTTAAAACCATCTTTCTCCACTGTGTTTAATGGCATCATGTTTTTTGCACGACAAAAAACAATCATGTGTTTGATTGTTTTCTTTCTCTTGGAATGATGTTCATATGGTGTAATGGCCACAAAAGATGAAACGATAGACTGCTACTTTGGTCGTGTAGCTGTGCCTCGACTAGTGGTTGAACTGGCAACAGGCTTTGGAGGCTCCACTGTCCATAATCACTTGGATGGTATTTCTTTAAGTGATTAAAAAGATTTATTTTGTTGTTGCTGGATTTTGATGGCACTGACCGCAGACATACCCTGCACATTGGGCTGATTTGCTCTACATCACTCTTACGGTAGCCAAACCACTGCCACGAAACCAATGTCAAGTGACCTTTTTTCTCTCAATAATATCGTCCTCTTTGGGGAATAACACCACTTCATGGATTTCACTTCCCTCAGCTCCACTTTCTGCCATTCTTTCTGTTGTCCATATCTGTGCACCTGGCTTAAGTTCCTGTGCCTGTTTTTACTTATCTTCTTGGTCTGTTCCCATTCAAATGTGAGCTACAGCGCCCCCACAAGTTCTGGCAGTGTAGCTCTGGTTTCATGCATATCTGTGCTTTAGCAAAACAACTTCTCTCCCTACGGAGAGAAGCTCAACACAACTGCTAAACAAAGGTATTTGGAGAAGATCAGAGATATAATGAATATAGACCACCTCATGCTTCACTGGCAGCCGACTAGTGAAGGCATCTAGACTCTGCCACCCTGTACCTACATACAGATATTTAAATATCTAATTTTCAGCACAAGTTACTACGCAGTGGAATAATTCAAAAGCTTTAAGTCCATGGACAGCTGTGGACAGTTTTGTCGTGGTTGAGTTCAAGGTTTGTCGATCCACGAGCCTGATGACTGTGAAAACACTGTAATGGGGTCAAAGGTCAGATTGTGGATAGGGCAATGTTTATACATTGTAATGAAATGGGAAGTAATGATGACATATTACCAGCATTGTTTCATAATCAATAATCGTTTATATTTTATTGTTTCCTCTGACATTCTTGTTCCATGTATATGTGAAGTGACTGGGGTTAGATTCTAGTATAATGATGGTCTGGTTAGTGTGTTAGTGTAGGTTAGTGAGTGGGAATTGTAAATGCATTGCAACTAGATGAAAACCCCAAATGACATACTGTACCTTTGGTTCTATTATATTTGCTGTGTCCATCACAGAAGTGAGTGGAACAGTTTTAAGTGGTGTCTCCCAGGCTTCTTCAATCAGATGGATTTGACAGTCAATTTACTAAAACAATGAAGACACTACTGATGGACTAATGCCACCTGTAAACTCAAAATGGCAAAATGGTGCAGGAACGATGGTCATTACATCATCTTCTCAGTCCTAGTAAACTGAATTATGAAAGTGAAACTTATACAGAGCTGAATTTTCAGTAAAGATAAAATGTAGTTTTAGAGAAACTGAATTCAATTTCATAATCTAGCATTCAGTTTCAAGTTCATTGGATTTAAATCCAAAACTCATAACTTCAATTTCAAATTAGAGATTTCAGTTTCTGGTAGCACATATTTTAGCCTATATAAATTTGACAGTATGTACAGCATATTGCATTTACACACAACTGTTTTTCTAAACGCAATGGTCTAGTTATTTATTTTATATCAGAAGTTACATTTCTGTTTTCGTTGTAAATCTGCCCTCTACATTCCTGCTTCACTTTTTGCTTTTTCCTTCACTGCACCAAAACACAGTCATTAGGACAGGATTGGTAGAACTGAGCACAGAGGGGGCATTCAGATCAGAGCTCTGTCAGCAGAAGGGATTGTTAATTGTAACCATTAGTCTGCCGTTGTGCCATGCTGACAGATCTTTAATAGAAGGTGGCCTGTGGTTTAAACATGGCCCTCAGCCCATGGACAGAACGAGCCTATAGCGACTTTAACCCCGACCCGACAGCCTCTGTCTTTGAGCTGACATCGCATCACCCTTCCCTGTGTTTTTCGGCCGTCTCTGGGGAGGGAGGCGGGATGCTAAAACAAATTGTTATCTCTGCAAACCTCTTCAAGACATGCCATTAGTCAGAGATAAGCTCCACTTTCCAAGTTCCTCATTTCTGTTCTCACACTGACCAACGAGCATGTTCACCATCATGATCTATTGGTTGTAAGTTTACGGGGGTCAATTGAAAGCATCAAAGAGAATTGAACTCCTTTTAGCCTCTAAGCTTCAGTGTGATTAGTTATTGACAAGGTTATTGCTTTGAGCACTATATTTTGTGAAGTCTGTCACTTTGGTTTATATCAGCTTTTTGGTCATGATGTACAGGGGATGGAGGAGATTTTTGGAACATGTTTCCAACATTTCTTTGAAGGTTTTACCTCTAGCTTACATCATGAGACAATCTTCTATTAGATTTGGGGCAGCGTTATTATATGCTTTTTTGTATATGTTAAATTTTTCATGTTAACACTCTATTATGTCCAGTCAGTCATTCATATTTGTTAAAGCACTGACTTAAGCTAGCTTGATTAAAGGGTGGCTGTGGCTCAGTTGGTAGAGTGGGTTGTCCAATGATTGGAAGGTTGGCGGTTTGCGTCCCGGCTCTGGCTGTCCATGTGTCGAAGTGTCCTTGGGCAAGACACTGAAACTTAAGTTGCTCCCAGTAGGGTTCAGGCAGCACTGGTCTTTATCACTGAATAGATCGCTGACAAACATTGTTTAAAGTGTTGTCCTTAATTGTTTGTAGAATTTGAAGCAAATGTAACTTGTTGAGAAATCCTTATCTAACACTTCCTGATCTCTGCTGTTCATGTGTAGGTTATAAGATGACTGAAATGTTTGTTTTTTTGATGGCCAACACAAATATTTAAGTCAATGTGGAGCTATCTGATGAAAAGCATGACCTGATGGGGATTCAGAAATGCTTTTTAAGTCCAGTCCATAATTCCGCTCTATAGGTTGTCTAGTTAAATAGATACCATGTGGAGCTTAAGACATAAGAGGGATTTTTAAGGTCTTAGTGCTCTACTCAGGAGTTCTTCAATACAGATTGGACTGGAAATGTAAGTAAAAGCAGAAATACAGACCCTTCCCTATGTCAGAGGAAGAGCTGAGACCACTGTGTGTGACAGGGCTTTTAGAGGAGATGCGTGCTGTCTTGTTGAAACCCACATGACTTTATTTTAAATTAGGCTGTGGCAGCCAGGATTTCTAAAGATACCGCATATGTCAGACTATATCATGGAGAAATGTGTGTGGGCATAAAATGATACACAAGATGTTCAGAAAATTCTGTTTGATGTCATTGTGTTCTAAAAAAGAAATGAGCAAATTGAGTACTATAACAAGCAGGTGTTGTGTCCAGTAAATTTAAAAAATGATGAACAATAAGGGCTGAAATTAAAGGGGGTCACTAACACTCTTTTGCCATTTGTTTTTTGTTGCATTTAATTCTGTTTATGTGTGATGGTCACGCCTGTGCTTTGTGCTCTTGTGTGAATGCCAAGGATGGGTTCCTATGGTTTATTCATAGAGAGGTGGTAGAATGTCTGATGGCTCATTTCTGGGGCTACAAAGCCAGGTTGGCTGAAGGACAATAGATGAAGTGAAACCCAGTCAAAAAATGCAGTTTTTCTCAGCTGATTATGGCGCTTGATGGATGTGTGGAATGGTTTTCATCTCGCTTTATTTCACCTATTTGACACAGGGCTCTTTTTCCTCTAGCCTGTGTGTAATTTCATTTTTGGCCATAACCACCTAAACAGTAGACAGATCTCATTACTGCTACATTAATCACATCGCTGCTGCATTAATCACAACCTTTTCTATCTTAGGACTTATTCTGCTGCTGCCTTTCGTAACTTTTAATTATGTCTGTAAATTGATTGGCTGCGCCTGACAGGGACACAACTCTAATGATCTGCTCTGGGTTTGTGTTTTTTTGTGGGGGCTTCATTAAACTGCTGAAACTTAACAAAATGCCACTTCCGTAGAATTAAGCCCTCTTCATTTGACAGGTCAGAAATGATCCACTAATAATTTCTTGGCTACACATGCCTCCAGCTTTGCTAGTGCAAAAAAGACTGCAGTGGTGTGTTACGATTTATTATGTGGCATATATTTCAGATACTCTGTACTGCAGGAAAGAAGAATGGGTAGTCCAGTCTGTCTCATCTTCCAGCCACTGTCCACATCTCCTCCTCCTAATTGTATCTCATTATAATACAGATGTGAATATCTCTAACATTAGACTCTCAGATTAAGATCTCAATTAGAGAGGGGAATCTGTCTGCCTGTTTAAAATAAATTATAATTCATATTCACATATTTCCATATCCTCCTCACCATGTAGTGGTTCCCCGAATTTACATGTTTTAATCGGCTGGACTAATTGACTGCAAACTTCTCCAAAGTCTTTCCTAATGGCTGTGTGCTTTCTCTGTAAACAGTTTTCAGAGATAAATCTTAAAACTAATGTCAAACCCCCCCCCAACACACACACACACACACTTTCTTGTGCTTTCTTGGCAATTTTAATTAGTGTATATAGAGCTCTGCAGAAACTCTTCACGGAGCATCCTGTTGTCTTTAGCTGCCTAGTTTAATAAATACGATATAAATACTACATACACAATATCCCTACATTCACCATGCATTTGTGTAAATAGAACATTAGAATGCAGGCTTTTTGATGCACTCCTCAGGGTGGTAATACATGTCGCTTCCTGAAAGCTTCCTTGCCTTTTGGGGGCAGGTAACCTTAGTAACTGGCCTTTCTCGTGTCTACTGGCATCTTTGTGAAACAACTGATTGTACTGGAATCTTTATTTGCCTTTTGCCTTTATTTGTTTCTGCTTTTGTGACTACAATGCATTATATATCTATTAAAGGGTTGAAATAGAGTGATTGATACTTGAATGACTTGGAAAAATGTATTGACATATTCATTTTTGAGAGCTGTTAAATGCCGTTCTTTGGGCACCAAGCCATTTTTGAAGGCAGCGTTTGCGCTGTCAGTTCTGCATTGGTATCAGTTAGAAGCCACCATTGATTCTCCTGTGACATGGTTGTTCTCAGGCAGAAGTTTGTCCTCGGGGCTTTCTACCAGAAAGACTTAAAGGAGCCAGGTGAGGAAGCATAAAAATTACACATGGAGGAGGATGCTGTGGATGAATGGGTTGTACATAGGACTGTCACCCAGGAGAATTAAGATTTACACAAGCAAAACTACAATTTTCTTACTTTTATTCATTATTTTCTATTGTCTGTCACCATCTGGTGAGGTAAGATCCTGAAACTATGCAGTTACATTTTATAAAAGATTACAGTTTGGGATAAAATAGACTTTTTTTTACCACATTTCTTTGTATGTGCTTTTCAACCAGGAAGAGTGAAAATTATGCTATTGGTTTGGATTATGGATGATAGATTTAAATTCAGGAATTCAACATATCTCACCTACTCTTTTTAGCTACATCCATGGTGTGTCACTGTTGGAAAGGTACGTCAGTGTGTTAATCCCTGTTATGGTTAAAAGGAAAGACTTGACAAAGGCATGTGTTGAAGGATGATGTGGCAAAGTTCAAAGTCAATGTTACTGTGATGTCATATTTGTTTGTCCTAAACATACACTGCAACTGCCCAAATGAAATAACATCAACAGAATATTATACAAAGATAGAGGATGGATGTGATTAAAGTTCTCATTTTTAATGTGTCTTTACTGTATTCAAAGGGTAAAGACTTTAACTGCTAAATGAACCCAGCACAGAAGCATCTCAAAGTACTAATACAATCGGCCCTGTCATCCTCCACCCTGCTGTCCTCAGACCATCATTTCACATATACTTATCAGTATAACAGAGGGTGGTGGTGATGGTATTAGAGGGCATGGATTTAGCCCCACCCACAGACCTATTTAACACTGTAAGAGTTTACCCAAATCATTGTTCATCAATCCTACATTGAAATATTAACACTGTGTGTAGGTGTCTGGGTAGATCTTCATTTAATAAAGCCTCTGGAGATGGGTTAACACTGGCATTTTTAATTTTGTCAAACGGCAACTTTGAAACTAAAAGAAAAAAGGAAATTATTCTTAACGAAATATTCAGCTTTCGTAGGTCAACGTTGTAATTGTAGCTGTCTTTTTTATTTAATAAAACTAATTTTATCTGACAGTCGGCTCCACTGTAGTTGTAGTTCACTACATTATAGTTTTAGAGAATCAGTAAAGTAGCATTTTGTATTACCCAAGTTCCCCCATGACCTCATAGCTCTGCTCCATTTGGTTAAACACAGTCATTTCCAATCCCAAAAAATCAACAAGGTAATGGTAGTGTCACAAATTACTAGATTCAAAAAGAGCAACATTATTGTTTTCCCATGCAACAATAATATTTTAACACACATATTTTTGTCTCAACATAGGCTCTGCACTGAGTAAGGTATAGTCTGTGAAGGGAGGACCACCTCATTCATTTCTACACTTACTTTCCCCCCCAACTAAAAATCCCCTGGTGATGAAAAAGGAGAAGCAAGTGGAGATTATAATCCAGAGTTGGGAGATTATCTGCTCTTATTGCCTCTCACCTCTACTCAACTCAGAGGATCAATTTGTGGAGGCCCTCTGGAGACCACAGCAGCTGCTCTGACAGAGTCACTATACTTGTAGCTCATCAAGTGTTTCTGCTTATTGATTGCTTGGGTGCATCTAGAGGTTGCCACAAACCCATTGCCTTACCTTCCACTCTTACAGCTTCACAGCCCATCAGTAAATAGCAAAGACATTTTCAGGCTTCAGATCTCTCCTACTTCCACCAGGGTATGAAGGAAGAAAGAAGAAAGAAAAAGGAAGGAGGATACGTGGGCCTGCTGAGACGGATGCAGAAAATAGCCCCTTTGCTGGCAAACCCAAAAATACTGTGCTCCAGGGAAGTATGTGACCATAAGGGACATTCTGAATTGAACACCTCTGTAGAAGTGTGAAGTAGAGTGTTTGTCTCTTTCTGCAGATTTGAAAGGGAGGAGAAGGTTATGGTGGGTGTGAGGGGGTGGACTGTGTTGCTGTAATAGTGCAGTGGGAGTAAGCGGAGTAAATAGGGGATGGAGAGAACTCAAGGGGACTGTCACCAATTGTCACCATGAGTCGACCAGCTTTTGTATTAATTTTCCTCTTTGTGTGCCTGGGGATCAGGGTGAGAAATCACCCATCTATAAATAGATATGTGTGTCCGTATGTCTGTGTGGGTCCTAGTATGTGTGTGTATATGACCCAATGCAATGAAACCTTGTACACCCTTAGCTACTGGCCTAAGTCTTTGTCCGTCTTGCCGTGATGTTTAAACTGGTTGTAGGCTGTTACTGTGAACACAAGGTTGAATGGTCATTCTTGTCATTATTCTCCACTACTGTTCTTCAGTCAAATCTCAGCCTTGAGCCATCACAGGCACTTATTTGTTGGAAAGACAACAGGCTTTTCCGCTGATTGGTAGTTTCTCCACATCATTTTAAGTGGGGAAAAAAAACACATTTGCATAGGCTTTAGCTGAAATAATGCACAGTTGAGTAATCCACTTTTGCCTAGAACTGAAGGAATTATAAATGTAAGTAGTAACGTTATTACATACTCTGCAAGAGCGGATGCATTTCTTCTCTTTCAGAGCTGTCATTTTCTCTATTAGGCAGACCTATCAAGAAAAAAAAAAATTGTCAACACATCATCTGGACAGAACTTTGTCTCATGTGATGCCCAAAAACTATTGTGCAGTTGGTCAGAAATTTGAAGTGGACGTGTTTAATGTGGAAAAGAGGACAACCTCCCACAAGTTTTGAAGTATGAAATATCCTGGCAAGTACTCATTTTCTCTTTTTTTTTCCTCCTTTTCACCTCAAGAAAATACCCACATTTGTCCGTTTTAGAGCATACAAGCCTTTAGTCAATAAATAAATGTTCTTTTCTCCTATTAGTACTGGGTGGCTGTTGCTCATGACCAGATAGTCCTGTAAAAAGGGTAGGAAAAAGTGACACATCCATTTGAAATGCTTTTTTTTTTCATTGGATATAATAATACTGATAAAAGGCCATTAATTTAGCTGAGCCCTAGTGTATACTTTGTTTTAAAGTCATTGACTTTTGGTGCAGGGAAGTGTTTCCAGCATGAGAACTACAAAAGAATTGTCAGCTATTGCTTTCAAATAAAACTGTTTGTGTAGACAAGTGTCTTCTTATGTTCCTACCTCTCTTCTGATGGATGTGTCCTAGACTGATAAATGATATTTCATCCCTGGAAAAATCCATTTGTTCTTTTATTTAAAAGGAAGTTTAACAGAACCTGACATTTGTAAAGATTTAGTACTAGTGTCTTTTCTGAATGATCAGTTTCAAAGGTTGTATCGCCAGTTGTTACAGATAATATTACATGTGCAAATGGGGATAACCATGCACATATCAGCAGTGTCTCCTAAGTTGTTTATTGTGTAGTATTTGCTTATTCAAGAGAAAATTGTGGTTGTTCATCTCACTTTTACAGACCTACACAATTCATTCATGAACTGTGCTCATTTGATACTGTAACGGCTCTTGTTACCGAATGGACCCAAATTGCATGACTCACACTACATTGATAGTTTGACAAAAGTTTATTTCTGAAAAAAATAATCGACTCATTCTCCTCGTTCCGTTATGTGGTCCGCTGTGTTGGGGATCCTCCCCTCCGTGTGTACGACTGGGGCACAGCAGTCAAAATCAGTCCAAGGGAAACGACTAAACACATTATCATTGAGCAGAAAATGGTCAATCCAGCAGTTAAATGTTCAATGCAGTACATGTGTGGGGCAGGCAAGAGCAGGCAAAAAAATCATGAAATGGAGAAGTGCAAAACCAGATAGACAAGACCAGAATCCAAAAACCAAGAGACAAAACAGGGTCAAAGCCAGGAAAACAAGATTAAATGCTCATAAGTCATACACCAAGGTATTACAACAAACTCACAATGAGCAGTGACACACACCAGGTATTTATACTCAACAACACAGGTGAGACACATCAAGGAGCAAATTAACAAGATGGGGCAACACTGGTGACAGGAAGTAAAGCTAGGAACTGTGAACATGAACCCACATAACAAATTAAAAGCCCAAGACACCATCAACAACAGACAAAAGAGAAAAACTATAAGACAAAAATAAGACACAACAGTCTAGGCTCACAACATGATACTAAGTTCATGTAAATAAAGAATTATCCCCTTGTGAAACGGAGGGTATTTCAAGTACTTCACAATCAAATATTTTACGTGAATCATAATGACATGATTATTTATTGTTGCTATATTTTTATAAACACTTTTACAGATTTTTGCGACTTATTTTACATGCATAATCACAATAAACATTATTCTAAGCAACATTCCAGCAATACAACTAACAGTGGCCATGGCTCAGTTAGTTGACTAGGTTGTCCAATAACCGAAGGGTTGGTGGTTCCAATCCTGTTCTGTCCTAGTCAGTCTGTTGTGTCCTTAGACAAGACACTTCAGCCTTTCAGCCTCCTTGTCTCCAGTGCCACTCACACTAGTGTATGGATGTTTGGTGGTGGTCAGAGGGGATGTTTGCTGCAAATGGACTCCCATGCTTTTGTCGGCCTGCCCCAGGGCAGCTGTGGTTACAGGTGTAGTTTACCACCACCAGAGTGAGAATGTGAGGTTCAATAATGGAAAGTGCTTTGGGTGCCTAGAAAAGCAGAAATATTATCACAAATTCAAGGTGCCAAGCTGTTTTTATTGTAGGAATAAAGGAGTGTTTTCTTATTCTTCTGTCATTTGAGGCTACTATGAGTCACAAATTGGATTTAGTCATGTATGTGACAGTCACTTATTGGCTTTTCTAGTTTTAGCGACTCAATAGAAGGTATGAGCTACATTGCACCTGTGCTCTCCCTGGAAATACAGTACCAGTGTTGACCATGATATTGTAGGACCACACAGCATGACTTTATCCATTTTCACAAACCGTAAAATGTATTTGTCATTTGATGTGGAAGAACACAAGGACTTTTTCATGCCTTTTCACAATTACTCATGTGATTAAGTCCCTAATCCCTTAAATTGTGAGTTAATGAACCAGAGATTAAACTTTGACACATACTGTCATAAATAAATATTTGTTTAATTTTGAATTAATTTATTGTCAAGTCTGGAACAGAGGGTTTCTCCTGTGAATAATCGTGGGTCTCTGTCAGAGCAGTTACTCAGTTTACTAAGCAATTTATAGCCCTCGCACTTGAGTTAAAGAATGAGTGCAGGCGCCGCTTTAGACGGTCAGTAGAGAAATACAGTTGATAGGAGGAAGACATTTAGTGGAAAGAAAGGAATGATCATACATTTGTAGTTTATTATTGACCATGGTCAGTGATAGACACAGAGGTTTCTTGACTCAATATTGTGAGAATCAAATATGTGATTATATAAGTGTAAGCCAGGGTTTGTAATTGCAGTCTTGTCTTGCCCTATTGTCTTTAAATAAAAGTTCAGATCCACATCTATTTTATTTTTCATTTAAATCTTCTCTTGTAAATGTCAGCTGCATCACCAGGATAGTGATGAAGTGTTGTAATTACACTTCGTCTACCTGACAAAGTAATTGCCTGTACTTCTCCGAGTAGTCTTTTATGGAAGTCCTTTGATTTTCCTGTGTCCAGCTATGTTTTATGTTTAGACAGAAAGACACAACAGGACAGGATTAGTCATGTAAAAGCTATTTTTTTTGGTTTTGTTTTGTTTTTTTGGATGTGAAATTTGAGCTTTGTGCATGAATCTCTATGTGTGTGGTTGATAATAGTAAACAAAAATGTGAATAATTACACAAGACCACTGGAGATGTTTCTTTGGTTCAATCCTTTGGTTAAAATGTGTACTACAAATATCTCTATTTGATAACAAAGTAAATCTAGTACTTCTGGCTACTGCTTCTAAGGAACAAAACAAAACAGAAAATGGAGAATGAATGACCTTTCGGAAAGTAAAGGGTACATGGTGGAAAATCTGCACCTCAGCATAAAAAGTTGTATCCATTCCCCTGACCAACCTGGCATGTTTTCAGTGCACTTCTGAAAACACAGAACACAGGGATGTAAAAATGTCCCTTCGGTCTGGGTCGATCTCCAGACTCATTTGCACCTTGCCTTTGTGAGAAAGCTGGTTTCTTCAGAGTGAGATTCTTCAGGAGAGTCTCCTTCTGTGGCCAATAGCCCGAACAGACAGTGAGATGAGACATGAAAAGAAAAAAAAGAAAAATCTTATCTAGAGTGTGATAAGCAAACAAATGGGTGTTTGGGTTGTAATTTTGTTTCTGTCAGTATTATCCATGTAGTAGCTGAAGGATTCTTATTGTTTTAGATCCAGATATGAAATGGCAATGTTTCTGTGTCAGAGTTAGTTAAGTGATTCAGTAATACCGAGCTCCAGGAATACTATATTATATTATATTATATTATATTATATTATATTATATTATATTATATTATATTATATTATATTATATTATATTATATTATATTATATTATATTATATTATATTATATATGTTTACTTTTATCTTTATTGGTGTTTCTATTGGAGGAGGGATTCTCTATACTCACAGCAGCTTTCATACAGGTCAAAGATACCACAAAGTCTCATGAGAACCTCTACTATATTTGTCTGTTTCTGCATCCGTCTGTACATCCTTCAAACACACACTCGCATGAACCACTGCATTCAGGTCATAAAGTCACCCTAATGATTCCTAATTTAGCTCAACACCACTTACATCACAGTTGAACTGAGTAATTATGGATAACAAGGGCTGCTTGAATTTCTTCTTGAAACAGAAACTAGTAATAGGCTGAAAAAGAGTGGGATAGTTCTTCCTCCATACAATACACAGTTTGCTCTCATCAACTTGTACAACTCATCCTTTTCAGTTGTCTTTTCTGTCTGGTTTACTTCTTGTACTTGGCTTTTATAGTGCACCGACTGAGTTTTGACTCCTGAAAAGGTCTATGATTATTCAGAATCATTGAAATTGGTGCAATTATGTGTACATTACTCATCTGAAACTTCATGGGTAGTAGTTGTAATACTGCTTTTAGTGAGAAATAAGTGCTTGTTTTTCCAACAAAGGTAATATGTCAAATTTCTGGTGCAGCTTGAGGTTTACAGTCTTGTTCATTAGTAAGCTTTGACCTTTCCATTACTCAGAGACAAATAATGACCCAAATCTAGGAATCAAAAACCCATAAAAAGTATTTTTATGTTGGAATATAGTGGAGAACTATGACGGAAACTATACCTTTTACATCAGTCTTGAACTTTACCTAATACTGATAGATAGATTAAGTTTTTCAGTGACTTTCCAGACTCTTGGAAAATCTTAAGACATATATATTTGTGGGATGGGTCAAACCACTATCCCCATCTGTCAGAATAGTTAATGTGTTATGTAACCATATGTAACCACAGACCTGCACTATAATCCATCAGTTTTATTTCCAATATGTCACATGTACAGTCCAAAGACTTTAGTCCAGAAATCTTTGAACCTCATTGCAAAGGTTTTTTTTTTGTTCTTACTGTATATGTTGGTCTAGAGGTTAAACAAAAGAACTGGCCCATTTGTAAAGCACAGATATGTTCCATCATATGATACCAACAGAAACATGGAGCCAAACTGCAAACCTGAGATTAAAATAATTGAAATTCCATCCTTTCACAAGCACCTCTGAGTATCCTTATTTGATCACTATTCTTCAGATATTGGAAGAAATTACCTGATTTTGAGATAGTAAGTTTCTTCCTGTGGGCTTTATCTAAGAAATACTGACTCTTAAATAATGTTTTACCACAAAGCTAAAGATAATTTATATTTCAATTCAATTTCATGGATTCCACATTCTAGAGGATTGAACAGGCCTTTAATTTGTCTGTTTTATAAGAATTTTCTGATTACACATGATTGGAAGACGAAACTTTAATATGTATTCAGATTTATCCTGTCTACAGTATTTGCCAAAAGTGGTGCCACTAAAGTGCAATTTCATTGTAACTCGTGTGCAATGACAATAAACTTTATTCTATTCTATTCTATTCTATTCTATTCTATTCTATTCTATTCTATTCTATTCTATTCTATTCTATTCTATAAATCATTAAATGATCATTAAATCTGCAAATATTCACAGTCTAATTTGCTCAGTCAGACTTAATGAACCAGGTTTATGTGGTTAAAATGTATTTATGATTTATTCCCCAACCCTACAAGCATTTAAATATACTATAATAGCATTTGATAGACAAACCCTTCAGAGCTACCAGGTCATTTATTATTAAAAATCAGGTTATGTAACACAGAAAGAGGGGCCAAGTGCTGAAAGTGACTCAATTTGTAGAACCATTAAGGCGGTTATAGAAGGTAATGGTCTGTAGATATTATTCTAACCAACTGGTTGTTCACTTGCTTGCTGTGCTTTTTTTTTTGAACGGGATGACGGTTCAGACTTGAGGGAATAGGTTCGACTCTGAAAATTCATGAAAATTTCGAGTCTGGTCCAAGGGAGAAAAGAAGGCTGACCTGTTTTTACTCTCATCTACCTCTGTATCCTGCAGGAGAGCGCATTTCACTCCCAGCAGCTCCCAGACACAAACACAGGTTAAGTGGATGCATGTTGACTCCATGATAGGCTAGGGGGAAAAAGATGGCACCCAATCAGACTGCAGGCATGAACACTGAGACCAGAAAAGGGCACGCAGAGGAAATAGAACATCTTGCTTGTCGTTATAATTAAAACATTCCAGCCAAGAGCAAAGTTTGATGATGATGGGACAGTTAATCTATGTCCTATTTCTTTATTCATTTCCTTGGTGAGAGGAAATATGGATCACTGGTCACTTAAATTAACCTTTCAGAGACAAGGCCCACATTGATCTGTGTATAATTTGCTATTAATAACAGCATTAAAAAAGTAAGCTGATTTCAGGTCAAAATATTTGTAAATCTAAAGAATAATATAGTCCCCTGCACAAAAAGATGACAAGAGTACTGACTACGCATGGAGGGTAAATAAATTAGCAATATGCATTTAGATGTTGATTATAAAATCTAAAACATCTAGAAATGGTACATATATACAAGCATTCTATGAATTTTGCAGTGATTGTTGGATTATACCTTTGAATATGTAAAATGTGTGTTAAATTAATTTGTCACAACAGCCAACCATAATCTAAGAACAGTATTTTTATGTTAATAGGGACACAATTTGAATATTTTATGAATTCATTTTATCCGACAGATTTATCCATTGGAGTCAACTAAAAGGAAGTGAACATGTCCTGCAGCGGAATGGTTTGTTTGTAATGTTGACACTGTTTACAGACACATGCAGAGTTGGGGTTAAGTGTGTTTAAATTATCATTTAATTTGCATCAATTCTTCCATTTAACAGTAGACGGCGTGATAAAGAAAACATATTATTCATAGATCAAGCCAAAAGTTCTTTGAAATACATCAAAAGGCAACACTGAGGATCTCAAAAGTACCTCTGAACTGAAGCTGATATTGGAATCACAGACTAAACACTGAGAAATACCTGCAGGGATGCACACTATTCAATAAACACCTCAGTTTAGGGAGAGTTTGGATGCAGGATGAGAATGACATTTGTTAAAACTGCTTGATATTGCAAAATACCTCAACAGCTCCGTTCACAAGCCAATGTCTCTGCTGGCAAAGCTGTGACTCAGTGGAGACCATCCAAACACTATTGGACCACGGGAAGAATACAATATAAGCAGATTTAAGTTGTTTTTTATTTATTATCGAAGACGCTTTGCTGCTGGCACTGGTCTCTAATGAGTACAGATGATGTATAAAATTCTAAATTTCTGCCAAAGACAACAGGAGGTGATTGTATAATGAGTTTCTCCTTTACTGGATGATCGGGTGTTTATCAATAAAATCGCCGGATGTAGTCTTGAGAAGAAATACAAACCTACAGCTCCTGCCGGCACCAGAGTTTTTACCTTTCACACACACACAGATACACTATCAAATGAACAAGTAACTGCTTTAACAAGGCACATGTTGTTGTCACTAATGTACTTTATTTTCATAAATTTCTTTCTCACATTGTCTTTTCCATATCTGTGACACTATCCCTGGGAGACAGTGTGTGTGTGTGTGTGTGTGTGTGTATGTGTGTGTGTGTACAGTATAGTGAACTGTCTTTGTCTCAATTCACCTGCTCATTATCGGAGTAGGTTCAAGGAGATGGGTACTCATTTGCATAGAGAGCCCTGGGGCTGGAGCTCCTCTGCATAGGTGCCAGGTGATTCATACCAGCTCCTACAGTCTTATTTTATAGATAGAGGATGAGATTAAAACCAATCAATCTGCCCAGATCACCCTGACCCAGAGGAAAATGAGTCAGGCGACTGCTGTTGGACAATCCACCATGTTTCTTGCCTTCTCTACGTAGCTCAGATCGGGTCTTTTTATAGCACAACCATGGCAACATGCAAACTCTGAACATCTCACTTATTAAATTCTGAGAACGTACACAGAGCGAGGTGTCAACCAGTATGTGAGCATAAAAATTCAAATTAAGGGACTTATATTGTGCAGTGTAAAGGCTGTGATCCATCATGTGGGGCACTGTATGAAAGTACCCCACAAGAGAGCCCAAACAAGAAAGCACGGAGGTACTATTTATCCCAAAGCAGCTTTATTTAAAATTAAACCCTCAGACTTGTCACACAGGAAAAGAGACAGAAAAATACTGCACTTTACACTCAAGAGGTTTACAGGTAGTGTACCAAATGAAGCTGTCTCACTATGGAAGCAATGTTAGGCTCATAAGCTTGGATATTGTTTGAAAAACAAACAAACATATATTATAGATTTTAGCAGAATTTGACACTTTGAAGGTTTTCTCATATTCATCTGCTGTGGGAGCTCACCATGTGATTAGGATCTGATGGACTCTATTATTATTGACACCCAGCAAGTTTTACAGTGTGTATCATTGACCCATTCACACAAAGACAGGCTTAACTGTCCCCGAATGACATGTAGAGGCTGAGCGATGTTGGATTTTTGGGACCAATACTAATATTGGAGGGTAAAAGAAAGCCAATATCTGATATTGGCAGATAACTGTTCCGTACTGTATATGGTGATATACAAAATAAGAACATTTGGGTGCCACTGACTATAATGGCAAAAAAAATTTTTTTTTATGTTTTTCAGGTCCCACTCCCTAGTTTTGTTCCTTTTATGATGCATAGAAACTACACAATGTGTCATAGAAATATATACATATATACTGATAGCTCAATTGACTGTAATATTTTCATAAAGTAACTAGTCAGTGGTCAGTTATTGCCTACGTGTTTAACACTGAGGCTCACATGTTTGTTCAACTCTACCTAAAGGCGTGGTTCACATCAGTAGCATGAGCTGGACAGATACAAGAAATAACATGAAACTGTTGCACAAGCTGCAATAAATATAATTTTCTGGACAGTTGCGGTACTTAAGTGAAATCGGTCTAGTATTCTTTGACAGTATCAGCTGAGGTGAAGTCAGCAAGAAAACAACTTCTCATCCTCGACACATTGTATTCAACCCTACAGCAGTACAACAGAAGCAGTCAGGGCCGTAGCAGCAAATTCTGGGCCCATATACAAGAAGTCCTGCCCCCCCCCCATCTATTAATACTTAAAGTTTCACTGGCATGATTTTACAATTACACCTAATTTGAAAGCTCATCATGTCTGAAGTCAAATTACACACATATGACATCACTAATGACAACACTACAAATGTAATGATATTTAAATCACAAAGCCATTCAAATTAGCCGCCTACAAATTTGACCTACTTATTTCCGGGTAGCCGGAACTTTGCTTCGTGACATCTGCAGAGGAAGACTACTCCAGTTTGCTCGTGTGGAAACATGGACAACATAAACAACAACAGCAGTGATTCCAGTGATAATTTAAGTGATTTTTCAGTAGAAATAGGAAAAGCAACAGGTGATTAATTTGAAGAGGAAAATATTCTTCATCCATATCAATTTGAGTCACATGAGACAGACGACGAGAGTGTTGAAGTGGAGGAAGAACAGCTAAACTGTTCTGGGATCAGACGGCTGCAAAACACAGAATGGTAGGCATACTGATTGATAGCCTATAAACTTATAAACTCCCACAGATTTACTCATGAGCATTAGACCTACATAATCACTATAGTCTGGAGTTTACATTATCCATATATCAAGTTTTTTCATGGCATCTTTTCTGAACTAAAGATGGCTGATTGAGCCCTAGTCCACTCTGTCACTTTGGACCGGTACTACTATATATATATATATATATATATATATATATATATATATATATATATATATATATATATATATATATATATATATATATATATATATATATATATATATATATATATATATATATATATATATATGACTTTTCAGAGCAGAAGTGAAAGCAGAAAGGACAGGCGTTACTCTAACTCAGCTAGGAGCTTCACTTTAGAAATTAACAATACTCACATGATTAATGATTGATGTAGGAGAACATCATGTTATAGTAAACCATTTGTGATTATGATTAGGAATATCTTAAAATATATATCATATAATATTCTTCAATAGAGTCTCTAAGTCTTCTGTGATGTTTTTGTTGTGTTTTAAAGAAAACTAATTAATGACATGATATGAATGGTCAAGAAAGTGCCTTTAAAGTAAATGGAATAAAGCCCAAATACCACCCTGCATCCATGCAAAAATAAACACAGCAGAGTAGGGGTGTCAACATATGGCCCTTAGCTCTAAATGGGACAGCCAAAGGGTTCATCTGTCTCAGGGGATAAATGTGAGAAGTGCAAAAAATGCACTGAAGACATTAAACATCAAGGGCATTGAGCTCAATTTAGTTCAGGGGTCACATACAGACCAATGTGATCTCAGTGACGTAACAGCATAATAGCTTATAGCTAATGACTATTCCAAATTAAACTTTTTAATTTGAATTAATTTGACACAGGTAAAATTACATGATGAAAATATTTACATTTACATCAACAATAAAACGTGAATAACCTGAACAAATAGGAGCAATCTACACTGGCTTCATACATGTCTTAAGTGTAATTTTAACAATATAGCCTAATACTGTAGATGTGATATGTGTGTTTTTATGATTTTTTTCTTCAATTCCTAAATTTAAAATATCTGTACCACCAAAACTATTGGTTGAATCCATACCAAATGTGGTTTATCAATTGCCAGTAACTTTTAGTTCCTTTTAAAAAAATTTTTTTTTTTTTTTACACATTTTCTTATATTAACCCTTTTCATATGTCTGTAGTATCAAAAATATTGGTTGAATTAAAATAAAATTGGGCTTATAGATTACCTGTGACCCAGAATACATATGTAATCATATGTATTCTGTGTGTAAAAGTAGGTCAAACTTATATTTTGTAATTCATTTTTTACATGTTGTTTTTTGTCCCATTTATTTATAATGGGTGAATTTGACATCTAGAGAAACATAATTTTGTTTCAGAATTAGCATATATTTTGCAGCAATTGACATGCTGACAATTGCTGCAATTGCTGGCATTGATCAGCTGGATCAATGCCAAAATAATACATGCGAGGGACAGGGTTCATTGTGCCTGGCACCACTTCTTATTTATTAGTTATTCCCCATATGCTTGCATGTAACTATTGTTCATCATATTTACTATTTATGACTTATTTTATCTATTTTTTTATTATTAAAAAAAAAAGCGTCCCACACCGTTTTAAATCCACCAAACATTTTGATGCAAAAATGTGCAGCCTCGTCAGAAAAGAGGTGCTATCGATCAAGATTGCCATTCTGATGCACAGATTTAATACAAAATGCAAAAAAACAGTCAAAAATATCCATCCAAAATGAATTGGGCTATGTTTGTGTAGCTATAACTCGCAAAAAATACTTTGGAACATAATGCAGTAAATAGAAAATAATTTCAAATTGCCCCAGAGGTTACATTCAGATTTACATTTACTCTGTGTGCGTCTGCCTGTGTAACTGCAGGCTTGTTTCCCAGGCAATGGGGAAAGTCCTTTCCTCACAGATAATAGAAGGAGCTTTAATAGAACTAACTCAGCCCACAAACACCGATGCATAGATTCCTTATATAAAATGAACAGGAAATATTTTTCCTTTTTTGTCACACGAGCCACGACTCCACAGATCCGGCAAGAGACAAGCACACGGGTTTATCAAGAAATGTATGGATGTATAGTTATGCCTATTATTTTACTGATTTGACTCACATTCAATCACATTGGGCTGCATTAAGAGAATAGCTATGGAAAGTTTCATGTCAAGGGACATGTCGTGCTTATCTTTAATCTATCATCTCGTACATTTTGTAATGCATTCCAGCACAGGCACCTAGACTAAAGCATTGATGTGTCACTTTGAGCCGATCAGAGTAGAGCTTGGCCTGTACTACCCACTCAGACCTCCTCCAGCTGTATTCTGATGGCCTGTCAGTGCAGTCCCCTGAGGACTATATGAAAGCATGAAGCAAAATTATGCAAGGCTAATGTCCTCTTTAGAGAAAATATGGTATAATATTTATAAACTCTGCTGTTTCTACACACACCACTATAGAGCGCGAGTGTAGACATGTAGATGTGGGTGTTAATGCAACTTTAATGGACTCACTTGGGAGGGCATAAATTCACATTCATGTGTCAAAGACATAGTGTTATGTCAGCAAAATGAAGACATTTTAAAGTCACATACCGCATCTCTGATATTTTTTCAGCTAATTTAAGACTTTTCTGCCAGCCTGAGAAGTTACATCAACATTTACCAGATGATGGTTGAAGATGTGTCACAGAGCAGTTATTAGGTCTGTCAGTGCTGTCTGCTGTGATGCTTTTATGCTATTTATTATAGTCTTTTGCTCCAAGTTTTATGTTTACATTGGTGTGCAAGAAGCAGTAAATTTCTTAATGATGGATTATTTTTCATTCTTAAGAGAGATTACCTGTTTGTGAGTATATATATATATATATATGGAAAATACCCTGACTACTATATACACCAGGGGTCACCAATCCTGGTCCGCAATGGCTGCTATCCTGCATGTTTTAGGTGTATCTGTTTTCTGATTCAAGTGATAAGCCTGTCATCAACCTCTGATAATGACTGTTATAGTAGATGTGCTGAAACTGGGAAACATTTAAAATATGCAGGACAGTGGCCCTTGAGGACCAGGGTTGGTGACCCCATATATACACTGATCTTATTGGTGATCAGTTTACACAGCGCTTTCATATTTTGATTCAAGCCTTGTGATTCCAGATGGATTTCTCATTGAGAAATAGTGGTGGCTGACCAGGCTTGGTAGAAACCACTTTACACTGAGAATAAACAACAACACCTGCTCTGACCTAGTGATTTGAACATCACAATTTCTCCCTTGTCAACGTTGCTCAGATCCTTACTGTTGTCCTTTTTTTGATGTTTTTAACATATCAACTTCAAGGTCTAAATGTTCACTTTCTGCCCAATATACATAACCTACTGACATGTCTCAATGCAATAAAATAATCAACATTAATACTACTTTACCGCTCAGTGGCTGATAGGTGCATGTGTTTCATAATTCTAGTATTTTATCATCATGTCATTGATATCAACTGGAAACACTCAATGATTTCCAGGAACATGGTTAGTAGGTATCTGAAATGATGATTCTTTGCATTTATCAAATGTCTGAGAAATCCTAATGATAAATACAATCCTTAAGTTTTATTTAATTTCCATTGCAAAGTATGTTTATTATACCATTGTCTTTTTCAGAACCACATGTATAAATGCCTCATTATATGAAGAGTTCATTTTTCTTTTCTTTTTTTTTCCACAAAATGGCATTTTTTTACTCTACATTCCAGGCAATATTCATTGATTTTATATATTATTTATTCATTTTAGTGCACCTTACCAAATGAAATAAATAATATATCAAATCAATGAGTATTGACTGGAATGTAGACTAAAAAATGCCATTTTGTCAAAAAAATGTAATGGAGTTATCTGTTTTTGCAAATGAACTCTTCATATTCACTCAGCTGTTTTGTATAAAGGTTTCAACACTGTTAATGAAACATGTTTAGTATCTGCTGTTCTTTAACTGTCCACTTTATCCTTTTTTCTTTCCTTCTTTATTCACAGGAGAGAAAGCTTTGTGCATTCCCAACTATTGAGATCTGTAGCTCAGACGTCATCAACTACATGGTTCCCCTCTCTCGTCAGACAGACTTCTTCATACCAGAGATGAAGGACGAAGTTAAAGCAGACGTGAAAGAGGAGGACTCTGATGAAGACAGAGGAACGGACATTACAGGTACCAGTTTATTTATTCCTCCCCAAAATGTACTGTTACAGCTGAGTCCTCACCAGGAAATAAATGATAGCACCAGCTGAAAGTCTTTACAAAACACATTAGTCAAACACATTAAAAGAAGTGTGCGATTACTGCAATGAAAAGACATTTTCATCATCTCACTTGGAAAAGTTTTCTACCATGTGGAGACTGAATTGTGCGTTAGTTTAGAGCAAAAAGAAAAAGGAGGAAATATGTGGCAGCTTTTGTTGTGTCAGACACCACGCTGTCTCGGCTCTTGCCCCTGATCACTTTGGACATGTGATATATGAGGCTCAGTAATTGTTCTGTCACTGCAAGTATGTGTCTTCAAGCGCAATGCCTTCTCTGTTGCTATTAGTCTTACAAAATTTCCGGACCGGTGGCATTGGATCCATGGGGGTATTGACTTTACCATTATACAAATCATTAAGAAAAGAGAAGTGTACTGGCTTCATGTGGTAGAGTAGGCGGAGAAGAGCTGATTTACATTAGCTTCTACACTAACTGCTCTGAGCTTTAATCATGTGACCCCAGTGCTTCATCTATCACAAAACAGATTTTGTTTACATGTGTACATGTCTCAGTGTGTTTAGATTGGGTTGCTCTCGGAGCAGAGTTTTGCTGCCCAAGACAAAAAAAAGGCCAATTTTGTGACAGAAATGAGAATATTGTTGGCTGTGGAGTCGCTGCCACTGTGTCGAGCTGAGAGTCAAGGCTATTCACGAGTTTAAATTAGTTTGTTGGCACTGCTGGACCATGACAAAGTTTAGATTTTTGCTTGCCTTTCTGACAAATGAAATAATAAGGAAGAACTGAAGTGGTACAACCTTAATACAGTAATTGTGTTAAAAATAAATTTATATTTGAATGTAATCAACAAATTATGTCTTCATTCCTCAGTATTAACGCATACACTCATACTTTATTAATCCAGCTATGCAATAAATGAGGTATCTAACAGAATTTTTGACAGTATATAATCTGAAATATTTTCAAATTATAATTTAGAATTGGATGAATTAAACTTGCAGTTTGTATTGAATAAAGCTGTAGATTGCTTTCACAGTCTACAAAAGTTTTTTTTAATGCTATTAAAATTTAAAACTAAGGTTTAAAAAATGCTTGAAAAAGATATTCAATGTTTTATTGTGTTGTTATATAAACAAACTTTTATTTTTAATCTTGCAATGTACTCAAAAAAGTATGGATAGACAAAATGTTTATTGAATAAAGAAGTGGCATTGTTCTGTAAGAGCCTACCAATATCAGGTTAAGATAAAGCTATCATTATCATCCACACTAATACAGATGTTTTGCAAAATCCTTTTTTTTTTTTTTTTTCTGACCATCCACATGTCCATGGTGGAGTTTTTTAAAGCGTCTTCTGAAGTAAAGATGTTTTATGCTCTGGGTTATATAGAGAAAATCAGAGATAAGAAAAGAATGGTATCACACACCATGTCTTATGTTTGTTGTTGCTTTGTGTAATGAACATGTAAACATTGAATATGGGGTTATGTAGAAGTCAGTGTACTTCTTGCAGTAGAGAAACGCATAGAGGTGAATACGTGAACTGGTGCTGTGGTGAAATATATGTAGAAAATACAAAGAGAGACCTTTGAAAACACAAACCAACATTTAGAAGTTAGCTTGTCCTTGCTGGTCTACTTCATAATAGACCAAAGCCTGTAGGTTTCTAATGTAAAATAGTATCTGAAGATCTGATGTCCAAACCATACATGATGTTTTTCTGAGCAATTGTAGTTCTTCCTGTGTGTCCAAAGATGTGTGTGGACAGGAAAAACTACCTGTTAAGAAAACTATGTGTATTATTTTACAGAAAGCATTCGCCTTTTACAATGATGGGTCATAACACTTTATGTCAAATTGCATCAAAAAATAAATTTCTTATTGCAGTGATGTGAATGATTGTGGTCTGTGAGCATCTATATTACGTAACATTGTGAAAAGATCTATGGAGTCTGGGCAAATCACAGTGTGTAAAGGCCAGTGTGTGTGACCTTTGACCCTGAGACAGCATTTCATGAATATCTGTCATGTTATGGTGGTGATTGTTGCCACAGGGGCCCAGGAGTACTGTAGACATCTGTTTTCTTGAGACAATAGAAACTGTATTACACAAAGAAGAAGCCTTTTATCAGTTTAGTGGAAACATTGTGCAGATTTTTCTTGGTCTGAGTTCTTCTCAAATGAACTAAAAGATAATAAAAATATGTGCTGAGGTCAGACGAATCAACATTTCATGTTGTTTTCTAGGAACACACTGGGATGTACATTCCAAAATGACAAAATACAATCTACAACACGCAAAAGTAGGATCTGTGAGGTGATCTGCAATGAAGTCCTAAGAAGAACGACTATTTCATTGGGACTTCACTGTTTTTCCATGTGTGACTATGTGTTGGACTGTCCTGCCTACTGTCCAACACATAGTCAATACAGTCAATGGTATGTCTCCTATAGAAAATGTGGACGTCACAAAAAGGAGAATTATACATCAGTCATCATAGATGGTTTATGGATGGTTCGGCTCCTGAAGTCCAAACACCAAAAATGAGTCAGATCTGTAACAGTAAAAAATATCACCAGTTTAATTTGAGGTAAGTTCAGTCTAACTAATGCTACAAAGAAATGAATTTACCATCCAGATAAATCCATGAAATATTACCCAATCTTTAAAAAGGGATCATAGGTGTTCTGATGAAGGGATATCAAATATTTCATGTCATAGATTAGTTGTTTTGGATTGCCCTGCAGCTGAAACACTTAAGAGAAGCTTTAGGGGATATTTAGAGGAATGTAATACAACCACTGAAACACTTGACACCCAGGCTTCCTTTATCGTTCATGGGGGGAAACTAATGTTGAACCTTAAATGGAGTTAGAGGAGTGATAGAATTTCATTTGGAAATTAAGTGTAACTTTCACGAGACTACTGTCTACATATGTAGCTACAGATGTTATTGTATTTTTGTCACTTAAATTTGGTCTTTTTCTGTTGTTTTGTCATGTATGAAATCATGTCTGATGTGCTTTTGGATATGTGACAGTGTAGTGCATGTGTGTTTTTTTTTTCTCTGGAAAGCAGAGCTGGATACTCCAAAGGGTTTGCGTTTTTGTGTGCATGTGTTGATGTTCCCAATCACAGACAGACCTCAGCTTTCTTAATGAGAGACCGATCAATCAGTGGAGCTAAGCTTTGTCTGACAAGCCAGCTGTGGAAATCCTACTCTGTCACTTGGGAGATTGCCTTCGACTTTTCATCCTTCCAACCAACTTGACCATAAACTCTGATTGTGACCTAAACATTTGTCCTGATTGTACCCGTGTTGCACACTGAGCACGGTAAACACACAAAAGAAAATGAGAGCAGTGTTATGATAATCTACTGATTATGACGCAGTTTGAGCAGTGAGAAGCATGTTAATCTTTTGAGGAAATAAACCAGCTCAAGTGTAAAACAGGCTGATAAGTTTCCTTTCTCAACATTTTTTGTGCCAGTGATTTTTCACTTCAAACTGTGTTACTTGAAATTCCATACACTCCAATAAGGAAAGTTCATATTTGATTGTGAGCACTATATAAATAAATACTGAAAGAAAAAAAGAAAAACATTTGACAAACATGAATGAAATTTCACTTTGAATATGGAAAAAAGGGTGGTTATAAATGACAAAACGAGGCATTGCAGATAAGCATGCACACATTAATATTCAAAGAAGAACTACTTGTTCTCTATGTGCATTATGAGGCAGTAGTCTTGCACGTGTACCAGGATAGAGTAACATTACTGCCTTTTTGATGTATTTATGGCTTTCCGACACATTTTACATTATTTATTTGACATTCTAACTGTTTATTATGGCATTCTGCATATTATGTGAACACAACAGGTTTGTGTTATACTAGAATATCTAATTATAGAAAAACCCATCATTAAAACTAATATGCAGTCTTATGTAGAGCATCTTAAACTGCTGTTATTTTAAACAACATCCACCTTCTCTGTGTTGTCACACGTTCCTCACCATGTCCTCTGATTCTCCAAACTCTCAACATGCCTTAGCTCTGTCTGTGTCTAATTACCTCCTTAAAAAACCTCTCCTCTGTTTCAAACAGTTTGTAGAAGAAGACCTTGATTCTGTGCTAATAATCCCAGTGGGCCCAATTTAGCAACTAATTTAGGCTAATGTTATCTAAAAGACTTTCAGAGGCACAGCTGGCTTCAACCAGGGTACCAATTTCAGGACTTGCATGCAGTTAAAGAGGGGGTGAAAGTTGTTCAGTATGTTGAGGCTCTTCCTTAGGGGCTGTCCACCCAATTACCCTAAATAGACCCGTTATTTCCTGTAAAATTCCCTTGTATTGTTAAATTTGTCTCTCTTGAAAATTCTCATGCAGATGAAAAAGATATTACTACACAAACGCCATCTATATGCATTCACAAGTGATAGCTTTGTGTCACACTGGACCTGTTTCACTAAATAAAAAAAATAAATAAATAAATAAAAATGGTCCCGGTGGTTTTTGTTTGGACCTGCCAGCTAATCAACAGGATGTTTTTCTGACCATAAATAGAAATCATCAATATCCTAAATGGACTTCCCATATATGATGCTCCACACTGCAGACAGGATCAGATCTGCTGGATGTGATAATTAGATTGTAGAGTGATGTTGAGATTCGAATGACTGAAAACAACAGACTGCCCTCAGTGAGGAGCTCAGAGACTCCCTGTTTATTGTATTTCAGTCCCCTATGACACATTTAGTGCAAATACACTTTGATGCAATGATGAGATTTATTTGAAGTGTGAAAGCAGCAGGGAAATGGCCTGGACAATAGTGTTTTAGCATCTCATGGGATTGTCAAGTCAAGTCAGATTTTATTTGTGCCACACATTTTCTTTTATAGCTTCGCGAAAACAAAAAAGACATAAGGAGACCACAATGAAAAGTAAGTTTGGTCAAGCGAAAAAATGCAGAGATATACAGTACAAAGAAACATAGTAACTGTGCTGTGTTAAAAATTTGTCACTGTATTAGTTTTAAGTCTGTATTTCACTGTTGCCTCTTTTGCAAAGTTATTCATCATAACCTCTTCCCTTGTGGAAAATAATACAAATGAAAAGATTCAACCATTTGTATTTATTTATACATGAATTTTGCTTGTCTGTTCATTCTTCCAGACCAACTGTGCTCAAAGACCCAGTGATATTAGTTGTGTGGGTGGCAGGTGTGGTGTGCTTCTTACATTTATCACTCCTGGTGCTTACTTTCATTTATAACTTTAACAATGCAAGGAAACCAAAGCCTCCTTTTTGTCATTTATCTCTTATAGCTTACTTGAGTCAGTGTATCTTCTTTTGCCACATTTAGTACGTATTGCTTTACTTTTCATGAACCTTTAATAATCAATTTTATTCACAAAACTCTGAAAGATGTTCAAATTTCTGGGTTTTTCTGTGATTAATATTACATTTATCTCCTTGATTCTATCTTATCATCACTGACGCATAAACAGCCAGGAATAATATTACTCAGAGATAATGAAGGGCTACTCGGTCACAGGGAATCATAGATCAGAGGCCAATTAGAATCAGTTTTAGTCTGGAAGCATTAGCAGTCTGATCATGTTGGTCAGAAAATTTCCATTAAAAATTGAACTCATGGACACTTTTCATGATGATTTCAGGTATTTATTATGCACTCCAGAAACTGATCTGAGAGTTCCTCTTCTGGTAAAACAAATATAGTTTGCTTTACATCATCATGGGGAAGCTGGTGACACATTAAAAGATGTATGTATATTTGTTTCGAATTAGAAATCTTTTTTTTAGAACATACATTGTATATTTATTAAATATTTCTATAAAGCAGTTTTGTAAAAGTCAGTTACTCATTCCATTCCATTTTCAGGAAAGGTGCAAGGTGATCCAGAATAAATCCCATTAAATTTTGGTGAACGTAGGTCAAAGGTCATGGTCACAGTCACCAATAATGTGTTTTAATGATAAGAGATCAGGTAAAATATGTGCAAGGGGGGTGGGATTTGTTGTGCCGGGCACCGCTAGTTTTATTTACACACGATACTGAAATATATTTCCTTACACAAAATTTGTCAGTACTGAAACATCACATTTGCTTTAGATTTAAGAGAATGTAAATGGCAATAAATTATTTTATGAAGCCACTTTTTAAAAATATATATCAATCTTTTGATTTGCCACAATAATGTAATAAATTGAAATGAAAATACCTTAAGTTGTTGACTTTGAAAAAATACATTAATTAGATCAATTAATTACAGATCATAATTAATGAATCTCTAAAAAAAAGTTAGACTCTTGACAGCACAACTTCAGTGTTAAAGAAACAAACCCCACCAAAAACAATACCCCTTGCCTCCTTTATGGGCAGGTACTAAGCAACATTAAAACTAGATTAATTGGCTGATAGGGAGGCCTTTGGTTATTATAGTGTGTAGTTACTGAAGGAAAGTCTGCTATACGAGAGAAGACTATATTTTATTGTACATGTGGACATGAAACACAGACTGAAATTGAAACAGGACCACACCACATACTAGGAGCTAGTGTGGGGTTAAGTGCTTTGGGCACATTAACTTTTTTTTAACTCTGTCAGCCCAGGGAATTGAACTATCGACCCTCTGGGCCACTGCTGTGACTAGTGTTACAGCTATAAGAGGTTCATATTTAAACACTGAATATCTCAAAATAACAAGGCCTAAATGATGTAATTTACTTAACTTTAACTTATTTATAGTATAGGTTTACAATGAGAGAGATAAACTTTATGTGATTTTTCTCAGAATTTTTCATCTTTTTTAGCAACACATGCTTTATTAGAATGACATGACATAATGTTAAAAATAATTATAAACAATCACACATTTTTGAGCTGAATTCTAACATTTAATTTGGATGAAACACAGCAATATAAGTCACAATACTCAACACATAAATTGACAAATGTATTTATTCAAGATCTGTATTTGACACAATGCCAGAAAACAAGCGGACACAAATGCAGGAATCCAAAAAACATTACCAGAGTGCAGATGGGGTTCAGGCTGAAGATCTGAGGGTAATTGAAGCACCGGCGGGGGCTAAGCAAACTCAAAGACGGGGATAGGCAAAAATTAATGTAACAAGAAATCCTCATACAAGACAGACGAGGGGTAGACAAAACCAAAAAAAAACCAAAACACTTTACAAACCGAGAGATCACAGACAAGGTAAAGAACGTTCATAAGTCGCAGACAAATTTGAACCGACACAAAGGACTCACAATGTTTAAATAGGATACAATAGGTGAAGCACATGAGGACAAATCAATAGGGTGGAGTAAACACCAGTGACAGGAAGTAAACAGACAAGAGTGAACATGAACCGACATAACAAAATAAAAGCTGAGGACATTAACAACGACAGAAAACAGGAAGACATAAAAAAATAGACATGACTAGGCACCAGAGACTGGACTCATGACAGTATTTGAAAGGTGAAAACTGCTTAACTCACTCGCTGAAAATTGTGTCAACTAGTATGTCATGACACTTATTAAATTTATATTAAAAACAAATTTGACCATGGGCAGCACGGTGGTGCAGTGGTTAGCACTCGTGCCTCACAGCAAGAAGGAACGTGGTCCCACACCAGACCTTTCTGTGTGGAGTTTGCATGTTCTCCCCGTGTCTGTGTGGGTTTTCTCCACATACTTTGGTTTCCTCCCACCATCCAAACACATGCACTGATAGGCTAATTGGTTAATCTAAATTGTCCATAGGTGTGAATGTGAGAGTGATTGTTTGTCTATATATGTTCAGCCCTGAGAGGAACTGGAGACTCATACAGGGTGTACCCCGCCTTCACCCATTGCAGCTGGATTAGGACCCCAGTGACCCCCACAACCCTAGTGAGGATAAAGCGGGTTCAGATAATGAGACGAGACGAGACAAATGTGACCACTTCTCATCATAGGTATTTGGTCTGTCCTTCAGTTAGAGTCTGCCAAAACTCATTAATTTTCTGACAGGTTGATTCAATACATTTAAAGTTTTATTGTGAATCAACAGACTCATACAAAGGTAGCATTTATTTTTTTGTGTTATAAAACTGCTGCATCAAACAGTTCATGTGTATTTTGGTTTTAATCTGAAACAAGTGGCACCAGGTACAACAAACTCTACACCCTGCATGTATTTCAATCCATTATAAGTAAATGGGGAGATTCTTAAAATTATAAAATAATGTGAACTTTGACCTGCCTTTCTCAAAATGTAATGACATCTGTTTTGAGACACTGGCAATCTATGAACCCAATTTGATATGAATTGAACTAGTATTTTTACTGCTCAAATGTTAACAAACAAACAAACAAACAAAGGCAGCTAGTGGTGCCCAGCACAACAAACCCTGCTCCCCCTTGCACACATTTTACCTGAATTGCCTGATCTCTGATCTTTGTGAAAACACATTTTTGATGACTGTGATCTTTGACCAATATTCACCAAAATTGAACAGGATCTATTCTGGACCACCTCGCACCTGTCCTGAAAATTTAATTAAAATTGGTCCATTGCATAAAGCTACTTACAATCAAATAGACCAACAAACAAAACAAATCAAAAACAATCCCCCCCGCCCCTTCGGTGAGCGGGGTAAAAACTGAACCAAAAACAACACCCTTGAACCCCCCTTCAGGAGCGGGATAATAACATATAAGAACTGCAGTGACACATGGCCACAGGCTGTTAGGCTGGTGCATTAGAAGTATTCAGACCTTTAGTTCCCTGTGGTAAATGACTGTATGTCAACAAGAAACAGCAGCAAAAATATTCTAAATATAGCACACACTCTTATTGATTTTTAGACAAACCTTTTTCACAAGTTAAAATCAGAACAAACACAAAAAAGTAATCATTTTAGAGCCTCATATGAATGTGCATTTTCTGTGCTTTTCTGTTGTACATATAATCCCTGAACTATTCCTTCCAAACATCCACTAATCAGACACTGATCTCCACACTTTTAGCCTACTTCTCATTTTTTAACAAATTACAAATGTGTGAATAAACTTTACTTCACCAGTAGACACAATTTCTCTTGTGAGTCATGACAGATTGCCATCCTGCAATGGTGGTGAACCTTCCATGATCCCACACAACTTCACCACATTCTCTACTAGTGCTTGTTGTTACCACCCTGCTGTTGAGTGGTTAGGTAATCTCAAGTCCAGTACTAGAACACAGTTAGTTCCACCAAAATCAGCAACAAATGAGCACTGCATCCACGGACAATATGACTCACCAAATAAAATATGGAGCTCATTTGCAGTGTGAATAGATCGTTTTCTTCTTCAAACAAGAGATCATAATTTTTGGTCAAAAATAACTCTGTGTCTTATGATATTTATGTACTGTGTCATCTGATAGTTTACATTATAGCTTTGTTTTTAGATAGAAAACAGCCACAGTAAAACCAAAAATCACCTCCGTTTTCTGCACAGTTTTGTGTTGTCAATAGTTTAACTAAGGATTTGTTTAGAATCATCCAAACAAGGTCAGAACTGTCACAGTTTACAGTATGAACAGTGAATCTACAAATGGCAAGAGTTTTGATAGAGTTTTGACAATGTGGATATAAGAGTTTAGATTGATTTTTTTTCAGGATGGATACAGAAACGGCACCGTATCCACATCTTCCTACTCTGGGAGACGTTTTCCAAAGAGTTTGTTTTGCTGTATCTGCGAGACCTGTCCCATTTTGACCAAAGGCCAATCCGTTAAGAAAGTATGTCTGTTTCATGCAAACTCGTATCTGTCCAGGTCTAAGTCAACCTGCCTTTTTTACTGGAAAGTCTTTGTTTCACAATTGGTTTCTTTGCCATTCACTTCTTGACCCTGTCACCTCGTTGTTTTCACCTTGGAGTCTCTGCTGTTTTCTTCTCCCTCACCTTGCCCCACCTTTGAAGCCAATCACCTTTCACCTCTCTGTTCCCTCCCTCACTCAGCCACACCCACCTCATCAAGGCCTGTTCACCTGTCATCACAGCTGCAGTTCATCAGACTGCCTTTATTTAGTCACCTCTCTGCTCACTGCCAGATGGTAATCCTCAGCAGGGGGTTTTCTAGAAAAATGTAGTATGAAGTAGCAAAACAGCCAAGCAGGGGGCTGCTGCTGCGAAGCCTTTGACATTTTTAAGGTACAATGGGGCATTCTGAGGCTACATTTATATGGAGACGATTGGAAGGAAAGACGCAAAACTGGCATCTCGTCTTAAACTTTTTATCTGCATTTACACGACCATTGTCAGTAACAAAAAGGGACACAAGAGTGTGTAGAATCCAATTGGATATGCACGCCAGGCTGATAGATGGTGCTGTGATAAAACGCCGCCTAGACTGCAATATTTTAGCATTTTTGACCATGATATGGAAATGCAACAGCAGATAGTTTTCAAGATTTCCACTCTCGAATGTGTCTTCAGAGTTTTGCGTTTTCAACCCATAAAACCTCTGTTCTCGTGTAAATGAAAGGCACTTCCAATAAAATATTTGGTCGTTTTTAGCCACAATCATCCTCATGTAAACAGCCCCTGAGGCTACCTGAGGGAAAACTCCAAGCTACTTCATTTTTACACTGTCTGATGGTGGATTTACTATGATTAGATTTTTTTGGGGTTAATATGAAATTTTTGATATGACAAAGGGTGTTTTTACACAGTGTACTCCAGTCCATCCTCGAGTATGCTACATTCCCAATTGTGCTTTATTTTGTCCATGTGAACACAACAGTTCTGGCCTCCAGTCCACTTAACAAGGTGGTCTTGAATCCAGGCCACCCGTACACCAGCACAATATGATGCCATATGAACGCACCTGTGCTCCAGTCAGAACCTGACCTCATCGTACCATTCAGCCAACAGAAGTGGGTAAATCACCACAAAACCATAAACGGTACTCCTGTTGTCCTTGATCTGTGCAGCACAGGTTCACCTTATCTATAAAACCACACTGTGAAATGTCAATGACAACAAAGGTCTCTGTTCTTGCTTTGGCTAAAACAGAAACATGTAAAGGTTTGTCTTATACTGACTTCCATGTTTGGTGGATAGAGACAAAATTCTTCCATACCGCCACCGACTGTTTCGACCCTGTAACATCCATTTGTGCATGGGCCATGGTGTGCATGTATGAACACATCTGTGGGGATAAGGTTCAATTGGCACATTGGCAAGAGGGTGCTTACTGATTGCATGAGGGCACAGTGCCCTTATTAACCTGTTCAGAAAAAACTCTGCTCAGTACCTGCCAGAACCACTTTCATTCCTTTTTTGGACCTCAAACTGTTCTTGTTCCACCTCTCATTGTCTCCCGGTCAGTGTCTCTCTACAATCCTTTCCTACATCTGTCTGCCTGGCTCTCAATTTTTCTGTCTGTGTGTCCTCCTGGACTATGTCTATCTGCCTGTCCCTCAGTATACCTACCCAGAACCCACGTCTCTTCTCCTGCTCCCCTCTAATATTGACTGAAATAAACACTACGAGGCTGATTCCTGCTTCTGTGTATTGCACCTAAGTCCTAACCATTCCTGTGACACTTTGTGTTGAAAGCCTCAAGGGGCTAAATGCTCCCTGTACCTTTTTTTTCATTTGATTGAGACAGTGCTAATGGTGGAAATTACATATTTTGCACTTTTATATGCAAGTAGTCCAAATGCCATGAGGGCTTTGAACTTTGGTTTATGCTGACATTTATGAAGTTAGTCATTTTTATGAAGTCTCCAGTCATTTGAGGTTGTTTGGTTTGTTCTGTACCAGGGTCTTTCATGCAGCCTATTGAAAGTGTTTCTCTGTGCCCCCATGTTACTGCAGGTGCAGACTCCCATAGTGATGTGAGCTCGGTGAGCGGTGGTTTGCCCTGGGACAGCAGAGAGACATCCCTTGCCGCCTCCACAGCTGCCTCTCTGGCCTCTTCCCTACCTCTGAGGGATGTACTGGATGCAAATGAAGACATTAAGCATAGAGACCACAGCGACAGAGGCTCCAACGAGTCAATGGGCAGTGGCTCATCCTTTGAAGAACTCGACATGGATCAGGAGGAGCAGCAGGAGGAGGAGGAGGAGGAGGAAGAAGAGAAGGTTCGGAAGGAAGACGCTGAAAAGGAGGAGGGGCCGGCGGGTGACACTGGAGCTACAGAAACGGTTGAACTGGCAGCTGAGAAGAAGGAATCCTTGGGGGCTGAAGAGGAGTAGGGATGATGCTGAAAATATAAGGGATGTAGCCATGTTAACACTGGCATGCTAGAGAGTTTCTCAGTTGTTGCTGTTGGTGGTTATCTGTTGTGTAATCTTATTGGTGGATCTAAAGATGTTAATGCCATAACCAACATGCCATATTCTCCGCCTTGTAAGTCTCATTATGAAGCCTTTTCTTTTTGTTATTATATAATCTGGTTTTTAAAATAACTCTATAATCCCAACACTGTCAGGATAGAACCACAGACAACCTCACATGGTTAATCTTATGCCATGTTTCAAATGCATGGTATCAGCCCAACTTGATTCAATCCAGTCTTTTTGCTTTTTTATTACTTAAAAGGACCTGGAAAATGATAGCTGGTCCTACTTTTTTTTGTACTTGCTTTCCTGGTGTTCCAAAATGGTCGTAGTAAAATGTGACGTGTAACCACTGATCACAGAGTTGTCTGTGCATCAATGTGCAACCCCCACCCCCACCCCATTTTAAAAAATTAATATTTCAAGCTTTACAGTAAATACACTGTATGATGAACACCATGGTCAGTGGAGGATGTTCAGACATTTCTGTCCTCAGCGTGAGCATGACAGGGAAGCATGCAAGTAGATGTCACAGAAGTTACACGCAACATCACTATGATGTCTGTGTACTCTAAAGTTGATACTATCCTGTGATGGAAATGGTGTCCAGCAATAGTACCTGAGTTGAGTTGAGCTGGTTCCATGTAGTGGAAATACAGCACTATTGAGAAAACCTATCTTGTCAAATTCCATACTTTATTTGTGAATAACCAAGCAACATTTGCTTTACAGATAAAGTAAATACAATGACACTTGATGTTGTTCCCACATCCTAAGACTGTATCCTGAGGAAATATTTGTAATGTGTTTGTGAGTATTACCTGACTGTTGTGTCTTGATATACAGTAACAGTTTTTATGGAAATTGTGCAGGAGCTGAAGCTGCAGAAATATCCGAGGACCTAAATTGTTTTGTTAATTTTGATTGTCACTAAAGAGGATTTTCCACACACGTGGGGAATTCCATCAAAGTCAAGAACAAATCTTCAACACCAGTGAGAAGTTTAGGATTTATAATGCAACTCATAAATGAAAACCTGTTCCCTTTATTGCTGTACAGAACATTTTACCATATATCTGCTCTCAGATAATTGCTTTACTTTTCCTTTGCTCTTTCTATAGTCAGATTGTTATTCACTCTGCAGTTCTGTTCTGTTCTGTTCTATCATATTGTAGCCGAAAGTCACTCACTTCTACAACTAGTTGTGAAATGTTCCTGATTGAATTTATTGATACTGTAAGACATTAGGCAGTGAGCTGCAATGTTTGTCTTTCAGTCAATAATAAAATTTTCAAATGAAGCCTTAAGGTGCCAGGAATTTATTGTTACACAAACCAGAAGTAACCCTCATGATGTAAAAAAAAAAAAAAAAAAAAAAAAAAAGGTTTGCTGAAATCTTATTATTGTTGCTCTACTGTAAGGAGGCCTCTCATCCATATTTAACTCAATGTTTCCCAAAAGACAAGGAGAGATGCAACAAAGTGTGGGTGGCAGTGGGACACTTGTTTGGAAGTTATTGATGAGGCTGTACATGCATCATGATTTATTAAGCTGTCTCCAAGATGTAGCTCACTGTTTCACATTGTAATAACTTTTGGAAAAATGATTTTAACAAAAAGACTCTCAAAAGAGTAATACACAGAAGACAATAAAAGCATAAATCAGTGCAATTTGAAAAAAAAAAAGGGCCAAGCAGTGTTAGCACAGGTGTTGAATTCACCCCCCAGATATTCTTCACTTTTGAATTAATATGTACAAGACAATAGGAAGTGTTAAAAAGCATGTAAGCACACTGAGTCACCTTAGTATTGGCTGCACTCATCTGGCCAACATTTGGCTTAGCAGTGTGACATTTGTGTCACACTTTATTTAATCAGCTATTTGGGCAGCAGACGAGCCATCTGATGTTTGAAGGACATACATGTTCTTTAGCCAGCAGTCTAACAAGTGTAATGACCTATACCAATAAATATTTTCATTCCAATCCAGCAACATGGTAGTGTAGCAATTTTACTTATTTACACACCATCAGTCATGCAGAAAAGGAGCCTTTCATACTCCTGTTCAGACAGATTTAATGATTAATATCACTTCAAACCACCAATATTAAGGTCGTGGCAAAACATCAATACAGGGATGTATTGAATTTTATCAATATACATAATATCATAAAGTGCTGATGCAAAATAGCAGTACTTTTTTATTAAAATGTATGATTTCACCTGCCAGTTTCAGCCACCGGAGCCTTTATCTCTTGAAATGATGTCAGACATGGACATATTGTAGTCAGCAGTCAGTGTCTAAAAAGCCACTGAACTGTTTTTTGTCACATTGTTTTTCTTCAATTTGACACTTTCTCTGAAACTAGCACCAAAATGTAGTGAATCATACACAATAACACCCGTCTTGCTGTAGAAGTATTTCTCTCTTTTTCAGTTGCACAGACATCATGATGTATCATGGGTGATTCTTGTCAAATCTATCAGGTAGAAGTGCCAGATCATGATACCATCATTATTGTGGACAACACATTCTGGCAGCACATCATGAGGTACTGAGTGGTCCCCACCCCTAAAGTATACACTGTCTCAACTCTTCCGTTCAGTGTCAATCTGTCCACGTTTTATGGTGCAGAAAATAATAGAGTATTATTACAGGTCACAGTTAAAATTACAACTGTGTGTGCAGGATGTAGTTATGTCTTTCTATCCAGATTTAAGTCCTCTAAATAGTTGGGAAAAATAACTGAAATGAAGAAAAGAAAGGCTGATAATGATGAAATGGCTTCCAGGTGTGCTGGAAGAGGGACATATCTAAGACATCTAGGGCGCTATGAGAACCATATATGAGAAACACTGTGCTATATTAAGTGTGTTCAGATAACACACACTGACCATGTGATGTGTGATTTATGATGTGATAGCTCAACATTTCAGCTTGTGTCGCTGAACTATAATTGTTCTTATGAGTTCATTCATCTGTACAATACAAATTTGACTAATTGTGAGCTATTCTGATTAGACAATTAACAGGAAATTTACCAATAAATTGACGTGGTTGTTCATTCTCAGAGCCCAGAGCTTTGTAAAAAAAAAAAAAAAAAAAAAGAATAGCAGAAAGTCTTACATAAAACTTACTGTAAAATATGTCACATAACCAAGTGCTGTAACCTTTTGTTATCGGCTTTGACTATGAGATTGGTGGCTAAACTGCCTACAGAGGTGTGATCCGTCTGCAGGGACAGATGCCCTCGCCACATGTCTGTTGCACTTGCAGTTTTAATCCTGGCACCGCAACCTTTGTCCAAAGGCAAAAAATAAAAACAGTCAGAAGAGACTGAGATGACACACTGGGTCAACAACTGATTTAATTAATTGTGAAACCCACAGGGGTGTCATGAAGCTTTGGGGGCACAGAGATTATTGCCTTTCCATGATGTTAATTATTAATCGCATTACAATACACGTAGAGAGAAAGGAAGAGAGTGCAGGAGATATTGCAACATACAAATTTAGAACCCGAACATTGTGTGTCTGAACTGAAGCTGCTTTTGGCAGAAGGAGGGAAGGGTCTGAGCGCATCCTCAGAGCTCATGTCCCCTGCCCACATCAGTGCCATCTGGGACTGACCTCACACTCCTCTGCCGTGTCACAACTTGTTTGTGGATACCAAATAAAATCTCAACTGGTGTAGATAAGCAGTCTCCAATGAATCCGTATTTTATTAAACCTCCTCCTGACTGTCGAAGCCCCAGACTCTCCCCGCTGCCATCTCCACCCAGAGGCAAAAGCATCGTCTTTTATAGTCTTTTTTTTTTTTGGTTTCACTCAGACTTACATAATGTTAATCTACAATGAGGTATTTCCAGGACTGCCCCTGCGTGGAGCAACTGCACCTTTGTTAAAAGGCTAAGTGTTCACATCTTCTGAGAGTTCCTCCAGGTTGGTGTGCGTCAACCGCAGCCAACGTCGATTTTATATTTATGACAATATTGTTGATAATAACTAACTTTTGGATAATCTGCCCGAGTAACAGGTAGACTCTCACTTATCATCCGGAGTTTTTTTTTTTTGCGTGTAACAGAGGCTCAAATGCCATCCCATGAGAAACAAAAATATCGCATTTTTCTATAAATCTACTTTATTTTGTCTCTTTTTTTTTTTTTTGACTGCGATTTTTAGAAAGGTGAACCCACTTCCCACTAGAGGAATGAAGTGGGCGTCAGTTCCGTTTGTAAAAAGCACATTTAGGAGATGTGACTTTTGAACCGCTGTCAGTTTCAGACCTCCAGGAATCCAGTGGCTCTTCGTGTGGCTGTGTTTTTTTTTTTCAGCACCACGGACGGCTCCTGGCGCGCGGCTCAGCTCCACGCGCCGCTCAAACTTCAGGCACCTCCATTCGCCTCGTGCATCCTTCTATCCGTCCATCTATTCAACCATTCATTTTTACAGCGAATCTGCTTTTTAGTGTAAAAACACCCAAAACAAGCCGTGAGCGCTGTAAGCAGAGGATATGTGTTGGTTTAACAAAGTCCATTGATCGCACGTCTGCTTTGGAAACTGAAAAAAAAAAGCTAGCTCAGGTAAGGACTGTGTGTTTTTGTCTGTTTTGAGCACCTTGACTAAAGCTGCCAATGCATTTTTGTTAACTTATCCTACCTGGTTTTGATGTCTGAATTTATTTAGGAACATTTCACACCTTTTAAAAAAATATTCTGACAGCATCTTTGCAGCCAATTGTTATATTTGTGTAACTTATTAATGCAACGGACTGGTGCGTACATTTAGGATGCATCTACTGTTTTTTTTGCATGTGTTTTATATATTGTTTTCCATTTGATGCCACATTTCTTTATTTATTTTGTGTGTGTGTTTTTTTTTTTTTTTTTTTTTTTTTTTTTACCTCTGGCTACAATCTTCCTTCCACATGTAAGGCTGTTGATATAACTACTGAATAGACGCTGCAACGGGCTACACAACAATAATCCGCCGCCATTCTCATCCACTTTGTGTGGTGTTAAAAAAAAGTGTGCGAGAAACGTTACGATTCAAAAGTGAAAAACCCCAGGTCAGTAGTTTGTGCTTGAAGGTGTTGGATTAAAAAAAAATTATGCTATTTGAAATCCGTTGAATTTTATTTCCTCGGCCAGTCATTTCTTTAGAGCTTCATATGTTGAGCTTATTTTCTCCTGCTTCAAATATCTGATGTTTTTTTTCCCCCTAAATGAACATTTTAATGTCACTAGATGTGTGAATGAGGGTGGATAAACATGTCTCTGTTTTGCAGATTACAGTGAGGGAGTGTATGAAACCCTGTGAATATTATCAGGAGTTTAAGATACATTTTTAAACACACGAAGATTATGAAACAGTTCCTTCAGGCGTGAATATTTGGAGGTAGCACCGTCAGTACTACTGCACTAAGTCATTAAGGGAAGCACAGCCTGCTGTGGATGCTTCCTCCAGTCCCAGGGGCATCTCAGCTGCATGTTCAGCAGATAGCAAACAATAGATAACCCTTGCGGTGCAGAACAATCAGTTCATTTAGCACAGAAATGTATGCACTTGCACAATATAATCACTGCTGTTTGACTTTCTCTAAGTAAATAAGATGTGTTTTTAAAATGTTTTCATCAATAGGCGGGGAATAGTGATTTAAGGATGATCATTTAAAGCATTTGGGTCATTGCTGAAGAAGAATATGATTTTGTGCCATTGTATATGAACCCATAAACCTAAAGTATCAGAAAGAGGATGTAAAGATACATATGGAAGCTTTACTTTGGACTTAATATAGTAACACCGATTGTTGTAAAAGTCCAAAATATTCTTTTTATTTCTGATATGGCATAATGGACAGTTTGGGGTCAAGCATTAAAAAAATTATTTCAATAAGTCACTCTTTTAAAAAATCTGATGTAAACCTTACTAATAATTGTCATTAAATGGTGAATGAGCATAAATATAGTCAACTCAGCACAACATGTTCAATGAAAGAGAAAGACGTTCGCCTTGTTGCTTCATTCTCACTCTGATATTAACCACCACCTAAGAGTGATTAAACTCCTGGATGATGAATGACTGCAGCTCAATCAAAAAAAAGAAAACTTAATAGATTCTTCATGGTTAGACACTCTCACAAATGTATACATGTATACATTCAACACACACACAACAGCTTGTCTCTTCTGTCAACATCTGCCAAGTAAGTATTCATTGTCTATTCATTATTGATAATAGTAGGTACCTATGTATTAATTAAAATCTAAGTAAAATCTGCAGTGTGTTTTGAGTGCAAGGAGATGGTAACGTATATGTTTTAAGAATGTATATGTTTTAAGAATGTGAATTTAGATATCATATCCATTTATATACTGATCGTATATACTGATAATAAAATAAAATATCATATGCATCTAAATAAATGCTACCTCATCTCAATATCTACTCAAGTAGAAACAATTTAGCCTGGACTTACTCAACTGTGAGCAGAAGGAATTAATTAATGATGTGTGCATGACTCTTTGATAAAAATTAACTGCCACATTGGCTGCAAAAGATTTATTTCTATCATGCATTATTTATGACACAAGGTGAGTCCTAGGTCAGCTACTGTTGACTGTTGACTCTTCAAAACATGAAATGGTTGCTAAAATAAAGTCTCACCTCAGTAATGCTTAGGGATTTCATAAAAGGAGTTCATGTTTTGAGATACTCAACACTAACAAGCAAAAACCTGTCACATGCCCACATTTATTTAGATAATTACGATGTACATTACTGTGCATTTTGACAGGTTATTTTAATAAATATCTGTTGAACCATTAATGAATAGGTTCAGGGAAGATGAGCAGCTAAAGTAAAGTGACTTGAAACATCAAAAGTGGAACTACTGGTGGAGCAGTCTCTGTAAATTGTGATCTAAAAGGAAGTGTTAAAACTCAAGCTACTTCTTTGTCCATTGTCTTTACTATAAATGTACTGTATATACAGTAATTGTATTTATTGGGATTTTTGTTAACTGTTAAGCTACATCATTGCATTGACAATACACAATATATTAAAAAAACAATGGAACATGATGAATGTCTGCTGAGAAAACTCAGAAAACATTATTGTGCACATCATGTAATTCCGAGTTGCATTATTTTGCTGAAAATAGCACAATTAAATCTGAGTGCAGTGTTTACTGTGAAGACAACAGAATTAAGAGAAATTAATGCAGGTATATAAACACCAGAAGATCTAAAAAAAATTATGTTTTAACTCTCAAAAATGGAGAAACTTCAAGTTGCTTTCACTTTAAATAACTTACCGGTATACTTCCTTACTAATATCTGCTGTAACTCCTGGAACTACTCTTCTAATGATCCGCCCCACTCCCCTCAAAAAGTGATGTTTTAGTTCTCTCCATTTTAACAATGTGGTTGTGTGACGATGAATAATGTAAAAGTTACAAAAAAAAAAGCACTATCTGAAATAAAAGCAGCGTGCATCCATCACTGCTTTTGAGCCAATCATATGGCCTGGCAGTAATGATCTTTTAGAGACAAAGAGAGGATGAATGTTTGATGAGGTCGGTGGAATGGGACGCCGAGGAGCTGAAGGGACAGCTGAACACATGTGAGAGATTTCCTATTTACAGGTGAAGATGTGGAAAAAAATGGATGGTGGGGAACGCAGTAAAAATGCTGTTGGTAAAACACAACAGTATCCTCTGTGCATACAGAGAATTAAGTGTAATCAGGAAATGAAAATGAGATTATTTTCCATTTACATTTCATCTAAATGTAAGCCGAGTTGATGGTAAATCTTTACAGCGATGCTGTGAGCCTGTGAATTGATCCATGTCTTGCTAATAGCAGTCGCTGCTGCTCAAAAGCACTTCTAAATAACCTCAACATGTGTCATTGAGACTTAAAGATCTTGTCAATCCTTAATTTTTAATTATAGAAACATTATAATAGAAAAATAGTAACTGAACTGTTGGAAATTAGTTGTTGTATTTGAAATAGATTCAAGTCAATAGCAGCTGCAAATATATATATATATATATATATATATATATATATATATATATATATATATAAAATCCATGTGGGATTTCCAGTAAATATTGGCTTCCGATGAAATCAGATGAAACCACAAAGCACAACCTCTGTGCTATGGCTTTAAGTAAGTGTGTTTACTACTGTCGAAATGAGTCATTATGACTAATACCACTGAGTTTAAGAGAGAAAATCCTATAAATGACTCAATGATTACTGCAAATACATCCCATGAAAATAACCTCTGAATAGATGATAAAAGAATTCTCAGAAACTGATACGACCATAAAAATTAGACCACAACTTTAACCCATAAAGTCATAAAGACAGCTAGTAATCTAAAGTGTGTAATAACTTCTGAACCACTAAACCTATCAATATGTCAAAATAATTGGTGTAAAATGCAGATACTTGTTTTATGTTTTGTTAAGCCCTGTTTCCACTATGCTGTTTGGTACGGTACAGTTCAGAACGCTACGCTTATTTTAGTATTTCCATTGTAACAAAAGCGTACTGGTCTCATGGTACCCATTACTATTTTGGTCATCTTTCTGTTTGGGGTGCCAAGCATACCGTACCCATTTGGGAGGTGCTTAGCACTGCTAGACTGCGCTGCGGAATTGTAAGAACAACAAACGGCGCCATTTTTAAAGTCCACCTGCATTAAAAAAGAAGAGAAGATGTCTGGTAATGGAGTTTGGAGTAGTGATGAGATAAGTTTTATTGTGCATTATCGTCAAGGAGGTGGTGCAGCGGGAGTTGGACGGGGCTATTTGCAATGAAAAAGTGTTCCAGCTGCTGGTTTGGGCTAAAATGGCAGAGGGGCTACATTCAATCAGTGGCCCAGTGCCGGGTTAAGCTGAAAAAGCTGCGCAGTGAATATCGGCAGGTGAAGGAACATACCAGAGGGAGTGGCTCAGAAGGAAAGAACTGGAAATGACTCTGTGTTGTTCCTCTTCTTCGCTGGTCTGTTTATTTATGTTTCCAGCTCGTGGTGTACCGAACATCTTAATGTAACATGACGTGATGACACTTTCACGAAACAGCACGCCTCCTCCTGAAGGTCTCCTTAGACAATGGAAACGCAAGCTGTACAGAAGACACCCGTACCGTCCCATACTGCATAGTGGAATATTTTTTCTGAAAAAGTCACTTTTTCCTCGGTTTTTCAGTTTCTGAAATAACCTTTGAATTTACTGTTAGCTTTTATTAACAAAATACAGATGATAATATTACAGTAAAAGGTCTAGGGGTGGTGACATATATGGTCACACTACTCTAATCCATCCTCAGGCCTAGTAGTAAAAGTAAAAGTCATCATGTTGATACACGTCATATGCATGGCTCGACGTCATCATAAAGCGAATGTTGTTTGTGTAAATGGTTCAGTAGTGTGATGGAGAGCCCACTTGACAACATGATTGCAATGCCGCTTCTGTTTTTTTTTTTCTTTTTCTGAGTTATCTGCAAAGTAGTCACCCCTCCCCAATTTCAGGATTCATCGACTGTGCGATGCGACACTCTGGTTGTTGTGATATGTGATTACATCATTGTTACTTTTCATGCATCAGATTCTTGGCACCTGTGCATACACGTGGTCAATTGAGCCCAGGACCACCCCTTCCAACTGGGCCAAACTGGGGATCTGCACCGCACACAAGCGCGGCTCGATTGTAGTCACACTGGCTTTAGAATCTGTACTTTAGGGTGAGGTACAACAGCCGTGGTCCTACAATGTAAAAGAGTTTGTGTAGTGTAATGACAGATGCAGGGTGTTTTTGTTTTGTTTTTTTAAACCGATGGCAGAAAATTATGATGCGGTCAACCATTGGTCAAACGGTCATTGGTTAACATTCCTATAAAGGTCAAATCTATGGAAAATTTTGGTTGGGAACTGCTGCAAAAGTAGCACTGGGTCTTTATGGTTTAAAGTCTGAAAGCAGATAATGTTGAGAATGTAGACATTGGTGCAGGTATTTTTCTACATGGTGTATGTATATTACTCAAATATAAATGGAAATTAAAAAGACCTTGTAGATATAAAAATTTTTGATTTAAAAAATGTGTTCCATTTTTAAGTGTTAGACTCCTTGATCCGTGTTACAAGATGGATCAGGTGGGTTTCTGACATCACCAAATGTTTTTGATTTTAAGATGTATTCAATAAACACAGCATCGTCTTGAGAATTGTGCATGTCCACATAAAACCACTGAAAACACTGTCATACAGTGGTGGAAAAACTTTTTCAGACACCTCTAAAAATTTTTTTCCACAATCTGAAAAATTTGTGAAAACATCTTTTTTGCATTTCAAAAACATGTGACTGCATCAGACAGACACAAAGAAACACAAATTCTTTTTTTTTGTTTATTGATAAAAAGAAAAAAATAACTAAATTAGCAAAACACAAAGTTCAGATGTTTTGAGATTTGTTCACGATGGAATCTTGTTTCAAAAATTATTGAAGTTTTCAAAAATGCACTTCGATGTGAATGAAACACCCAATAACACACTTTTGTGGATTTCCAAAACTCATCTAAAGCTGCATGAGCTGAAATCATCAGAATTTCAGATGACGCACCATTTGCTGGTAGGTTTCTCGTCTTAGTCCAACTTTAAAAAATTGTTCTAAATATAAGTGTCCAGACTCTATTTTAAAACAGTACCTACTTTTATTACCTTATTTGTCGAGCTACAGAATGGTGTAGTAGAGCTGCATCTTAGAAAATGTTAACATTTTTATAATTATAACTACTGCTCCTGTATTTAACCTTCATACCTGTTTGAAAACACAATCTGCATGAAAATGCAGATGACACTCAAAAATAGAACAAATTCAGTTTCTTCTCAGATCATGTCAAGTACAATATGTTTAAAGGTAATTATGGAATCAACACTCAGTGACACCACAAAGTAACAAGTGCTGTGCATATGAAAAACACCAAACATTACCAAACTTATAGTTTAATACAAGTTTAAAAATAACCCCAGATATATAAATTATTCAAGTTTAAACTCTGGCAAATTGTATTTTGTCACAGGTGCCTCCAGGATTTAGGCTTCATACATTGTTTGTGCTCCGTAATGTGTGTGGGCGCACTCTTGAGCCTCCTTTTCCATTAGCAGAGCATCTTCGGTCCACCCTCCACCCAGAGCCATTCCTTTTGTCAGCTGGAAATGTGATTTTAGGGTAGCCTAACTCCCATTACCTTTGCTTCCTCTTAGCCAGCCTCCGAGTCATTCCACTGGGGATCTCCAGCATGCTCCTCCAGGCTCACGGCTGCACATACACGAGATGACCTCCACTCCTCAACACTTGCTATTGCCTAGGGGGATATTACCATATTAATGCTGCACTCCACTCCAGGGGCAAATGAGTGCCATAAAAAATCAGCCTGGATCGCATCTTTCTCAGACTCCACCCTGGATCCCCCTTTTCTCTGCTGTCACTAACACACTTTCCTTTCTCCTGCCATCATCCACCTGCTATCTTTTCTTATATTTTTTCAGCTTATGTTCCACTCCTCTCATACCTTCATGCTGTCTGATTTGAAGTGTGTAAGAGGCTGGCAGGCTTTACGCTCTTGAATTAAAAAGGCCATCTGGTGAAGAAGGAAACATAGATGGCTGCAGAGGAGGAGAGAAGAAAATGCGAGGCTTGGGTTTTCTTTGAAGTTAACAGAGTTAACAGAGTCCTGGGTGAGATATTATATCGAAAGAGTAAACATCTGTCATTTATATATAATATACTCACACCCATAATTTTCAAATGGTATTACATGGATAAAGCCTCCAAAAGAGATACACCTTCCCCCTTTCTGGAGGTGTCATGCTACATTTTGATGTCTTCTTTGAGCATTTACAACCTGAAAAATCAAATGCATCTAATAGTAAAGATATGATTTGTAGTTTCGATGAAATCAAAGTGTAAGCCATTGTAATAGCCTGGATTGTGGAGAGTCCACTCGTGAGATGGAGGCCTCCGGTGGGAATGCAGGATTGGGGAGGAGACTGACAATGTGTCAGCCAGAAATCCTTTTGTCACCATTTTCTCTTGAGGCTGTGCTTAAGTGCTCTACCACTGTTACATTTTTACTGCAGAATTCTATTCAAAATAAACAATCTTTGTACCACTATTCACCATACAGGGATTCTGCTTTTGACTGCAGCTGTAATGTTTGACATGCTGCAGAGGTACATGTTCTCACCAAACATTACAACATTCTTGTTTTACATCATCATAATTCTGTGTGCGACTGCGTTTGTATGCACAGAAAGTACTTGTGAATGGCTCATATGCACAGCCTGTTGCAACTGACTTTCACTTGTTGACAGGCTGGTGAGGGAGCAAATGGAAGGGCTGATATCCACACGTTTCTTTTTGGTGAAAGGAAAAAAAAAAGGCTTTTAAGTTTCATTGAAGCTTCATCAAAAATAATGCAATATGTCAGAGCTTTTTTAGTATTAAAACACTGCGGTGTTTGCACCAGAATTCATCTCTAAGGCAGTGATTCTTTATGAAAACAACTACTGATGAAAAGCAGCTGATCTATGATAAGATACTAAAGAAATATCTATTATTTCTGGACAGGAACAGAGACTTCAATCAAAGAGCCTTTTTTTTTTTACTTTCTTTTTTGTTTGGTCTATGTCATTTAAGAGGCAGAACATGAAACAGGCTGGAGTCTGATCAGTTTGGTCAGTTCACAGTACAGGCTTCTTACTTCTCCCATGGGGCCGAGCACCATGCATGGTCAGACTGGCCCACTTGTCCTGGTCTGTCTTCCACTTCCTCTTCTCCCTCTCCATCTACTGGCAAGTTTCCATGGAAACAACAGGGTGAGAAAGAGAGAGAGAAAGAGAGAGGGGGACGGAGCAAAATCTGAAAAAATGCGGACTGCGGTCTGACTACTGTTGAGAGCTTTCTGTTGGTTTAATGGACAAATAACTGTTTTGAAATAGATGGAAAGAAATATGAGTAACAATATCCCCTTGTTCTATTTCCATAATCTTTCATCAATTGAGTTAATTTCAGCTTGTCAACCTACTTGACTTGTTGAAACAACAGATATGAGACAGATGATTCCAGCTCAATAATTTATTCTGATAAACTTCACCCTCCTTCACCACTTTGCATAATTAAGCCTCTGGGATTTGAAGGGACTAACAGCAGGCCTGAACAATAACTGCATCTTTTCTGTTGCCAATCCATACTTGAACTGGATCAGCTTTGGCTCTTTCTGTGAAAGTGTCATATTATTGAGATGTGGTTAAATGCAGTATTGATGGTGTTTATTCACCACAGTGATCGTTTAAGTCACTGTTTCAGACATATTGTTACACCTATCTAAAAAAAAAAGAAGGTTTTAGCAAATTAAGGGTGAAATAAGTTTTTAAAAGTGTGAAGTCATCTAACTTAACTAACTGAATTTCCTGAGGACAATATTTGCTGCACAAATAGATGTACTGCTTTTCCAATAAAATTCACAGTCTATGTCATGATGTTTTTTTTTCTCAGCATGAGTCACTTTTTTAATAAGCAAGAAGAACAAGAAGTTTTCTGTTATATTTTTGGAGTTGTGTTTCAATTTGTGCAGAAAACAAATAACACTGGCCTACATCTTTTGTTTTTTTTTTGTTTGTTTTAGAAAGTATCTGCTTCAGACATTAAATGTGCTAAATCTTACTTACTTTAATAAGATGAATCAGAAAACAAATGACTGGTGCTGGTTAGCTCATGTTTTTAATATATATGATGGTGTGTAATTCCACATATATAGTGGTTTATGGACATGTATACAATGGATTTGTAAATATTCCACTAGAAAGAACCTGTAAAGTGAATTGACCATAATGTGAAGACAGTGTTTTGAAGTAGATCTGGTAGATGTGAGACCAATATTCCTTGGACTAAAAACCTATTATCTGGTTAATTCTAACAATATTACATTTTGACCCAAGACTTATCTTGGAAAATTGATTTAAGATTTGAGTTTTGTTTATCAGTAACACACATAGTAAAATTTCATTAGTTCTAGGCTTTGTCTTTGTTTTTTAGGCATATATATATATATATATATATATATATATATATATATATATATATATATATATATATATATATATATATATATATATATATATATATATATATATATATATATATATATATATGTATATTGTGGTTCAGAAGCTTGTATTTAAGTGTTTGTCTGAGGCATGATTTGTTATGTCTGTGGACTTTATAGACTGGCATGGGTAAGAGAGCTGTACAATTATATTCCTTAGAAAGGAAGTAATATAAGGCCAGAAAAGCAATAAAATGTAAGGAGAACAGAAGAGATAAGGGGTTTAAGATAAAACCAATGCACTGTAAATAAAAGCTCTCACAATGAGGTTTTGACTGTGTTCTTTGAACACATGACAACACAATTTGGAGGGTGGTTGTGTCATCCTCAGTGAACTCTGACCTTATAATGGATGATCTCTTTAAACTACAGCTCATGTTTTATTAGTTGAACACTGAGTATGTTCCTATACTTCTTGGTCTTACCAGGAGTTTTGTGTACAAATGGATAACATTTGACACAGCAAATGAATGAAAGAAAGGTCTAATCATGTTGGTGCAAATCAGTTTTAATTTTTTCAGTCCGTATCGGCTGCATCATCAATAAGGCTTTTTGATATTTACTCTCTTGTGCTCATGATGTCAAATACTTGCATGGGACAAGTCGGTCCCTGGCAGACACTATGTGTGTGTGAGACAAAAGGTTTATTGTTCTCCAGCTCAAAGACTGTGACTGAATTTCTCTCTGTTTGATCTGCAGGCTGTAATCTACGAAATCTCTGAAGAAGAGAAGGACGAAGAGGATGCCACTGATGTTGTAAATGGCCTCTGTCAGAATAAAAACACTGGTGCTTTGAGATCTGGTGCTGCTGCACCTTACAGTTATTTTCCACAGAGCAGCTGTCATCAAAAGCTGACCAGAAGCTGACCGGAGAACCACAGACAGAACAGTGACCTTGTTTTGCCCAGGGATATGTCATTGGGGAAATCCCCTGTGTCGGGGGTTCGCCCTCTGCCCCGACCCCTCTGGCTGTCCCACCTCAGCCTGCTGTGCATATGTGTGTCTCTCTTTGCCCATGCTCCCCAGGGTTTGCCTGTGGTGGGCTATAACACAGACTCTAAGAGGGAGATCACACTCGACGGAGATTTGATGATTGGTGGACTGTTCCCTGTGCACCAGAAAGGTGAGGGAGCAGAGGACTGTGGGAAGATCAATGCTCAAAGAGGGATCCAGAGACTGGAGGCCATGCTGCTAGCACTAGATGAAATCAACAGGGATGAACACATCCTGCCTGGGATCAGACTAGGAGCTCATATACTGGACACATGCTCGAAGGACACGTATGCTCTGGAGCAATCTCTGGAGTTTGTCAGGGCCTCGCTCACCAAAGTTGATGACAGTGAGTACACCTGTCCTGATGGCTCCTATGCCATCCATGATGACGTCCCTTTGGCTATATCTGGGGTAATTGGAGGCTCCTACAGTGATGTCTCCATTCAGGTAGGAACTAATAAAGACACTAACGTATGTATATATTAATCCTTTAATGCATACTGGTTACTACTGTGGACAGATATTCCACAGCGATTCTCTTGAATATTCATGGATTTGGTTGGTTTAGTTGCACATCAGCCAATACAGTGGACACATATGCATCATTCCATACATTGTAATTCATATTGTTGCTGTTTTTGATGAATCTGATCTGCAGTGACATGTTTGAGTGTGCACCAACAAACAAATAACTTTTTTTGTTCACATTTTCTCCATGAAGTGAATAATAATTAGTATTTCAGGATGAAAATTGGGGAAAAAGCATTAAAAATGTTCTTATTGCCATTTTCCAAATCTCTTTGTGTTATTGCGTTTTAAATACATGTTTCTTTGCTTGAAAAATTAAATGCATGGTGTTCGGGTGAGTGAACAATTTTGTAACTCCTTAAAAAATTGATCACATTGTTTTGTTTTATACCTAAAGAGGAATAGAAACACACAGGAAAAATATCTCGACTAAGGTTGTCATGTTAATATGCCCTGTACATATAGCTTTAACATTTAGTTAAATACAGAAATTTTTGTCTGTTGTTGTGCCATTGTCAGTCATAGAGTTTATTGTTTCAAAATGAAACAAAATTGTGGTGTCTAACCCAAACTGCCCCCCCCCCCCCCCCCCCCCCCCAAACAAAAAAAGCCAGAAAACTTAAAATGGCAATATAAAAGCTAAAAATATACATTAAAAGGTTAAAAGGTGTTGTTTTTCTCCTCTAACGCACAGGTGTATAATAAGAGCTGGGTTGTGGATGTAAAATATGGCAGGTGTTTGAATGGAAAGTTTCTCATTTGCATTTAAGACAAAAAAGTTTTCGGTTTCCATACAACATAAGTCATTGCACATGCTGACTAGAACTACTGTATACATGTGTACCAGTGCTTCACCAGTAATTATACATTTCAAATTAGCAAAGCACTCGGAGAGCACATACTCCACCAATGCAGCCCCCACCCCCCACCAAATGACCTAAATGAGTGATGGGTTTCACTGTCACTTCTGCGAGCAGTGTTCTGTTCCAACCAAGTGAAGGAAACACTGAAACTAATTAATATAAAAAAGGTAACTAAAACCATATTTTTTTTAGTACTTGGATGAAAGTCCTTTTTATTCAAGTAAATCCTTGCAGAGTGGATCCCATGGACATCACCATACACTTTCCTCCTGGAGACGTTTTTCCAGGCCTTTACTTCAGCTCCCTTCAGTTGCTACCTTTATTTAAGATTCAGAGACTGAAAAAACTGCTCTATTGGGATCAGGTGACTAACTGGGCCACTGAAAAACATCTCATTTCCTTTCCTACAAAGGTAAAGAAATGGGATGCTTTTACAGTTTTGTACTATTATTCAAATGCAATATGAAGCATTGTCCTTTCAGCTTTTTTAGTATCTGGTTGAATATGAGCAGAGAAGATAGTTCTGTTTACTTTAGAATTCATCCTGTTTTTTCTGTCAACTTCAGCAATAAATCAATAAATATCAGTGACCTGGTCCCCTGGAAGCTGTATGCTCTGTAACACTGCCTCTACCATGTCTGACACAATATGTCATCTGATGTAGATGATGAGCTCTTCCTTTCACTCTCGACTCTTCATTATGGCACAGTTTGGTTTCATCTGTTCCTGAAAAACCTATAGAAGAACTGCACAGGCTTTAAAAAAACATATTGATTGATTGATTGATTGATTGATTGATTGATTGATTGATTGATTGATTGATTGATTTTAAAATATGTTTTACGTCTAATTCTAATCTCTCCCTTTGGTCGGTGATTATTGCTAATGGTTTGCACCTCATTAGCCACTCACAAGGTTTTCACTATCTCTATGATATATACTAATAGATAATTATTTTTTTTCTGTGTGGAAAGATGGTCTCCTTCACTTTTAGTCTTCGAACCTCTTGTTGAGAATTCCAGTGAACATTTACCAAAGTCAAATTTGTCATTTGGAATCAACTCTAGACCTTTTATCTTTTGAATTTAACAAATAAAAACCAGAGAACAGGACACATGTGGACATGATGCTTCTTATCAGGTGGTTTTCCAATTATATTTGAGACTTTATTTTCACTGTTGTTTGTAAATCCTATGTATTTACTGGTTAATACAATATTTGTGTGAAACCCACTGAATCCAATCTGAAAGTTCTTCATTTCCAGTCTTCTTTGTTGGTGTACTGAGGTAAAATGACACAACTTCTGTCACTGTCCAAATACTTATGAACATGACTGTAAGTACACGAGTCAACAAATGATACACCATAGACCTACATAATTAATGTGGACATTTTACATATTATACCTTTAATTTTTTCAGACACTGTAATTACAAACCCTGTGTATTACAAACGTGAATCTGTTCGGGCTGTGGGGGAGCAAGGAGTACAAGCCAAGGAGGTAGTGTGATTGATGGACATATAACTATCCATTTAGACTTAAGTACCATGTGCAATTCCCCTTTGTGAAATGTTAACACAGGAACTTAATGAGTATCAGTTCCGCAAGGAAGATCTGTTTACCTGTATACCCATATGCTTGGTTGATCTAATTTAGAGGAGCTCTTTCTCTTCCCTGGTAATTCACACTTCAGCAGCAGCCCTGTCAGAGGCAGACATGCTACAGATGTTGTGCTCAGGATGGGCTGACAGGATGACTAGTGACGGCATGATTACTCTGAGCATCAGTGCTCCTTTTTGCTCACTCAAGCTGATGTAATGAACGCTCTGCTAATTGGAGCTCCACATCTTCAGCTATAATATAGCTGCTATATCAATGTAATTTCAAATAATTGTGAGTCATGTGGACCAGAGATTTGGAAATATGCGCAAATATGTCCTTCAAGCATTAACTTTAACTTGTGATTGTGGATCAGTCAACCAGAGGACTATGTCTGCTGCCTCCACTGAAGATAATGGTTCACCACACTTGAAGCGTGCAGCCTTGTGGTCCAGACATCCTATTGTCTGAAGACAGGGAGGCATTTCTGCCAATCCGGGAAGTCATAATTGGCTTCAGACCATTGACACTGTAGCAACTAATGCCAATGAAAGTCTGCTATTAACTGCCTTTTCTTCAGTACACACTTCGGGACAATAGACTGGTAGTGGCATTTGTCCATAATTTTATCCACTTCATTTGTAGTCAACAGTGTCCAGCAGAAGGCTTGTCCACTGTATCCGCCAATAATAAACTGATCATTCAGAGTTTGTTACATTTAAGAGCTACTCGTGTATCCATCTGGTGTCTTACAGAACACATATTTCCTTAACCAAATATGGAGTTGCAGACTTAAAATATATGTGCACACTTGCTAAAACTATTATATGATAATTTTTTTCTTATCACTGGATCTTATGTTGTTTCATGACCATATTCTCTGTCTTTGCATTTACAAAATAGAACAGTATACTTTACCAAACATACACACCTTATGATCAGAGGAGGGTTGAGGGGGTCATGAGCCTCTTCATTACGTTTTGTGTGGGACCCCCCCCTAACTCATCTTGCTTCACCTGAAAATTAATGTATTACCATAAATGGCCAACATACAAATACCATGGTGAATGAACATAGGACGACCAACAATGAAGTGTTTCCTCTATATTCATTCAAGTTTTTTGATTGCCACAAAATGACATCACATGAGAAATTCAACATTACAAACATAACAGAAATATAAAAGAATCAGAAAACCAAGTGCATACAAGCAGCTCTTCAAATCATGATAGAAACCATATATACAGTATTATATTCTGGCCTGTGCCATCACAGCCATGAAGCTATTAACAGTAACAGCATAACTCCCTACTTTTACAGTTCAACTACAAGCTACCACTTTTCTAAACCAGCAGTATCAGTTCAGAACACTCTAGACAAAATCACAACATCCTTACTGAAACACAAACTCTGTATAAAACAAAGTTATAATAAACACAGTAGCAGCTGCTGCAAAACCAGCATATGATAATAATCACAATAATGAAATCACAGCAAAAGAATCAATATAAAATTCAGGTTTATTTTTTTTTTGATTTCACATTCCTACCTTAAGATTTCTTTTCACTCTGGACGTTCATACCTTAAACCTTATAAACTGCCATGGCAACACACACCCAACATATATACCCCTTCCTCCCACCCTCCAACCCTAACCTACTGTTGGACCTTTTACCATCATTCTGTCAAAGGTAGCGATGTCATGTAAAAAATAACTGACATGTCACACTGTGTGAACAATGCAAAAGACTGGATAGATTTGACATGTGGATCACATCCATCTAATCAATTATTTATTCATTTTAAGGGTTAGAGCTTGTTTTTCTGATTTCTGTTTAGGAAATGTTTAAATAGTCTGGCCAGTCTGGGGCCCCTGCACCCACTTTTGGTCATAAAATATGCAGATAAAGACCCCCTGGGAAAGGATGTAACCAAGAGAAGGATTTAGAACATCTATAAAGGTATTCCTAGTGAAAAGGAGGGTTTGGAAATAAAGGATTTGATAAACGAGCAGTAATTTTAGAGGAACCCTGCATCTGGAGCTCCTTAGAGAGCGCCCTTGTCTTGCAGTAATTTATGGATGTACTATTACAAGCCTGAGGTCTGAGGTCTGCCCTAGCTTCTCCAAGAGTCTTCCTCAGCAGTAGGAGTGCACTAAAGGACACACTACCCGTTCCCACCATGAATAACCCTCAGTTTAAATTAAATTCTGTTACAAGGTGTACTTGGTCTTTGCCTTGACTACTTGGTGTGATTTCTTTATGGAGAAAGAAATGGAGATATGCAGTTTATTTATTGCATTATTCAATTCCATTCTCAACTTAATTGTATTTATAAAGCCCCAAATCACACAAAAAAAATCAGATAGACATTATATATGTTAAAGATTTCAGTTTACACATTATACATTACATTGTCTGTCTGTCCTGGAAGACATACTCCTCCTGAGATGCCTTATATTTTCTCCCCAATTTTCAAGGTTATATGTTGAGGGGTCCCTTAGTCAAAATAAGAGTCTTAGGATAGAGAGTGTTGTAGAATGATTTATGACATTGGACTATGTAAATAAAAATTACTTTACATTCCTTAGATATGCCCTAGAGTTGTATTTACACCTAGTGCTGCCCTATTCTATTACGGGATAATGTTCTGTACATAGATATGTATTTGGGGCATGTGTACTTGAGGTATTTTGTGATGCAGTTGGTTTTTATTCTGCAGATAACATATCTTTATAATGTTGCTATAATTTCGCTGACTTGTTTCTGCAAAATTTAAGCCTGACTAACTGTGTAAAAGGCTACTGAGTCCACTCCTTTGTGCAAACAGCAGGTGGCCAATCTCATGTGTGTAGAGTCGTTCCCCCTGATGAAAAGGCAGTGGCAGGAAAACTAAGAATATTACTTTAAACACCCTTATTGCCATGGAGACATCCTAGAACATGGCGAACTGACAGGTGGCAAGAACGCTGAGTGCTGTCTAAATCTGTCACAATGAATGAAGGAGTGTGTTGTGGTGCCGCTGGTGTTGTGGTGTGACAATCACAGATATGTGGGTGGATCTGGCTGTAGGCCTAGCCATGCTGGCGTTATACAGGCACAGATTGAGTTAAGTGTGGAGGCGAAGTTCTATGACGCTATCGCAAGCTAGGTCCAGTCTTCTCCATCTGTGGTTGCAGCCGGGCTGTCTGGTGGGTGGGAAGGGGTGTGCCTGTGCACAGAGGATGTAGAGACATCGAATAAGAGATTATGTTTCACAGAAACACTGAGACACTGACAGGCAGATATGATTGTGGGAAATACATGGAGTGAGTCACATTGCATCATATGGCATCCAACCGTTTTACAATTAAAGCTTGTATGTTAAACAGTCGCAGGCAAGGACTGTGATACCATCTGCCCAGTTTAAGTGACTCTAACTTGGGGAAATATTTATGTGAGTTTCTAGCCTTGGACATCGTTCCTGTGGTTAATGAACAGCAGGTTATCAAATCAAAGTGAGTAATGACCTTGTAATGCCATATTCGTTACAGTCAGCATTATTATTCATGTGTGAAGAACTGGGAACCCGACAAGATACATATTTATATACATAACACTGAATAACATCATTTCATACACATACTGAAAGTGAAAATGATTTCAATATATACCAGAAGGGTGTTTGGAGATTGCAGACCTCCACCAATGCCACTCTTCCTCTTATATGGCGATATTATTAACTAACCACAAATGATGAGTGTTTTCTTCATTTTTATCAGTTGGTATTACTTTTTGATTCAACTAAAGTTAATCTAAAGGGCAGATATTTCAAACTGTATCATTGTGGGTCATTGGTGCTTGTTCTCTGCTGATACCCAACATTCCCTACTCTTACCCTGTCCCCTAAATGGGGGGCTAGGTTTGTTTCAGTTGATTTCTTTGTTTGCTTGTTTGCCACTTTAGCAGCAAAAAAAACTGACTGAATTCATACCAAATTGTGTTTTAGATATTCATTGACCTAGATTAGATTTGATTACATCTTTGGAAAGGTAGAAAACAATTAAATTTTTTTCAGAATTAACCACCCATTTATTTAGACTAGCTGAAATGTGTCTGTGTAAGTCTATGCAGACATCAGCACACATATAGACATGATGAATGCTGGATCAATGCCAAAATAACCCGCATTGCATGCGTGGGGTGGGGGTTCCATCCATCCATCCATCCATCCATCCATCCATCCATCCATCCATCCATCCATCCATCCTGATTCCAAAAAGCCAAATTACAAAGCATCAAAATGACAGTTCTGAACCAATGGTTGATATCACAGTTTTCCTATCAACTAATTATATACAGTTTATGGTTTTAACCCTAATAGTAAGATGTGTAGTGAATTTGGCTGATTCGTAACTTTGGTTTACTTTTTTTTTTTTTAGAGTGACATAAAAAAGTGTTCATGTGGTCCATTGCTTGACACACTGAAGCCTATACCCAGCTATAATTTTTTCATTAATATTAGTAAGTTTTATATCTAATTTAACAGTATCTAGTGTTGTGTGTTGTTGCCATAACAGAAGGGAAGTGCTGAAAATATTCAAACATTATAATATGGATTCTCAGGAACAAGTACCCTCTACCTAAATAAATAAACTGTGTGCAGACCATTATCTTGGGTGAAAGTCAACTGTAAATGTTGTTAATTTAGAATGACGGAACATATGAATAGTGTTAGCACATGTAAATGAGCAGATCCCACCAGAAAATGGATTCCAACACAAACTTTATATAAACACTTACAAATCTTACATTTTTAGGGTGAAAATGATTTAATAACAAAACTAGTCTGCATACTTTATATGAATTCCTCTAGCTATAGTAACGTTATAAATGGTAAATGGACTGCATTTATATAGCGCTTTTCCACCTTCCTGGTGCTCAAAGCGCTTTACATTAGCCTCTCATTCACCCATTCACACACACACTCATACACCAGTAGGTTTCTCAGGTCTACGGTAAGTCCTACTGGGGGCCTAAGTCAGGGTTCAGTGTCTTGCCCAAGGACACTTTGACATGTGGGCAGCCAGAGCCGGGACGCGAACCGGGCGACCCACTCTACCAACTGAACCACAGCCGCCGTTATAGGAGGGAACATTAGCCTTAATAGTTTTCATCATCTTAGTGGTGTGGGTTAATCAGATATGTATGATATTTTACACAATTACAGTCCGGGAACATCTATCCTCAGGGCTAGCTTGTGATTAATACATGGACGGGACTCTTTTGTTACCCGACCGCAGTCTATGTTGCTAAATACATCTCACCCCTTAGGCAAAACATCGCAATCATCAGGGTGCATTTGAAGAACTACACCTATGGAATGTCACATACTCACTGCAGATCTATTCTCACACATAGAAATGTACAAAAGGCACAACCAATCTGAACACAATGATAAATAACCTCAATTTTTTCATAAGACTGCATAAAATTGTGTGAATGTAGATGCAGTGTTTGTTCCAGTATATTTGGATGACAGCACAGCTTCCACTGTAATGGTAGCTTTGTAATTTTGCTGCTGGAATATCTGAATATTTTAGCACTCTGTGAGACGTGATAATTTTTACTGTATAATTAGACAGAAGAAGACACAGTCAAGGGTGAATGCAGGAATTTAAAGATATAGATCCTGATATGAACACACTATTTGACATTTTCAGGCTAAAGTGTGTGAGCAGAATAATAAGGTAATTTTATGAGCTTTGAGCAAGCTCAAGAATCTCATTTCCTACCATCCATGATGACTATTTCTGTTTATAGAACTGTCTTTCTCTGCAGGTAGACATTCCTAGTCTCAAGAGCATACATGAGTCATACAAAGGATTTAAACATGAGTACACACATCACAGAATCCATGCCACAAAGAACAATAATGATGAAACATATCAGTAAAACCATGCAGTGAAGATGCATTATTCATGGTTCAAAGTAAAGAACATGCTCCTGAAATCGTAAATAATTCACATGTGATTGGATTATTCAGTGGCTCGGCAAAACCCACTATTTGTGCAGTTGCAATACATAATATGTCCTTTGCGCAAACTCAGTGGATGATCCCAAACTTAGATATAAAGGAGGTCATTACAGCTATGTTTGGGTGACACAAATGATTGATCCTCATTTTAGTTTGTTGTGTATGTGGTTTCAATTCTGGCATTGTACATGAACTAAGGCACAGTCATAGCTTAACATGCAGAGTATTCTGAATGGCCACATAACGCAGGGGCTTTGAATGCCTCCTGCATCATAAAGGAGACTCACATTATCCAGCAGGATGAGAGGGCAGGACCTGATCAAAAAACAACCTTGCTCTCGGTACCTAAGAGTTCATATTTTCACCTTGTTAAAGTTGTTGCCAAGCAACTAAATCTTTACAAATAAACTTAGGATAATGTCTGTACAGTACAGGGGCATTGTATGTGCTTATGTAGCTGCCCCTCATGTATGTGTTTCTATGTGTTTTCCAGAGCTTGCAGAGGGCTGTATATGTGTGATACGGAGTAAAGCTAAGGACTGCTGCTCTGGGAATACAGTGTTATTGGTGTAAAAGCAAACTGAGACAGTCTTCTGGGAAGAACAGATGGGCTTTTCATGTAGAAAAAAATCATGACAACTCTACAAAGTAGGCCTGATATTTGCTGGACTAGGGTACTCTCTCTGCCTCTTATTTTGGTTCTCCTCTGTCTCCACACCTGATATTTTACTGTTGTCACAACACCTTCTCACATTTCATCAGTCTTTTCTTTCAAGCAAACCAACATTCACGTTTTCACATTTGTTCCCAAAAGGGCTCTGAATTAGTTATGAAACTATATTGTATATCTTAAAATTAATAATATGAATCATAGAGATATTGTAATGTTCTTGCATCACCAAAGCATTTTTTTTAAAAGAATAGAATAGAATAGAATAGAATATACAAATCTATTGGGAGATGATGTGATAATAAATGTTCAGTAGACATATGAATTATGAATATATGTAACAATATACTAAAAAAATATATAGTTATGAGTGGAAATATGTGCAATATCGTGCAAATAATTAGTCTTTGTAAATGTATTTGATTCATCAGAATATCTCTAAACAACATCAGACTGGTCATTTTGCTGGGATGCACAAGATAAGAGGACTTTTTCATGCATTAGTGGATTTTTGCTCTGTTAAACAACTTTATTTTGACATTTCACATGGGCAGTCTGGATTATTTTAGCTCATAGTATTCATTGCAGCCTTAGGGGTATCTCTACAGAAACAGTTTATGACAGCTGAAAAGAACAATCCTGTTATGCGGTGCCTCTGTGTCAAATGCAGCTACCAGGTCCTGTATGCTCTCATAGCATGAGAGGAAACTATTTTCACAATAATCTGCTCAACACCAGACCCAGCAGTGAAAAGCCACTGGGTCACTTGTTAATTTTTGTAATTAAATAAACTGCTGTCATCTGCAGGGTGATGCTTATAGCAATGTGTCTCAGCCTGGAAGAAATACAGTTTGGCTAACATCTCAGGCAATTCATATATTAAAGAAGTCATAAATAGCTTTAAGAGTTATAGATATAGAAATCAAAACAAACACACACACACACACACACACACACAAATGGCAGTTTTGCATGTAAGCAGCAGATTCTGACACTACGCAGAATCCTGAGAGGTGCACTACATGTGTAACCCTCATCCCACATTTCCATCTTTGTACAGCTGTGGGAATAATTATCAGACCACCTGTGACTGTATGGAACAATTCAATGCAACAGCCCTTCAACATGACCTATATTCTGTTCTTGGAATAATAATCATTTCCATATCTTTTTCAACAGCATGTGAACAGCATGTTAGTGTGTACAGTATTTGTAACTGAGAAAACTGTGTATTTGTCATCATTAATATAGACACATAACCTCAGCTTTAAGATCTTTTGGTATATCTGTGCTGACCAATGCTGACTGTCCGCTACTTTGTTATGTGCATGTGTTTGTTAATTACTTCCAAAGCCATACATATAGATTAGTATGTCGTAACATTCAGTGTATTTTTGTCTCCATTAATTTCCTCAACTGCTTCTCCTTCCTTCCTTCCTTCCTTCCTTCCTTCCTTCCTTCCTTCCTTCCTTCCTTCCTTCCTTCCTTCCTTCCTTCCTTCCTTCCTTCCTTCCCTCCTTCCTTCCTTCCCTCCTTCCTTCCTTCCTTCCTTCCTTCCTTCCTTCCTTCCTTCCTTCCTTCCTTCCTTCCTTCCTTCCTTCCTTCCTTCCTTCCTTCCTTCCTTCCTTCCCTCCTTCCCTCCTTCCTTCCTTCCTTCCTTCCTTCTTTCCTTCCTTCCTTCCTTCCTTCCTTCCTTCCTTCCTTCCCTCCTTCCTTCCTTCCCTCCTTCCTTCCTTCCTTAATTCAGGAGCCAAATTCAGCTCAATTCGATCTCAAATGGATCAGATCAGTTAACATTATCATAATAAACCCTAATTTCTATCTTTTAACCCATAAAGACCCAAACATCCATCCTACTGATCTATACTCATACATTGTATCAATATGTTAAAACTAGAGAAGCACTCGGGGACTCTGCCAAGGCAGATCAGTCCCCACTCCCCTCAAATGACCTAAATGAATAGGTTTCACTTTCACTTCTTAGAGTAGCAGTTCATACAGGGTGTACCCCGCCTTTACCCATTGTAGCTGGATTAGGCCCCCAGTGAGGATAAAGCAGGTTCAGATGACGAGATTAGAAATGAGCTAGTCTCTCGTCTCGTCATCTGAACCTGGGGTACACCCTGTATGAGTCTCCAGTTCATCTCAGGGCTGAATATATATAGACAAATAATCACTCTCACATTCACACCTACGGACAATTTAGATTAACCAATGAACATATCAGTGCATGTGTTTGGATGGTGGGAGGAAACCGGAGTACCTGGAGAAAACCCAGATCATGCAAACTCCACATAGAAAGATCTGGTGTGGGAATCGAACCAGCTACCTTCTTCCTGCGAGGCATGAGTACTAACCACTGCACCACTGTGCCGCCCTTAATTAGTTAGTTCATTCATTAATTTTATGTTTTTTTGTTTGTGTGTTTTGGAGCAAGATACAAAGTAATTTATAAGAAAATAATTATTCATCCTGGTGGATGATGGTCTTGTCTGGCTCTTTTATTATGTGTCAACTTAAATTTCACTCTTGTGCTGTTCTGTCATCAACATTCTATTTCTTGACAGGAACAACTCACATAGTTTTAATAAATTGGCAGCACAGATTGAACTTCCTATGGAAAAATTATCAAAAGATCCTAAATCTTCTATATTACTGTGTATCTTCCTTCTGACATTTACAGTAGCTGTTTTCACACCAAACATTAAAACATGTTGAAATGTGTCAGCCTACGGTTGTCATAGGTGAGAGAGTCTTGGCTTTTGAACACATGCTCTACAGTGCCTCTCAATAAGCCTTTTGTATCAGTGACACATTTGGCACTATACTTATAACCTTCTCTAAGCCACATGTAAGTGGATTATAAAACTGGCATTGAGCTCCTTATAATACACTGCAGAGAAAATCACACATTCAGTGTCACAACTATAGATTTCAACAAAAATAGTGATTGAATGCTCATTTTATTTTGGCAATACATTGCACACCTGTGTTGAGAAAATAATATCCACAGAGAGCCCTCGAATACAAGGGTGAATTCACATTAATGGATTAGTTGTATATATTAGATAATTTAGTACTGGTTCAATATTGGGTTGGTTTTATTCAGCAGGTAGAAGTCAAACCAAATAAATATATGTAAGTAGTTGGACTTTTGCAGTATATCTTCACCTTCATGCCTAAAAAACACACCATAGTTTTTATTTAGCAGTGGTACTCCCATAACAGAAAGGTAATAAACACCACTGCAAACATATAGTCCATGTTAAAAGTAATTTATGTTCTCTACTCCCAAACTAATTAGAGTCCTTATGTTTTGTTTTTATTATGCAGTTTTCAGCATTATAACCTCATCCTTTAACATTAATATGAAATGACAAAAGGCAAAACTACAATTATTGCCCAAAGCATTGCAGCTATATGTTATAATTACAGAGAAAACACTACACTTGTACTTGTGCACATATGTCATTTCACCTGCAGATGCTCTGAGGCCACTTTATCAAGGAAAACTGTCATATCCTCATATATGTAAGAACTTCTCCTCAGCATACTGGCCTAGATTTAAATCCCACCAGATACCACAGTATCCTTCCTAAAGGAGCCCTCTCAGCCTTCTGACTGTCTTTGTGTTTAAAATATACCAAGGCGAGCCAGAAGTGCCCACACTAGATAAAGTGCACAAAAATATCTATTCCAGGAATTTTTAAGGTTGTTAAGTTATTGAGAATAAATAAATAAATAAATGAATAATAAATTAATTACTTTAAAAAATTTTATAAAATTTTTTGACAAATATTTAGTTAAGTGTCACATTTCTTATTTTCTTGTATGTTTAATTTGTCACATTAACTTTTTTGTTGCACTTGTCTATCATATTGTATCGTATCGCATCGTATCGTATCTCATCTCACCTTATCTTATCTTATCTTATCTTATCTTATCTTATCTTATCTTATCTTATCTTATCTTATCTTATCTTATCTTATCTTATCTTATCTTATCTTATCTTATCTTATCTTATCTTATCTTATCTTATCTTATCTTATCTTATCTTATCTTATCTTATCTTATCTTATCTTATCTTATCTTATCTTATCTTATCTTATCTTATCTTATCTTATCTTATCTTATCTTATCTTATCTTATCTTATCTTATCTTATCTTATCTTATCTTAAACACCACACTCTGTTCAGTCAGTATCCAACTAATCATCCCTAAATCAGTTGTAATTGATGCATTATGTGTTTCTTGGCTTCTTTCTAAGGAAATCTACATGAATGGCTTCTTTGAAGAGTTACATCAGGATTACTAATTACTCTGTGTTTTATTTAAATGTATTCATTCTTGCCATGATTAAAGAGAGAAAAGTCTGAATCAGAGGGAAGTTACACGGTGATTTAAATATCTAGTAAAAATAGTTTTTCATTTCTGTTTTTATGTCTTGTTAAATGATACATTTCTGGATATATCATGAAGTGGACAGCATATAGTATATAAAAGCCCAACAGCAGTACAGATTAACATAGCATAATAGACAATAATGTGCATTTTTTTTATTAAAAGATGAATGTTCCAAAAAGTCATGCCTCTTCATATTATGCTCTCATTTCTTCCCCAAGAGAGCAAGCGCACTACGCCAGCTGTTTCACCACATGTTGAGAAAGTCTGTCACAGCAGCTTAAGGAGATAGATGATTTTGTGTAAAAATGTGATTATTAGTCTGTCTGAATAATCAGAGATTCTCGAGCTGACCTGAAAATCAGGGGTAACCAACCTTTGAACTGATATGAAATGCTCGCTCATGTGTTTCCCCACTCTGAATATTCATTTCATTTATCTGTTCCTATATCACATGAGTCAGAAATACCTCAGATGTTGAACTGTTAAATTAGTTTAATACTCTTTTCATATGACATATGGGAGAAAAAACCCCACATCCATTTGCTCATGATAGTCTGCTGCATTTTATGTTTTGAAACATTCCCTCATTAATTCCAATAAATCTAGTGGTCTGGAAATCACTGCCATTTGCTCATTTAATATTCATCTCCCTGATCCTGTAGAATAACAAAGATCCCTTGATTAAAATCTGACACGGCACATCATACTAGATTTGGTATTGCCTTAGTGTAGCACTCCTACTTTCATAAACAATACATTTTAAATGAAAAGATTTATGTTATCACTTCTTTATTTTTTTATTTGATTTAATTTTTATTTATCGAGCTCATTAAAATGTATCATGACCTTTCTTTTATCCTATGATGTTGGAGTTTGTTCATATTTGGTAAAGTGTTGCTCATCCTGTCATTTTGTAACATCTGCTGGGTGTTAAAAATGCCTCATGTGTTCAGTTTCTGGATGTGTGAGTCACTGTAAAGGGGCAACATCTTATGCATGTTTTGATGGTTATTAGTGATATTAGATTAGGTAGTACATTTATAAATTTGACTACACTATTTGTATGACATACCTCAGTGCATTAAGTGACAATAACTGAAATGGTATTTATTTCGTTTGCTAACAGATGCAGAAAAAGAATGCACTTTAATGTTTTGTTTTTTTTTTTAATTTCCTCTGAAGGATGACTTATTAACCAAAACAAATGAAAGTTTTGAATACTTCTTTGGCATACTGTAGATATGACAACACCCTTCACAGATTCATTTGTCATGTAAAATGGTTTTTTGGTTTTAACCGCCACAATATGATGGCACTAAGAGGAATACATTTAACTGCTTCTAAAATGGACTTTCTCTCACATGGTTCATTGGCATTCAAGATGTTGTACAAGGAGAGTGTTTGGTGTGAGAGCCAGCATTAAAGTCAACCAGATTTAGGATTTTTCTTTTTTTTGACTAGCTCAGACTATAGCTCCCCTTAGGCCTCCACAAAAATGCCTGAAGCAAAAGCTAGTCAGTAGTTACGTGTAGAAACTCGCACAGTGCCATGACACTGACAAAACCTATTACACAGAAAATGTAAAATTTCAGGATTCTTTGATACTTTGACTCCATTTCACTTACCAAACCCTGCCCTCAGCCTCTCTGTCTGTCTGTCTGTATGTATGTCTGTCTGTCTGTCTACTTTATTCTTTCCAAAGATCAGCAACTTTAAATAGCTTCATCTGGCACATCGCTGCATTCAATCCAATGGACATGACACCTGTACAGTCCTCAGTATGTCATGTTTTGTCAGCAACACAGGCATTATTATATGGCAGGAAACATTAATTAGATAGGCTTTTCCCACGATTTGTAAGGGCTGTATCTTGTCACTCAGTCAGCAGGAGACTGAAGTTGTGAAATGCTCAGCAGGGATCCAGCAAAGAAATCAGACACTGAATGGAGTGAGACTAATTGCATCTGCAGGGAAAAAGCATGGAGTTCCACCAATTTTATTGATTTAAAACTATAATGGGCAACATTTGCACATTACAATATCAAAAAATTACACGAAGTTGTTACATTCTTGACTTAATGTTTACACGATATTTCATGTTTTCAACAAATTCAAATTGAAAGAAAGTCATTGGGTTAGTAAAGCATTTCATTTAGTCAACTGTGTTTCATCACTTAATTGGAAAACGCACCTTTAAATGGACCGAAACACATTTTCACATCTGTAAACATGATTTGAGCAGATAGATTTTCACTTGCAATAATGGTGAAAGAACTCCAAGATCCTAGAGTAAATGATGATATTGTCAAGGAGTGTTTTTTTTTATTTGATTATGAAGCCCCTAAGCAGGAGAAATTATTACTGTGTTTATGTAACTCGTGTTTTTCTTTATTTACTATTTGTATTTATAGACACCTCCACACATCATATAAAGGTTGGTTGGTCTCCACATTCAGACTTGAATAGATGAACCTGATATTAGTTTTCAGTCTTACAGTTGTACGTCTACTGCTATGAGGGCGCTTGAAAATAACGCTTTAAGTTATGAAACGTATTTTTCAACATATACTCCATCTAGGTCAATACACTCCTCTAAGCGTTGATACCAACCTTTAAATCCTTCTGTGTGAAATTGAGGGTCATGTGATTTAAAACATGTCAAAGCTGTGTTCTTTTCCCATGAACTACAGTGGGGGTTTGTTTTGGACCAAACTATTAAGTCTGTCAAAGCTATAAAAGTTACTAAATAGAAAAGAGTACTACAGACAGCAGACACTTTTACACAGAGGTTCTGGAAAAAAAGGTTAAAATGATCATCCCACCTTTTTTTCCACCATTCACTGACTTCCATAGCCAAGCCAAAGGAGTAACAGAATGAGATGGGCTGGACTTTTATACAGCAGAATGTTCTGGAGTCAAAGGGGCAGTGACACAGTGGCTATGTTTACATGACGTTTTTAACATTCAGAATTATTTATTACCCCCCCCAAAGAGGTTATATTTTTGCTGCTGTTTATCTGTCTGTCTCTTTATTTGTCTGTCTGTCTGTGTACAACATAACTTGAAAAGTTATGGATGGATTTTGATGAAATATTGGGGGCATGGTGGTATTGGGGAGATCAACAAATGATTCGATTTTGGTGTGGAGTCTGACTTGGCGGAGGTCTGCGCTCTCAGAGTGTTCTGAATAAAATAATTCACAATTAAAGCTATTTCAGCGCAAAATACGTGCATCACCATGACAAGACCATGAACATGCACAGATTGACAAGAATAACATTACAGAGGAATTAAGTGTTTACATATCAGAGGAATTATCACATTCAGAATTTGGAATAAACCAGTGACTTTATTCGGAATTAAGTTGAATTCGGAATAGCCATTTTCAACTGGAATTAGGTGTTTACATGGTCATCTTAAAGGGGAATTAACCTTTATTCTGAATTAAACAGGAGTTAAAATGTTGCGTGTCAGAAATATTCTGAGCATAAGAGTGTTGCTAACCTCTCCACAGTTGCCCCATCCTTCACTGTTCCACTAATGTTCACATGAATACAGTCCTCCGCTTGAAGCAACAACAGCCTGCAGATCTTAGCGTCTCCACAGTTTGACAGCTTTCTAGTCACATTGATATATTTATTTACTGTACATGACCCATGCTCATTTTTAAATACATCATCAAAACCCCACACCTTGGTTGCAGAATTAAAGATCTTCTCATTCATGTAATGTTCTGGAATCATGATTTCATCTGTATCACAGTTGTGTTACTACCTCCAGAGGCGTTACAACATATCATTTACACAAACATTGTTTTGGAATGAAGGTAAAATATTGCAGAAGTTGTGTGTAAAGGGGGATAAAGATATAAGAAAAAAAACAACAAACCTGTGGTGTTTTCTGATAATTGCTTTCAGACCAAAATGTGTAAAAAGTAGCTGTTGCCGATGCAACTGTATCACACTTACCCCAGAGAAATATTGCTGCACCTGACAAATTAACATAAAAGCAGGGTTAATGGGGACTTACAGTTTCATCCATGGTGGTTTATATAATGCTTTTGTTTTCCCATTATTATTCCAGGTGGCCAATCTGCTGCGACTCTTCCAGATTCCTCAGATAAGCTATGCTTCTACCAGTGCTAAGCTCAGTGATAAAACCCGCTATGACTACTTTGCACGAACGGTGCCCCCTGACTTCTACCAAGCAAAAGCCATGGCAGAGATCCTGCGTTACTTCAACTGGACGTACGTATCGACAGTGGCATCAGAAGGTGATTATGGTGAGACTGGTATCGATGCCTTCCAGCAGGAGGCCCGTGCCCGCCAGATCTGCATCGCCACCTCAGCTAAAGTGAGCCGCTCCATGAGCCGCTGGAGTTATGAAAATGTGATTCGTTCCCTGCAGCAGAAGTCTAATGCCAAGGTGGTCATCCTCTTTACACGCAGTGAAGACGCTCGTGAGCTTCTGGTGGCGGCTAACAGGATGAACGTGACCTTTACGTGGGTGGCCAGTGATGGATGGGGGGCGCAGGAAAGTGTGGTGAGAGGCAGTGAAGCTGTGGCTGATGGAGCTTTTACCATCGAACTGGCCTCATATCAAATCCCACAGTTTAATGACTACTTCACTGCCCTGCACCCGTACAATAACACCAGAAATCCCTGGTTCAGAGAGTTTTGGGAAAACCAGTTCCAGTGCAGCCTCCATGATCTGGGCTGTGGAAAGCATTCACTCCGAGAGGCTCCTTTTCAACCAGAATCCAAGATCATGTTTGTAGTGAATGCTGTCTATGCAATGGCTGCTGCCTTACATAACATGAGACAGGCCTTATGTCCCAACTCCACCAAGGTGTGTGAAGCTCTAAAACCTGGAAACGGCAGGAAGTTTTACCGGGACTACATTCTCAAAGTCAAGTTTGAAGGTGAGTAAAATGTTGATGAACTAATGATTTGATTGCATAAGAATAAGGAAAAAAAGAGATTTAAAGCAATTTCTTCTTTGTCATCTTTTTCTAGTTTGTGTAAAACTCATTTTAGTGTTCAAAGAGCATGTATATCACGCTGCTGCATCGACTTACATCAATTATCAACATTATTCCAATTCATATAAAATGTTGAACTAGCCCAAGAGTAATTTTATATTTTACATTTACACTGTAGCTGTAGATAAGATCTATATTGATTCAATTTGGAGAGATGAAACTATTTCCACACCCTCATGCTCGGAGGCTCCTTTTTTCACACTTGACTCAAGTGTGAGTAGAGAGAGGCTTGTCTGCGTGCACACGGCACATAGATCACACAAACACTGCTTTCTGTCATCTTGTAGTTCATTTTGTTTTGTGCCTTTCTGCAGCACAAAATGTGTAGCGCTTACATAGAGCAATCTCAAATCATACAAAACATTTCACTTTTTACATTTTCTTAGCTGTATTTAATACATGGAAATATTGAGATTTTTTATCAGATGGTAATAGAAGTGTTTTAGTGGACAGTGCACTCTTCCTCCAGTTTCTGTCCTTCTGTCCTTCTGTCTGTATGCCTTGTAAATAATACCTAAAGGATTTAATTATCTGGAGACTAAAAATGGGATTAGAGGTATTAGAGGAGTCACAGCCTGCAGGTATTACATTATTATTTGTGGAAAAGATACGATACAATGTGAAATTCATGTAAGTTACATGTTTGTAATGTTATGGTATTTAGACCAATGTTTACAAGTGTTTAAATATCTGATGTAATATGTATGTCAACAATTGAAAATTGTTGACATACATACAATTTCCATACAATATCAAAAGCACAAAATACTTTAAAATGACTTGCATAATATAACACATATGAAAATGTGTAATAAAGTTTAATACATAACTAGTATCAGAAAATATATTTATTTTTTAATTTAACACTTTATTAGGAACAAGTGTACGTCTGGAAATAAAAACAAAAATTCTGAGGTTTAAGGATTAAAAAGATGTAAATTGAAAGAAAGCTAAATAATGAACAATAAACATCAAGTGGCATATATGCTTGTAATGTATACTTTTGTAATTATGTACATATTATGCAAATATGTACATGTAAATAGAGGAAAAGAACTTTGTTAATTAAAGTTAATTTAATTGGTTAATTTACAAAAAGCCTAGTTATAATGAAAATATATCAATACAAGTTCTCCAGCATTTTTTTTAAATGTATTTGTTTCAGTTTTAGTATAAAGGTTAGTTTCTTCACAACAAAAATAAACATATTTAAATAATATATTCAAAGAAGCATTTCCAATTAAACAGTAATTTCCCTTTAGCTAAATTAAAAAATTAGAAATTTCATTATTTCTAGCTAAAGCATTCATTAATCTTGTAGTGTTTCTATAACCTAACAAACCAACCAAGCTACACAAAGGGGTGAATTTAAAATATGTGAAAATGAAACTCATTTCAGTTTGGTCATCCATCTGATATTGGCAGGAATATTTATTCAAAGTAAACAGAGTCAAACTGTGACTTCCATCATGTAAAACAATCATTTGCACCTGTGTCCCTTCAATGTCTCAGTGGACTCTATAGAATACTGGCATGAAAATAAGCAGAGAACGAAATTAGATTTTAGATTGTCAAAGCAGTAAAGTAGAAAAGGACTGAGAGTGCAGACCTCCGCCAAGGTAGACCCCCGAGGATGACCATTAAAATCTGAACCCTGAAAATCTCATCAAAATCCGTCCATATGTTCTCTTTTACACAAACAAACAAACAAACAAACAAACCAACTAACCAACGCTGGCAAAAGCATAACCTCCTTAGTGGAGGTAAATATATTCCATAGCAAATGGATGCATTATCCAAATGTATTGTCATAATGGTCTAAAACAAGGGTTGGCAATTAAGTTTTCTGTGGGGCCACATGAGAAACTTTGACAGTTATTAGGGGTCAGATTAATTCACCTGATGCTCTGATCAATATGTATCTATGTAAAAATAGGAAATGAAACTATGCAATGATGCAATGAAAATGTGGAGCACAGAATACAGATATTTAAAGAGTATTCACAAAAACATTTTCAGAAATGTGCAAAATCAGCTCCATGTTGTCGTTTTTCCCCTCCATGTTAACTTAACATCAAAAACCCTTTGTTTGTTTTTTTTATATCTCAGCTCCTTTCTTCTTTCCATATCTTGTTACATTTTCTGCATTCTTTATCAATATTTTTTTTTCTTAATGTTAGCTGGTATCTTAATCGGCTGAAACTGACCAACAAACCAATCCAAGTATAAGCCTTATGCTGAGTGCATGGGGGGAAAAAATGTTAATTTAGCAAATTCTACAAAATAAAAACTGTATGATTGACTTTTAATTTGCCAATGACCTCATGCAGGCCGATCAGGGCCAGCTCCCAGGCTGCATGTGGTCCCCCAGGCCTTACTTTGCCCATTTGTGCTTTAAAACAAAGGTGTAATCTTATTTCCATTGTCTATTTTTTCACCTTTAGCTCCATTTCGTCCACCAGACACAGAGAATGTAGTCCGCTTTGATGCCTTTGGAGACAGCCTCGGCCGTTATAACATATTCCACTACCATAAAGAGGGAGAACGTTATGTCTATCAAAAGGTCGGTTACTGGGCCCAGAGCTTGACCCTGAACACCAGCCTGATCCCCTGGCCCGGTCAAGTGGCACCCACCTCCCAGTGCAGTGACCCCTGCAGGAAGAATGAGGTGAAGAACATGCAGCCTGGAGATGTGTGCTGCTGGATCTGTATCCCCTGCCAGTCCTACCAGTACCTGCAGGATGAGTTCACTTGTGCTGACTGTAGCTTTGGACAGTGGCCTCTTGCCAACCTGACTGGCTGTTATGACCTGCCAGAGGAGTACATCCGGTGGGAAGATGCCTGGGCCATCGGACCAGTCACTATTTCCTGTCTAGGGATGATGTGTACTCTCTTTGTTATCGGCCTTTTCCTTAAACATAATGAGACGCCTGTGGTGAAGGCCAGTGGACGCGAGCTCTGCTACATTCTCCTTCTGGGTGTGCTGATGTGTTACAGTATGACCTTCATTTACATCGCCAAACCTTCCACAGCAGTTTGCACACTGCGTCGCCTGGGCTTGGGCGCTTCCTTCGCTGTGTGTTACTCAGCCCTATTAACCAAGACCAATCGCATCGCCCGTATCTTCAGTGGGGTTAAAGATGGTGCTCAGCGACCCCGGTTTATCAGCCCAGCTTCCCAGGTTGCCATCTGCGGCGCTCTTATCTCCTGCCAGCTGGTAGTAGTGGTGGTGTGGCTGGTGGTGGAGGCTCCGGGGGTGAGAAAAGAAGTGAGCCCAGAGAGGCGAGATGTGGTCACCCTCAAGTGTAACAGCAAGGACTCCAGCATGCTCATGTCTCTCACCTACAACTGCATTCTCATTATACTCTGCACGTTCTACGCCTTCAAGACTCGCAAATGCCCTGAGAACTTCAATGAGGCCAAGTTCATCGGGTTCACCATGTACACCACCTGCATCATCTGGCTTGCTTTCCAGCCCATTTTCTATGTTACTGCCAGTGACTACAGGGTGAGTTTCTCAGCCTTTTCTCCTGATGAGACATATTGATAGAGTAATCATTGCACATATTTCTCTCAATATATTATGTTTTCTTTGATCTTTTATAAATTACACACGTGTGCTCACTGTGTTGTATAATAATTCAGGTGAAATTGTTTGTTCAATTGGCTTTAGGTTGTTAATTTAACAAATAATTCGTTCTAGAGATAATGACTTCTACTGAGGTCAAATTGGGGTGAAATAAACTCAAGTCAGCAGTGCCTGTGTTGCCTTTGCCAGTAAAAGACATATATAGTTTATTACTGCTTGTGTAAGACTTGTCGTGTGCTGGCCAAGATAATGAATTTGACTGCTTTATTTTACCCTAAGTTTAAATATTGATGCACTTCGAGTAAGTTATGAAATATGGATGCAAGCCGCAGAAAAATGTAACAGGTGGTCCAATATATTTCAACGACAAAACTCCAGTTGAAGTGGCAGGCTAATACCAAAGTGCTGTTTTGTCAAGATGTACTTGGTTAGTTTTTCTATGAACAAAAAGCCCAAGGTGTCAGATCTGGGTAGAAAAGTACAACAGTAAAATGTCAAGCAGTACCTGAGTTTTGTCTTAGCAACACTTGTATTACATATTTTATTGAGTTTTGCATATTTTTTTTTTTTAAATTCATCCATCAGTAACAATGCATTATTAACACAGTCAGTGTATAAATATGTAAATAAATATTCTATCCAGTCATGGCAATGAATATTTCAATGTTTGTTTGACCAGTTCTAGCTTTACCTGTGATTAAAAGATGCATTGTCTGTGGCATTGTTTGTCACAACTCTTAAAGTTACACATGTTTTTGGCCAAAATTTTGTATTAATGATGGGAGAGTCATTCTTCTACATAGTGTCTTTTCCAGTTGATCTTTTTCAATGAGGTTCAGGTCTAGACTCTGTGCTTTATCAATCCACCTATGCAAATGATGAACCATTGTTCCATATTCTGAGCCTGATGAATCCTGGTATTTTAATTTAAGATATGTTTGTCTCATCAATGACAAAAACATCCACAGATGTTCAGACCTGTTCATTGAATATATTCAGCTTCAGGTTATTCCATTTTATGGACACACAACATTGTTGAAACTATGAAACTAGACCTGGCCAACTGAATCGACCCTGGATCATAATAGTGCCCCCACAGACCTGTACTCTAGTGTTACCTTTCTTTCCCTGCAGGACTCACACTCCGAACCGTAGTTGGGAGGGCTGCTTTAGTGAGCTTTGGCTCGTTTGCTGGTAACCGGCGTCTAGAAGTCCGGGCCGCAGAAAAGCAATAAAAGAAGAGGGAGAACTTTGTCGAACTGGCTCGTGCAGACTTGCACATTTAATGATCGTTTTGCATGCTATTAACAACACTTTCTGGGCTGAATGCTAACTAACTGGACACAGCTGCGTAGAACAGTTTAGCAGTGCTAAGTTCGTTGCGCACATGTTTCGACATTTTTTTATTAAGCTTCTCTTTCCGTCGCACACACTTACACGTCACCTACACACTGACGTCACATTCACTGCGACACGGTCCATCAGAGACCGCTGGCCGGTAACACTAGGCACTAGGCATGATGGGTAATCACTTCATCTGCCTCTCCTCCCACCCTCTGGACTCATCAGACCCCATGACCTTTTTCCACTGAAACACAGCCCAATGTTTATGCTCAATGAAAGGCTACTCACTGCATCATTTAATGTCAAACCACTTGTTTGAAACATGTTAATCACTGCAGAAATCATCCAGTGGAAAGAGTCGATTCCTGATCTGGAACCAGACAGTGACTTTTTTTTTTTTTTTTTTAACCAAGAAATATAAATAGATATATGGATGGGTGTAGGGATTGAACTGAGTAAACACACTAACATACCCAGAATTGATAGAATTTCAGAGAAAACAGTGGCCTCAGTCTTGAGGTTTCATCCCTCTGGGACTAGAACAGTGTAGCAAGAGAGAAGCTAGAGATAGAAATAGAAAGAGGAATCCCCTGACACCGCTGCCTCTGCAGAAACACGGTGTAGGCAGGCAAGACCATGAGGCTTGAAAAGGAACTGAACGTCCCTCTGTGTCCCTGTGCGTAGCTGTGTGGAATGGAGTGTGAAAGACTAGGATGCAGAGTCCCAGCTGTGCCCTCTGTCCTGGGACTCCAGTTGGGCTCAGAGGAACCCTTCCTCCAGGCCCTCCAGGCAAACCCAGTAATTACACAGCTACAACGGCCTCATCAGATAGACGCTAAACTCCCCTTTGTCCAATGAATAATTACTGAAGCAACTCACTTGGCCTTGTGTTTGTAGTATATACAGACAGGGACATATTACTAGTGTTGTCTTGGTTTTACACCAATTCTCACACTGTTATATGAGCTGATGCGAATCTGAAATTTAATAATAAATACATTTTTAATTGTGGCCTGTCATGAAATGTTAAAGCATACTAAATACAATCCACTCAACCATGAATAACACTTTTAATTATAATGTAAAATATTGAAGTTGTTCCCTGCTTCCTGAGGGAGAGTCCTCTCCTCATATGTCGGTTCAGGTCATCTCATATCAGCTGCAAACACAACTGATTAAACACACACTGCAGGGAAAAAAACAGCCCTTCTATCAAAACTTTGACGGCAGACAGAAATGGAAGAAGGTAATATCTGTCTTTACTCTCGATCCTCTTACAGAAACATGTAAAAAAGATCAGCCACGTGGTAGTTTTAGTTTAGGAATTCTATAAATGAGGATGTTAAATCCAATGGTACCTGGGTTTAAGGGAAATAAAAGACGAATTTATCACAGTGTTTTTTCATATCTTTTGTAATTTAGACAGTGTGAATATGAGGATTTATTAAATCTAAACAAACCATACACCATTCCCCATCAGGGCCTAAGTTGTTCAGTTGGAGGTCCATGCCAACCTACCTCCACTGGTTTCTGGTGCATCCAATAAAGCTTTTCAATAACTGTACAGCACAAAGCCCAATAAAAGGAATGCTTTCACCTCCTCTGCAGGGTTCTCTGGAGGAATAAAGTTACCTGAATATAATAGGCATTATTTATCTCTGAAGCAGCATTGCAGTTTTCTGAAATAGAATAATATTCTTAGCGACACATTTAAACAAAAGAAAAGTAGAAAACGTAGTAGTGACCATGCTCTACATCCTGTTTTTAAACCTTCAGACACAAAAATATTACTGCAAAGGCTGATTTCTTGTCCTCTGCTCTTCATAAGAAACAGCTTTTTAATTATTAAAACCACTTACCAGGTCATTCCTCTACATTCCTCTGGCTAGTTTTATTCCAAACTATTGTTGAATTTTATCACTTAAGTGGAAGACATTTAGCCATTGTGAACTGTTGTATTATTCAGATTATTTAGTGTTAACTCTTACTTTTCCTTTGACTCTTTCACTGTTTTCTATAAAGCACTTCAGCATGATCTATTATTATGTCTTTTTTTTGCAGCAGAACAGTGTGTGCACAGCATTCAGTAACACTTGGCAGACACATTATTTTCCCGCTAGCATTAGCAGTCAGGTTGAACACAGACACCTGATGTGCCAAGTGCAGGAGGGATGCACCTGCCTCACACCATGCAGTTTTGTGCTCTATCCTATTATCCAGGAAAAACAAAAAAGAAAAAACCTGAAAGTAGACTGAATCCGAAGGAGCGGGCAAATGAAACATAGCAAGATGTGGGTAGAGTGAGAAGGAAAGAAACAGAGGTTGATTGACAAGGAAATAAACAACCTCTTTAGCAACTTTCGAAAAGGTTTTTACTTCTTTGCTGTTTTACAACAAGAAATATTATAAATGGTCTCAAAGCCAAACCAATATGTGCTATGGTTCTACAAAAATACGGTTAATTTCATACTTTTTTTTCTTAAACAAGGAAGTAAAAATGGAAAACCCAGACATGTTGGTGAAATTATGATTGGAAATATAGAATAGTTTTAATACTTCTCAACAGATTTATAAAATACTGAGTATTTGATAAGGAGTGGGGATCATAGAACTATCATGAGCAGCCATGGTGATTTTCAAAGTAATTTTTGCATGTGTTTTTGCTGTTCCAGGTTCAGACCACCACCATGTGCATCTCTGTCAGTCTGAGTGGGTCAGTGGTGCTCGGTTGCCTCTTCGCTCCCAAGGTTCACATCATCCTGTTCCAACCGCAAAAGAATGTCAGCACCCTCAGAGTGGCCACCACCCGCTTCAGCGTCACCACCGGCCCAGGCTCTAGTTTTTCTCAAGGTACTTTGTACAGCATGATTGTCCTGTTACAAATTAATGTATTTAGTTACACTATATGAAATGTCCTACTCATTATACTGGACAATGACAAATGTTTTTGATCTTGACTAAATTAGACATGCTGAATCCACATCTTAAAATTTTCTCCTGCACAGCAACATTTGCAATTATGTGTATTTGTACAAATTACACCGATTTTAGAAACTTGGCCAAAGTAGTATGTGCTAAATTGGTCACATTTTCGTATCAATGTGATAACAATCCCAGTGTAAATAAATCCACATTCATTGGCTTGGATTTAAATGGTTCCTGAATGTTTTAGAAACTATCTTTTGTGCTTCTTTATTCTGATACTTTATTAACTGTAATCACTGTCATGTGGAATTGGAGCAGTTTTTGATGTGATTTTCATTTCAGACATATCATCCATGTTACTCACACAGACAAAAGTGGGTGGGAAAAAATCTAAATATGCTACTATATATATATATATATATATATATATATATATATATATATATATATATATATATATATATATATATATATATATATATATGAATATACATTTTCTTTCATTTCAAGTCAAATTATCACATCACACATGAAATAAGAGCTTATTTTTAGATAATAGATCTGGAATATATTATTTCAAGAAATCTTCACATGTTCCATTGGCAGATTTGTATTTATTTTTTTATTTTTTTTACTTAACTTTTTTACTCAAGCAAAATAATCTGTCATTTTGATCTCACTGAAAAGTTACTCTTTTATACCTTATTTTATGTGTAATGAGATTTTTTTGACTAGAGATAAAAAAAAACATTTGGCAAGATTTAGATTTTTGCAGTGTACAGATGGAGGCAATGGAGTTTGAGATAACAAATCAAATCGATCAAATCCAATTGATCATTTGACTGACTGGTTGATCAGTCAATCAATCAATCAAATATACTTCATTGACTCCAAGGGGAAATTTGTTTTGGACAAAGTGCTGAACAACTGCACAACAATATGTGAAAACAATATAGTTACACACATACAACATAATGTGTGCATTTGAAAACCTTTGGCCTGCAGCTTATCAGGTACAGTCCTGCCCCCTGTGGTCTGACTTATTAGTCCATGGCAAAGTTTTTGGGCAGACAGATGACCATAACCTGCAGCCAGTGTGGCCAAGGGTATTAATAAAACCACATTCATTACTTTATTATTGCAATGTGTGTACCGCTGTAATCATGTTGAATGCAGGAGTTGGATCAGCAGCCTTAAAAAAAGTTCTTTATATTTTTATTTTCTTACAGCATCAGCCTCCAATGTTGTTCCAACAGTGTGTAATGGACGTGAGGTAGTGGACTCCACAACATCCTCCTTGTGAAGATCAACTGAGTTCCTTTACAAAGCATTGTATACAGAGTTATATAATCACTAGTCCTGAATCAGGTGTCTCAGATATTAAAGAGGTCACACAGTTGATCGTCCTGACTTTGTTGTCCTCAAAGTGCTGTGAGTACAATGTCCCAATTATTTCATTTTGTTCTTTGACTGGTAGCGATTTTAAAAGAGATGCCGATAAAGTCGCATATAGCCCTTGTTTTTATGGAAGATTCTACTTGCAACAATGGAGTAAATTATAGTAAATCTGTTAAATGTAATATATACAAGACATTTTTAATGTAGATTTTGGTGAACCGTTTTGTGCTTTCTTGTAATTTATGTAAATAAAATGTGTTTTTTATTAATACTAAAATGACCTTTAGTCTGTCTCTTTCTTACATAATAAGATGCAAGGTGTTGAATATATCTGTTTAACTGAATTTACTGTGAATGCAGATAATACAACTATTTGGAGTTAACTAATAGTAGCAAAAACTGCCAATATGGTACTTAGCAAATTGTGTCTTATTCAGCCAGTGGCGGTGAGGTTGTCATACAAAGGGCAAGTGTTTCTCTTGTCAACATTGGAATGAAAACTGTTGAAGGTTGAACTGAGCTATCAAACCTCTAATTGATGTGCAACCTGTTCCTTTTCCTTAGCTTAATGCAATCTATAAACGTATGACTTCTGTGAAAGAAATGCAGTTCAGTTAGCCATGTTGCATCACTATTTAAATGATATGATGAGGTTAGTTCAAATTAAAACAGATTTAGTAAGGCTTTGAAAATCAACTTCCATCTACACCATCTGCCAAGACCAAACAGCCTCTACATGAAAATTACCCACACAAATATCATCATCTGGTAAATTGGGATAAAATCCACCAAAGCTGTCTTAGGAATACACATTTAGTTCTCCTGCATGAATGAGGCAGATGTTTGAAAAAAAAAAAAATACAGGATACAGTTGGCCAATTTGTGATTTAACACTGCCATCTAGTGTCCAAAGTCTTGTTTTGATGTTTGCATAATGTATGACCGGGGTCACCATCCCCAGTCCTTGACATCTAGATGTAACCCTCTTTCAATACACCTGATTCACATGTTAAACCTACAGTATCATCAAGCTCTGCAGCAGACTGATAAAGGCTGCCCAGGTGTTCTGGAAGAGGGAGACGTGCAGGACAGTAGTGGTCGAGGACCAGGGTTGGTCACATTCAGCCTGATTTGATCTCCAGTGGGCTGGAAAAGTAAAATAATAACATGTAAATAATGACAACCCCAGATTTTATTACCAATTGAAACATTGTTCATCAGGGTCCCCTGATAGACAAATGACCACTGTCAGACACCTTCAGTGGTGGGGAACCCCCGGCAGATGCCCTGTTATGACGACTTCACTCCAAGGCTCATCTGAAGACTCCACCTCAGTGTCGTCCTCCTGACTGTGTGGCTCGATATCCAGATGACCAGCTAAATGTGTTTTTGACCTTTGACTTTTTGCAATATTGATAATTTCGTTATATGTATACAGGGGCATCTGTAACTTGAGTAAAGATCTTTGGCTGTAGCGTAAACATTGGAGTCTCTTTTTAACGGGGGTCCGGGGGTTTGTACCCAGGGAAACTTTTAGAAAGAAGGGTTATTAAAATGCAATTGTATGGTTCCAATTTCTGTGCAAAATAATTAACATTAACCTGTATGATGTTCCACTGGACAACAGATCACTTTCTTTTGATCTCCTTTACAGTGTTTTCAAAGTGCTTTCTGTACATTTACAAATTTGATTGATAGTTAATTGAATATTTTCATTAATATTTGAACTAATAGTTACTGATCACACTCTCCAAAGTGCAGTATGTTTTCCAGCCAAAGATGTGACTACAAACACAAGTACATTTAGTTTAAGTATTATGGAAGTGAAACACTAATGGGTTTTTTTTAAATTCCATTGTAGCCTTAACTTGGTGTGAACCTTCATGCCAGTTATTTTGCAGCCTTCAAAAGGTTTTATTCCATGAAAGCCCTGTATTTGGGCCAGATTTTGCCTGTCCCATCTTGCCATTATCCCTAGTGGGCAATTATTTCCGCTCATGGTCTCATTGGGTTTAAATGTATCGTGAGCAACCTGCAACGTAAGTAATATATTTTCTTGCCATTCAAGTAGCTATCTCCTCTAAAAAGTGAGGAAATAGAGCTAAATGACAACTGAATGAACAAAAGCTATTCATTTTTCACCTAGTTTTTTTTCATGAACCTGGGTTGATTGAACCGCTCTCTGGGGATGTAAAACTCTCAGTTCCCACTTGTCTCTCTGCCCCCTTTCCCCTGAAAAAATACCTGGTGTTCATCTTTCAATGTCACCCTCAGACAAAATAGCAAACCAATGTGGCATAAAACCCCTTCTGCATGATGGAAAAACATGTATTTGTTCAGATTCAGTAAACTTTATTTATCCCCGTGGGGCAATTAGGATGGGTGCACAGAGCAGCTACAGCAGACAACAGCAAAATTTGGGAGAGTCTGGGGAAAGTTGCTCCAGTTTATTGAGGATGCTTCTGATGTGGTCAGTTGCTGTGGTGGGGTTGGCTCTGGGGTGGATGTAGACCATGGGTGGGCAATTCATTTTCCTGTGGTGCCACATGAGAAACATTGATAGCTATTAAGGCCCGGATCAATTCACCCATAGCTCTGTTCAATATTGCTAAAAAAAAAACCAAAACAGTAAATTAAACAATACAATGAAAATGTAGAGCCCAGAATACAGCTATTTAATATTCACAAAAACAGTTGTGAAAATGGTTTTATACAACTCCATATTAAGTTTACATAAACACCCTAACTGCAGTTTGTGTATCTCAGTTCCTTTTCTGACTTCAATAAAGAAATATTTAGACGTCCATGTTTTCTTAATCAATCTTTCTTTTCATTTTTTAGCTGACATGAATGGGCTGAAACAGAGCAACAAACCAATTTGGTAAATAAGCCTTACGCTGAGTGTGAAAAAACGTTCATTTAGCAGATTCTTCAAAATAAAATCTTTATGTTATATATTTGCATTGACTTTTAATTTGCCAGTGACCTAATATGGGCCAGCTATTAGTCCGCATGTGGCCCCGGGGCCTTATTTTGCCCAGGTCTGATGTAGACGATAGTGAAAAAGAGCTGGGGGAATTCTCTGGGCAGGTAGAAGGGACGGCAGGACACAGCCAGGAGCTCGATGTCTGAGGTGCACAGCTTCAAGCTGATTCCACCCCTTCCACAGTCTGTGTCAGTCCTGTTACAACATTGTAAGTAATAATAGTACTAAATAGTACTAAGAGTTGAGTGCTACTAAGAGTAGTAGCACATCAACGATGAGATGGACAGAGGTCCTGGAACGCAAATAAAAACACAATGTAAAATGGCATGTGATAGTGTAGTGGTTGTGAAGGCAGACTGTAGTGCAGAGAGAGAGAGAGAGAGAGAGAGAGAGAGAGAGAGAGAGAGAGAGAGAGAGAGAGAGAGAGAGAGAGAGAGAGAGAGAGAGAGAGAGACAGAGAAAGAGAGAGAGACAGAGAGAGTTTTCTTAACCGGTTCAGCTCCCCTCCAACCACCTGCCCCCACAGCACTTATAACACAACACACAGCACTTAGTTTTTAATTTAGTGGTTATTTATTTAGTGATATTTTGTATTGGCACTTTTTTATCTTAGGTGATTTTATTAGTGCGTTTTATCTATGTCCTTTTATGTCAGAGCAGTCACAACTCCACTGATCCAGCAAGAGACAAGTACACAGGTTACATTTCCTTCTGGAAATGTATGGATGTCTAGTTTTAACTAAAATAGTGTCTCACTGCTGAACATTTGCTTTCAATGTTCCCCCTTCTTTTTAGATGAAATGGACTAGTAAAACATTAATTTATATGCTGCATTCTAGGTAACCCTTTTAACACAGTGAAATCTAAGATGAAGCAGACCCATTAAAACTGAGCTTCAGGAGCTTAGCTGAGGAGTGTGAAAAAGTGACATGTGTGTGTAATGGGTCATTGAAATTCTTTGTTCAGCCAATAGGTACTTAAACACACATACACCAACAGGGGACTATTTGGGGAAAAAAAAAAACATAAAACTTTACCAGAACATGTTAGACATAATTTTAACATGATTTAATCCATGTCCAAGTGGGGAACACACACACACACACACACACACACACACACACACACACACACACACACACACACACACACACACACACAGACCCACGGTGAATACAGTAACATTATTAATCAGTGTGATTTGGGAGTGTTGTCATGTCCAGAGTCTCCAGTAGGGGGCAGTGTGGATCCCATGCAGATCCATTGAGGAAGTCCTGCACAGCTCCTCCTCTTCCCTTCACTGTAAACTGGATGTAAACTTACCGAAAACCTGAGTCAGACAGTTAATCTGGGACAACACGGTGACAACTTCTGCAGAGAAGACTGAGTGTGTGTTTGTGTTTCCAGCCCTTAAAGCCCTTCTGTCTGCTAGTATTTACACATACGTACAAAGGTAAGTTTTATTTCCAGTGGAGGTAATTTCAGGTCATCTGCCTACAGTAAGGGCGGAGGCATCCTAGTTTCTTGGATACATTAAATATATTAGTAAAATAAGTTTCCTTGTTGTCATGTTAGAGCTAGTAAACTAAGAGGTAATGACCATGTACTTACAACACTGACAGATTTGTTAGTTGTGATGGCCAGTCTGGTTCAGTTGTTATAAGCAGACATGTCTGAGCTTGTCCAGGCACAAACTCACATGATCAACATGGCAGGTGTCTCTGCAGGATCTCATCATGCCCCCGAAGAGACGTGCTGCTGCTGCCTCTGGTAGTGTGGGAGGGAAGAGGGGCAAAAAGGAGACACCAAAGACCAAGGATGCCTTCACTTCTGCAAAAGAAGCCCTCCTGGCTGCAGGGCCACAGCAGAAAGGCAAGAGAAAGGTGGATGAGCATGCCTCACTGGGAGACTCTGGGGAGGTAGGAGAAGATGCCCCAGGACAACAGTTAAGACAGGGGTCTCAAACATGTGTCTCAGGGGCCAAGTGTGGACCACCAAATGTTCTAATCTGGCCCCTAGGATGAATTTGTGAAGTGCAAAAATTCCATAGTCAATGTTGCAACTTAACATTTTTGTCTTTGTTTTTTTGGTTTTGGTGCAAAAAAACATTAAATTCTAACAAACACACACACACACACACACACACACACAAACACACACACACCCTGATAAACACGTTGAAATGTCTAAAAAAAAAATTAAGCACAATTTGAACCATTTTCTGCTTTGTGTGTAGTGTGTTTAGTATCTTTGTAAATCCATAATGCATATGTAGAAATTATAAGTTTAGGTGTAATATTGTTAAAATTGCATTTATTTTTTTATTTATTTTTTCAGGTTATTCACATCTTTTTTGTTAGGATAGTTTATAAAAGTAAGTGTTTTCATTATTTAATGTTTTTTTTTTCACTAAAATAAAGACAAAAATATGTATTTATTTTACAGGTTTGTCCCACTTGCAATCAAATCGGGCTGAATGTGAGAAAATGAGTTTGAGACCCCTGAAATAAAAGAATCATATTGGATGATAAAGAAATGTGTACTAAAACATAATCTGTGGTGTGTTTTGCAGGTGTATGAGGACTATGACTGTATGCTCAATCAGACGAACATCGGTCATAACAATAACAAGTTTTACGTCATTCAAGTTTTAAAAGATGGAAATAAGTTCTATTCATGGAACAGATGGGGCAGAGTGGTATGTTGCATCACATAAGATATCCAATAGGTGGCCTAAGCTGCTTTCTTTTACTCTTAAAAATCTTATTTATTAGAAACTACAAGAATTGAATAGATTTCCTGTAAAGCTGTTAGGATGACATTTTACTTGACAACTAGAGTAAATGTCATACAGACATGAACCTAATATTAATTATATACAAATTAAATAGAAGACACTTATTGAAGTGGAATGGTAGAACACACAGATGGAATTTTGAATTTTAGGTTTTGGAAACTAAAATATGTAGAGTCGATTTGATATGAAAAAAAACCTGTCTGATAATGATAATTACAAATTAATAACAGAATATGAATTGGCTTCAGGTAAATATTACCTGTCACATCTTGAAATAGAGAAGATGATGTGTCTGAAATATGACATTTCTGTTAGTTGCATTCAGGTATATTAATACAGTTTTAATATAGTTGAGTACAGTTGAATGGAAAGGGTTATAACAAGAAATATGGTAATTATGTAATAAGTGTGACACACCTACATTTCACCTTTGATGTTAGACATGATGTGATCAATTAATGAATTTCTCAACTGGCAGTAAATGGCTGAATTGCAATTCAAATATCATGCATTATTTATTTCTCATATATAATGTAAATGGTATATCATTTTAGTACAACTGGTTATATTCAATGGTAATGTGACTTTGTAGCTCCAGCTGCTCATATGATCCACAGAAAATGCCTTATTTATTTTTTTTCTCCTCTCAATATATGTGTGTATATAAAGGGAGAAGTCGGTCAGTCTAAACTCAGCCCTTTTCCTAACCCTGAGAATGCTATCAAAGACTTTGAGAAAAAGTTTAAGGACAAGACAAAGAACAATTGGAGCGATCGGTTGAATTTTGTTTCTCACACTGGGAAATACACACTCATAGAGGTGGATGGAGAACAGGATGCAGAGGTCAAGGTATTATAAAAAAAATATATATACATGAATGAATGAATATATCCTAAACACACCTCATCTGATTAATCATGTTAGTAAACTTATAAATACAATTAACTTCATATTGCAGGTGGACATAATTGATGGCAAAAGTGTCAAAGTTAGCAAAAACGTCCTGCCTTGTACCCTGGACGATGCTACAAAGAGCCTCATTGAACTCATTTTCAGCAACGACATGTTCAAAGAGGCCATGGAATGTATGAACCTGGGTGAGTTTGTTTGAGTTGTCATCCACCCTTTATTCCAGAAGGTTCATAACGCCTGCAGAAGCTTTATGTGCATGTAGACCTGTTCGGTGACATACCCATTGGGTGTGTACGTATTTGCATTTGCACTCAATGAACAGAAATGTTCGCTTTTTTTTTTGTACGTTTGGCTCAATTTTTAGTGCTGCTTAGACTCATAGTAAGCGTAAAAATAACATAAATAGTGGGGTAGATTGTAACTTGTGTAAATAATTAACTTGTGAGACAGACAGAGGGTTAAAGTCTGCATTAACTCAGCATGCCCTCCTTTTAAAACACTTTGATAATGTTTTAACCAAAGTCTCACTCACAAGACTGTTGTTATCACATGATATGGAAGACGTTTACAAAAATAGACCCAAAAATAAATAAATAAATTCACACACATTAGAATGTCTCTGGAAGCCAAATAAATCATGACCAGAAACACATGAAAATGCCTTAATATGATTTGTGCCTATCTGTGTGGATTTCGTACAGACATCAAGAAAATGCCTTTGGGCAAGCTCAGTAAGATGCAGATTGCAAAAGGCTTTGAGGTGCTGGAGGAGATTGAAAGCGCCATGAACCAGAGAGGTGGAAAATCACGACTGGAGGAGTTGTCTTCCAAGTTCTTCACCACAATCCCACACAACTTTGGGCGAAACAGACCGCCAACCATTGACAACAAAGAGATTGTTGAGCAGAAGAAGGAGATGCTGATGGTGAGACATCTGTTATATGTATGATAAAATTATGTGGGATATATATATATATATATATCTATATATATATGTGTGTGTGTGTGTGTGTGTGTGTGTATATATATATATATATATATATATATATATATATATATATATATATATATATATATATATATAGATAGATATATAGATAGATAGATATCGAGACATATAGTTATATAGTTATATATAGTTATACAAACTGTAAACTCATCTGATGTTTGAAGGTGCTGGCTGACATCGAGCTTGCTCAGACTCTGAAATCAGAGACTGAAAAGGTCCATGAAGAGATGATCGAGACAGTTCCTCACCCTCTAGACCAGGACTATAGTTCTCTGAAATGCAACCTCAGTCTAATGGACAAAGATACAGAAACATTCAAGGTACTGTATACTGTTAAGCACATGGCTGAACTGGTCTGGTCATGATCACAATTACTCTAGTTAATGGTAACTTAAGTCTAATGCCTTGTCCATACATATATAGATGTTTAATAAATGGGTATTTTCACCTTCCATTAAAAAGAATCTACACAAACTGTGTTTCATAAAACATCTTTGTCCACAATACAAGACAAATGTGACTACAAACCTGCACAAACACTGAGACAAACCTTTGTTTCTGTTGGACTTTTCACTGTGGGTTCTGCATATCTTTAGACAATATTGGATGTAGCAGTTTCTTTTTTTTCCTAACCAAAAACTCATGCACTGTAACAATCTAAATCTTTAAATTAGGCAACAAAAATCTTTGAAATAAGCTAAAAAGTCAAAAATCTGCCAATGGCACAAATGAAAATGATCTCTGGAAGTTCTTTATATCTCACTGAAACATTACTGTTTATGTGATTATTTGTTATTTTAAGTGTGATGAGATATTGTGACTAGACATGAGGAAAATACACTTGGTAAGATTTAGATTTATTTAAGATATTTTCCAGCGTGTGTCTCCAAAATGTGTCTGCTGACCACAGTCTACTGCAGGTAATACATGAGTTAAACACCAACAGAAGCTATAGTTGATGTATTATATGCTCATGAAACAAATCAACAACAAATATCTGTGTGTTGGGAACTGTTGTCTGTTGAAGCTGTTGTTTTCTCTCTTTGTTTTCCCTGACCAGTGTCTAACATAAATTGTCTTTAACATTAACACGTGAGTGAAAAATACCCATTTTGCTAAATATCTGTCTTAGTTTGGACAGAGAGTAAAACTGGCAATCAAGAAATAATTTAGTTAACTTAATTAAATGGAAAAAAGGTCAAAATTATAAGACAAATATACCTAAACAAAACCCTACAATATACAATAAAACAAGAATTTAAAATAACAATTATTTTCCACAAATCATTGATAATTCACAAGAATAAAACGACTGCACATTTACAAACAGTTAACCTGGCTTTCTCAGCCTCCATAAATAATATTGAACAACTAAACTTGTGAATAAAAAAAAAAACTACAGTGTAATACTAAATAGAAAGACAAACTAAAGAAAGTATATTGAAAAACCATAATGATTACTATGATGATGATGATGATGATGATGACTATTTCAGACATTTTGTTTTTCACCAACATTAACCAATTTTTTTTCTCCATAATTATAGATAATAGAGAAATACTTGAAAGCAACTTCAAGTGGCTATTGTAAACCCAAAATTATTGACGTTTGGGTGGTTGATCGAGAGACAGAGGTAAGAGATGTAACACATTTTGCTAAATGTTATCTAAGAGACCCATGTTCTGTATAATCAATGTGTTTTACACTGCAGGGGCTGCGGTTTAGTGAGAATGATAATCTAGAAAACCGGCGTCTGCTGTGGCACGGCACAAATATAGCTGTGGTGGCAGCAATCCTGAAGAGCGGTCTGCGCATAATGCCTCATTCAGGAGGCCGTGTGGGTCGTGGTATTTATTTTGCATCTGAAAACAGCAAGTCTGCAGGTTATGGTGAGGCTTTGCGTCAAGGTAGTGACTTCAGATTGATGCGGCAGGCATATAATGTTTCCAATTTTTGTTTTTGCAGTGCGCACAAGTAAAAATACTGGAGTGATGTTTCTGAGTGAGGTAGCACTTGGCAAAGAGTATACGATCACCAAAGATAACAGCTCGTTGAAGAAGGCTCCTCAAGGCTTTGAGTGTGTCATAGCACGAGGACAGGTGGAACCAGGTACAGTGTTTAAGACATTTCATCAGAGAATTAACCAAAGTCTGTCTTTACACACGTCTTCAGTGGAAATGTTATGAAAATATATCTTGATTTTTAATCCTTAAAGGCTTTGAGCTATTTTTAGGCCAACATTCAATGGATTTTTTCCTCTGCATTTTACTTTATCTTTGTTATTTTATCCTTTACATTTACACTTAATAAGTAGTATTTTACTGTATTTAATTTACCAATCATGTCAATGTTTAAAAAAAACAACTCTTGATCAAATCAGACAAAGCTGAAAAAAAGGACTTACTCAAAAAATATATAATTAAATGAACATGAAGACACATGTCTACAACCACTATCATTTGTCAGACTACAGGGACTTCATTGGTAAATAGGTGTTGCAGAAGATGACAGTGTTTCTGTGTTCACTACAGAGCCTCTGAACATCCAGATGGGTCATTTGTGATGCCACTGAAAGGCTGAGAAATTGTATTTTACCTGAATTATTTAATTTATTGATAGGATTAGTTATACAAAAGTTATCAAATACTTAACATCAGGACATACATGTGGTTGTGAGCAGCTGTTTCGGTCTTTGAGGGTTAAAAATTGACACTAATGAATGTTAATTGGATATAGTTTAATTCACCATCATTACATTTGTTAATCACTGATTAAAAGCTGAAGTGTGTGAAGTTAGCTGATGCAGTTCCATCCTGTGTTTTCAGATCCCTCCAAGGACATCTTTATCACCCTGGAGGGAAAGCAGGTGGCTGTGCCTCAGGGTCCACCCAAACAACAACCCCAGTACTCAGACAGCTACTTTAGCAACAGTGAATATCTCATCTACAAAGAGAGTCAGTGCCGCCTGCGCTACCTGCTGGCACTCAACATGTAGTTCAAAGACAGATTATAAGGGGCCTCCTACTAGGATTGTCGAGGGTGTTTTCTTAGGTTCTAATTCCTTTCTTTATTTTACTATCATGTGTATGTTGCTATCATGACCTCTTTAATGTGCCTTATATTTTAATAACACTAATAATTTAATTTATATGGCACCTTTTAAAATTGACTTTACAAAGTGCTTCACAAACAAAGTCTGACACAAACACATGAAAACAAAGTGGCAAACCAGTAACAGTTGAGATGGGAAAAATATGGTAGTAGCACTTGAAATGAAGAATTACTTGAAGCCTTGACAGTGAATTGAAAGAGGAGAGGCAATTTTGCACGTGTTGGAGTATTTATGAATTTAACAAATAAAACTTAAATGTATTTAGTTTCTTGGTTAACTATGAAAAAACTTTAGTGTTTGCACTATACATTTATTGCATTTCATTCAGTCTGTAAATGTCTAAGCCTTCAGATATTTGCACTGTAAGGAAATACTGTAGAATGTTTTGCAGCTCAGATTTGGTTTGCCTTACCTTGTTTACATATTGCACTAAGCACTGAAAGAAAATCACTTGGAAAGAGGGAGGATTTGTTTAGGAGGAGGGAAATTTCCATATGACTTGTAAAGTCATATAATACTTCAATCTGATTTTTGACACAGACGGAGCAGATGTGGAAGTGGTCTCCTATGCATAGAAAACTTTATGGGTTGGAAGTGAAACATGCTATTTTCTGTATGACTTTAAAGCATTAGTACTATGCTAATATTTGTTGAACTAAGGAATGTATAAGGAAAGAAAGTCTTGGACATGTCTTGCTCTGCAGGTGTTATAGATAAATAATACATTCCACCATGTGGTGTCAGTAGAACGCAACGTTTGTGAAATAAATCCAACCGCCTCAGTTCAGCTTTTTTGCACTTAGATAACTGACTATCTAATAAAATGAAATTTCCCTCCAGTTTTTTTCTTTTACATTGTACTTTATGTTTTAGGGACTAAGTTTGTAAGAATCTTATTGCACTACAGCCTAATGCTATTTGTTAAAAGTGGATGTTTGTGTGATGTTTGCATGTGGAGAATGGCTGAAGAAAAGTAGTGTGAACATTTAAAAGGTTAAAGTGCAGATAGTGTTTCTACTGGTACTAAAGATGGTTCTAAAGGTCATAAATCCAAAATATTACACAAGTAGTTGGTTCATCAGCAGCATATTAAAAATATACAATGTGACCCAAAGAAAATTGTTTCAAATACCATGACGCAGTTTTATTCCATTAATAGCAATGTTCTGGAGGACATCTTATGTCAACTGAACTCCTCCTCCCACTGTTTGGACATCCTGCCCACAGGTTTTTTCAAAAAGGTCTCAAGTCGTATCTGTTACAGATTGTGAACTCATCTTTAATATTAGGTGTTTTCCCACAGTCATTGAACACAGCTGTAATTAAACTTCTGGAGACAATATAGAACTACGGGTTGATATCCAACTTCCATGTTTAAGTAAGATTGAAAAAGCTTCATTAGCTGATTGACTTTTTAACATAACCACTATGATGTCTTCCAGTCAGGTTTTAATTTAGACAGTACCTTAACACTGAGACTGTTCTGACCAAAGTGATGAATAACATCTGAAAACAGATAATGGAAATGTGTCAGTAGAAACCTACTGGTGTATCAGTGTGTGTGTGAATGGGTGAATGTGAGGCTAATGTAAACTGCTTTGAGCACCATACGGGTGGAAATATGCTATATAAGTGCAGTCCATTTACCATTTACTCAGTGCTGCGTTTGACACACTCAACCACACTGTACTCCTGAAATGACTAGAAAACTGGGTGGTTTGTGTGGCCCTGTACTAAACTGATTCCAAGGCATATTTAGAGAACAGGAAGTACTCTGTGTCATTATTAGGTAACTTTATATCTGAGCAGACACAAATGACATGTGGGGCTCCCCAAGGCTCCGTGCTGAAGCTTCTTCTGTTTAATGTCTACATGTTCCCACTGGTGCAGGTCATAAATAACAATATTTGTGTGCATAGTTATGCAGATGACACAGATCCATTTCACAATGTCACCAGGAGACCAACACCCTGTACAGACTCTTGGTAAATGCATTGAGGGGATTAATGACTGCGTGTGCCACAACTTTCTTCAGCTGAGCACAAACCAAAGTGAGGTAACTGTCTTTGGAGGTCACCACAGAGCTTCAACCTATAGACCTAAAAACCACCAACCAAGCCAGAAATATGGGTGTAGTGAAGGACTCGCACCTAATTTTTGAAAACACATCAAGGCAGTCACAAAATCACTCTACTATCACTAAGATCATCTTGATAAAAAAAAAAAATCTGATGTTTCAGCAGGACTTGGAAAATTACTTCCTTCATTCATCTTCAGTCGACTGGATTATTGTATCAGTGTTTTTACAGGTCTACCTAAAAAAATGGATTAGACAACTGCAGCTCATTCAGAACTCTGCTGCTCAAGTTGAAACACATTAGTTCAACTCTGAGCTCCTGCCACTGGCTACCTGTCTGTCAGAGGATAGACTTTAACGTTCTGTTGCTGGTGTACAAAACTCTAAATGTTTTAGGACCTAAACATATAAGTGACCTCCTGACCCAGTATGGACCTACCAGACCCCTCAGGTCATCTGGATTCAGTCTTTGGTCAGTCTCCAGACTCAGAAACAGACACGGAGAAGCTGTGTTCAGCTTCTATGGTCCACATGTCTGGAGCAAACTCCCAGAAAGCCTCAGAGCAGCTGAGACAGTACTAGAAGGGTTAAATACAGATTAAAGACTATACTTTTTTATCGCTCCCCCTGCACCCTATTATAATGCTTTTAATGTTTGATATAAATAAAGCACTTTCAATTGTCTTGTACATGAAAAGTGCTATATAAATAAACCTGCCGTGCCTTCAGATTTATGTTTAATTTATGGACCTGGGAATTATTAGTGTTTTTAAGGAAGGGTAAGAAACGTACAAAGAATACAGACAAAAATAAAGTGCTTTTAAAAGTAGCTTTATCATAGAAATGTAGAAACTGGTTCTGTGTGAAAGTTTTAAAACTCTATTCTAACATTAATGTTTCACATTTTCCTCATTTCATTTTACTTTTCATCAACTATTGTTTTATTTTTTCTGAAAAGAAAAGCCACTCAAATAGTGGTGTATGAACAGTGAAAACATGAAGATCCAAGTACACTGTTTCTGAAAGGGACTGCTATAATGTTTGAAGACAGGAATGACATTTTCTGTAATTTGCAGTTTTGAAGTTCATCATGCTTTAACTTTACTGGGGATGCTAGTAAAACAGAAGAAGACTTGTGATATTAAAGCCACTGTTTTATAATGTATGTCTGGAAAATACATACGTAACTTCAATTTCAAATTCACATTAAATATGACATAATGTTTCTATTGTCTAGTGCATAACTGATACAAAAATACCACAATATACGATATATTCTAATGCTATTTAGAATTTAACATGTTATGCTATGAAATTATGTTATGAAAGACTCCTCCAATAACAAGAATCAATTTACTAAGAAAAATGGACTGGAAAATAGACTAAATCAACATATGTGAGGCTATTTATCTTTGCATATTTTGCATCAGGTTTAAAGTTACCAAACTCATTATGGAACCAGACTAGTATAATTTTTCTCCTTTAAATTGGTGGAAATTAGGACCCAGAGAGGCCTGACCTTTGAAGGGGGACAGTGGAGCGTGTGTCTATGTGGGGGAAAAAAAACACAATCACACACAATACAATGTGTGACAGTCACTGCCATACACAGGACAGGACAGAAATGAGAGTGTTTCTGAAGGAGGGGTGAAGAGATGGAGCAAAAATACATCTAAAAAAATCTTTATGAAATAAGTTCGCAACACTTCCTATGGGGATGAACATACAAGAGACCTGGGATTTTTTTTTTCAGCTGGAAAATCATAAAAATGTAACTTTAAATAATAATATATTGTAGAGCCTTAATTTTTTTCACCATTGTGGACCAAATAAAATATGTTGCATTTTAAAAACAGCTTTGTGAAAGAAACCAATTAAGTCTGAACTGTCTCAACCTGGACTTGACTGTGACAGTGGATCATGGGTAGGTAATATTTTACATCCTCATGGTTTAATGTTATAAACAATGTTTATTTTATTTTATTTTTTAGAATTTTCTATTACTATTAATGTTTAAACTTTTATGTATAGGGTAAATCACATTTAAGTCTGCATAGAGTCTACATACTCAGCACTATTTAAAATATTTAAAAAGAAATATTCTGAGTTAAAATAAAAAAAAAAAAAAAACATTTGTAGAAATTGTCTGTGAAGAGCATTTGAAAACAGAGCAGGTGAAAGCTGTGCTCACCTTCCAAATCTTCTCATATGAGTGAAAAATGACAGAAATTAATTGTCCCAGGTGGATGAATTGATAGAATAGTTTCCCACATGCTTAGCTTAAACCTACCTGTATATCAGTTTTTGTTTACTGATTAAATTGGAATTTGTAGTGTGTGCCACTTCTTTATAATTGTGAAATAATGCTGCAGATGGAAAAATATTAGTATCATATACATCATTGTTCAGCTAAGATACTGGTCAAATAATTCACTGTACATTGTGATGTATTTTATTATATTTTATATTTAAAATGTGCAAAAACTGCATTTGTACAGTATGTAAAGAATGTATTTCTCCATATATTACTATATGAGCCATAATAATGCCAGACATGAGAGTTTTCAAACAGACTTATAATGAACCTGTAACTTGTTTTCTTTTGTTTCCATCACAGGACATCTATATATGAAGACATTTAACATACAAGTGTTGGAAACAGAGGATGAATGATGGCAGGGACACCTGGTCCCATGGTCGCTCCTTTACCCAATCTCACAACAGCTTTATGGGAACTCAATCCTACTGTTCCTGCTGAAGTGGGTGTTGTCACAAGCTCCCAGTCGCAGATCAAAGATCTTTTTGGGTTGTTTTGTATGGTAACTCTTAACCTTATTGCATTGCTGGCAAATACAGGTGTGATGGTCGCCATTGCTCGTGCTCCTCATCTGAAGAGGTTTGCTTTTGTGTGTCACCTTTGTTCCGTGGACCTGCTATGTGCCATCCTCCTCATGCCCTTGGGTATCATATCGAGCTCACCATTTTTTGGCACTGTGGTTTTTACTGTCCTAGAGTGCCAGGTTTACATTTTTCTGAACGTTTTCCTCATCTGTTTGTCCATTCTCACCATCACAGCCATTAGTGTCGAACGTTATTTCTACATTGTACACCCGATGCGTTATGAAGTCAAGATGACCATCAACCTCGCTATTGGGGTAATGCTCCTAATCTGGGTTAAATCACTGGCCTTGGCTTTGGTCACATTGTTTGGATGGCCAGCTTATGGAAACCATAGCTCAATTGCTGCAGCTCATTGTTCCCTCCATGCAAGCCACAGTCGTCTAAGAAGAGTGTTCGCCGTGTTCTTCAGCATGGTTTGTTTCCTGGTTCCTGCTGTGGTTATCTTCACTGTTTATTGTGCTGTGTACAAGGTGGCTCGTTCTGCAGCACTGCAACAAGTACCTGCTGTTCCAACATGGACGAATACAAGCCCCGCCAAGAACCGTTCAGACTCCATCAACAGTCAGACAACAATGATCAACACCACTCGCACTCTGCCCCAGAGACTATCTCCAGAGCGCGCCTTCAGTGGAGGCAAAGCTGCTCTCACCTTAATATTCATTGTGGGCCAGTTCTTGATTTGCTGGTTGCCTTACTTCATCTTCCACCTACAAATGTCTCTGACAGACTCCATGCAGAGTCCTGGTGACTTGGAAGAAGCGGTCACTTGGCTTGCTTATTCCTCCTTTGCGGTTAATCCTTTCTTCTATGGCCTGTTGAACAGACAAATCAGAGAGGAGCTCATAAAGTTTCGACGCTGCTGCCTAACTCAGCCTCTGGAGTTAGGAGCATCCAGTCATGAAGGGTCACTACAGGAAAACTTCCTTCAGTTCATCCAGCGAACCACCAGCGCGACTGAAACCCGGTCCAGATGTGCCACATCTAGTCCCAGAAACACACTAGACCAGGAAGTTAAGATCCCAGGACAAATCCCAGAAGAAAACCCATAGACACTAACAGAAATAACTGACTAGAGTTTACACACAGGCTATGCCAGACTTTTTATGCTTGAGGGACATTTGTCTTTAAAGGACAATGCCAGTTTTTTTTGGAATTGGAGCCTTAATTATGATGTAATTTGAATTGTTCTACTCACCCATGTTACTTTTTAAAGTTGTCATTCCTCTAGAAGAAATTAGATATATATGCACTGATGTCCACAAAACAGCATACAGACAGACTTACAGACGCTAAATCAGTTATTCTGTTGAAATCAGTTAATATGTCCATTGTGATACAGTAGTAGTAATTAAGGCCCTAATTGCAAAAAAAAAAAATGGTATTGTCCTTTAAGCTTCATATCTAAGCATTACACCATTCAGGAAGGCTTTATTGCATTACGTCATGGTGCTATGGCTGAAACTGAAAATACTGAAGTAATTAAAAATGTTACAGTTGTCCTATTTATATGTGGTGTTTACAAAGATATATATTTGTGAATGTGAAGTGTAACGAGGATAACAAGGACATAACTGAATGGATGTGTAAATCTGTATTCAGGAACAATTTGTATTGGATATAAACCTCAGTTGGTTTCATAGTGTGAGATTTTCAACTCAATTACTAGATAAATATATTTACATTTTATACGGAAACTGACATTCTTATAGCGTGCCACCCATTTGATGTAGTTGGGTAACAGAGGTCTTGTGCAGCCAAATAACACCTTGATAAAGAACAGAGTGCAACATTCTCATATCAATAAAGACACCTCTCCAATGGATGTGGGAGACAATACCTCTGAGTTTCTGTGTGCAATGGACACACTGATAGACGCTGAATGTCATCTGCCTCTGTCGTCATGGAAATTGAATGAGTGTGTGATTCACATAGCAACAAGGACCTTTCTGCTGGATGTACAACACACCGAGCTTTAGATGGTGATTGGAGTCTTCTAATTCTGCCTCATGCTTACCATTTACATGCAGACTGATTACACAAGGCCTATAAGTTCAGCTAGAGACTTATTAACATGTGAATAGAGGCTGGGAGTAGGTCGTACAATTTGTGGTGAATATGGACTGTTTTAATGCTGCAATGAAGCGGAGATAGTAAATTTACAATGGAAATCATTACTGAGCTTTGATAAAGCTGTGAGAGTGGTAACAAAGTGCTGTTTTATGGCCACATCTGTTTGTATTAGTCTTTCACAAACAGAAGAAAAGATAGAATAGTGTGGTTACAGCAAATAACAGTGAACACCATTTTGCTATGAGGCTTTCACTAAACAGGATACACCGCTCTTATATAAGAGAGGTTGTATATATATATATATATATATATATATATATATATATATATACATATATATATATATATATATATATATATATATATATATATATATATATATATATATATATATATATATATATATATATATATATATATATATATATATATATATATATATATATATATATATATAAGAGAGAGAGAGAGAGAGAGAGAGAGAGAGAGACGGATGGATAGATATGGATAGATAGATAGATAGATAGATAGATAGATAGATAGATAGATAGATAGATAGATAGATAGATAGATAGATAGATAGATAGATAGATAGATAGATAGATAGATAGATAGATAGATAGATAGATAGATAGATAGATAGATAGATAGATAGATAGATATCGAGATAGATAGATAGATAGATAGATATCGAGATAGATAGATATCGAGATATATAGTTATATATAGTTATACAAACTGTAAACTCATCTGATGTTTGAAGGTGCTGGCTGACATCGAGCTTGCTCAGACTCTGAAATCAGAGACTGAAAAGGTCCATGAAGAGATGATCGAGACAGTTAGACCATCTATATGTAATCATCTACAGGTTTTGGTAGAGAGTCAGCTGTCTCAAACAGAGAAGTTGTGAACATGTTTTAATAATAATTTATATAATAATAATAATTTAACTTAATTAAAGAACTAATGATTCAAAAGTTCTTAAACATTTTAGATCAGTAGATGCTTTTGATGCTGTTTAGGTTCCTGAGGGATAGATGACACAGATTTATGTCCACCCAGTTTTACTTTGAGCGAGCCAGTACACATACATTTATTTAATATCATCTAATATTCTACTGAAATGACTTAAATAGAAAATGTTACTGATAAGGAGATGTGTCAGCTGTAACTAAATTAGCATCAGCTGGGGGATCTGCAGACCTCCCACACAATCACCACCCAATCTTCAAGTCTCTTCATCTCCATGGTTTCCATACACACCATTAATCTTGGTATAATCAGATGCTGCCACCACTCTACTTCCATAGCAGTACTGCTGCCATTAGGAACCCAACTAATTTGGTATTTGTGGAAAGTACAGGGAGAAAATGAGCTACTGAAGGATGTGTAAGTAGAAAATGTCGCTCAGTGATAAATTATGTGAATCTGTCCAAAAATAATTACAAAGATAGTCCAACAGAGAGCGCCATATTCCACTTAATGCCACTCTGTGCCTTTTTGTTTGGAGCAAAAGCTTCCAGGAATTATCAGTAAACAGGGAACGTGATTCCTGCCAAATATTTGGTTGAATTCTTTAGTGGCTTAGTGACATGGTTAGAGAGATGGAATTGATGAATGAGAGAATACTGTTTACTGTTTTATTCTGTCTGAAGAGGAAAGAGTCAGGGATGCTGGTGTAAGAGCTTTGGAATTGGCAGACACACAAACACAGTAAAACAATTCAATATAACACATTAAACATGCATCATACAATGATAAAAACAGTATACTGAATATGTCTGGGTACAGTGTATTAACAAATATACTTGATTTTGTCAAGATGTTTGATACACACACACACACACACAAATATATATATATGTGTGTGTGTGTGTGTGCATGTGTGTGTGTGTATATATGAGTTTTGTTCCAGACTGAAGGTTACACAAACTGCAAGCAGAATAAACTATTTTAGATAATACCAACAACACAGAGGTACTACACATAATGATGCACAAGAAAAAACACAAAGAATATAAAAACAGCACAGTGAGTTGTACATGCTTTACAGTTCTACGTTAGACACCACCATCAGAAAACAGACTTCCTGCTGGGATGGATGATTAGACGTTCTTTGCATGATAATGTTGAAATGGTGAACAGATTGTTCTCAATGGAACAACACTTCTACTGTATTTATCCCTGAGGGACAAACATGGTAGGTGCATTAATTAAATACACAAACAAACATCACACTTTAAATACAAATGTCAAGTATAATTACATTTTACTGAACACTAACTATGAAGAAATGTTCAGAATGTTTGAGTGGCTACACAGGGTGAATAAGCATGCATAATAACACAACTTTATAATAAAAACTAGAAGGACACTTGCAAACACTACCAAGGCCAACAGTTCACTCTTCTGCTTGAATGTTATGACCCTCAAGGCAATGTACTCATTCTCACTCCAGTGCACTTGTACCGTACATCCTGAAATATTATGAAATACTTAGGAAGACTTGTAGAACCCTGCGGAAAACAGCAGCAGTGTTGAAAATGTGTACGTGATGACTTAGCTGTTACTTTTTTCCTCCTGTATTATTACCTTAAATATAGGGTTATATACCATTTTATCTCTGAATTAAATTATCATTAAACATCTTTCCACTACATAATTTTTTGCTCAGAAAAAAGAGATTTATGATAATAAATGATTAAGGCACAGAGGTGCTGTTCAAAGGGAACACAGTCAGTGTAAATATATATATATATATATATATATATATATATATATATATATATATATATATTAGTCATTACTATTGTTATGCCAATTGATCCACTGATAAAGCAGTATTTTGATCATAGATTGGCACAGGGGGAGGTTGCATTACATCTCCCAATTCCTGATCATTTCAAGATTAGTCTGTGGCACTTGCCTGGCTTCACTTATACCAACGTAGACACAGTGTTCCAGCTGAGCAAGAGGGTGTAGACTTGTCTCAGTTGTTTTCTCGAGATCTCGAATTCATTATCTCGTTATCTCGGGATAACAAGGTGGAAAATAATTATTATGAACATGGCCTCTCCCAGTTTCCGTACCAAAGGGAACCATGTCCAAGTGAAATTTATCGTAGAACCATGAAAATAATTATTTTCTGCCTTGTTATCCAGGAACCCCACATTAGACTGAGTAAACCTAGAGTATGAATCATTTTGAAGATGATGTTTTTTGGAAATCCACTAATAAAATACTCCATGAATATTTTTTTTTTCCTATTATCATTTGTTGTTTTTCCTTCACTTGTGAGTCACATACAGGTCGCAAAGAAACTGGATGAAACTCATTGTTTTGTTTTTTTATCACAAAACAAAAAGTCACAAGAAATGGCAGGGATATGAATCATTTTGAGGATAAATGTGTGTGTGTGCTGTGTGTGTGTGCATGTGTGTGTGTGGTGAAAGTCATCCCTGGCATATTTCATCCCTGTGCGACCGCTGTGCACTCAATAGGCCTTGTGCTGACATGTCACGCCTCAGGCCTAATAAGTAACAGCCACTTTATATAGTGGGGTGACCCAGCTCAGTTCTTCTCAATCTAATTGGACTGATCCAAGACAAACAGCGGCCACCACACTAAAACCTATGACACTATCATACTAAAAACCTGTCAATAAACAATTAAAAATCTGTCAATATCAATAGTTCAAATAGCATCATTAGTGCAAATGGCCCATAATATTGTGTTCAGGAGCATTAGGGGGTACATGTGTAGAATGTATCGATGACATTTCTAACACAGGTATAAATGAGTGCTTAGTGTGTCACATGAAAAAGCCCTGAGATGCATTCCTCATCAAGGAGCAAGGCAGTCAGCGAGCCACTATGTTCCACCTGGGTGTCAGTGACAAGTCTGTAGGAGCTGATCAGTGGACATCCCTCTGCTACGCCCTCCTCATCCTCCATGTTTCCACTCGTATGAACTTTGCAGACACGCCAAGACAATTTCAGCTTGGTGGACACCAGGGAGGAGTGTGAGTGCAACACAACAAAGTTACTGAGGAATAGATGGAAGTCAATGTGGAAATGCAGCGTGACGATCTGGATTCCACTCACAGCAGCACAAAGCCTGGGATTCATGACAGAGATCCCAAAAGAGTCAACCAGTGCCTAAAGGTAAATAATTCTCATTGTCAATAGAATTCAATGAGAATAAAACACAAATTCAACACTACCACATGCAATAATCAGAGGTGCAACTAATAATAAATAAGTTATAAATGCTCTTCTTACGATTCCACTGATAACAGTTAGAAGTGTTGAGATTCATCCTAACATTTTTTTTAGATGCTTTGAGTCATGTTTCGCAGCTTCTGATGATCACTTTTCTGTTCTCATATTTAAAATTGTTAATTCAAAAATGAAAATGATATCATTTTGCATGTCTTGTATGTTCACTGAAAAATGAAACATGGTATCAATAATCAGGTATCGGTTTGCTGCACAATACTGACCTCAAGTGGTCAGAATCTTCCAGACAGTGTTGGACCTTCACAAAGCAAGAGACAAAACTGGAATTATATGAAACATTAACAATGGTGTAAGAATCAAGATATGATGGCTAATAATAATGAATTTTTATAAGGTTATTTGTGTTAATGTGCAAATTTCTGATTTATTCACATCTATTGAATAAACCTTCACTGTGAATATGTTGTATGGCTTCTTAATGGGGAAAAAGACATCTTACAGAGCTTATGCATGTATATATTTTTTTATATACAATCTGATATGATGTGTCTTTTTTGTTTTAATACATTTTTGGAATACATATTTGTAATTTCTGTCAGAATACATTCATGTTTTTTTTTTTAAAGATCACTACAAATGAATTTACACTGGGTGAAGCCATGAGATTTTTTTTTTCCAATTATACAAATCAAACAATGACATATAATAATAAATATTGTCAAAATTATTATTTTTCTCTCCAAAAGCCCATGCATTTATATGAAGCTGGATTTATAATATGCCGTCAGTATGAGGACACTCTATGAATAACCCCCATAAAAGCCTCTACTCTGTCCAAAATGTGAGTAGATATGGTAGAAGTGATCACATTTCTACAGATTAGCTTCTCTTCAGTAGCTCCATGAAAAAGAACCTATTCAAGGGGAATTCTTGTTGTGTTGTCAATGCAATTTTACATGTATTTTCTTGAAAATTCAGATGTGGTTTGATAAAGTTAATAAATCAGGACTGGTTCTGGAAACACTGCACCGCCGATACTTTCTAGAACGATGCTTCTAGGACATCTCCCACACTACATAGAGCACATTCCCTCTCATCTCTTTCACTCTCTGTACATTCTTATGACATCATTCCATTACCTCTGTCTCTTCTCTCTTGTAGTTTGTGCTTTCTGTCCTCTCTCTCATTGTACCTCTCTGCAGGTATTCCTGGCTCCACAGCTGTTTGTTGCTGACGTGTTGTTTTGAACCTACTGTAACAAACCTGTACACTATTTTTGTTTCTTGTTTCTCAAGAGTCTGTTTAATCACACCAGGCAGTCACTCACCCTTTACCTGCTCCTGTTGAAGGTTTATTCCCACTAAAAAGTCACTTTCCCTTCCTGTTTTTGCCAAATGCTTGCTCAAAGGGGGGGGGGGGTTATTACTATACTATACACTATTACATAATGCTGTAAGGTTTTGACCTTACTATGTGACATGCCTTTGGATTTTTTTTTTTGTTTTCTGACACTATACAAATGAAACTGCACTGCATTGATTTGTATTGAAATGATTTGTATTGAAAGATCCCCTGTAGTGTACATTACTCATGTGACAAAATACAATGTGCACTGTGTCCATTTATAGTACATTCCACCTCCTCCTTGAGGCTGTTTGAAATTAAATTAAGATATATTGCTTTCACACATCATGTCCAAGCACTCAGTTATCATGGTTGTATTCCTGAATGACTGGAAAAAATTGAGCATCCAATCTCACACTTACTATGTTCCTGTGTGTGTGTGTGTGTGTGTGTGTGTGTGTGTGTGTGTTGAGGTTACGTTTGAAGATGTGATTGCTGAGCCGTCATCTGTCCGGAGCTTTGATAAAGTGTGGTTGTGGAGTCACGCCCTGTTTGAGGTGTCCAGACTGTGGTGTTACCGCCTCATCTCCCTCCTGCTGGCTGTTCCAGTCTCATTGGCAGCTGGACTGTTGTTTGCTGTGGTCAGCTGCCTTCACATTTGGTAGGACTTTTATCACAGTAATGAGATTAGAGTGGTTTGTAATTAATTCCTTATTATGTTTCTGGTTAGTTTTTTTTTTTTTTTTTTTTAGGATAATTCAAGACTATGTTTATGTTTCCTCCACTAGGGTGATTATGCCCTGTGTGCAGCTCCTTTTCATCAACATGCATTGGGTCCGGACTGTGTGGGGGGGCTTCCTCCACATCCTCATCAGCCCTGTTTCTGCCAGTATTGGGAAGTGCTGCAGTGGCATTAGCATCAGTCTAAAAAAAGAAGACAGCCAAACACAGACAAGAGTTCTTTGAAAGCAAAATGCAGAGAAGATATCGGTTAGTGTTACACAGGAAATGATGGTGTGATTGTCAGACTTTCTCTTCTCTTCCAGAATATCATAATGAACATACAGAGGTTCTAATTTGTTCCAGTGATGTATCTCCTGAATGCTTCAATGTTAACTAACTAATGTAAACATTTAAAACCAGCACTATACTGTTGTTGGAAAACCCTGCAGCAGTTCATTTGGAATATTGTCAACGTAGAAATAAAGGTACGGGCCTTAATGTATATGTAATAATTCTGTGTAATTCAGGCTTGTTAATTTCTCATATCATATCATTGCCACATCACAAGTACAATCAGTACATGTAACCCATATCAGTGCATCCTTCTGGTGTTTAACATCTCAGTCTGATGCATTAATCTGACTGACTCATAAAAAACAAATAGACTCAGACTGTAAAAGGTGCTGGAGAAATTATAGGATGTGTTTGACAACAAACACCATTAGATGTGTTATACAACCCTCCTGTGTCCAGGAAAGCCCTGTCCATTGTTGGTAATATGGACCAGCCTTTGTCCTGAATTTAAATTAATGCCTTTAGGGCGATGGTACAGAATGCCTCTGGCAAGCATAGAGATATATAAGGGATCATTTGTGACAAACAGAGCTGGAATACTGAACAAGCAGATGTAAATATCCCCATAGCGCAATGCTGACATTGATTCTATGTGTGTATTAAGTGTTTGTATTGGCTAAAAGGGTTTTCACATTACATAAAGGATCACAGCAATATATAATAACAAAGATGCAAAAGATTTCTTAGAGTTATTGCTTTTATTCGTATTTTTGTAAGTTTCATGCCTCTGTTGTAACAGACAAGAATATGAAGTGAATTTGAAGATGGATAAAGTGCAAATGTTACATATATATATATATATATATATATATATATATATATATATATATATATATATATATATATATATATATATATATATATATATATATATATATATATATATATATATATATATATATATACATATATAAAAATATACATAGTATGATCTAAAAAATGTGGAGAAAAGTTTAGACCACTATCAGGCTTGTTGTTTTACCCAGGTCATAATCACTATATATGCATTTCTTAATCTCTATATAAAAATACTTGGAGGATATTAGTCAGCAATAAAACAAATTCATAAAAAAAAGCGCAGAATAAAATTCAAGTGTTTAATTTGACCTCTCTTCCAAAATCTTTAGTGCATAAAAAAATTTGAATTACTGGTCTAATCATCAGATGCTTTGTACTCTTTCATTCCACACATGGATGAGTGTTTGGGGTACTTTTCCTTAGAAAATGTCTGTCACACTAATAAAAAGGTTTTTTTTTTGTCTATAGATATTTTTTTATTTCAGATTTTTCTGTATTTTAGAACTGTATACATGTATTTTCTTGTTGTATTGAAATAGAGACTGAGAAATAAACACACATTCTCATTTAAAAAATTCTGTGCAGTGCTCTTATAATCAGAAATAATCTAACATTTTATGATTGAAGTTTGTGAGTTTTGTCCGTCTGTACAACTGGTTGTCACAGCAAAATATTGGCATTGGGAAAAATTGCAACACTTGGACTTCTCTATTGTTACATGTATATTTCATAAAATCATGTAAAAACTAACTCATGACAAAAATATTGGTAATAACCAAATAACTCGGTATTGACTCATTTAGGTGAAACCTCCACTGATATGTGTAAACACACCCAAAATACTGATACTTACATCTATATAAGGTTTCCATATGTGGGGCTGAGAGCTATGTATGTACATTAAATGAAAAACAGGAGCCAGTGCAGCCTCAGCTGATTGCCCTGACACCCATAACGGCAGAGGTATGCCCACCCTGGCTTTCTGCTGAGCTATTTCTGTCTCTGCTTCCTAGCCTAACTGGCCTCTCCTCTCTACACTGCCACACCAGGAATACTCTTATAATTGGGTTGGCTCCTGATCACATGCACTCTGATCCTATTCCACCCCCTGTGACTTGCCCCAGTCTCCACCACCAGGGAACTGGAGGTAAGGAAAACCAATCCCAGCACTAAAGTCACGCTTCCTGTACTGTTCGTACACTCCACTGATTGAGATAAATAGCAACAGGGAGCTTTGAAACCTTGTACCAGTTTGAACAGAGGGACTATGTCAGCACCTCCTCCACTCCCCCTTGCTGTGACAACGCCACACTCCATGAGTTTGTTTATCCAACACGCTGATATAGAAAGCTATGACTGATAGCAACAACTGCGCAGCCAAGGAAGACTGAATCATATTTATTTTAAGAGACTATTGAATTTTATGTGTACCACCTCTTTGAAATATGTGATCAGGTTTTGGATCCACCCTACTGTATGTAAACTATCTCACCATAAACACACTTTTAAATATATCTATATCTATATCTATATCTATATCTATATCTATATCTATATCTATATCTATATCTATATCTATATCTATATCTATATCTATATCTATATCTATATCTATATCTATATATATATATATATATATATATATATATATATATATATATATATATATCTATATCTATATATATCTATATATATCTATATATATATAGATATATATAGATATATATATAGATAAATAGATATAGATAGATAGATATAGATATAGATATAGATATAGATATAGATATAGATATAGATATAGATATAGATATAGATATAGATATAGATATAGATATAGATATAGATATAGATATAGATATAGATATAGATAGATATATATATATATATAAATATATATAGATATATATATAGATATATATATATATAAAATGGTTGAGGTTGCAATTAAGCAGCAGTTTATTTGAAAAGAGAATATTGTAATTGTTCTGACTCCGGCTAAATTGCATTTCTCTTTAGCTCTTTCATAGAGATATTGCATAAGCAAACAAACATTAGCATTCACAAATATATTTAGCATGTAATACAGGAAAATGGCAATATAATATCAGAAGTCTTATATTGCAGTTGTAATAATGACATAATTAAATATCCTAATAAACAAAACCATCTAAAAAGGTATGCTGATTGTATTTGTGAGTTTTGTACAGTCTAACAACATTTTAATGTGCCTCTAATATTGTTTGGATGTCCTGCAGGGAAGTGTATGGTGTTAATGTTCCAAACAAATTGACTTGCAAATCTAATAAGTTAGAAGATGTTAGAGAAACACTTCATGTCTTTTATAAGGTGTCAGAAATGAATCAAGTCTCTTGTTGTCAAAAGAAATCACCTACATCTACAGATTAATTTCAGTTCTGAATAACGTATCAAGGTTTTGAGATTCTGCCCTGCAGTGCTTGATGTGTAATAAACCCTGGGACAGCATTCTCAGAAATTCTCCTTTATGTTTATACAAACTCATAGTTAGTTGCTATTTTTCCCCCACATAACTTTTTCATGAAACCTGAGTTTTGTTCCTTTTATACACAATTTTTTCCCCTGCTCTTCAAGATACCAAACTGATTGAACAAACACACTTCATGGTTATACAAATTCTGTATCACATGATTTTCAGTAAAATGTTACATATTTCCCTATGCTGCTCCACTTCTTTTAAATATTTTGATTTGCATATGCTTTCTGTTTATACACTACACATGTCTTGAAGTATTTGTCTTCTGAGACTAAGAGGGAACACACATTATTTTCTTTACATAATTTAGAAAAAGCTGTTGATCTTAGATCTTTACAAAATATGCTTTCAGATGAGGTGTTACATTCAGGCTTGGATTATGGATTTTTTTGTGGGTAGGGATGGAGGGATCCATGGCACCATGCTCAATGATATCTGATGCTGTGGGTTAACTGTGTTACACCATTCCTGAATCAGATCATGATGTTTCCTTCTATATTTTTTTTCCAAAAATATCATACAGAATAACCAATGACATCTTGCAAAAGCAGTTTCTGTTGGCTTTTTGTCTACAATATGATAAAACACATCATGTTTTTTCCTTCATATTCTTGGCATGCTACAGTAGTATGTGTTGAATAGATGTGAATCTTGAATTGAGCACTGCTTTTGCTTATATTTTTGACAGTGGTTGATGCAGTAATATCAATTAATATATGCATTAATTAACAAATAGTGCTGGAGTGGTAGAGTAGGTTATCCACAAAATGGGTTGTTTTATTCCCATGTCCCTCTGTTAACATGTCACAGTGTGCTTCAACAAGATATTTAACCCTAAATTACTTTCCACTGTATGAATACAACCTAAATAAAAAAGGTGCAATTATTGCACTCCATTTATCATTATGTAAATATGTATTGTTTCTCTGTCTGAACAGCACAAATGAGCATTGATTTATAGATGAGAACAGCCATGCAGACGAAGTGGATATTGGTAAATTATACACTGAAATGATGTATCGTATTCCTGTTGTTCAGTTCAGATAAAAAAAAAAACTCTTAAAATTACTATTTTTGACCCAAAATAGAATATCTGTCTGAATCTCAAAAACCTCACATCTATTTTTCTGTTGCAGGCTTTTATGATTTCATTAATTAATTTTGCATTACTGCATTGTAGAGTTTTGGTGTGTTTAGGAAATGATAGGTGGAGAGAGGGGTGGCTTTTGGGACTTAAGCCAAAACCTGAGTCACCATCTGGTATCCCGATACCATCTTGGACCCTCCCACAACCAATATGTTTTTAAAAGAGGGGCCTTATCTAAAAGCCTTGCATGTGATTAGATGAAGAATGTGTTGTCATCTTCACTGAGGTGCCGCTTCATCCACTCATGCAGAACTCAAGCCATGATGTAGTTCAGAGCGACAGCAGGGAGAAGAGCCATACTGTAAGCAGACCACCATCAAAACAAACATGACAGTATGGCTGCACCTAAGCGGACCAGTGTGTTGTCTGTAAATGAGCATTGTCGTATGTGCAGGGAAAATCTGAGGATAAAAGGTAACATCAGCAACAGCCAGAGGATAGTCCTTGAACTTCCCTATGGTAAACTGGTAGACCAGCAGCTTGCAGAACTTGGCCTTAACATGTCAGATGTTCCAGAAAAATCCTCTGGCATATGTCTGAAATGCCTTCACTTGGTAGGGAGACACCAGAGTACTCTGGCCACTAAAAGGGAATGGCAAAAAGCTGAAGAGGAACCCAGTGCTGCTTTACGTCACACCAGCCACAACGCCACCCAGTCATGGGAAGTCCCACCCAGCGACACTGATTGGCTCCTTTGTTTTTCAGAAAGCCTGAACCTCACGATAGTCAGATGGTTGCGTGAGGAAGTTGCAACGCCAAAAGTCACAGATCTTTTTGTAAAACACAGAGAGAGGAGGGGGCATGCAAGGGTTGGTTTTAAAAAGGATTTATTGTAACATCAATAAAATAGCGTGCACCAGCAAAAATGCTTAACGTTAACAAATATAATATTCCTATAAAAACACTGTGCACAATTAAAAATAGTAAAAACACTTTTAAAAAAGAATAAAATGTCTGGGTAAAAACATGTAAGAACAGTTCAAAAAGAGGCTTCTATCTCTGCTGGGGGAGCATCTTCATTTGGGGATGTGATACCTTTGTGTTCTAGGTGGGGACTCCTAGACAATAAGTGTCCTCTTCATTAATCAGTTCCTCCGTGTCTCCGTTTCTATGCTTACTGGCTCCCCACGTCTCCCTCCACAGTTTCACCAAGTTGATGTGTGTGTGTGTGTGTGTGTGTGCAGCTCTACAGTTGCATGTAGGGAGAATTTGGGTCAGAGGTTACAGACACACAAAACAATCAACTCTGACCCAACACAACAAAACACAGAGCCATGCTGGAAATTCATAAATACCTTTCCCTCATCTGACATTTTTTGATCTTGTAAAATTTTTTTTTAAAAAAGTCACCCGTGCACTACACTCCATGCAACACATATTAAAACTGATATATAGGCAGCAATCCTAGATCAAAACTCCAATCTCCCTCATTCTTAAAGTGTTCTTATTTGATTGTGTCACAATCCATAACTAGAAAAAAACTACCATTCATACATAGATACAGTCTGTGTGTTCTAATTCTAAACAGTAATGTCATCTATATGGAGCCTAAGTGACGCGATTCTATTTCCGGTCGATTTCCGGGCAATGGGACCTAAGTGCCATAAAAAATGAACGCGAGTCAATGGCGGGATAAAAGTAATTTTCTGGTCCCGTTTGAAATGTGCTACGGTTTTCACACATGATGTCTGTGAATTATAAAGATACATTTTCACATTGAGAAAGCACTCACTTTGGACAGGCATCAAAAGTTACGTTAGGTTTTATGTGAGAGTAAGTAATGGACTACAACGTTCGTCTCACAAATATTACGTCACCACCAAGCTTCACCATCAAACTCTTTAAAAATGGCTGTGACTTTGGCGAGCTTCACCTCCTTCTTTCAGGACGAAGGCAAGTTCATCAGACGTGGAGAAAACCACTTTAAATCGGGGCATGTGGAAAGTGGCAGCTACTCCGGGGGAGAGATAGTAGGTCGAGTGACAGCCAGAATGCGGGACAAGCTTTCGTCAGCCGGGAAGCGGTAGAGGGAACATGTGGAAATGGTGTTGTGATTACACAGGGGCACAAAGCACACATGCATTTTCAAATGAAAAATAGAAAAGGCGGTATACGGTTTTGAAAAGTTTGCAGGGAACGATTCTGCTGTGACGTCAGCTATGCGACGTCTGATATGTAGTCCAAACAGAGTCCAAATAATTACATATTTTTACACGCTAATAAATCACAAAACGCGTATCAAAGAAACTCCAAACGCACATCATTGGTTATGATTTTAATTGAAGTACAGCAAATGTAAAGTGGACCAGAAAATAATTATTTTCTCCTCATCCACTCTCATGTTAAATTTTTCCGAATTGAAGCCCAGTGGACCGACCTGAAAGGTCCCTATGTAGAGTCCGCTCGTTTGTCACAAGTCCTCAAGCATTACCATGGACATAAGGCATTTCTTAAAAAAAGTGGTGATAATCAAGGTTATAATCGTTAATGAAAACGGACAAAATGAAGAAAAGTAAACTTGAGGAAAAAAACAAACATTTTTGTTAAATAAATAAATAAGAACTGGAATTAAAATGAAAAAAAAATACTGAAACTGTATTATGTGCTTACAGAACTAACTAAAACATATACGAATTATGGATAAAATTCCCTTTGTTTTCATCTTTGTCAATGTCAGACTGATATTGATTTATTTGTCTCCACTGGTCCCACTTTTCACATTATTTGATCCAAGCAGGTAGAGACAGAGCAGAGCACAGCCTCAGAAAGATGTTAGCCTAACCGGGTGTTAGCCTAGTCTGTAGTAAACATCCAGGAAAAGAAGCAGAATTTATCACATATGAAAAGATCGTCAAAGCCCAAACTGCACAGTTTCAAGGCAAAGAGGAGGCAGAAGAATAATCCAATTGTAGAGGTATGTAAACTTTTCTAACGTTAAAAAAAGTTTGATGTTGCTAGCAACAGCTAGCTGAACTTGAATTAAGCTGGCTAATTACAGTATGCTACTGTAGCTAATTAAACTGTAACATATCTGTGATTTTCTGCTGATGAACTGGTTTATATAAGTGTATATATGATTTACTGCTGGTTAAGTGGTTTATATGCATTTCTATCTGGTTTAGAATAGAATAAGATTTTACAGTATTTATTCCACCATGGGAGAAATTCTACAATTATAGCAGCTAATGTAAAGTGCAGGGAGGAGGGCAGAAAAACATATTCACATCCTTAGAATGTGAATATGGAAAATATCATTTGAATTTTAAACAGTATTTACCTTTTTACAGTAGTTTACATTCTTTACAACATTTTGATTTATAATTTACTGCTGCTGAGCTGGTTTCTATCTGTTACTATCTGGCTCGTGTTAATATCTGGAGTTACTACTACTTATAGACTGGTTTATGTGTGTTTCTATCTGGTTTACTGTTTATTTGCTGGTAAAAATGCAAGGAATAGTAGCACCCATGTTGGTGTTCTTGAAGGGTACCGTAGCTAAATATCATTCACTACATTGTGTTTGGAAAGGTTAAGCAGTTGTAGTTCAGTAAAGCTACATCTTGCTTTGTAAAGTACGATAGTGCCATAGTGCTGTGGGCTCTGAACACAGTCCAAACACAAACTAATGCAGTCTGAGTTAGGCTAATGGTGTGTCAAACTCAGGATGACTTTTATTGTGGAACACAGTAAACAACAGTTTCGCATGTTGGCATCACTTGACTCATTATACACGGCTGATTGGATTAGATAATATTCAACTTTACTGTCATTGCCCATGTACAAATACAGAACAATGAAATGGATTTATCGCAATCAGAATTACTTTACTAACTCCAAGGGGAAATTGCATTAAATAAAAGAAACAATATATATATATATATATATATATATATATATATATATATATATATATATATATATATATATATATATATATATATATATATATATATATATATATATATATATATATATATTTTGGTGTCCAGTTCAGGTGTCCAGTTCAGGTGATAAGTTTGTAAATCATTAACAACCATTGGAAATAATATACAATGCACATTTTAACTACGGAAATGTTAAAATATTCTTTTTAGATCTGTGTTCACTTGAGACGAACAATACCTGTCCAAAAATACTTGGTAATAATTTCCACTGAGTCCTATAGAGTCTTTATATGGATTATGGAGGTGTGTTTATGCTCACTGCTTCACTCTGGAGTGGAAGTTCGTGCCACTGTGCAAACCCAGCCCATCCTACCCCACAACCCTATGTGAAATGTGACACAACCCTGGGTTCTCCTTTAAGGCATGCCTTTTCTGTCTTTGTGCATTACATTGTGTGTATGAGAGTGTGTGTTTGTGTGTGTGTGTGGCTACCTCTGTGTGTGCAGGGCGGGGGTCAGGCCTCCATTTTTACCAGTACGTCTGCAGCAGCTGTCCACTGGCATGTCAGTGGGAGCGTCACAGTGGTGATACAGGGGTTCACAAGTGAACTGAGGCGGCTGTGTGCAGTTTGATTCAAGAAGATTTACACACAATCTGTCTCCAGCCTGTCCAGGACCTGTTGCCCCACCATGGCGGACCAGTACAACACCAATGAAGAAAAGATTATTAAGGACAGCCACACCAAGGAGATCGATCTAATTAACAGAGATCCCAAGCAGATCAACGAGGGCGTGGTGAAGGTTTGTGCAGCATGGACACACCACCCTATCATAACCAGTATAGAGAATATTAACCCTGTTTTGACCCATATGGACACATGTGAAGAAAATATATAAAGAGATTATGAGGAACAAAGACAGGAGATCATTATGTATAGCTGTCTGGAAAATCCCTAAATAGACCAAGAGCTATTTCTGTTCTGTGTGCAGAACATAGAGTTTATTTTTGGTGGCAGAAGAGTGTGAAACTGATACTGTGGTATCACATTTTATTTAGGTTTGGCAAGTTTATATTGTGACTGTTGCCATGTTGAATGAAATATTTTCTGAACGGATAACACTGTATATATATTTATATTAAACACTGTATAAATTAAGTAAGTTATGAGGCATAGGTAGAACAAACTGTATGTTTTATGTCTGCTGGGCTCAGTGTGGAACACTCTAGATGCCTTCTGTCTATTTTCATAACCAACTGTAGCTTACACAGTTTGATAAATTAAGTGAGACACTAGCACTTCGAGTTCCTACACTACACCAGCTCTTACTTGCAGTTATTGATGAAACCATATTCTGCTTAGATAATTGTTCTATAAGAAAAACACAGTGAACTGGTAAAATCTTTTGAACCATTCACAATGTTTCCCTAATTTAATTTTACCCAGAACATTTCATCCATTCATTTATTGAAAACTGCTGTGCTTTTTTTTTGGACAGAAACTGAATAGGATCAAACAGACTAGAGTATACAGAGAACATATAAAGCAGTGCATGGCCACTCATTCATTCAGGGGATGATCTCTGCTGCTATCTCTATGGGAAATACACAACATGTCTTTGCTCCTCCTACTGATCCTATCCAGTGGTCTGGAAGAAAAACTAAATGTTTTAGATTTGTAGCGCCTTCATCAGCCATGATTACAGTACTGTCAAATTAATTAGCATTTGAGTCTCAGCTGAGAAAGAGAGAACCAGCTTTACAACCAGCAGATGACTTATCCTGAAAATTTAAAACAGCAATGCATTTTAACATTCATGCATTTTACATGAGGGGAACTTTATATGCTAAAAGGTGTCAAAATGGAGCTTTTAAGCCATAAAAACTCCATTCTGACACATTTTGGGGGCAACATTAAAAGCCACTTCAAAGATTTGTTTGTATGCCTACACGTTAAGCTTTTTTTTTATTTTTATGAACAGCACCAGATAATTGGTTTCTCTGCATAAATTCAACTTCATCCCCCTGTAGTTCTGCAAACATCATCTTAACACTTAACATTGTCATGCACCTATTACGTGGAGCTCACAGATGTCTGATGGAAGGCAAGCATAAAAGCCTGCAGGCCTTCAGGGTAGTAATAATAATCTGTTTTAAATTGCAGGTGGAGTTTGAGGATGTCATTGCTGAACCTGATGGTACACACAGCATTGATGGGGTGTGGAAACTGAGCTATACCACCTTCACTGTGTCCAAGTACTGGTGCTACCGCATCTTGTCTGCTGTCTGTGGGATCCCTGTGGCCCTGTGCTGGGGTTTCATGTTTGCCTGCATGTCATTCTGCCACATCTGGGCTGTGGTTCCCTGCATCAAGAGCTGTCTGATCGAGTCACAGTGTATCAGCCGCATCTACTCTCTCTGTATCCAGACCTTTTGTGATCCATTTTTCGAAGCTCTTGGCAAGATCTTCAGCAATGTGCGTGTAGGACTGCGCAAAGAAGTCTAATAACTCACTGAGTGTTTTTAGTATGATGGAATGAAATATGGTATCTTTTTATACACCAGAAGATCAATCTTGGCGTCTGGTTTACTCCCTGATACTCCTATTCCTCCTTCTCTCATAACATGCTGTCCCCGCCCTACTGTCCTCAAGCTCAGTGACATACCCAGTGTGGCCTCCGTTACCAGAAGCTCTCTGACAGCTGCAGCAGGAAGCACAGCTCTGTGACAGCTCTGGCACTCCTGGAAGCCTCGGCACTCCTCACTGAGGGAGGAAAGTGCTGTCTGCCATGTGGAGGAGCTGTGTGCTATCACATGTAACAAAAAGCTCAGACAATGACTAATGAACTTCCCAACACTGCTTCACCTGTTGCCTGAATACATAATATTTGGCCATTTTTTAAATCACACCAGTGTCGTATATGTTGCTTGTGAGTGATGATGTTTGATTTTACACTGACTGAATTGACAATCAGAACAAAGGCATGTAGAAACACAATAGCCACTAAGAATTGAAAATATTTTAACACAAATGCCTTGTTGAGTACTGTCTGACTACTATGTTATTAAAATGCATTATGTTCTGATGTGTTTTCCATGTATTTGTAATGACTCCACAGGAATCAATGGACAATTAGAAGAGTGTTTGAAACCAGCTATGTACATAAATTATTGTCCTTATCAGTGTGTGTAAGTGGAATACAAAACATGCTTGTCTGCATATTTCAGACTAGTTCATGTAAACAAGCATAGGTGTAGCTACTAATGGAGTTCATTTTAAAGTCTGTTCATGACGTCCATTTTAATGACAAGTATTGTTATTTTTGTCAGGGAATAACTTGGTAACACTTTATAATACCTACACACAATTGACTATGTATTAACCATTTATTACCCATTTATAAATGGGTTGTTCATTATGTATTAACCATTTGTTACCTATTTGTTAATGTCTTGTAAAGGTTCATACTAGTGTAAATGTAAAATTGTATTATTTTTAACCAACAGGTGCAGTGTTTACAACTGTTTCTTTGTTTACCTGTAAAGCAGATATACAAACACTGCACCTGTTGGTTAAAAATAATTTAATTTTACATTTATCTTTGGAAGACACTAGTATGAACCTTTACAAGACATTAACAAATAGGTAACAAATGGTTAATACATAATGAACAGCCCATTTATAAATGGGTAATAAATGTTTAATACATAGTCAATTGTGTGTAGGTATTATAAAGTGTTATCAATAACTTTGCTATTAAATCTGAAACTGCATTTGACATTGTCCATGTGAGAAAGTTTGCATCTTATTAAATTGGATTTCAAGTGTTTAATCTATTATTGTAATCTAAAACATAAATTATTATTTCTTGTCAAGGACTTAAAAATGTCTGTCATGTTAGTGACATGGAACAGTGACCCACTAGAGGTTGCTGTTGTGTATCTTTAATATGTAAAGACACACAACAGTAATGTTGAATGTGTCGAAAATTAATAATTCTGTGTCACTGTGCACTTCCTGTTTTGCTTTATAGCTTCATTGTGTTTCATTTGGGCCATTTGGTAACAATTACTGAAATTATTGAAATGATTAAAAATTTTAAATAAAGTCACATTTTGTGTTAATAAAATGTTTTTTCTAAATAAAAAACACTTCAAAGGCATCATTCTAATTAATAATCTGCTGCATGTCAGTTATTTACAAGGTCATGTTATGAAAATACATTGATGGGTTTTACCTCATATTTTACCATTAATGACCATTTATCTGACAAACCCAAAACAGCAAGAAGATTTAGTTAAAATAAATGATTATATTGACGTTTGGTTGTTTTTATCAGCCAAAGCAGATTTTCATAATTAATGTTTATTAACAAAATTAAATGAGAAATGTTTCCAAAACACAAAGACTGTATTTCTGAATAAACATATCTCACCAATAACAGACACTAAATATATGTGCACTTTTTTGCTTTCTGTAAGTTATTTATCAAGATATGAAGGAATAAAATTGCATTAATACCAAATATTTTTCATGTGGTTTATTAAAATTTGATTGATGTTACTCCTGAAAGCAGAAACAGGATTGTCTCATAAACTGCTTATTAACATTTTATATTTAATAATGTTAATAATATTAATATTTCTACAAAATATGTGTCAAACAAGCAGCCCGGGGGGCAAATTTGTCCCGCCAAAGAGTGCAGTCTGGCCCTTTGGATGAATTTGTCAAATGTTAAAATGACAATAATAAAATATTAATCACTTTAGTTGAGGTTCCACATTCAGGCCAATTCAGTCTCATAATAACCTATAAATATTAACAAGTCAAAATGTGTCTCTTTGTAAATGTTTTCATTTACTTTCACTAAAATAAAGTATAATTTTGCAAAAAAAAATCTGTATGTTTGGAACAAATATAAACAACCTGAAATGTCTTAAGACAAGTAAATACAATTTTAATAATATTCCACGTATTAGTAAATGTTTTGTGTATTTATGATTTATAATATATAATATACACATGTAAATAACAAACTAAAACTTAATAATGTTAAAACTACACATTTATTTTCTTTTTGTTCATGCTATTCACACTGTTTAAAAGGACGGTTGTAGATGTAAACATTCTCATCATTGCCTTTTTTTTTGCTCTAAAACATGGACAACAGTTTGGTATTGATTAGTATTTATATTTTTTTCTGTTTTTATTTTAGTGGTGCAGCCCACTTCTGATCAAATTTAGCTGAATGTGGCACCCCTGACATAACAAAATGTAATATGACTTTTACAAATGAATATTACACGAATCATATTGTACATCCATAATGATCATAGACATCTGAGGCTGCAGTTTGAGTAGTTCTTGAACTTTCTTTTCTTACCTTGTGAGTTCTCAGTATGACAGAATGACAAATGATCAGGAAAATCAAAAACTATTGTAGGAAATAGAGATGGCAGTGTATTCCAATTAAAAAATATCAATATCAAAAAGGTAAAGTACCTTGAAATATATACAAATTAATTTTTGCTTTTATTCAGATCCCTGCTATGATAGGTGATTTGATGTGCAAGAACAATTAAATATAAATATGAAGTAGTTTCAGTAAAATCATAGAATTAAATGGCAGTCCTCACGCTTAATTATCTCTGAGAAAAAAACAAAGCAGAGAATAGCTTGCCACAATTTATTTTATCACTTCTTGCAGAAAAATGCATGATACAGAGATATTTTCATAAACAGTTTAGTACACATCACTGGTTCGCACACTCCAAAGTTTTCAACTCAGTTATGCATTTGAGGCATAACAGGATGTTCAAAGATTGAATGTGCTGCCAAGAATTTGCAGGAACTCAGAAATGTTAGTGCATGGACAAACATCCCAATGCGAACACTAACAGCCCCCTGCCAAAGATCTCTTCTGAAGACTGGAGTCTAAAGGGACTAATCAGTACAGGATCAGTGTGGCTATGAATAAGTCATCATTGACCTTATTTATGCAGTTTTTTTGTCTTTGTTTTTTTCAGGGGAGGGGGGTTAAGTTGGCTTTTTTAAGCAATGACAATCATAATATCTCACATCTAACAATATGTCAAGTAACAGTTTATATGAATGCAATCCATTGCAAATGTAACAAAGTGAACAACATAGTACACAATATTTATAGCAAGTGTGCTTAAATCACTTTCGTCATAACACAGATGGACAAACAAGATCCAAAAGCTTTGCTGGTGACCACAACTGAATCAATAATATATTGGAAAAAAGGTTAACAACCCTCTGTTCCTTATTTTCTTTTTGCACCAAAAATCTATAAATATACATATGTATGGGGAGAAAAAAAACAAACCAACAGAACATTCCCGTTGGTAGCTGAGCTACGTCCGTTATCTAAGTGTTTATTAACTATATGTTTCCAGTCTAAATCTATACTAATCTTTATAACCCAGTCCAGTTTCACTTCTCCATATAATATACTGTCAACTACAGCACTGTGGGCTTGAACAGAAAGTCATAGGGTGAGAGGTATCCAAAGGAATGCTGGGTATTTTATGGGTGAGGGTATGTGGTGAAAGGCAGGTAGAGCAGCTTGAAGGAGGGACAAACAGTCAGCAGCTTATGTACTAGAGGTCTGTGTGATGCTCCTCTGACTGCTAGTGCTTTTAATAACAAAGGTTGATGAGTTGCTCTTGTGGCTGGAGTCGAAGTCGCGCTCACAGTGACACTGGGATGACTTGAGGTAGCGGGTGGAACAGCACAGAAAGTTCTGCCTAAGATCTTGGAACAAATGTCCTGCGAAGCACATGTAGATCCAGGGGTTACAGCAGCTGTTGAGGCTGGCCAGAAGCATAGAGATGATGAAGGGCATGGCTACAGGAAAGGAAACAGAGGAGAGATATTAACTGCACTGACTTATCCAATGGGATTGAATCACTGAGACAAAATAGGATTTGACAAATCTGACAAAGATGAAAACCCAGTGAATGGAGCTGTGTGTAATATTACTTTCAAATATTTAAAAAATTGCAACATTTTTTAGTGTTAAAAAAAAGAGCTCTGGAGTAAAAAAAAATGCTAGTGAGTTGGATTGTAAAGATGTGAACTAAATCTATTCACAATGACAATCTGAAAGATTTATGTGACCACTAGAGGGAGTAGAGAGTCACTTTCCTTGTCTACCACGATGAGGAAAAGTGACACCACTGGGAATAGGTTGATTCATTCAATCATTCTAACTGAGAGAAGGAAAAGCGATTTTTTTAGAGTACGAAAATTGTCATTCTCAAAGGTGAGAAATGGAAAAAACGCACAGAATAACGCCATAAAACATGGATTTTAAATCTGCGTTTGCAGTCGGGAGGAGCAGCGTCTGCTAATGTCCGTGTCTGTAGCAACCACTTTGCGTGTTTGTAAGCTAACTTTTTTTGGGATGTGCTATGTATCATTAGGTTGTCGTTAAATGCTCATTTACACTGTTTTAATATGGTTTACCTAGCCACATCAAGATGCGTTGCACATTTGTTGACATTAGTCGCTACTGCTAACCGCTAGCAGTAGCGACCAAGGTCAACAAACATGCAATGTATCTTGACGTTGCATCTTTACAAATAAAACACTCACCCTGGCGAAGACCAAATGATAATTATTGCTAAGCCTATTGGTAACGAGGTTGTGGACCCACTCACTGACAAAAATGTAGGTAGATAAACCAGGTAGTTATTAGTAATATCCACAGCAGATATTGTTGGCAAATCTTTGGGTTCTGTCCAAAACTCATTCACTTTCATAAGATATGGGTCACGTTCCAATACATTTTTAACTAACTATCTGTATATCTGTTTCGTCACTGGATCTAATTTCATCCAATAAGGGTTCACGTCAATGGTTTCCTCTATAGAGGCTTGCTCCATGGTTACTTCCTGCCCGCCAACTGAAATCATCATAGTCACGTGACTGAAACCTACCAATTGGAACAGAATTAGAAAGTGATGTTGATGGGATGAGAATCACTGAAAACAACTTTAAAGGAGTGATCTTTATCTTTTTTAATTGAAGTGTGCATTTTAAATTATTTCACTGTGGTTATAAGCTCTAAATGCTCTGCGTGAATTTGAAATAGTCATTAATTCAACTCCATAGGTCCATCTTCAACCCCATTACTGAATAGTGACACCAGACGAGTCATTTTGAGTGTTGGTCCTTTAAATCCAAACAGGAAATAACACATAAATAAATGCAGGGATAAAACAAAATGTAAACCAAAAAAGAACAATAAGGACAAAATACATAAACAAACGATGCAGAAATAAATTAATGGATTTTTATATTTCTACATTAATTTCTGTATTTATTTTTTCAACATGGCAGAGTTATCAGGGGGATTTAGAAGTGGGTACACCCAATACTGACTGACAAATAAGTAGGTATACTTCATATACGCTGTATACCCTGACCTCCACCACCAGGTAATCAGCTCAAAGTTTGGACATATGGACTGCAACCACTGCTGCTCACAAACAATTATGTCATAGTCAGAGAAATGTTCCTCACAAGTCTTGACCTCAGTGTGCAAATGTAGTGATGTAAATAGTTATAAAACAGAACAAAATAAGAAAGAAATGAAAAATGTGACTATATTTGAATCAATGTTTGTGCAATCGTATTATGCATACATGTTGTTCAGTTATTTAATATTCAATATATATATATATATATATATATATATATATATATATATATATATATATATATATATATATATATATATATATAAAGAAAACAGAAATGAAATGGGTTATAGAAATCCACACAATTTTTTACCAAAAAAAAAAAAGATACCGTTGCAGCACCTGGTGGGTTGATATTAATATATTGACTTTTTGAACATTTAAGTTCTAAATACACAAATAAATGAACAAAAGACTAATAAAAGTAGTTTAGCAAAAATATGATCCCTTTAAAAGTGGACGTGCCAAAGTGGTGTTATTATGTTCACCATGTTCACCTCATGTTGATGTTCAGTCTCAACTATAACAGTTAACAGACATTCTTTGGATGATTCGACACAGATCTTTACACAAGCTGTACAGAAAACAGAGAGGTTTTTGTTTTACTGTGGCTGTTTTTGGTCTAAAAGAAGAAGAGTCAAGCTCCCAGACCTATGATGTAAACTATCAGCTGATGCAGCAGGAGTCAATTGTAAGACATAGAATTATTTTAAATTAAATAACGGCTTTGTCCTAATGAACATACTCAGTGCTTCATTTTCAGTTTTCTCTCATAGTTTAGACATGATAGTATTATTTGTTCTAGCAATCAGATATTTTGTTAAGTTTTAAAGCCTTGACCTTAAAGTGGGTATTCATGTATAATGTATTATAATCACTGTTGCAAGTACTGATATAGTGATAGTGAAAACTAAATATTGAATTTAAATGAACTGAAGTTAATTGAATTAAATGACATTACATTATATCAAATTGAATTGAATTGAATTGAATTGAATTGAATTGAATTGAATTGAATTGAATTGAATTGAATTGAATTGAATTGAATTGAATTGTGGGTGCTTTCTTTTTAAAAGCAATTTAATGTTGGTAGTGGGCCAGGGGATTCACATGTACTTATAGTAATTTCTGTTCAGTGGTGATAAAGGAAACACAATGGTTTTTCCTCCTCAAAGCAACACAAGGAAGAACAGGTTTCCTAGAAGCTTCCGTATGTCTTGCAAACACACTCAAGGTTACAAACAGAACAGGGGAAGCGTTCCTCATACTGTATACTGTTGTGATAAAACATGGCAGGAAGCCTGCAGTGGCACATTACATGACATTTACACTACATCAACTTCATCATCCAACTGACATTTAGGACCTGTATATTTTGATTTATATAACTGCTTGTATGCCATTTTAATGTTTTTATGCATGTTCCTAATCTTTCTCTCAGCCTGTCTGCTCATGATGTTCTTATGTTCTCAGAACGCTGATGAAAATTACAGCATCAGTGATTTCTAGAAGGGCATCTACTGTACTGTATAGCATAAGCATGATTACTGAGCAATGATAAAAGTTTCATTATGAAACTAGATAGTGTGTTTAACTGAGTGTAAAGCATTCATTTACCCTTTAATTAGTGTTTTGTAGAATCCAATCATAATTTTTGGCTAACAGATTAAGCCCTAACCTTTTACATAAAAAATAAATTAGAAGCAACTGACACTATACTTTTCAAAATTGCTATGTATTAATGTTATGCGGCAAAAATATATGAAGGAATCAGCAGATAAATATAATAGAGAGCATAGTCTGGATCTAATTTAAGTAACTGGGGGATGTCTCTAAAAAATATTTTCTGAATTAGCCCATGGTGTGTTTCATAAGCAATTAATAAATCAAACTACAAATGGAAAGGTGGAGTCATGATCCTCTGGGTACTTCATTAATATAAGCATCAAAACTGACACTGACCAATTTGAAAGACTCATTCAGAAATGCATTAATAACAACAATTCACTGAACATAATGAAGTAATTTGGATTTGAGGCAATTTTAAAGATAATATGCTAAGAGAGTTTTTCATGGAAATTGTTTTAAGCATTTCTACCTTGTAGCTAGAACACTTAATAGGAAAACAACATTAAAACTCTTGGCTTTGTGTTGAATTGAACACCTAGATTTTGTGTCCATCAAGCACTTAATAAAATCAATACTACACAGTGTGAGTCAGCATCAGGGAGTGCAGGGCTCAGCAGGGTAAAAGGTTAGTGTTCACACTTTTTTGGGTTCTTGTGTTAGTGTCTGAGTCAGGGTTTAACCTTCAGCTGTTGTTGTCCTCTGCATAATGAAATCTGTCTGGTTGTTAAATGTGAAGTTGCAGACGTCACTGATGTCATTGACATAGTTTGGAAGAAAGAGACATGTGATGTCTTCTGACATTTTCAGAAATTGCACCATTGCAGTGTTCAAAATGCTAAACTTCCCAAATAGCTCAAACACAGTACATTTATGGTGCAGTAAAGTCAGACTGGCGACTAAAGATCAATATTTATAACAGTGAAAATATATTTCAGTTCAGTTTTCATTAATCTCTCCTCTGGTTGTTTGTGTAGTTTATGTATCTTTCAAACATTCCACAAAAAAATAGTTGTTTGTTGACTGTAGAATTTTGATGAAGTCTGGTTGAACATTTCTTTTTCTATTTTTAGATACTGGCCTTTGAAAGATAGAAAGCAACCTTTAAGTAGTAAACAGTCACTTGTTGAAGTGTCAGCTTGATGGATGATGAAGATAAAACACAACACTGTGTTTTTATTAGATTAAAAATCAGAGAAAAACAATTCACTGTTATGGCATGGATTACAGACAAAATGTTAGAGCATCTTTTAATGTGTGGATATATTAAATAATAGTAAAGAATAATGGTTTGATGAGGTCCATTATTTCAATATTTGCTCTTGGCTTATACACAGTGATGACAAATTGATAACTGGATTTCCTGTGTTCCAATATTGAACTGCATCACTGTTTATATGCAGTCATTTCCACATTTGAATCATTTCCAAATTCACTCTAGATCTTACCTCATTAACACTAGCTTTATCTTCTTACTGGAAGTTTTTGAGGCTGTTGGAGTCTTTGCATATGTAGATTCTCCCCCTATAGGTTTTACATCTGTCTGTCCTCAGCTGGTTCCTCCCTCACTTTGCTGACTATGACTCTAATGGACACTTTATCTCTGCACACACAGGTGACACGCCAGCCATATCACTTGTACACAAACATTTGCACATGTACACGTGGAGAAAAGCCTGACCCCAGCCCCCCTCCTTCACTTAGCTAAACTACAATAAGAAAAGGACTTAATCACTTTCTTTCTCATTCAAAAAACTTTATTGAAACTTGAATATTGTTATCGCTAACAGAAGTTGATTCCCCTTATTTCAACAAGTCATTGAGTAAATATCTCCACTTTGACACTGGGTGTTTTGTGATAGCAACGCCCAGCTCAAAAGTGGAAGGAGCTGGTGTGAATGATGCAGCTGAGGGTCAGAGAGCATCTACAACCAGTTAGCTGAAGCCAAAGAAAAGCCCAAAGGCCTCCAACACCAAAGAATGTTTACTGTCTGCCCATCAAGAAACTTCCTGACATTATGGGAATATTTTTAGAATGTTTTATCCATTTGTTTCTGGAGGAAATGTTTAGTCTTTTCCCTTTTGTCTAAACAACATTGGAGTTCAGAAGAAATGTGTTTGGAGGGCAAACTTTATGTTTTTTTTGGGTTTTTTTGTAAAACTACAGTACCTTTTCATTCACAAAGGGATGTAGACTCATTAATCTGCAAAAGTCCTCAGATGAATAAATCTAATAATATTAACCTTTAGATTTCCAATAAAACACAAATCCTTTCACAAAACAAACAAACAAATAAACAAACAAAAGAATATTAGAGCTTCTCTTAAACACGACACAAAGGCATTCATTGTGACTTTGGTTCACTTCTACCTCAGTGTAATTAAAGATCAGAAAATAGACATCATGTTTCAATTGTGACGTCAGGTATAGTCACATTAAACCCTCTATTGTGGATGGGTGTGACCAGCAGGTCGATACATATAGAGAGCACATACAGTGGCCCATTGTGGTTAAATGTCAACGAGGATCTCCAACGTGTCCTGCAGGCACAAATAGGCTGCTTGGCGCGCGTTCGTGCACACTAATTTGATTAATGATTAGCCGTCAGTCGGTGTGTGTTGCCACAGCAGGGTCTAACGAAACACACACCACTGTCCGCACATTTGTGCTTCTTTGAAGACAAAGTTAGATTTTTTTTTTCTCATCACGCAACAGGTGCATTAATATTCTACGATTTTCAACATGAAAAACGGAATAGTCTACATTAAGTACATTGTTTTTAGAGGTAAAAGATGATTGATTGCCCATTTATTTATCCACTAACAGACCGATCAGTCAGTGAATAACAGAGGGAGATGATGTGTTCTAAAATGTTATTTCTATTGTATTATCAGTGTGGTAAACATGAGTGACTCAGGCATAGAAGACATATAACTGGTATTTTGATATGTCTGCAATGACACAGTATGAAATCAACAGAATGAATAACCCAAATGTGGTTTGGTTTTGTCCTGAGGTTAGAACTCATCCACGGTGTCTTTTCAGAGATTCGGATGGGAGACTGTTACCGCACCCTGACTCTCTGTCTGTGCTGACACGAACCTGCATTATCTAAGAAGGAACCCTAAAGCAGGAATATCTTCCATACTAAGGAAAGCCTTAAGTCAATTGAATGTATTTCGGGGTATTTTTGTTATGTTCTTATTGCGTAAGCTCGCGCGCATCCTTGTGCGTAACAGTACTAAAGCGCACGCCGAAGGGGCAGACAAACCCTCCAAACATTTGCATCAATTAGTGTTGTTTACAGAATGGACGAAGGACCAAAACAAGCACAGATACTCAATGGAGTGTTTTAATATGAATATTAACATTTTGCCGCGCGTGCACCTGTCTTTACGCACTGATGCGCACAGGACTGAACATTAAAGTTTAAAAATGGACCTACCCTCTCGGGGCGCAGCTGGATCCCACGCAGACCACATCTGGACAGAGAAAAAAGGGGTCCAACAGACGATATAAGCCACGACGATGACAAAAGTCATTTTCACTGTGGTTATCTTCGCCTTGGAGATGAGCCTGACGCTGCTCACGCGGGCCAGTGTGTTTCCCTTGGACGTTTTGGGCGTCAGGCTTATACACTGCTCCCGTTTGGTTTTCAGTTTAAAGTTTTGCCATATTTTGAAGCTTATTAACCCATAGCAGATGCTTAGTATAGCCACTGGAATTATATATATAGTGAGACTGATCCAAGTGATGTAAGCTTTGGCTCCCCAAGGCTGCACGAAGTCACCCCAGCAGTCATACACTCCCGACCCGACAGAGCCAACCTCTCTAAGGGAAAAGATGAACATCTGTGGGATGCTGAAGAGCAGGCTCAGCACCCACGAAAATATAACATAAAAACGATCTTTTCTCCTGTGCAAAGAACGCAGGGGCTGGCATATCGCCAAACACCTGTCTACAGACATCAAAACTAACATGTAAGTGGAGGCAAACATCCCGACGACCTGTAAGTATTTCACGAGCCTGCACAAAATGTCTGGTCCATAAAAGCGGAATGTAATGTCCCATATAAGTTGAGGGAGAACTTGAAATATGGCCACAACCAGATCAGCGACGCTAAGGTGTTTCATGAAGTAATACATGCGAGACTGGCTGTGTTTGGTGGTGTGGATGGCCAACAGGACGCACAGGTTCCCAGTCAGAGCAAGGAACAACACCAGGGCGAGCACAGTCACCTCCACCTTCGCCACCTCTTCATTCCGCTTCAGAGGGTTTGTCTGATTGAAAGCCCCGGTTCCGTTGATAAAACTTGAGTTCCTCCAGGATTCATTGAATTGCCAAAAGTCGCTTTCATTCAAGATACTTTCCATTGCCGCAGTCTTGTCCTCTGCAGATGCGTCAGGGTTGTGCAGCCAATGGCTGCAAAAGTCACCTGGAGGGTCTGAAGAGAAAAACACTACCTTTTCTCTTCACAAGTAACAAGACAAACTAAATATATAATTATAATGATGCTCAGAACATGTTTTTTTTCTTTTGTTAGTAGAGGCTGAGTTTAACCATCCATGCTTCTTAAAACTGCATCCATGAGTCCAGAGAGGAAAGTAGCGGATCTTTAAAATATACTAAATAACATACCACATTTGGAAAAATGTAGAAAGTAAAAGAGAAAATTATCTCAATAAGACACCTTGGAAATACAAAACAGCTGCGTTTGGGTGTAAAAAGCACATCACTTGTCAAATGGGAAAAAAAAAAACTAATCCTCAAAACACAACATACACGGTCGAAAAAAAGTCTGTATTTACTTTCGAAATCAGAACTAAATGTGCAAATAAAACAAAAATATGCCAGAAATTAAAGGCTCCATCTTCGTCTCTGGTAAGATTCGAAATGGCAAGCACCACGGCGCAAAAACTACTGTTATATCTGTCCCTGGTTCAGTAAAGCATCGTCACCACAAGGTGGCTGAGTGCATCAGTGATGAGCAGCTTTTGTTGGCGATCGGTTCAGAGCATGAACCCCAGATCTGCTCTGAATCATGGATCTGAAGCATTCTAAGAAAAACAGACGCGTTCTAAGTAACTGTACTGTGTAAATAACTATAGATGTTTTTAATGAAAACAGTTGCTTATTCATAAAACCACTAAACAACTGAGAGCAACATAGACGAACATTATTAGTGTTACAGGCAAAATATCAGCGTGACATTAAAACTTGAAAAGCAAAGTGATTGAAAACAATCTGTGCAACCATGCGGTAAACCATATAGATCAAGGAACAATGACAACAAAAAAAAAAAAAAAAACCCCACTGACACAAAGTTGTCACATCAGCAAGACAATCCCCTCTGGTACTGTTTGTAGATGGGAGGGTTGAAACATTTCAGACATGATTCTAAGACCAGAGGAGGTTAGAAAATCAGGTTGTGCTGTCAAAATGTGTTTTTATCATCTCTATCAAACAATATTTCAGACTGGATTCATGACTCATTTGTGGAGAGCTTTAGGAAAACCTTGCTCATGTGACACAGGCGATAAACCTATTTTGTACAATTTTTATACAATCAAACTGATGGACATCTTGTTATTGTGGGAGACAAATTATTATCTTACTACATACTTGAAGAAAAGCCAACATGTGCTGTTGAAATTTTATTGGCAATGCTGTGTGATGCCTATGTTAATATCCATATGTGACATTCCACTGATTCACATGAACACACATTTTCTTCTTTCCATTTTTGTTATGCAAACCAACCTACATGAATGCATTACACATTCAGTGACAGTATTCATCCCAAGGATTTCAATATTATAATTATGGCAATATAAAAGCAACTAAAATGTTACCTATGAAAAGCAGAAAGTGAATAGTTAATGTGAAAGTACAAAATAGGATTAATTTTCTTCTATTCATAATTGGGTAAAATATAAATCAAAACTATATGTTCTTTTTCTATTTTCATTTACATTCACCATAGTTCTATGCAAAAATCATAAATTCACCTTTACTGTAGCTTTGCTTTTGTAGGTTTGCAATGTGCATGCATATTTAATTCTCAATCTTTTTCAGATACAAAAAAAAAAAATCTATGCACAGTATTAAAAGACACACAAACCCTGAACTGAATAGCTTTTACTGACATAATTCATTTTTCAATGTGAGCAGTGTGCCTGTAAAAAAAAACAAAAAACAAAAAAAACAGAATAGCACAAAATTAATACAGCAAATCTTTAATTTGAACCAAAGAGTTAAAGACACATTAAGTACAAAGGGAAGTCATACTAAACACTGGACATTGGTTTATAGTTGTTTTTTCCTGAAACCTTTGTTTTTAATTCTGCACATATTTCCTGTGTATCCTGGCTCTATCCTAATACAGATGCTGAGAACGGCACCTGTGTGCTCATTATAACGTCAGTAAAATAATAAACATGGTGGTCTAGAAAATTTGCTCAACACTGTAAGTAAAAACAATTATAACCACAGCACTAAGCATAAGCAATTAACTGATTTGTATCAAAAAAGTTAATTAAAATGTAAGAAAATGCTTTTTTTGAAACATTTATTATGGCCACAGAGTTTATAGTGGTTTAGTTACTGAAAAGTGAAGAGGGATTTGTCTGCTACTGTGTTTCTCCTTAAATTTCCAGCAGCACACAATTGCAAACTTTGTGGGAAAGGCCTCTGGTCCTATTTATGCCAGAGAATCATTCCCTCTTTTTGTGGGTTTTGGCTTGGAAAATGGCAGATCCACTGGAATTTGAAAGCAGTAACACGACGACTGAAGATGATTTAGCAGCTATGGGAATTAAAAAACAAGGAAAAAGAGGAATAATAATACATTAAATCTAATGATGTGACTTACGCATTTGGAATGACCTCAGTGCAAGACGTCAGTGACTCTTCTTATTTTCTTGATGAGCCACATTAAATCCACATTACATTTTACTGGCAATATTGTCATAATAACAAAGACATAAATATTGCTTTTCATAAAATATATAAATGATGACATACTTGTGAAAGTGAAAAAAAAGGTTAAGTAAATAAAAAAAATCAATCAGTGTTCTAATTAATGCATCTCACAGAGGTTGTAAAATGAGTAAAACTGTGCATTTTCAAAGGTTTTGGGAGTCACAGACTGCAAGAAAGTTTGCCCCAGATTAAAAACGAAGTTAAGCCTTTTAGTCAGGAGTTTTGGCCATGTGAGTATGCATGTACTGAGAGAGTATGAAGGAGAATGCATGCAAAGCTAAGAAAAAAGCATGGTTTAAGTTAGTTGCATATTCTGTTACTACTCAGGTTTTTGTCATGTGTCTTTTGGGCTGTATTTCTAGACTAAATATGTCAAAACAACTTGGCAAGACCTGTGATTCTCTCATTTCAAATATTTCAAATATCCAGCTGAATATTACAGATAAATGCAGCCTGAATTTGAAGCACGAAAACTGTGTTTCCTTTGTGAGAACATTTCATATTCACATTCAACAATCTATGCAGTATTATTTGCATCTGTATTATTTCCAAAATTGATTTATGCCACGGAGATCAGATAATAAATGTTATATCATTTATCATCATATTAACCAGGTACTGAAGCTCATTGGTAAATATATTGTAATAAAATACTGGTAGAGGTGAATAATAGCACAAACATTAAAAAAAAAAAAAAAAAACAGAGAATTTTCTGGATATTGTAACTGACATGCAGTACATAATTCTAGAACATTAAGACCTTGTTGAAACTAAATCATGAAGTACATACTTTGAACTCTGGTGTATATGCAGTGGTCACAGTTTACCACTAACATTCATCACTTTGACTGTGGTTTGAGGTCAATTTCCTGGTTATAAACTTGGAAGGACTTTGCTGTAGAAGTTAACAAGGTGTGCTTGAAAATACAATTTATTCTGGGTTCAATGAAGATGATATTATTCTGTTAATATTAGGGGAAAGGCTTAAAAAAAAAAAACTTGGGGTCAGGGCCTAAAAGTCCCTAACCCCAAGTTATTCTGTTGAGTTCATCTTAATGATCAGAATGTGATTATCAGAAAATATCCAAATATTCAAACACTTCTAAAGGTTCCTTTTGTTGGTTGAGAACCAGCACTAATTGATCCACAACCATGATTTCTATGCATGTTGGGGGAGGGGTCTGCATGTGGAGCTTTAGAACTGAGGTGTGGCAATAACGGGCACAGTATTTGGCTTATAGTTTCAGCTGATGGATCACTGGATGGAAAAATGTCACAGCTGAGGTTTAGAGAATCTGAACACTAGAAAAAAGAAAAGTAGGATGCTTGCCATGAAGACAGCAAATTAAGATGACAAATCTAAGAGAAGTCTGCTCCTTGTGGTAAGTGTTAAATGGAGTGAAAGTAAAGAAAAAGATTACAGATGGAAAGAGTGATGCTAGGATTTCCTGATATTAACAATGTTGATGCTTTTTTGTCAGCTGAAGGAGATGATCCTCAGGAAATATTGAAAACATTTTAGGCAGTGTCACTCTCAGTTCAAATTGATGAATGATAACACAATAGTTATTTAGTGTTGCATTGTATTTGTAATAACAAGCACAATGTCCTTGGTTTAAATCCAGATGGAAACACACATGGTCCCTACTTATGTCAATCCAAATACAGAAATACAAAAATATAATAAGAAAAGGTTCTATATGGACCAAAAAAAAACTGCCATTAAAATTACACTAAAGACCTTTGGATGAGACCCGCCTCTGTACCATTTGGTTATTATTGGAAATTATTTTTATGACAACTTTTTAAATACATTTCTCTATATATATATATATAATATCTCATGATTTCCTGTATTATCCTGTACCATCTGCATTTTCTCAGTATTTTTCCTGAATTTCATTTGCAGTGTGATTTTACTGTTCGTAAGTTTATTAAACAAGCTAAATGTATCATGAACTTAACATTTAGAATAAGTATCTACACCTGCTGTCATTTATCAGATAACATGGGTTTTTTTTTCAATGCTGCAGAAGATGATGGTGTTTCTACGAAAAGCTGAGAAACTGCATTTTACCTGAGTTCTTGACATGTGTTGATAGGATTAGTGATTCAAAGCATAATAAATATTTTAGATCAGTAGATGTTTTTTTTGTCGCCAGTGGTGCTTTATTGATTTGCTCATTTTTGGATCTATTGTTGGTTGCTGCCTCTCAGGTGCAGCTGAAAAAACGAAGAAAACATCCATCAATTGTCTGGTTTGGGAATATATAATCTTTCACATCTTGTATGTAAGTTACGTTACAAAGTAGGCTAATAATATTGAAATATTAAGATACTGTGTATTAATTGTCATAGTTTTTTTTATAGAAATTAAACCCTGCCTCTTCTGCTGTGCACCATAGGACCTAAGATTGGAAATTAAATAAATTATATTTACATATATTTTTGTCAGAATTGAAGACAATCTTCCAGGTGAAAAACAGCACCAGCACTACTGCATTCCTTATCACAGATGATAAACAGCGTTAACATCAAAACGTGTGTGAATATTTTCTAACATTTTGTGTTGATAAAATGTGTGGTATCAGGGCCTCAGCTTCACCTTTCACAGCAGTAGACCCCTCTGTCTGTAGTGTTTGCTCGGGGGTCATTTTGAATCTGTGTCTCTGTGAATTGTCCATCGTTATTAGTAAGTTAATGCCTCCTGACTTTCTTTTGCATTGCATTTCAATCAAACATTTCAAGGATGTATTTAATGTAATCAAGTCTCATATACAATATTGAGCATTATTAATTTGTCCTTGGTTTCTGGCTGCTTCCCTAGTGCCTTAAACATGCTGTTGTCCAGCCTCTGCTTCAAAAATGATGTTCTTAAAACACTCTAGCTTTAAAATATTCCACCAAAACTGCACTTTGTGTTGCAATTTATTTTATTTTATTTTTTAAAAAAAGGGGTAATTCTGCTGAAAACCACTTTTACACGCTCTTTTTAAAATCTGATGGGTCAGCCCGAGTTACAAACACACGCAACACAAACAACACAGAGAAACAAGCGACTCAGAAAAGCCTGTCCACTACATGTCACGAGGATATTGGTCTGAAGTAAATCTGAAGTAGCATTAGCATTAGCATCTATAAGAGAAGATGGCACCACAGTAGCTGCTGCACAAACATGAAAAAAAAAAATGGCAGAGCAAACTGGTTCATGTGCTCTCTGTGGAAATAAAGTGTTTGTTTTTTTTCCTTGAATGTTTTCACAACAAGTGATGGCACGGAACCTAGCTGGATGCTACTCCTTTAATGATTTACATTTACTGCCTTTTCCCCAGGCAGTAAGAGCTCTGAACAGTGAGGAATCTGTTTCAGCATAATCCCATTCTGAGTGTTTGGCACACTTGTTTATTTTATTTAACTTATTATTTCTTTATAATATATTATTCGTTTAAGTAATTGTATCTTTTTTAACTGGTTGAATGTGGTGATTTATTTATTGCCTGTTTTTACACTGCTTTTAACCTAGGAGTACACTATTTAATTTCTTTTGTATTTTGTACTGAGAAATGGCACATAAAATTGAATTGAATTGAATTAATGGCTGATGCTGGTTGCTCCTCAGTTTTAGTGCTTTTTGAGTTAACTGCAGCCTTGCACACCATAAATCACCTGATGTCGCTCTCCCACTTTAAGATCTATGTTGGCATCAAAGGCACTGCCTTAAATTGGTTGAGGTCGTATCTCTCAGGGCAATCCTTTTCACTTTGGCTATCACAGTTCAGGTACTACCCCCTCAGCCGTGGAGTGCCACAGGGATCAATTTTAGGGCTTGTTTTGTCTATCTGTATTTGTTGCCACTTGAGTTAATTTTCAAACAACACTGTTTCACACTGACACTGTTTCACAGGTGATCTACAAATTTATTTGCCCTTCAGACCAAACTCTGATCATGTCCGAGTCCAGCTGATGTGTGTGTTTTTACACTGCTCTTTTAAACTGGACTGAAAAATTTGTTTGGAATTTAAATAATGTTTTTATCACTTACATCTTCTCTTCAATGTTAAGCCATAAGCTGTCACAAACTTACTTTGAAGGTATTATTCACATGTCACTTGGACTACAGCAGGGGTGGACAATGCAGGTCCTTGAGGGCCAGGATCCTGCATGTTTTAGATGCTTCCTTCTTACAGCACACCTGATTTAATTCATAATCAGCTCATCGTTAACTCTGCATAGGTTTAATCATGATGTAATGTTATGGAAGTCATATCCAAAGCCCTGGAGGACCAGAGTCCACCCCTGGACTACTGCAACTCTTTGTTCTGCCGGTTGGACCAGGCCTCTGTTCACCACCAGCATAAATGCTCACAGGCACCAGGAGGTATGAACATATGGGTCCTGATCTGGCCTCCTTTCACTGACTTCTTGTCAGCTAAAGGAGTCATGATGAAATGTTGTTATTGGTTTTTAAACATCTTAATGAGCTAGCTCCTTCTTATCTTTCTGAACTTGTGTCAGTCCATGTTCCTGCCAGAACAATGAGGTCCACTGACCAGCTGACCTTAGAGTTTCCAAGAGCCCAGTTATAATCAGAAGAGAATGAACTTTTTCTGTTGTGGCCCCCAAACATCAGAAAAGCCCAGTTTATTTATTTATTTTAATTCATGTGTTTGTACTGGATCTAAAGACATGCACCGATAGGTTCATTGGTTAATCGAAATTGTCCATAGGTGTGAATGTGAGAGTGATTTTTTGTCCATATATGTTCAGCCTTGAGATGAACTTGTGACTCATACAGGGTGTACCCCGCCTTTGCCCATTGTAGCAAGACTAATCCCCACAGACCCCCGCAACCCTACTGAGGATAAAGCGGGTTCAGATGACAAAACAAAACGAATCCTATGTATAATTCATAATGCATAATTCAAAGGGGATCAAAAAACTCTGTTGTCATTGAGTGCACTATAGAAGATGTTTCAGTATAACAGGAATGAATAGTTGTGAAGTTTCTGCCATTTTAAAACATGGGCTGCTGCTGTCTAGACCACATGGCATTGTGACCCAGTTTGTTTCTGTTATATGTTATGTTTGTGTTGGTGAAATAATTTTGTGGTCAGTCTGCACAGTATCTCTCCCTCAAAACCTTAGAAAGTTGCAAATAATCACTCCTGACACATAGGCAGGTGACAGTACTCAATAGTTATGATATAATATGTATCATAAATTAGAGACTATGAGTATAGTTTCTGTTTCTATGTGTACATTTCTATGACTCATCCTAAGAGAGGGATCCCTCCGCTATGGCTTAGTTCAGCAGTAAAAGGACCATAACCTCAAATATGTACAAATTATGTTTATTGATACTACAACTGGAAATGGAGATGAATGATGATGATGATGATGAAATTGGCTATGATGCTGTGGGTTTTGGGAAGGCCGCTCTGAGGATCTGCCGTGGCTCTCAGGCTCAACTGATCCTCTAAATACCGAAAAATAAGTAAAGAAGGCAGACAGGAGGAGAGGGCAAGAGGATGAGGCAATGAGGAGAAAGAATAGATGTGTATTGGGTGTTTATGGACATATTAACGTGAGGTGTGATTGTAAAATGGAACTGTGGATAAAAAATATCTGCAGTTAAAGTCAGGAGGTGTGTTACCTTCAACAGAAGTGGAAATACACGGTATGGTCGAACTATCTATCTATCTATCTATCTATCTATCTATCTATCTATCTATCTATCTATCTATCTATCTATCTATCTATCTATCTATCTATCTATCTATCTATCTATCTATCTATCTATCTATCTATCTATCTATCTATCTATCTATCTATCTATCTATCTATCTATCTATCTATCTATCTATCTATCTATCTATCTATCTATCTATCTATCTATCTATCTATCTATCTATCTATCTATCTATCTATCTATCTATCTATCTATCTATCTATCTATCTATCTATCTATCTATCTATCTATCTGTCTGTCTATCTGTCTATCTGTCTGTCTGTTTGTCTGTCTGTCGGTCTGATTATGCAGCCCTTAAGACAAACTTGTGATATGTGGCTGTATAAGAATCTGATTTGATTCGTATCATGCTGCTATGATGCAGAAACAGCTGTTAATGCTAAATTAAGGATGGCTGTGGATAGTAAAGCAGCTGCTGTAAAATTAATTAATTTATAAGAACAATGAATCAGATGACAGTGTGCAATGTAACAGGAGAACTTGTGATGTGTAGCTTTCTGAATCTGTAGGTCAACAAGCTTTAATATTATAACTTTGCTTGTGCTGTATCCTTTTGTCATTACATAATATATTTCATGTTGAAAACGCTCCAAACTACCCACAGTTCATCATCAAAAGGTACACAAACACTAGCACCAATTAGCTGCTGAATTTCAGTGATGAGCATGTTAATAATATGCCAAAACTCTGTTCACAGCTTGTTTCCAGTCCCTTTAAATGACCAACAGGATAATTTATTGCAGGTTTAAAAGTAGAGCAAATGATTCCAAGAGGCTTGTTTTTCTCACTTGCACATTTCCTTTGTTTTCTGGTGATCACATCCAGAATTAATGACATGAATACATTTGGTCCTCAGTTGGACAGCAACTGAAGCCTTTGCTGGACATGTATTACATCCCATGGCTCGATTCCAGTTGCTCAGCAGTTTCTTTCTACTGTTCCCAAAGATGCTGGGCTTTGAATTGACAGATCTAATTAGAGACAAGGCCCAGGCCAAACCCCTGATGAACTATGGGACAAAGACTGTGCATGCTAATATTCAGGCTACCCTTATGTAATCAATCAGTCTGGTTCATTTTACTCTCGTTGATAAGTTAAAAAGTAGACCAACACACTGCAGGGTGCACAGTGATGCTGTTATCACCCCAGGTTTAACAGGTTCACTCTCTATTCTGCATACTAATACTGTAGCACTCCAATTACTACATGTAGAGGACGGAGTAGGTAAATTCTGATATTGTAGCCACACGTCTCACAGGCTTACAAACTACTGAGGTTAAGTCATACATCACACCAGCTTGTGAGAAATCTCACTCAAGTGCAAGAGTTGTACTATATCTTGTCAGAGTGTCAGATAATATTGCATTCAGTGTTTCTTTTGAGGGCCCAACTTCTGAGAGAATGCAGCACGTCATTACAGGAGCTTCCAGACTTCAGGCAATGGTTGTTTTTTTTAAGTCAAGATCTAAGACATCAACATGCAAAACAATAACAGGATAAGGCCTCCTCTGGTGAGTCCTGAAAAGTAACTTATTTTGGGCTTGTCCACTTTGATGAGCAGTTGTAGGAAATGGCAGTGAATTCCAAAATGAAAATAAAACAAACAACTAAACAATGCATCTTATGGCTGTAAAGACAGGACCTGGATCCAAACTGTTTGACCCAGTGTAGCAGCACCCATAAATCTTATTTGACCTGTTTGCTGGAATAAAAAGATGATAATGAACACAGAACTATGTGATGACTCATGCAACAATAGGGTGAAGATTGGAAACTTGGTAATAATTAGAAATGTGTTACCGTAAATCACTTTTCATTATGCCACATAAATGTTAATTTTGTTTTCCGTTTTCGCAGTGTCATATTTTATATAAGCAGGAGCACTGGGGTTATCATACTTTAGGATGACTAACCTATATTCCACTTCCTGTAGCTGGTTTATGGTGAGATAAATCAGGCCTGTCATTATTATAAATAATACTTCATCCATTATAAGAACACAATATGCTGTGATGATAACTGTCACTGTGGTAGGAAGTGCGTTGTAAATTGGACATTTAGGGAATAGTTGGTTGATATATCAATAAATCATGGAGATACATTTGACCTTTGTACAATAGCTGTGGAGATAAAATCAACATATGCCTGGTCTTGGTGGGTTTATGACTGTATACATTTGACAGAACACTCAAAAATAGGGTTTGTGTTTCAGAAAAACAAAGTACACGATACTGTGAGAATTTAAGAATAATGCCTGACTTTGTTTGCCAAGTAATGGAGCCCAGATTATATGAATGCTGCTTTATATAATGCATTGCTGTTAAAATATATTTTTAGAGTGGGTCAGGTTACAACTGGTGTTTGTCAAATCTGTATCTAATGCTACAAACTTCAGATTTCTATGTTCAAACACGGGGGTCACACCTGTGGGGGATGGGGGTGTTACGACACCCCCACTTCTACAACCAGATGGTTTCACACACCCCACTGTTTCCTGAGGTTATATATTGTAGCATCCCAGTGGATCCAGGAAATGGACAGTGAGTTGGTCTCACCTTCTTTTTATTGCAGGATAAACGGTTACTGTCAGTCACAAGTTACAGTTACAATATCTATGGTTTTAACCATTTAGCCGCCCTCGTGGTACACCAGCATAAGGAAATGAAGCGCACCTCAGTTCTTGGGTCAAATGAAAACAGTTCTTCTTTGCTGTGTTAGCAAACAGTCATCAACCAGTAAGTAATGAGGAATATTGCCATTGTTAAACTAAGTTAACTAAACTATGTCTTGCTTTGTTACATATACCCTAAGCTAATTTGCTGACAGTAGGAGGAGCACTTTTGGATGTTTTGAGTAGGGGTGGGGAGAGGCAGGTTTTCATTATTATTCTTAATTATTGTATTTCTGTCAAAACTTTTGTTCTTCTTGGAATAAATGTTTAATCAACCATATATTCGTTTTTTAATATAAAAAACATTAATGGATAATTGTTGGTTAATTTTCCTGATGATAGATTCATTAAATTTTGCTCATGTGCCACAAGCTAGAACACCCCCACATTTTAAATGGCTGTGACGCCCCTGAAACAAACTGATATCCAAAAGCTTTTTCCATCTATTTGATTCCCTTCAGACACTCTTGAGTTTCAAGGCAAATGAAAATTACTATGCTCTGTTAATCGTACTGCCTTTTTTTTAAATTATTTTTTGCTGTTTCTTTGCTTAGCTTGACTGATTTTTCACTAAATGCTCTTTCATTATTTATTGCAGAGTAGAAACACAGGATACTTGACTATCCTGTGATTTGAATGCCTGACTCTTAGGTCTATGAGAAGAAGAAATCAATAGTATTTAGTTATTTCCTATATCTTTGAACACAGGTGCATCACAGGCATTTAAAATTTCTATTTCTATTTCTATTTAAAAAAGTAATATATGGTCGAAAATAACAAAAATGTGTTTTTCCTCATGTGTTCTTCACCATATGACAGTAGGTATAAATACTTGCTTGAGGAGGAAGAAGAAGAGGTACTGGTAAGTGACGTTACTCAATTGACTAAGCAGCTTCTACTAATTTGATTTGCGTTGTGATCATGATAAATAATGGCTTATTGGCATAAAAGAAACCACGTAGCTCCTTTGACAAATGCATAAAAAAAAATAAGGAAACACGGTAAACGACTGCAGATTAATGTCTTTATTAATTTAATTACATTTCTGCATTAGCCTGTAACCTAATAAAACTGTAGCAATGATAACTTGTAATGGAAGACAGGGAAATAAGGCTTCTATAGAGATTAAAATGATTGTGTCACGAAAAAAATGACAAACAATAACACACATTTACACATTTGATGTTATAGGATATGGCTGTAGGCTTTGATGTAGGCTAGGGAATTTCATTTCTGTTACCTAATGTCAACCTTCCCTTGATAAAAATTAAAGTTGAGATTTTCTATTTTGTGATATGACTGATGGGATGTTACTGAATAACAACTGAGTTTCACAAAGATTTATCCCACCATTCATTTTGACTCTAACATCACATAGCCTAGACATATTGTAATCAACAAAGTAGCCTATTAGCATTCAACGTCATCTTACTTTCCTCTTTCAAATTAAGGTTGAAGACAGTGGAAGCACAGAAGGCAGGGAAAGTCCAGGAAAATGCCAGACTGACGAGTCAGTGCCACAATATTTCAGCCACTCCACTTCAGACAGTTACAGCCAATATACATACATTCAAACAGTTCTTAAATAAATACAAAAAAATCTATAATATGTGTGGGTTTTTAATTATTTTAAAACCATATTGAAAAACTAATTTGCGGAAAAGGTCCAGGCCGTTTTTTGGTCCCAGTCTATTCCTGGGTACATAAGCCAGATGTGGTTATACAGGACAGGGTGATTTGGCATCATGTAACTCCTGTAGGTTTTTATTTAACACTAGTGTTTTGGTCAGCAAGTAGCACACATGAATCTAAATTGGCAAAAAAAAAAAAAGGGTCACCTGTGGTTTTTACTGATAATAGCAGGAAACATCCCCAAATGAGGACATTTATAATTTACATAAGCATGAGATAAAAGCAATAGCCATGGAAACATAGAGCTGTGATGTTGTTGAGAGGTGAAGATGAAATGCTTTGTGGGGGAATGATTTGAAGTGTTGCTTTTAAAGTCATCACACTACTACAGACACAGAATGATAAAGGATTGGTCCGTTTTTGGACTTTAAATTTTATCAAAACAAGCAGACTTGGCAGTGAGTTGTACGTGAGTGAGGATAATCAGTAGCTCCCTTCACTTGGACCATTACCTCCAAATACATCAGTTAGCTGCTGGCCATTAGACTGTGTGTGTGTGTGTGTGTGTGTGTGTGTCTGTGTGTGTGTGTCTGTGTGTGTCTGTGTGTGTCTGTGCAGTGAGTTTTGAGTACTATTACAGGCATCAGAAAAACTGCATCCCTGGCTCTAATACCTGTTAAGCAGTTTGCCTCTGGCTCTCATTTCAGATGTAATTCATGTCAGATTAATTCTGCCACCAGCCACGAAGTCACAGTAGTTCTAAAATCCACTTAAAAGTTGCCATCAGTAAACCAGACGTGTTCTTGCTCAGAGAATGTGCCTGCGCATTTTTTTAAGGTAAGTGTTAGGTGTGTAATATGTTTGTTCACAGTGTTGTATTTGCAGAGTTGAAACTTGCTGTGGTCTTAAATGATTACTTATACGAACCGCTCTCACCACAAAACACTGTTTGTTTTACTTAAAATAACAAAATCAATACAACGTGAAGCAGTATGAAAACATACTAATATCCACACACACACACACATATATATATATATATATATATATATATATATATATATATATATATATATACACACATACACGTACACATACACGTGCACATACACATGCACATACACATGTACATACACATACACATTCAACATATTGCTCCAGTAAGAAAAATCCACTTAATCTTACATCAAACTACTGGGTCTCGAGGAATCTCTTCAAGGTTCATACAGTTAGATCTTGACATGTGTCTGATATGCTGTAGTATTATTATTTTAATCAAGTCTTCTATACATTACATGATTCTAAAAAGCAGGGCTTTGAATAATTTTTGTGGTTTCTCAAACTTTAGATGCTCTTTACATTTTTAATAGATTATAAAATAGAGTGAGGACATCCAATGTAGGCTCAGTTTAACCATGGTCTCCCGTTTGGGTCCAAAATTTGGTATATAAGCTGAAGAATTCAGTGTACAGTATAACATTATTGCCACTTTTCCTCTGTCTGTAACAGTTTGACTAAGTACAGCTCAGCTTAGTTTGACAGATAGCACAGAACATTTGTTCTTTGTGCATAATACTCATGTAGTACAGCTGGTTATTATAGCAACGTGGCATAAATTATTGTAATATTGTGTTTGCATGACTGTACCAATGCGTAACAAAACAGTGGAGGAGGATGAAAGTTAAACCTGCAAGACTGAATTTCTGAAATTAAAAATTCTATTAAGATTCTTAAACAACAATATAATTGTTTACACTTTACATCTGTGATCCGTTTATCAAGACAGATGTCATTTGAAAACACAATCCTCCATTGTTGGAGATTTCCACCTACCAAAGTAATGTACCTTAATGCTGGATGTCACCTACGACAAAATGTAATCAAGGAAAAAAATAAAGTCCATACAGAGCCATGGAGGCAAACACATAACAAGTCCAATTTTCATGTGATTATACAGTAATGAAAACATAATCATGAATATTTTATTCCATTTCTGTAATTATATCCTCCTAAATCCCCTTTAATCTTCCTCACTGGACCCCTAGGGCAGTGTATTGTTTATCACAGTGCAGTTATGCTTCTACATTAAATCATACATTTACAAGGAATTATAGTATTCAGTCAGTCTTCACACTTTTTGGTTTTCAGTGTTTCCTTTTACAAGAGAATTTTAATGATGAAATACAGTTCATTTTAAGCGGAGGATATAAGAGTGGGAACTTATTATTTCTATTGAGATGTTCAGATACTGCATATATATTTTAGTTCAGTCACTCAACATGGGTCAAGGCACAGACCACTCATAAAACAATTAGCAACAAGGTGACAGAATCTTTCACAGTGAAGTCCATTTCAAATGTTAAAGATGAAAAACAGACTTGTTTCAACTTGATGCTACCAAAAAGAAACATATAGATCAGGGGTGTCAAACTTATTTTAATTCAGGGGCCACATTCAGCCTAATATGGTATAAAGTGGTAAAATAATCTAAATAATAGGATAAAAATGTGTACAATAATGTTAACACCAAAAATGTTTGTGTTTTTGAGTGGGAAAAAAGCTAAATTCTCTAATAAAAATGTTTATATCTAACAATTGTATGTGAACATAACACGAACAAATATGAACAACCTGTAAATTCTTAAGAAAAATAAGTGCAATGTTGAGTATATTATGCTTCAGTTTATCATTTATACAAGTGCATCACAATTTACAGATCACAGTAGATCTATAAATATACACAACATTTAGTAACAGGTTGAATATTGGTAAAATTCCACAAATATTTCAGGTTATTCACATTTTTTTGTACAAGGCTAGTCTTTTTTTGTGCTTTATTTTAGACTGAAACAGAAATGAAAATTAGTTTAAGGTTGGTTTCCATTATTTTTAGGTTATTATGACAGTATTTTACTAAGCTCATCCACTTTAAATTGAATTGACAAAATGATTTGAACTTCCTTGATTATTAATTATCTTCAGTGTAATTTTTGCATTCCACACATTCATCCCAGGGGCCAGATTGGACCCTTTGGCGCGCCGCATTTGGCACTCGGGCCTCATGTTTGACACCTATGATATAGATGATTATGTTGATGACAATCATCTATGCAAAATAATGAATTAAAACAGTGACTTTTATCTTACATTTAGAATGTGATGTTTTCTATAGAATATATTGATTAATATTAAATCTGTCTAATTTTACACCACATCAACATGACTGCATTTTGTAATAATGGTGCATTTTGTAATAAATGTCCAAAATTTTATAACTTTTTCATTTCATTTTGTAATAAACTGCCACAACGCATTTTGTAATAAATGTTTTTTATATATTATATAAATATTATATGATATTATATCCATATTTTAGTGGTTTCATATATATTTTAAATTGTCCATGTCTAATATGTCTAATTACCAGCCAAGCCATAAACCACTTGGAATGTTTCCCAAACAGCTCCTTGAGTTTTAATTCGACACCACCAAAGCGCCCTGCTGCTACAAAATGTAAAAACTTATTACATAATGTGGCAGTTTATTACAAAATGAAATGAAAAAGTTATTACATTTTGGATGTTTATTACAAAATGCACCGTTATTACAAAATGTGGCTCAACACACCCTCCATCCAGATTAATTTTCAGCCCCTCATAGGAAAGAATTCAAGCACCTCTGCAACAGAATATGAGGCTCATGTGTGGAAAATCTTAGCTGAGGAAAGTATTTTATAACATACTGTATGCTATATAACCTCTGGCTTTCTTTCAGACTCACCTCAACTAGGAGGAAGCTCCACAAACAGCTGGTCTGAGCAGCTTCAAACTAAACAAAACACACTGTGTTGTACCATCTGGAAACTAAACAATGTTATCTCAAGAACATCTTTCTGTACTAGGAAACTCTAAAAGGATTTTGACAAGGGTTCATCTTTATTTATTTATTTATTTATTTGGACAGAGAATCGATAGTGTGATGTGATATGGGTGATATTGGCTACTTGCAAAAGTTATATTTCTGCTGGTTTGTTTGTTTGTTTGTTTAATAGATAAATAATAACAAACATTAGAAACTCTTGAGCAATAATATATTACAAATTTGTGTTATTTAATTAGAACCTCTATTAAAAAAGCTATTATGAATTATTCATCATTTATTTATTTATTTTAGAAATTATTATTAAATATTTTGTATATTTACATATGGCTGAGGAATGAAGAAACATTTACCTGAGGCCTCTTGATGAATGTTAGTCCAATACTGGCTCCTATTTTTAGCACTAGAGCTCCACAGATGCCTCGAAACTCAACTGCATGAGGTGAGGAGAAAGATACTGGATATTGTCCAATGACCATAAGTGTGTTTGGATGGGTGGTCAAAAACTGTAACTACAACATTTGATCTAAATTTGATATTGTTAGTGCATATTTTAAGGTTGAAGTAAGGTACAAACTCAAACTAATATTTCTCTTCTGGTTAGAACTCTACAACCTTCTGAAACATTTTTTTAAAAATTAAAAATAAATAAGTAAAAATCCATCTCTTTACCTGATAAATATCTACATTTGTAGTGGCACCAAAAGTCCAATTTCACAAAAGTTCCTTCACTGTGTTATAGACGTAGACTTATAGATGGTAATTGTCATTGTGTTTCTCACTGCAGTCAAAGTCTTTCTCATGTATTATAGAACCAGCTGTAAACACACAGGGTCAGCCTGTGGTTATAAAGCAAATGCATTAAACATGTGCAACTGTTGTGTTGTTTTCTATATTTCATTCTGCAGTTGTGCCCTTCTGCTTTGGCTGTCAAAGCACTTTATAAACTCTTTTTTTTTAAAGGTAATAAATTAATAGTTATTATTATTATTTAACAAGTCTATATGTTTAAATTATACTTTTTTATGGAGAGACTAAGCAATAATGCCTATTAAAAACCCAGACACACTGTATCTTGTGTTACACTATTTTAAAATAGGATCATAATAACAATAAAATTTTTACAAGATTTTACATTTTCTAATAATTTACAGAGGTATCAAAAGTATTCATATATTATTCGGGGAGAAGTATCGCTATTAGGGTTTTAAAAAGAATTATGTAGAAGCTGAAGTATCAACACAAGCTTTTTACTCAAGTAAACATGTAAAAGTTTATTTTTAAAACTAATTAAAGCAGCCCTGTCACACAAAATAATTTTTATTTTATTTTATTGTATTTTTTTAACATTAGACCCATAGGTATTTGTATTATGTAGTGAATTTGAAAAGTAATCTCTTCCTCCTCCTCCATCTGTTATTGCCACTGAAACAAAATAAGCTGAAAAATTAGTTCAATTAGAAAAACTGGTCAGTGTGACATGTTAATGCCTAAGCTCATTACTGTTCATGAGCTCACTCTGGTGAGACATGTAGCTCAGTGACAGTTTTCATATATGGGTGGATGACGAATAGTACAATTTTTACTGTGTGTCACAAACTAATTAAAAATGTCCATGGTTAAAAATGGATAACAACATGTTGCTCCTCTGTTAGGATCAATGTAGCCATAGCACAATTGTTTGTGGTATTTTAAAAACTTGACTTTAAAACTGTATCCAAACAGCAAAAGTGTCATGTGGTGTGACTTTCTGACCTGTTTGTGACCTTTGTAATAAGATAAGAGCACATTTTCAAATAAAATAGGAATATATATTACAGTTCTATAATGCATATAAAATAAAGGGGTGTTTTTACTTCTTACAGAAATTATTGATGGAGATGCATCAAAACTATTTTGTCCATAACATGGAATTTGACACTATTGCACATTTTGAACGGGCATTAATTTGGGAGCCTTAATGATGCATTTGGCATGCACTAGGCTACCTGTTTGAGCTGCATACAAGCCCATTGAAAATGAAAACATTTTAGTCCAATGCAAATGTATTTAAAAAAAAAAAAAAACATATATGTGCACTACTGAGCATTAACATGTGTTTCATGGAGCGGAAGATCTGATGACTAGTTGAATACAAGTATTGGAATGTTGCAAAAAGTCAGGTGTGATGGATCACATACAAACCAAGCCAGTGTGAAAATGTTATACAGTATTAGTTTATAATTCTCATCTAACCACAATCAAATTCACTCTATCTGGATAATGCAATTTATCTGTGGAGTTTTTTGTTATTTGAATGATGACAAGCTGGAATGAAAACAAGCCTAAATGAATGAAAACAGCATAATAACAAGGCTATTTTTAAAATTAAGGAGTAGAAAGTACAGATAATTGTGTGAAAATGTAAAATGTATCAGTAAAACATCAGCTGAACAATAATAACTCCAGTAAAGTATAGATAACTAAAACTTCTACCTAAGTAATGTCATAAAGTATTTGTTGTTGTTTACTTAACACCTCTGCTAATTTAAAGGGTAAATAAAGCGTCTTATTTGTGTTATTCTATATGTCTGCAGTGATGTGAATTTAAAAAGGGGATATATTACTCCAATGTTACTAGTTTTCATCCAAGTTTCCAACTTCATGCTTCAACAGTTATTTGAGAATAATGATATTATTGTTAGACAGTGGGAGAAAATCATGAAAGTGCACTTCTCACTCATTCATTCTGTTTAACACCAAAGAGTATGGAATCAGTGACTAATAATCCCATTTAGTTGAAACAAAACATAATCCTCTTAGCAAATGAAACTTAGCTTATTATCACCCCATTAAGAACAAGACTGAGGATTATCTTCAGTCTGCATTAGTGTCAATTTTTCCATTTAGGTCAAACATACCAAGGGTAATGAATTTCACATCATTTTCCTTCATTATCTTTGACTGTAGTTGAGGAAATATAGAGCTTCGGTGCTTCACAAGACTAAATAAAATGACGTCAAAATGGCGTATATCCAGTACATGAAGGCCAAAACAGACCAATCAGGGTAAGTTTTGAAGACAAACACCATTTCTCTTTATGAACTGAAATGTGAGTTGTAAAGTGTCATCTGTTGTGCTGTTGTTGGACATGCTCCACCTGCTGTACTCTTAGTCCACAACAAATGACTCTTGTTATTGCTGACTTTAAACTGCAGCTGATGGAGAGCAACAACAAACAAGAAAGTCACCTTCTGTCAGTTTACTGGATGAATGCTAATGTCACCATTAAACATCTACCACAGAAAATAATCATTTCTTGATTGTACCTTGATTGATGCCGTATTTTGTTGAAAGGATACAATAAATTAAGTTTGTCGAGCTGATAGCAGGGATTCTCAAGGTTAGCACGTGAATGAAGTGTCGGATGTAAAGTATGGGTCACCTTTTTAAGCTCTTGTTACTGATCGTTCTTCATTGATCGTCCTTTTTTGTTACTGTGGAAGAATAGTCTCCACATTTTGTAAACCTCGAAGGCCAAGAAAGGTATGACAGAAAAACCTTGTGTTCTGTGAGAATCCAGACAACAGAAGAGTGAGTCTGTACTCACTTTGAGAGGTGGAGGTTACAGGTTTTAACCTTAAAATAAACTTAAAGGAGTTTTTTTTTTTTCTAAGTCCACACCAGACCCTTGGCTTTACCTCTTCTCAGTGTGGAGGGAAAGTCGGTAGTACCATATATGCAGCTGACAAAAGGTACAAAAAATATAAAGTTCAAAGGACAAAAGGGGAAAAAAAATCTGCATTAAAAAGATGAGGCCAATGTATGTATGTAAGTATGTATTTTGAAATGTAACTGTATGAAATATCTTCATGTAAGTTGTTTCTGTTGATCATCTGTCAATTATGTCTCATCTCCTAACATTAATGTTCATTGTTTTTTATTTGAACCATATATATCATGTATATAGTGCATTTTATACACTACTTGGTGCCCAAAGTGCTTCACAATTTCATTCACTCATTCACACACACACACACTCATACACCAGTGCTGCCTGACTCTACTGGGAGCAATTTAGGGTTCAGTGTCTTGCCCAAGGACACTTCAACGTGTGAACAGCCAGAGGCGGGACACGAACCGGCAACCCTTTGACCATTGGGACGACCCGCTCTACAACTGAGCCACAGCTGACATTAACAAACCAACAGGGCAATGCAGTGAGGGGGATATAGTAATGAACACTTTGGCCTGAAAGTTGATGTGTTGAAACAACCAAACAGACATGCAGTGTAACTGGACTGAACTTTTATCACACTTTTCCACCTTCATGGTGCTCAAAGCATTAACCTCACACACACTCATACACCAGTAAGTTTCTAAGGTTCGGTCAGTCCTACTGGGAGCCTAAGTCAGGGTTTAGTGTCTTGCCCAAGGACACTTTGACATGTGGGCAATCAGAGCCGGGACGCACACCGTCGACCCTTCAGTCATTAAAGGACCTGTTTTACCAACTGAGCCACAGCTGCCCGATGAAGGATTTTGATCATTTTGATCAGGATCAAATTCTGACTAAATATCATGAACACTCACCAAATACGTACCTGGGCATTTGGTCATTACATTTTTACCCTCAACTTTACACATTTCCATTTTGCTGCGTCCAACACATCAACTTGGTTTAAATGTATGAGGGCCCAAAAATAAATAAATAAAAATTTAAACAAACAAACAAATAAATAATTAATAAATAAATGTAGGTAGAAAAAAATAACTAAATACTTGAATAAATAAAGGCAAAAATGAATTAACAAATAATTAAATGCTTATGTTTTTATTTCCATGTGTTATTTATATTTATTTAAATTTATTTAGTTATGTATTTATTTATTTACTCAATTATTCATGCTTTTGAAAAAATTTTAAAAACATGCATAATTGAGAAAATAAATAAATATTAATATATGAAAAAAATACAAGTATTTATTTAATTTAATTTATTATTTTATTATTGATTTTATTATTTATTAGAAAAAGGACACCTCTCTGCACGAGCTTTGCAGATATTTTGCTGTAAAATATGAGAAGTGAATGTGAAAATATTGTTTTCCTAAAGACATTCTGTTGTAGTCACTGCACTTACACACACACACACACACACACACACACACACACACACACACACACATCCCCCTTCATCATTCTATAAAGATGACGCTGAAAGCATCTTTCAGAATAATGATGTGTAAAAAGGTTTCTATCACCTTCATGTTTGTGTAAAATGCAGTAAGTTAAGCTACCAAGTGTTTCTTTCTTGCTTGTTTTTATGCCTCCTGATGAACATCTTCTTGCTTTAACAGTAGCAGGGGACACACATCACTAAACTTGATTTTGCTCATTGAATAATTTCCTGCCTCGTCCTCGCAAAGTATCATTACAAATGATATTTGGCTTAAGGAATAAGCAGCAATCACCATGCACCACAGGACTGATTAGAATTATTTCCAATATAAGCCCAACTAATTGAGAGACATCATATGAGAAGAAGAGGAAATCACAGATGGTGGTGAAGACACTGTGGGAGACTTTTAATCACTATAATTTTTTGAATTTTAGATGCATTAGTACTGGCACAGAGCCAAAATGGAACAGACTTTGTACTCTGACACATGTTTTCAAGCTTAGGGTTTGTTAATGCTGAGGTGTGATTGCAAATACACTGATCTGACTGTCATCATCCAATAGAACTATAGCCATATAGTTAAAATGCCCTGTGGGAAATGACAAAGTCAATTTCTTCCTAATGATTTCACAAAACATCAATCTTTTATCTGATTTGTGCCTCATACACTAAATTAAGTCACTGTAAAAACGATGAACTATGCCTCAAATAAGATTATGCATTATTAAATTGTACAGTAATTAATTCCAGGAAGAATAGGTTATAATAATGTCTTAGAAATCCAACCTTCAGATGTTACTGACTACATATGACTGTAAAGATATAAATTAAAAAAAAAACATCAGATTATGTTTAAAGGTGAAGAATATTCACATTTCTTACATTTCTCTCGTTTTAAATAAGGAACAATAAAATAGAACGCTGATGTAATCAGTGGAAAATATTTCTATCTTTAGAGCCAATTTGTGCCTTGGAAACTAAACCTCAAACATGTTTTGATAGTTCTTCAAAATATATTTGGCACAGAGTTTATATTGGATAAGAGGGTTGAATAAGTACACAGAATGATAATTAATGATAGAGGAGTAACATTTAAACATAAAACAAGTGATTTAAGAAAGCAGTGACAAGTTTTAGAGATTCACTCATTCATTTTTTCATTTCATTTTCCAAAACAGTAAAAGAAAGGCTACTCACCTCTCACATGAATAGATTTAATGTTCTTTTTTTTCCCTCTTTTTTTCTTTTTAAACCTTCTACAAACATATTTGAACCCAGTGCCTCATTGCATTTCAGGGTTATCACTCTTTTACATGTAATGTGATTCTGGGTTCTGTTTAGTGAATTCCTTATATCCCTAATGTATTCTGTATATTTAATAAAAATCTGAAATAAAAAAAAAACAACAACATATACATAACTTCCTTTTAAGAAAGGCACAGACTTTTAAGCCATAACTTGTTATTTATTTCTCTGTAGATACTAAGGTCACAGATCTCTACCACAGCCTCCTGTGATGGATGAGGAGGGCTCATTTTTAAGCTATTCCATTACTGTGTTGCAGCGATGCTTCAAGGAGGAGTGGTACCATCCATCCTAAACATGCAAAGCGTGAGCTGCTGGCTGCATGTGTCGGCTGTAAGCCTCTGCAAACAGGCTGGAATTCAAAAATGGGGAAAACACTACATCTTCTTATGTGTCATCTGAGCAGCAAAGACCTCTGGTAATCTTGTAATAATCTCTGAAAAGAAATCATTTATCGGTTGTCACAGTTAAAAAACAATTTACCCCAAAGTATGTGTGAAGGGAACAGAGTCCGGTAATGTCTTTAGGCTGTCTGAGTATTTTGGCTTTTTCATGAATAAGTTTGGAGTTGTACACTTGGGAAGTATCGTCCAGGCTGTGAGGTTCTAATTAGTTCCACGGGGGTTAAATTACTATCGGAACATTCTCCTTGTTTATATTCTTTTTGGTGACACTTTCCCAAGACTGTCCGATCAGTTCTCACTAACTAACTCTATTTTCCAATATATTGCACTCGCCAAATAAGATGAGAGCAAATGACAACATCTGTCAGGAGAACAAGCTTGGTGGTGTTTGTGTGAGTTTATACTAAGCCTCCATGTACCGAACACCCGAACATCTCCATATAAGTGCTCTGTTCCATGGCAACAATTTAACCTAAAATGGATAAAGTGAATTGTACTGCTGTAAATAAACCCTGATTGGTCTTGACTTGCAGACACAAGGTCTCTGGAGAAAATTCAGTGAGGAGGGAAGAATGAGTGGCAGTATGTGCCCCTGAGGTCTGAGCCTTCACTGAGCACAGGTTTGTCTTGCACAATGCAGCACAGATGCACAAGTACATGCATTTTGTTTTTCTTCTTCCTTTCAGCTCTAGAAGCAGAAGTGAAATCTATTGGCTCAAACCTACATTTTTCCCGTAGAGACCTAGACCTCCACCAGTAACCAAAACCATCCACTGATGTAAACTTTTGAAAACCTGTTTTAAAATCTAAATACTGTATTGTGGTATTCTCTCCCCCTGCTCCCAGACTAAGGGTTGCCAGATCCAGTATGAGCACCTACTAAAAGGAGCTACCATGGCAAGCAATGAGTTATACGCTGGTATTAATACTGACTGGCTCAGGCTCTGATTTCCTCTGCAGCTAATACCCCTGCTTCACTGCTATAACCTGGTATGTTCAGCAGCTGAAGCTAAATGGCTCAAACCATTCGCTCTGCAGCTCTGCCCAAGAGAACACTGTCCACTGAGCCACTGAGAGCCGCTGTCAGTCCTCACATTCGTCTCTGCTTTTCTCCATCTCCTTCAGAAGTAGAAGTAGATGTACCTCCTTTACTGTATGGTTTATAGGTATCTGTACTTTACTTGAGTACTTGTTTTTCTGACAACTTTTTACTTTTACTCTTTACATTTTTGTATAAATATCTGTACTTTATATTTCTTACATTCTCAGAATAGACTTATTACTTTTTCAAACTAGACAAATGTGACAGTATGAAAAATAAGTCAGAAATCAGAAATTGTGATTTACTATGTCATAATTTTGAGATTTTTTTAAATCTCATAATTATGCTTTTTTTTTTTCAAATCTGTTATTTATAACCTTTTATAAAAAATATTTCCTAAATGTCCTGTTCATACCCACTAAACTGAGTACCATGACCCAAAAAAATACATTATCTGTAGAGTAACCCACTTTTAAAGCCTTTATTTTTTATATTTTTGGGGGAAAAAAATTCTGCTTAAATCAGTATTATTTCATCTATAGCAAAAAAACTTTTTAGTTCATTACAATTGAGAAGTTATACTTGTTTTTTTTATTATTTATTTTTTTTTTTACTATTACTTCAGTAAAGGAGTTAAATCAGTACTTCTACTTTTACCAGAGTATTTTTTTCCACACAAGTAGCTGTACTTCTACTTAAGTACATAATGTAAGTATTTTGATCTCCATGTTTCAAAAGCATCTCTTGAACATATCCTTGGTTTTTTTCCTCACTTTGTCAGGATGTATTTGTGAATAATAAAAGGCTTTTTTGGTTTAATAATGTCATACATTTGTGATCAGAAATGTTCCAGATGCAGCTCACTGGAACCTGGTAACCTGGAAACTGAAACACGAATGACTCTGTGATTGGTCAATAGACGATGAGTGGAGCTTAAGCCAAAACACCAAATGACCACATAAATATCACTTAGGGACTTAAACTGAGCTTTTAAAATACAAATATTCTGGATGTTCTACTACTGTCAGAGATATCTAACTAAATTCCAACATACAACACCTAAAATACAGATGATAACATTATAATAACTGTTGTAAAAAAAACAAAAACAAAAGGTAAATATAGAGGAAAAAACTATCTTGGATCTACCACAAAAATAGCCCTGGGGCATTATGGGTTAAAAAAAAAAATCCAGAACATACAATATTTATTTCTTTGCATTTTTAAGCTTTCATTACCAAGCATCTTCAAAATACACTTAACATTTCTAATGGTTTTAGTGGATCTTGACTTTTCATTTCAACAATATGTACTTGATTGACAGTGACGTAATTACAAAAGAAGAAACACCCTACATTGCTTCAGCTACAGAGTGATTGTGTTTTCAGGGGCCAGGTTTCACAGTAAAAACAGAAATTAATGCACTAGTAGTAAAAAAAAAGACACTTATTCCATCTTAAAATACTCCTTCCTAACAAAAACACAGATAATAATGCCTTTCAATCATTACTTATGATCTACGTAAAACTGTATGTGGAAGAAATATTTCTCTATTGCCATTAATATTTAAACACCACATTAGTCTCTTAACTCTATAGCTGGGATATGCAGCATTTTCAACTGATTAGATGTGATCTGGAAAGACTTAAATACATGGGAATGTTGTGTTTTTTTTTCACTTTAAGACAGATTTATTGTCTATGTAAGGCAAAGAGGATTTTGAGAAAATACGTCCTCATCCCACTCAAAGCATAAACCCTTGATTAAAATTAATAACCTCTTAAGAGGTAAAAATGCTAACATTATCGAGCTTTTTATCCAGAAAAATATACACAGACCAGCCAAAATAAGTCCTCACCCTGATTTAACTAAACAAATAGTTCAGATCATTCCACTGAATAATTACTGCAGTGGTAAATAGGTTTCAGCTGCAACAACTTATTTAACCATAAGTGATGCAGCTGCAGCGAAGTGGCTTCTCAAATTTAAAACAACCATTAACTTCTTAAACAGCATAAAGATACTGTAGCTCAATGCCAGGATTCATCTGGCTCATTAGGGCTGTGAAAGAGTGGTTCAGGGAATATGAGGCATCATTTTCACACATGAATTGACCACCAAGGAGTAGTGGTCAATTCACCACTGGATTGCTGTGGAACCACTGGAAGCTAAATGGTTCAAACTTGAACCACATTGAAAATCCAGTTTTACCATAACGACCTGACTCTTCATTCAAGAATACAAGATGTTAGTGAAACATTGATGTAATTCTGGATGGAAACAAATGTTCTGACATTTACTGTGACATTGTATGAGCATTTCATAGCATAAATGATGCTACAGTAAATGTACCACATGACTCTGACACAGGTCATAATCCATAGGTGTGACCAGATTGGCATGTGTGAGTGGGGCTCATCTGGGGGGGGGGGACAATACCTGAAAAATTGGTGGAAAACCACTACTACAATTACTAGACATAATAATAATAATAATAATAATAATAATAATAATAATAATAATAATAATAATAATAATAATAATAATAATAATAATAATAATAATAATAATAATAATAATAATAATAATTAAATTCAGTAATCAAAATATAGTCACACTAGCATAGATAAATAAAGCATCAATATAGTTAACAGTGTGGTTTTTAGGAAGTTTTTAAATTTTTTTTTATTATATATAAATGTAGAACTTGTATGATGCATGCAACCAACAGCAAGCTATCAATAAAATGAGGTATACAACATATGATTACTACAGGAGAACTGGAACAGAAACATAGCCCATTCTAGTCATTATGATATTAAGCTGTGGGCCAGATGGGTTTATGGTGCACAACCCCCCTCCCACCTTCCAACAAAACTAAAATTCTTTGAAAAGCCTGGCTATGCTGAATGGATATGGAAATGTTGACTGCTGTAACTAGCTCACTTATTAATGTGATCGACACAAATCAACAAATAAATGAAACGAACAAGCTCAACAAAAACTACTACCACTACTTTGTGAAAAGATGAGAGAAAAGAAGAAAATAGGAACAGGAATTGAAGTTTTCAGGTATTTTAATTTGGTTGACGAAAGCTCAAGCATTTATTCTATTAATAAAAGACATAAACAGAGATCATAAACTGTTGTCTTTTTTCTAGCCAGTTTTCTTTGGATGGACAGGACATTTCTCAGGGGGGCAGGACTTGTCCCTGGGGAACGCAGTGCCCCCTGAGCCCCTCCATAGCCACACCCCTGTCATAATCTGATGAATAGATGCCTGGACCACAGCATCTCCAAACCAGCAGGTCTTCCTTGTCTGCAGACGTTAGTACCCGTCAAAGGAAGGACAACCCAATCTCAGACCAATCTGAGCATCTGTGAGATGTGTTGGAATAAAAAAAAAAATCCATTACGTGTTGGTCCTATGTCATAATGTGCAGGACTGTAAGGATCTGCTGCTAACATCATGGTGTCAGATACCACAGTACACCTTCAGAGGTCTAGTGGAGTCTATAGGCCTCGACAGATCAGAGCGGTTTAGTGTCAAAAAGGTGATTTACACATTAAAACAGTAAATGGATGAACCATAATGTCACCCAGTTGTGTCTGGACGGCCATTTTAAGACAGCTGTTTGCAATTTGGCATCAGTACCACCGCTGTTTCCCATTAGAGATGATGATCATATTTGGGCAAAAGGAAACTTTTCCCACAGGGAATGTGGGGTCACCTGTGAGTTAATGCTAAGTGCTAACACACTAATTCTGGGGAAAAACAGTAAAACAGTGAACTTCATCAAACTGCATAACAGTCTTCTTATATACATGTTAACCACCTTCAGTGAAGCTGCCTGTCAACGAAGAATTTTCTTTATTTACTAAACCAAAACTGTGAAAGTCTAACTTGGCGGGCAAGCGAGTTCCCATACTGACCTGTCAATCAAAGTCTAATGCAGCAGACTTTGAAGCACTCTGTTAGACTTGAGATTTAACTGTGGAAAAAGTAAATCATGCAACAACAAATAATAAAAAGAAGAAAAAAAACCCGAATGAGATAAGAACAAATCCTGCTCCTCGCAAACATTTGATCTGATTTGTCATATCTCTTATAATTGAAAACAAATTTTTGGTAACAGCGACCTTTGACCTATGTTCATCAAAATTGAATGGGATCTATTCTGAACCACATCGCACCTTTCCTGAAATTGTCATAGAAATGGATCCAGTAGTTTTTGTGTAAAGTTACTGACAAACAGAAAAACAAACAAACAAAAAAAACAGATAGACAAATAAATAAAACTAACCAATAGCCTTGCGTCTCCTGGGGTAATACATTCTCCAAAAAAATAATTAACTCAGTACAGAAAAATTTAGTGTGAGTCTACGGGAGCCAAAGCTTTTTGGATTTATTTGGAGTGAATCCCAGTGGCTGTCAACTGTACTTACAACAATAAGATACATTAGCATAATTTTGGAGCCAAAGTCCTTGCCCCTTGAATCAGTAGTAATGACGTTGTATTCCCAGACTCAGTTGGGTTGAGATCCAAATATCCTTTATTTTGGAACAAACCACAAACCGCTGCAGAACAGGACGACCTGAAGTTTTGGAAATGATCTGCTTCCAACTAATAAACATTGAAAATATTCACTCACTACCTAATATATCAAAAAACACTCAAATGTATGATTGTAACAAGACAATCAACATTATTACAACTTCACAATGGAGACAATGTCAGGGCTAATTAGTCTAAGTCTAAGTATTAGAACATACAGAGATCATTGATTATTTCCTTCTGTATTTCCTTTTGTTGCTCCAGCAAATAACACCAGTGTGTAGAAGGATCTGCAGACGTAAAAATACAACAATTCCACTCATTATATATAAAGCTGCTCTGGTCAGATGGCAACCTCCTCTGGTTGTATGTATTCCCTGTTCATTGTCTTCTGAACACACAAAGCTGCCATCCATTGATTTTTATTATTGATTTTGTATGTAATCACTTTATGCTACATTTCATTGTATGAAAAGTGCCATATAAATAAAGATTGATTGATTGATTGATTGATTGATTGATTGATTGATTGATTGGTGGGTGGGTGGGTGGGTGGATGGATGGATGGATGGATGGATGGATGGATGGATGGAAGGAAGGATGGATGGATGGATGGAAGGATGGATGGATGGATGGATGGATGGATGGATGGATGGATTGGTTGGTTGATTGGTTGGTTGGTTGATTGGTTGGTTGGTTGGTTGGTTGGTTGGTTGGTTGATTGATTGATTGATTGATTGATTAAATGATCTACATACAGAACAGAGTGTGTATTAATATAAAATCTTCCCTTGCAGTTCTATGACAACAGTATGGGAGCGCTTCTCACAACATAATTTTTTCAGACAACCAGAAAATAACCTTTTATTTCTGACGTTCACATTTTTCTCCCTATTACATCTCCATCTCCTCATTCTCTCTCTCCCTCTCAGCTGAGCAGAGCAAAGAGGCCATGCTTGAACGATCTGTTTATCATCATCATCATGTTTCACCTTTGATTAGAAAAATTAATTGCCATCTCATAGCATCATTAATATATTTTTCTGTTCTGGTGACCCAGTAAAACACATCAGTGACCCAGTTTGAAAAAGGAAACAGTTTTTCAGTAGTTTTTTAATATCAGGACTCCCTTGGAAAAGAGGTTCTCAATCTCAATGGGATCTTTTCTTTCATTTAAATAAAATTAAAAAAATATTTAGTTATTTTTTTTCCCCCGACAATGATCAGGTTTCCTGGTTTCCTAATTTGTTCTGTTGTTGCCTTATGTGCTATCTTGCTTTTTGGGTATTAAAAAAACAAAAAAAACATTGGCAACTAAATCAAATTATCCACTGATCTAAATAGTTTAATTCATATTGATCTAATAATCCTATCAATATATTTAACACTTGTGCGGTCCTTCGGGTCACAGTGACCCGGTGGCTCACAAATGTACCTTTTTATACATACTGTAGGATGCCATTGCTTACTACTGAAAACAGTAATATATCCTTGGGGGGTGGGGTGATGAGTCTATGGAACTGAACTTTGGAATCTGGGTTTTTAAGAGCCGATTGTAGGACACAGCCAGTGTGCCTTTTACGAAGGACCGCACAAGGGTTAAATAATAAATGTTAAACAAAGTTATTCATCTTTTTATGATCATCAGATTTGACCCATTTGGTTCAAAGGCTCTATTTACTGTGGAAACACTGTCATCTTCTACAACTTTGATTCACCAGTTAATGGAGTTGAAGCGGTGACTGGGATGGAGACACTTGGTTTATGTTCAGTTACTGGTATCTTTGCTGAAAAATTCACTTTTCCCAGTTTTCTCTGTTTGTGATAATAAAAAAAATTTCATGAACATCAGCATGATACATTAATTAAACATACAGCAGGAAATATGGGTGTCAAATTAATGCATTAATTAACATGTGTTTTTTTTAATGGCATTGATCTCCTTTTTAATCTCTAACATTACAGTTTCTGAGGCAACTTGCCTTTTGGATGTGTTCACTTAAAGCACTTTATATGGACCTGACATTTTATTCTATTTTTATTTTCTAATTATTTGGAGATTGACAAAAGAACAGGTTAATATTACCTGTGATAGTAGAAACTAAAGGTTACAGGCAGCACTTGGGACTAGTTTCAAATACAGCAGAATGGAAATGGCTAAGATTGCATTTGTTCAAATCTGTTAAAAACAATAAGTGTCTTTATAAAGCCATGTTTTTGTTATATATCAATCTTTTGATTTGCCATAATAATGTAATGCCTCAAAATACCTCAAGTTGGGGATTTTCACAGCAATTTTAGGTGACATTAAAAAGAGATTATTTGGATCAATTAATGACAGATCATAAGTAATTCATTTCTAAATTGTTTTAATATCTTGACAGCACTAATAGGAAAATACATGATTTATTGCCATTTATTGTAAACAAATTAAGGAGGGTTTTATTACAATAAATGATGATAAATCACTTAAAAAAAGTTAAATATAGAAAAAAAATTGGGAACTTCATGGGTTAAACATAGACTATCCTGAATGACATATTAAATTGTTTACCTGCAGACTCATTTCTGTTCCAACTGAGTCTTGGCACTTGGGGGATCCTTGGAACAGAGGGAGATAAGGTTGTATGAAAGAATGGGATGCCAGATTATAAATTGGCCCTGAGGTTTTGTCCATCTAATTTCCACAGCATGGCTTTCCATTGGACCTTAATTGAGCTGCTACATCCAACATACACAAAGAGAGCAGCATGCAAACTAAATTAGTTTACCAAAAAAAAAGAGAAAACTTCAGTCCTGAAAGAAACTAAATGAGGGTGTTTATGTGTGTTCAGGCGACGTTCATTTTTCACACTTTATTCCTCATTTGATGTTTTCATTGTCTTTTCATGGCACAGTTATATTATGCTTTGAATACATAACAGAGAAAACCACATGCAAAAGCGGAATGACAGTTGTGCTGCTATAGGAGAGAGCTGGTTTAGAATAATCTACAAAAACAAACCAGACTTCAGCTCCACGTTTCTACTTTGACTTCAAATGTAGGACAATGTCTTTTATTAATTTTAGTGAAATTTGAATTGATGTCTAGTGAACAGTAACTGCAAATTTAATAGCTCAGGCATTATGCATGTCTCCATGTAGGTGGAGACATGGTTAGAAGTGGTCCCAGTCAGTGTACCGTGTCTTGGGACAAAATACATTCATCACCAAAACACTTTCAGCTGTAGAGTGAATCAGTGGACAAGCAGCGACACATGAAGGCTGTCAAAATCAGTTAAAGCAGATGCAGGATGAGTAAGTGAGATTTGATGGTTACAAACTACATCCATCTCATATTTGACAGTGTGCACAGAGTATATTTCCTCATAAGCATCCATCTCAGTATGATGAAGCCCACTGTACAGAGAGTGTAGTAAATAACTCATAAGGTGAGTGTGGATGGTAAAAATGGCACACAAAGCAGGATTATGAAATTGTCCCTCAGTGAAAAGACTCCTGCAGATATTAACTTTGACAAGATAAACAAGATGTGTGCTGTCTCTGAGGACACATTGAATTCATAAGCCAATGAAATGATTACATACGCAGTTTCCTGCATGTATTAACACATCAACGGAAAGGCACTTCAACACTGTTTATAATGCAGTGATGTTTAATCCTGTACAGTAAACACTCACTAGCGCTGAAAGCATTAATTTGCATTTGTCTATCAAGGCACTTAGACTTGTCAGAAAAAAAATAGAGCTTGATCAGGTTTTTATCATTTACAATTCAAGTTGGTAAGTTGGTTTTTATGCGAAATAAATTGTATATCCTGCATTTGATTGAGTTCATTGGTTTTTATTTTACTTTTGTATTTCTTACTCTTATTCAGCAACTTCCTAAACAAGTGCATAAAACTGACCAAAGTTAGACTACTATCCTGAAGCACACTCTCAAAGAAGAACCCATTACTTTCTCTGCTGGACCTGTTGTGTGTGTGTGTGTGTGTGTGTGTGTGTGTGTGTGTGTGTGTGTGTGTGTGTGTGTTTTCTCCTCCTGGTGAGATAAGGCTGGAAGAATTGAACAAGCAAAGTGACTTCACTCCCTTCTAAGGTACTGTGCACACTGTGTTCCGTTATCTTTGTTTTAACTTAAATAACTGGCTCAAATATCCAGAATGTGCTTTCACCTTGGAATACTTCTGTGGATGGAGTAGATATACATGTATACTTCTGTGCAAAATTCACATCTAATCTTAAAGGTGAACTGAAGCCACATTTTTTGTGCTAAAGTAGAATAGTAGATAAATTCCTATTAATTTACCTATTGTATATTTCAACACATGTTTAGGCCGTGCGATGGCCAACCTATAAGCTGATAAACTTTGGCCTCTGGCTGGAAGTGCCAAACAAACAGGAAGTAGTGCAGAAGACGCTGCGTGACATCACGAGTGTGAGCCTTCGCACAAAACAACAATGGCAGACTATTGCAATTGCAGTTCCAGCGATCAAGGAAACCAGAGTGAAGAGACATTTAGGATTTGAGATGAGACAGATAAGGATGCAGGAGACTCAGGTGAACAAGAAGAGAGTGAGGGAGGCATTGAACCATACAGATTCGAGTCAGAATTGTGGAGGATTCCAACACTGACTCATCAGACCAGCAGTAATGGGGAGGGGAGCCGCTTATTGAATACAGAATGGTGACTCTTTATGTGATAATTGTCATCTTCTACTATATCAATCCTTTTTCCACTATGTTTTTTGGAAAAAACAAATTACCTAATGAGATCCTTCTGACTTTTAGCGCTAGCAAAGTAGCTTATAATTTCGGCTAAAGTCAAATAACAATGAAACAGAACTTAACAATTAATATTAACTCACCAGTCCTGTACGGTCCCCTTCACCAACCCATACCCACATACATTAAAGCTGTAAACATGGGTCAGGTTACAGCAGGTCCTCGGACTCCACTGTCCTGCATTTTTTAGATATCACCCTGCTTCAACACACCTGATTCAAAGAAGTGGGTCATTATCAGGCTTTAGCAGAGCTTGAAGACCAGCTGATCATTTGAATCAGGTGTGTTGCAGGAGGGTGACATCTAAAACAGTCAGGACAGTGGGGTCCGAGGACTGGATTTGAGACACATTGGGTTATGGCAAGCAAACCCTAGGAACTTTCAAGGGCTTTATTTTTGACAAAAACACACACCCTCAATGCTAGTCAGTGACATCTGTGGCCAGATGTAAAGCTCCTTCAAAATAAAACCAACTGGCTGTTGATCAACCACAGATCCATAGTTTCATCGGTAAATCTGCTTTTATTTTGTCACCTCTGTTCTCTTACCTGTTCCTTTAACTTTACCTGTGTTCAAACCCCAAAAAATCAGCAGACAGACAGAGGTTGGACGGTATAAATAATGCCTTTAGTGCCATTAGTTTTAATGTGCATTTAATTTCTTTAAAATAAATAAAACAGTGACTCTTTTAGCCTGGTGGGGTGGGCAAGCAGCAGGGGAAACCCTGTTATAATATTATTTATACGTAGAAACTCAATAATACTGTCAATTAATACACTTTTCCTCCCCCTTTCTTTTCTTTCATGGCTATGACAGCTTCCCTTGGCCACTGAATGGATATTCTCAGCTGTTGGAAGTGTTTTGTAGTCAACTATCATCACAAAATAAACCAAAAACAACCAGTACTGCCACACCATAGCAAGCATAAATTAAAAAAAAATGTTTATTTTCCCCCTTCCCTGTCTCTCTGTGGATATCATTGTCCAATCATGGTCAATCCTAAATACAGACAGTGACACTTGGTACCACCCCTTTTGGGGCAATTTCAGTTATGTTGAAAATCACCCAGGAGTTCACTGATAGACTTTCATGCATTAAGTTTTTTTTCCACATAACAGTCACTTCAATACAACCTCTATGGCTTCAGGGAGGGCTTGTCCCAACGTACTTCAGTTCTGTCAGAGGGATCAGGTGGAAAACAATGGTCCAGTCCTTAAAAGAAATTCCCTTTAGTCAGCGCTCAGATCAAACTAAACTGGCAACAAAACAAGCAGGACCACCTCGACCAAATGTCAAAAGAAAACAAGTTTCGTCAAAAGGAGGAAAATCTTACACTTGAGGTATTGTGTGCACACGCAATTTCTTTGTATTTGTCATATTTTGCTTTGAGAGATAGTTATCCCTGGTAACATTCTCAATTAAGATATCATATAAATATCTGCTCACTGTCATATCCCTCCTCACAGTTCATTTTCCCTTCACTGTCTTTCCAGTCTGCTCCCTGTCACCTCTCACCTTATTTGTTTCACCTGGTCCTCAAGACACCTGTCCTCATTACCTCTCCCTATTTAAGTGTTTCCCCTTCTATCTCCGTTGTCAGTTCGCCCCTCATGAGTGACTGCATCTTGGCTCCTGTTTCCCGACTTTCCCGACGGACCGTGGCACAGATCAGTATTAGTGTTCTTTGTTTTTGTGCTCGTAATAAAGAGCTTGTGTTATTGAAAGAGGTTGGTGTCTGCATTTGGGTCCAATCCACTACAAATCCTTAACACTCACCTGTTTTTAATTGTTATTGTCATGTTATTAATTACAGTGTGATAATATCTATAATAAATACTAAAAATGGCAAGGCCTAAATATCCTCTCAACTATTATTTAATAGTTATTGACAGTCTACTGTTTACAATGTCGTAATATCTTTGATAAATATGCAAAATGGCTAGGTCTAAATCCTCTCAACTAGGCTATTTCTTTTTAAAATGTTTTTATTAAGTGCACTTTTCTACTTGAAGATACTGAAGTTGAGTTGTAGAGGCTGCACATTTTGAAAATGTGACATTCTGTAGTATAATAATATTTAAAGATTGGTAAATAAATATTTTTTTTTCTTTTAAAACTGTTCCATTTCTTATGTTGTTTTTGAACGTAGCTTTTATAAAAATATCCTTGCCTATCTCACATTATACAATTTTGAAACATTTTAAATAGGGTGGAATTGTAATTGTTTGTTGCAGAGTCAATGAATGTTGTTCACAACCTTACGCCATTATGTATTATAAACTAGCTAGCTACAGGGTAAAAATGTGTGTAATTTACTGCCATCTACTGCATTTAAATGGCATTGCAATTTTTTGCAATTTGCAGAGAGAAAGAAATAGGGTCAATAATGTCTATAATAATGATTACCTATTAATGCACCAGTTGAATGAGTCACCTCAGACATTATCAGATAACATTTTCAGGAGCCGCCACTGCAGTAACCTATAATATACTCTCATCACTCTAAAAGCATTTACTACGAAAGATTAAGTATGCATTAAACAGAATTACTCAAATTAAAAACATCTTTTGATTAATAATTCCATTCCCATTGTTGTTTTTTTCATGTCTCATGCACTGTAAGAACATATCCAAAGGTTCAATTCATGAGGGCTCACTTCAGAATATGATTATAATAAAAAGCAATTATGGTTCAATAAAAAAAAAAAAAAGTGGCACAAATGCATTTCACCTTTAATTAACCTTCTGTCTGGTTCATTAGTATGTATCTGGGATTCTTCCCTCACGTAACTTTCAACATGATATTAAACACAGTAACATTCACTGTCAAAGAGCAGCTTGGGAAATGCCCTGAACAAAAAGAGTAAAAATGATATTAAAGGAGCTGAAGAACTGATGAAACTGGATCAGTGGTTAAGACCTCAGCACGCACAAAAGTTATGGAATTAAATGTGAGGTCATGCTCCAGTTCTTCGATGCTCCTGGCATCAATATATGAGATATAAGAGGTGATCTGTGTATGGAGTCCATTGATCTCTGAATTTTTCCTTTTTCAAACTTCAGTCCAAAAGGAGGTTTAAGCAGCAGTGCAGATGGTATCCAGTGGTATGCCAGACCAAGAAAAAAGTGCTGCGAGATTGTTTGTGTTAACCTTTGAGGCCAAAAATGGTCTTTTCAGTCATTACACTATTTGCTGCTCCGCAACCTGTTCATTGAGGCTGTAAAGCAAAAAAAAAAAAAATGGCTGGAATTCAATAGAGTCAAATTTGACCCTTCGTCTCCACGTGGACAGACTCATAAATTGCAGGTTAAATTATGAAGAATGACAGAGAACACTTCATTCATTCATTGCTTTTCCATATATTTATTACAAAGACCACACTTTACTGATATGTTTTGCATAAATAGTATGTTTCTAGCAACATATTTGCAGGTATATTTTAGCAAATTATTCCTGCACTTGTAATTTGCTACAGGTATTACTCGAAAAATTTGAATATCCTGAAAACGTGCCTGCATTTCTGTTATTGTGTATATAGACAAATAGTGTGCAAATCAATATATTTCAAGCTTTTATTTGTTGTGATTTTGCTAATTAGAAATTACAGCTTCAGAAGACCCACTTTCAAGCAATATTCACATTTTCTGAGTTTTTGGGGTTGAAGTTTTAAAAAGCTGTAAATCATAATCAGCAAAATTACAAGAAATAAGTGCTTGAGATATTGCACTTTGCACAATATGAGTCTATAAAATGTATTGGTTTGACCTTTTATGTTAAATTACCTGAATAAAACATCTTTCACATGATACTCAAATTTTCCAAGTACTTTATCTGTGAGACGCAGCTCCCTGTCAGTTAAAGTACTAAGAAGCCATTTGAGACGGAATGACTAATTTAGTCTGTGTGTTTCTTAATGCCTCAGTAACAGCAAGTTGTATAAGTGTTGCTGTAGACCCACCTATAAAAGGACATTGCAAAAGATTTAAGACTTTTTTAATCTACAGCTCACACAAAGCTGTCTGTAAGGCTTTCTCATTGATTCACATGCAGTGTTACACATTAATATAAGTTTAAAATATCCAATTTATTACGAAAACTCTGCAAGCAAGCTGGGAACAGTCAAGATAGCTGAGTAATTGCCAACGTCAGCATACAGATTGTACAGTGAAATATTCCAATTTAATAAGATGTTAAAGAAAGTTCCACAGATCAATTTACTCTCTCAAATATCAGTGAGCGTACAGTCCAGAGAGAATCAATTAATTTAGGGTTTAGCAGATATTTATGAATGCTGCTTTATTTTTGTCATTGCATCTTCAAGTGCATTATATAAATATAATGGTACTGCTGTTTTTTTTTATCTTTCTCGAGCCAATTAACTTCAAATCATTTTGCACTGATCTTGATTTCTTTGATTGCAAGGATGGGAAAAAAATCTGCTGTAACCAACAGAAGAACTGCTGATTTACTTAAATCCACAAATTCCTACATACTATGAACTGTTAAATGACTAAAACTTAACATCACCATAAACTGTATCATGTATGCCGGATTCTTTCACAAAGAGAACATTTGGATATTGCACAAGTTCAGCATTAATGTGGTTGTATGTGAGTGCTTCTATGACAGTGGGTTCATGTTGGTATCTGGCACTTTTTAGATCCAATAATAAAAAAACGCATTTAAATATATTACACCCCAGGTTGTACCCAATGTTGACCTCAGATAAAGGAAATACAAATGTGTATAAACGTTAAATATGATGATTTTAGTAGTTTTTTTCTTAGCCAGTCATGGGTTTTTCATGAATCAGCAGTTTCATTACAGGTTTTATGTAACTCATCCTGTCCACTGGTATTATATGCAGAACCTGGCTAATTGGCTAATACCACTGCTCTACAGCTTGTTTGTTTTTAGAAAGTATCTGCTTCAGACATTAAATGTGCTAATTTACATACTTTAATAAGATGAATCAGAAAACAAATAACATAAGTACTGGTTAGCTCATGTTTTTAATACATATGATGGTGTGTTATTACACATATGGTGGTTTATGTGCATGTATACAATTGATTTGTAAATATTCCACTACAAATAACCTGGAAAGTGAATGTATCATAATGTACAGACACTCAGTATGTTTGCATGCACTTAGAGAAATTTGAATTGTTGTCTTACTCCGATTAAAATCAAAGTTTTCAAAGGCATGTAAACACCTTAATTGGAGTATAATCAAATTTAATTGGAGTTTGAGAAGTCGGAGTAACAAAGGCAGATAATGTGATTTCAATTTTTAAACATTGAAAGGGTGAAAATTGGGGTGAAAGCGGTGGCAGAATAATAATAATGGCACCATGTGGTTTTAATAGGCCCTCGCTGACGTGGCATGTAAGTGCTCGGGCCTAATTTTTTATTTATTTTTTTTTCTGAAAAATTGTTTCTTTTTAGTCTTAGTAAATATTTATTTTATATTTTATTTATTTTATATTAGACTCAAAGAATAACATAACATTATTTTACATTTGTCTTGAACTTTTACCCTCCATGTCTTGTTTTTAGGGACCTGCAAATAAGTAACAAGTTAAAACATTAAAAAATAATTCTGACAAAACCACTGTTTGTCCATACTGCAGGCATTACATCTGTGTAGTCACAGTAACAACAGAACAGGAGGACAAGATTGCAAGTAAGAAAAATTAACAAAAGGCACCTGAAATTGTGCAGCACCGACGTTACTAAAACAAGCTGTCAAATGTGGGACTGGATTTAATCAACTAACAAATTACCATCGACTGCACAATTTGTTCTGTCTCTATCTGTGACAGATGTCATTTGGTAGATTGGTGTTAAAGGTTCCATCTAAAGAAAATGGTTTTTAACTGATAGACAAAAAAATGACATGGTAGCTTTTAGGGAGAATGTGTCATGTAAAAAGCAGCAGCAGCAGCAGCAGCAGCAGCAGCAGCAACAGCAGCAGCAGCAACAGCAACAGCAGCAGCAGCAGCCTGTAATGGAAACTACATCGACTTTGACCTTAAATCCAAGGGATGACATCTTAATATGTTTCCTATCGAAGAAAAAAATTCTTTTATAGCGTGTGTTTTGATGTGTGCCATGGGTTTTGGCAGCTTCACAGGGTACTGGCTTTGGTTTGGAAAGCAGATTTTGAAAAGTTGAACAAGTACACAATGACCAACACTGAAACCACACTTTATTATCCACAGAGAAATGGAAAATAAATAAAACAGTAAACACTTTGCCATGAAGTTTTGTGCTAATTCTGTTCCATTATTTACAAACCTTGGTTGAATTAAAAAAAAAAAAAAGCCTGAGGCCTGAAGGGTGTCTACAGAAATGTTATAAATATTACATGCATGATATTTTATTATTGTCAGTGTAATTTGTGTGCAACTTCAATTCAAATCCAAATGAAAATTGTAATCCATCACCTGTTACAGGGATACACAGGTGTGTCTTTATCTATTTGTGGACAGACCTTCTCACATTTGTTTGAGTAAAATCCTACAGTAAGAATTAGTATTTGTTGGTAAACTCTAACCCTTTCATACATGAGTTATGTTTTTTTTATTATTATTATTTAGATTTTCTTTTTTTATTCCTCTATGTATTTTTAAGAAAACATGATTGAATTTTTTTAATGAACTGATGGGCTGATATTTAGCCTAATTTTTTTCCTGTATTGATCTGTTGCATTGGTTAGTATGCTCTTTTTTTCATTGCCCTGATTTACTCACCGGTGAAGTTCACAGCACCGCATGTTCTTGGAGATACTGCTGTTTACACAGCATTTCTTTTTTGTGTGTGTTAGCAGTAATATTTATTAGGTCAAGTGTATATATTGGCAGCCTGTATCAGCCCTGCAAAAAAAAAAAAAAAAAAAAAAAAATCCATATCAGTTGATCATTACTAGCAAATACTGGCACAATGCCAGCACTCAGAGACAGAGATAGTGTTTCAGAATATTTATTAATAATTAAAATATTCATAAATAAAGCTTTCTCTTCCAAATCACAGATCTTCTGGGTTAATGTGACTCTGCTGATGGCAGCAACTAGGAGACAAGGTGTACAATCAGTGGTCAGGCAAACAGTATGAGGAAAATCCACAAATCATTACCAGGGTACTGAAGAAGGTCAGGCCAGGGATCCAAGAGCAGAAGAACTACCAGCAGGGGTGAGGCAGAAGAGAGGTCAAGATTAGGCAAAATATAAGGCAACAAGTGGTGTGCATATCAGACTGACAAGGACTAGACAATACCATGAACCAAAAAATCCAAAACACTTCAAAAACCAAGAATCCAAGTAAAAGAACGCTCATAAGTTGCAACTAAGGCAGACAAACTCACACAGAGGAAGAGGAGACAAGAGGCTTATATAGTGGTGTGACACATGAGGGAAAATGAATGGAGATGAGACACTCCTGTGACGGGACGAAAAGCAAGACAAGGGCTGTGTCCATAATCACTCCCTAACCACTATATAGGAACCACACCATTTTGTATGGGTGTCCGAATCTTTAGTGTATTTATATTTATATATATAATTTGTATATTATTTTATTATTTAATTTTAAGTTTAATTCACTAAAGATTTAGACACCCCTACAGAATGGCGTGGTTACTATATAGTGGTTAAGGAGTGATTTCAGACACAGGAAGACTGACAATAAATCGATAATGACAAGACTAGGATCATAACAAATACTCACTTCATGGAAATAATATGCAAATAAAAATCCCTTTCTGTTTAAACAAAAAAAGGAGAAAAAAAGTTAATTACAGTCTAATAATAACAAACAACTGCTTTTCATTCAAAACATGTTAGTCTTAATCAGGTTTATCAAGAACAGCAAAGTATTGTTACAAATGACAGTGTCCGGGGTGATGCATGAGCATTCATTGTGTTGGCTGAGATGGAATAAACAGCAAAATATACAACAGTTGTAGAATGTTTGTCTACTTCTGTGACTACTATGCAGGAAAGGGTTAAAGGAAAAAAAAATACTTAGTCTTGTTTACAAGGTCGCTCATTTGTCCTGGAGGCTGAGAGTTGGAAAAGATCACACACAGCACTCCTTCTCGAGGGTTAACGTTGCCCCTGTTCTTTCGTAGCGGAAACTGATTGATCCCTCACTGGAACATTAACATTGGTCATCCTTTCTTAGGAGTTTTTTTGGAAGGATTTTGAAGGTAACAAGCAGCTGTCGGTGCCGTTCTGGGCATTTGAAATATAAGTAAATGTGAACCAGCACAGACATGACACATAATTACCAGAGATTTATGGCCTTTATAATCTGTTTCTCTTTGTATTGGACAGATGACAAATGTCCCTTTCAACAAGATGCAGATGAATAAGGTGAGTGTAATTTCTACTCCAAGAGTTGTCTCTGTGAATCATTCCCAGACAGCTATGTGCATGGAATGGGTGATATCACCGCCTGCTTCAATTCTTCCCCTCCCAAATTGAAGGATCAGAAGCTTCTCCATAATTTCCTGTAACTTCAAATGAGAGTACATGCCTGCTAACGAAGCCTGAGACAAATATCATTATTGTTTATGGAAGACAAGTTATACAGGACTGTGGGATATAATGAGGAAGGTTGTTTGAAAAGAGTTCTGTGGCGTCTGTCAGTGGTGTGGTTTTTTAGAGAGGATTGACAATGGAGTCAGAAGCTCCATGTTTCAGTTGCGGCTCCAGACAAGCCGTTTTCAATCAAGGTCGGATCCCAAATGTGTTCCTGTTCACTCTCCCATGCACACATACATAAACACCACCCGTGTGCTCTGGAGTGTTTATGCTCTCACTTGCTTTGACCTGAGATTTAAACAAGCATAGAGTCTATTGAATTAAACTAACCCTGGTTACTTTACTTTTAAAGAAAACAAAGCACTGATTTATTTTTTATTTTTTTGCATTCATTGAAATTGCAAATGACAGAGGAATCCCATGTCACTGCACACCTACATCAATGATCCTCCGTATTTCTGAAAGGACAAAACTAAGCAAGTTGTGATTATCTATAGAGCTGCACCACACAACATAGAAAACTAATTCAGAACAAATTAAACAGAGAATATTAAAAAATAGCTCAAATTACTGTTTTTATTGCAATTTAAATTGAAGTGCATAAAAATAGAAAATTCAGCAAAGCCAATAAAATTAAAATTACATTCACAATATACAGGAAATTAAGCAGCAATAGTTGATATTAACAAGGCTATTCACTGCAGATTTTCTGTGGTCCCCTCTACTTTTACAAGTAGTGTCTCGATTTACACATAGACACTAAATCCTATCCACCAGTGTTGTTCAAGGACAGATCTAAATCTTCTGAGGTAGACTAAAGCCTGAAAAAAACACTGAAGCCCTCATCATTCTGGAACACAATACTGATAAAAATACAGAGAAAAAAACATTATACGACACACAAACAGTACAACTGTCTGATATTACAAAGGAATGCAGAAAAAAAATGTAGAAATCAGTCACTATGATCTGCTCCAAAGTCAGTCACACTTTTATTAGTATTGATTTGGAAGGCGAGGTCTCCATCTCCTTCCATGTTTTATTTTTCTCTTTTATGTCTTTATGTTTTACGGCATCGCTTTCCTCTGCCAGTTGACAAAGATGCACCCGCTTGTCTGATGCTGGATGGTACCTTTTGGACTGAAGTCTTCTCTGGATCTCTGTTAAAAAAATAAAAAAATAAATAAAATAATGCATATATAGATAGATTATATAGATAGACACATATTCAGATGTGAGTTTGTTGTGAATCAAGCATTGAAACGTGTATTTTCTTTCTCAGTAAAAATGTATCCTTCAGAGATATTTATTATTTGTGTGCTGCGAGAAACCATGAAAAGTAAAGGCAATGAATCACTTTTTGTAAAACTTCTTTTCTGCGATTCAAAGTGTAAACACAAGGGCGTAGGTTTAAATTTGACATTGATGAAAACAAAAGTGCTCCAAGACAACACTCCAGAAAGTTGATCTTTTTTTTTTTTGCATTTCCAATCATATTTTCACATCATGAGGAGCTGATTAAACAAGTGAACAATCATAGCCAGAAAAAAAAAAAGTATATATATATATTTATATATATATGTGAATTTCCAGCCTCTCCTTCCTCTTTACTGTCTGTCACCTGACAGAAATATGTCAATACATGACATGAATAGATTAGTAGATACAAAGAACATATTAATTACTATTATTTGTTTTATTCAATATCTGTATTGTTGAGCCTTTGCAGTTCTATATCCTTGAAATAACTTATAATTTAACTCCTAAAAAAGTGTCTTATGTCCACTTTTCTTTACTTGGACATTCTTCAAATCCTAATTACCATGGAGACGTGCACACACAGACACCAATACAAATGTAAAACATAATGTGCTTGCACTTGAAAACCCTCAGCCTGACTTGTGTGAAAATCTTCCAAATATTGACTGTCATTGATATATTGATTTGTAATATGTAAAATGATTAAGACTGTAAACAAATACTAGAATTGGTTTGTGTAATAGATGTATAAAGGAATTCCAGATTTATCTAAAACAGCCGATACAGTGGAAAAGAATGAATGTAAATGAACCATAAGTACAAGAGACATATGTTTAAGTCAAACCAGGAAGTGGAGGCTCAAATGTTCATTTTTCCAAATGATGGGGTAATTCTGTAGCATTTTCATTCATCCCTCTGTTTTTCTTATGCTGACACTGTCACGTCCAATTTGAGTTCACCGAAGTCTGGTTCCAGTAGGTGAGTACCAGTAATGCGTGGGCTGACCCAAAGTGAGTGGGTGTCCGCGGTCACCCACAGTTGCAGGTCATTTAAAAATATTTTTAATGATATTTGGCTTGCGGTCATTTGTGATAAACATAAAAATAACCTGTTCAAAACACTTTAGTAACTGAATTTCTGATTTCTTTTATAAAGACCATTGATAAAATTTTTAAAATTCGGGTCGAGAAGTGGGCTGGGTCTGTCCTTTTCAAATATATTTCTTGTGGTTTGAGTTGTAGGGCAGTCTAGTTAAAAAAGCGGTCGGTTGTGGGTCGTTTACACATCGACCCACGGATCACTGGTGAGTGTATACAGCCGACTCCAGGCAACTGCGTGGGGGTCTGCATCTAATGGCCTGACTTATCAGTGCATGGGAAAATTGTTGCGTGGATGGACAGACGGACAACTGACTACAGCCAGTATGGACAAAGGTACAAAACCACTCATATTCAAAGTCCAGGCTGACGCAGGCAGAACAAAATATGCCAAACTGTTGACAACTTGTGCTAGGGACAGCATTGATGACTAATCACTTGTATGTTAGTAAAACTGCAGAGCCAATCAGAGAATGAAATTTAGGTTAGAGGCAGGATTTTAAGCAGAGTGACTATTGACCCTTGTGTGCCATAATCACTGACTAAACACTCCAGACAGTAACAGTGATTACATAGTAGTGGCTAGATATTGGTAGCAGCCATACCTAATTCTACACCCCTGTGCAGAGAAAATGTATTTAATCACTAACACAATAAATAGAGCACATTCAAATATCCTTCACTATATGAAAGTACAGATATAATACAACCAGCAGTTCATTAACACTGCCAGTGACTTTACTTTCACCAACTAATGCAGTTCACACAACAAGCCATTCACAGAGGATAGGAGTGCATAGTGCAAGTGCATCCATAATTTGTTATCCTTGTGAAGTGAAATAATTTGGGCCTCTATCTTAAACAACAGACTTTCTAACAGCTGCCGGAGAAATCCATTAAATTCAACTCAATGGCTGCTCACTGCGACATTAATAATGAGTATATAACAATGTATTTGCTGCTAAAAATTATTATGTGTTACGTGCCATTATTCTGGTACTGAAATAGACAATAAGGTGACAGGAAAGGCTTATTTTTAACAGAACAAGGACAATTTTTTTCTTTTTTGTGTAGCTGGTGTAAGAATGAGCCTAGATACAAACACAGAAATGGAGTTTCTAAGTGCGATGCTATGTTTACAGAAGTCTTATCGTTGATATAGAGACTCATCTGTAGAGTATCTAATGCTTCTAAGCACACTGTTGTCCTAGTATAGATTTTTGTTGCCATGTCAATATATTTCCTGCTATGTACACTCTGGCAGCTCAGTAGATGTTACAGAATCATTACTCTTTCACCTCTGAAAAACTAGTGAGCATGCCATAGGAGATCTTCACCATAGGAAATGTTCAGATAATGTAGTGAAGAAACCTAAAGGGAGCCCTGAAACCACAATGTCTAACATGTGGAACCACTTTCAACTCAACATGAAGCACTCTCCTCCAATAATTATGCAGTGTGTATCTCACTCACTCACTCGTACACACACACACACACACATCTATCACTTTACCAGTTGGTTTACAGGTTAATTCATCACTTACAAGATATATGATACAATGTTTACATTTTGTATACATCTGTGCATTATACCATATTTACTATATTTTTTTTTAATGATTTAAATTCAAACTCTGGACTGTAAAAACAATAATCTTGTGGCATCTCCACATAAGTATAGTATAGAACCATATGTATATGTGTAGGTATGAGGGGTGTCCCTAAATGGTTCGTGGGTGAGGGGGTGTAAACAAACATCCTGCTCCCTCAAATTACAATTACTGAGGGTAGGGAAAAGGAAAATGAGCCCTCAGCAGCGGGAGGCTTAGAGGAATTAGTAGAGGGTCTATACGTTTCACTTTGTGGTCCAATAATGATGTAAGAGTTGGATTTTTTTCAACCCACGGGACATTTGTGGAATTATTTGACTGACCCAACCCGGCCCAAAAATAAACTCTCGTCTCGTTATCTGAACCCGCTCTATCCTCACTGGGGTCACTGGGGGCCTAATGCAGCTACAATGGGTGAAGGCGGGGTACACCCAGTATGAGTCTCCAGTTCATCTCAGGACTGAACATATATAGACAAACAATCACTCTCACATTCACACCTATGGACAATTTAGATTAACTAATTAATCTATCAGTGCATGTGTTTGGATGGTGGAAGGAAACTGGAGTACACGGAGAAAACCCACGCAGACATGAGGAGAACATGTAAACTCCACACAGAAAGGTCTGGTGTGGGAATCAAACCAGGGTCCTGCTTGCTGTGAGGCACGAGTGTTAACCAGTGCACCACCAAAAATAAACTGACAAACATTATATTAAAGTTATTAAGAGTCAAAAGGTATCACTTGTTTTAGTTCAAGTACCACAGTCAACCTCATAGGGGGTTTTCACACGTGACTCAAAAACTGTTTGAAATGACTGAATTTGTATATGTTTTTATCCAGTTTATTTGTCAACAGAGGCTGAAACCACATCAAAGTGTCACTGCTGTGTGCCTCAATGTACATCAAATAAACAAAGGCATCTATATTCAAGTTTTCATCATTCCTTCAGATTTAGTTGAGAAGAAGAAATGGGTCATCACAATTTATTGAGAATCAGAAAGGACGTTGGTGCACCCGACATTTCTGGGAAACATCAGTGGAATTGTGAAGGGAATCAAGATGTTAAAAGTAGGGAAAACAGTGTGTACCTTACAAAGTGAGTACCGCAAATCAAGCCGACCCGTGACTAAACACATTGTCTACGGTAACTCACTTTAAAAGGGATTTATTTTTGGCTAAAACATGCACATCAATAAATCTAATATGTGCTTCTCAATGATGTCTGTGGCTGGATGTAAACAGAGGTGAGGCTCACTTCACAATAAAACAAACCGTTTGTCGATCAACCATGGTGAAATTAGATGATTATCATTACATATCCTGCTTATTATTTTCACTTCCTTATCTGCTCCCCTCCTGCCTTTCATTTAATTGTACTTGTATCCACATTTTCTCCCCCAATTTATCCCTGCATGTTTTTGCAGTTTACACATTGGGTACCTGGTACGAGGCTGGTGTTTTCCTTACTTTTAACCTTTTTGAATTTTAATAAACTAAAAATTTACAAAAAAAACCTAAACTAAATAAAAACTAAACTAAAACTAAAAAAGCTCTGACAACACCTTTGCGTTGGCTACAAGTTCAGGTATATCTTGATACATTAACAGAAAACAGTAGCCTAGTAAACTAGACAAACCCACCTAGTGGACAAAAATATTTTTGCCTGGTGTGTTGGTCTAGACTCACTAAGCCTAGCATTAGCTGCACCAGGCTGGCTAACCCACCCTACCAATTACAACACAAATGTTTTGTTTGGTTTTTTTTTCTCCTGTGTGAGCCTTTGGGGGACCTGGCAGGATGACGACGTGGTCCTGCGACAGACGAAACAGCACAACAAGGAAAATGGCTATGACTAGAAAGCAGCGGTCATTTGACTTAAATTTGAAATCGATTTTAGAAGACTTAAACTTGTTTTTTCATTGAAAGAAAGGTACTCTGCTCATCCCTCTTGAGAAAATATGTTTTTGGTGTTTTGTTGACTGGTTATGGCAAACGTTTAATATACCAGCTTGCTCCACTGGTACCCAAAAGGCTAATCTGACTTGCCACGGTACCCTGCCTCCCACTGCTTTCTATCACTCTGAGAAAACATCACTGTTAAGCTGAATTAACCCTAAAGAGTAAATATAAACATCACACGCTGAAAAGCACCAAGACAATAAGATAGAAAATAAGTTGGAATTTGCCTGACTGACATTTAGATCAAAAGGTAGCAAGTTGAGACTCCAAATTCAAATCCTGGTCTGAACAGCAAAATATTTCTACAGATTTTCATACAGGGTGAGGTGCAGTGCTTAGGGCAACAGTAGATAAATCTGACAGGTTCATGCTAAACTTTTCTGCAGCTTCATTTTCTTTAACTTGGCCTTTTTGGCTTTACTTGGCCTGTTCCTGTCCTCCATCATTAGCAACTAAAAGTTTGCGCTAATCTGTTGCTATATTTAATTTCACCACTCTAACTTGTGGGCTAAACCAACTGAAACATTTGGCAGCAGTTGGTAATACCCATCTAATCTACTGTGACATAATGGCTACACTGTCAGATGACTGGAGAAGGAAAGCAGAGCTGAATAGAGAAGGAACACAAGAAGTTCAAACAAGTGATAAATAGTTTTTCACATCCGACCAGCCAAAAGTCGAGACTGACATGAGCCAGCCTGTCATGAAAACTCCAGACTCTCCCATTTAGCCACTTCAACATTGGAGCACCATCTCATCTGTGCCAGGATGCACCATGTCCTATAATGTCCAGATTGGGTACTTTCATTGGAATGGGTCAGACCAAAATTCTATTTTCTTTGAACTGTGACATCAATCACTGTTTTAGTTGGGGACAAGAGAGTGGGGTCAGAGGATTTATTTATTTATTTATCTCTTCAGTTGTTGACTGAGACTTATTGACCACATCTGTGGATTTCTTTTGAGGACTTGAAAAGGAAGTGGGTGGACTCTGATTTTCTATTGGTGTTCAACATTTTGGATTGATATATAGGTCTCTTCTTTATGAAATAGTATAATTCCATTCTAAAAACACTAACCTGGGTAGTAGCCTTCAGTTTATCGTTTAACAAGTGGTGCTAGTCACAATAACCCCCCCACACACACACAAACACACTACCTGATTTGCCCCATGTGTTATCATTGTGAAAACAAACGTTTTTTGGCGACTGTGACCTTTGACCTAGATTCACCAAAATTGAATAGGATCCATTCTGGACCATATTGCATCTTTTCTGAAAACTTCATGAATATCGGTCTAGTAGTTTTTGTATGAAGCTGCTTACAACCCAATCAACAGCCAGACAGACACACAAACTGACTCAAAAACAATACCCCTCCCCCCTCCAGGGGGCGGGATATTAATAGATTTCAATTAAGATGATTGTTACGATCTGTCATGGACACCTGAGGGTCAGAAGTCTCTGTGTGTGTACAAGTAGAGTAAGGGGATGGCTACAAAGAGTAGAAAAGATTACTACTAAGCAGGCAGTTTGTCTCTGAGCAAGGACTGTTTGAAGCAATCAACAGTTGATGTAAGCAAGTGTCATCTTTGTCAGCGTCTGACAAAAGCTGGTGGATAGAGATAAAGCCTTCCTGACAGATGGAAACTGTCCTTTCACACTTGTTAAAAACTGATTTTGTTTCCTCCCATCAAGTTAATGAATGATTTCAACGACCAAACATTACTGTTGGACAAATAATGACATACAACCAAAGTGTTCTAAGGAGGGAAGCTATTAAGTGCGTACGCTGCCATCTACGCAGACTTGCATCAAATCAGCCCGAATGAGCAGAGGCTCGATTGTCCAAAACAAACTCAAGGTGAAACATTTGGATGCGTGCGATAGTAAAGGTGAAATGTCCTTTCAAACGCCTGTCTGTGCATGGCCAGAAGGATGATACCATTTTATCGCTGTGAGTGCTATATACTCCAGAACATTTAAGCATCAAATTATAGACAATAACATTTGGTTGGCTGCAGTATCTTTCATAGAATTACCCAACTTGCACAAGGAAAAATGTGTACATCATGGAAAAGGACAATGTTTTCTAACTGATTAACACTATCTGTGGTATTAGACACATTTGCAGAGTCTAAGCTCTGCTGGTTTTGCTTAAATTTCTATCCAAAGTAATGATGGCATATAACCATCATATATTATATGATACCATTCTCATACGTAATATGATCATATGCAAATTTCTATGTGAATAGATGTAAACAGTGCATAAGTCATGATGCCACTTTGCTGGCAATTGCCCCATTTGACATGCATTTGAAGCTTTAGATACAATCTATGAGATGGTTAACAGTATCATAGGTAGTCGACATTGCTTGGTCTTTAAGAAGACCCCATTGATTGCTTTAGTCAAATCTAATGGTACCAAATTTGAACTGCCTGCTTCCCAGTAAGTAACCCTTTGGGAAGCAGGTAGGCACAAAGCAGGCACTTTCCCTATGGGAACTTTGCACATTCACATGTGCACAGTTCTGATAATAAGCATGCTGAAACATGACCTTATGTTTACATTTAGCACATATTTATTTAGCACACATTTTTACTCATGAGCTAATGTTTTGCTTTCTCAAACCAAGCATTTTTAATAGTAATACAAGACTACTGCTTATCTAACAAGTATGCTCTTGGACCTATCACATTGCCTAAGGCAGAGCTACACTGAGCTTCAGATTGCATTCACATAAAACTAATTGACAAGTAATGGAAAATATTAAAGATAAACATGTATCAATTTTCTCTTTAGAGATGGCAGCATATAATAGATGGCAGTATTGAAAAACAAATAAACAGTGTTAATATTGTATCATTATGGAGCAACAGCAAATCCACTTACTCAATGCTTCGAGGAGACTCCGGACCAAAAACATCTGAAACAGAGCTGTGTAGGGAAGAGACATTTAATTTAGAGAGTTTTCCAGTAGATAAAGGGAATCCACTGTAACAACATAATGTGTGAAAAAGAAAACTTGAAAAGATATTTAAAAAATGTGAGGAGTCTACCTGACAACGAATTCTACCTGATAAGGAGGGTTTATTATAGATACACAGTGTTTAAATAAACAAACGTCCTGTGAGTATCTGCTCTGAAACTGTGCTGATTTTCTACTGCGCTGCTCTGTAATGTATTCTACAACTTGTAGTTATTAGTCTCGTATGAGGAAATGCACTTATTACACATGCTGTTGTCACAAGGCTGAGCCATGTCAATGACAAGATCAACAATGCAGGGAATAATCCATAACAAAAAAATAATAATTTAAAATTATATATATATATATATATATATATATATATATATATATATATATATATATATATATATATATATAATTTTGATTTTTTATTTATTTGTTATGTATTATTCCCTGCATTGTTGATCTTGTCATTGACATGTGTGTGTGTGTGTGTGTGTATATATATATATATATATATATATATATATATATATACACACACACACACACACGTGTGTGTCCTTGGGCAAGACACTGAACCCTGAACCCTAACGAGCTCTCAGTGGGTCTGGCAGCACCTTGCACGGCAGCAACCATATATAGTATGGGTGTGTGTTTGAATGGGAGAATGCGGGGCCTATGTAGAGTCCCTCAGAGTGTCTTGTAGGTGGAAAGATGCTATACAATTGCAGTCGATTTACCACAAATAAACAAAAGAAAGTGAAAATGAGCTTCCATCAACTTATCATTGAGTACCTGCTGCCCACCAAAAATAAATGTTGCATCATTCTCCAGAAGACTCATGGCAGCATTAACTCAAAAAGGTGCTTCTAATCCAATACTGAGCAAAGGGGTCTGAAAACTTGTGACCATGTGATATTTCAGTTTTTCTTTTTTAATAAATGTGCATAAATGTCTACAATTATTTTTTTCTGTCAAAATGGGGTGCTGTGTAAAATGAGGGCAAAAAAATGACGATTGATTTTAGTAAATGGCTGCAATATAACAAAGATTGAAAGATTTAAGGGGGTCTGAATACTTTCTATATCCTCTGTATACAGTGTTCCCCCTTTCTTGACATAAACCATTTTTATTTATATAATATGTTCTATATGACAACCATTTCAATTGTTTGCTCTTCATTCAAATGCATTCTTTGGGTTATCTGAAATTATATACGTATAGAATGTATTATGTCTCCTATGTATGGAGACTTATGGGAAACCCTGTTCATCAAAGATTTAGGAAGGCACATTTTTTACTTATTTATTTTATGTCAACACAAAACCTCTATATGGACAATCATAAAAGAGAAAAAGATGCCTCAATCTCATTCATCTTGTAAAATAATACAATACCTGAAACCCATATTATCTGTATAATCAAGTTCATGAAACTTTAGTAAACGGGGAAAAAAATACACATTTGCATAAAAAGTCTGTGCTTTAATGAACATTAAAAATAAATAAACAATTTTTTTCAAGGTTTTAATATGAAATTGCTTTACACAATGGCAAAAATGGTATCAAGTTACTGAGACAAACTAACTTGAATCGAGATTAAATGCTCAATTAAAACAGGATTAAAAGATTAAAACATCTAAACCCAGTGAAACATGGTTTCTGCCCTCTCATAACACCCCCAGTGTAGGGACTGAAAGTCAGATTACCACACAATATTAGCACACAAATATGGCTACTACTTAAAGACTGGCAACACCATGTATCCATCTACCAGCTTTACATTTGATGGACTTTTGTTTTTCTACAGTGATGTTTACCAGAAAAAGACTTGCATCATTCACCTGTTGATTTGTCGTTAATTCGAAGGTTTATAATAATGTACTCATTTAATAAACAGCATAATGATTATGGAGTCATGGAGAAAGTGATGGGAAATTCCCTTTGCAAGATGCAATAGCTTAAGGTTGACTCAGCATGCGTTGCTGTCGCTCTTCCATTCCTTTAGCAAACTTTCCCTTTCGAGATAATTTCTACAGTGGTTTAAATTTGTGATGGAAAAATACACATGGGATAATTTAACTCTGCAGGGACTGTGTACATCCTTAGAATTATGAATTTATCTGGATGATGTATTTGATTTACATGCTGAGTATTGTTATAAAAGAAACTTTTTCATCCTAAATTGTAGTGGACTTCAAGCAACCACATAGAAACAGTTTTCCTGCTACATTTAACAGTGTGCTTAAGGCAGCTGCTTTCCTAATTAAGTGGTAATGCTTGAGGAAATGGACAGGCGCGGCAGCCCAACTTAATTTCCTAGGAACAGCAGAAAGGGTTGTGTTTGGAAAGGAACTATCTTATAGCATACTGATTCTGACCATAGGTTGTTTGTATTTTGTACATATGAACAATATCAAAGGTGAGTTGAATAACATTATGCTATACTGGACCATTTTAAATGATCCCATTTCATCATGCACTACAAACTACAATGCACTCCAAACATCTTCTTGAAACTAGGATAAAAACTGCTGTGAGCAGCAGGGGAGATAAACTACTAACAGTATGTAAAATTGTTACTGTATGACTAGCACCCCATTATTCCAATTCAAATGATAACTGTTGACCAAAATTAGTTAAAGTTAACAACCAGCACACTCAAATGATATGAACAATGTCATACATAGCACATGATTTCACAGATTTTGGTGTCAAAATCCAACTCAAATTGTACTAAATGTCCAACATGTACCAGGTAATTATTTCTATATCAACTTAAAAACCTCATCATAAATGTAACTAGTACTTTATACTTTTTTTTACTAGTCTATATACTTTATAGACTAGTAACTAGTCTATAAAGCACGGTATGTTACTATAAAAGACAGCATCTCATACAAAGTATGTAATTCCATATATAGCCAATTACAGAAAGTTTCTCAACCTACAAGAAGCATACAAGACTTAACATCTTCATATTTCTAAAGGTTTGACTGAATGTTTACATCTACTTCTTAAAAGTGTCATGCACGTTATTGTAATGATTTATTCTTAATGGAAAATTAAAGTTCATATCTGAGAGCATGCCCAAATCAATATGCACAAGTAGGAGCAGAAAGATTTCCATCAGATTTTCATCTATGGATATGGCACGGGAAAATCCTCAGATCTATACATTGAGTGACAGCTTGGAGAAGAGGCCGTCTATACAGTATGAGTCTTACGGTTGCAGGTTATGAAGGCAGAATGTAGTCCCAGAAATAACTGTGTAGTTCGACCAATTAAATGTTGAATGTTACATTTACAACCGCTTACTTTAGAGATTTAAGAAAATGTATCAATAAAAAGAGAAGATGCAGACATTAAAGTGCATGTCCATTTTTTTGTCTTTTAAACAAGTGCATTTCTTTTTTAATAGAGTCTCAGAGATCCAGCTCTTATAGTAACACTTAAAAATTAATTCAGGAGGGAATAGAGGTTAAAAGAAGATGTTCATGGTGTAGTGACACTCCATTTCTTGCAGATTCCCTTGTACCACCTTTTGCTATGGTTGTTGATGATGCGCATGGATTGAGGGTTGTTTGTAGTTTTAATGCGGTGGGGGGCATGTGTGGTTTTGTTGTATTTACATACAATGACAATAAAAGGTTCTATCCATCTATCAATCCACAATTCCTCTTTATCCTGAATTTGCTACCAATAAAATAACCATGTTTCATTTCGAAGCATAGCACTTGTATCTATTTTTATTACACCGCCCCCCAATGGGGGGCGGTGTTTGTCAGCAATGTTACATCAAAACTACCAAACTAATTTCCATGAAATAGGGTCAAGGTCACCAAAATTGTATATTGACAATGGTAAGAGATTGGGGCACATCAGGAATTTTCTTTTGCAAACAGCTTTTTATTTGCTCTCGCTGTTGATGTGCATTGGCATCCAAACCTTGAAGGACACATTCTCTAAGTCAAAGGTCAAGGTCACAATAAAGGTCCAAATGAAATTTTCAACACAACTTTTGAACTATTCATTTGACAGACATCCAGTGAGCACCAAAATGCTTCTTTCAATTCTGCATATTGTATACATTGATTTTGAATTGTTGATCCAAGAGGTCAGGGGTCACTCAGTCAATACCCACAATAACAAAATGGACTATAATGGAAAAACCAGTAGATGTAGAGACTACTATTGACAGATAGGAAACCTGGCATGGGCTTCAATATGAAGTCATGACTTTTGACCTTGAAAGGTCAAAATCAATCATATCCCTCAACTATTGCTGACAGATAGGAAACTACATATAGGCTCCAAAATGGCATCATGACCTTTGACCTTGAGTGAAATCCATCTGTCTGTTTTGAGATGTCCATCAAGAGCTAAAATGTGTTTGTGAGGGGGCAGGGTGTGTTGTAGCTGGCATCACTTGTTCATTAAAGGATAATTAGACCTTTATCACATTAATAAACTGCAGCATCTCTTTAAATATATCAGGGTGCTTGTTCTTTATCCAAATGAAAATTTCAGACCCCCTCCTCAAATACCTAACCTTTATGTACATTTACTTATATTTGTGTGCATACTTTTTTGGTTAAGATTGTACCTGTTGTGTGTTGAATGAGTAAATAGATAATTCACAGAAAATTATGTTGGGGACAGATTTTTTTTCAAAATGTGAAAGTCAAAAATGTGCATAGATATCACTTGAACCAGTTTCACCAGAATCAGTTCAGTATGCTTGTAGTGAAATCATATCTCATTTCTGAATACGCTTTCTAGTGTATTTCTTACCTGACGAGATTATGTGCCTTTGTGCACACTAAAATTGGCCAGAGAAAAACTTTTTTTTCCATTCTTCACTAAGACTTTCACACAAAATTCCAGACATTTCGAGGTCTGGAAAAGAGCATTTCAAATATGCCATTTTTTTTAAATGGCATAAATATGTCACTTTTTAAGACTTTGAAGACCTGTGCAAGCATCCCGACTGCTTTCTCGCTGGAGCAACATTAGCCAATTACATTTGTAAGAATCCAGTCTAATGTGTCATACTGTTGCAATGGTAGAGGAGCAGATAAGAGGTACTTGACTGGAGAGGAACTTGAATGTGAGAATTGGGATAACATCTGACCTGACACACCTACAGACACTTCAGTAAACTGTAATTGTTATCATGGAGGTGGGCAACTGTCAACACTGTGAACTTAATAATAGTTGCGTCATGTCCGTAACAAACCACCAACTCTCAACATAAGACACAACCATCACTTAAGAACACAAGCATGGATAATCTTACCTAATTCACTTTTAACTCATTGGCTCCCAGCCATTTTCAGAGCAGAAAGCCCCCGCACATACCTCCAGCGCTTTGGAGTGTTTTCACTGACTTTCAATACCCACAGAATATTGAGTTCTATGACTACATAAACATTGAAACTATCAAAATAAAGTACAGATTGTCTTCTTTCATCCAAATAAATTGATTTCAGCATAAGCACCTGTTTTTGTCCAAAATACAAAAAAAATCTGCTTTTTGTGCAGAGGTATGTCAAGCAGAAAAGTAACTTTGACACCAATATATGTAGCTTTAACGACACCTGAAACATCTGTAGTTACTTACTTATATGAACCAGTAAAAATATAAAATACAGAATAATATGTATATAAAAAAGAGCTAAGTGTATGTATAAAAAACTATGATTCTCTGATGAACAAAACTAATGCTGAATACTGCACAATTCTATTGCACATTGTGTGAAGCATGGGGATCTAGATTACCATATCTGTCAAATCTGGGTCACATGAACTGGACCCCAACAAACTGGGGCTGTGGCAATGAAACCACGCTTCATAACCTGTTGTGATCCTAAATGCTCGGCCTGTATTGATTCTCTAGAGTTGATTTTCTATGACACTCCCTTCTTTGATTGGTGTCTTTGTCTCTTTTTGACTGATCCAACACTGTCTACCTCAGAACCACAGTGACACATACTCAGTTCGATCGTGAGCTGCCTCAACTTGTCCGTTTTTATTTGTTTCACCATTTTCTATCTCATTCTACCACTTCCTCCCGTGCCACCACCAACTGATTCTATTTCAAGCCTAATTTTCACTGACAAGCTCTACCAGATAGCCTCGAAAAAACAAACAAACATAATTTACATCTATAGACAAATGGCAGCCAGTGAATTAATATACTGATTCAGAATATGCTGTTACTCTGTTATCCTGCAATTGTGTGCTTAAATTTAGTTTTCTAGAGTGGCTTTAAAGTAAAGTATTATAACAACAAGCTAATCACACCTAACACTTTCACTTATAGGCTACATCAAAGTTAACATGGCAATAGGGTAGTGGTCTATAATGAGAGACTGTCAGGCAAAGCAGGTGTTCTGCTTTCTGGATGACTTAATAATAATGATACACAACAATTAATCCTAATTCATTTTACCTTAGATTCAATGCATATTAGTATTGCTGTTATGTAAACACCACATGTATAAATATTCCAAGGATTTTATTTGTATTAACAGGAAAGTACATCAGAGGAGACATAAGTTCAAATAAATCTTTTATCATCATCCCTATAATAATTTTACAAAATAATAACCCTGTCTTGTTGCAGAATGAAACAATCCAACCACTAATGGTGTTAAATGGTGAGTAAGTAACAGGAGCCAAAATACTGCTGTCGCAAACTGTTAAAATCACAACACTATGCCGTTCACCTGTCATTATTTTTTTTTGAAAGCCTGACTAGTAGACTCATATTTCAGACATGCATGTTGGCTTTGGGGATAATTATGAGAGTGCCTATGTTTTCCTATAGAGATTCAAAGTAAGAGCTGTTTAACTCGGCGGTTTGATATTTTGCTCTCAGAATATAAATTACCTCAGGACTGTTTTCCAACATCAGATGTTCTTAAGATACATCTTACTCAGTAGTTGTTTTGTTCTTCTGTGTTGTAAATTTCAAATGGAGCTTATTCCTTTACTAAATATGTAGAGCAAACATCTCATGTGGCCTTTGGCAGATTCTTGCCTCATTTTCAGACAAGAAAGCCCTGATGGCTTTACAAGTTAATAAATGACAAATGTTGACTTTTCACTACTTTGCCCCGGTGGTCCAATAATTCCTTTCAAAAAGGTACACAGTACTAGACCTCACCTGATCCTGAAATTCTGGCAGGGTATCTATAAAACCCCCACATTAGGCTTGCATTACAGTATGCCAGCTGTGTTTGGTTCATAATAAATAGGCAAAGCAGGCTTACAGGTCCGATATCTGTTTTAAAAATGGCTCACCTGCTGATAGACACATCACTATAAACAGGGCTGGATGACAGTAAAATCTCTCCTGAAGCCGGCTCCTCATCGGCTGCTCTGTCTTCTAACTTTATCACGAAGGAGCTCTTTGAGTCTGTCATGTCATCTGTGGGAGGAAAAAACACTTATTATGTCAGACAGCAAAGGAATCAATTGATGGGGAAATAGGCTATCAAATACACCGAGTAAATAACGAATGAGCTGGTCCACCGCATTTATTTTTGGTTCACACTGTGACATGTACAATACAGAAACTATGACCAGTCATATTTTTAATTCCCTCTTTAATGACTCCTCTTAACATCAAACCTAACCCAATATGTAAAATGACTATGCCTTATAGTCAACAATAAAAACTTCAGCTCCAAAATGAGGTTGCTGTTAAAGTGTCCAGACGTTGTAACAGCACTGACACCCTCCGGGCTTAACTGTGGCTGCCATTGTTGAAATTCTCTTGAAAGATACCGGCGCATTTTTCTCCCAGGACTTTGGTCTCATTTGTTTTACATGGATCAGGTACTAAATCATTTGGTGGTCCACCTTTAAATTTTTCATTCCTTAATTTCATCTCATGTCAGAGAGTAGTCTGTGACACCTGCCACATAGGGCTTTGATTGACTGTTTTGGCAGAATTTCATTCTCTTTGCTTAATAAAACCCTTTTTTGCTAGTGTCCAGCAGTTGTGATTATCACTTTACACCATAAGACCAAAGTGTGTCAAACAATGCTTGATAAAGTTTACAGACTTATAGGATCATTCGGCTACTCTTTAGCATTTGCTCTCCCATGACCGCTCACATATCTCATATTGCTTGTGTCCCACAGTTCTGCCCTTTTTGCTCAAATATATTAATTTCCATTAACAAGAAGTAACCATGTTGATGGGAAAGTCCAGAATAACAGACTTCAAAACAGCAGTTCAGAGCCCCATGGATAACATCATAGTTCCCTTGTCCACTAATTATACACCTTCTATGCTTACCCTCCTCTTCTGTGAATGCAATATGTAAAATTCATGTGATGCACACAAACAAAAAACCTTTCATTCATTATAATTGTTGGCATATATTATCACGCTTCCAAATATGGACAGCACAAACAATATAAATTGAAACATGTAATTTAGCAAAGATGGAGCAATACAGTTGTACACACATACAAAATAGAATCCCTGTCTAGTTACATTTTATGGGTAATGTTAGCATCATCACTATCTCAGCTAGCCACTACTCCCCTCTATACTAAACACTACTACAACTTTACTTCTCACAGTGGTGAGGACAAAAATGAAATGGGAAATATAGTGCACAATATAATATAATACTTTATTTTGCACTGTAGGGAATGTTGTTTTTCTAAAATAAACCAAAAGAGACAAGGTGAACTTGACACAGTACGACATGTGGAACAGGTGACCTGCACTGAAGGGCATTACAGAGGCTTAAAAGTCTCCTGCTTAGAAAAAGTCAATACGCATGGCAATACCTGCAGAGTGTGTAGTGTGTTCACCCTCCTCATAATTTGTTTCCCGTTTCATACAAGTCCGCCTTTTTGTTTCCAGGCGACCTCGAACCTGGGAAATCAGACGGGTGAAGTCACCGCTGTGCTGCTTCCCTGTGTGACAATAACAGAGAGAGCAGGTGTTGGATGACATAACACTTAATGTCATGAAAACATATTTAAACTACTCATCAAGCTACTTAGAAATCTATAGCTGCCTGTGAAAGTCTGAGTTACATTGATTTCATGTAATTTCATTCATTCTGAGCATTCACTGAAGACATACAAGTTCAAAGTCATTCATTTATATTCAAAAGGAGTGGGAAGAAGAAAGCATATTTAATCCTACTCCCATTCACTCATACATAAATTCAGTTTCTTAATGTCCAGAGTTGACTGGATGACATTCATATAGTTGGTGACAAAGAGAGCAATGCAAAATAATGAATTAGGAAAAAATTATAAAAAGAAATGGATGCAACCAAATTCAAACACAAGATACTGCATGTCACTTGGTGATGATCACTATCGATATTCAGAATGCAGACTCATTTTTCTTTGTGAGATATTATCTGTCAAGTCAATCAGATTAAGTATTTTGAGAAGTTCTAACCTTGAACGACTAAACAAATTTGGGAGGGGGAAAAAAACTTTAATTCATGAGCTATTCTACTCTCTTTTAAAAAATGGCCCAACACTTTTTCTTCCTCATAACTAATAACAAGCCAGAGCAGTTAGAAAGCTTTAATTAAAATATATTTGAATATTTACTGGACTAAATGCCTCAAAATTCTGTAGATCTGATTAAAAATATATTTGGGTTTTCAACCTTATTAAGACCTAATGTGGTTCTGCACAATGTTGCAGGTCAGTTTTTAAACATTATAAACCATGCTGAGCTGTATTTTACAACAGCCAATTAACAGAAATATCCTATTTTGAAGCATCCAGCACATTAGGTTAGAAACATGGCTGAGCGGATGCAAAGTAACTTACTGTAGCAGCAACTGAATCAACAGCAGCTATTGAGGGTTAATGACGCAGCATAAATTTTCATAAATGAGGACTTCTCAGGTGATTTCCTCGTGATGCAGGACTCCCACTTTTGCCTTGCAGTTGTGATGCTTTTGCATGAATAGATACTAGTTATGTAGGAAGTAAAAGAAAATAACGCCCCATTAAGAAATGGCTGTGAGTTCTTGTTGAATTGGGTGTGTGCGTGTCTGTTGCTTTCACCTTCCTGTCTGCTCATTCACCATTCCCCACGGTGGCAGAGTGAGTCATCCACATCCTCCTCTGATAAATCAACGAGGTTATCACAGCGGTGCAGCTATTTATAGAACCCACCTTCTGTGAGTCACAACCATTTGTCAACCCGTTTTAAAGTTAGCTCTGCAGAGTTATTTCTTACAACCTTTTTCATCTCGGTCCACCATGTCAATGTGAATTGAGATAATATCCCCAAATACCATTGGTCTGGCTTGACCTCTGACCTGAGGACAGAAACACAGACCTTGTCTAAATTCCTGAGCACTTATGTGTTTGAGTGATTACCTTGGAAGTAATAGAGAAATTCTCAGACAGATGAACAACAGGCAATGCTTAAGTTACAAGAATAAAAAAAAAAGAGTAAAAAAAAAAAAAAAAAAAAAAGGTTAGGTAACTTTTATGGTGCTCTCACCGGTTTCAGCTTTTCATTCCACCCCGTGCTGCTAAATCACTGACTGTGGACAGAGCACTTCACAAAAATCCTGCTTGTTGTTTTTGTTAATGTGTTCTGGAAGCGCATGGAAGCTGGCTCCAAATGCGTTCTCATTTTTTGACTACGTAAATATTCAAAATTATGCAATACATTACGAACATTGAAAATTTTGTTTCCAGAGGACCTGCTTCTGTTCTCCACTATTTATGAGATTCAAGTGTAATTTGAGTTTGAGAAAATTGTCATTCATCAATTAGTCTAAAAGCCTATGATGAAGACAACCGTCACAAGCTGTCATTAAATGTACCTAATCCTCTAATGAGATATCCACAGTGTGTCTGAGATAAGATTTATAAAATCTCTGTGGTCATGACATATGCCTTGCATTGTACTGTGGTCAATGACTCATGAAAAGCGACCATTAATAGTTTCATTGTGGTATCCTGGAAAAAAATTGAAAAATCATTACCAATCATTTCCCCACACTGTCTCTTTATTTCAGGCAACTTTGCCTGAAATAAAGAGCTCCTTTGCAAATGTCAGTTGAAATGAATAGACGTTTATCATAGGAAATATTAACCTTCGGGGAAAAGAAAAAGTTGGTATTTCAATGCTAGTCTCTTGTATTAGAAAATTTCTCAGATGAAATGTGGTTCAGACCTATTATCCCATTCTCCACTTTCTTTGCATTCAAGACAAACCCTGATTAAATAACAAGCCTATATATGGCATGGAATTAAAAAAAAAAAAAAGGGCATTCAAGACAAGGCGAAATATAATATGTAATATATACCAGAATATAATTTTTTTTTAAAAAGGAACTAAAATACATCAGGAAATAATACTATATGAAAATGTTTAGTCATGCCACAATTATTTAAAGCAAGACGTTCCGCTAAAATGATCATCTGTTTCTCCTCAAAAGACAGTTCATTGAAGGTACTCGTATATATAAGAATATATATTAATGAAATACATAAAGGCTTCTAGGCAACTTACTGGCTCTATAAATAAGACAAACCCAGCATTCTGATAGAATGCACAAAAATATCAGACCAAATTGGTTCCCAATAGTTACCTTCAGAGTGAAATGTTTTGTGACAGTGAAAAGGAGAAAAAGACATAACAATCACTTAAGTGAACATATTCGGTCAAATCAACAACAGTCAAAAAATAAACATTTAGAAAAGAAATGGTCCCGTCTAAAGAAAAAAAGGGCTTTGCTTTTCCTTTTGACTCATTTGTTTTGTGTCCTTTCTTTCTTTGTACAATATAGCATTTATAAGAATTTATTTTGGTTGTAGTTTGAAGATTAATGCTGACAACTGCCATGCTTGTATTGTCCATAGTGTAGTCAGATGTGTCTTTTAACAGAGGACATGAGGTCACACAGACAATTACATTTGTTGCTGTTGCACCATAACACACACTCAAGTATATTACAACCCTGAATGGCATAACAGTGAAAGTTGAAATCTTTAAAAATATAAAATTGTATGTGTGTGTGTGTATGTATGTGTGTATATGTATGTGTGTGTATATATATATATATATATATATATATATATATATATATATATATATATATATATATATATATATACACACACACAAATAAAAACAATATAATTCCACTTTTTTTTTTGTTCAAAGTATCGGCATAAGTTTTAACACTTACTATAAGTCGAATGCATTTCATCAATCTCCTCCTCTGACTGGTTCTTTGAGAAAACCAGGACCTGCAATCATTGAAGGAGGCAAAATAATAATCAACAGTGAGAAAAAAAACCTGCTTAGTATTTCAACTACAACTGCAAAGCTCTTGAGGCCTGTTGTTTTCCTTCCCTTTGAAACATTTGACACGCAATGTTTATCAAAAATAAAAAGAGCTCAATGGCCCTGTGGCTCAGCAGCATCTTCTATAAAGAATCAATAAGTTACATTTGCAAGGTCAGGTTAGAGTCCTGATGTCTTAATGCAGGAGATCAAACTCCCAATAGAAGTGAGTGGTACTTTCACTGGAGGATAAGTCAACAAATTAAATGAAAGGCCATATATGACGTCCTATCAGTGCTCAATAGGAACTATATTGGAATCTCTAATCCTTTCCATGTTATATGCCATCAATATGGTACATTTTAAGTAAAAAATAATAATAAAAAGAAAATGTCACAAATTTGAAAAGCAAAAGTTCTGAAGTCTATAATCAAACTTCATAGATGGAAATAAATTTCACTTATAGTTCCAGAGGAAATATTGTTGAAATCTACACCAATGAGTTTGAGCTATCAAGGTCACAGGTCATGGCCCCAAATGAGTCCATGTGACTGCCCATCACTGTTCAATAGTAACTATACTGATATCTGTAACCATTTCCATGCTCTAAGCTATCAATTTTTGGTCATTATAAGTTAAAGGCAAAGTTTTTACATTTCAAAAATGAGCAAAAATTCCAAAATCTTAATTTCTTAAAACTGTGAACAAACTTTGTAGAAATCGTCCTGAGGAAGCTACATAACAATATGGAAATTAATCTGACCAGGAGTTTTGGAGATGTTTGAAGTAATTGCCAATGATGGCGATGGATACAACACCTTCACATTAGCTCATTGGCTGGTGAACTAATAAAAATTTAAATGATATTTTCTATCAATCAGAATACTTTATGCTACCCTCCCCTACAGTATCACAGATGTGCTCCATAGCACTATTGGAACATAACACGCCTGCCCTTGAATACCCTTGGCCTTCAGTCTACGTCAAACTGCTTGTACATACAAATGGATGATGAACTGATGACAATACCCTGCAGTAAGGGTTCAGGGTAAAATCAAAAACGTCTAATTAACAGCCTATTTTTACTGACATATAATACTATGTATGGTAATAGAAGAAAAGTTTCAAAGAAAAAAAAAGTAAAACAGAAGCATTATGTACAGGTTTTGCTTTCCCCTTCAGTTGATTTCTGGTCTTCTCATTGGCCTCCACTTCTCTGGCTATGGCCTCAGCTGTTAACAGATGGAAGACAAACCTTTAATACTCTAGAGATGACAAAAACTGGACAGAATTTGCAGAATGATTCTACTATAAATACAAATGCTCTGGAAAAAGTGTTTTGATATTGTTGGTCTGTTTAACCCTCCAGTATCCAGGTATACTTTTTTGGCACACTTTGCACTATTTTTTTAAAAAATAAGGTCAGAATTCAAAAATTTTTCATTTTTGCATGATCTTTAAAAAGTTCTGGCCACAAACTAAAATGTGTAGATTGTAAACAAAAGAAAATTACAAAACTACCATCTGTGTCCCAGCCGTGCCAAAAATGTACAATTATTTCCATTTTAGCCACTGTTTTTGAGTCATAAGCCATTACAGGCATAAATTATACATCTACCAATATATGGTTGCCATTTGAGAGGTAAGGGTCTAAATTAATTCATTAACTTTTTTGTGAATTTTGTGATGCTACTATTACCATATTTGAAAGAAGAAATTGCATGTTTTTTTCTCCACTAAATGGTAGTGTATTCACAGGGTCCCATTCGCGGTGCATTTTCAGGTTCAGTTTAGTTGCAGTTCATTGTTTTTCCACATGGGGTGCTCAGTTTTGGAGTGGAGAATGAATGCGGTCTTATAGCTATACCCCAAAAAGTCCCTTTTTGTCAGGATGTAATTTTTTGTTTAGTAAAAGTCACATATTTGCTTAAAAGAGGGATTTAAAGTGTTGATGACATCACACAGAGCTTACGGTCAGAGATGTCGCTTTACGGCAAGAAGCCTTCTTGTCCCGAAGCAGAGCTGCTGATAAGTAAGTAAGTAAGTAAGTAGGCTACATATGCTAGAAAGTTTTATAAAAAGTTTGTCTTTGTGACTGAATCGGTGAGTGGCGAGGATGTTCTAAAGGGGCTGTGGTTTACTATGGGCCCAACCGTCAAGCGACAGCTCTGGTCGTAATCCGTCTTTTCACCAGCCGACCAGCGGTCGTTAGCAGAATGCTAGTGCGTTGTGGGCAACAAGAACTAAACCTGTAAGAAATCAAAGGGCCATGTGTACTCGTTCAGTACATTTTTTACTTAAAACCCACAATGAACTTTCAAAAACTACATTGAAATGTGAGTGCTCTGAGCAACAATTATGTGAAATAGACTATTTTAGCTGTGTAGATCCAAAGGGCTCCATTCATTTTGCACTCCGTCGATTTCCCCCAGTGGAATTCTGGTGAAACTGCAGCCCAGTGAGTATTTGGTATTTTTATTTACAGCTCAAATTGATGAAAACGCATAAAATGTAAAAGACTTAAAAACAAACTGCATGATTTATTTACATTTTTTACATTACAAGTGTGCTTTTTTGGCACACTTGGTGCTTAGTAAGAGCCTTTCTGGGAGGGATAACTCAGTGTTAATCAAATACAAATATATATGGCGCTACAGACCAAATTAATTACCTGATTTGGGGTTGAGAGAATCACACTGAGAGTTATAAATATGGGCAAACTCCTGGTGCCTTTTGATTAACTGGTCTCGAGAACCCTGCACTGAGAGATGACACTGTTTGAGCCTTCTCTTAAGTTCCTGCATGGAAAGCAGGTTGTATACAAGCTTCGTCAATGGACGTCTACGGTTTTCAAGGGTGCTGAAAATGAAAAGAACAACAGGTTACTTGTTATCACTTCCTTGTTACATTACTCAAGGCTATCAAATGTTAGTGTGTTTCTGCACTCAGCTGCAATTAAATTCACTGAATGTGGTCTTGAATATGAGAAACAAAAGAGAATAATGGAAATATCAGCTTAATTACACACGGTTGCCACATCAACTGAGCATATAAATTAGATGAAACAACCGGACACACCATTTGTCGGTCTGATAAAAGGGTCAAATGTGTTTTTCAGCTACCCTGTATATTCTGACCTAACTCCAGGATTTGACATGGAACCTATTACAGGTTGATAATGAATCCCTACTGACCAAATGAGGCCACAATATTAAAACTTCTGTAATTCATTATCATGTCAAAGGTCTAACACAGAAAAGGTTTCTTGTTGCTTCACAAATATTACCAACCACTAACAGAGCTAAAACTCTCCAAAGACCTAAAAATCTGTTCAAGAGGACGTGTGCTAAAACAGCCTTTAGTATTAGTCACAGGTCCTGTTTGTTATATAAATAATAAAATTTTACAATTTATGTGATAATTGCAAGATTAAAGATTAGATATGAGCGTTACGTTGACTGAAGATGTTGAAAAGCTGAAAATGTTTTTGGTGTACAAGACTTCAAGATTCAAAGATAAATTTAATAATCCTCCTCCCCATACTTGATCCAAATATACTGGAAATTTCAACAGGAAGCAGATCTTAAGGAAAAAACACCCATGAACATTATATTTCATCAAGATATTAAGTCAAAGTTCTGCATTTTGGAATATGTCGTTTCCTGTCACATTCAGCAAACGGAGGATTCGGAGCATTCAAGTCATGCATTATCTGGACTACGAATATGCAAAGAATTGCTGGCATGAATTTGAAATGAAATAAGTCTTTTAAAATAATGTCTTACAACATGGCACAGTAAGAAAGCCCTGAGACAAATAGAAGTACATTTTTTCTGCAATTTTCATATTTTCCATAAAGTAACCTGAATATGTCAGTTTTATAACAGTGGCTTTGAGATCCAATGAGAACCAGGCATGGCCTCAAATCAAAAATTTCAAAACCTCTACTTATTCTGTTTATGAAGAGATGCAAGTTCTTGATGTTTACATTTGGATTTAAAATTCTAAATATACTTAGGAAATGAGAGCACTAATAGCACCATAAAACACACTGTGGCAGGCAACATTGAACACCTAGTGTTTCTTTCATATTTCTTGTCTGTAGAAAATCTATTGTCTGTCACTTACATTGTATAACCCTGCAGAACATTATAGCTTGAGCAAACACCACTAGAAAGGCTCCATTTTGGTAACCTGTAAATGCTTTTACCTTCTTAAGCTGCTCCTTTTCTCTCCTCTGGTAAGACATGTGTCCAGATGCTTGTTTATAAAATTCTGTGGCACGGTCACAGAACAGACGGGGCACTCCACTGCAAAAGAAAAAGTAGAGTGTTAAAATACCCCCACCAACATCTGTTTTAGCCATATTAGCGTTATAGATTCCCCAAGAAATGTGTACATTTACTTAAGTTTTCATTTCACAAAATTACCTAAGATCTTATTGGCTAGGTGTCTACATCTCTGTTCATCAGTTATTATGACATCATAGTGTGAGTGAATAAGTTGGTAACGTGATGTAAATTTCTCATTAGCTCATGAATGACAAATTTCCATCAGGTCAGCATACAATGAGGTGATGCGTTCTAAAACTGGAAAGAGGAAAACTTCACCTTTGACAATAGGCTTTCTGTCTTTTAACAGTGTTGATGTATGTGCTGTTTCATCCCCAATACTACACGCGTCAGTGTCCTCTTTTTTGACTGGCATCAAACTGTGGACAGGCACCACCTCTGCATCCAGTGGCTCTTCCTTCATGTACAGAATGGTATCTTGCTCAGGTTTTTTGCAAGGTGATACTTTGGGCTTCTTTTGGAAAAAGTGACTCAATACAGAGCTATTAGTCTTCTGGCCTTTTTCTCTGGGAGTCTTGCATTTGACAGCTGATGCCGAAGTCTTTGGCGATATTGGGGGAGAGTCAAAAGTTGTTTTTGACAACTGCTGCCTGGAAAAAGAGGAATGAAGAATAAAGTGTTAGAGAACAAAAATGTGTGCAGCATATATTTTCACCACACAGCTATATTCCTTTGTGCTGTTTGTATGCAGCACTAGGTTCTGCTTTCTACCTGGAAAACAAACGATGAAAGTGCATAATTGCATAGGGTACATTATGTCTGATGATTGACAGAGGGGCTTTCAGAAAAACATACTTAACACATTATAAAGAAATGAGCAATATGTGCCTGTAAATGACAGTAAAATGTACCCTTGATGTTAGACTGCACTTTCTCAATTAACTTGCCTCTTTTGTCCTTAAAAAGTACACACTTTGGCTACAATCTTGGAAATGTGGAAAGCAAACAAACTGCAGTGAAGCCATTACTTGGCAATAACATAGAACCAATGAGGTGTGTGATGCTCTGGTTTCCTGTTTAAAACTTTTATTTGCGTCTATTGTCCCCATTAGAGCAGATTCACACACGCACACAAACACTTGCCAAAGCCTCTTGGGAACAAATGTCATGTGGAAACACCTTCTCTGTCTCCTCAAAGGTCTCTCAGATGTATACTCCCCTCCCACCATCCATCTGTATCACTGCTACATTCATCCAGGTATGACTTCCAAATTATTTAAACAAAAAAAAAAACAAAAAAAAAAAACTTTTAGCCACTTGGAAAAACATTTTAAAGTGACTTAAATGTCCAATAATTACAAATGACATAAAAATACAAACATACTTAACAAACTGAAGTGAATTTAACTACAACAGAGGTCAGAACATACATGATGAACATGATTCCCCCAATTTAGGAGGAAAAGGATAAACTGCAGATCAAAACATAGATTAGACTTTAATCTGATTACTTCCATAACAATTTAGAGAAAGGAAAAGGACTTCAGCTATTATTGACTCAACTACATGTTTCTGAGGATTAAGATTAAAATTGATTACAGTGACTGAAAATGCATTTAAACATTACAAACTCAGACTAAGTGAGTAAAGGCAAGCAAGAATCAAGCGCAGGCAAATCTACCATTTGATTGGGATTTTTAAATACAAAAAAAATTTTGATTTGAGAGGTTTACTGTGAGACAAAGCTGAAGTTCATGCATTCTTTTAAAAGCTCATTGATAATCCAAGACTAGACCTGCATAAATCAAAGAGCCAATCAATACTTTCTTAAATGATTTAAGGCTAATTAAATTAAACTGGGTGATTAATGGGAATCAAGAAATTATCAACTTAAACAATTATTGGATCTAATCTTCAGCAGTTTTACAGTGATCAATTTGATTACTTTCAATAGGGTATCTGATCATATAATTATCTTTAAAATAAGATACTTTATTAACATTTTATTTCAATATCTGCTGCAAAAATGTATCACTTCTAAATATCTGTATTAGTGTATCAGTCCTGAAAAACTATATCAATCATCTTGGAGCCATCACACTGACTCTGCATACAACATGATCTATAATCTGAAGTGAGTTGTATGTGTAAGAGATGTTATACTGTAAAACCTCTGACCTAATTTGGGTGAGTCAAATATTGACCTCTACAATGTGGTGTCCATTTAGTGCAATTAGAGCTCTGTGTTTTCCATTAGGTTTCTCGGTCATGTGCTTTGTTGAAGCAATTTCCAAACACCAGCTCATCTATAAACTCTAGAAACAGCCTTTAAGCATCATCTTTTCTATTTTGGATAAAAACTGGTACTCCCTAAAAGCTAAATTGACTGACATAAGTATATTCCCAGTGAACAACAGGTTATGACAGCTACCTATCATGTAATCCCATTTTTCAGACGCTCAATTCTAGACAACAGGAAATTAAAAAATGGCGGAAAGAGCAGCTGTGTAATCCACTCATTCACTACAGTGATGACAATCAGAAAATCTGCAGTTTGAAGGAAGACCTTTAGGAGCGTTGATAACATTGAGTTAATCAATAGAGGGCAGAAAACATCATGGCTTACTGACTGATAACCGTACTCAGACAATGTGATGACATCAGCAAAGACATTTAAGAAGTGATTCTAATTACTTTAGCTTTGGTTTATTTATTCATTTTTCACGGACAATGCCCACTGATGAGCAGAAAATACGACACCGATGTAGCAGGCTTATCTTTATGCTTTTTTTCCTGGTTGTAAGGTACTCTAAAATGTTAACCACTCAGACCATTATCTGTTTGTGAAAAATAGCAGCAGCTAAACAAAAGATACCACACTAATGAGATGACTCTTCTATTCTTTTGTATTCCAAAGAAATAAGAGTACATAGAAGAATATAGAGGGAATAATATTCAAGACATTAAGCCACAAGGGTTTCATTACAGAGTTTGATCCCAAGGGCTACTGTGACCCTTCTTGATGCTGTACATATTAATTAATTTTTATTCTAAAAAACATTATCAGCCTGCAGGAACACGGCCCTACATTAATCAGTCCATCTATGACAACAGTGACTGAAATTTAGTGCCCATTGGAGTCAATAAAGAACAAAATTATGAATATGAAGTGCACTAACATTGTCAGAAGAGGGAAAACATGAACACAATGTAAAGAACTGGACATTTCCCCCAGAGCAGCTGTAGATCCTGCTTCATATATGTGCACCCTGCTGTAATAAAAAAGTATCAGCCCTAAAGCTAAACAGCATGGACACAAGGTTGACCCTCAGTGATGAAAAACCAAATCCCCATTTGATTTACAGAAAATCCTTAAATAGAAGCAGATTAGAAAAGGGCCATTGTAAGTGTGCCTTCAATCCTAGTAAATTGAGGTTAACTGAAATTCGTTTCTTGTGGTCATACTGTAAGCTTGGCAATAAATAAGGGATCCTATAAAAAACACTGTGGTAATATTTAGGCTATGCTATTTAATTGTTAAAACTAACAACACAAAAACAGTAGCTAGTTGTAGAATAAGGAATATTGCCTGCCTTGCCGGTTTTATTCTATCAATTACAAACTAAATGCAGAACTAGTTTATTTCTCTTTATTTGACTTGATCTGTTCTTAACTTTTGTTATCTAATCCCATTCTATCCACTGTATTTTGAAATACTACGCTCTTCTTTGATCTAAAATACAGTATAAACTACTGACTCAAAACCAACAACTCAGCAACTCCATGTTCCCTTTTCTGAATATTTTTTTCAGTCAATTTTGAATTATAAAGTGGGTTATAAAGTGGGTGGAACCTTTAACAAATGTTTCCATAAGTGACCGGCATATCCTGACTCTGATACCAAAACAATGATCATTCCATGAAACAATGTTTATACCGTATTTCACATCAATCACCCCAGTAACTGTTATGCTACAAACAGATACAACTAATGTACAGGTACATTTATGTTTAAAATCTCTTTCATTTAGTTACATGCAAATACTGATAAAGTGCTTTTACCTTGCATCTTGAAAGCTTATGACCAAATCGTCCAGTAAGCGATTGTTTCTTAAATCTTGCTCTGTTGCTTCCTAAAGCAAAAAGAAAGAATGTTTTACATTTGTTTTATTTTTTGTAAACAGGCATTATTGTACATCAAGGATAACAGTCATACTTACTATATTGCAAACAGGGCACTGCAACTTATAGGAAAAGAATTTCCTGATGCACAAGGAGCAAACTGTCAAAAAAAAAAAAAAAGCCAATTTGATTTATGTTACACATGACTAGCATCAAATATTTACACAACAGGAATCTATGAGTTTTTATTATGCAAACGTCTCATTAAATAGCAACTAAGCCATAACTAGTCACGATGAGCGATTGCCATCGCACTTCGTCTGTCTGTCACCGTCTGTTGATCCATCATCCACAATTGACTACAATAGCTTCTCCTCCCTCAATTCTCAACAGTTTTCAAGTCTGATTGATTCATTAGATAAATCTCAGTATTAGGCACAAAATCTATCACTTTGTTTGTCGAAATTTAAAATGGTAAGCAATTTGTTTACAACTTTGTATATTTTTCCAGTCTGGCATTAAAATCACTTCTCCTCCCTCAGGCTTCAATTCAGATTGATTCATTAGAAAGTAGTTGTTCCACCAACAACCTCCTGCGCAGCATTTAACAGCTTTAACCACTGTAATATCTCATTCCCCAGTTACCTACTTTTGTTCAGTCAGATGCTACCCCAAAAGAGTTTTGGGGGCTTCATATTCCATTCACACTGTTTTTGGCATTTGTTGATAAAAACACAGTTGCATTTATTTTATGATCTATTGAATGACTTCCTTTTGTTGGTACTGTAGCAAGACATCACAGCTGTGAGGTCCGGATGAGCACAGGGCCAATGGCCCTATTTTTTTAATTTGCTGTGGTAGGCTAAGTGAATGTTTTTGTTGATGCCAACATACTTCTAAAGCTACTATGCAAATCTGACTCATATGTTAGAGTTCATAAGCTGGACGCAGGGAAATTCTTTGTCATTATTTCCCCAGCAGCAGAAAAACAACATGTTACACAAACTCTACAAGTTGATGTTGGCTCATGTAGACTATTGCTAAAAATGGCCTAAAATAAGTCTATGTATTGACCTGTGCCATCAACATTAATGCTATTAAGACAAAGGTTAGAAAAAATTATGAAAAAAAGAAAAGAAGCCCAACTTTATAACAGATTAGCTTCATGCATCAATATCAGAGCTATGGTCAGTGGCTAGACTTAAAGCACAATCATTTCTTTATGTCACTTACAGTTATGGGAACATTTAGTCATCATGGAAATGTTGAGAAATTCAAAGCAAATGGGACACCGAAGCAGGGTATCAACGTTCTGTAAATAAAGAAAACCATAGTTTTGAGCAAATCTAAACAAATATCAAGGGGAAAGAATCCAACTTCCCTTACATGCACTGTTGGTCCAAGATCTACCACACTCAAACTTATGACTGCAAATAATGTTTACTTTCATTCAATATTCCCAATATTTCTTTGTTATGTTTTGTTAATAGCTGAGGATATTGACATAGACGTGGAGGTCAGCGAGAAGACCACGAATCAAACAGTTGTCCGTTTGGTTCATCCATTAATCCATCAATGAATGGCTAGTGCATTGCTCTGTAGTGACTGAGAGACATTATTGTCCAATAAATGTATGGTGAAGAGTACTGACAACCAAGTCAAAGCCTCGCTTTCAGAATGTTATTTTGAAGCTCATAAAAGATAGACTCTATAGTGTAAATGCCTTACGTACATTTTGCATGAGTGTATTTGACTAATGCATCTGCATTAGTCAAATACATGAGTGCATGAATGCCCTTTTTTAAAAATGTTGTGGTGCATATTTGCAACTAAATATGAAGCTAGCCTGTAAACAATCGACACTTAACACGATTACAACATAACGCAATCTATGCACAGCCCATAAGGATATGGCTAAAACTAGCAGAAAATTATGTTAGTGAACGATTAACGTTCTGACTTAGGTTACTATGGCAACACATTGCCGCGAACGTAGCTTTAATTGAACTTAACGTTAATAAAAACAATAGTATTATAACAGGGGTTGTTTACTGGGGCCGTTTAACGTTAGCTAGCTAATCCTACATAAACAGCACTTGTCTGCACACCAACGACCTTCTTTAAAACCTCCTGGAAGATTACTAATAACTGTAAAGGTAAATCCAATCCCTTATTTGTCGTGTCTCTTAGCTTAGTTATGTCCGTGGTGACAGTTAGCTGCTACACATAAGTAATTAACCTGCACACAGTGTTAGCATTTGAATAGCATCTCAATATCAGTTTAAAGCTTACTTTGAGACATGCAAGACCAGGTGGCAAGTCAGCGTCAATATGAAAAGCCATGGCTGGTAAATAAAAAGAAACAAGCAGCTTTTAGCATTAGCAGTAACTAAACAAACTCTATCCCGCTCAAAAGAATGCAAAATGCGTGTTACGTCATCACAACTTCCGCTACAAATCGGTGGTCTCATGAGTACCACATTAAGAGATTTCTCAACAAATACTACCTGAATTTCACAAGAGACGTCTGCATTTAAATACATCACTTTTGTCTTTCTAAAAGAATGACTACAAATAAAAGCACCCTCTGAACATAACTTCACATAATAAGTTTGTTTATTCTCCCCTGAACCTAATTCGTCTTCACCTAAAGAGTAACTTTTCAGTGAGATAGAAATAACCTGGTATTAGATCTGGAAAATGTTACTCTCACTGAAAAGTTACTCTTATTTTAAAAGCACAGTGTGTAACTCCCATACTCTAGGTAGCAGTTAACGCTTAGCCTGGACCATCCTAGTTTGAAGCTACACTGAACGATGTTGCTGCAACTAGTCTGGCCAGACAGGCTATCTAAGGCTTTCGAAAATCTGGAGAAATCGGGAACTCCACCCTCTTTGTCGGAAGCCAATCAATATTGAGCATCTCCAGCGGCTCTAGGTAGAGAGGCATGTTCAAGGCAGTGACAAACTGTAACCGATACGCAAAATTATTTCTCCTACTATGGCAACGCCACTGAGTTTGGCTCACAGTGGCGTTGCCATAGTAGGAAAAAAAATTTGCGTATCGGTTATATATATATATATATATATATATATATATATATATATATATATATATATATATATATATATATATATATATATATATATATATATATATATATATATATATATATATATATATATATATATATATATATATATATATATATATATATATTGAATATATAGAAATTTTGATTTACCAATTTGGTAAAAAGCTCATGAAAAAAAGAAAACTGTTATATACTTTATACTTTTATGTACATGTATATATATATATATATATATATATATATATATATATATATATATATATATATATATATATATATATATATATATATATATATATATATATATATATATATATATATATATATATATATATATATATATATATATATATATATATATATATATATATATATATATATATATATATGTATATATATATATATATATTGCTGTGAGGCATGAGTGCTAACCACTTCACCACCGTGCCGCCCCAGACTAGGCTAGTTGGTGTCTTTGTATATAGTATATAGATTAGTCAACTAATGAGCCATGTGCAATAGCTGTTCATTATTTATTGGTGTGCTGTCAATGTTCTGTTTTTGTTTTTGTTTATATAGATATATTTATTTATTTTTTAATATATTTTAATTAATGAAGAATGCTGTCTGATGTGTGTGTATTTGTACTCAGGATGGCACAAATGAAATTTCGTTGCACCTATGCAATGACAAATAAAGTCTATTCTATTCTATTCTATTCTATTCTATTCTATTCTATTCTATTCTATTCTATTCTATTCTATTCTAATATCAAAGGGTTTTACAGAAAAACTATCAAACCTAAAGGGAAAAACGGTCATATTGCTGCTGTAATGACTATTTTAAACGTAATAACTGCTGAATTGAAAATTGAAAATTAAAGCGTATATAAATTATATCTGAATTTAAAAATAAATTTTTAAAAATCACAATGTTTTACAGTATGCAACTTTAGGCATGAATATTCTATTTTTTTTAAACAATTTTTTTCCCTGAAATTCAATAATTGTGACCACTGTTTGGGGTAGGCTTTAGGAAGCAACATTGTTTGTTATTGGCTTTAATCTGTCTTTAGTACTTTTAGCAGATGAAAATGTTGCAAACTTTTGAAAGCCGAGCCAGAGTGAGTCCATGTTAAACATTGTAATGTTTGTTTTGCTATAACTAGAGTCACACGGATGAGCTTCAGTGAGCAGTTAAGCAAACATAAACACTTTGCACATATTAAATATTTTCTAGCACTACAGGGAATTACACTGAGTGGTGGGATGACTACAAAACAATTTAATACTTTAGCAGATGTGTGCATTCATTTGATGAACTGGGTCCATCCCTTCAAATTTAAGATTTATTTTTTTCACCCAGGAAATCTGAGACTGGAAAATGAGTATTCCATAAAATCTGACTTACTCATGGTCCCTGTATGAAGGCATCCATGTTAGTCTTTATTAAGGTTTATGAGGATACAACTGAACCTGGATGACAAGAAAAGACAAGGATATAATAACTATTTCCAAGTCTACAAGGGAAAACATTATGGGTGTCTGATTTAAACTATTTGTACAAGAACATACAGACAACAGCTTTTCAGCTCGGGAGCCTACAGTAAAGTGTTGAAAATAATCCATGTTTTATTAGTCCTTGTGTTAATGTTGTATTTTCTCTTAATGTCTTAATGTGAGAATGGTTAAGTGGAGCTTTAAGATTTTCTGGTAACACTATAAATTCACTCTCAAACTGTATACTATAAATGGGTGAATTGCATCATTAGAGGGTTATGAAAACTGCCAAAATTAGAATAAACATGGTCTAGCGAACAGACAAAAGAAATGATCCTCTGTTTTTTCCAGATGGTGATGTTGACTTTGATGAAGTAAAAATAATATGTCAGTGAACAATTTAAGGTTTAGTTTTTACTTATCTGCAGCACAAGAGTCAGATTTTGTCACACGATAACATGTATTCCAGCTGCCAGTTTATGGGATGTGAACAGTAGCCATTACACTCTTCAATATTTTTGATCTTGTGTCCTTATCAAGATGCTTCATAGAGCACATTTCTGCCTTCAGAGATTCATTGTTCCCAAGACATACATGTACGATATGTTGCATGTTAAGTGAATAGAACCAATGTTTTGGAGATTCTTATTATTCCTCATCTTGGCTGTGGAATTAGATTCTTTTTACGTGTTCCTGACTCCCTGATGAAGGCCATTTATGCCGAAACGCGTTGGTTTTTTTTTTTATGTGTTTTTATATGATTTTATAGGTTTTTGTAACCAGGCCAGTTTAATAAAGGCTTTTAATTCTTCACTTTTAAGAGAGTGCCTTGGAATTTTTCTTTCTTTTTTCTTTTAACATATAGTTGGGTCCTGCTAATGTCATCAAAGCATGTTGATCACAGTTTCAAGGCCTTATACATAATTTTTTTTTCTGCATTGTTTACAGATATGACTGAATTGAACATGCTATTATAATTTTCTATATAATTCATGACTTAATTAAAAATATATTTTGTGATAGGTCTGGCAATCAATCTGAGGGTGAGTCTTAATTTAAGTCTTTTGAGATTGTGCATTTAAAAAAAAGAAAGTACTGTGAAACCAGAGTAGGTCATTTGTGATATGTGCCAGAAGCAAATTACATTCTCTTCTCTGCTTGCAAGAACATTGAACTAATTAATCAGCATTGCAGAAACAACCATAAGCATTGTGTCATAGGTATGCAAATATGTAAATCTCCTATAGTCATCAAGGGATGTGATGTGAAAAAGCATTAAAATATATAACACTTGTTAGTTACAGTTGAAGAACATACTTTTTCATTAGACTCTTGGCTCAATCAGTGAAACATTATCATGCAAATGTGTTTATGTTGGACCATATCACATGTGTTTTGGACGTAATGATTCATGGTGACTATCCAGAGGCATTTATGCAACAGTAATGACATTTTTCCTGGTTTCGAGGATGCAACCCCCTGAGTTTCTGGCCAGTCAAATCACTTTGTTGCCAAAGCATAGATGACTTTTTCCAAATGGTCTCTATAGCACTACCAGACAATTTGGTAATAAGGTTTTTTTCCCCACAGAGAGAAAAATGATTTGCCTTTCAGGTCTTTCAGTTTACAGATTCATTTGCTGCAGGTGTTTGGCATTTAGCACAGCAAGTGTCACAGAAAATGACAAGCTTTTGTCACAGCCTGGTGTCTTATCTTATTTCCTGTTTTTTTTTTTGTGACCAGTGTCATGCACCTTAGAAGACCATCATTGTAAATGTGTCATGTGTCAATTAAATTGTAAATGTCAAAGCTGTCCAACCTCCTTCTTTCAGTGAGTATGTCAGATGAATTCAAATCATTTAGACAGAAGATATTATTGCAGCTGCTTTTATGGTTGGACTGGCTGGGTGTTTATTTGTATTCAGGTACTTATTTCATTCACAAAACACAGCTATTGCTGTGAATTCAGTGAACCTGATCAGAATGAATACATGTCTGCACTGATTTAAAAGCATAACATAATATAAACTACAGTACATACACATGCAAAATACATAATACATAACACAGGCATCTCAACTGACACATGATTAATGTAGAACAGATTTAAAGGCTTCATCACACTGGACTTTGACCAGACTCTGTCCTCTTCCAGCGCTCTGCTGAGGCATTTTGCAGGGTTTGGAAAAAATAAATTTAATTTCTAGATGCTCCATGGAGCAGTAATTATATGCTTATTAGCAAGATGACATGATGTACTGAATGTCTGTGAGACACTCACTTTCAGGTTTATAGGTATTATGTTACAGATTTATCCCAATCTTCAGTCTGGAATTTTTAAATGTACTTTTCAGAGTAGAGTTGTGTTACTGATTCTGTGTGTTTAGGGATTATCTACAGTGCATTAAATGTTTTCTGATATTTTGTTAGACTGAACCTGTCATCAAGTATTTTTTTCATTAATCTTGGCTTCTTCTAACATTGGTATCACATGGAGAAAACATTATTGTGTCATTACTATGACAGAGAAAATAACTTTCAAAATACTGTTGTATACCCCTGTACCTTGACAACCTGTCTGTACATGAAAGAGCAGAAACCCTAATTACTAATAATCCATAACTTTCTGAATTTCTGGGGAAAATATTTCACTAACTTTCAAGGATATTTTACAGCATGAAGAATCACTTTTCATTTTCAAACATTGTAATACCATTATGCTACTTTTTGACATTGACTTTAGTTTGAAAAATTCCAAATGAACAATCCATTCCAATGTCACATAGGATCTGCAGAACAACGTAAGCCACATGAGGAAAACAGCTGTGTTAAAATCTTATTCAGCTTTTCTTTGGTGAACTTTGGCAGTACTTTGATGTGGAATAAAACAAGCTTCACACATAAGAAAATTATTAAAGAAACTTAACTTGAGCTTCAGATTGATGATTTTATGCAGCTTTGTAGTGGCCTTTAACTGCAGATGAAATACGGTTCAGATGATGAAACTATGCAGTTTCAGACAGGATTGCCTTTATCCTTAAATTTGAGCCCATGGCTACTTCAGACTAATGTAGATCACTGCATCATATCCATTAGTCTTCTCATGCCCAGGGATGTGCATGCCTTCGTGTGACACAGAATCCATTCAAAGCCTATATATTTCTCCCAAAATAGGATTTTGCTAATGCCAAGTTGCATGTGAAAATGGTTTGCAGGCTGTACAATTGCAAAGTTTAACATTTATTCCTTAAGCTTATGTTTACTTACACATTAACTATATGATCCCTGTCATTGACATACCATAGGCTGAAGAGAACATACTCCAGAGGACTGTGCTGGGCTTTGACTTGTCTTTATACTGTTCACTATCTTCCATGTACATTATGAGCTAATGAGACCCTTAGCAAGTGAGTCAACCAATGCTGTTACCCTGTGCAGAGTGGGACCTGTCTGAGATCTTAACAATGGTTAGAATTATGGGAAATATGCAACCCCACACGAGGCTGGAGTTTTGTCTAGTGTGAAGAATAATCCATAACATACCAGGCAACCTCAAGGATGCTGAAGATAGTGCTCTGTTTTAGTGATTAATTCTTGATTAATTTTTCATGTGTTATACCTGCACCGCTTCTATTGTTCACATGTGGCTACAGTTCCGTCTTTGCAGTAAGAGCCAAAAAAGAACAATGCCTCCTACCTACATCATTTCTTCCCCATCTAGAACAAAATGTGCAAGAGCCTGTATCACTGATAAATATTCACACTAATGTATTTGGGAGGTTTCTTTGATAAATACTGGTTTTAGTGTATTTTACTACATAGTGATTTCAATTGTAATGTAACTATCCTATATAATTATGCTGAAATTTAATTAAAGTTCCTATGTAACAGATTTACTATACCCATTTGAAGTTGTAGTTCATTATCAACCATTTTATCCAGAGAACTGTTCCATTCATTGATTTGGCAGACTTTTTATATCAGCTCTTTGTTAATTTGCCAGAATAAATTATTGTAAGACATGGACGGATGTTTCTTATGGGAGTATAACTTCACACATGATTCATTTCCTTCATCAGTAATTTATTGTTGTATTTTAAGTGTGTTTTTACTTCTATATTCTCAACGTTGTTCTTTAAAATGCATGTATCAAATGTAACTTACATGTGCTTGATCTCACTTGTGTCTGATTTGATTTTGGCTTCAGAATAAGTCACGTATAAAGGAACAGAACAGAGAAAGGACGGATCAGAGGGAGAGAGGTTATTGTCAGGCACACAGTAATATTTGTTAGAAATGCCGCTTCACGTTACCTTAGCCCACATATTCACCACGACAGTGAATCTGAATTTCAAATTGTGTATATTGTACTGTAGTAATTTCTATGCCATTTTTTTTTTTATTTATGAATCAAGTAGAACACAAAGACAAACAAAAAGAAAACACTCATGTCCCTTAATTGCACAATTTCTACTAAAAAAAACAAACAAAAAAAAACAATGTTCAGGTGATTTGAGGTTTACTTTAAGGAAATTCAGTTAACTGAAAAGTAATTTAATCAACTGTGGTAACAAATAAAATCTAATGCTTTCTATCCTGTAGATAGCTTCCGGCAAAAGGCTTATTATAATTAATTACATTATCATTTCTTTTCACCTACATCAATGATCCATACATTGTACTGTTTGGCTAGTGTTGGGTCTATTCTGCATCACTCTCTGTCAACCTCAGAAGTGTCAAGTCTTCTCTGGAAAAATATAAAAATAAAAAATTAATTTTGTTAGAATATGCCACTGCAAAAACATCATAAATATATACGTATATTAAAAAAATAATGACAAGATGTAAGATCTTTAATGTTGCATGTTTAATAATGCATGTGTATGTGAGGATGTACTATTCATAATCAAATGTATTGATTCTGTGTTTGCATGTGTGATTTGTCATGTAACCTTTAATATGATCTCTGTAGGCATAGTCATGAACAGTGAAAACAACCATGGTGGCTGTGGCTGTGCCTTTCAGTTGAACTTATTATGCATGCTATATGTATGAGCCCGCTGCACCCTGCACATCAAAGATACAGACAGTGGTGAAAATGTCACTGAATCAAAGGTGTTGCCTTCTGCTATAACCTTGGAAGTAAAATGACCCTTCATCTCCTCTTTTGTTCACATGTAATGAAGCAGGTCACAATGATTTATAAAGTAATTTATTGATTGCCGTACAGCATGAAGTATTAAATATTTGGGGAATCTCTGCAACATTCTCATCCCTGTATGAGACAAGCAGAATATAAAAAATAAAGAAGCTCATGTTCTAATCTTTTCTTAGAAAAGTCCCCTCTTTCTCTGCTGCTAGAAATAACCTAATCAGGTCTAGACTTTCTTTTAACCATAAGAACCCTGGTGACTAGATTCATCAGAGGCATCAAATCACATACAGTCGCCATATATATATATATATATATATACTAACTCCTGTGTGTGTCATGCAACTAAAATACAAAAGAAAACATGGAGTGTCTAAAACCGCTGTTGGTTCAATGCCATAGCTATTGATGTAAGAACTGAAGTGATTTTAGTTATTATCAAGAAAACATGGAACATGGAAATATGTCAACTCTTAATTTCAACTATTTTAAGCAATTTTTTTTTTGTTATGAGATCTGTTCAAATGAATGCACCTTTAGTTGTTCTAGGAATTACAATGAACAAGAATTTGAAAAAAATAAAAAGGCAAGAGTGGTATAATATATTTTCCATGACTGTAAGTTGAGCAAGGCACTAAAATTCTTCTGATCTTATAATTATTGAGGTAAATGCGTGGTAGATTGTAAATTTTTCACAATTATAATTTTACAGTCTGCTCTATGATGATGAAAAAACTCTTAGTAAGGCAGTGGAGGTTGTCACTGACGCCAAGTTTCCCCCAGTGGCATATCTCTTTTGGTGAACTTGTAGCATTTGAAAGGTCATCGTACAGACTGTTAAACAGAATAGATGATTACAATGATAAATAGACACGCTCCTTCTCTTACACAGGTCAATGATGTATTCAGCTCATGAATTTGAAGTTGACTAAGTAATAAGTAAGGACGGCTATAACCATGTATATGTGTTGTTGGCATTGTTTTTATCATTTGTATAATATAATGTTTTGTTTTGTTGGAGAATGTCCACTTGCTCTCCCATTGATTGAAATTGGCTCAAGGTGTGGTTCTTTTGTCTTTCTTTAAAAAAAAAATCTTCTTTTTTCTCTCTCTCTTCCATAAATAAAAAAAATAATAATAAAGTTGAAGTAATATAAATATTACAATCTGCTCTGTTAAATAAACCATGTTTATAATGTGCCTTAAAAACAAAAAAAATATGGAAAACGAAACACATTTCTTGTGGTGAGGTTACTAATTTTCCTGAATTATTATCAATCATTAAATTGTTATACATGCAAGTATTCTCAAATTAATAAGAACCTCAATTCTCTTTTTATGAATTTGTATTTTATATTTTCCCCATCATTAGTACATTTTTGTGATTTTGTTTTTTTTATCTACCTGTATCTATTACTTTTTTATGTACCTCTCATACTGTGTAGTGATTAAAATTCAGTGTACTATAAAATGCAATATGATAATGCTTAAACCCACTAAAGCATCAACTGTCATTTGTTTACATGGTTTTATCCTGCTTATTGAGATGAATGAATTACAGCTCCTCACTGGTCCTCAGGGACTTTAACTGAAGAGCATAACTGCTTCACCATTAATTATTGTAATGCTGTTCAGATGATGGCAGAAAAGGTGAAGGTTGGAACAGGAACTTATGATAATTTTGTTCTTCTGTGACTTACACAAAGACATTATGTGTTAATGAACAGTTTACTCTCATTTGCGTATTAATAATAATGAAAGATAAGCCAAATTAGGCCACTTGAGACAGCTTACACAACTTATTTTTCACCAGACGTAGCATCTGTTCTTCATTGATGAATCATGTTTCATTGTAGGGAGACATGAAACAGATTTTATGAAAGGAAAAGGGTAAGAATTGTTGCTTATTTGACTTCTTTGTTTTCTACTTATCAGGACACAACATACATCATCAGAACAGTTTTGCTTCCTTAAACTGAACAATTTGCACCCATACAATCTGTATAGTATGAGCTACACATGCCAATATTAAACACATAAGGGATTGCTTATAAAACCCAATGGGCTCACAAATCAATTCTTGGAAAAGACATTCTAGATGTACCTATTGATGCCTTGATTATCAAGTTGTTCATCGATACTGAATAACCTACATGCCATTCACTGTGTGAATAGGCACTAATAACTCACAGCTTCTAAAACCCCCAAAATTGTTAACATGGCTTTTGCCTCTTTGTCAAACACTTCAAGTGCATGCAGTAAAAGCTAAAAATAAATAAATAAACAAACAAATAATTATATAAAGTAGGTTTTGCAGTCCTATGTGGAAAATGTGACAAGCCAACAAGCTGTGTCACATCCACTGAGTAAAACACAGACTTCTAAAGTACATTTTCTGTAGTTATTTACCTGTTATTAAGGGGTATAACTTCCAAAGCAATGAAAAGTATGAACACACTAGCTTGTTTGACATGATCTTGTTGAACAGTGGCCTCTCAGGTGGAACAAATTGAATTTTGTTTATCCTCTGTCAGTATGTGCTGTTGGCCAATGGACTAGAAAGTCAATTTCAAAGAGAGATGTAATCACCTAATTTATGCAAAACCCTGTTGTTTGTGGATCCGTCACTATAACCCTCATTCCTAATCCTTAATGACTAATCAGTGGAGCACTGACAACATACTCCTCATGTGTACGTTTAAAATTACAGCAGTTTCTCCATCATGTGGCCGCAAAGGGAATTGCATGTTTTGCCCAATTCATTCAAACAATTTCTTGACTTTTTGTGTATCTTTTAAATCCTGCAGTCTTAAGGTAGATATAATTACTTTTTTATTTAATCACAGCTCAGCAAATTAGTGTCATTATCTCCAGTCTGATTCCCAGAGGTGGTCAAAGTACTCACATTCTGTACATTGGTAGAAGTACAGCTACAGTGTAAAAAAAATACTCTGGTTAAAGTAGAAGTACTAATTCAATTCCTTTACTGAAGTAAAAGTAAAAAAGTGCAACTTCTCAATTGTAATAAAGTAAAACATAAAACTGCATTTCTTTGCCATGGATGAAATAATACTTATTTAACCATGAAAAAACAGGAACATTTCAAATATATCCAAAACATAAAGCCTTTGAAAGTGAGTTACTGTGTAGATAATGTGTTTTATCAGATCACAGTTACTCCGTTTTGAGGGTATGGGCAGGAAATTTAGGAAAAATGAAAAAAAAAAGTCAGTTTAGATAAAATATCATTATGACATAAAAAGGTCAAATGTGAGATTTAAAAAAAAAAAAGCATAATTATGAAATAAAAAGACAAAATTATGAAATACGGTCATGCATGTAAGATAAGAAATACACGATTCTGAGAGAAAAAAAGTTGAAATTATGATCTAAAAACTCACAATAATGAGCTAAAAGTCATAATTATAATAGAGTCACAATTTCCATGCATTTTCCCTCTGAAGTGACTTCTTTTTCCTACTGTTTACTTTGTAAAAGTAACAAGTCTATTCTGGGAATGTAAAGAGTATAAAGTACAGATATGTATCCAAAAATGTATGGAGTAAAAGTAAAACGTTTCCAGAAAAATAAAGACTCAAGTAAAGTACAGATGCCTACAAAAAATATACTTAAGTACAGTAATCAAGTACTTTTACTTAGTTACTTCCCACATCTGCTGATTCCTAGACTTTTACATATCATAGCCCTAAAAATAATTCACTCAGATATCCAGATCACAGAGCAATAATAGTTTTATTTGGACAGGGAGGTTTCAACATCCAGTCAGTGGTATGGTGTACAATACATCACAGGGTTTCGACCAACCAGACACTCATCAACAAACAGCAACACTAGACAAACAGTTAAAGAGAAGGTAAACAGTGTGACAACAACTCACACTCTCCCAAAAGCACTCTATCTGCACACCTAACTGTGATGTTCTTCTTTTTCAATATTAACTTCATGTCATTTCACTTCAGCAAACAAACAGTGTTAATCATTTCTGAACACATTCCAGGGAATAAAATGTCCATAAAACATCACATGGGAAACCAGCAAGTGCCGTATATCCCCCCGCAAGAAGAGGATCCATATCCTGCTGTTACCAACAATACTGCAATACTTTTACTTTGAAAGGGAAGGAGCAAGGGTAAATGACAACGGCTCAACCACAGCACAGGCAGATCACAGGGAAGAAGTCAAAACAAAACATAAATATGAAAAGAAGAAATAATCTGAGATGAATCTACTGAATTTCACCAGTAGATTGTGTATACAGTAGTTATTATAACCCCTGATATTCAGGAATCACCAAAATAAGTTCTTCTGTTATCCAAGAAAGAAATATTTTACACATTGTTTTTTATGATGTGTGTAAATGTGTGTTTTGTACTTATTTGATGACAGAGTAGTAATAAAAAGCAAAGATTAAAAAAAAGCAACATCAGTTAATAAACATAACAACAGACAACATATCACAGTTAAAAAAGTAAATATAAAAATCCATAAAAACTGATGTTGTGCACAAAAGGCACTCAAATGTTCTGCTGCACTTATACAAGTGTTTATAAATAAAAAAGAAACACATCTCTGTGAAAAGTCTTGTTAAATATGACTGATATTTTCACTTTTTGAAATTGTGTACTTTTTTCTTATTTTAATAAACATTTGATTTTTTTTTTGTAGCATTATCTTCTCATGTTTCAACAGGTGCAAACTTGAATCAGGACAGAAAAGAAATGTAAGAATGGCCTTAGTTATTGTGAGATCAGCTCCACATTCTAATATAATTGCAGGTCTCATGAGAAGAAATACTGTCAAGTACCAGCAGGAGGTGTGAGTGCACTGTATTGATGCTGTTTTATCTTTCTTCTATCTGCATAAGCTCCTATTTCCTAATAATTATCCTGCTTTTTATTCTTCTGCGGATGACAATTAAAAAAAAAAAACAACCAATTTGAGAATAAGCAGATAGACTGAAGGTACAGCATGTATGTCAATAACATTGCAGAAATAACAGTGAGTGCAAAGTGAGTGCAATCAGTGCCTGGTTTACATGCTATTAATTAATTCTAAGACAAGCATTATTAATTTATTTCAGTTCTAGTTTAATATTTGCTATAAGCACTTCAATTCATCATTCTCATCCAGATAAATGTTAAGGCCCACTTCTTCAAGAAAAAAAAGAGTCCAATAAATTTAATTAATTTGTGCGTTTTACCTAGGCAAGGCACCACATACAGCCATTTTTAAACTGCTGGATAATATGAGTCAGACATTACAGCGCAAAACATGCAAAACACAGCAGGCTCTTTGGGATGCTGATTACAAGGTCTCTGGATAACAGATGTCAGAATGACAGAAGCTACATTAGATATATGTATAAACACAGATCTTTGTTTAACCCCCCCCCCCACCCCAAAAAAAAAATCATCGACAGTCAGAACATAACTGTATCTGTCAACAAAGATAAGAAAAAGGCAGGAAGGCAGAAAACCACTGTGATAACAAGATGTAAGAACATCTAGATCTTAGGTTTTTTTTCTACTGTTTTTTTAAGTGACAGAGGAAATGACTAAGGGGACTTTCAATGTTCATTGAGCAATGAAATTGTTTGAATCTTGAACAGGAAACAATTCAAGTTTTGCAGAGTTTGTCAAAATGTTAAAGAAACATAACTGAGAAAACATTTATTCAGCCTTTATGTTCAGTTCACCAGCAATCAGTTCTCTACAGTATATTTACCAAATGCCACAGTACGAGATAAATTATATGAATCATATTTTACACAGCCAAATAAAATGTTTATAGTTTATTGAAAATGACAAAAATTGTTTGTTTTTGTTGTTTTTTTTTTCCTATTTCATTCACATCGACTGTTTGCCTTTTTTTTTATCGGCCTGTACAGGATTAACACTTCGAAAATGACTACTCTTATATTATGTACAAGTTTACCACAGGATTCCTAGAACTGATTGGTGCATTTAGTTTTCAGCATTTCATACACAGGACATAGAAAAACATATGGAAACCACATTTAAGTCTGCTCCCTTTCCAACTGTGACTTGTATCGTTCTGAGTAACGCTGCAAAGATATTCACATTGACCTTCTTCATGCTTGGATGCTTCATTTTTATTAGTAAATGTCCCCAAGTACCTTTAGCCACAAATGTCAGATAAAACATAAGAGTCGATTATCCCAAAGCTGTCAAATATTTCAGTTCTGTATTTTATGCCTATAGCAATAAACTAACTCTTCACTGAGAACAAACTATAAGTCTTCAGTTTTTCCCTTATTTTCTCCAAATCCTGCATGCAGAAGTATTAAATGTTGCTATGTTGTTACGTTGCTGAACATCCACTGTATTATATTAAAATCAGAAAATATGACTTCAAGTAAAATTGTATCTACAGCCTTAATATCAGTGACCTAAATGGCAAACAGACATGATATTTTAGCCTGAATGTCAGCACCATTCCAGATGAAGTTGCTAAACATCTGCAAAAGTGACTGAAACAGCTGGATGGAGAATGTTTGGTAGAAATTACAACCAAATTTCACACAAGTATTGCTTCACTTGCATTTAATGTATCTCTTAAACGAGAAAATGGCCACAGATTCTGTTGAAATTGAGGTAAAAGTGAAATGCATGTACTGTTATACATATTTACTGTATTTGAATCAAGTTTTCAAAGAGCACTGAGCTTTACACTATCGCACTTTTACAGGTTCCTCCACCACTTTATCACCATGGCAACATACTCTAGACTCAATTCACGAGCTTCCTGAATATGTGAATTAAGTCAAGCAGAAAACAGAGAAAAATATCTGCATCTGCTTGTCACACATCAGCACCCTCTTCCTCTCACTTGGAAAGCTTTTCAGCCTCTTCACCTATTACCCGCCACTTTTGCTACATAGTGCCAGACTTATCCCCAGCATCATTAGATGTACTCAAATTAGAGCCCGTGGCTGTATTGTTACTTGGAAATATTTTTTCAGTGGGTGTAACGGCAGGGCTGCCAACCCCAGATGAGCTAGAGCTACTGGAGCGGTGCTGGGTAGGAGGAGGGCGCACCGGCCTCATAGGGGGGGGGCGCAGCTGAGCGCCGGCCAGTCGGGCAGAAAGAGCAGGTTTGAAGGTAGTCATCATCTCAGAGGTGGAGCTGCTGCTGCGACGCATGGCTGCGTCTGGGTCCCGAATCATAATGGTATGCAATGGACTGCCAGGCTCAGAACTCACTGGATTCTTCATGGGCTCCAGAGTGTCCAGGACTACATCAGGAGCCTGCTTCACAGTGTTCTGTCGCTCCAGCTCACGTAGCTCATGGAGAGCAGTTGTCATAGTCTTTTCTATGTCCTAGTAGAGGGGAAAAAAATGAAGTTTTGGCTTTTAGGAATGATTGTGTAATAATTACAAGTACACACATTGTTGTACTTGAGATCCTTCTTGTAATTTATACACCAATTGTAAATTATACTCGCCCAAATATTATTTTTGTCTGTGAATATGGTTTAATCATTAACTGATTTTATCATCTGTATTGTTATACTTCATAGCAAACACTGTAAGCTGGGTAAGAGTAATGGAAAATTTACAAATGAGAAAAAATACTTAGAAACAATATATAAATACTGTTGAAAGAGTAGTCCACCTATTTTTGCATAGTTGTTATTTACTTTTACTAGTTATTGTCAAAAAAGCCTAACTATATGCAACCCGATTCCATTTTTTTTAAAGCAATAAAAGGGGAAACATCCAAGTGAGTGAATACTTTGTATCGATACCGGAATGTTTTCTAGGAAATGGGTTGAAACCACTGTATCGTTCTTGTATTTTTTTTTACAAGAACATTGTGTTCATCGAGCGTAATTTTAAAATAACAAATCAAAGACCTTGAGTCTGGTAAAGTTTAAGCTCTTACTTTCTACAGTATGTTTATGAGATGACATTTAGATCATAGCAGCAAAGTAATTTATCAGGTATTAGCCAATGAGGAAAATTAGATGCTGAACCTTCAGTGTTCATTGGCGTGTTACTCGGCTCCAGGCCACTGTAGTTTCCAGGCTTGTCTATCTCCCAGCTGCAGCCCTTCCCTGACATTTTCCCCACATTCCAGCTGCTGTTCTCAGACTGACAGCTCTAGCAGGGGGCTGGTCAATCAAACATACCTAATTTGCTTCTATGCTTATAATTATCTGAAATTAAAATGTAAGCAAACAATAATAAAACAGTGCCTGTTTTTCGTTTTTGGCACTAATGTTCCACTATCTGATATGTCCAGCTCTTACCTCAGCCAGAGCCTCTGTCTCCAATGATTTGTGGTCCCCGAGGCTGCTATGGCGTGTTGCCCCAGGCACTGGTCTCAGCGGGTGACCCTCAGGGTAGGCTTTCCTCTCTGGGTAATTGATGCTGCCTGAGCTGCCAAAGGTACCTAGACGCCTCTTTTCTGGACTCTCCATACGGCTCTTGCTGATGGACACCTTGTGCGGGCTGCTGGGACAGGCTGCAGCTCGGGGCGGAGTGTCAGTTACTCTGGTCGGGCTGTGAGTCTCTGTACCGCTTCGGCGCCGTGGAATTGCAGCTCCGTCAGACCGTAACCTTACCCTGAAGAGGTGGATTGAATTAGTCCATTGGTCAAACACATATTCTCAGAGAAATCAGAGACTATTTAAGAGTTTACTGAAGAATAGGAAAATGCTTCTTCTTGATTGCATTTAAATGTGTGCTGTACCTCCCCATGACTCCTCCAAAGTTATAATCAGGTGCTTGTTCACATGGTGATGGTGCGTCATTTTTGCATGATCCTTTATCATCCAGTAACGGTCCACTGCTGGCTTCACTATCTGCTTTTTGGCTGAGGTTATCTGAGAAAGCATCATCCCTAAAAGAACAGAGATAATGGTGATGGACATAAATAGTGAGGAACCATTACACAGTTGTTCAACCATTCAATGTATGCCATTGGCCATAAAGTTAGATTACTGTACCATATTTTTACCTCTTCTCATGAAATGACTGTGAGAATGTGATTTATTCTAAATAGATAAAAATGATACTGAGACTAAGTATGTTATCACTGAACCTGGTTAAAAATGATGGACAATAAAGCATTAGGTAATAATAGTTATCTACACTGATGATCATTTATTCACCTATAATAAAACTGAAAAACATAAATTAGGGATATTAAACGGTGGTGTATTACATATGAAATATATTGTATAAATATGCCACTCACAGGTCCTGTACAACAATGTACTGATGTGGGATGAGGCCATCCACACCGTTGTGGCGTCCCTCCCACCAGTCCTCTGAAGCTCTGTGGTACAGAAGTAGAGAGGCTCCCTTTTTGAAGGACAGCTCCCTTGGACTGCGTCCCACATAGTCAAACTTAGCGATGGCCTCAATTTGTTCAATCTCTAAAAATATAAGTAGTCAAAGAAAAAAAAGCTCAAAAATGAAACATGACATGTTAAAATAACATAGGTCATTTCAAGAACATAATTACAAAGGTGACTCATTTAAAAAATACAACACAAAAACATCAATTAATTTTATACTGTTGTTTTAAAATTTTTATATTAACATTATTCCTATATTTTACTGCCTGATGTTATTATCTTCACAATTACACTGTAAGGATACACAACTGAAAAAAAATTAATTTTTCAATCACTCATTAATGCTTTATATATGGAATGAATATTCTACATCTGATGCGAAAAAGTATAAGAAACTAATTCTTTGGATTGTAGGTGTATTTCAACAGCACAGCCAGCAGGGGTCAGTGAGGTTTAACTGTTTATCTTGATAAAATTATTTTCTAATAAAAACCTAGCAAATGTGTATCATAAGACTTATTAGTAACAAATAAAAAACATCAAACACTGAACCTAAAAACCAGAAGCAGATTGAAATAAGTACTTGAGCTTTATATGCAATGACTTTTTTTTTTCTTCACAATTAAAGATAAAAAGAACAGAACCTTCACCAGGCAGGCAGCCTTTGTCCTCAGAATAGGATCAAGAAAAGGATGGTGCTCATTAAAAACAAAGCTAACAGCACAGATGAAGCTTTGAGATATGGTTACCCTGGTGTGACCCTACATATTACACTAGACCTGTCAATTCACTGACGGCAAAGGAGATTTTATTATGTGTATTATCTGTGTTTGGGCTTTTGCGGCTGTCCTACTTATGCATTTAAAGCTCAGAGGAGAATTGGGGAAACACTACACAAAGGAGAAAGTCCCAGGAGATTTGCTGACTAACGCTGAACAAAGAGTGTGCAAGGGAGGGGAGGATGATGAGGGGGAGGAAGGGAGACAGAAGACACACCACACACAAACACACACACCCAGAAAAAAACAGAAAGATGGATCAAAGAGGCAGTGCAGCATGCCAACACTGTTTACTCCGCTTGCCCTCAGCTTCAAACATCACATAAGCCTTTGCAATCATAAGCTGTTGCAGCCAAACCTCTCTCACTTCGCTATTGAAAGCACTTCATAAAAAAAGGTCAGTGTTTGCTTGAGGCTTTCCTATCCACAAAGACTTTACTCATATTCATACATGAGATCCATGTAATTCTAAAAGATTTTAAAGCAGATGTTTTTCCTTTTTCAAACATCAAACAATCTGTGTGATATAGTGTTCAGAGTCATTTCACATTTATAAAAGAATACCAGAAGTGAGCATATATTTAACTACTGTTAACTACAGTTAAATATATATCCAGTATTGAGCACGATAATATAATTAAATTTGATATTTATTTCATTTTACTGACCCTCATCACTGGTGTGCGGCTCAGTTCCATTGTCAGCTTCGTCAATCGTCCCTGGTTCACTGTGAGGGCTATCACTGCATTAGCAAGCATAACATCAAATAAAAGGTTAGTGAAAAGGACAAAAGGTGTCATTGATATATTGACACTGGACCCTTATAAAATGTTTACTGTTAGCAATAAACATGTGATTAGATGCTAAACTGTTTATTCACTCACCAATACTCCTCCCCCCCAGTCATGCACTTTTCATAGACTGGACCGTCCAGTTCACGTTGACTAGGAAAGATGAGTTCATTGTGAATGATGATGGTCTTGATGACCTCGTTCACATGTGCCTGACATGCTACAGGGTCCTGGCCATCTGGGATGGGCATCAGGGTCGGACCAAAGCAGATAGCCAGATTATATGGATCCATCATGTTTTCATCACTGTACTGGGAGAGGCTGAGAAACACAGCAGGAGAAGGTTATGATAATGTAAACAGAGCTTTAACAGCATCAACTACTGTAGCATTAAAAGTTATACAGATATACAGTATTGTGCAAATATCCTTGGCCAACATTAGGTTTGTTGGTTTAGTAACGTTTCTTTATAGACATACAATCTGGATATATGATATCAGTATATACAGTGCAGGATGTACAGAGGAAAAACAGCCTCTATAAACCAAAGAAGTAGTATTTAATGTGACCTTTTATTAATATAAGATGTCTTTAAACCCTTTTGTTCAGACAATATGAGGGTTATTGCTTTAGTTTTCTTATGTTTTATACCAGCTTTCTATTAACACATGCTGTTATTTGTCACATGTATTTTCATGCATTTGAAGAAAAAGAGAAACAAATACGTATGCTCACTTCAATCCTGCTAAAACATTATTGCAGGCACAACTTTCCCACGGTACTGCCGTGATCAGTTTTGTTTATGCTTAGATTAATGGTTAATAATTTCTAATTATTGTTCATAGAGTTTCATCCCATAAATATAGTCTTATTGATTTATAGTAACTGGGTCCCATGCCTATGTACACACTTCATTTAGTCACCTGTACCCATACTGGGCTGTATTTTGGTAAAACAGGAAATGATAATCAATCTTTACATATTATATATAAGCTGTGTGTCAAGCTTTAAAGCTGCAGCTGGATCAGTGAAAGCACGAAAAGGAACCAAGAATGGAAGAGTAAAACCTGAGGTATGTTGAACATTTTGTTCTGCAGGCAGACTTGGCTCCAGCTGCATTGATTGCATCCGTTAGAAAAAGACACATATACTACCTAAGTGAAGCATGCGTTGTTGAGGCTATAAATAACATCTAAAACATAGCAGCTGCAGCAAGAGAAAGCACAAGCAATTTCATTTCTAAATCCTTTCCTCATAACCACCTACAGGTATTCAATCTGTCTGATATATTTTTCAGCATTTCATTCCAAAGCACTAAATTTGCAACCAAATCTACACTCTGAGAACAATAGAAAAATATGAAAAAATACCTTATTTGTGTATAAAGTAGAATATTTAATGGGTCCATCTGTGATTTAAGTATAATTTTCCACCAAGTTTTCAAAACAATCAAGGTAAGCTCAAGGTCACCCATGTTTTCAAATAGGTAAAAAACAAAATCTCTTTGGATACATTTGTTGACCTGTGGCATGAAATGTAACACAAATGCAAGCAAACTTACTGATTTAGGAAAGCAAAGAGGTATCTCATTACAATAATGATGGTTCGTGGAAGAGTCACAATAATCTGTTGAATATGATGTGCTCTCTCAGCTCCAGACTCCAGCTCTGAAAGAAGAGATAGAGTTACATCAATATTGGTTCATTCTATGACAAATATATTTGAGAATTTTTCACATAAATGGGCACTGAGCCTACACTAACAAAGTCTAGTTACTACAATATAACATAAGGAGATCCTAAAAAGTTTGGCACTTTAACAGTTACCCCCCCTGTGCTTGAACCAGAACCCTGATGTTAACTGAATGGTCAAACTATTAGAAACAACAGGGAAATGATTCTGTGGTGAACTCCCACACTTGCAAACTGATGTGGTGTACACTCTCCTCTTCTTTCAAAGCCTCTGTTAACTATCAGGCAGAGAGTTTTGGTGTTAAGATTGCTTCCATGTGCTGCACTGCATGCCTTTCTCCTCTCCACTAAAGCTGAGTTTTTAAGACGACTATAAGGTGAGTCTCTTTTCACAGTGTTTTTTAGTGTTCATGACTCACTGATAGTGGAGATAAAATCCAGAAAGCGCTCCTTTGGGAAGAGGGGGTTCTCCAGTCCCCTGAAGTACAACTTCAGCACTCCTGCTACTGAGTTAATGTCATGTTCATTCTGGTCATCAATCAGCGGATCTTCACCTGATTAGAGGCAATATGTTCAAAAACATTTTCAATGAGTTTATTCTGTTTTAGAAAGTATTGCATGAAAAGCAGGGATATAATGTGCTCTGCCACTTTGAACCACTTTAGAACTCACCTCTTTCAAATGAGTTTTTAATGTCATTAACCTCCACCTGTGACCCAGGCACACGGAATATTCCCTGCTGCTGCAAGCCTATAAGAAATACAATTAATTTGAACAGATTTAGAGTTACTGTAGTGACCATTATCTTTAAACCCAAGTCCCAGCTTCATGAAAGCCTACTGGAAACACATAACACAGAGCAGGAAACGTAATCTAGTCATAAAGGGAGATGCGTATTTTTCCAGGAGGGGCCCCTCAGTGAGGCTACAACATATGGTTTCAGTTAGAGGGCTCCTAATCAGTTTTCTGGAGTTTCATTAGGTCCAGATCCAGGGGAAGGCCTGCAGGCTACAGCAATGAGCCGAAGACAGATGTGAAGGTAGACAGGGAGGAGTTTATGAAAAAGTTAGGGAGGTGGGCTGAAGTGACTGAACAAAGACCAATGAGACTTTGAAAACTCTGTGTGTGTGTGATCTATTGTTATGAGCTTGTCAAATCACTGGCAGGCAGCTGAGCACCTCAGAGACAGAGGTGGAGAGTAGTACAGGTCACTCTCTGGACCTGCGGCTATTTGTAGAAATAGATGGCCTCTTTCAATAGCTGCTGTCACTTCTTATGAGGCGAGATGGGTTTCAGGGGAGTTTACTTTATGTTTCTGCTGTTTTCATGAAGAAATAGTAGTCAGAAATATGAACCTCACCGTACAGATTGATGTATCGAATACAGCTTTCCGCAACAAGTGGAATTGCTTGACCTGAATCCTGAAATGACATTTTTACAAAATAAAATATATTATTATATATAAATATATATATATAAACAGACATTATGCCGGGTACTAATTATTTGTTAAGGTTCTAAACTTGTGAAATACATTAACAGAATCTGATGAGCATATAAACATTCCACAAGAAAATTGTCAACACAATAAAATCCAAGCAGGGCTTATATTAAACATATTTTACAGAATAAACAGCAGCATGCAAGAGGAGGCTGAGCAGTAGTCAGTGCATCATTGGTGTAGTTTAAGCATTCCACGTGGCCAGATGGATATTCTCTAATAACAGAGGTACCTGAATGCGAGCACGGGCATTCCTTCTTCCTCTGGGACAGAGAGCAGCAAAGCACAGAGAAGCAAAGGAAGAGAGGTAGAGAAGCACAACGTTAGAAGGGCTCAGATGACAGATGACCCCTCTGGATGTTAGAAAAGGTTAAACACAGGGACTGGGAAAGCTACAAAGATGAGGCTTGGGTACAGTGTAGGACAATGCAGATCCACTGCTGTCTCCTGCCTCTCAGTCACTCATGAGAGTGACTAGGTTTAGAAATAAATCCATAGACAGCAAATTGTTCTGGGGGGACCGAAGAAACAACCAACTGCTGCTCTATCTGCACCAGCAGAACCACAGAGGGGTGGAGGAGGATTAGAGGTTAAACAGAGGCATTATATCATGATCAAGGGCAGCTGGAAGAGGGAGAAACAGAGGGCCAAAGTGAGAAAAAGAATGAGAGCATAGGCTCTAGTGAGGGCGCGCTTAGTCATTTACCACCATCACAGGGTACCTTGATGAAGGTCTCCATATTGCCATTAAACAGCTTATGGTTATACGTGGACCGAGGCCTAGGCTTCCGCATTTTCTGTGGTTTGGGGGGAAGAGTGGGGGGCCTGGGAAATGATGGACAAAGGGAACAAAAGGCACCATAGTCTGTGAAACTGATAAACCAAAGAAAAAACTCATCTTAAAATAAAAAGGCTAAAAATCCCTCCTCAAAATAATAAAAAAAAGTAAAGATGTGAAAAACCAGTACATTTTAGAGGTATTTTATCATTAAAGCACATGTCAATCCTTTCATTATTAATGAAGGGCTGGGCTGCATCTGGATCCTCAATGTACCCCTGACCTGCAGGTTAATAACCATGAACAAAGCTAATACAAAATTACACTAACCATTATTCATGTCATCACACAGAAAAAATTCACACCAACTGGTAAAATATCTCATGTACTATAGACTACAGAGTTTTCCTAAATACATGATTCTCCTTTGAAAATAATTTTTCGTTATTCTATTAATACATTTAGTGAAAAAAGTGTTACCTCCAACATGCATAAATTCACTCAAACACACACAAGCACAAGTTTAACTGGTAAGTTTGCCAGTTAAAATTCTGACATTCCTCAACAAAAATAATTTTTAATATGGTAACTGTAACTGCTAACATAACTGCAAGTGTCAGTGTGTGTTAATTAAAGTCAATTTTGAATTGGAATTAAAGATATTTTTCTTTGTGGCTGACCAGCAGGGATCAGAAACAGCTCAGTTGTCAAAGAAGATCTCACCTTGTTGTTCCACACTCAGCCCTTTCCCCTGCGGAGAGAAAAGCACAAGGGAAGATATTATGTCTTAGCATCTTTATGGTACATATTATTCGGGTTCCTTTGACTAGTCTGACTGAAGGGTTTGATGAGAAACAACGTGACTATAGAAGGGAAGATGAATGGACTTGTGGTAACGTCATTCACTGGACAAAGCTATGGAGCTATCGTCACTGAACCCTCAGGGAAACCAGAAGACCCTGCAGGGCACAGACCTCCTGTCAGAGCAAAGAAAGGGGGTTGGGGCTGCAGTTTGTGCATGTTGTGGAGGAAGGGGGGGGGGGGGTCCATGGTCACACTGAGCAATGTCTGTGCTGGCTCACTGAGCCTTTTGTTATGAACAACAAGCACAAATGTTATGTCTCATACACTAAACACGCTTCATCTGCCCTATCCATCAAACTCCACTGCGCCGCTTTGGACTAAAAAGTAATGAGCTTCTTTATGTGCTGATAAAAACACATTTTTGTAAAGAATACAGCTGTTCAGCAAGTCTGTCAATTAAATCACTTCATGAACTGAGACCAGTGCCTTTTTCTGATACTGACTGGAACATCAAGTGAAATGAAGTCAGTATATATATATATAAAAAAAACACCACAATAGCTGCACATCATTTCAGTGTTATTTCTTTAGTCTAACAATGGACAAAAAGAGCAAAGGCTAGCCCATTTCTCAACACATCATTCTGGCAGATGGGACAAAGTCTGTGGAGCATTCATGTGAAGAAACAACAGCACATTTCCCAGAGATCATTCCACTGAGTGATAGTCCCGTCTACCTCAGACCGACCAACCTCAAAATTACACCGTCTTTCTCACGCATGACGCAAAATAGTCCATGTCAATTTTTTCCCCCCTAATTTTTTCATGACCAAAAATGCCTCAGTATTACCGAAGCTCTCTATTATAAATGATAAACACAGATGAGTACAAATCTAATTTATATAAGAAGGGAATTCATGGCTTCCTGTTTTGGAAACGAGGGCTGGCAGATATGCTAGCGCTAACCCGTCTGTTGCCAATGCTTGACATTATGTTTTTATTAATACATGCAGCAAGATGTGAGCGCCATGTGGCACTCACCAGTCACATCATGTTCCCTCTGTCATGCTCATACAACCATGTGCGTATGCAAACACTTCCTTTGGATGTAAAGTGGTGAGCTAATGAGCACGACGTAGGCCTGATTGATCACCTGAATAATTAAACACGGGTGGTACCTGGTGATGCCATATGCCGTGTTTATACACTTTCTCAGCTGTTTTGCATGGACATACAAACAGATCTGCCCAGAGATTAATATGAGCTATAAAGCAAATGTTTAGCTATTTTGAGCATAACAGCAGGTCATTGGTTGTTTGCCACATAGCTTGGAAAGATTCAGGAAAACAATTTAAGATCCTGAAAAAAACTCAATTAAATATTAAATATGACCTAAATGGATACATCCATGGTGTGAAATCTGGAGATGCATTGTGCATTGTGCATTGTGAGGCCTCAGCTGTCTGGGTCTGATGTCTTTTCTATTAGGTGAACCCCTGATGATGCAGGAGCAGCTGCTGAAATGGGACTGGGCCTGGTCCTGCTGATTGATTGGGCGTAAACTGTTCACGGCTGAGGTGACAAGGGGACCCTTGAGGATGGGAGGGGCACAGGGAAGCCTTTTTTTTTATTCCACCCTGGAAATGGAAACTGTCCCTGCGGCTTCACTATACAGAGACTAAGAAGATAATGGAGATATGTAGAAATTGGAACAAAAACTTCAAAGTACGTTTGGTCTAGTTTTAGTACGATGGATTTCCATTTAATCACTTCTCATTCCCTCTTTCATTTCCATGGGCATAAACAAAATCATCTGTCTTACAACAGCTATACATCTTTCTCTGCTGCTTATTAGATATGTCCCACTACCACAAGCGTGAAGGCAGTGATTTAACAGAGCTGTGGCAGAGCTCTGTGGGTCATAATTACAGGACAAGAGCTAGGCCAGGAGCACGCCATTTAATGGCACCACAGACAATGAGGAAAGATCAAGATAGAAGCTCCTTTACCTTCACCCAGGGTCTGCTTCAATAAGTCATGCTTGGCCTGCAGCTTAATGATGAGGTTACTGCCATTCAGATACTCCTTGAATTTCTAGAAAGAAAGCGAGAGATGAACATGAAATGAGCAAAGAGCGGCACTAATCCAGATCCAAACCGTTCAGTGTCACTCAAATCAGCATAAAATCATGCTGTCCTAAGTTTAATTTAATTCCTATTTCAAGAACAAGCAGAGAAAATAGAGATTGATGGCTTAATTTTTCAGCAGTGAAAAGCAAAAGTTCAGTCGAGAAGGCAGTCAGCCATTGACATTTAGGACTGGCAGAAAGAAAACATGATATAAACACTCATGAACTCACTGAAAAATAGAACATTTCAGTCTCTTGTTGGTTTGATCTCCTCTTGGCTACATTTATCTTGCTCATATAGGATTCAGAGGCTACAGATTTAATAGATTCAGTGGAGCGGCTATGTTGGAAGGCATCCGACACATCAAAGTCCTCCACTGTCAGCATGTCCTGCAGTGTTTGCATGGTGGCATCCAAGGTCTTCCTCACCTGTGCAGATGGGAGATAGAGAAAGCAAATAAAATGACAAATGAAGCTTCATAATGTCCTCTATCTTGCTCATATCTCCCTTTTCAAGAAAATAAAGGCCATTTTTTTCCTCAGCCTTGATTGAACAGATGTAACTCATAAAAATTTCAAGGGCACAAGTGAATGATTTACATCACTGGCATATTTATATCAGAGACAAATTGACCCCGGAACAATAAATGACCTTGTACTGCACTGAAATGGCACCAAGCAGCATCTGAATATAAGTCTACCCAGAGGTCAGACATGCATCAAACTAAAAGCAGAAAATGAAGAGTGTCTGGTCAAGATACAAATAGCATGTGAAATTACAGAAGGAGGCTTTTTGTTTGTGGCCAAGATTGATACAGTTCATTTCCACTAATGATATGGCTCATCCATTATCCACCGGAACACAAGACACAGAATGATGGAGATGAAGCAGACTCTAACAGACCAGTGTCATTAGCACCTCCATTTGCACCTTTGCATCAGCTCAGTTTAATGAGAAAGTCCTTTCAAAATGTACAATTATATATACACACAACATCATTGCAAAGACAATACTGGTGCTTCGACAGCCTAAATATATACTCAGCTCCTGCAGAGCTGGGGTCATTGGAGAGTAATTGCATTGAGAACAGATGGTGATGTGGTACTACTGCTTGGCTCTGAGGAAAATGAGACACGACTCCCTGTCTTGGGGCGGGGTGGGGGTGGTAAAGGTTACGGCTGGTGGGGAGAAGGATGAGAACAGGATGTGAGACAGCCGTAAAAATATAGTCACAAATCTCACCTCTTCATTTTCAATCTTTAATGTAGCTAGACGGGATTGGAGCTGGTGGTAGCGCATCAGCAGTTCTGTCTGGACAGGCTGCTGGGCACTCACCTGGCAAACCTGAGAAAATGAGGAATCAGTCAGTAAAAGACCAAACAAATCCCTCTAAAGACTCAGTTAAAAAGCAAGATTATGAGTGACAGAGTCAGTAGAACAATATCGTAAGTGATCTTATGTAAGAGTACAGTATTTAAAGCCTCTCACCTCATCTCCCATATGTGGTAGGTACTCAAAACGCATTGGAGGACAGAACACCTGGTTATGCATATCCATGATCTTGTGCTTGTCACTGCGCGAGTCCAAGTTGTCCACTGCATTTTCTATGATATCTAGTCCCTCATGACGTGATGTCTCCAAGTTGTACTCTGCAGATAAGTATGTCCTGAAGGTACGTGCCAAGCTGGCATGGTAGCCAAGGTCACAGCACTGTGGAGAGAGATGATCTCATGAATAACCACAAAAACTATACATGCCACAGTCTGCTCTCAAATAAAATACAGTAGATAAGAAGGACTTAACATACACATTTGAGGTTTAATTTTATGTGTATTTAATTCAAAATGTAATCACTGTAGTCAGCCATTGGTTGAGTCAGAATATGTTTGGTATGTTTGCAGATTTGTGCACATGTAAATCTTGTTTATTTTCTGTTTCATTCAAGTATTGTGTTTATATTATTTATTCCTTTTATCCCTACACACTTAATTTTCTTTTTTTTGCCAGTGTTTTTTCAGGAGTTTTTTCAACTGAGCTATTTTGACCAAGTACATCAACCTTAGATCACTAAGTTGCTACATCTGAGGAGCCGACATTGTCAGGTTGGGGTTTTTGCACTATTGTGAACTGGAGGAGCAGTAAAACATATTATAATCAACCTAAAGTATCGGTTAGTATATTACAACACTGTTTTTACCGTGCCATCAAACTTTACTGAGGAAGAACTGGAGCTGTGAGGTGCCCCTTAAAGACTCCCAGACTCCCTTGATAACAACAGTTTTACCTTTGGAGATTTACTGCTTGTATTTTTGTTATAATGGGAATTTTCACAAGTTTGTTCAGATCCGAATAACAAACAAATCCATAGTACCAAACAAGCTAAATAGGAGCAGCTTTTCTGTAAAATGAACTAAATAGATCAAATTCCACTATAGAAAGAATGATTGTATCTCCCAGGAGAATGTTGACTTTATTTTATAAATGTAAATGACTTAATGAAAGTGTTAGTGGGTGACTCTTCAGGGTAAATTCAATCAGGAAAATGTATTATTTAACTAATTAATTAATTAATTTAACCTTAAGTTTAAAATATGTTTTGAGGGACACCATTACAAAGTAAAAAAAAAAGGAATAATAACATGTTTAATCACTCCCAACCCATGAAAGGCACATTTTCATAAGTGTATAAGATTTAAATCTTAAAGCCTACACTAATGCAGTTAATCAGAGCTGATTGAGATAATTTAATCAACAAAAGGACCATTCCGTCCTTGGCTCTTTTTTACTTTTACCTTTGTTGGCTTGTGTCTGGTGTTGTTTACCATGCTGTTATGAATCACTACCTTTACAATTACAAGTATGTAATTATTGTTGACATATATTGCATTGTAAATTATGCAGAGTATCATTTGGATAATTACAATTTATAATATAAATCAGTTTTCCTAATCTGTTTACTATTTGTTATTTACATTGTTAGAATTCTAAACAGAAGTTACTTTAACATTAAGAAGCCAAAAGTAATGAGTTGTGTTGTATAAATATGAGATTGGGGTGGGATTTAGTAAGTGTTCTTCTTCCCAATAATTTTTGTACAGTATATTTTGAATGTATTTGTTGTTATTAGTGTACATGGTAATTGCTACCTTCTCTTGATTATTAATGTATTTGCCTAGCCAGTAGTTCCTTGCACACTATTTTTTTTTACATTTTCTTCTGCTTAAAAATATGAATAAGTGAATGAAAAACTCTAAAAGTGTGTTGTAGTGCAGAATGCCTCCTTTAAGTGGACGTCTTTTGTCATCTAGTCTAACAGACTACATTCTAAATTATGTCCTGCCATGAGTTACCTTTCAAAAATAGCAGAGTACTTCACAGAATTACAGGCTCTACTATGGTAGGACACCAGGGATAATTACAGTGTCTTATCACACAGAGCTGTATAAACTAACCTAATTAGGCAGACGATAGTACTGAGAAGGTTTAGAGAGAGCTTGAGGCAAGTGACAGCTCTGTGAATCACTAAGTAAACGTTCTTTAACGCTCTTTAGCACTGATGAAGTAGTCTCTATTTTGGTGTGCAATTCGTATTGCACAGCGAAAGTGGCTCAGTAGAACTAAGAATAAATGGTGCACATTGTTCTTTTTTTAAACAAAGAAAGCACATTCAAATGTACAAAGTGGGCTTTAAAAAGAAAATATTTTATTTTCCATTCTCTCAGATATAAATATAATGTACATAGGTTCAGATACTCATAATTACAAATACTGAGAGTCTTAATAGGTTTCACATTCTTTTTTAAAAGTTTTATTCCTTTCCATTCTAAATTTAATGTAGTATACATTATTAACGGTCAGCTCCATGTAAGCGCTATGGTGAATAAATCATTTATTCATCTAATCCATCATTTACTCAATTACTATTATGTTTCCTTTCTATACTGTGTTATTACCTGTAATGAAAATTGCATTTGATGTTTCCTATTCCAGACAGTGAAACTGTAGTAAAGTGAACTGTGATGCTCCTTATGCGTTAACATGCAGTTTGATGTGGTCTATAGTTATTCTGATATGACAAAAGAGCCCGTGTCCTTCCCTGCCCTGCTTGTGGGAGCCAAACTGAGTCATGCTCACAAATCAATTCCCCGCAGCTCAGCAGGATTTGGGATGACACAGGCCTTTCAGTTTCCAGACAGTGAATCCATCAAAGCTGCTCAGTGAAGGCACTGAAAGCCATGAACCAGAGCCTCAGTGTGCTGGGTCCACCTCTGTCCCTATCAGACCTCATATAGCTTAGAAGGCAAATGGATCAACAAATTTCAAAGAAAATACAGAATCAAGTTCACTCATCTTGTAAAGTCTTACTTAAGTCATATATTATTAAGCATAGCCTGGAAAAAAAATGTATATATATATATATATATATATTTTTTTTTTTTTTTTTTTTTTTTTTTTTTCATATACATTGTAAACATGAGCTAATGAGCTAACCAGCACTTTTATTATTTGTTTCGCATGTCTTTTTATTAAAGAATGTAAGATTTAACACATTTAAACTCAGATGAAAGGTAATTTGTAAAATAAATAAATAAATTAAAAAAATAAATTGTACAAAAGTGACAAATGTGTCTGTACATTTGATTCTCAGTGGCATAAAATAAAGTAAAAAGGTTAGGGTACTGTGTCACAAGTACCAAATTGTGTTAATCTTAGTCTATTAAAAGGGTGAGAAATGTAACACTTATAACAGTATCATTCCACCATTATAAGTACCTGGAGCTTTTTAACAACCCACAGTATGCTAATTAAGCGGATGCAATCTCCTTTTATTATGAAAGACTGAACATTTTTCCAGCTTTTCCACTGTGGAAAATACTGTTAACTGATGTAATGTTGCAATGTTAACTAGTGAGAGAACCCTTGGGCACCCCCTTGGCACACCAGCTAGAGAATGTTACATATAGGCTAAGGCCTTGTCACAGCCTGTGTTTGTTTCCAACCTGAGGATATTCTCTGCATGTCTTTTTCCTACTCTTTTCCCTTGCATCTCTCAACTTGTCCAATAACATCACAAAATTCTCAATAAAATAAAGGAGCTAGAAATCCAGACCTGGTTTCTGTTATTTGGCGAAGAGTAAGGTCATCAGCAGGAATAAACATTAAGAGGTAAATATATAAAAATGGAACATGAATTTCATTCTGTAAAAAATTATAAAAGATGCTATTAGTGAGTTTTACATGCACAAAACCTAGCAGCATGCTGCAAAAGAAGACTGATGAAGAGACAGAGGTAGTGTATAATTATGAGACACAGCAACCATTTTACAGTCAATTATAAATGGATATGTGCATTATGTTGACAAATCCAAGTTTGGAAAGCAAAAAAATTATTCAATCTTCAGCATTTTTATCAAAACATGTTTGTTTCATGAGGTCCCGTTGACTTAATTCCCCTCAAAAATATATAAAGCCAGATTATCCACATGCTTACATATATCTAATTTGACGTTTGTGGTTGTGTCATTACTGTTGCATGGTCAAAACAGAGGGTGTTAGTACAGAGTCACTGGTGACAGATGTCCAGTTCAACTAAAATACAATAAAAACATGTAATTAAAGAAGGAATTAGGCTTTTTTTAAAAAGTAGTTTCAGCCACTTTCATCCATGAAATGTGAGACAGACTCACAACAGGGAGAGACAGTCTGTGTGAGCGTCATGTATCATGTTTTACTTGGTGCCACAAGGACAAAATGTGTTTGCCTCAAGTAGAGGTCCCAAAAGCTGTATCAACAAAACAAATAAATGTGGGAGACTGAGCAGAAATCATTCTGTCACCGCCGATAGCATTGTTCAAAATATCCTGTTGCAGCTGCGTAATTCTGCAGCACAATGCTTAACAAATGTCCATGTCAGACAGAGTCAGCCACCCATGTAGCATTAATTAATATTGAAAAATTGACGGTAAATATATTAATTGCCAACAGAACAGCTTGGAAACAAACACATAACAGGCTGAGAGTAAATAAGACACATGAGCAGATGGTGGGAAAAGTGGCAGTGCTGCAAAGTTAAATCAACATCTAAAATCCCAGTTGAGAGATGTAAACAAACACATGTGCTCCATGCATACTTACATCAATCATATCAGATACGTCATGGATATAATATTTTGCCACAACGGCATTTGTTGCTGCCAAGTTTAGCAGATAGTCATTCCGGGCTTTTGTGCATTTCAGTTTGTTCTCTGAGTACTTGGCTTGCCTCTGGGGATGAGAGAAGAGACAGAAGAAATGAAGAAAAAAAAAAACATCAGTGGAAGAAAAGCGAACACTAAAGAGGGTTTGAGTGTGTTTATATTATAACAAAAGTACACAACTGCAGCTGTGGACAGCAAAAGTTTGACTGAACAGGCTTCAGAGAATCTACCTATAGAGGATTTGTGTGAAGTTCTTGGATCTTAAATTCAAGAAGATGTTGACAACAGAGACAGAGAGAACTTTATCAAGCTGTGCTGGGGAGAATCTGTTTTGCTATACCTTCTTTTATACACACACACACACACAGCAAAGCCATTAGTCCAGACTAGCTTCATTCATTTGTTTTTGGTTAGTTGATTTGTTTGACTTTGCACCAGCACTTTTCAGTTTGAAATATTCTTCAGAAAAATAACTAAATGTAGTAAGTGTGGAGTGAAGTATTTAAAAAACTTCCGTTGCTTCTTATATTTATACTAATTGCATCTGAAATCTGTGTACAGATGAAGTTACAGATCAACATCATTTATCCCAGAGAGAAATTCATCTTCTGTAAACTCAAGGATAACTACATTTATTGTTTTCCCAAATCACTTAATCCTCTGTAGGGTTGTGCTTGTGGTCTCAGCTACCAATGGGTGAAGGTGGGAGCAATTATGGCAATAATCCATTGCCAGTTCATTGCAATAGGTAATTTCGACTGACCAATGAACCTAGTAAAAAGTATGTATGTATGTATGTGCAGAGGTAAGATCTGTTGACATGTTCAGTCATGCATCTTAATAAGGTGCGTCGTCCACTACAGCTGCTTCACTGGTTGGTTAATCTATTACCTGTTAACATTACCAACACTATTAGTGATATGTGTCACTTTCTAATGAGTCTACAGACATACAGTATGTCTACTATTGCAACATATAGAATTAAAACACAAAGTATCCCTTCCTCTTCCCTCTCAAACCTATTTGCAGTGAGAGTAATGAGTCAACTGTATGAAGTGAGAAATATAGCACAGGGATAAAAAGAATATTCATTGCAAAGCCACATTATAAATATTTTTTAGTTTTCAAGCCAAGCAGCATCTCTGAGGATATCAGCCGGAGGTGAGAAAAATGCTGCTTTCCTGACAGCTGTTTGATTTCCTGCACCTGAGAGATAATAGGAGTTTCATTTGCATGAAGAAATTCCAGAAGAGGATCCAAAATAAAAAATGCATGGTTGTATTTGAAGTACAGTGTGCTCCAGAGACCACCAGCCTTAAACCTCTGGCAGAGAAGCTGGAAACCACATTGGGTTATTGGCCTGGAGCACTGCAGTTTGCTCACTGTACATTTGGCAGCAGAAATACAGTATGCTCCTAAAGTCTGTGACATTATATCACTATCTGCTGGTGTTTTCTTGGAACCAACAAGCAAAACCATTTTACCACCATTCTTTTCTAAAGCCCAAGTTTGCAATTTCTTTTTCAACGGTTTTGGCACAAAGACTGAAGTCAAACAGTGCTGCCTCTGTAAACAAATACAACTACCCAATGTTTACAAATACACACCTTCTCCTTCATTTTCTCAATTTTCCTGACGGAGCTGCGTCTGGGTTGGCGGTCCTCATGGCGCAGGAGGTTAACATTAAGATCACCAGACTTGCTGAACTGCTTTTCCTCCTGCTTCTCTGCATCCTTTAGCTTACTTTCAGCACTAATGCTCTCAGTGTGGTACATGTGATATGTTTTCATCACCTGCAGAAGCAAAATGACAGAGATACAAGAAGGAATTCATTCAATCATTTTTATCTTTTCCATCAGGATTGTCAAGCTCATTTTAGTTCAGGGGCAACTTACAAACTAATATGTTCTCTGTTGGGCTGGACCAGTAAATTAAGAACAGTGAAAAAAGTTAAATAACCTTATAAACATATGTAATATCAATTTAAATATTGTGAGTAACATGAACAAACATAAACCTGAGATTTCACAAGAAAAATAATATAACAACAATAATAACACAAAGATAATATGAATTTTAACAATATTATGGCTCAGTTTATCATTTACACAACTTACAAGATCACAACTTACAGATCATAATGAATCTACAAAGACACAAAGCATTTAGTAACAGACATAATATTGTTAAAATTGAACTTAAAACATTTCATGTTGCTCATAGATGTTCAGGATATTCATATTTTTTGTGAAATTATCATTTTCAATTGTAAACATTTAATTTTCCTTTTTACACTAAAACAAAGAGATTATTTAGATGTTATTATGAGGTTATTATTTTATTTTGTCTGGTCCAATTGAGATCATAATGGTCTGCATGTCACATTTCATAAATTCATCCCACCGGCCAGACTGAACCCTATGGTTGGCCAGTTTTGGCCCATGGGCCATATGTTTAACACTACTGTTTTACATCATGAATTATTATAGACAGATATAATGAAATAATCATTCACAGATTATGTAAAACCTTTGACGAAATGCAGGAATAAACTTTATGTCACTGTGTTGATATATACAAATTCTCTTAGTTTTAATAAGCAACAGCAAACAAAAAGACAAACCTTTCCCTTCCTCTCAAAAATCTGGACTGATTTTACACTTTAATGGTGGCCTGTTGGGTCAGTCTCGGTGTGAATACAGTGGTAACACAGCTGTCACCACATGTGGAACGGGTTAAGAGGATCCAGAATTGTGAGTGGTTTAGCCATGCTTGTCAAATCTCCAACTCACTTCACTCTTCCCTCTTTATTGTGGCTTTTCCAGACTCTACAACATTTCTAAAGTTACTCATCATCACCCCAGACTTATTCATTTTTCTCTCTTTTGTGCATCAGTGTGACACCACTGTTTTCACTGCTTTCTGCAGTTATCCTTTATGTTCGACAGTAAACTTTTGACACTTCGACATCCCCTTTCCCAACTCCAACATGGTGATGACAAGTCTGTGGTGACAAGATCTAAAAAATAGGCCTTGTAAGATCAGACAATGCCCTGCATCTTTCCTAACTCTTCCCAGATCCCAGAAAGTCTCTCCCTATACGTCTAACCCTTGGAAAGCCATTCTTACTCCTTGTAAAAGTAAAAGTAAAAAAAAAAGGGGGGGGGGCTCCAGATGGGGTCTGTGTTTAAGTGTCTCACATTTTTTGAGCTCTAAGAGCACTGAAAATTTATATGAACCCTTCAGGAGGTTTGAGAGTCAACATAAACATACATTTATTTGTTTCCCTCTCCAGGAAGGTGCTACACTTAAGCAGTAGGGTTCCTTTTATCTTGTAAGAGCTGCTCATCAAGCTCACATATTTGCCACTGGGTCATCCAAACCTGTAATCTTACTTTGACCTTCTCCTGACAGTAACATTTAACCATTCTGCCTATGGAAAAAAAACTTCATCATTGCCTTTTTTTGTAATAAAAAAAGGTCCTTAGGTTGATAAAAAAAAAAAAAAAAAAAAGTATTAGAACAAGTGATGAAGAGCTGAAAGGCAAACCTCTAAAATTTAAATAAATGTAATGAATAAGACACACATCTATTTTAGGAATGATAAAGCTAACACTGACATACCTACTCTGGCAAAAGAGAAACTAGGCTACTGCTGCTTCTCCTCAGGCTGTTAAACCATTTAGTTGAAATTCATGTGATAATGTGTATAGTTTCAGCCAACACTAAACCATCTGACTACAGGACCTGCAGCTAAAGACACAAAGTAATTTGCAGGAAGACTGATCTTCAGCTGTATCTACAGGAGGTGCATGTAGCTGCGTCCCCCCCGACTATAACCTAAAGGTATTTACTGTAACTCTACAACACATGCACAACTAATGAAAGATAACAAACAGTGAAAAAATGAATTACACTTGTTCATAATAGAAACTGAGAAAAATAAGACAAAAATTATACAATTCAACATAAATGTAAATTTTACTATAGATTGAAGGGACTGTCATTTCGTCTGTCCACTATAACTGTCCATTTAAGCCATGAAATCCCACAAAAATGACAAAAACAACACAATAACTGCACAAATAAAAATGAATGAAAATCTTGCCAACGCCCAGGCCTGTTTTTCAGTGCTGCTGCTAACAAGAGAATAAAAATATATGAGACTGAAGAACAGACATCAGACACAAGGTGGTGGATCAAAATGATAAGATAAGCTCTATTGATCCCAGTGGGGATATTAAGTCAGTGTAGCAGGAAATTAACACAGGTTGAAGAGACGAAAACGAAATTTCAAAGCTTTATGCTGCTGCCAACATTTTATTCATGTCTTTGCTCTCAGTTCTAAATTCATCTGAGGTGTTACTTTAAAGCACAGACATTAGGATCTTTACTCTGTCACAAACAAACCCAATACAACTTCACACTCTATTTCAACAACAGCTTCAACAGTCGCTCACATCTATTCCTTACCTCTCACTGAGTAGTCAGTGATCCAAATGGGATTTCACAGTTTTCTTTCAGAAAAATGTGTTTTGTTGGCAGCAAGAGAAAACTGTTAGAAAATACCACAAGGCAATCACCATGCGGCCATGCGATTGATTTAGCTATTTCTGTTCAACAAATTACGGGAGAAGTCAATATTTTGACTCCAACAAACAGTATTAATGAGTCATCAAGAGGCTACTATGATCATTAAGTCACTTGAAATATGCCTCACATATCTAGATATGCTTACATTAGAAGACATTCAACTTTACTGTATTCAATAGAAGCACAGATGTAATAATGAACTGTAGTTTTACATCTCATAGCAACTGGTAAAAGGAGTGCAATAGAAATTAATAGAATGAAAAGGTAAACATAAGTGTCACAAGTAGATATAGAATCTTTATTCTATTAGTAATAGTTTGTTACACATGCAACACACCGAAATTTGTCTTCTGCCTTTAACCCATCACCAGAACATGTACCGCACACATTACATGCTGAAAGCAGTGGGCTTGGCCTGTCAGGAATCCAGGGAGCAAATAGGGGGGTTAAGTGGCTTGCTCAAGGTGACACAGGCATCTCTCCACCAGTCCAGAGAATCCAACTGGCAACTCATTGGTCACAAGCTGACTCTCCTGCCATCGAGACCACAACTGCCCCAAATACATATGCATATGTATAACTACAAGATTGCATGGATTGGTCTAAAAAGGAATCGGAAATGTATTTCAACTTGTACTTTATGCAGTAATAAGTAAATAAGTAAATAAGTATGTATTATAAATAGAAACAGACCAAGGAACATATATAGCATATGTCTACATAGTAGAACTGACACATAACTCATGGCATTGAAATATTTAAACATAACATGCACGCAGCTGAAAACCATTGGCTCCAACTGATCATGGAAATTATGAACAGTAATATCCTCATATTAACTCAGCTAATGTCAAAGTAAAGATCAGTGCATCTGTTTGTGAGTTATGATGGTTACCCAGACTGCTTTTCTAGCACACATGAAACAAAAAAGAATAATAATTGTGCTGTCATTTCTAAAGATAAATACAATGTTGAGTGCAATAGCCATTTGTTATGTCTTTAGTCTTGTTGACCAATTAATGTGTAATTCTAAAGTGTATATATGTGAATAGAACTATCAGTGAAGCCCTTATACAGTGCAGATTCCCCCATAACATGCTTATGTTACAGCATCCAAATGTACAGATGGTACGATCAGAGAGCGATGCCAGCACTGCCCTTTGGTAGTTCATCTCTCATCAAGCTGCACAGATGAATAAGTCATATAAGGCAAGTCCACATTCTCCTCTATTTCACTTCACTTCAGGGGCCAGAAGAGTGCTGAAGTTGCCTGGAGCTTGTCCAGTTTTGGGCACTAAACCTCTCTCAAAATGAACCCCTTGTGTAACAGTGCAGCGCCAGCATAGTGCATCCTTATCCCTGACATACGTTCATCTGTCTACAGGAAATCCCTGTACAAACAGCTCAGGGCTTCAGTTGTTTCTAATTACTGTCCAGTGAATACAAACTATTATCAATGGTTGCAAAAAATGCAGATACATCATTGATAATTAGGAACATTTCTAATAACTTGTGCGTGATTATTGCATAATGTTGTCATACAGTGATACATTATTTATTCATTCTTATTTGGAAAATGACATCTGAGATCATGTAGGCTTGAGAGAAATATTGCTTTACTTAATACTGTCAATTTATTATAACTGATTTTTGGCTGTAAAACTCACTTGACATGTGGACTGAAAGTGAATTCATATATACACTGAAATATTAATGAACTCTAGCTGAAATCATGTAACTTTGCTATAAAGTGTGACAGGCAATATGTTCTCTATCATTCATCACCCTTCATGTTAAAACACATGGAAAGCAGCTTGAGAAAATACAAAAACTCATTGCTCAGAGGAAAAAAAAATAGACCCCTTTAAAGAACTGAGAAAAAAAATCTCTAATTGTTTTCTTAGCTGACAAATCAAAACTAATGCAGAAAGCTTTTTTTCTCACAAGAACATGGCTGGACAACATTTGGTTGCAGTAAAAATTCAGAACAAAGTCAAGTAGTGATACGACGAAGCCAATGAAGTGAAACAGATGACCTAAAATGAATGAGCACTCCATTGTTATGGAAACAAAATCCATACTGTGCAAACTGCCTCTGAAAAGCTTCTTGATTTATTCTTCTAGATCCCTTTCTTTCTTCAAACACAAATTAAATGAGTCCATAAAATGTGTATAAATAATAATTTAAAAAAGATTAAAATCAGAAACACATTCAGTTCATTTAGGACAAATCTTTTTTCTATCATCTTGGGCTCAGAAGCTCACAAAAAAAAGAAAATTAAAATGCAGCAGTTAATGATTTATGCTGCAAATAAACTATGAACTTTCTGCTGATTTTGCAACCAGACTTTAAAAAGACACAGTTTATTAGTCAGAGAGGACTCTGAAAATGAGGATATTATTAACCGACTACAGTCTGCTACATATAACAGGGACATTCTCTGCTTGTGAATAGTCTTATTCTTCAAAATAACATTTCCTGATGGACCCTGTGAAGTATCAAAGAAGAAAATCCACTGAAATTTGAGAACATGAGAATATATTAAAAAAAATAGAATCAAAGGTAATCCAGCAATAAACAAGGAGAAAAATATGAAATACATTGTTAGAAAGCATGGAAGAGAAAGAAGCTTAGATGAACTCAGTGACGAAACAATGTGTGAAGGATCAATCTGTTGGAGACACAGAGTGTTACTTACAGTGTAGAGTTCATTTGTCACCTTCACCAGCTCCTCATGCATCTGGATCCCTATATCCTTGCTCTGAAACACAGCAGGTGGAAAGAAAAAGGGTGAGAAAACAAATGACAACTGAGCTGTCAGCAGAAACTGTTTGGAACAAACTGAGTATATTATGCTGACACTATAACTTTGGTGAGTCATCATAAAAATAAATGTCAACAGCCAGTGGGTAGAAAGGTACAGATGTTTAGGGACCACATGGTTTTCATGGTACCTGGGTTACATATCTGCACCTTAGCGCTAATCACAGTGTTTGATTGTCCCAACAATACAATTTTAGTTGATTAAACAATAATTGATGGTAATGTATGGTTAATTTTATGAGTCTAATAACAGCTGTCACAATGAACAAATGCCTTACAAAGAAGAGCCATGAGTAAACACTTAGGTAACAATGACATTTCTATTTTATGTTCAAATTAAAGCTGCAGTGCCTGATACTTATTCAGCCTCACTCGGCCAAACATGCTTCAGTTACGTTTTAGCATTTTAATTGAAGTGGTCTGAAACAACATTAAAATTCTGTATATACTTCTTGGCTGTTTTCAGGCTGTAGAGAATCTGTCCTCGTTGTTTTGGCTGGCCTCAGACATTTTCTGACAGGTACAGAGATTGCATATCTGATTGACAGATTCAGTCAGTGTAGCATTGACCCTATTCTCCACTAACATATTGTAAAGCTTGGAAAAGTGGCTTCACTTTTCCATAACAGTATGACACATTATCAGGTCATTAAATGTTATATGAAGTACTTTGATATGGACTGAGAAGAGACAGAATGGAAGGAACATATTCTCATATTCTAGAGGGGTTTTTTTCCTACTGATTTCACCTGCAATTAAAACAGTGCCATCACAAAGATACAGAGAATAAAATGTGTGGACTCTTTATTTGTGACTATCCATGGTGGCTAACTGTAGCACATTTCATAAATCTCACTGCCTCCATGTCATTAGTGAGCCTTCAACCAAAAATAAAACCTCAGTACTCATCCATGACATTTCTTTCCTAAATTTGATTTGAATATTTTAAGATAGATTTAATCAAATAAATGTGTTCAAAATGTTACCTTTCTGGTCAGTTTGCTTTTAATAAGTTATTTGATGTTATATAATGGATAACTGAAAGCTGTAATGACCCCCATGAAAACATATCTGGCACTCCTTCACCATTACTCCGGAAATTCTGTTTCCAAAATGCATAATCCCATGACAACTGGCTGGTGGCTTCATATTTATACAGTCGGGGTCCATCTTTATATACAGGCTATAAGTTCCACTTTAACGTCAAATGGTTGAAAACCTTGCAAAAATCTTGGTGAAAATGTGACATTTCTGTCAGCCTGATCCAACTGATTTTAAAATAGTTAAAGAGGATGACAATGCACCACTTAAAATCTTACATTTTAGTAAAAACCTTGTTTTAGATTAAACCACAGAGATCATCATGCATGCAATGAACATATTGTAAATATGCAAAGTGCACAATATACAGTATGGCTTGCTTTAAATGTTGTGGAAGGCAATTTTATTACTGTGTGACAGTTTGTTAGTGTATGAGTAGTGAGGAATTGTACCTGTGACAAACTCAAAGCACCCTGTAACTTCCTTTATTATTGTTTTGAGTTTCTGTCCTCTTTGCTATGATGTGTTTGTGTGAGTACATCTGTGAAGTGCAAGTGCTTAAGCTGTGAGAGCATAATGAGTGTCAAGGCATGAAGGAAGCGTGACATGATCCGACGAAGAGAAATATGTCATGATATTTCATTGTCTTCCACAGATATAAATAAAAATCAATGTACAGCAGGTGCTATATCCACTTTCGTATATCATCTTGATAGCAAATACATCACTAAATGAGCCATTACTTCTCTCTGTCACTCAATTCTTTTTAATTTTTTTATCATTATCATACTACTCAGCATACTTTGTGAACCCAAATCTGAAATGGAAGAATAAAAGATAGACTGAATGTAATAACATCAGTATGTGTGCAGGGTTCTAAAACATATAAACATAGTGAGACACACAGAAAAAGAAGCAACATATCTTCTATTTTCACAAGAAATTGTTATATCTGGACGGGTTACACAAAAAGGTAATTACTGTAAAAATAATGGGACAAAAATTCAACTGTCAAGTATGCATTAAAGTTTGTCATTCTATAGTGTAATGTTTAAATGATACTATGTGTAATAGATATTTATTTCTTTTCAAATTAGCTTCAACCATCTTTTCCATGTTTTGATCATGTTTTTCCATCAACATTTTGCCACTAGTGATAACCCAATGCAGTATCATCATACACACAATATTTGAAATATCTCTAATGGGACATTTTAAGGACAATTTGACAGAGTAGTGTTGCTAAATGGCCCATGTCTTTAAGTTTAAATTAATTATTGGTTTAGTTAGACCATAAGGGATTATGCAAAAAAAAAAACAAATACTTTATACTGAAATAAATATTGAAGTGACAATTGAATAAATTTGGTCTCTGACGGGACATTTTTGGATCCTGGCATTTTAGGATTTCGGTATTAAGGTATTCTGACTTCAGCACATGACAAAACAAACTGCAGGTCACAATGAAGCATTTGTAAAAGCGTTTGTACAAGATTCAAGCTCTCAATAACTGCTGCTAGTTATGACCTGCATGAATACTTCTAAGACATGTTAAATGCACTGCAATTTAGACAGAAGGAAATGTCTACAACACCATAGAAACTGACCTCCTGATAAATAAACCAGTAAAATGGTCAATTTAAGGGCCAACGGTTAGATGAATGCTAATTCCCAGTTAAATACTGAGCTTCTATGTAGATGACAAGTTAAATGGAAATCCCTGAAATCCCTATTCAATTAAAAAGGTCAAAAGACAGAAATAATGACACACGTCAATTGGAGGATACACCCAGCGGTATGGTAATTACTGAAGCTGAGTGGGTGCATCGTTGGGTGCAGTTAATAATAGTTGACACCTTGCATGCAACGTACAAAAGTGAGCACAGGGGAATTTGCATTCAATGACATTTGAAACACTGTAAGTTCTGTGCTCACTACTTTTCTTCAGAACTAATGTTAGCAGCTGAATCATTTATTCTGGGTGATGTGTACTACAGCTGTGAGTCAGCAAGATTCACAACAGTCATTTCACATATGAGTCATCAATCATGATGAGAAGTATCATTCTTCATCAGATCAATGATCTGGGTGTGGCCACTGTGCTCAAAGGGCATACTGAAAGATGAAGGGCAAACAAACACAACTACAGTAGGTCTCACTTACGTACACACTAGTTCATACCACCACCACCAACAGATGACAGATTAGATGGATTTAAAGACAGACAAAAGTTAACATTTCTATCCACTACGATTCTGCATACCTTCCCTTGAAGAAACTTGCATATTGTGAGTCAGAACTTAAATCATCAGAAAGAAAAGTCGTAAAACCAAATATTGCTGTAGCACTTCTTCCCCCAACTAGGTTAGTAAAAAGAGTTCAGAAAAAGACAAAGAATCTTAGGGAATACAGTTGGGATTTACTGTTTTTGCTTTGTTTACTATAAATAGTTTTCCAGAGTGCAGACATTAAGCACTACTCACACAAACATTTGAGTGAATATGATAAATGAGGGGAATCCTGAGAGGGTTCCAGCAGCTGGTGAATGGCATCTGTATGCACCAGCGGCTCTGAAGTCAGCCAGACTGCAGCATGCACTGCAGAGGCTCAGAGGGAGCAGGGAGGTTCAATTGTGGAGTGAACAACTGTGATGCAACACAATGTAAGAGCACCGGTAGTTTATATTTAAACAAGCCCTTATAAGAAAAAAGTCTGAATTAAATTATGAAAGGCACAGAATAGCACATTTGCATGCACTCTGAATGTATTCTTTTATCTATTCATACTAAAAGCCAAAGAATACTGAACTTAATCTAATTATTTAATACAGCATCTTATTTTAAAGCCCTTTTTAAATACTGGCATGTACATGATGAATCATAGCTGTGCATTCTTAAACGGTTATTGACTTCTTATTCTTGTTTTAATGTGTGTGGGGTTTTTTTATCATGAGATTCCGCAAAAAAAGAGCAGGTTGTCTGTACGAAAGTAAAAGTAATCTAACAATCTAATCTATCCGTATTTATTTTGTACTAAAAGAGCAGCTCTACTTTTTGCCCTTGATCACCTCACCATGTACAACAATCAGTCACTGAGAGCTGCTTTTTATTCAGTTCACTGACACTAATGGTCTTTGTAGATCAATGGCATTATTTTGATACATTATTAATAACCATTCTATAAATCTGCCAGAAACAATGGCAGCAGTATCTGCTCATGCAAATATAGAAAAAACTACCACCTGGCTCAAAATAGATGAAATGTTCCTCTTTTTCCAGTTCTGATGCAGAGTCTAATACAAACACCCTGGGTAGTAATCTGTGAATGAAGCCTAGTAGGCAGAATGGGGCTCACCTACAGGAAGTCCTCTAAGGTGAAAACAGGGTTTGTGATGTTTGATCAAGGCCTCAATCATCTCTGCTATGTGCTGACAGTGAGCCAAGCGTCGATCACACTAGTGGGGGCTGTCTACTTTGGGTCAGGGTAGTCTGAGTTTCACATTTCCCCCCATGCTAGCCAGTCTGATTGCTCTGCAGGCCAGACAGGACTCATATACTTTCTACTGACTCCATATGTGCCAAGACAAAGCCCAGCATCCACTTCTCTTTCAACTGCCACCAATCTTTATGTTAAGAGGCAGTTTGAGCAGCTGCTTATGTGTTTTATGTGTCCACAATTCATGAAAATGGGTACTAAATGGTACTTTTAAGAAAGATCAAAATACAGTTCCATCATAAGGCATTTTATTATAATATATAGGGTTTCTGTGTGTGTGTGTGTGTGTGTGTGTGTGTGTGTGTGTGTGTGTGTGTGTGTGTGTTCACCACAACTATAATCCAAAAGGAAAACATTCTATCAGACCCAAAGCTCTGAAAGTCTAACTCTGGTACAGAGATAGAGTATGAACATTTTCTGCTTGACCTAAGATCTTATGGACCACCAGGTCATTTAATAGAGGTATCAACTAAAATGGATGAGATCATAACGAGTCCAGGAAAATAATTATTGACTTACTATGTTTATAGAGAATCCCAACGTGAGTTCACCCACAGGAGACCTTGAACATGAATGTCTTTCAAAGTTGCTACATACCCTTTACTAACTTACCTATTTGGAAGAGCCATAGTAACTGAAATAACATACTGTGCATTTAAACAAAATCACTTGATATGTATGAAGAGCAGAGTAATGAAAAGGGCCTGATGAAAGTCTCACTCACCTTTTTGAAGAGGCGGATGACGTCTTCACTTATTTGGGCCAACCGTACAATCACATTGTTCGTGTAGATGTCGCTGAGAGTGGCATGGTCACGGCTTTCACGCCTCGTCTGGTTCAGTACCAAGTACCAGCAGTTGACTGAGGACAGCAGATGCTGGTCTTTCCTAGAAACACATGAGAAAATATAATATAATATAAAGAATGTATCATTTCAGAAAAAATATCATCCAAACTGTGGTTAACATTAAAAGTGAGTGATAACTTATGACAGGATTGTTATGTTTTGGTATATTTCCAAGGTGGAGAATAAGAAAATAGAACACATATGATCCTGGGTGTTTGGTAAATGGTGATAACCTGTTGCAACAACAACAAACAAACAAAAGTAAATACCTTCTCATGCTTCTCTTATTCTCCCCATTCCTATCTTAATAAAGCACCACCAAATTCAATTATTTCCTTTTAGCCCTGCACCATATTACAAACAAAGCTGGGAGGGTATTATCTGGTTGAATGTTTAACTGCTGGTGACCATAATGATCATGCGAGACATGGGTCCTGATTGCAGCGTAATCAGTTTAAACCGTCTCCGCCTCGGGTGCTTTCAAATAGAAAGACCGAATCCCAGAGACAGAGAACCAGACACATAGGCATACACAATCTCTCCAAACCCATACCCTTGTCTGGGTCCTATCTAAGCATTAATCAATCAACCAACCAGGAGGAAGAGACAAAGAGAGAGAGTAAGGGGGAAATGAAAGCGAAGGAGGGAGAGCTAGAGAGTCGGGTGGGGGATAAGGTTTCACTGTGGAGGAGAAAGAGCAATGAGCAGCACCAACATCAAAGAGCCCCCCTTCAGAGAGCTTCCATAATGCTAATCACATCTAATGAAGTTGATATCTAGCTACCCTAGAGTGCATTCCCTTTTATTCCTTTACTTAACTCTGCTCCTCAACATGCTTATGTCAAGCCATGACGACCCAAACACCAACAAACCAGTCATATAACATCAGTACAAGGCAGAAGACTCTTTGGCAGGTGACAAGATTCATCTAGCGGACTCATACGTGTGTCCTTCGATGTACTTTGTCTGAAAGGCAAGCCAATTATCGTGGAGTTACACAAATGTAATGGTAATTTAAAGAACCGTGAAAGGCTGCCCATCAATCCACATCAAATTACAATCTTACAATCAAATATTCATAAGAAAATGATTAAGTTCGACATTAACTCGTTCAAAACAAAAGGACTCCATTTTATGGACTATGCAGATAACGAGTGGGATTTAGGCTTTTCTAACAATAGCAGATCTAATGTAGACCATATTCTCCTTCGCTCCTCTGGGATGACCTATTTCTACTGTCTCATCATCCCTCATTCTGTACTAGTTCTACTTGACTGACCTATCTGCCTCCAGGAGACGCAGCTCCTGGTGTATAATTGCTGTTTGTGGTTAAATGATTTAAAGAGCAAACACCTGTCCTCTCTGCTAATCCCTAAAAGTGGCCAGAGATGCTTTATCACATCCCTGTGCACAACTAGGCTCTAATTTTCTTCCCTCTTTTGTCCCCTGTAGTTTTGTCCCCAAATACCATTGACACTATTCAAAGAAGATGAAAAGCAGCTTACACCTGTGGTCCATATATTACAGCTGCAAGTAAATTAGTTACAATAATTACTTTGTACTAAATATAGAACGATATCAGCCAGCCCATATATCAGGCCGATATTTCCTCTTTTATTCCTGTATAAGTGTCAGCCTGTTGTGTTGGCCAATGTGCTCTTTTTTTCCTGCCATCATTTGCCAACAGGCAAAGTTCATGACACCTCTGTGTTCTTGGAGATACTGCTGTGTAAACTCGAACAAAAAAATAATAATATTTTTTGTTTATTTGGTTGGTTTTTTGATGTATGAGGTTAACTGTGACAAGTTTTGTTTTCTAATTGTAAGTAAAGAAGATTTTATGACATTTATTGTCATGTGACAGAGAAAAAAATTGGTTAGAAATATCGGTGGCCTGTATCACATCGACTATGGCTAACATAAAAAAAAAACAAACAAAAACTAAACTATCGGCCCCAAATAATCCATATTAGTCAATCAGTACTTTATCACTCATACATAAATTGTCATTTTACAGCCTGGTCTACTGCTAGTTTATGAAAAAATACATTCATATTTTTACATCAAGATCCATGTTTGAGGTAATAGACATTAATAAAAAAATATATAATGCAGAAAGAGGAGTAAGAGTAGTTAAGTACTAATACATTTCTAAAGAAATGTATTAGTACTTAATTCATTCATTAGTACTTGATTCATTAACTTTCAGCTGATCACCTGCCAACTTCACTTCCTCCCTTTGACACCTTGGCAGTTCATACCCAGTACATAATCTTGAAGCAGTTTTGATGGTCAAACAACTGGCTTTCAACCAGGAAAAAATGTGTTCCAGAGCAGCATTAAGGATTTACTGCTGTAGATCCAAGAGCTGGTAGGATTATTCTGAACAACAACAAAACTACAAATATGTGAGTGCCATTTACAAAACCAAAAACAAACGTATTGGACCACTTGTGTTTGAATGCCGATGTAGTCTTCCAGAACCAGCATAACAGCATTTATATTATATTGTGGCTCTAGAGCAGACATGTCCAAACCATTCCCAAAGGGCCGGTGTGGCTGCAGGTCTTTGTTCCAACCAAGCAGCACCACACCAGACTGGACTCAATTAATCAACTGATCTCAGTCTTCGGAGAGTTGATTGGTCAAACTGTTTACTCTTGGTTGGTTGGAACAAAAACCTGCAGCCACACCAGCCCTTTGTGGAATAGTTTGGACATGCCTGCTGTAGAGTGAGACTCCAAATCAATACTGACATAGCGACATAGCACTAGGCATTGAATTAGCAGAAATAAGACAACAGTGTGGCGCAAAGTAATCACTGAACCTCATAAAGACATCAAGCCACATAAAACAACTATGCACAGGATTAATACATGAGTAACAATACATTACTAAGTAAAATTTAGACAGACTTATAAAAAGATATTTTAATACAGACAGATGTGAACACCAGATGGTCCTGCCTCATGCTAAGTTAAGCAGGTCACCTACTACCTCTATAGAAAGGCAAAGTCCCTCCCACCCACCCACTGTGCCCCAGGGGACCTAACCAAAACCAAAAAATGAACAGTGGTCAACAGAGAGAAGACAAGAACTTTTTCAATCCTGTTTACACATATAATACACATTAAACATCATTTTATGAGCCATGAAAGTTGTGGTTTGTAGTAAAGATAGTAAAGAAGTAGTGAAGAAGGGGTGAAGAAGGCAGTCTTGTGTTTAATAGTTCAAAGGACATAATGTGTCTTTACATGTGATACACATCATCACCATCATACTGGTTGCTGCCTTGGAATATGTTACCTTAATGTTTGAGAGTGAGATAAAAAGATGTAAAAAGCACTATATCACCTCCACAACTTCAGAGTGTATAGTATTTATATATACACAGTACTTTATATCATTTTATTTATAGAATTTATATATCATATAATTTCACCCATTTACTACAAACTGAATTTTCTTGATTTGTAAATAGACAAACTGATGCATAATTCAAATGGAATCAGATGTAACTTGTCTCTCATCGTTGCTGTGATATCATTTTCAGCTTTGGCTTTCTGTATTTTTATTTTTATTTTCCATTTGCAGACTGTAGTAGTATAGTACTTCTTATCTAACTTTTGGTATTTCCCAAACTGTTGAACTATTCCTATAATAAGAAAAAGGTGAAAGCAATCATAAATAGGCAGAGACAAGGACAAGAACTCTTTTCCCTCTTTTCTTTCCCCTCCATCTGCCATCCTCACTTCACAGGAATTATGAGCAGAAGGTCAGTAAATAGGCCTGTGGTCCAGCTGCTTCTCTTCAGAGTATTTTGGCTGTGTAATAAATGAAGCTTTGCCTTTCTTTGTAGAACTAAGGCAGTGCCTCTTATATAAGGGCCCCTGTGCCATGAAGGTTTGAATTCAGAATCCAGCACTCATTCTTCCACGTCTCTCTCTGTTTTCCTGTAAAGGGTTGAGTATCATTTGAGAGCGTGCAGGTCAATTAATCTAGAGGGCTTCAGAAGCGCTGGTTTTGGATGGCTCCGTGCCCTAGGTATTTATACACAGGATATCATTAACATGCAGAAAGAAAACGATGAGCTTTGAGAGTCTCTGGAGTAGAAAGGAGGAAGAGGAGGAGGAGAGACCGGTGCAGCTTTCTGGCATCCTATTACATCTGTTTCATTTTGCAAAGCACTGCTGGATGCTCTCTATGGTTTTTTTTTTGTTGTTTTTTTTTTACAGTTTCTGCTGTTTCTCTGTGTGTTTTTGTGACTCAGTAAAGTGTAATCACTGAAAGCATTAAGGGGCCTGAAGATGATGAGTCACAAAGGAAGTGAACAAAAGTACAACAGTACAGAGTGCATGGTTGGAAAAGATTGGAATAATCTTTTATTTGAGCATAAACTGATGGTTTGCCGTCTCCATAATGTCCATCCCCTGAACAACTGAGCATTGTGGCGTCCACACTTTAGTCACGGCTGCACTGAATGTCACCATCTAATCACTCACGTGTCTGAGCCAGGATTTCCAGAAGGAAGTGTGTATTTATCAAACCAGGACTTGGCTCTCTGAAGGCCTTTAATCCCCTATACACTGCCTGCCTGCTGCTTATCAATGAAACAGCCAAGAAAAAGGAAAAAGGGGAAGAAGCCAAACACTTTCAAAAGGCAGGGGGCACGTAGGCACATGCCGCTTGCTTTGCCATTCAAATTTGCCTTGCCCCCATTTTCAAGCAGGGCTTCAATCTGCCACATCACTGATTTGCACATCATTTTGCATTTCTTCTTTCTTGCGATGAGACACACTGCCAACATTTGATAATTCACAGCTGTGGAACACAAAGCAGGGCAGCATAACTGAAAAAGAGAAAAGAGTCTGACAAGATCTGAAAAACAAACCGCAAACCAGCTAATCTACTGATGTGCAGACTGACATCCCTCCAGCTGGGCATAATCTGAAAGGGCATGATGCCTGCAGGCCTCGAATAAACCCAGCTTTGTGATGTAGTTTAGCCTTTGACCCTTTGACCCTGGCTCAACCACAAACCAGCAATGGTTAAACACAGTTACATTAAAGCTCTGGTTGTAGTTTGTTGTCCAAGCACAAAGCTCCAGAGGCATCTGTCATTATCCTGCAGGAGCAGACATTGTTCTTCGCAGGCTGCAATATCTTAGCTGAAAGCGTACGTCACACTTTTTCAGAGACAAAATTGTTCTACAGACACGGACTGCATCCCATGTAGTATAGTACTGGGAGATGTACTTAAAAAATAAATCATACTGGAACATCCACTGATGCATTTTCAAAGCTGTGTCCTGCTGACCATGAAATAAACACAATCTTCCCTTTAATATGAGGGAAAATTACTTCAGAGCTAAAGAAAGCTCATATCTAATAGATCTTACATTCTAATAATGCCATCTACTCCATTCCTTCCCCAGCTCCTTCTAAACCAATGACTTACACACACAAAGGGATTAACACACATACACAAAGACCAGTTTGAACATCATGCTCGTGCCCTCTTATCTCTCCCAGACAGGTTATTCTCTGTATCAATACTGCATGAGCTGCCTTCTAATGGTGCCATGTTACATCTGAATATGTCCATATGACAGACAGGTGATACCAATCCACTCTAATTTGATGGGGTACGTTATAAATCCTATTGATGATACTCCCTGAAATGTCTGCTCCATAATTAAAATGAAGTTAGTGGCTGTCTATCTGGACCTGTCAGCCAGTCAGAGAAAGAACGTGGTGCACTATCTAGACATGTAAGTGCAGTATAGAACCGTTAAAGAACTCTTCAGTGTTTCTTTTCACTGTGGCAAATGAGGTAGAGGGAAAGAGCAAAATGATCCTTGGTTGGGCTGCTGTGGTGTAGCTGTAGCTGCAGTAGTTGTAAATCACAGTGGCAGTCAGCTTGCTAATGAATCTGCACTGAGAGAGTTCAGCCAAAAGACTGTAGGCTGTGATCCAACACATATGGAAGTCTGTCCTGGTCAGGATGTCTCTGGTTGACTGTTTTGATCTTTCTTAAAAATATAGAAATATAAACTAATTAGCTTCTGCAACCTATGGGGGTTTCAACTCAAGCCAAAGTCCAATGAAAAATAGTCACAAACATGTTAAAGGTTGGTGGAAAACTATACAAAAAGTCATTACTGAAGCAAATTATGGTGCAGAAAAAATAGTGTACACTAGGAGGATTAAAAGTCTAATATTTTTCTGTTTTCTTTTTGTTGTTGTTGGGCTTCATATGATTACGTCTTTTTATTACTGTAGGCAAACATAAATGTTTTTCTTGTCTCAGCCCATTTGGTGTTTTGGTGGCTTGGTGTGCACTTAACTACACTAAAGCAGGAGGAAAGGCACAGTAAAGGGTGTGTCAGAGCTGATTACCAGGATTTGTGGTTGCCTCACTGCTCAGTGCAGGGCACAAGGTGCAATCATGTTGGGACCTTTTTTGTGGTGTCACAAAAAATCTTGCAAACTACACTGTGGGTGGTATATTTCTGTGCTTTAAAATACTCATTATATCCGTTAAGGCAGCATCACTAATTTTTCTTTACATTTATAAAACCCAAACAACAGCCTAAGTATCACTAATCCATTAGTCTTTCTGTACTTAGCCACCTACATCACTTCCCTCAAGGTGAACAATTTTGAAGATGACTCCACCACAAGCAGTCCATTTGTTTACATAGAAAACTGAAATATTACTGGCTTCTTTGGAATTTTGTCATGAAGTGCATTGTGGGAATGGGAAGGTTTGTGATCGTGAAAGACAATACTTAGACATCAGTTTCATGGCCTTTTCAGAATATGTCATAGTGTAGGGCTCAGTTGGTAGAGTGGGTTGCCCAATGACAGAGAGGTTGGTAGTTCACTCTGGCTGTCCACATGTCGAAGTGTCCTTGGGCAAGACACTGAAGACTTCGGCTGACAGAACCTTAAAAACTGACTGGTGTATGAGTGTGTGTGTGAATGGGTGAATGTGAGGCTAATGTAAAGCGCTTTGAGCAACATGAAGGTGGAAAAGCGTTATATACAGAAGCATACAGGGCATGGACGGGCCCTCCCTCACTCACTCACTCACTCACTCACTCACTCACTCACTCACTCACTCACTCACTCACTCACTCAGTACATGCATGCTAAGTCTGAACAATCACATATTTTCAAAATGCTATGAAAGTGATATCTAGTATTGTTTTTCACATTCACACACCCTGTATTATATGTTGACAATTGACTTACCGTGATTCCCCCCATTTCTTCTGACCTGGTAGCAGACATGGTTTCATTGCTTGTTATCTTCCTGTTTGTTACTGCTATGGCTGAATGGAATTCCCTTTCCCACAATGCGAAAGGTGAAAAAATTTCCGAAAAGGCCTGAAGGGTGTATCAGTTTGGAATGTAAACACATGGTCTGCTTGTGATGGAGTCATCTTCAAAATTGTTCATCATGAGGCAATTTTACAAATTGTACAAATCTGAAGAAAAAGTAGTGATGAAAGTGATCCACTGTTTTAATAACATGTGTCTAGTTCATGGATTTCCTTCTGCAAAATACACACATACATACACATTTTTGTAACATAGACTCTGAATGTTTAAACAGCACATTGTTTGTGTCAAAGGCGTGTACAGTTCTTCTTTTTAGATTTTTTTCATTTTGGCTATTTAGCTTTCCTTTACCATAGTCTCTCTGAAGTAAGAAGGTTTCTCATTTGCATTCCATAGCTTTTTATGATTACACTGGACAAACAGTGTGTGTCTGGCCACTTATAAAGCCATACATTTACACACAGACACTTGTCCTTAGTAAAGTGTGATACTACTAGAACATGTATCTGGTGATTATTTTTTTCCACCTGTGTGTTGCTGTGTGGATAAGATCAGCTGTGCAGTCCAAAGGTTAAGCCACTATGTCACAGCAGCAAAACATTTCTGTCTACTATCAGCCAAGACTGTGACGCCATAGTGAAACGTTCATCCTCTAACAGCTGGAGCCAATTATCAAGCCAAATTCACATCCACTACACACAGACACAGCCCCTCCACATACAGTACATGGTGCTCCTGTTTCCAAGCTGAACTAAACTTGTCTGCTTGCCTGAGGTGCATCAATTTTGGGAACAGCAGAGCTTAATTTCATGCCCTGCATGAATCAAGTACTAATGTGTTAGTGGTTGTTTTTGCACAGATGATCCCACTTTTCCTCACCACAATACATTACAGTATTTTCGGAGGACAAAATCTAACTGGGTCAAGACTACAGGTGAGCTCACTTTTGTTATTGGTTTTCTTTAAACCATATTAATGTCCTGTGGCTCTACCATAAGAATGTACTGTAGAAAAAATACTGGATTGGACAGGTAGGTAGGTAGGTAGGTAGGTAGGTAGGTAGGTAGGTAGGTAGGTAGGTAGGAAGGTAGGTAGGTAGGTAGGTAGGTAGGTAGGTAGATAGGTAGGTAGGTAGGTAGGTAGGTAGGTAGGTAGATAGATAGATAGATAGATAGATAGATAGATAGATAGATAGATAGATAGATAGATAGATAGATAGATAGATAGATAGATAGATAGATAGATAGATAGATAGATAGATAGATAGATAGATAGATAGATAGATAGATAGATAGATAGATAATATTGCTGTATTAATTAAAATGTTTAATCTCAGCTAAAGCCCAGTTCACTGCTATTACCTGTGAAACTCTGATAATTTGTAATAAATGTGGAGACCATCTGTGCTTTATGTAGATTTATTCATGTTTTTCCTCTCTGTTGTTCTGTGACAAATTACACCAAAAAGAGTAGTTTATGTCAATTTCTGCACAGTCTGCAATTTCATAATGAGCTATGTTCACATCATTATGGCACAGTTACCTGGTCTTTGAAGACATAGAGAAAACAAAAAGCTGCAGGTTATTGTTTACAGTGTTTAGACACTTTGAATGCAGAGAACTGTGATTTGGGATTCCAGTGAAAGCCAAATGGACTTGACACAAGTTGTACAATTACAAACAAATGAAATAATAACAACACAAACGTACTCACATTCATAACTGATTTGAATGCCAGTTTCACTTCTGTATGTGTACAGATTAAACTATTAATGTGCACATTTTCATGGTACAAGAAGAGAAACTCACTTGAACTGTTGGTGTTCTCTGGAGCTACGGATCTTGGAAGAGAACCTCTCGGCTAGTTTCTCTAAACTGCGGGAATATTCAAGTTCAATCTCCGCTTTACGGCGGAAGAACTCCTGCAGGTCCTGAAGCAGCTGGATACGAGACTCAGACTGTTGCTCCAGGCATTTGAACTGCTCCACCAGCTGGTTACGGATCTCTGTCCATTAAAAAAACAAACAAAACTTGTCATGAGTCAAGTGTTTACACTGCTGTCACAACAGTGTACCTACAACATGTCCTGGTCAAACACAACCTGACATAATGAACTTACATAAAGCGCAGCATTATCCCATTAGCACATTGATGAATAATTCACAGTTTATAGATGGCTCAGGAACCTGACTTTTACAGACTGATCTCAGGACAAAGTATGATTTCTACATTTACAGACAATGGAGAGTATTTATAACAGAAGCACCATATGTAAGCTGTTTTAATGCCCATGAAAGATTATCGAAATGACATAAGGTGAAGACCTTGCTTTTATCCAATGCTAGAGCCATTGTCAGTGTTAGAAAGTAAGGTCACACTAGGTTCACAATGATTCACAAAGAAAGGTCACAAAGATTTTTCTTTGGAAGTACCAACAAGAACATTTTCTAAATGATTACTCAGGAAATGAAATTTAAAAGAATTCCAGAAACACTTACAAGATTGTCATTACATGGGTATTGTAAAGTCCATGACTGTCAACCAAATGCTACAGAAAAACTATAGCTCTTTGTTTCCTTCTGTACAGTTATTTATATGACAGTGTTCATAGCAATTCATTTATCAAAATGCATTGTTTAAAGAAAACTCAATCATAAGTTAGAACAAAGATTCAGTTAATAAAAAAATAAGACAAAGAAGCACTACACAAACAGTCAATAAAGTCATATAAGGAAAGAAAAAAAATATGATAGCATATTGATCAAACCAAAACAATCAATAAATGAAAAGATCAGCTGTGTTGAATCTTCAACTTCTTTACAAAGTAGATATTATTCCTTAAGGTGCTTTTTTTTCATCATTCAGATATGTTGGTTTCCACAACATTGCAACTTTGGCATTTAAAGGGTTCATCTAAGATAGCAATCTGTCCAAGTCAAAGTAAAACACACCTAAAGAAAATAAAACAAAGAAACAAGAAAAAAGAAACTCAATAAAATCTAGAACCGAACATCAAACTCACCGTTAACCTGAAAATCAGTAAGTAATTAAATTGAAAAGTTAGATTTAATCCCCTAATATCTGAGTATCCTGTTGATACTGATAGATTGTAAAATGTCCAACCAATACTAATTAATACATTAAACTGATCAATTACTCATCTCATGAAATATATTTCTTTAAAATGCAGTTTCAAAAGACTACACTAACTTTATACTTGAAGTTAGAGTAACCAGTGAGGCCCCATGCCTGCAGGGCAACTGACCTGTGTGTATGACCTCTCTATAGTATCTACACTGTAGAGATCAAACTGATTTAATAATAGCTAATGCATTTCTCTGCCTAGTCCAAATAGAGGAATAACATTTCTCCTTCAGAGGAACCTGATGCTGCCAGACAGGCTACAGATCCTTCATGCCAGTGGGAACCCATGAGAGAAACCTGATTCCCCTTTGTAGTGCTGTCATCAGCAGCAGTGAAGCCTCAACTCAGGAACAGAGAAAGGCCTATTGTGCAGAACAAAAACACAACCCGTTGGAAACAGGATGACAGGTATCACTGTTCAAGAGGAAGGAAACCTGCCGGAATAATGAGAATCCTTAAATCTGTGCTGTCACATGTAAACAATACTTTCTTGCATTTCCTGATTGAACCACGGTAACAAAATGACATTCCCTGGGCTTTATTATGGTCTTGTAGATTTCTTCAAATACATAGAAAGACAAAAATAAAATGTTTAAACTCTATTAACATGAAAACACAAAAAAACACACCAAATACAGATGTTATTGACCTGTTGCCAGCTTCTCTTTTATTTTTTGAGCACCATTCTTCATTTATAAGGTCTGTGAGGAAGTATAGCAGAAGGAACACATTGTGAAACCTGAAAAGAGCACGAGTGTGTGTTTGTGCAGAACAAAAAAATTAACTTCCTAATTGTTGGTCATTAACTAGGTCAAACATTCAAAACAAGGGAAGATGTGAGGATTTTACATGATTTTTAGCAGATGAACTGCTGACTGAATGAAACCACAGCATTGACATAGCTTGGGTTTCCATGCTGCTGAGGGTGTAATTTGGTCAGCCAAGCCCTCCTAATGGACATATGTAGGCTCTGACTGCTGGGGAAGCGTGCCATTCGAAATGAAGCATGTTTTGCAGGGGAGCGTCATCCTTCCCTGTGATGTCGTGCCGCCTGGCCTCAGCCTCAAGCAGAATGCTTCACTCTGTGGTTAACCATTGTCCCAACCCAAGCCTTTATCCAGGGGCCTCCCACTCCCCCCCAGCTCTGATGGCTTAAACCTCCTTTTAGGGAGAGCCCTGAGCCAGAGCTGAAGGAGAGACACGGCTCTACTGCTTCAGTTCTGTCAGGAATGTCTTGCCTTGCCAAACATGCAACTATGCTCTGTTTTCAATGGTTTTTTAAAATTTGTTTTTCAAAATCAGCATCAGAAACAGTGCCAAAGTGTGCAAATTGACAGAAAAGCCCCAGGAAAATATAATACCGATGTGCATGAGTGACAGGGAGGACTTTTAAAAACATGCTTTAACAAAAAAGGAACTCTGAACCAATAGCTGCAGCTCTGCATTTGACAGATGCATTTGGAAAAATAGGTCACACACACCAGAAGTGTGCCCTTCCCAATAAGAAACCATGAGCAATTGGAGAATTATTCTCTAAGTATTCCCAGTTCTTTGAGTGGCTTCATTCGTTGTGGTTTGCTCAAAGTGAGGGACCCCTCTGTGGTTCATTTCAGTCTGTGGGGAGGAGCAATGACGACAGTCAAAGTGAAGATAACTGTCTATTTTTAATGTTACCAAATCCTGCACACTTTTGATCAACAATTCTTAAGGAAGTCCACAGGAATCGTGCACGGTTCATAACTGGTCTCTGGATGGCTTTACTATGAGGAGAGAAAACACTAGTGTTTATAATGACAATAGAGAAACTAAACCTTCACAGCATTTACAGCTATCACAAACAGCTACTGGTTAAAACCAACATTTAACCAGTTCAAAGTATTCATCTTAGTTCATCCAATATTGCTGTGTATGATATATAAAATATGAATACTTATAAATTACATCCACCCCCTCTTATCTCCCCAAATTATGCATTTCTGTGTAAACATGGATGACCCATTTTTTTTTATAAGCTGCTCTATTTTTCCTTGGTTTCAAAGCAAACTAAATGTGTCACAACATAACAGCAAAGTATTTTTGTTTGTACACATTAAAAACTAGAATTGCATATCTACTGTTATGAAAAATTAATACACATTGCTGATTTATGGAACAAAAAGAAAAAAGGTTATTTGGCAGCTTATATTAGTCTTTTAATTATTAACATTGCCCACTGTTGGAGAGCAAATCATTCAAGGTACTGAAGCATGGGCTCATTAGAGGCTGCTGACCTTTGATTGGAGTAGGAAATTAACATTTCAAACTAATGATAGATGATATTTTGGTTGATATATTAGACTCATTTTTAAATTTTTCTGTTATAGGTATCGGCCTGTTGCGTTGGCTGATGTGCTTTTTTCCCTGCCATGATTTACTGACAAGTGAAGTTCACAGCACCTTCGTGTTCTTGGAGACACTGCTGTCCACACTGAAAAAAATTACTTTGTTGGGGTAGTAATATTTATTAGATTAACTGTCACAATTTTTTTTATTTTCTAACTGTAAGTATCAGTGAGAACTGGAATTATTAATAAATATAATAAATATATAATTTGTGTATTGAATAAACTCCACAGGAAGACTAATTTTTGTTCTGTAATTTCACATAATATTCAAAGGTTTCATAGTCATTGCACCTAAAAGTACCAAGTGAGTTTTAATAGTGTTGCGTGTTTGTGTCAACTCAAGTGACTCATAGTTTACAGTGTCACTGAGACACATGAGAGTCTGTGCTACCTTGTAAGTCGTAAATATTCATTAAAAGCAAGTTGCTGTTTTCTATGTTCTATGTTGTAGCTATGGGGGAGAGTAGCTGAGTCAACTGGGTGGAAGGAATATTTCAGTTTGACACCGCAACAGAATGCTGTGTTCTGCTGTAATTGTTTAGTTTTACTTGAAGAATTAAGTGCACTGATTATTACTTTGTTTTTTTTGTTTCTTTATCTGAATGAAATTTTTATTATGTGAAATATTAATGTTACCTGTTCTACCTTACCTTTCTCCTGGATTTACCAGTATTTGAAGATCAATAAATGTTTCATTTAAAAAATGTTTTGACTGAGACCAAATGTTATCTGAAATGGAGTTAAATTCAGCTTTGGCACTCACTTTTTTACTGTGTATGTATTAGGGCATTAACGACTTCAGTTTTTTTCAAGTCGACTTATCTGTCAATAAAGTCGCGGTCATTATGACGTCATCACATTGATAGCGGACAAACAACAGACACACGGCTAAAAAAAAAAAAAAAAAAAAAAACACGGCAGAGCAACTTGTATTAAAAGTTCAGTGTAACGTAACAATGTCCACTGACACAAACAGCGCCTTAACTGCAACAAAACAAAGGCTAACGTTAGCAAAGAGTTTACTGTTAAATGTAACTGAACATCAGTAGGTGAACATATGCCTGCATTTGGTCTGGACCCACGGCTCTAAAACAGGACTGTCCACACGTCTGTCACACGTCCTCACTTTTTATATTACGTGTAATAAGTTTAAGGCCAACAGGATGAACACAACATATCATGTGTTTGGAGGAAAAAAGAGTGTGTTGTCTTAATGCAGGTTGCCAGCACTGCTTATCACTGGTTAGCTAGCTAATGCTGCTCATATCATTCACATTAGCCGATACCTCTTCAGATGCCGTGCCGTTTTTTTCATCTAAAGTGAAGTATTTCCACACATGCGATGTGTGTGTGTCACTATTGTTTTGTTAGCCCACTACAACGGCCTTACCTGCAGGTGTCTTGTTTACGTCTGGTCTATGTTTACGCGAGCGAGACAGAGAGAGAGGGAGGCAGGGAGAGAAAGAATAACATGCGACTTGTCAGCTCCTCCAAATTTAAGTCGACTTGTGCTACGAAAGTCGACGTGTCGACTAGTCAACATTTTAGTTAATGCCCTATATATATATATATATATATATATATATATATATATATATATACACACACACACGGATACACGGACCTGACTGTGTTACAACCAGAATAAACCACAGTAACATTATCCAGTGTTTCACTTTAAAGCCTCAGTAATGCCTGTAGATGTCTATGATAACCTTCCAGTCTAATACAAATATTGCTATCCTTTGTGAGTTTGACTTTGTTTCTTGTCATTAATAAAATCTAGCAGCTTGATATATTGACTGCAATTAAGTCCAGTGCATTTCATTTTCTCAACCTTCAAATGATGTTTTGCGATCCAAAATGAATGTGAAAAGCAGCATTAATCCTATAAACATCTTAATCAGTGGTTTTCTGGAACACAAATCTAATGACTGATACTGTAATATTATTTTCTCAGACCACTATCAAAAGCCTTTTTCTTTTGAACTGTAAAGAACTAGGATTTCATCTATATAAATTAAAAAGCACTTAATTCAAAACAATTAGTTAAATTGAACTACTGAATGTTAATAGAGAAATATATGTGTATACTGTACGTGTCTGTGGATACATTAATACACCGTTTCATTGTAAGACCTCATGAACTATTTATTTCAAAGTCATGACAGAGTACATATTAGTTTATAAATCACAAGTTAGTCTGATGATCTGACAGCAATTGTCCTTTAATATTCTGCAGAGACAGTTTCATTACTGCTGCTGCTATACATCAACTACATCTTTGTTATGACATTATAGAGGAGATGATATTCTCATAATACAGACATTAACATTCCTGACCTTAGGTCCATACATCATCATTATTAGGCCTTCAACCCCTTCCACTAAACACCTGCTCCACATAGAAGTGGTTCTACACCTTTTGGGGACAGGAACCAAAAGCTCAGTGGACACTTGTCTCCTGTCAGAACAGGAAAACAACTGAAAACAATACCAGGATGTTGGAGATCCCTGAACTTTGACTGTCTAGTGCTGCTGCTAGAACAGAAAAAATAATGTAAGTTTGGTCTGAGATTAAATGAGACAAAACTACACTACTTTATGGTGATAAGACTATCCAGGCACTTTGTAAGCATTCCCCATGTAGACTGAGAGGTGTCTTCATCATACACATGAAGGAGCTCACTATGAATTAAAATTTTCATTGATAAAAATGCATCAAATCCATTCACATTTCTTTTCATGCCAATGAAAATTCAACGCTTTATGGACTTTATGGACTCAGTAAATTCACCTATTTCTGGATCTGCCTACTTTGTTTATTAAGACTGACAACAGTTGAGTCATTTGTGATGTGATCCAAAATCTGAATAGAACAAAGTGCTTAGTGCCCACTCTTACATGCACCAACCCATTCATGCATCTCTGTGAACTTGGAGGAAAGAGTCATGGGGATTCACACAGAAAAAAATATAACAAACTTTGGCAAACTCATTGTATTTGTTTTAGCAATTAAATCCCCATTTTTTGAGCTGAATGTCTCATCGTCTGAACCCACTTTATCCTCACTAGGATTACGGGGTCTGTGGGGGCCTAATCTAGCTACAATAGGGAAGGCGGGGTACACCCTGTATGAGTCACCAGTTCATTGCATATACATAGACAATCAATCACCCCCTGGCACCCAAAGTGGGGCTCAAACCCATGACCCTGAGATTAAGAGTCTCATTTGCTCCCAACTGAGCTAACCAGGTGAGCTGAAATCAAAACAAACCGTGAACATCACATCCACAGATGACACAGCCATCAGCTTCAGTCAATCATATTACATAATCAAAAACTATTCCTCCCAATCAAAAAACAAAACTCAAATCACACTTAACTCACTGTCATTTCTTTAGTGCATGCAAAACTATTATTATTCCAAAGAAGAGAATACCACACTATTTAAAATAAATTGAATGCCCCACTAATACCCAAATCCTAACTACATGTAACCATGCATACTCCAATTAAAAAATAGTCAAATTAAAAAATAAATACATACAATATGGATTCTATCATTTACTCCTTTACTCCTTTAAAATGCAGCTTTGTGACATTTCTTGTGTTTGTTTCTCTACCCCAGTCATGTTAACCACCATTGGTTTGTATACATGGCACAGACCAGTCTATAAACAGACACAATGACATGCATCACAAGCTGTGGTAAAAACCTTAACTGAGATGTATACTGTGAATGCACTGTTCATGTCAAAATAATGCTCCTAAAGCCTAATTAATACCAGCATATCACACATGTCTCAATTAGAAAATGTCACCTAATCAAGAATATCAAATCAAAATATGCTGCTTACATAACCCTTGACAAATTCAGAATATTTCTATATTTGGAAAAACAATGGAATGTTACAGCGTCTGTAAATTAAATTGGACATATACAGTATACAATCATGACATAAAAGCAAAACTTGTTACTTCTCAAGTTAAATCAGGACACCAGAACTCACACTACCACAGAAAAAGTAGACATTTGTCAATGAAAATATAAATGTCTAATGACTTTCCTACAAAGCAAACATTTATTTTAAATGGACTGTTTACCAGTGTAATTATAGGATTTTACAGGGAGTGTTACATGTAAGCATTGCAGTAACCTGGGTGTGAAGCATGAATGCCACAGGCACAAGTTGCTAGGTTAATGAGTTTATTTTAGTCCATTTATACACTGAAGTGGCTGCCTTTAGTCTGTAGTAACTTGTAGAGGTTGTGTAACATGCTGTTTTGCTCGCCACTAAATAAAGACAAAGAATTACCGTAAGTCTGTCAGCTGCAGGTGTGGATTTTGAACACAGTCTGATTTATACAATTTCCAGACTTACGCCAGTGAGAAAACATTTTTGACTCATTATAAGACTCCAGCTGGAAAAATTAGGCCACAGTTAAGGTAATTAGTGGAAACACTGCAGTTGCATGGACAAGAAGATGGAGCTCATTTTCTCCAGATATTATAAATATTCTAATAATGTCACAAAGTAAATGCACAAAACATCCTTGTTATTCAACTCATTTTATAAGCTGTGAGAAAATTGTGATTCAGGTTGGGGATGGTGAACCTACCTCAAAGACTATCAGATAGATAGTCCAAACTAATATCATCACTGCAGGATTTTACTGATCAAATCAAAATCAAACTGATTGAGCTGCAGTGAAAGATCAGGGATTTTCTCTACAGCATTCTGAGGTAATAAGGTTACATATAAGTGGCAGTGCTCATTCCACTGCATGATAACAGAGCTAAAACTAAAAGTAATGTACAGCACAGTTTGACTGCAGATAATTACAGCTGTGTTTACAATTAAATATTTTCCTCTACCAATAACAAAACAGAATGAGCTTCGTGTCTCTTTACAGTATTGGATACAGTTGACACCAGTATGTGTAGTAGGGATAAATTATAAATCATACTCAGCCTCAGTAGGTATTAAACACTTTGAGAAAAGTGTCCTTGGGCATTCACATCACCAGGCAGTAAGGCGCGCGTGTACACACACAGGCGCACACACACAACCTCACACGCACGCGCGCGCACACACACACACACACACAACCACACACACACACAACCACACACACACCAGACAAAAGCAACTCTGAGCCAAATTCACTAACCTAATCCCCATCTCAGCTCTGCAGTATCTGCTCTCTACACTGCAGAGCCAAATTCACATAAGAGCAGACAAATGCAACTCTCATCCAGACCTGAATTCAACTCTCTCTGTCCCTCGCGCTGAGTCTCATGAAACAAGTTCCAGTCATTGAACTAATCCCCCACTTCTCTGTTCTGTTTTTAATCCCCTAATGATTAATGCAATTTTGGAATCATGAGGGCATGTTCCTCATGTCGCTTCCTTCAGTGCTAGATCTATCGTGCCTATTCCCTCATTAGGCCAGAGTGCTGTAGCACATGTACTCAAAGATAAGACAACAGAACCTGAGACCAATCAATGACTGGGCAGAGGTGAACTGATGGTGCATCCAGCAGCCACATGTCTGCTGTCAGTCTCTGCATCGTCCTTCACTCTAAATCAGGCATGGGCAAACTATTCCACAAAGGGCCGGTGTGACTGCAGGTTTTTGTTCCAACCAACCAAGAGTACACAGTTTGACCAATCAACTCTCTGAAGACTGAGATCAGTTGATTAATTGAATCAAGTCTGGTGTGCTGCTGCTTGGTTGGAACAAAAACCTGCAGCCACACCTGCCCTTTAGGAATGGTTTGCCCATCCCTGCTCTAAATCCTCCATCTTAATTATCTACTGCTTTGTTGGATTACCCAAAGGCTTTTCTGTCAAACTTAAAATCAATCAATTCTGTAAAAATGTTGTGCTTTTTTATACTTGACTTCACTCAGTCACTATATTTACACATACAGTATTATTCCACTATTTGATGCAAGTCATGTAAGTCAGTTGTTATTCCAAATCAGGTCTCTTTTCTAATGCTAATTAAGGATTTTCTAGTTTAAATGCAGTGTGTGGGATTAATACTGAATGGCTTTATACAAAATTATATCACAGTATTTTTAACAACAGCCTTCACCACAGGTACGGTCATTGGTTCATGTCTGTCTTTCCATATGTGGAAAAAAAAAGGCATGGACTGAAGGCCAAGGGTTTTCAGGTGTGGGCATGTTACGTTTCAGTTTGTGATAGTTTCACAGTGTACAAACTCCCTATAGCTGTGCCATATAGGAGCATTATTACTGGGCTTGAAAAGGTGTAAGAAAGTAAACAGTTGGTGTGTTTTATAGTAACTTATAGCTAATAGGAGTCCCCTCTCAATGCTCTGCACATACCAAAGACAGCTGACATTTGTGGATGGAAGAAGAAAAATCATGTAATTTTCAGAAAGACACTGTGTCTCATTCACATATAGGTACATGTACACAAATATGTGCTTAAACTCTGTGTACAGTATGATCATTTGATGCACAAATCCAGGATTCTGAAATCCCCAAATTTGTTCTTACTCTGCCTCAGATCATATATATATATATATATATATATATGTATATATATATATATATATATATATATATATATATATATATATATATATATATATATATATATATATATATATATATGCACAAATAATAATATAAAAAATAATAATAAATTTTGAAATGTAAGCCTAACAATTCTGGATTTCATTTAATTGTTGTGAACGATAATGATCACCCACTCCCAAAAATGGATTGTGCCTGAGTCACAATACACTTTGTTGTTGTGGTCCAAGTGTTTTTGTTTGTTTGGTTTTTTTTCCCATCGTCACCCCAGAGGAGACATTCAATCATAGAAATCGAAACTGGTTTCTATGATTGTAAAGTTTTTGGGGGGTTTTTTTTCTCCTTTTTCCACCATCACTTCTAACAAACTATGAAATGTACTACTTCTCTCCTCTGGTCCCCTGATTCACAAATCAACTTTAACCAAGCAGCTTCCTCATATGGACAAATGTTAGTATTCTAATCACAAATTGTGAGCATGCACCTGTCAGTGTAGAATGATTCGGATGCACACATATATGTATGCTAGTGGAACAAAATTGACCGATGCGCAGGTGTCATGAATCCCACAGTGATTTTGTGTATTTTGTGCACAAAGTAAGAGCATTTCCATGCAGTGAATGAATAGTGAATGAGAAAGTTGAAAAGAATGAAAGCAGAATGGGTCTTCCATTGTTGGACATCTTTACAAAAATATGAGTTTTAATCAAGAGAACAATATTAGTTGAATATTCAAGCAGCTTAGTGGGAATAACAGCAAAAATATCTTAGTTTCCATAGAATGTCAAGCAAATTTAAAGTAAAGCTTGAAGAAATGCCAAAATTAAAATGTAAATAATATCCACTTCCGTTTGGTGGTTTAGAATGAATAACTTAAGCTGTGTTATGTGGCCTGTAGGTGGCAGTGTAGGCAACATTACAGATGTCTCTAATAAAGGGGAGAATAAGAGCATTCCTTTGAATATTCTGTCTAAAAAATCTGATGCATCTATAATCTGTCTGTAATGGTTTTTTTCAAGGATGAGACAACAGTTCTAGTACTAGTACTTGTACTAGAACTAGTACTCGTACTAGTTCTAGTACTAGTCTTACCAGAATATCTGTGAAGGTGCAGCAAATAATAAAAGAGGCAGCTGATCCATTAGTTAAAAGTTTCAGAATTACTTCAAAAATGATGTTTCCAGTCCATGTGCTCCTTTCACAGACACATAAAAAAAGTAATCTCAAGTGAGTAAAAGAACTTCTGTAAACTCTTCCTGTTTCCACATTTTTAACATGCACATTAAATACATTTATGGAAATGCATGTAATGACAGTAACATTCTATGCATCTAAACTAATTATTTGAAAAGAAATCCATTAGGATACTTTTTGCTGGAATTTATAACACAACGCTGGATCATTTAAGCTTTCTGAACAGTTATGAACCTTGAACTGCTGTGCTCACAGGGACAACACCCATCATAATACATTAAACACTAACATTAGTTTTTTCGTCTTCACTCTGCAATAACAATAAAAAATCATGTGAGATTTTCCTCATTCGTCTCACATTGATTTTCTCTCTATTGCCATCAGGAAAGATTCCTCTGATGCGATAGGAAAGCCCAGGCATAAGCCACAAGCAGAAACACACCCTCTAAGCTGTCCATCACTGCTGTATCCAAGATCCAGCTCTGTAGGACCAGGCTGAAAGGTGTCTCCATGGCAACACGGGCGTGCACCAGTCCCCAGGGAGCAGCTTATTGGAGAAGAGGTGGAGTCTGAAGGATGTGGATGGGTGGCAGACATGAGTGAAGAGGCACGTGAATGTTCCAAGCGTGCAGACATGTTATCAATGTGTAAATGAGGCTAATAAGGAAACGACAGTGGAGCAGCAGCACCACCTGATCAAAACAGCAGCACAATTTTACATTCATTACCCTTAGAAATGATTGTATCAGCTATTACATTGAAGTGAATCTAATTTTGCACTAAATCATCATGATTATTAATTATTCAGTGAATTTTACAGTATTTTGGTCTCTTGATAGCAGCAACAATAGTCTGTCTAAATAAAAACAGCCTGAAAGAGATGTTATGGTTCAATTAAAAAGAGGAGTAGGACAGTAGTGAAAAACAACTGCCTTTTAATCAAACATTTGACTGAATCACATCCATTGCAGCAGCATTATTTGACATGTTCCTGCTAGAATGTATTTTAGTCCACCTTCCTGAGATACCAGAAATAGACTACAGTAAAGAAATCATTACAAAAAAAATGGCAGAATCCTACAGTACAGTTTTGTGCTGCTAATAACTAACAAGCTAACCTATCCTGTGCCACATATGCTTCTATTTCTACTGTCACAGCTGGAAATACTGTAGGTGCACTCTTTAATTATCTGAAGGAACGTGTGTTTCAGTGGGACATTGCATACTTAATCCAGAAGGACCCAACCAGAATTTAGCTAATCACATTGGACTTTTTTTTTTTTTAGTTTTGAAGAATTAATTTTGCACAGCTGACCTGTTTTGTCAGTTTTTATACATGATGTCCTCACATTAACTCATTTTAATTCTGGCTTTTGCATTCATAAAGAGCTGCATCTCATCAGGGCTGGTGATGTTGAGTAATAACACAAAAATAATTTCCCGTCACACTATGTGTTTCTCAGTTTGCTGAAAGTCGCTCTATATTTCCCCATCTTCTCTTTATTTGATATTTGTGATAATGATTTGAAACTGTTAAAAAATGAAGATGATTCAGTATCAGGTCACTTTTACACCAACAACTACACAAACTACACAAACACTGGTATCACAAAGCCAAATAATTGAACCAGAAGAATTTACACCCACATAACAAGGAAACTGTAATTATTTCCTACAAGGGAAATAGAATATTTCATATTGCCAAAAAAAAAGAAAATTAATGAACTGAAGAAAGTGTTCTGTCAAGGTTATGAATGCAACATCCATCTAAACATCTCAAATTAATACTTTTTCTGCAGAATGCAGTGATCCTGCATTTCTATAAATTAAGGAGGAGCTTTTAAAAGTACATTATGTTGTTTTTTTACCATCTTAAGTTGTTTTCTATCATCTGATGTTGTATTTGTTTGTTTATAGGCATTTACTATATTAATGTTTGGGCACTTTAATTTTAGTTGTAGTCTGTTTCTTTGTTATCTGTGCCCAAGGAACAGAATATTTCATATGTGTTAAACCTTTACACTATATAAGAATAATAACAAATTGTGAGTATGATTGGTGTCTCAAAGCAAATTATGTTTTAAGTGAAACTGTTTCAAAGCCTTGTAAATAACTTTCAGACCTCACATGTGCATTAGTGGACCAAAAACAATATCATTCAGATGGTATTGACAGACAATTAGAAAAGAAATCATGCACTGGCTGGCACTGAATAACCAAGGAAATTGAACTGTTTCTATGCTTGAATGAGTCTTTATCATCTTCATCAATGGCAGCAGACAAACCAAAAAACAACTATTGTGAGACTGTTTCTGGAGCAGATCATCCACTTAATGAAAGGCTGATTATCTTTCAAGACACACAGAACAAATTCTCAATTTATTAAATGGCAGCTGCAGACAGACAGACAGACAGACAGACAGACAGACAGATAGACAGATAGATAGATAGATAGATAGATAGATAGATAGATAGATAGATAGATAGATAGATAGATAGATAGATAGATAGATAGATAGATAGATAGATAGATAGATAGATAGATAGATAGATAGATAGATAGATAGATAGATAGATAGATAGATAGATATTTTAATAAAATGTTATAACTTCTAAAACATTTGCGATGTCAAAGCATAGAAAAGAGGACACCAAATGTCACTATCATTGTGAACAGACACTGTGTCAAAGTCCTATTTTCTTGTCAGCATTATTTGTTCCAAAGTACAAAAAGCTTTATTTTACTTCCTTCACATATTATGAAATCTTAAAGAGACAGCAACACAGTGAGTTGAACTAACTATTTATCCTGAATGGTCACTGCTACACCACACATACCAAACAGAAATAAAGCCCACGTTTTATTGAACCGCAGAATAAACAAGCTGTCCCACTAAAGATTATTCAGACTTAATAGCTTCTGGGTAGTTTTTCTTTGCAAATGTTCTCTCAGTCAGCAGCAGGTTTGCCAAACAAACTGGCAGCCACAGTATCCTCAGCCAGTGAGTCAGTTAGACCATTTCTTCAACTCTCAACATGTCAGCTTCATGCTGCCCAGCACACTATTAACAGGTGGGTGATCAGGCTGCATAACACAGCTTTCCACAAAAATACATGTAACCTAATGTGGTTTTAGTTAACACCAGAGGCGGTTTTACGGGGTGGCACGGGGTGGCATTTGCCTCCTCAGGTATATATTTTGCCTCCCCAGTTGCCACCCCATTTTATTTCCAATTTAAGTATCAGTTCTACTTTTCAAACATAGTGGTTTATTCACATAAATGCGCTTACTTTATTCTCTTTGACCCACCCAAGAAGACTACTTTTTAAAACGTCCTCCGACCACACCCCCACTGGAATTTCGAAATGGTTTTGCCCATTCTGCCAGTCGTGAGAAACACAGTTTCTAATTCATGAAGAGTGAGCTGGGACGTCTTCAGTTGCGCAAAAGCAATGAACAAGAGAGGAAGAGGTTGGTCAAAATCATTGAAACCCTTTGCATGTAAATTAAGCCAATATAGCCCTGTATGGAGTCATAATTTTTGAATCCAATTATTTATTTTGGTTTTAGCATACCCGTTAATCCACCACAGCTAGGATGGCGCGCTATTCGTGTTCCTGTCACATAGCTAACAACCAGTTCCAAAACTCGCGCTAGCAGCTTTGTCTTTGCTCTGGAGTAGTTGTAGTAGATTAATTTTAAAATGTGTTAGCATGTGCGATGTTGCTGTTCATCAGAACCCAACGTCAGTACCATAGTAAACATTGCTCACTAGTGACTGGAAACAGCGCGCTCGTCCGTGCATGTGTACACCTATTTCACCGTTAGTAGAGGTCTCTAGTTGACTGGTGGTGATTGGGGGAAAGGGGTCATGTGACAGAGTGGGCAGGCTGCATGCAGGTTGAAATGACAGCAGCGGGTTTAACTGTATGCAAAAGCTATAAAGTGCCAATAATCCGAACGCGGCGGCACTTCATTTGGCTGCGCACTTCACTCGCATACTCTAAAAAAAAATAATAATAAAAAAAAATAAAAAATCGCCACATGCAACACTTGTATTCAGCCTGTCCAGACTCCTTGCTTCGCTGAATCGCTGGAACACACATAAACATTCTATTTACATCTTTCCCTGAGCGAGTAACTTGTAGAGATGTGTGTGAAAGTAAAATTAAATGTACAGACCATAGCTACATCTACATTAATTTTACATTAATATTAATCTACTCATGTTCATGTTAATTTCTTATCCAGGTAAGAGACAGCAGAGTATTTTGGTTTTTATTCACCCACCCAATAAAGTAAAGAGGCAGCAGACAGGGGTGTTAGGGCAGACAGGGGTGTTAGGGCAGACAGACGATGCACCACAGGGAGAGAATTGTGAGCATGAAGTGCAGGAGCATGAGAGAGAGGAGGAGCAGCAGGAGCAGGAGGGAGAGGAGGTGTGTGAGCAGCATCAGGGGGATGATGGAGAGAAGGAGTGTGAGCAGCATCTGGAGGGAGATGAGGAGGAGCATCAGGAGGGAGACGAGGCATGTGAGCAGCATCAGGATGAGGGAGAGGAGTGTGAGCACCATGAGGGAGAGGAGGAGCAGCATCAGGAGCATGAGGGAGAGGAGGAGCAGCATCACCTGTGCCCTCTACAGGTCAAAGGTGAGTAAACTGGGGGAGCATGTGAGGAAGTGGCAGACTGGGAGCCCAATTCAAAAGCACCAATATACAAAATACACTAAAATACACTAAAATATTGCAATCACAAAACACGGTAATTTTATTCAGGGGCGGCTGTGGTTCAGTTGGTAGAGCGGGTCGTCCAATGACTGACGTGTCAGAGGTTTGCATCCTGGCTCTGTCTGTCCACATGTCCAAGTGTCCTTGGGTAAAGACACTGAACCATGACTTAGTCTCCCAGCAGGACTGACAGAACCTCAGAATACTAAGTTAATAAGTAATGTTTTAATTTAAGTATACTTTATTAAGCATCTACATTTTAAATTCTGGAAACTTGTATTTTTTAAGTTTCATCAACTTAAAATAATTGAGGCAATCGATTGTCTTAAATTTTTTTACTTCTGCTAAATTATTTGTATTTACAGTGTAGCCTGGAGCCATAAATAAACATAGACAGACCTAGTGTCTCATATCATGAACATCAGCATTTGACCAAACCTTCAACACATTTTAAGATCACTGTATGACCCGATCTCACACGTATTGTCATTTTATTTTCTTATACCCCATTAGGTCACAGACCACAGGAGGCTCTTTTGAGACAAGGCCTCTGTTAGTCTATAACTGGAGATGCATGTGTTACAGGAAGCTGTACACTTCTCAAAATGTGGCTTAATAGTTCATCAAAATACCCACGTTACAATATGACCAAGTGAAATATCTAAGAAACAACATTTTTAAAAATTAGTAATTATTTCATTGAAGGTAAAATGTGTCTTAGAAATAACACATTGTAATATTATAGAGATTTTATGATCAGACTAATCTTATTCGCGAAATGAAAGGAAATGTTTTGTTATCAGACACCAAAAAAAAAAAAAATCTCATTGACATGGGTTTTATTTTTTCAAAGAACATTAAATGTATGATTTCTTTATCATATTGTCCAGCACTGATCTAAGTTTCCTCAAATATTTCAAAATCATGTCAGGCCAAACCCTGCCACATAATGTACGTGTGCAACCTTTGTTGAACTTTTGAGTTAAGTGTTGTGTGGTTCCACTGAGGGAGGAAGCACAGAATAGCATGAAACCTGAACCTGAGTGAGGTGTAAAACTCACATGACTCCTTCAGTATCAGCTCAAATGTGTATGCTAGGATGACAAAATGGCACAGTGGACACTTTGTACATCTGGTGCCCACTGAAAAATTCCATTGGCAGTTGCTGGTAATAATTTTCTTGATCAGAGCAGTTGTTTGCAGCCAACGGGAAAGGCAAATGAAAGAAACACCCGCCTTATATAATTATCACAGCATGAAAACTGTTCTTCCTCTCCAACATGTCAGCCTGAGAGTGGGCTTGTCTTTTTGCGTGGGTATGTTAGTATCATTGTGGGTAATGGCTGGTGTGGACTTGTCTCTGTAACACAACAGTTTCATCTAGGAAATGACTAAACTCATAGGTCACAAGATTGACTGAAGGGGCAATTACAATGAAAGTGTTTAAACTAAAGCAAAAATGAATCTTGTATACAGTATAGGGCACAATATTGACAAAACTTGCAATATGGGTGTACAACACTGCAATAATGATAATATTGTGATATTTGTCATTCACATAAAGAAATACATGTACAAAGAAAAATGTTCCTTAACAATGTTGAAAAGAGCCAGTTATTGTATGCTGACTCAATTATGTATAATATTAAACATAATACTGTACTTCTACAATCAATTACACAATTCTGTCCAAGAACCTGCAACTGGAGACCTTCAGATACAAACATACAAATAAATCTTTTAATATAAGTGATCAAGTCATGCCCAAAGTTGTGCTCTGACAATATTCCAATCTTTTCAACATCAATAACATGTAAACTTGCCTTCAACCAGCAGCAGTAACATTATTTCTGTCTTTTTTTTTGCCAGAAAAACAAATATGTTGAAGTGGTAGAGAAAACTCTGGTACCCCGTGGTGTGTAAAAAAATGGGAAAAAAAGGAAAATAAATTATTATACATCTTTGTGTTGTGAATATTATACACTCCGTTATTACAATAATGATATTTAGGATATATTGTGCAGCCCTAATCTAATATATCAAATTAATGTAAAAACTAAAACAAAAGAAACAATTGATCCCACTGACTTTTACCTTAAAAATGCTGCAGAAACACTTCCAGTCATGGTCAAATATGCTACAAAAATAGACGGTGCTCCAAGCACAGTGAATCATTGCAGAGTCAAATTCAGGGAGGCAAACCTGCTGTCAATGTACAGAACAGGAGTTGCTGGATCAGCAAAAAGATGTAAACACAGAAGGTAATTAATAAGATGAACCATACTGGAGATAACTGCTGCTTTCCTATATTTTCTACTTCCAACACTTCAACTCCAGCGGCTTTTGAAGCAAATTGCATAAAGTACTGGTTTGCCTCACCCTTGTCCTACTGATGCAGGACTAAGAGTTTCTAATGGAGCCATACTCTAGACCTAGGACCTCATGTAAACAGCTGCTAATCGTTAAGGCCGAAAACAACACTTCATGAGGGGAGGCAGAGCTACAGTCCACAAACCACATGGTGGTTTGCTCCAAAACAGAGTCCAGGCTCCTCAGTCAGATCCTCTGTGTTCCCTCTCTATTGACATGCTAATGCTGGATCTGCCAGCTGAACAGCTTGAATAAAGTGAACACCATCTCCCAGGGTCCTTCAGAGACCTGGGCTTTGCCAGCCAACCTTTAGGGTCAGCAAGAATTCATTAATGGTGGGGGGTTATGAGGTTTATTACACTGCAATAAAGGATATTACATTTAACAAACTGAATGGGTTGTCATGTTGTGTATAGTTTCTTACCTGCAGTCCAATATTAAACCATAGTGCAACTGTAGACTGTGCTTCTTCTTTGTTGGTAAATGAATGCCATTACAAAGTCATTCTTTCTGCTGCCTATTAACCCCCACACGTAATAAAGCAACCCTGAGATCCAGTTATGACCCAATCAATGACATGCTGGTGCTCTGACCTGTCCTGCCATGAACATATTAAACATAAACCAATAAATACAAAAAAATGACAGGTGCCATGTTCATAATGGATTTCATTGCACTTCCCTCACTGCTTGCTTCAACTCATAACACTGTCATTGTTGTGAGGTGGTGACTGTCAGCAGCAGAGCCCTCTGTGTCTGTAGGCTACACAACACACCAGCTGTGAATGAGAAACAAGCTGCATTCTCCATAAATTAACATCCTTCCTCCTCACACAGTTCAAGGACCCTGTCTAATAGAAAGAGGCAGAAGACAGGGTCTGGATCTATGAAACAAGAGCTCTGCTCCCACAACAGAGTCTGATCCAACTTGAATAATTGATGCCTGAATTTAGGAAAAGTGGCCTGGAGTAAAGTGGAAAGCTACAGGAAAAATTGGGCATTGACATGGTAAAAACAAGGCATGTTTGAAATGTTAGAGCAATTTTCTCAATGACTGGCACGTGACATGAGAGAAAACTGGACAACAAAGGTCTAATGGTTGTGAATTAGCAGCTCTTATCAGACTTGCAGCGAACACTGACTACACAAAGGGGAGTGTCTGTGGATCAATGTTACATACAAATCCAACAGCTCTCACACAGCTCACATCTAAAGGTACAGACTCATGGGATGATCAAGGAAAGCCCCTGAGATTTGACATTAGTGAACCTAGAGCAATCATAATGGGTTCAGGGGTTTAAAACTGAACACCAGCTCCACAGGAAATATCTCCACACAGCTGCTACATTCTGTTTGTTATATCCACAGAAGAGCAAACTGCCACTTATGTCACAATTGTTTATTTCAGAGACATGTGTTTCTTTGACTGCCCTTAAAGCTGTCTGTGTGATCATGACATATTGTTTCACAGTTATTAACTATACCTATTTAAATAAGGTTTCCTTATCACCTGTCTTCACCACTATACAAGCACGGATTTGTATTCACATGAAGATATCAGGAGATTCAATATAAATGTCAGTCTTTACTCTGACAATGAAAGCTTACAGAGCAGTATGTATTCACATCAAAATCATACTGAAACTCACTGGTCAATGATCAGTGGTGCTGACATAATGCTATGACAAATAAGAGTTGTAAGTGTAACCATGGAGTGAGAAATGACAATAAGGAACAGAAAAAAAAAGATATATTCACTTACAATGACCTGAAAGAAGAGCATAGTGTAATATAAAGCTGACTTTTGTAAAATGCCTCTAAATGAAGAAGAGTTTAATGTGTCAAATTAGATGTGCTAAATGAATTACTATATGTAATTTCACTCTATTGTAAAATACAGTATATATAGTGTACCTTTATTCACTTTGACACAGCAAGTAAAAAGCCAAGAGGAGGCCACAAAATGTAAAAGAATGAGGTGCAATAATGCAGCCAGTCCACCATCCTCCACTAATTCCAATATAGCTATCATTTTACCCAGCAACAAAGCATGCACATCCAGTATCCTAACCACATTATGACGAATCAAAATCCAATGCCCAGAGTCTCCTATGGCTGAATTAATAAAGGAAACATTTGTACAGAAGAGAGAGGGAGGGGAACATGAAAATAACATGGAGGGTGGCTGCTCACACTCTGACGGTCTGTCATTGGAGTGACTGTCACGGTTTACCTGTCATATGACAACAAAGTCTGTCACTGTGATTTAACACCGGTACAGGCGCTCAGTTACTGAAGTGCATCAACAAACACACAAAAGCACAGAGACACAGAAATGCATGCAGGACCCGGAGCTCTGCAGAGACAATACACACACACACAAACACACACCTTTCACTTGAGTCTCATACTCAGCTATGATCTCCTTATCTTTCTTGAATTTCGTGGATGACATTGTTCCTCTGTTTTAGGGTGAGACCCTGTAAGTCGACAGCTCAGATGGTGATCCCCGAGTTGCAGCGCTTTCCTCCGTTTGCCTTTCTTCTTTTCTTTTCTACTGGCCGTGCATTTCAGAGAACAAAAGCTGCTGTATATTGTATCCCACCAGTGGAACAGTCTAAACCACCCTATAGTAGAAATCAGTGCAGAAGGATCACTTGAGCAGCAGTCCGATGTTGCATTCCTGTCTTTTCTTTGCGCCTCGCTGGGTCTTTTCCCCAGGACAGAAACCGACTCCTCCTGGTACCAGTCAACTCACAGGCTTCAGTAGGAGGAAAAAAAAAAGTACACAAGCGAGCGCAAAACTATAATAACAACATGATGGACGGAGAGGGAAGACGCTTGAAGGTCTCAAGCAGTCAAGTCTTTCCACCCTCTGTGGCTGCAATGAACAGACATGCGTACAAGGAGAAAGACACTTCGTACTCTGACAAATTGCGCTGCAGGGAAACAGGAATTTAAAAGACTGTCACGTGAGCCTCCTCATATTGTCACCCCCCCCCCTCCCTTCCGCCCTCACACATTCACACGCACATGCATGCACATAGACATATCTACACGTGCACACACATACACGCACAAACATTAGCCTGTGCACATACAGACACATAGGGCTCATGCACATGCGTAGACACATGCACACCCACAGGCGCATGCATATGCACGCACATACGTACATGCACATTCTCATGCACGTGGAAACACAAAATGTCACATCTTTGAAATGTATCACAACCATCTTTTTTTATTCAAACTTTCCACACAGTGATGACCAAACACATGATCAAAATCCAAACACAATACTACCTGTTGGATTAGGGTTGAACATTCACCATTCATTTATATGCAGTTATAAATAAATGTAGACACCCCCCCCCCCCCTTTAAAGTCTGCATTGCCATGGAAACGACTACACTTTTATTTCTGCATGACTTTCACCACAGGAGGAGTAAAGGAAATGTGGCACATCTCAGCAGAGGTTGTAAAGATAATCTTTGACATGCAGCTCAGTAACACATGGAGAGCAAAAGTCAGAAGCCTGGTGGTTAAATGGTTCACACATGGCATACCATCATTGTTTAGCGGTATAATGATGAAGTCACTGCTGCAGTATCGGCTACTGCAAATATACAGCCCAGAAGACTGTAAAATAATTTGGATATACAGTGTACACACGCCTGTAATACACAGGCAGCATTTTTGAGTAAAAAAGTTGGCACAGTAACGCATTTATAACTTTGCATTGTCATTTCAGGTGTAATATTTTCCACCACTCTTTCTGCAAATAATTCTTAAGGTGTTCAACAGTATGGATCTCTGTGTTAGATGCTCTATACATTCTCTACTGGGATTAGATCATTCAATCCAGCACCCATCCCATATTCTCTTCTTCTTTATTTGGACCTTTGTGGTTTTGTTTTGTCTTCTTTTTCAAGAAGTTGTTATCTTGAAAGAATTATGTGTTGATCGAGAACCAGTGTACTTTTCAGTGTTAATGGCGAATCATAAAATTGAAACATGACCTTCACCAATGTCACACAACCCAAGGTCATGATGGGTTTTGGCTTCTGGACTTGTCGCTAATAGTCTGGACTGTATATTTCATCTCTGGCACATGGCATCCAATCAGAATAGATCTAGAATGGTCTGTTTACGATCCATGTTTCCACCAAGTCATGGTCCATCCCAGATTCCTCCACCACACACTTCTGTACACAGTTAACATAAGGCAAATTTTTATATTACTGTGTAGTATTTGACACATTTCTGCTCCTCTAACCTTGTGTGGTTCTATCAACCATAGATGAGTAATGTTACTGATGTCACTTCACCTGAGGAATTAGAGATTATGGAGTTTAATTTACCATTGAATGTTCACCATTTCAATAATTCTGTCACTTTATTTATTTTTTTATTTTTTTTATTTTTACAAACTGCGGACCCTAGCCCCATCTTTGCTCTTAAAGGACCACAAATTTCCTAATGTTGTTTTTTGCACTAAATCAGGACTACAATCGCCTACTCATCTCACCTGTTTCAAATCACATTACAAGTTGCAGCATGAATGAAGGGAATTCATATAGATTGTATATTAAATGAAGCTGATCACACCAAAGAGAATATGTTATTTTCATAGGTATATTTTAAAACTACTTCTTTCTTTTTCAATTTGCGTTTTCTAAAAAATCCAGAATTTTTCGTATTTGGGATTGCACATACACAAGCTGTATTCATTCATATATGAGGAGACAGGAATATTGGAAACGTTGCTGTGAAAAGTGTATTCAAATAATGTGACTGAGAAGAATAAAGAAGACATTCATAATAACCATAGACTGTTCAATATTCTCAAACAGACTAGTGTTCACAGATTTTGTTTATGCCTATGCTTACTGCTGCTGTTCTTTTGATCCAAATAGGATACTTGAATTAATATCCTCAAGGAAAGCAGCTTTCTGAAGCATTGTATTGACAGAGCCAGGGTGCCTCCTGACAGATACTGTCATCTCTGTGCTTCAGTGTGATTTTAACATTCCTGGTAAACCTTTTTGTTCTCTGTCACTAGCTACTCATTTGAGGAGGTAATAGGCTGCTGGTTCACAGTGAAGTGGTATGAAACGGCAAAGTGGCATATTGTAAGTACTGCTATCATTTCCATCTCATTTAAACAGGCTTGACACAAAACTAAATGACCGAATTTCTATATTTGAAAAACTTGCTGAATAGTAATGGCTTGAATGGAACACATTATTATTATTATTATTATTATTATTTAGATAAATACCTGATTATTGATCATTTACATTGCAGATTTATGTAAATTCAGTTTGTATAATAGCTGAATTTTCTATAAAAGTTGCCTGATTGGAAATAAAACAGAATGTTGTGATGTATTGTATGATAGTAATGCATTTCTCATCAGACTTTTTCCACCTCATTTAAGACATTAACCCATAAAGAGTCATTTCCAAAAGCATCTACTCATTTAAAATGTTGAATAGCTTGTAAAGTTCTAATCATATCAATACATGCAAATAATTGCTCTAAAATACACTTTGTCAACTTTCTATGACCATCATCTGACCCACTTGGATGTTTGGAGGGTCTGTGGTGAACATCATCTTCTACAACACTTATTCACCAGTAAAACCCATGGATAATAATGCATGAAATTACATAGGCACACTTAATTTGTGATCTGTTTATGATACCTTTGGTGCAAAATCAATTTTTCTTCATGTTTTTTTTTTTTGTAACTTTCGAATTAACTCTGATTTTTTATGATTTTTTCTTATCTTATACTTAATACACATGTGTAGTTCGAAGAGTTGATAGTGCACGAATGAAGAGGAAGCATTAGCAAATTACATCAGAAAGTCTAAATTTATGATTATAGTGTTTGTGTGTGTGTGTGTGGGGGGGGGGGGGGTACACACACTATTTTTCATTCACTCTCTATGTACACTCTCACCTATGCTGACTCTACAAATCAGGTCTTAATTCTTTACTGTCCATGTGAAGTCCAGAGATGTTTTCTGGCTGATGAACATCATGCAGAGCCTTCTTCACAGCAGTAAAAGCCCCTGAGGAATTTTAAATGGTTTCTGGTAAACTGTGTGTGTGTGTGTGTGTGTGTGTGTGTGTATCTGTGTGTCTGTGTGTGTGTGTGTGTGTGTGTGTGTGTGTGTGTGTGTGTGTGTGTGTGTGTGTGTGTGTGTGTGTGTGTGTGTGTGTGTGTGTCACTCAGTATTTTCTGGATATGACACAGGGATCAAGAAGAGGAGTGTGTCGTTGTGAGTTAATGTGTGTAAGAACATCACACTGACTTTAGTGGCTGCAGTTCCAGTTCTGAGTCCAAGTTATTTGTTGAGTTCATACAGTCAATCCTTGGAAGCAGACACGTCACTAGTGATAGACGAGGTGAACAAGAACTGAGTGGCCCATGAGATGACCAAATTGACAGCATGGTGGCTTCTGCTTTTGTTTACGTTCGCCACAGAGAAAGCACAGATGCAACCTTTTTGCAGCCTCTTCCTCCCTGCCATACGTCTCTCATCAGGCGTCTCAGGGGGAATCCTGGGAAAGTATGACTTCACTCATTTTTATGGTACAAAGATTCACTGTGAGATCTTTTTACTATTTATTTCTGGAGAACAAAAAGGGAGCTGCTCTGGTCTCTCTACCAAATATGAAAAACAAATCCTGAGCTATAGCAAATAATGGTGGTTAGTTATTTCTTTAACCATTAAACACATAGAACTATTTCCTTTACATTTATTTTTACTAAATGATGCATCATCCGTAACAGCAAAAATCCGGTATTTTCCTTTATTTAACTTATAGATCAAGCAGATAAACCCAAGGTAAATTCAGTAAGTTCTTCCAACAAAATATATCGTGAATTGAACACAAAAATAAGCATCTACAGCTTCTGTCATTCACCAAACTACATGGGTTTTAGTTGTGAATCAACGTTGCAGAAGAAGAAGTTTCCATTTTCATTCTGGAGCCCCTGAATGTCCAAGTGGGTCACATCTGGTGCTGCTCAAAAGCTGATAAAATGCATTTTAATGAAATTTTTCATATATATTGTTAAAATTTATGGTTCAAAACCTATTAAATATGAATATTTTACAGTTAAAAGAGACGTACTCCTGGTTTTAGCTTTATTTTCATGGAATGTATGTTTTTTTTATCACTTTAGACAGTCTTCGAACAATGGATGTTGTGAATGGAGTATGAAATATTATATTAATGAAATAACCATGGAGTCATTCCATGGTTATTTCATTAACACTGCTGTGTTCTCCATTGTTATTGAATGCATTGTGTGTTGGTTGATTCTATAAAAAATGTTTAAAAAATTCTGACTCACTCGTTTCTCTGTGTTGTTTTCTATGAATGGGACATACAGCCAGTGGAGGTGACACACCACACAGCAAACGCAGCATGTGTTGGTAACTCGGGGTGACCCATCAAAAGTGGTTTTCAGCGGAATGACACCAAAAAAAGTCAGTAGCATTAAGAGTAGGGTGCAAATGTAGTAAATTAGGATAAAACATCTGGTTGGACTACATATATTATATTGTCATAATCAACATATGGCACATCTGTTACTGATATGAAATGGCGAGCATCAACATCAAACAGAAAAAAATCTGCATATTTAAGTACAGGAACATTATTCCTGACTAAAAATACAATCAGCTACAATCAGTATGTGGTGTATGTAAATGTATACCTGCTCCACTACTGATTGTGTATAATCTGTACGATAAGAGGCAATGAAATAAGAGTAAAAAAATATACAGTGCTTTATATTTTCTGTATTTTCACTCAAACACAAGACATGCAGCATTACCTAGTGTCATCATGTGTGTGTCCACTGGGTTTGATTTGTTTTCAATATTATGAAAAAGTGCCAAAGGTTTTCAAGGTTCACATCTGGTTCATGCCTTGGAGAAAATATGGATTCTAAGAATAAATTATTTCACGTTATGATTAACCATTTTATTGCTCTTTCATTGAGGCTCCCTTGAAGCTCAATACAATCAATCGCACACCACTGACAAACCTCAATGTACAATTTGATATTTAATTCTGTTTGTGGATTGAAGCTGTCATCAATCAATCATCAGACACTCACACAGAAAAAGAGATGTCTCTTTGGTATGCTCTGTGTTCCATAAGAAGTAGGCTCACATCTCTGTAATGTCAGTTCTAGTCTAACAAGTAATACCACACTGAGAGGCAGCTCTAAAGAATAATCCCACTGAGGGTCTCCTTAACTCTGAGAGAAAATCCTAGGGTAAAATCCCACGGGCTTTATCATACCTACCTGTCTTTACGATATTTTCTCACCTTTACATACTTGTCTTTTCCACAGTGTATGTTGTTATAGCTGATGTTAGTATATGCTTTAAGTCCTTCAGTATCCCTGCATGTCAACCTGTGCTCCATCAGAACAGAAGACAAACAGCACAGTAGTAGTGTTTATTTACTCTTATGCCATATTTCCATTGTCACCATTCTGCTTATAATATTTGTTGAATGAATAAATTAACTTTATTTAAACTATGAGGTGGACGCATCATTCAAAAACATTTGTTGTTTTTACTGTATATTCACAGAGATGGAAAAAACAGTTTTTAGCATGTCTGACTGTGTGTGACATTCGCCATCTGTCGTGCAGAACTTTTCATTCCCTGACTTTGACACACACCTACTTGTCTTTCAGCCTTGATAATGACTAATCAGTTGGAGAGAAGAAACCTGATTTTACTAAATATTAAATATTTTCAGTCAAAATGCTGTAGGTTATGCAATGTCATTTTTCCTTCTATTCCTGATGAAGGGAAACTGTGAGCTTTACAACTAATGTTTCTCACAATATGTTTATTAGATAGATTGATTATTGTATGATACAGAACTCAAAGGTTTGCCATATAGTGGATACCATATGTTAAAAGATTTTCAGGAATTTCTGAAAATGTAATAATTACAAATGTCAAATAGAAAATATGATGAAAATATATGATTTCAAAGTTTTCCAAAGGTTTTTTTTTTTTTTTTTTTTTTTTTAAAGAGAAAAGAAAAGAAAAAAATGATATCTGATAGTTTTAATCTTTTTCTTAATCTTGAGAAACAGGACCATTTGATCAAAATTGTGAGAATGCATCTGAAATAGTCATGAGTAACTCCAGTGTATGATTTATGTTGCATCACTTGTGTCTTGGCGCCCTCTCTCGAGCTTTTGCTATAAAGACACACCCGGAAGAAGCACTGAAAGGAAGTGAACGAACATACGTGAAAGACACGATGGGTCCAAACAAAGTTTTCATTGGTTTTCAAGATAAAATAAAATATTTTGCACAAACAAAGAAATAATAATAATAATAATAATAATAATAATAATAATAATAATAATAATAATAATAATAATAATAATAATAATAATAATAATAATAATAATAATAATAATAATAATAATAATAATAATAATAATAGTTGTTGTAGTATTAGTAGTAGATTTTTATTTGGTTGTTTGTTTTTTTAGACGAGTGATGTAATAACTTGATAATTTATTAACTCATGAGTTAATTTTTTTATTTTCCACCAACCTGACTTTTGTGTGAGTGAGTTCACATATTGATTGTTATCCTGAAGTCTTGGAATATTTGAGATATTTTAAAGTTGCGTTTACAGCTAATAAAGTCCAATTAATTACCTTAACTTTCCTACCAATGACAGACACATTCCATATCTGAAAACATTGTAGGTGATCTAAAACTAAAATATTTACTTAATCTTCATGTACAATTAAAACAGGTAACTGTGATACTTTATACAAAAACTATAGTTTTTACAAAACACGTTGTTATTTTTATCCCAAATGTATTAAAGGCATTATTTGTCCAAAGGTCAAGGACAATAGCTTTATGATAATTTTACAGATTTAGCCATTGGTATAGCTTTAAGAGTTGAACTCTCAAACAATATTAGATACAGATTAATGGAAAATGTGTTTTTTTCATGCTTTCATACTTCTCTCTCACTTAAGATAAAATATATTCCTAATTTAGCATTTATATTTTGTTAAAATTATCTTACTTTTCTGGCTTACAAATTCATTTGAATTGTTCTTTTCCACACTCAAAAACTATGAAATGGAAATTTCATAGTTTTTTATTTGACTTATTTTATTTGTGCCCCTTTAAAATATCTTACTCTTCTTGAAATGCATGTAGGGTTCTTATATCTTTGGTCATTTAATTATATTTAAATTCACATTCAAATCACAGATAGTTTATTCATGTATTTCCCCCTTTGTTCTTTTTCATACTCTATCAGCGTTTGCATATTACATTAATGCAGATCATCAATGTTCAGTGGTAATTAAAGGGGGTATTTTAAAAGTTATACACACTTTATATCTAATTGAGGAAATGACCGTTTTATTCTGAAAGATATCAACCGGACATTTTCGTGAGGTCTTTTTCCTATACTGCGCATGACCACACGATGTTGCCTCGTGACAGGTTAGTGTAACTCCTGTTAGTGAATATTACACAAACCACTCTGACAACGCACTCTCAGCATTTATACTATGTCGGTTTATTACAGAACACACTGCATGATATAGTAGGAGGCGTATATAAATGCTCATAATCCTGCCAACCATGTTAATTACTCTTAACAACTTTTTGGTTCCTCAAAGCTAACGCTAGCTAGCTAACAGTGTTGGAAGTGTCGTTTTATGTTAACGCTTCTTTACACACGTTGTGCTTTGTCATATTTACCCTATGTCTTAGTTTGTTGTGTGTCTTATAATAAATTACTGTCCCTCAGATGCTGCATGTGAGTGAACGTGGCACCAGTTTGTCCAGTTTTATCACTGTGTCATTTGAGGGGAAACCCACAGAATGTCCTCTCAGGGAAAAGAGATTGAAGAACAGGGACCTGAGACAGCACTTCCCTCTTCCTCATGCACTGACTGTGATGCCACCAGTGGGGATGTCATCACAGTTATAGTTGGAGCAACTGTACCCACTGGGTTTGAACACACTGCTGCAGAGGAAGTCAAGGAGAAGATTGGAGTTGATGCACGAATAAGCAAAGACCGAGGTCGTATATACTTTCCAATCACCACTGACAAGCTTTTTCAGGTACACATTTACTCCTAGCCTATGGAGGCATGATTCTTTTCCCGTGATTACCAGGGTTGTCATGATATTGAAATGCGAGTTGTGATTAAGTATAAAAAACAAACAAAAAAAGTTAATGGAACATATTTTCTGTTAATTTTATGACATCACTGAATAGATCAAATAGTCAATAATAATTACTATTAAATTATGCACACATCTTATGAATACAATATAATTTTAATGTTATTGTACAATGGTTATACAATAAAATTGGGCAAAACGTTCCCTCTTTAGTGCAAGAGAATATATAAGCAATAAATAAAGCATCCAATAAAATAAGAGAATCAATAAAACATTCATTAAAATCCACAGTTCAGACACTTTGCACACATATTCTTACATTGCACAGGATTAGGGACAGCATGGGCCTCACTTGAGCATGTACTATTTTGGAAAAAGAGGCATCTAAGTTGGAAATTCTAAATTAATTATATTTCTGTTCATATTGAAGTACATATAGGAGACTTGATATAACTAAGATAGAGTAATGACATTTTTAGTCAATGTAGAAATTGCATTTGATTTTAGGCCGAATATTACATAGAAATAATTATCCAGTTAATAATAAAATGTTTAAATTGTGATATAAGGCACAGTTGTAATGGCCATGGTACATTTTATTTTTGCTGCAAATGTAATGATGCAGTTTTTGTAGGTCTGTTTCAAACAAGCATACACAAAGGACATGGTCAGTGGGCTGTAGCATGTCTTTAGTGCCAGACTGCTTTAGTGATATTATGTTGGGTTTATTTTACCTTTATTAAAACAATCCACAAAGGGCTGCAGGTTTTTGTTCCAACCAACCAAGAGTTCACACTTTGACCAATCCTGAAGACTGAGATCAGTTGATTAATTGAGTCCAGTCTGGTGTGCAGCTGCTGCTTGGTTGGAACAAAAACCTGCAGCCACACTGGCCCATTGTGGAATAGTTTGGACATGTCTGATAACTTCTCCAGTGTGGATAAAACACTTAAAACTGTTGTGATTTAGTTGTCATTTGGACTTGTTCAGCTTGCAATTAAATGCTGTTTGTCAACATAAGAACTTGTCTTTTGTATTTTTTTCCCTATCTGCTGTAGGTTCACCTTCTCAGGTCTGTGGACAACCTGTTTGTTGTGGTTCAGGAGTATGAACATTATCAGTTTAAAGAATCAAAGGTAAATGAGAGCCAAATGTGTTGTGCTATAGTTGATATGACTGTAGGTGCATCATGCTTTATTGTCTTGATAACACACACTGTATTTATACAGGAGGAAACATTGTTGGACCTGCAGCAGCTGGCCTCCAAACTTCCTTGGACCAATGCCTTCGAAGTGTGGAAGCTAAATAGCAGTCTAAAGAAGAGGAAGGGCCATCGGAGAGGAGGGAACAGCAGCAAAGGTAAACCTAACATTGAGGCCCATGATGCAACGGCGGCTGACGATGAGCAGCAAGGGCAACCTCAGGCATCACCTGCTGCTGAAGGTCAGTCTGATGTGGAGACTGCAGCTCAAACAGACACATGCTCACAAGATGTAGAAGAAGGAACACCTGAGGCCAAAGTTCTCAAGTTTCGTGTGACGTGCAGCAGAGCGGGTGATAAACACAGTTTTTCCTCTAATGACGCTGCCAGAGACTTTGGTGGGGCTGTTCAAGAATTTTTCCAGTGGAAAGCAGACATGACAAAATTTGATATAGAGGTAGGTATGCTTGTTGTGACTTCAGAATACCATTTCAAGAGCCAATAATAACTCTGCTTTCTGAGATAAATGTATTTGGAGTAGCTTATTGTTTGGCTTCAGGAAGAACGAAATAAAACATAACAACCTATTGGGTCACACCCGCTATTCACATAAGCAGAAGTTTTAAAGTGCCACTGGAAATATTGTTTTTATTTCAAAGTATTTTGTTTTCATATCATGCTCATGATATACTGCCTTTAACATTCAGTACAGTTTCTCATGGGAAAAATCTGATAGCTGACAACTGATACGTTTTTTTCATGAAGGTGTGTTGTATCCATTATGTGCCTGATAGACTTGTTGACTTACATTAAAAAAGACCTTTGAAATATTGTCAAGATGGCTGTAAAATTTGGTTCTGAATCATGTGCCTTCGTCCTGTTTTATAGGTGTTATTAAACATACACAATAATGAAGTGGTGATTGGAATTGCACTCACAGAGGAGAGTCTTCATAGAAGGAACATCAGCCACTTTGGACCTACTACTCTGCGCTCGACCTTGTGCTATGGCATGTTGAGGTAATGTCTCCAAAACATTTACCACATCTTTGATCCCACTCTTAACATTGTACAGCAGAACACAATCAGATCCTATTTGACTTGTTGCTTTTGACACAAACATTATTCCTACTGTAGAGTACAGTGTGGGGGTAGAGGAAATTTTCATCAAACTGGCATTATTTCTCTGTTGTTTAAAATGCAATTCACCCTAGTAGAGTCACTTTCATGTCCCATTCATAAAAGTCAAAGTCACAGTGAAGGTGTAGGTTTATTGTGACATAAAAGAACATTGTTTCAGCAGTACCCTCCATTGTTTCCTCTTATCATCTGCACTAACCAGCTCTTTATATTTTGTCAGGGTTACATATGTCATATTTCCTGCCTTAGAATTATAAAGCACTTATGAATTGTCATATATAAAGTGTGTTTTTTTATGATATAGCATTTAAAATTTATGTAACAACAGTATCAACAGTGGTAGTTTTCCTGCAGCGTCTCCATGACACTTTTATTATGTAATTGCTTTTGAACACAATCTAAACTATTTTACGTAGGAGAAAGAAGCTATTTGTGTCAAGTATTTGTGACGAAAATAGTTGCACGTTGCTGCCTGAGGGTCACAACTGACAATCTCTTTTACATATTTATTTCCACTTCACACAAATAGAAGCTTGTTAAAATGGCTGGGATATTATTAGTTATACTAGATCCCACTCAGTTTTGAATGTTAATCCAATAATCCAACAAACAAAATGAATAAAAAGTGTAACAGTTGCAGACAAGGGAAGACACTAATTCTTTTTTTAAGTAACTAACTGATCATCTGGTCATAATCTATGAGAGGATTGAGCATTTTTTCTACTTCTGAAAATTATATTTGGCTAAAAAGTAAAAGTTATTCTATGTGTCATTAGTGTTTATACAGCTACATCTGTGAACTTGTTGGGATATTCCAGTGATTCCATTCCAGATAAACAGACATGAGTGAGATAAAAATGAAACAACAGGTTTACCCTAGTTTAACAAAGACATATTTTCTAGTGTCATTGTGCTTGTCAAAAAAACCCTTGTGTGTTCCAATAAGTAGAAACCACACCTTAGCAACGTGTAGCCATAGAAAAAGAAATAATACAGATGGCTGTCCTATCCAGTAAAAATGAAGCAAGATGTTGACATTGAGTTGAAGTGTGTGTTGGATGTGTTAAAACAAACAAAAACATAAAAACCCCACATATTTCTAAAGATGCAAAACAGTTTATCTAAAGACATTTCATTGTTGAAATCAGAGTTGAGTCACTTGTTAATATAAGGTAAACTCAATCATATCACGTGTTCTAGTTTAGTTAAAATATAAATGCCTGTATTAATAACTGAACGCTTCGATTTTGGAGTGACAAGTTCACATGTATTTAATCCACATGGACTTGGAACACAAATGATGTGTATGGTATGGAACTGTTTATTTATACTTCAGATCTGAATAAAACTACTGTGGAACTACTGTATCTTAAAGTTAAACCAACAATAAATTGCTATCTTAAAAAGGCTAGACTCATAGACGTAGATGAATGTTGTCTTTAAAAGTTTGTTCAGATCCCTTGAGTATGCATCTGGACATTTTTACTCGATAAGATTTAAGGGCCATTAGAAGGCAAATAACTTATTCTCTAGCTAATTCTGTGTCATATTTTTTTCACTGATTTTTTTTTTTATTCAGTCTCTTAACTTGCTGGACCTCCTTTACTATTTTCATCATTTGTTGAGTTTAGAGGTGGCATTTGAACATTCTTTTTACTACGACAATCAATGAATAATGAGGTGTGCAAAAACATTCTCTTTAATGTGTATATAATTAAGTGTGAATACAGTAGGGTTTGTATCTCAGGAAAATGTTTGATGTTAACAAATGACATCACAGCAATGCATTTTTCATGGCACTTTTCACACCAAAGGGCACAATACACTGCCTGTCCAAAAAATAGTCACACATACAGTATTTGACTGCACCACCTTTGGTTTTGATTACAGGAGACATTTACTTGGACTCTTTATGCCACATAATGCTTATGTAGTTTCACAATACACTTTATCCATACACTTATCCATACATGCATTCATTTTTGATTATTGATGATGATGATCAGACAGCTGCATCAACTCTTCATTATCCCAAATTAGAGTCTAGACTTTTTAAAGACTAATTTTTGTGTAAAAATGACGTCTCATGGTACCTGAAATATTCTCTAACAACTCTGATGACCCTGATCAATCCTGGTGGTGTCCAAGCTGTTAAACATTAGACATAAGAGGACACTTACTGGATCAGTTAGATGAAATAACTTGTTCCAGCTGAAACATTATTAATCACTGCAGTATTTACCCATGGAAGGATCTGAACTATTAGCTTAGTTAAATTGAGTGTCAGTCTCCTGTAATCAAAACCAAAGGCGATGCAGTGAAATATTGAATGTGCTACTATATTTTTGGATGGGCAGTGTAATTACTATACACTGCAATACTTTGTATTGTTTGTTGACAGGCTGTGTAAACCTCAGGCATCTGATATAATCCTTGATCCAATGTGTGGGACTGGAGCTATACCACTGGAGGTGAGACAAATCTTCGGTTTCTCATGCTGCAAACACATGGGGCATGGCACATTGTCACTGGTGCAAGTTTGGTTTGTAGCTGATAACTCTGTTGATATTAGGTCAGATAACTTGATATTAGATTTACACTATTCCTCGACAGTGCTACTATAGTGCTTCACAAGTATCTTCCTTGTACGTTTAGATTTATTTGCCTGTACTGTGTAAGCAGTTACAGTATACTTTAAACTTTGAGTCATTAAGCAGAGCATAGATTGCTCGGGAATAATTATATAGTATAGTTGTTTCATAATAAAAGTACTAATTAAATACTCATGTTATGGTTTTTCCTCCACTAGGGGGCTATTGAATTTCAGAATTCATTCTACATCGCTGGTGACAACAATGACATGGCAGTCAATCGTACTGTCAATAACATCGCTCACATTCAGAAGCGAAGGACAGACAAAGGCAGGTGAGAGTAAGGAGCTGAACCTCACAAGAGCAGTTTTTTTCTACTTTTTACTATTTGTAGCTGACAGTGACTATAATGATGTAAAATCCTTTCTAACAGTGCATCCGGGTTGCCCATTGACACAGTGCAGTGGGATCTTTGCAATTTACCCGTAAGGACCAGCTCGGTTGACATCATCATCACTGACATGCCCTTTGGGAAGAGGTATCTTAGATATGGAGCTACAAATCATACTGAGGGATCTCTGACAGACATGGGCAGAGTGTAACCTTGTTGAAACATGACATTCACAGTTTTAAAATGCTTTAGGTTGAACAAAATAACAAACTAGAGAATAAAGCTGGCAATCATGCAGGACTTTATGGTAACAGTCTAATGGGGTTTTTTTTGTTCAAGAATGGGCTCAAGGAAGAAGAACTGGGACCTATACCCTTCTTGTTTGAGAGAAATGGCTCGTGTATCCAGACCAGGATCAGGAAAAGCTGTACTTTTGACACAGGACAAGAAATGCTTTGCCAAGGTAATTTATTATTATTATTACAGAATTTTATGAGGAAATTCGGTAGAAATTCACAAGAATGTGTGCATTATTCAAATGTTCATTCGAGCCACTGCTTTCCTTGAATGTGTCATTGCTATCTGGACCAAAAGTTGAGTGATTATTTTCAGTCTACATGTATGGACATAATAGTGTTATTTAGAATGTACAGTACTGTCCAAGGCATGCATGAACCTGGAAATAGGCAGATTTTGGCTGATGACACAAAGATGTGAAGTAAGACTGGGGGTTGTTTGGACATATTTTGTTTGCTTCAAATGAAAATGCTGTTGGGGCTTGTTAAAGGGTACCTTTACTGAATTTTCATTGCTAGCTATTTGAGAACAGGTCACGTATAATACTATTGGTTCCATCACATAACCTTTGTCAAGTACATGTGAGCACTAAGTCCATCACTCCATCACTGGAGCATGGTCAGTGACATGTTGTATTCTTCATGGGCTGTTCCAGCACGGACTATAATGCAGTCATCAATTAGCTGGGCTGCGATGCGCTGTTCAAAGACCCTGTGCAGTACACACCAGTCAAAGGACATAGGACATTATTGTGGATAGTATAAGCAGCACAGGTATATGTAAATGAGAAAATCTCCAGCATCAAAACAGTTATTTCCCAAGGTGGGTTATAAGAACATCTGATGAACAAACATGCAAATTATATTACATCATGTATGATTAGGTATATGTCTTTTTAATTATGCCAAGGTATTGTAATGAAGTACAAAAATCACACATAGGAGCAGCTCTGCAGAACATCTGAAGTGTAAGCGTTGCCACCCCTTTGTCTGGATCTGCCCAAAATGTAATCAGTTAGTTCAGTGTTTTTCAACCTTGGGGTCGGGACCTGATGTGGGGTCACCTGAAATTTCTAGTAATTGAAAAAAATATAAACTTACGAATACAAAATATGTGGTGAGATGTGGAAAACAATCAATCCATAAAAGAAATGACAAACTCTGAAGCTGAAGCACTGTGGTACTATTTATCTGCCAGGTGTTCATTGTGGTCAGTTTCAGATGCTGTAGCACTTTCATAATTCATACACTGTAAAAAGTATAGCCTCACTCAAATAAAAAAAAAAAAAAAAAAAAATGGGTGTCTGTTTGTCACATCTAAAAGACAGTGGTACCTCAACTTATGAAATGAATTGGTTCCAGAAGTGTTTTTCTACCGTGAGTTTTTCGTAAATAATTGCATTTTACATGTAAAAGGCCTGATTCGTTCCAAGGCTCCCAATGCTACCAGTCAAACCTTTTAAAAATAATAAAAGTACACACATTTTGTATTTTGTTAAAGGTAAAAGCAAATTTAGATTTAGATTTTAGATTTAATTTAATTTATTGATCTCATTGGTGAAATGTGTCTTCACTGACTGAGCATTAAACATTAAACCATTAAAATGAACCAGACATGTAATATTACACAATTTAAAAAAAAACAAAAAAAACCCCCATTAATTTTAGTTAAAAGAAAAACACCATTTTGTATGTCTTGGGTTACTAAAAATGTGTGATGTTAAAATTAGGTCACAGGCCAATTACGGTTGGAAACTACTTGGTCACAGTGCGACAAAACAATATTGCGTCAGTAGTGTTTGACAACAGCGGTATTCACCTGACATAGCTTTGCCCTTTTCAAAAGAAAAGGTGTGACTAGTAATTCTTCTTCAGCTCAAGATAGAGGCGTGTCAACATTGATCTAACAGTGAACTGTATACAAATATGCCTGTTCCCATGGAAATACTTTCTAAAAATAATTCATTTAACACAGTTGTTTGTGTTGTTTAAGGCCATGTGTTGTGTAGCACCAACAGTTGGAGTGCTCTGTAAATTTGAGCAAAAACAGTACTCTAGTATTTTAAAATGGTAATTGGTGTTTATTATGTCCAACAACAAATACAGGACTCGTTTTTTTGCCAAACTTCATTATAGTCACCAACAACAATAAACAGTAACATTGGTCACACTATCTTGATACAGGCAGAGTAAAGAATGTGGGCAGAGTAGCAGCAGAAAGCAAACCTCAGTCACAGTATATATTCACGTGCATTACTCTGTGTATAACACTCTTTTTGGCCTCATTCCACAAAAAGAAACTCATTTTCACCAACAATTCAGGCTCATACACTCAATGACTTTATCCAGTGTATGTTCTACTGCACTTTGCCGCATTATCTAACAGGCATATGACATGACAGAAAGTCAAAGCATTTAGACATTCTGCTTAAATTCAAACCAAGCTTCAGAATAGAGAAAGAAAAGTGTTTTAAGTGACGTAGAGCTTTGCATGGTTGGTGGTGCCACATGATGGTTTGATTTTATTGGTTATTGTGATGCACAGCAATCACTAAGGGTTACAAAGAGGTCAGAAAAAAGGAAATATTCAGTAGAGAGTGGCACTCTTCTACTTGAAAATGCTCGATACTAGGGATGTTAACAGATGACCACATCAACATTATCCGGTCATAATTTTCTGCCATTGGTTAAAAAAAAAACAAAAAAAACCCCACCCTGCATCAGTCATTCCACTCCACAAACTCTCTTGCATTGTCGTGTAGGTTATAAAGAGGAAGCTTTGTGATCTCTCCACAGCATATGAATTTGAGCATTAGAAATACAAGACAAAATGTTTGAATAGCAAACGCAGAACTCGATCTATGCGGTACGGCCATTTTGCACCAGTTTAGAATATTTGCTCAAAACACAAAGCTGACATGAGGTAATAGAACTTCCAGAGCTAGCAGCTGGAGACTGGGGGACAGCAAGTTGTCACCATGAAACCCAAAAGTGCAGTGGATGAGTTGTTATCCATCTGACAGACATATTTAAAATGACATGTGGGGTGGGCTTTTTTTCCACGATATTTAGCGGCATAATTTCCTTTATCATCGAAAGTTTTCTCTGTGTGTGACAGTTTAAAATGAGTTTTTAATATAACATCAGTCAAACTCACATGTGTTTAAAAAGTGAAGTAACTGAAGCGAGTCATGGTGCATAATGGTTGTGTGAGAGAGAGAGAGAGAGAGAGAGAGAGAGAGAGAGAGAGAGAGAGAGAGAGGGGCGGCAGAATGCTACAGCAGCAGAGTATACAGTCACTGGCCGCTTTAGTAGGTAGACCTGGTAATAGCAAGGTGTACTTAATAAAGTGGTCAGCGAGTGCACTCATTTGTTGACATACTACAACAAACATTTACAAACGAAGTGCCTCAGATGAAATTAGTTCCATCAAAATATTAGTGTTTGAATTTTTATTTATTTTATTTTTTTCATTGTTCAAAATGTTTGTATTCCAATTTTCATATATAAAATAATAGACTCTTTGGTTACAAAAATGTTTGCTTCTGTTTATGATCTACTTTTGATCATTGTTACCCATATGATTTCCCAATTTACCTCAAATGATGTGTCATCTGGAGTTAGGTTGTTTGATTGTGAAATAGAAAATTCCATTTTTTTTTTTTCACAGGACGTCACACAAAAAAAACCCACTAAAAAGCTCTTATGCAGAACTCATGTGTCCCAAAATGGTCTCTAAACAATCCCTCCTCTGTTTAAGTGACGGAGGATTAACTAATGGAAAAAAAAAACTTTGAGCAGCTGTATTTGTCTAAGCACATATCAGGTTTTACACAAAACAAATGTCTGATTTGTTAGCTTGCCCTCAAAAGATTTATCTTGTCTCCAGGCGATCTCGAGGATGGGAGGACTGTGGCGGAAGGTCTTCACTGTTTGGGTCAATGTCGGGGGTTTACACGCTGGAGTGTACCTCCTGAAACGAACCGAAGCCGTGTTTGGTCAAACTCCTGAGGACGTCTATGAATCGCGAGGACCAGTTAAAAGACAAGAGACGAATGACACAGAGCATGTGTCCTCCACTTAAGTTTTAATTCAATATCTGAGGATTACCTTATTTATATCTATTTTTTGTTCATATTTTCAGCTTTGTTATATGTTCTGTCTCATCCACTGGAGTGAGTAAAGCTGCTCAGAAGTTGAGTTTGATTGAACTGGTTCATTTGTCACATTTCTGTTCAAAGCTCAGTCACTGCTCTGTTCTGACCCAGCGTCTTCACCTCACAGTAACTGCATGTTGTTTACTGTTCGGATCAATAAAGGAGCAAACAAAATGCCAAACAGAACCTTTACCTGGGCTGCTGGTGTGGTTTTATAAAGTAAAGGTGTATTTTATGTTCAACCAAACTAGAAAAGTGTTTGCAGGTAGATCCACACAGATGTGAGTCTCTGTTTGATGACCTGGTTTTTGTGTGACGTGCTGAAATACACACAGTGGGTGCGAACATATGCCTTATACTAATAGATCTGATGAAGTCAAAGGAAGTGCTTGTGTCAGCTAGAAATGACTCAACATAATTTAGCTGAAGCAGTACGTGAACTCTTGCAGGCAGTTAAGATACTCTATCCTCCTTTCATAAAATACGAAAGAAGGTGGGTGTTGAGTATCAGGTTAGGTTTCATCGTACTACTGCTGTGACTGCTGCCGACGATAAAAGCATTTAAACTAGTCTTTGGTCTCCTAATCTCTTTTCATAATTTAAGATCAATATAATCCATAGTGAAATGGATTGTGATTGGATTATCAAAGTATGATAGTTTTTTTTTTTTTTTTTTACATGCCAGTAAGTTTGGGAAACCCCATTTTAAACCATAATTACCTCAAAACCTTTGTAGTTCAAGACCCCAAAAACCTATTTTGAATCTCAGCAAGGTTTACATTTATAAATAGACACTATGAAATGCACTTCCACTTTTAGAATAGTGTCTTAAAACTATTGTTGTTTCTTCTTGCATCTTGTATAGTCTTTTATATTTTCATCTTGTTGAATATTTTTGTTTTATTGCCACCTTCATTTTGGTATTTTATTGAGTTTACTTTTCATAACTACCTGCTGAGATCAACATTTCTAAAGGTTTTGTATATTTGCACACATTGTAACACGTTTTCCTGCCCCCCCCCCCCCCCCCCCCCCCCCCCCCCTTCAATAAAAGGGGTGGGTAGGGATTTAGTTGCAACCTTATTTTTGGACAAAGCAGCTGTAGATATAATACATGGGTTGAATTACCCTCATTACATATTTTATATGAACTGCCAAACTCGTGCAGAAAATGCTTGTTAATGTTAATTCTATAGTTGAAATACATTGCACGTCATTGCCAAATTCTGCAACAAGCACAGACCATCTCCAGGTGAGACAGAGGTGGGGCCATTACTGTATTGTATTGTCATCATGAACAGTAGTGACTCAGCTGCTGGTGATGATGTCACTGAGCGGTAAGAGATATAAGCCACGTGTGGACCATGGACACTCAAATCACTCCACGGCGCGAGACATAAACCCAGAGATGATGTGGACAATATTTCTGTTTGGTTTCGTTGTCCTGCTTTATTTTACTCTCACACACAGATCAAGGTAAGTTACTGCACTTTCATACATTTCTTCAGTAACATCTGGTTCATTTTATACACACACACACCTTTTATCATTTTCTCTCTTTTTTGTAACTGTTGTGTGTATGACAGCTATAATAATAATTTTCTATTCATAACTTATTTGAAAACAATATCGCATTTCCTCTATAACAGGACGTCTTTTTACACACTGCAGAAATAACCTTCCACTCCAGTATGAGGAATGTGGTTGAGCTACTACAGACAGTACTACAGTACAGTACTACGTACAGTACTACAGTACAGTAGTACAGTACTACAGACAGTACTACAGACATTACTACAGTACAGTACTACAGACAGTACTACAGTACAGTACTACAGTACAGTACTACAGACAGTACTACAGTACAGTACTACAGACAGTACAACAGTACAGTACTACAGTACAGTACTACAGACAGTACTACAGACAGTACTACAGTACAGTACTACAGTACAGTACTACAGACAGTACTACAGTACAGTACTACAGACAGTACTACAGACAGTACTACAGACAGTACTACAGACAGTACTACAGTACAGTACTACAGACAGTACTACAGACAGTACTACAGTACAGTACTACAGTACAGTACTACAGTACAGTACTACAATACAGTTTTAAACGTCATTAGGTTTTGTTTTCATTTCAAAACTTGCAGAATAATAAATTATTGAACTGAGTCTTTACCTCTAATCCTGTGATTAAAAGGTAGTTTGTACAACAGGTCACACTTTGTAGGCAGATGGACGGTGAATGTCATTAACAACAAAGCAACATGTGTCACAGAACAGTGGATCTTTGTTTTTTAAAGGTCCGCATTATCAGCATTTTAACCCATAAAGTTGTGTGTGTTACTTTGGCGTCAGCTAAAAAAAAAAACATTTTGTTCTCCATGTTTAACTTTTCTTAATCGATTTCTCATAATTTATTGACACAATTTATGACATAATCCTCTGTATTGTTTTTTCCCAGTGAACATGAACTATATTTCTATATTTAATTTACTGATGTTCAGAAAACTTCAGATTAAAGTTGAGGGTTGTTTTACCCGAAACACAGAAAATCGAAGAAAAAGTGACTTTTTCAGCTAAATATTTCATTAACTGAAGATAAACCAAGTGTGTCCATCTACTGTCATTGATCAAATTCAATGTTGCAGAAGATGATGTTTCCACATCCACTACAGAGACTCTGGATGTACAGATGGGTCATATGTGATGCACAAGAAGATATGAGAAATTGCATTTTACACTTAATATTGACATGTATTTATAGAACTAGTGGATCAAAAAGTTTAAACGTTTTACATAAGTAGATTATTTTGGTCATCAGTGGCTGTTTGGGTCTTTATAGGTTAATATTGTCACCACATCATCCTCTTCAAAGTCAGTCTGATATATATAATTATTATTATTTTTATTTTTAATTATTATTATTATTATTATTATTATTATTAGATCCAAGACTGAGCCACCTCTCGATAAAGGTTTCATCCCATGGCTTGGCCATGCACTTGAATTTGGAAAAGATGCTTCCAAGTTCTTGAATCGAATGAGGCAGAAACATGGCAACATCTTCACAGTGAGTAGAGGACATTTAAATATGGCAGCTTTTTAGATAAACTTGTAGAGCTCATTAAAAATTATTTAATTAACGCTGTTTGTACAATTATTTTGCATCCTTGGTGGATGAGATCTTGTTTTAATTAAGTTAAAAAGTGACAATATTGTACTTGAAATGAGCAGCTTCTTCAAACATTAAATGACATAACATTGCTCTATAACTGATGACAGTGATTGAGTGTTACGTACATTCTGAGATCACATTTAGAGGAAAAGTAACAGAAAAGGAGAAGTTCCCTTTGTAAAATTTCCATCAAACTATTAACATATTTTTTGGCCTGTTTTGTTGTTATTAGACCGCATCAGCAGGGAAGTATGTCTACCTATAAATAGAATATTATGATGCATTTCATAGATTTAAGCATATATTCATATCAAAGTCTACTATATGAACATTTTTGATAAACTAGTTATTCAAAATATAATATCATGTGGACTATTTACATTTTTTCAACTGAAGATAAAGATGTAATCAAGATTATAATATATAATGTTAGGACATATTAATAACACTTGTTGGACTTCAGATTAGTTTTGAGATATGAATCACTATGTGCTTTTAACATGATATCTGATTTAAGTTGAAAATAGTAGATAGATAATAATAATTAATAATAGGTAGATAATGAGCAAGTGCATATATGTCTGTAAAGGCATGTTCTTTATGGTATTAATTCTTCTTACACTGTGTCTGATCTACAGGTGCATGTTGTTGGGCGTTACGTGACAGTGCTGCTGGATCCACACTCATATGATGCAGTGATTAATGACTTGGATTCGCTGGACTTTACACGCTACGCACAGGTTCTCATGGACAGAATCTTCAACCTGCAACTCCCACATCACCAGTCGGTGAAAGAAAAAGCAATAATGAAACGGTATGTTTTTCCCCTGTCAAAGTAAAATCATGTGCTATATTATACTGTTCATTTTCATTTTCATTTGATGATAAAACTGAAGCAAAGGGGGTTTCAGGAATGACTTGTTCCACTGTCATTTTACATTTTCAGCTTAATCTATTTTTAAGGCTTATTGTTTTATTGTGATTTTCATATATATTATATTTCATTTTTAGGGATTCAGGAAACACACAGCTATACTACTGATACAGAACATATTTGGGTTTCTGATGACTATTAATAGAACTGTATGACACTGTAGCTATGGAAAAAATGTTTTATGTAGAGCAAAGTTTTTTCCTTGTCAATTATAAATCATTTCAGTGAAGCAACAGAATATGTCATAGGACAATAACGCTCTCAAAACAACTCCCACCCTCCTCACAATAGTACCATTCTCTGTCTACATGCACTTATGTATGTACATATAAACCCATAATGAAATGTCCAAAGAGTATCCAAATCAAATCTTCTTTTCAAGTTAAGTCACTTTTTCTAATATCAGGTCTTCACACAATCACTCACTCAATCTGGCCGTTATATATTTTCCTTTCCTTCTGTTTCCAGAAAATCTTGCAAAATGCACAAGCGGGTTTTACCAGAACAATACTTTGCCTTAGTTTCTAAATGAATTGGATACATGGAACACAGTTAACACGACTTTCACAATAAGTGTCTGTGTGTTTTCACAACAGTCAAGTAGAGAAACATTGTTTAAGGATTTCTTTGAACAAAACACCACATCACTTTTTGTCTCTTCACCCCTTCACTCTTTTGTGTTTGCAGGCATTTCTTTGGATTGAATTTGATCAGCCTTAACAACGCTATGAGTACACACCTGAAAACCTTGCTGAAAGCTGAGTTCCCCCCAAACCAGAAAGACTGGAAAGAGGAAAGGTTATTCAACCTGTCTTATGGCTTCCTGTTCAAGTAAGAGGCATTACACACACACACACACACACACACACACACACACACACACACACACACACTACAACATAATTCCTACTAAATAAGCATGCAAAGTCCATGTAAACAGTTTACACACCAGTCAGTTCTGTGGTCGTCTGTTTGTAAATACTATAACGCAAATGCAGGATGACTGCATTCTATGTCACTAATGTTTGAGGTCACATTTCCAGTCTACACAAATCATGCTTCTATGTCCTGTGGCTTTCATGATATTACATCGAACACAGTAAACAACCTGGAGTGCCCGCTCTGACTAGACAAACATATACAAAAGTAATGTTTATTCTAACGCACTGACATCTTACATGAGGAGCTGATGCTGTGGGTGAATGGAAAAATACCTGATAGTTTTAAAAATGGAAAAGCTGTGGTACCTGCTTATCTTTCCATCAAGACACAAAAGGTCACCATTCATCAACTGAGAGTTACTCTCATTCTCATATGTATTATCTCTCCTGTTCATGCAGGGCTGGATACCTGACGCTTTTTGGAGGAGAGCAGAACAACAACAGCACAGATCCCTCAAGTGTCTACGAGGAGTACCGGAAGTTTGACGGGCTGTTAACAAAAATGGCACGGGGCACATTAAAATCAGGTAAACAAAACATGAACACTTTTCCAATACAAAACTTTCGTTCAGCTACTAGTTTTGTGAAACAAATCTTTACTGTGATTGCGTAATTTTGAAATGATGCACGTGCGTAGAAAAATCACCAACGTTACACACCATGAGTCAGGAGGACGTGTGTCTTATGTCTTTACTCTTTACATTATCTGTGACCCATAGCCATTCCCACAGATTTTGTTTTGCAGTTGCCATGGAGAATTTCACTTACTCAGTGGCTTACCAAATGTCTAGAAGCATATGTCTGTGTGTGTTTTTAAGACTTTTATGGTCCATTACATCAGGGAATCACAGACAATGATCTAACTTGTTGTGGTAACTGCCTTCACTGCTGCTACATGCCCTGTTTCGTCGTTAGGTTTCACGGTTTATGGTTACATTAGGTCCACATACCTTACATGAAAGGTAATAAGATGCAATATTATTATTATTATTATTATTATTATTATTATTATTATTATTATTATTATTATTATTATTATTATTATTATTATTATTATTATTATTATTATTATAACCTTTATTTAACCATGAAAAATAATAATTGAGATTCCATGCCTATTTGATACACCTATTTGTCAAATTAATATGATTAATAAAGTTTTAGCTTATTTTTTTATGTGAGGAATACCTCATTTGTAAAACTGAGACTAGTGCAGGTCCTGGGTTCAATTCCAACACCAGTCAGTGGAACTTTTCTGTGTGGAGTTTGCATGTTCCAGGTTCCTCCCACCATCCAAAGACATGCACTGATAGGTTAATTGGTTAATATAAATTGCCCATAGGTGTGAATGTGAGAGTGATTGTTTGTCTATATATGTTCAGCCCTAAAATGAACTGGAGAGTCATACAGGGTGTACCCCGCCTTTGCCTGTTGTGGCTGGATTAGGACCCAAGTGACCCTCGTGGGTTCAGTAGAAGAAATGAGATGAATGCTTTCTCAAGAATAATTTTCTGCTCAACAGAAATTTTAAATGCAAATAATTTTTTATGTAATATATTAATTATTTTCTTGTAAGTTTCTCACCTTTCACTAATTCAAGCAGAACAATTCTGTTAATGGAACAAGTGAAAATGATCTTGATAAGATTTCTTGAAATAAGATTTTCAAGATCTACTGCCCAAAAATAAGTTATTTTATACCTCTTTGAAAAATTACTCTTTAGGTGATTATGTCTTATTTTAAGTGTGATTAAATATTTTGAATAGAATTGAGAAACATACACTTGGTAAGATTTGGATTTTTGCAGTGTTGTTGGCAGGTGTTTTGATATATAAGGGTTAATCACCCATAATGCTGAAAAAAAAAGTCATGTTATTTCTTACCTGTTGCCCAACCCTAACTAAAATACCTGTTCACTATTATTTTTGGCTCTGTTCTTACCTCTTGTGCACAGTTTAATACATTTTTCTGTCTGCCATGTATGTTACTGACATTCCTATCATGTTTCAGGTGTTTACATTTTAGTTCTGACTCATTCACTCATGTTATGATATTTGTTGGTTTGTAACAGCTGAGAGGAGAACAGCACAGACCGTTCGTCACAGACTGTGTGAGCTTTTGGCTACAGCAGGTCTGAGTGAAGATTCAGGGTCGAGCCCTTGGCTTCACTCCTACAGACGACTGCTTCAGGAGGAGGGGGCCGATAAGGAGATGCAGGATAAGGCTGTACTGATGCAACTCTGGGCCACACAGGTGAGTCAGCCATCACCAGAAAGACATTTTTACTAACCAAAAGGCAATTTTCACCTGCAGTGCAATGCATTTCTATATGGCATGTTCCCAAGAAAAATTGGATTTAAATAGGACGAAAAAAATGCAGTACTAATATTTGCCACCAGAGTGTACTCTTCACCTATTCAGATGTTGATGTATCTGGAATAGAAATACATTAGTGTGTATATCAAAGTGTATTATATATGTAAGACATGATTAGAACAATGCATTTACATTTTAAACAGTTGTAAGTTTTACTTTTTTCTTTTTTTTAAGTTTAATGTGGATCGAAAAAGTCTATATTAAAGAGAACAATGTGTTGATTGTTGATTTATATGACCAGTGTTTGTATGGAGTTGCATGTTTAAAGGTCAGTGTCACAGTGTGTCTATCTACCAGTGACATTCTCTATCATTTTCTCAAAAATTTCCATTTGTAAAACTAAATATGCTCAGATAGTTGTATTACATTTGTTCCTGAACAGAATTTGTATAATTCAAGACTTATTTTTCATCATATCCAGTTTGACTCAGTTGTGAATCATGCAGTCTTTCCCACAGCTCTCCTGGGGGGTTATTGCATCAAACATTTAATAAAATATTTATTCCAACCTTTGCCTTACAACACCAATTAATTACTCATCTGTTTTGCACTTGTCACCATGGGTTGTTTCTGTTTTATGACTTTTACTTGAGTCTGAGTCAAATTTGTAAATTTTCTTAAGTATTTAGTCATAGAGGATGCGTTAAAGACAGTAGCTGTAGCCATAACAACCAACATTCTAGTCATAATCTAAGTTTTATTTATTACAAACTTATTGTCATGTTTTTCTCTGTGGAAAATGTCCAACACTCTGAAATGTTTATACCACAGTCTTGAGAAGCTTCTTTTAATGGAAACACAACTTTTGGCTTCAGTGGTGTTTAGGTTTTGTTAAGTAGCAGTAATTACACTTTATAGTCCATCTGAAGTGACTCAAGAGGTCATTTAGAAGCAAGAATATAATATCCGGAAGGAACTGTGTCTAAAACATCGAGCGCCTCTGTTAGAAACAGTCAAAACATAGTGCGTATCCTGTGTCATCTATATTCACAGTCACACACGCTCAGAATATTTCATACAGTGCAGCTCCTTCTAAAATAAATAAGTAGGGAACAAGATGATTAATAATGAAAAAACAGCTTGTATAACTTGGTAAGATTGCCTTTTGAAGACATTATTGGGCAAAAGGCCAACAGTTGTTAACCGTAAAGCTAAATCAGCCACATTAGTAACAAAATTTCATTGTAAATTATGCACTGTTATAGATAGTGTTCACTTTATTAAGCTTGTGCTCTTGGCAGATGTGTCTGCATTTGGTCGTTAAACTAAATCGCTTGAACGTCCTGCCCTTGGACTCAGGCAGACGGTGGGGGACCTCAAGTTTCCAGTGATTTTCCTTTTTAAGTAAACCATTACTGAGCTGTGTTTGGCCAGTAGTGACATTATCCAGAGCTTGGCTCCTCTCATCCCAGACACATGAAAGGAAGCCATTCTTTTTTATCATGTCACCGCTAATGATTAATTACATGTTTCTGTTTTGGTTCAACTTGGAAACCTGTGCTTTGTTATAACTCCTGTAAATGCACATATGGTTATGATGGGTGCCATGTGATATCCTTATTTGCTGTTACCAAATAAGCATATGTGCCGTTGCCATGCAACACTGGAGTGAGACCAACATCCTTATCATTGTTCTCATGTGAGTCTTTGTTTGTTTTCAGGGTAATGTTGGTCCTGCTGCATTTTGGCTCCTTGGATACTTGTTGACCCATCCTGATGCTCTGACAGCAGTGAAGAGGGAATTCAACAGGATCTCCCAGATGGAAACGTCAGAGACACCAAGACATGTCAATACCCCGGTGTTTGGTAAGGACTTATGTAACTAACAAAGGCAGCTGATGGGTTCAATAGTCAGGAAAATGGACAAACAAATGTCTGATTCCAACATCTGCACAGAATGGAAAGCACATTTACACATTTATTATACTGTACTGTATCACAATTATATTCTATATTCAACATTTTCTAATTAAAAGTTGTAAATAATGTCCTAATCATTCAAAATTAATGAGCTGCAATAATTTATCAGGTTTCTGGTAAAAATTTCATTGTTGTACAAGTATTTGAAAAAAAAAAGTATTTTATTTTATTTATGTATTTTAATACATTTTGCACACCCATTTCATTTGAGTGATATAAACATTGTCCAAAACAAACATTATGAAGATTTTATGTACAACTATAGTTAATTTTTGGTTTTGGTTGTATTGCACAGTGTAGTTTTTTGCTGTTAGTCTCAGTTTTCTTTCTTGTTTGGGGGTAACTCAGTTTTAATAAAATAACCTCCTCTCTCTTGGCACAGACAGCACTTTGGAAGAAACACTCAGACTCACTGCTGCCCCCTTCATCACCAGAGAGGTACTGAAAGAAAAGACTCTCCATATGGCTGATGGTCAGGAGTACCTGCTGAGGAAAGGAGACAGAGTGTGTTTATTTCCCTTCATCAGTCCTCAGATGGACCCAGAGGTTTACCAGGAGCCACAGGTTTGTTGTCATGTCTTCTTATTGCCATGTCTCCCTTGTTTCCAACCCTGTTGGTCTGTCACTTGCCAATAGAAACTGTTGTAATTGTCTTACAGAGTAGCTAGAGACAGATTTAAGTGTAATTAATATCAATGGTTATTTACATAAGATTTAATCAATGACTACACAAAGCTGACCCTATATCACCCAGTGAGGGGTCAAAACCAGAGCCACGGACCATTTAAGGATTAGCTGCACACGAAAACAGAAACAGCTAATAGGCGTGGGAAGCACATGAGGAGGCTGTAATATATGTATATATATATATATATCTATCTATCTCTATATATATATATATATATATATATATAGATAGATAGATAGATAGATATATAGATATATATAGATAGATAGATATTTTTATTTTTTTATTTTTTTACAGAACAGAAATTACAAACATTCATTCATTCATTATCTGAACCCGCTTTATCCTCACTAGGGTCGCGGGGGTCACTGGGGGCCTAATCCAGCTACAATGGACGAAAAATTACAAACATTCTAATTTAAATTTTCTTTTTACTAATAAATATTACATTTCTAATTTCTTGTGTCTAATGTCTCCTGTGGTAAAAAAAAAAAAAAAACTTAAAAAAAAATTTTCCTTTCCAGAAATTCAAGTATGATCGTTTCCTGAATGAAGATGGATCACCAAAGATAGATTTTTATAAAGGAGGGAGGAAGCTGAAATATTACACCATGCCATGGGGCGCAGGGACCAATGGCTGTGTGGGGAAACAGTTTGCTATCAATACCATCAGACAGTGAGTGTCCTCAAACCAGTGCACTGTTTAACTTTAGCTTCCATTAAAGCCTCAAAATGTGCAACAGTGGGAAAAAAATTGCCATATTAAATGTATGTTTCAATGTTCTAATTTTGTATTTGGTGTGTTTCCTCCTCAGGTTTGTTTATATGCTGTTGACTAACTATGACTTGGAGCTGTGTGACCCAAATGCTCAGTTGCCTGAGGTGAATACCGGCCGTTATGGGTTTGGGATGTTACAACCAGAGGGAGACCTACTCGTCCGATGTAAACACAGGAATACCCTCTAGGACTCTGAAGTCACACATTTTATGAACATTTTAGCACATGTACATTATTTCAACCTGTCAATATTGCTCTTGTAAATTTTACCTTCTATATTTATACTGTATTTTGCACTTTATAGATATTTTTTTATTTATCAATAAATGTAAATAATATATTCAGTATATGTGTGTGATGTTGAATTCATTTTTTTCTTTTTAACTGAGGCTATGTTTAATCCATAAAAACCCAGATATCTATCACCAACCAAAAGCATCAACTGATCTAAACTGTTTAGTACCTGTTAATTCACTAATCCTATTAATCCACAAAAAAAGGGTATAAAATACAGTTTGTCTCTTTTCATGGTCATCAGATATGACCCACTTGGATTGTCAGAGGCTCTGTAGTATGCTCCGTATCTCCTAAAACTGTGATTCACCACTAAAACCCATGGAGTTTGAGCAATGACAGTGGTTTATTTTCAATCAATAATATATTTTACTGAAAACGTCCTTTATTCTGCAGTTTTCTCTGTTCTCTTGATATATTAAACCTCAACTTTAATATGAACTTTTATAAACATCTACATAATCAATCGATTAATTGCAGGAAAATACCTGATTCATACTGATAAAATGTAAAATACAGAAGATAATGGTAATAAATCACTTAATTAAGGTTAAATATAGAGAAAATGTCATTTGTGGACTGATACAAAAGTAGCGTTGCCTCTTTATGGGTTAAACATGCTTCTATTCTGTGACAGCCATGTCACTGTGCATCCCACATTATTATTTTAAGTAAAACTAGAATAATGATGGGATTGAATTTTGAGTTCCCCATGCATCATTTTTTATGGTTATGAAAGTTATATAGCAGAGCAGCGGTCTGTATGTGCAATCAAAAGCACAAGTGTGATGATATGACTGGCTGCTTTGTAAACATACATCTGTCTCACTTACACATGCCCACTGTTTGCAAAGCATAGTGTAATGTTTTATTTATACTGCACACTCTTAGAAATCTGATTATACATAAGAGGATGTCCAGCATATGCCACAGTCCTGCATAGAAGAAATGTATTCTCTATTTCTATTACATAACATTTGAGAATTTACTGTCTGTCAGATTTTGGTTCTGGTATTTAGACCCATAAAAGTAGTTTATCAAATGGATAGAGGAAGAAAGAAAAACTTAGGCCCCCACAGACCCCCACGGCCCTAGTGAGGTTAAAGTGGGTTCAGATGATGAGACAAATTCATCCCTTGGCTGGACTGGACCGTTTGGCAGCTGTATTTGGCTCCCATGCCACATGTTGCTTTAGGGTCGACACATTATACTGTTTTATCTGAAGAAAACACAATAAAAAATATAAAGGTATGCTCCTTTCAAGACTGTAAAATCAAAACTAAAAGTGGCCAAAGACTTTTGCACATTTTATACATGTAAGGTGTCATTCTGCTGAAAACCACTTTTCCACACTCCTTTTGGAATCTGATGGGTCACCTCGACTTACCAACACATGCTGCCTTTGAAAGTGTTCTGTCACCTCCGCTGGCTGCATACGGCATTCACAGAAAACAACAAGAGGAGCGAAGGACCCAGAAAAAGCCGGTCAATCTGATGTCAGATGGACTTTAGTGTCATCCACATGGGGTTAAACCGTCCCCCATTGCAGCAAATCTGAAGTAGCATTAGCATTAGTATCTACAAGAGAAGATGGCACCACAGTAGCTGCTGCACAAACTTGGAAAGAAATGGTGGATCAAACTGGTTCATGTGCTCTCTGTGGAAATAAAGTCTAGTTTTTTCCTGCACATTTTCAGAACAAGCAATGGCACAAAACCTAGCTGGATGCTACTCCAGTAAAGGTAAACACATAGAGAGTGAGAGAGGAGGGGGGAGTGTTCCTTCACGCATTGTGAGCCAATCAGAGATGCCTGATTACTGCATCATGGGCATGTATGCAGAAGTACCAGTAAACTCTGTTGTTTGAACTCAAGTAATTTTTCTACCCTCCAAAAACAGCTGGAAACAAAGCAAGCTTTTTTTAAAAAAATAGAACCAACACACAATGTATTCAATAACAATGGAGAACACAATAATATTAATGAAATAACAATGGAATGACACCTTTAAAATAACACCTGTCGCAACTCATAATGTAATAAAAGCTCATAATGTAATAACTTAAATGGAATAAAAGTAGATTTTTACAGATATATATTTTTAAATCTCATAATTATTGTTTTTTATCTCCTATGTATGAGATTCTAAATGTCCTCTCCATACCCACTAAACTGAGTACCATGACCCAATAAAACACATCATCTACACAGTAACTCACTTTTAAAGGCTTAATTTTTAGAATATTTTTTTGACATTTTTCCCTGTTTTTTCCTGCTGAAATATGTATTATTTCATCCATAGCAATGAAAAAAATGCAGTTTTACTTTTTAATTTATTACAATTAAGAAGTGTTGTTTTTTTCTACTTTTACTTCAGTAAATCAGTACTTCTACATTTACCAGAGTATTTTTTTTCACACCAGTAACTGTACTTCTACTTCAGTACAGAATAGGAGTACTCTGATTGGGCTGCCTGGTTTCGTGAGGGTTAAATTGAACTGGCTGCGCCGCTGGAGGAGCTTCAGTGGAATCAGCCCCTGCAGGATCCTGTCCACAGTCACAGACACGGCAGACACGCACATACTGTCAGCAGGTACAGAGGTGCAGAGAGTCATCCCGGCTACTCTCAGGAGTCTGACTTGTTGATTCGCTCTGACTGGACGTGATGTTTCCGTGAAGCAAATCAAGCAAATATCTTCTCAACATGTTGATGGGCAGATCATGATGCCTCAACGTGCTGGCGATTTCAACGGGCAAGTTTCAACGCGTTTACTCCTGAAATGTTACTGATACCCATGGATATACGGACCACACGTATGTATCGCATATTACATTACTGTACTTAAGTGCGTGTTTTATTCTTTAAGTTGAAACTGCACTGCTTTTTATCCGACTTTGGCGGATGTTTTATGACGTCGGACTATGTCTATACTTAAACAGACTACTTCCCCCAAATACATTTCTGTGGCATGACTCAGACATGCGCAAGATGATGTCAAAAAATTAATGATGTCCTCAGATACAATACTGTAACTGCAGAGACAGTCGTATAGCTTTACTGGCTCTTAATCTAAAGTTGATGGTATTAGCGTCTTAAAATCCCTTCAGACAACAGTTCCGCATACATTCTGACTTGTCATTCATTACTACGGTGCCCCATGCATGTGGACTGACCGAGGCGTTTCAGCACCAAAGTCAGTGGACAGCGACAAATCCAGGTCCATTAGTGCAGTGACAGACAGGCGTTTCAGCACCGGACAGCGCTCACAAGTGGATCCAGTTTATCATTGGCCTGGCTCTTCCACCTCTCCACCCCCACCGCCTCCCTTGTCAGCAAGAAAAGCGGCTATGCCTCTTAAAGCTGATTAAAATATCTATTTGGTTCTCTGATGAGTGGATAAACCACCTGACATTGCTACTGTAGGACACGCAGTGACCGTCTGACAGTGGTTAGAGAGTTTGTTTGTGTATTTATTTATTTATTTATTTATTTTTGTCTGTTATTACAGCTGCAGGGGAAGAAGACGGACCCTGATGAGACCATCTGCAGGACCATGTCTTCATAATCCATCAGACTGTATCTTTCAGTCTTTCCAAGCGACGGCGTGACTTGAACGAAGATGATAAAAGGTGGGGCTCGGTCGGGCACCACGCTGCCCCCGGACACAATGGACATTATCCGGAGCAAGACTCAGTCCCGCCGGGTGAGGCTGAATGTCGGGGGGCTCCTTCACGAAGTCCTGTGGAGGACGCTGGACAGGCTGCCCCGCACAAGACTGGGAAAACTGAGAGATTGCAACACCCACGATTCTATCATGGAAATATGCGACGACTACAGTGTGGATAATAACGAGTACTTCTTTGACAGACACCCCGGCGCCTTCACCTCCATCCTAAACTTCTACCGAACTGGGAAGTTGCACATGATGGAAGAGATGTGTGCCCTCTCCTTCAGTCAAGAGCTTGACTTCTGGGGCATAGATGAGATCTACCTAGAGTCCTGCTGCCAGGCCAGGTATCACCAGAAGAAGGAGCAGATGAACGAAGAACTCAAAAGAGAAGCTGAGAACATGAGGGAGAGAGAAGGAGAAGAGTTTACTACCACATGTTGTTCTGAAAAGAGGAAGAAACTCTGGGACCTTTTGGAGAAGCCCAGCTCATCCTTTGCTGCTAAGGTAGTGTTTAAGTCAACATTTCTTTCTCAGCCTCTTTCTCTTATTTATCATGAGCAGATCAAGTGAAAGTAGTAAGCAACCTGAGACACTGGATAAAATGGAAGGCAGCCAGCAATCCCATAATAGTTAATTTTTAAATAATGATTGTTTCCACCAAGCAAAGGTTAATAAGCAGATCTAATCTAGATGAATGTGGTTTAAATCTAAACAAAACAAGAAAAAGCAAGAGTAACAGAGTTTAATATCCAGAGGCGAGCACAAATGTTTCTTTGAGTGTCTTGATCTGACGTCTGACTTCCTTTTAACCTGAACCGGTGCTTTTAATCTGTCAGTTCCAGCAGCTGGAGCACTGGAGAGGGAAGGAATGAGGCTTAGAGATTTTGTTTTACTCAGTGCTGTGTAAGTCAAAGCTTTCTGAAAAGTTTTGCACATACAGTAGTGTGCACTGTACCACCTCTGACACTTGTTTTCCAACACCCTTTAAATCAGTTTCAGGGAAAAAAAAACACTAATGCTGTTTTTTCTGGCGAGTCAATTATAAGTCTTGTTTGTTGGGCCTTTTTCACAGATGAATACATGACAGCTTTTATTGTTTCCCTTTATTGGCTTTAGGCTGACACTTTCAGCTAGTATTGTCTGAATGCAAGTATCTTGTGACAATTAGTGAGTGTTTTTCTTAGAAACACCAGGGAAATTGAAAAGAGTGGCACTTACTGTTGGAACATAATACTTTGTAGAAAACTTGCTGTAAGAAATTATATTTTTAGACCATCTCATAGCACCCCCTCCTTTCACCAGTCACCCCCTCTTGGCTTCATTAGCCACCCCTGTCTCATTTCCACTCCTGTATTCAATCATCCAGCTCATTAACAGGCTCATTGCTCACACTTCAGGAACAAGAGTACTTCACTTTGCTGGATCAGTAGGTATAGTTAGCATTTTTAAGTCAACTAACTTTCCAAAGATGCAGCTGGGTCAATATTCAATTAAAATGTTAAATAACCACATAGCTACTACATTTCCAATATAATAACGGTTTGGGGGATCATTATTGGAGTTGTTGCCCTTTTTCTCACCCTGCATTTACTGACTGGAGTCAAATGTATATTTAGAAGTCAAGCAAGACAAGCATTTTTTTCAATATATAACTTGAGATTTAATTTACAGTTCAAGTCACATGTTTGTTGTTGTTGATACTAAGATAGCAAGAAATCAAATAACAAATATTCCAAAAAGAAATTTCTTGCCTGGATGTTTTCTTGTATTCATCCACTGAAAGAACTGATCCATCCTTGACCTTGAGTTGCAATAGTTCTCAGTTTTGTTTCCTACATATTCAGACATGATTGCTCAAAGACAGACTCCATTTTGGGCGCCCAGTACCCTAGTTCTCTCTCAAAAAACACAAAGAGACAAAACACCATCTGATACTAGATCCTTCATGTTAGCTGACAAATCTAGTAACAGCAACATGACACCCTCTAATAAAATTTTTCACCAAAATTTGGATTTTGTTCGATTTTTTTGTTTTAGTTTTTTTCTGAAATGGGCATCTACTTATCATATATGGATTTAGTCCATGTGAATTCATATAATAGGAGTATTATTCTTTATTTTATCTCCCTGAGGGTCACATATTTATTTAGCAATATTATATTGAAAGGTATTCCTCTGGTTATTTTTCTAAATCCGTTGTTATTGAAAATGTAGATTAGTCAATTAACTTCTATAGTATAGGATCATTTGTATGTAAATTACATCTTGTAGACATTGTTCTGTTTGTTTGTGCCGTTTAAGTCAAAGCCACATTGAAGTTGTAAAGTGCCTTTAGTGCATTTCTCTTCCCTTGGCTTGATTGTTGACAAGGCTGACTGTGTTTAGCAGCAGCCTGGTAGTAGACTGGGTAAAAATACAGACCGTGAACCACAATATCCCCAGGTTCAATTCCTGGCCTCTGATCTTTTTTGCACATCATTCCCTATCTCTGTTTATGCCGTTTCTTTTCTAGTGTCCACAGTGAAATAAAGGCACAATAGGATAAAAAACAAAACTAAACAACCTAAAATGTGAATATTAATAAGAAAAAATGGCACATAAATTGCTGCTAGTCTCCTCCATTCTGTTCGATTTTATATAAATCAAACCATATCACATTATTGGTTTTGTAACATGGAAAACAACCATGTCCATGTTTGACTTTTTTTGGATAAGCTTTTCTCACATTTTCTCCAAAATTAATTAATATTGTCTTATTTTAACTCTATGGCTTCTCTACCTTTACTTTACTTAAAAAAAAAAAAGTCTCCTTTCTTTGAAAACTTCACCAGATTATGTGATTTACAAACCAATTATGTTTGCATTGAAGTACTTTTACAAAGAAGTTTGATTAATTCATTTCAAAGATACGTTGTGAGATTAAACTCTTGTGCATCTCAAGGTTGACTTGTGCTTGTGCTGCTCAGTTTGAATGATGGATATATTTCCACACAATGGAATAGGAACATCATTCATTTCCCCCTGATAGAATCTTACAAGCATCCACTCTCTTGATCTCATCCCAACCCTGTACTGCTTGTGTTTCATTATGAGATTGAGAAACTTTTCAGTGAAATGTGGAAGGGGGGGTTGGTAAATAGTATTGCTTGACAAATAGAGCCATTATCTCCTCTTTCTAATCCATATAGATACGGGTGATTTTTTTTTCAAGGGAATGCTAAAAATGTCAAACTGAGGTTAACTGGCAGCCATTAAATGCAATGTTGTTTCTGTTGCTTAATTTGAGAATTGCATTGGTGAAATGGGTTGTTCCCAAACAGATATTCCACCTCATTTATTTTTTAGCACTGATGAAATTTTAATTGCACATTAATAACGCTTGACTTAATGCCAGAGAGAGGTGTGATCCAGAATATCTATAGCTCCAGATGTCACATCATCCTGGACTAGTCAGAGTTATAACCTCAAAATACACGTACGCGTCAGTGCCCTCATAGACAAGTAATTTTTCATGTTGGAGCAGCAGTGGAGGGCACAAAGTGTTCAGCAGGGGATACTTTGCTATTACTCTTTTCTTGGAAGTACTGAAGGGTTAGTAAGTAGTTTGAAACCCACTTGAGTCTGCATTTCTGCCATGGGTCTGCCAGCTCAATTATTTAACACCATATAGACTTATGGAAACACAGGGAAAACTTGTCAGTAATCACTTCATCAATAAAAGATAAGCTCTTAACGCACAGAATGCAGTGTGCTGAATACCCATGTAGTCAGTTTTCAGCTGCCCAGTGGCTTGAAAGGGCAAGTGGGCTGTAAAAAAAATCAGCACTCTTCAACATGTCCCAGCATGCCCCTGTTGTTTAAGTCTACCTCGGGTGCAGTTCAGTCTCAAAAGGGATCATGGTCAGCCGATAAATCATTCTCTCAGGAGTTTAGTTGTTGTAGACTTTAGCTCCAGAGAGCCCTTTTTATTAAAGTGTTTACTGTGAATTATGGCACTTGTTCTGTTGCTTTGTTTGTGCTTCTTCAAGGATCTGAAAACATGATATGTATGTAAACACAGTAATGAGGATGTAGGTCTATTTGAAGAATGTGGCAGCATTTCTGTGGTTCTTATGTTGTTAAGCCAGTTTTAATATGGTTTGACCAAGTACTTCTAAAACATTAACCTTGTTTATTTTGTCATAAAATCCAAAATGTTAAATAGAGGTCATGGTAATTTCAAGTCAAGTTTTAGTTAATTGAAAAAACTTAAAGAACTGTACTAATATTAGGTCATATCAAATACAACCAGGAGCTTCACAGCACTGTGTAATTTCATGTCATTTACTAGTCAGGAATTACAATCAGGTCATATTTTTAGGTAAGAAATGTTCAGTACAGGGCACATGTTTGGCCACCCCTGTTCCTCGACGGCCACTATTCTGCATGTTTTAGATGTTTCCCTGTTTCAGCACACCTGACAGTCAGTATCAGTCTCTGGCAGAGTTTGATGATGGCCTTATCACTTGAATCAGGTGTGTTACAAGAGGGATACAACTAAAACATGCAGGATAAAGGCCCTCGAGGACCAGGACTGGGCACTCCTGGTTTAAAACCTTTTGTTGACACAGTGAGTTTTAAAATTTCTTCACACTCTGTGAATTTGAATTTGTTTCTCCTGGAAGCCTTGAGGCCCTCATCAGGAGGCTTTGGTCCAGAACGGGGTACTGAGCAATAAAAACTGACACTTAGTTCTCTCGCCTTGGCAGAGGCTGTTTGAGCTAATTGCATGGAAACTTCTCCACTCAGCCAGCCAGAGACAGCCATGACTAGAGGCAGTTAACTGCGCACATCAGATATGCCCGATTGACTTCACTGTAAGCGCTTTGCTTTGTTGTTTGTGAATCTGAGAGCACTCTTCATCTGGGCTATGCTCTGCTTGGGTAGCAAGATCCACTGCATTGTGTTACCTGCTGCATATTCACTCCATGGGGCCTGGCAGATGAGTTTTTATAAGAATGGAGGACATTGATAACAAAGGAATTAAGATGTAAGGCAAGCTGGGTTGAATGAGGACACACCCTGACCAGCCATTAGAGGGACTCAGACGTGTGACTTCTCATGGACAGTTGCCTGCTAATATCACTGCATGAAGGAGTGCAGTCATTCATGTTAAACTCCACTACTGTATCACATGGAGCACAGCAGGACCCCGGGAGATATGACAGTACAGTCACTATAATTTTATGGTCTCTGTTGTTATTTTCAGCTCTAGCTCCAAGTTACAGAAGTATGACTTTGCTCTGTTGCTCCATTTGTCCTTCCATACCTTTCTCTTACAGTCTTTGTGGGTTTATGCAACCAGACATGGGACAATCCAAGAGGGTGTATTTTATGACTTGCACTTTAGAGGTTGTTGCTGGGTGACAGCAACTTTACTGTTGTGTGTAGATGAGCTCTGAATAGTCATAAATCAATGGCCCACAGTTTCCCAGCTGCCACACTGATTACATTGCCATATATCGCCAAGTGGGCAACACATGAGGACATTTTGGCAGCTTGACAAAAGAAAAGAAAGTCTCTCAGTCCTCTCTCTATAGCAACCTCTGTCATCCTCTCAACTGTCCTATTGCTGTTTTACACTATTGTAATCACTCCTCTCATTATTCACAACCAAATAACCTAATCAGCATGTAAACACTCATTATTGTGCAAGTTCTCATTAAAGCATAGCAAGCTCTCCAAATGATATTGTGCAAATCATCTAAATGCAGAGAGGTAATAATATGGACCATGAAAAAAAAAAACATTTTCTGAGATCTAATGTACCACCTCTGGGCTAGTAGTGATTTTTTTCTTTTATTAATATTTATTCTCAGTTCACTTGCGCATCAAAACATGAAATCTAGCCCAACCTTTAAGCAGCCTCATAAAAAAAGATATTTGCAATGTTAAAATATGCTTCATCCACACAAACATAAATGCATCTGTATCTGGATTTACTGCCATCAGTCATTTTTTTACAGTTGCAACTTGCAAATTGTATGTATTCTCTGCCATATTTTCCACATTTTTTTTTTACTTCATGTGCTTCTTGGAGATTTGCCTAAAAGTGATAAGCTGAGTCTAATGAAGCTATACATTTAAAGTGGAATTTGCATTATTGATTTGAATCCTGTCTTTAATGCTGCTTGATCAGTGTGCAGAAACACATGAATTCAAATTCACCTTAGGAAGTGTCATTGGGGTAGCATCAAGAGAAAATCAATAGAGAAAATCCATCCACCTTTGAACTGCACAGATGAGGATTATGCTGTTTGTGGACTCAGTGCTTCCAATAAGGACCTTATTTATTCAAGCTAAATCACTTCATGTATGACTTTAAATGTGTGCTACTATGATTAGTGTTTCTACATTCGTTAGTTCGGGCAATAGTTTTTCCTTTTAAAGTTAACATTTGTCATTTATTGATGTTAAAATGATGTACGCATCATAAACAGATAAAAATGTTAAATGAAGCTACTTTTCTTCCATTCAGTCTGTAAAAACCAATGAGCACAATTTCACAGAATAGGAAAAATGGTAGATTTTTAAGAAAACAAGAAACAAAAACATGTTTGTTCATTGAAGTGCTGTGTCATAAGCCTGCGTAGACAGCTGACTCTCACTGCCAGCTACTGACTTCACTCTCTGAAACACTTTTGTATTTAGTAATGTTGACACTGCATAAATCCATACTATATCAAGAGGTGAAAAACTGGACTGAAAGTATTATGATTTAGAAAAAAAAAAAAAAACAGCTTTAATTGACCACAACAGGTTGGAATAGATCTGAGAGGGATTGAAGGTTGAACCAGAGCCTGAAATCATCTCAAGTTATAGCATGAAAAATAAGACTTGTGAAGTTTTTATAACAGAAATATGATTTTAGTTGGAGGCTATGTGGTATTATGTTAACTTTGAAGCTCTTTTCACTTAGAAACTAGAATGGCATTCAGAGCCAAGGCAGATCACCCCCCATCACTGATCACCGCTAAAATTTAATTATGTGTTTCTTGTGCCAGTAACAACATTTCCTGCAAATTTCAGCCAAATCTGTTCATAACATTTTGAGTAATGTTGCACACAGACAGACATACGATGGCCTACAGGGCCAAACGCACTGCATCAACAAAATGCTGCAAACACAAGAAAGATGCACAACCAAAAACAGAAATGCATAAAACAAATGCAATGTGCAAGAGAAAAAAAACTGCAACTTCAGTCCACAACAAAACAGAAGTTCACCAAAATAAAACCAGTTCACCAAAATAAAATGGAAAAAGACGACAAAGTTCATTACATTAAGAGATTAGTATGAAAAGGTAAATTTCACTTTGTCTTTTTTAAACAGTTGACCATGATCTGCTACAATATCATAGAAAAGCAGCCTCGGTACTTTGCTAAAATTAGCGACATATCGATGCTGCTCTTCCCTTTTTCACACTAATCTGTTAAATGAATGAACTTCAACTTTGTCTTCATCCACTGTCTTTTTCTTCTTCTTTTTATTTTGTTGAACCCATTTTATTTTGATAAACTTCCGTTTTGTTGTGGAGTGAATTTGTAGCATTTCTCTCTTGCATTTCTTTTGGGGGTTTGTATGTTTTTGCTTCTGCTTGGTTTCTGTTTTTGCACCATTTGTCTTTTGCAGCTTCACTTGTGTTGCATTTGTTTTATGTTTTTCTGGTTGTGCATCTTTCTTGTGTTTGCAGCGTTTTGCGGTGCATTTGCCCCTGTTGGCCACCGTATGGACAGACCAACAAACAGATAAATGCCAGCAGAAACATAACTCCACCATTTCTTGGCAGAGTTGTCACATTCATTTACTTTCAAAATACACTTGAAAGTAGCACGGTTTTGATTGTACATTGTACAATTATTTGATTATTTGTAGGTGGTTGATACATAAACATATGCATAATTTCTGTGCATATTTTAAGAAGTAGAACAACATTGTCACTTTTTTTAAATTCAGATACTATAATCAGCTACTGCTTCTGTTCAGTACTTGTTATGTAATGTGTCATTACTACTATTTACTACTTTTACTACTACATTGCTACTATAAATAGCACATAAATCCAAAGCAAAGATAAGGTGTTTCTACAGTTTCAGAGTGGTTAGTATATTTTCAGAAAGAAGCAGGAAACTGTTACCCTCTGAAAGCCTTCAATGGCCTGTTGGTTTCTATGGAGAGGTAATACAGTACACAACATTACCTTATCGCACAAGCCAGCTGGAGCAACACTGCCTACTGCACACATTCACAGAAACACACAGAACCACTAGAATCCCCAAAGTACAAAACCTATGCTTTCTTTTTTACCACAATGTTCTTATCTGATTTTGTTTCTGCAATATTCCTCAAATAGGTTTTTGACTGTAGAGGTCTTACAGCTGACATTTAAAAGGTGAGAGGTCAATCGTGAGGGTGCAGAGACATGACTACTTTGCACTCGATGTTCATTCATTATTCAGACGGGCCTGTCAGCGAGAACATCAGTCAAGAAAATGTAGAGTGGTGTGGGCCCGAGCGGTCACCCACAGAGTCAAACAGAACTTTCCAGACACTTAGACATTTGAGCCCAAAGCTATTGCGTGCAAAAACTGCTTCTTAAACTACAGTTGTTCACCTCACCAAGGTTTTCATCGCTCACTCCACAGGCGTAAACTGAAAAGGTCAGTTTCCAGCCGCACATGCACAAGTCGCAGGCATGAGTGAATAATGCAGTGAAATTCTGGAGTTGTCCCATGTATTTTCTGACAGCAGATATATTTTCAGTGCAGCTTCAATTTAATGTAATTCATCTCTGGGGTTTCACAGATTTACTGCTACAAAATACTGATTCTGATCCTATTGTGTCTTGACACCAAAAACTCAAGTTGCATATTAGTTAATCCACTTCCAACAACTGGTAACAATAGAGCAAAAAATGACCTGTGCATTTTTAACAAACAATCTTTCTTTCTAAGGTCACGAATATGGAGGATTGAACCTGGCATAATTAAAAATATAGACAGAAATATAAAAAATGCTTGATAAAACCATTTAGGTACCACTTATTTATTTTTTCCTTCTTTCATTTTTATCCCTGCATTTATTTCAGCAGCTCTCAGTGTACATTTCTTCTCATTTCAGTCACTGATTATTTCTGTGCCACCTATTTATTTGTGCATAGCTTTGTATTTTTATAATTTCTTTATCATTTTTCTTATTTATTTCTATATTTTATTTTCATCTGGCATCTTATTAATTTATTGGTAGTGTTTTTTTACTTCACAGTTATATTTATTTCTTCAGTATTCCTCCTTTTTCTTGTTATTCCTATATTTATTTATGTATGTGTTTCAGATGTATTTCAGATGTATTTCTACTTTGGTTTGAAGCATAAAAAAATCAGTGTGAACATGAGAAAAGCAAAAGTATAAATAAAAAGTTATGGAGAAATAAATACATGAATAAATAGAAAAATTCTGAATGTTCACCACTTCATCTGTCTGCTTTTTATTCATTTGTTTATTTCTGCAAACTTTTTATTTATGATTTTGCTTTTCTCACTTTCACACAGAATATATTTTTATTCTTTTATAATACTTCGATAAACCAAGGAGGGGCTGGACTTTAAAGGAGGGCCCTGGCTGAAAAAGTATTCAGTGTGAAAGTGAGAAAAGCAAAAGCATTAATAAAAAAGTTTGGAGAAATAATTAGATGAATAAAAAGCAAATGGGTTATTATTGAAGAGGTGAACATTGATCCTGTTGCTTTTTATTCATGTATTTATTTCTCTGAGCCTTTTTATTAATACTTTTGTTTTTCTTACTTTCATTCTTCTTTATGCTTCAAACCTTATACAAATGAGGGGGCGGGCTTTAAAGGTGGACCCTAGGCTCAGCTCTTCTCCTATTGGATCATTACTATTCAGTAGAGTTATGCTGCAGAGGTGAACACTGTGGAAACACTGGGACATGCCCGGTACTGTTCTGCTCGAAGCTCAGAACTTGTGCTCCGTGAAAACCAGCTGGTTACACACACACACACACACACACACAGTTTGGTTTCCATTGTGATTACTGAGCCGACCTCCTGCTCCACTAACATGTATGACCCAGCCAGGGATCCGCATTAGATGAGTGATACAACCTGAACAAAGACCAATGGGACCTGACGGGTCATGCTGGATTCAGATAGAAAACAACGCAGAAATAAATGCAGGTATAATTTATATTCGTAGTTATAGTGTTTGTTTTTAATTATGGCAGGTTCAGTCCTCCATATACTTAGCCGTCAAGCCAATGCTTAAGAAACATAATGCAACAACACTGTAAGTGAAGTTCACAGCTTTGTCCTGAGCAGGACATTACCAGAGCTCAGTTGATATAAAGATCAATCTGCTCATGGTGCACACACCTCATCTATGAGATCTTATCGTTTGGTCATGTGGTGTCGAAAAGAAAAGGTTAATGTGCCACAATTTGTGACTGAAGGATCTGTGGTTCCAGTCCGGTGCTTTTATGCTGCATCATGTAGCAAAAGCTGTTATGATACTGCAACATATACAGCTAAACATAATTATCCTGTGTAATGGCTGAGTGATGACCAAAGTGCATCTTTTGAATAATGGTTGGTGCTTGTCAGCTTCTTATTAGAGATGGAGATGGTCACATGATACACAAGGGCAGATAAGGTTCAGCTCATATGCAAATCAGTCTGTTTGTTACCTTCAGGTCCATTAGCTTATTGATGTTTGTCATGTAGATACGAGCTTTGCTCAAAGAAAGTCAAAAAGAAAGTACTCAAATTTAAATGATGATTATGGCTGCACTCCAAAACATTTGTCAAATTTGTCAATATGACTAGTATGTAAACCACTATTTTAGTCATTGGTTAAATATTAACTTATTCAAACAGTATTATGAATGTGGCTGCATTTTAAAATAAAAACTATGAAAACTATGCCAGAGAAATAAGGTGCATTTTGAATAAATAAGACTTTGTCACTTTCTTGAGATATATTTTTGCAGTGTAGTGTAAATGTTTTTAAAGTACAGGCTCTATCATGTCCATGAAACAAAAAGAATGCTGTAAGAACCCCAACACACACGCTCATGGTTTTTTTTTTTTTAACATTTTATTTCCAAGTCTCTCATGTATATGGAGGTAGGAGGTCCACGTGTGCACAGCAGCTCACACCAGTAATTACCTAAACTTGATACAGAACCCAACACCTGAAAGCTCCATGGACGAACAGTCAACAACAGGGTTCAATTAACACAAGATCACCTCCAGTCTCTCACTGTGTGGCATCACATCAGTTGTGGTAGACAGGCTGAATTAAGTGTTAGGTTACAGATGTGAGTGTATCGCTTTACATCATTTAGATAGATGCTGGTGACGCATGTAAAGGTCCAGTGTGTGAGATTTACAGAGATTTGGGAGAGTCTGATTACAAAATGGAACACAATATTTGCAGTTTTCAGAACTGTAAGATCACCTGTAAATGTTTTATTTTACTGTATCTTTCTTTTCACCTTTTTTTAAAAGTCTTTTATAATTGCAAAGGGATTGAGTTGCCTTCACATATATCATGCTGTAGCTCATAACCAGCCTCCTGTAGGGTAGGGTGAGGTGAGGTCAGATCAGTTCAATATGCAACTTCCCCAGTAGATGTTAATATTAACTGAATGCTGTGCCTTTATGGACCGAAAAAATAACAGTAAACATTGTCCTCATCATAGATAATATAAAGTTATGGTGGGGTAAAATTATGTTTTTATTAAACAAGAAAAATTACATTTTGTGATGAAACAACCTGTATACCAACTGTGATATTCATTGTAAATAGATTTTTCCAATCATTGCCTGCCAGTGCTTTATGCTTTATTTCATCTAAACATAGGTATCAGTCAAACATCAATATTGGTCAATGTTTTAAGGAGTTAATGCAACAACACCTCATGAATCAGGAAATGTATACTTACCTGTCCACACAGCAATGCAACAAGGTTTTGTTTTGTACCAGATAGAAAAGATTTCACATCCACACTGAAACAGGTCAGTAATGTATCACGTGAACATGGCTATGAAACGCGTGCTGAAAATGATGCAATACACGTGCCACACCTCTAGGTGCACTGTAAGACAGTCCCACCAGATACACCAGAACAGTAGAAGAAGTAAAGCGTATGCGCATACCGGCTTATACTGGCACAAAACACACCCAAAAATAAACAACAACAAGGTGTGTGTAGGTTTCTCTGCTGCTCGTCTTGTTGCTTTAACATCAGTAGATTTTCCTTCAATAACACCAGTAAACTTAGCAGTGGCTGCAGCTCTGCTACTACTTCTACTCTGGTGTCCGCCATGATGGTGTCTGTCTGTTTACAAATGAATGTTGTGCGCAGCTGTTATTTGTTCTGGTCATGTGGTTGTGATGTAAGTGATAGGCGTTTCACTCGTCCACACAGCAGTGCAATGACACTGTTGCCAGATCTTTCCACTCTGCAACCCGTTCTCAAAAGATACCCAAAAAGATGTTGCTATGTGGACGGGGCCTTAGACCTAGTTCACACAGCAATGCTTTCCAGTGAATACAATAAACTTTGTTATTGTTTTGGCCTTTTGGTGCCCCAAAACATTATATTTTGAGAACGGGTTCTATAGTGGAACGATCTGGTGTCGTTGCCAGACTTGTTTACGCCTATCATCTATGTCACAACCACAAGACCGGAAAAAATAGCAGCATTTTCAGCATGCATTTCGTTGCCATGTTTACGTGATATTTTACTGACCCGTTCCTAGTGTGGATGTGATATCTTTTCTACCCGGTACAAAATGAAACCTCGTTGTGTTGCTGTGTCGACAAAGCCTTATTTATCAGGGAATAAAATGCCTTTTCTCCACCTTGCAGTGGTTGATGTTTATATTAAATATTGTTTAGGAGTTTATTCTCTTTCAAAGATAATAAAATAAACGTGAAGACAAATAGGGACAATAAACAAAATATAACCAGAATAAGCCCAAAATTGCACCATCACTAAATGTCTCATTACTAGAGATGTCAAAATTATGCACTAACACGGATTAATCCATCATCGTGATTAATAATAATTTTAATGCAGTTAAATGGAACAGTGGTTACAGTTGTTTTGTTTCAAGTTGTTTTTCTGAAACTGTTGAGTAAACACATTAATTGCATATATATTCATATTTTTGCATATGTTTTTAATATTTTAGCAATTTGTTGGTGTTTTTTCCCTCTATTTTAGAAGACTTTTAGAATATGTTTGGGATTTTTCAGTGCTTTTTTTTGGTTACTTTTAGTGGACTTTAGCATGTTTTGAATATTTTTTCTCTGCATTTCTTGTATTTCTTAGTGTATTTTTGCGGGATTTGTGGGATATTTGAACACCAAAAAAACCCAGAGACCGAACAGTTGACTGACATAAAATGTTTTGCACACTCTGCAAGCAGTTATACAAAATGAAACACAATTAATATAGATTAAAAATGGATATATAGTCACGATTAATCGAAATTAATCCAAAGCAACCCTGTAATTAATAACTGTAATTGTAATAATTGTAAAAAAAATAACAATAATAATAATTTAACAAATTATGCATTTGACAACCTGGTAATTGTTGCTTTTTGATCTTTTTAATATTATAGGTATATGGCTTGAATATATTCAAAAGGGGCAACTTTTTTAAGTGTTGATGATTTCATTTGGACAGAAAAAAAAATCTATTAAAACCACAAATCGTCCACACCATATGACTGAAACCAACCAATACTTGTTCTCTGATCATATAGTGCAGTTTTGCATACATAGTGTACATTTCATAGAAAAAAGTGAATTATGAGAGAGAGAGAGAGAGAGAGAGAGAGAGAGAGAGAGAGAGAGAGAGAGAGAGAGGAAAAAAAGGGCAATCAGGAGTTGAACAGAGGGTGATTATGTGACTAAGCTGAAATGTCAGCAGGAATAGAGGCAGATGGACCCATTGTTCTCCAGACACGTCTCACTCAATAGCCTCTGCTTATTAGCAAACAGTGAGAATGAAAAGCAAACAGCAAGCCTGGCGTTAAAATCCTGTCATCTGTGGATCTTGATTTCAACTGCAACGAGATGAGACATGTGCATTTGTGCATAGAGCTGAAAACTTACCAAGGTTTAGCTGGTGTTGTGTGAATGCTGCTGAACAAATGATCCTCTGCAGTGTGAGGAAGATGAGTCCGTCAAGCCCCCACACAGAGCTGGTGATGCTCGCTTATTGAAGCAACTCCCCATATGGTTTGGAGAGATAATGTAGCTCTTCAGGTCAGGTTGGTCTGAGTGGGAGGAAAGTGAAAGGTTTCCTCTGAATGCCCACTTTTATTGATTTTCACAGATTAATCCAGGATAACATCCTTGCATTCACTTTGTTCTGAGTACTTCACCCTTTTGCTCACCTTTATTAACCCAGAAAGAGCAGCAGTCACATTAGAGCCTCGTCTGTTATCAAAGCTGAGGTGGTATGTTTGAGGAGTGAAAGAGGAATAGTCACAAGGAGTTCAGTTCGATTTGTGGATCAATGTGTCCGCCTACTCTCTTTAATTCTCATAGAACAGAGTAACTGATTCAAACCACAATGATCAATAGAGATAGAGAACAAGCAAAAATGTGCACTTGTTATGAAATGTGACTGAAAGAAAATACAAAATAAGTCAATATTGGAGATTTAGCTACCCTCAGAGGAGCTGTGGTGTATTTTGGCACCGAAATACTTGGAAGGACAATGCAGAAAAGGTGTGGCTGCTAATATTATACAGGGCGGTGCTCATCCTAATGAGGCACAGCCTGCGAGAAGTGATGAAGCCACCTCAGTGTGACATCCAGTGCAGCGCCACCAGATTGTCTACCTTAGCACAGTAATGGCACTCCTCTCCCATGGGGCTTCTATAAATAAATACGCTGCCACACACATGTATATATACACACACACACACACATACACACAAATAGCGCATGAATGCACTAACTTGAACATTTTCCCATCCTATCTACAGCTTTCCTTCAAAGACATTTGCTTTTTATGCTGTTATTTTCTCACTCATTCTCCCTGTGACACTAAACCACACCTTTCCAGAAATAGGCACATTGATGTTGTAATTTAGCTGATTGTTCGTGGCAGCTTGGACCCTTTTCATTGGACTACGTCAAACTGTTTGGCATTCATCTAATTTCCTAGCAGCAGATTGTCAAATTCTGAAGCATGTTTCCTTTCTAAAGCAGCAGAAGGTACAGCAGAGGTGTTGGTTCATACAGCGGAAGAGAGAAAGCAGGAATGTGAGGGAGTGCGTGAGAAAGAGTGATTTAACATAAGATAAACTGACACTTAAGTGATTGGTGTGATAGTAGAGTATCTGTGACGACAGCGACAGGAGGTTGTGGTTTTAGAATGTACTATCTGACATATCTGATAGGCTGTCACATACTTTATTTATTTGTCAAGGAAGGCAGATAAATACATCTTATTCTCTTTTGTTGACATTTTCCAGAGTTAAATAATGAAGAGCCAATAGTATCCAATGTGAACTTTATCTAAAAGCACAGGGCTTGTTTGTACTTGTGACTTAATGGCTGCTATAATTGGTACATAATGGGTGTTTCATTTGCACTTGATGGCACAGAACAAATGGACCTCTGAAGAATCTTGGAACCAATTTTCCCCGAAAACCCACTGAAATGGGAAAAGAGTGGACTGCAGAAAGAAAATCAGCAGAGACAGCATTTTGTAAATACTTCACGATGGTTAACATTTGGACTGCAGTTCACTTTTGTTTTTTATCTTGGTTTATTTGAGAATTGCTGGCTTAATGATCAGTGTAAGTTGCAAAAGTTACTCTTATTCCCTCACTGGATGCTGAAGTTAAAGATGGTGAGTGCAAACAGCTTTTGATAATTTAACCCATAAAGACCCAAACATCCACCAGTGATCAAAATCATCTACTGATCTGCAATCTTTAGTACCTGTTAATTTTCTAATCCTATTAACACATGTGCATAACTTAGATCAAATGCATCTTTTCATGGTCATCAGATATAGATGTTCAGAGGCTGAATGTAGAAACACTGTCATCTTCTACGACATTGATTCACCAGTAAGACACACTTTGTTTATGTTCAGTTTTATTTTGCTTTAAAAGTCACAGTTTTTCACCAAAAAAAGGAAAATACAGAAAGTAATATTACAATGAGTGATGATAAATCATTTCAGAAAGCTTATATATAGGTGTAAAAATAAAAAAAAAAGTAGCACTGGGTTTTTATAGGTAAATAAATCATTCAAAAATAAGTACTATTGTAACAAAGAACATAATCAAATCCTTGTATCTGAAAATCTGAGCCTTGCAAGAAGTTCACTGTTTAAGTGGATCAGTGACTAAAACACTAAGCTCATTTTGTAGTAGTTAGTGATGTCAGTCTCAATAACTGTTTGGGCAGAGTAGAAAGTAGATCCTTTGTGACAGAAATGCTTTTTGCATTTTCACTGCATCCCTTCCAATCCAATTTTACACCAATCCCAAAAAACTGTTACTGCAGTATGACTGTGTGTGTGTGTGTGTGTGTGTATACTGTACTTACAGTTTATGCTTATACTGTATGTGGGTGTGTATTTTCTTTTTTGAGTGAGTGCAAGTGAGAGGGAGAGAGACAAGATGTAAAATAAAATGCTTTTCTAGGTCAACATGGTGAAAACTGCAGCTGATTTTGCTTCTATTTAAAACTGAATTTGAGGAGATACTTCCCTGTCTGTCTGTAGAGGTGTTAACAGTTTAAGTCTGTGCATTTTCTCCTTCAGCTTGGAAAGGTAGAGTTATTATATGTGGATGCACATGTGACTGCTGATGCACTGCAAGGCCTGTCAGTCATCCATACTGTTATGTAGAGAAACTTAAATGAGATGTTATTATTCAGTTTAAAATACACACACCAGAGAGCAGTGATATTTGCATGCTAATGCTGCTATAATCAAGTAAGGCTGCAGTGGTGCACTGACTGAGGCTGAAGTTAATTTGCTGTGGGTTTTGTTCTGGGTCGAAGGACAAAAGGTGTTACACATTGTAAACCCTTTGAAGCCCCTTGAGGCACATTTCTGATTTGTGATCATGGGTTAGATGAATACAAAAAATAATTAGACCACACTAGACTTCTAGTACCAGAGTATTATAGATCAGCCATTAGGGATTCAAAACATCAGCTGATGATTTCACAGAAGATTTCCCTGGAGACTTCACCATTCCTTGAAAAAGCACACGTCCTCATGCAGCTTTGCCTCAAACCCATGGCCACTCAGCGCACTGACTGACACATGCGTAAGTTTCTCATTAAGAAAGCTCCTACACATCCATATGAATTTAGATGTTGTCTTTAACACACTGCAACACTAAGAGCCAGTGTAGCCGAATGTCTGGCAGTGCAGAGTGGGTGGATTGTGTGAGTTTCAATCACTATCCCACTAATCTCCATGAAGCAGTCCCAGGAGTCCCTGTTCTCCCCAGTCTGCTGAAAGAGCCTCAGCCTACTCACTGCTCCCATTTCTGGAGCTCCTTCCTCCATGTACCAGACACCAGCCACTGGCACATCACCTCACCTCTGTCTGTGGTGAGATATAGGACACCGAGATGTATAAGTACTAGTACACTTAAGTGGGCCAAGGAGGAGTGGAGAGGAGAGGAGAGGAGAGGAGAGGAGAGGAGAGGAGAGGAGAGGAGAGGAGAGGAGAGGAGAGGAGAGGAGAGGAGAGGAGAGGAGAGGAGAGGAGAGGAGAGGAGAGGAGAGGAGAGGAGAGGAGAGGAGAGGAGAGGAGAGGAGAGGAGAGGAGAGGAGAGGAGAGGAGAGGAGAGGAGAGGATGTTGAAATGTGTATGGCAGCCTGAAGGTTATAACATGATTTAAGTCGAGCACAGACCAGAGGTGCAAAATAAGATAATTATAGGAAATTCATCGTTGTCCTCTTCTTTCTGTTTGTGACGTCGATTCTCTCAAACTACCTTGAGTTGCTCCCAAGAGAAAACAAGCTGAGAGTTGATGTGTCCTGTGTAAACTGAGCAGCTTGATGTAAATTGAAAGGGTTAGTGATCTGTGGGAAACTTGACTCCCTTGTCGTTACTTTAACACATTTGTGGTTCCAGATGCAGCTCTTTGGGGAAAGAAATAGACTCAACTGGGACAGTCTGGGAAGTCTTATGTGTGACAGTGTCCCACGAGATGAACCTGCACAGGCGAGGACACGGAACTGTTACACTCATAAGACAAAAAAGTGATTGACACAGAGCACAACATTTTGGGTGTGAAAACATGAACTTATGGGAAGAAGTAGTATAAATTATTTATGTGTGTTTATTATTGTGTGTGTGTTAAAGAGTTGTTTGTTTGCATGAAGCTGAAAAAGCATTGCCATATCAAGAAGCATTACAGTATTCTAGTATTAGATGTTATAAGTCATAAAATCAGTGCAAAACAAAAATGTTTGCCATATAAAATAACTCCACCAATGGACAAAGTTACATTGTATGTATGCAATTATTTTAATCAATAGGTGCTGTAGAGAGTAAAAAAATATTCATATACAGTAGTTCATTTCTCTCGTCTCATCATCTGAACCTGCTTTATCCTCACTAGGGTCACAGGGGTTAATTTCTTTTAATTTTACTTTTATTTTCCTGTTATGTAACTCAGTTCTTCGTGTGGTCAGCAGAGTAAATTCAGGACAAGGCTTTGAGAATAAGAATCAAGAGGCCTGTTTATTAGAGTCTCCTCATCAACTCTGTGCCCTGATCAAATTCAGTATTAGATGGAAATCCCAGGGGATAGCCCATGGAAACCTTGGCTGTGTGGATAATACCAACAACAGGCTTGCCAAATCTCTAAGGATTTGCTTTCTAATCTGAGTGTGATCTCACAGTCTAATGCCAAAAAGTGATTACAGAAATGCTCGCAATTCTTGTGTGTGAAACATATGCCATGTGGACAAATACAATACTAAGAAGTACTGTGTACACTGTCATTCTTACAGTTTTGTGAATCTAAATACATTATGTCTTAATAAAATGATGATGCTTCTCACATATTGTGAGAAGCATCATAATATCATAATATTATCATATTATCTCTCATCTTGGAAGATGTTCATCGATGGCCTATGCTCCGCACGGGGCCAAGGGCCTAAGTAAGTAAGTAAGTAGCTTCTCACATAAAAACAAAAAACAAAGAATTAAAGATTTAAGAAGAGCTCGCACAGATATAGAGGGATAATAGACGCTCTTCTGTTCAAATGTAAGACTACAAACTAGAATTTAAAATGAGTCACTTGATTAGGTACATTATTGCATAAAGTAATTTAGATTAAATCCTCAGCTATAAGGCCTTATAGGAAAGTAAAATCATCACATTTACTCATACACCAGGTAGAAGTACTTTTTCTGAAACATAGGAGGATCCAAAATGTGTAAGTGTCATTCATAAAAAACTGCAAATTTCTTTTTCCTCTCTTAAGAGGATCTTTAAGTGTCTATACAGGGTAATCAGAATGCTTATGGTGTTTAAAGCTCAAAAAGATCTTGTCTGTCAGATTCTCTTTAATACATTAACCAGCGCAGTAGTTTGGTGTCAGAACAACAGCTGCATAAGCAGTAGAAGCAGATTACCAGCGGCAAGGATAAGAGCTGCAAATTAAAACACCACCCTGATTGATGTGTTTTATATAGGAGAATGTTGTGATTGCATATCGGACATTCCTCCGTGTAAGAGGGGCTGTATGTGACCGGAAAGAGGAGGTGAGGTGAGTTCAAGTAAACTGGTTTTAAAAGGGTTTAATGGAGGTAAAACAGATCAGTAGAAAAAATGTTGGCTTAAGGAGAGTGTAGTGTTGGGTCAATAGAAGCAGAGGGAGATTGGTTAGATGTGTTTTAATCTGGGGTCAGAATTTCCATGTATGGCAGTGATTGGCCAGGCCCGCATGCTTGACTGTCAGCCAGTTTACAGCAGGCTGGATGGATATAGGCAGTGTGTGCAGCATCAGCCTCCACTTTGACATGTGTTTAGCCTATTTCACAAAGTGTGGCTCCACACTTTAGCTCTGTCAATGAGAAATTAAAGTAGACATTATTGTTTTTTACCCCTAAATCTTCTTAATCATGATTTTGTCGAGCACAGCTTAATTGCTCCTACTGAAATCTGAGACGTGTCTGTCTCTCTGACTAATGTCTTAGCTCCAGGACCCTGAGGATGGTGCAGCATTAAACAGATCCCTCTATAATTTAGGGTTTTGTTCCACTTGCAAATCATCATCACTGTCACTCTATCATTATGGGATGTTTGACCATTCCAGACTGGAGATCTGCAGTCGGCAGCAGTAGATACAAGCAGTGTGCCAGCTGCAAACAATCTGCAGCCATTTCTCATTCCTACAATATTGTGATGATGTGATTCAAACTGGACCCAGAGTTAGCTGATATTATTTTAGAAGGAATGTCTTCAAGGGCATTCAGCCTCAGGTTTGGTTTACTATAATCAAGGATCTATACTTAATAACACTTAGTTCCCTACTTTGACCCTTGTCAGTTGTCGGTAACCTTGGTTACTCATAACACCAGCAGTAAGTTGAAAGACTTGTTTCACAACATACATTTAGTAGAATTCATTTTATTATATATGGGTGTGATTACGGGCCCACCATCCAAAGACATGCACTGATAGGTTAACTAATTAGTTAATCTAAATTATCCATAGATGTGACTGTGAGATTGGTTGTTTGTCTATATATGTTCAGCCCTGAAATGAACTGGAGACTCATACAGTGTGTACCCCGCCTTCACCCATTGTAACTGGATTAGGCCCCCAATGAGCCCCGTGACCCTAGTGAGGATAAAGCACGTACAGATGTGTATGATTACATTTTACATGTTGTGGTGTTAGCTTTATGAGTGTTTCAAGGAATCAGAGCATAGTCATTGTCTTTATTTAGATTTCACTGGAGGACCTGGATGTGTCAAACTGATTGTGTTTTATGTGGGAAAGACCATATGTTTTAGTTTCACAGTGCACTGTAATTGTTTATTGACTCATGTTGATGCAGACAAATGATCTCATAGCTTTGAATGAGTTAAATTAATATAAACTGTCAATTTAAGAATTAATGCTGACCATCTAATTATATAATATTAATTCAACTTAATCAAAGCACTAGAATTCCACACCAACACGCAACTCCACAATCTATGTTGAATGAACAATCGCTCTCAGTGAATCTCAATTGAATACAGATAAATACAGATAAAAAATATATTGTTCAGTATGATCACATACCTCATCCTGTGTCCTGTGTTTGTTAAAGCCTAGCTGCATCTGTTATGCAAATACTAAAAAGCCTCACATCACCATGGAAACTATATCAGCTGAGCAGTAACACCAAGGTATTGCAGTCTCCCCATGAGGATATGCACTTACACTTTCCAGTGTTTGTGTTGTGGCTGGTGCCTGCCAGCCCCTGTGTTTGTTAGGAGCTTGGAAATAATATGAATATGTGAAAAAGTAAAGGGTAGAGTTGTGTGTGAGAGAGTCAGAGATAAAAAAGCTCCTGTTTCCTTATTTCCTCTGATGCTACGTATACTGTGGCTATTAATGCCTCACCAATTTGCACTGATGGACCTGATCATCAGTGTGCAAATCCTGCTTCAGTCAGACATAAAGATGGCATTCATCTGCCTGCCATTGTTATCAGATGCTGTGACAGACAGCGGCGGACGCTTTTCTGTGTCATTACAATCTTACAATGTCCACTCTTCTTAGATTGGAGTAAAAGACCCTGTACACAGAAATCACACATTCATTTCACTGTAAACACAAAAACACAATGTTATGTGCAGCCTACTGTATGCAAGATGAGAATGTATTCTTGTCATTTTTAGCCTACATTGAAAGACTCCATCTCCAAATGGCTATTGGATATTCAATATTTCTACCTTGGGCCTTCTAAGCTCAGAATGAATCTTCATCTTTTAAAGGTTAGATTCCTTTAAACCACTCTTGTAAATGTCAGACTCTTGTTCTTTCTTTCTTTCTTTGGACTGTTCATGTGTGGATCTGTACTATCTCTTCCTTAAAGGTTCAGTGTGTAACTTTTAGATGGATTAAAGTCCAGAGATGGAATATAGTTGTTCATAATTATGTTTTCATTATAGTATTAGAATAGTATTATATATTACAAGGACCACATAACATAGTTGAGATGAGAATGAGTTCTAGAAAAAATGATCAATGTAGTATTTTTAGAGACATGTCCAGTCTATAAGAGTCTTGCTTTTTTAGTTTATGGAGCAGCATCTAGAAACAGTAAGATGTAAATTTAAACTTCCATTTTGGCTTTTTTATTGTAAGATGTATAATGCTCATGCACTGTTTGAGTTAATATAACTTTAGCTGAAAACACTTTTCACCTTTTTATCCTAACCCCCAAAGGGGAGGCAAGGATATTGTTTTTTTTTTCTTTTTTCTTTGTCCATTTGTTTATTTAACTTAAAAAAAACAACAACTACTGGATCAATTTCCATAAAAATTTCAGTGAATGTGGTCGAGGTTTTCCAGAATAGATCCCATAAAATGTTGGTGAATGTAGGTCAAGGTCACAAAAAAATTTCACAATGATAAGAAGATAGGAAAAGTCCAGTAATATTTGCAGTGGAGGGGGCTTTATCATACCTGACACCACTTGTTTTTTTGGGGGGAGGGGGGTTGTTTGTTTTTTACCTCCGCCAAGGAGGTATTAAATTCCAGTCTGTTTGTTTGTCTGTCTGTCTATTAGCAAGATTACCCAAAAGTTCTGAATGGATTTTGATAACATTTTCAGGATGTGTTGGGAGTGTCACGAGGAACAAATGATTATATTTTGGTGGTGATCCAGAAGAAATCCTGGATCACTTTGAAATTGTACATTGCTGTAAATGGAGACAAAATTTCAAAGTGATCCAGAACAGAATTTAATACCTCCTTGGTGGACCTCTCTTCATTCAAAGGGGGTAGAGGTTGCCTTGGCGATGGTTTGCACTCTCAGAGTACTTTTCTCGTTTGTTTTTTAGTATAGGGTGAGGCATGGTTAGTTTGCTGCTATTACCAGCATCAGCACACTATAGCACAATAGATTCTATTCTGAAACTTTAAACTACTTATTTAAGTAAGTTAGTTAAGTCAGCTTGATTTTCATTGATGTGTGGTAGAAAATAGGTCACCTCTAAAGGGTTTTTTTTTTCCAGTTGCCTCAGGCTCTTTAGTGTCTGTACATCTCAGCTGCATACATTATACACTATACAATTCGCTTCAAACATTCCTCTGATTCTACATTATGTATCGCTGACCTCATCCCAGCACTGACGATGAGCAGGTGTCAAACAGAAACGTATCCTCCACAGAATACCACAGTTGGACAGAAATGTGCTGGGGATGGAGACATTCAGTGATTTGATGCTGATGGTTTAGACAGTGTTTGGATTCACAGAAATGCACGCATACACACACACACACACACACACACTGGTTTTGTTTTTGGTGGCCAGGCAGGAAGTTCCTTGGTTTGCCCTTCTACTCCCACTGAATGATTTAAGAGGAGACTCTGCCACACAGCAGGTGTTTCACTTCTACAGAATAAAAAATACATGGTTTAAGGTTACACTTGGCATCTTTGTTAAGTAAGAGGAGTATTCTTAGATTTGATTTGGTATGTATATGTGTTGCTGTATAGTTGGACATTTATATTTATAAAAAAAAATAAAATAAAAAAAAAAAGGTAAGAGAAGTGAGTCTGAGTTGGAACGTAACACACTGCGTGCAGAGTTTAGGTGAGTAGTAGGGCTGTGTCAGCTGGATGTTTGATTCTCGGTGGGATACACTAAAGCGCAGCTGCTTTTAAGACATGACTCTGGGCCATTTCTGTGTCTGCATTCTGTTTTCTCATCACAGACATTTGTTTGAAGCTATTGGCGCTACTGTGCATGTGCCATCTGCCATTACAACCAACCATGTGCTAATCATTGCTTGCTTGATGAACAGCTCAGACAGACTCTTAAAGTCCAACATTTACAGAAAGAGGTACAAAAGACTATACGTTCTGCCAGGTATCTGCTAGGTAACGGTGCAGCACTTTCTGTGGCAGATGAATTTGTTGTCATGGCTACACGGAGTAGTGGGCCTGGCACCTTGGGACCAGTTAAGATAATTTTAGTTTTGATGCATTAGCAGTTTCACAGGTACAACTAGAGAGGTGAGATGTGACAGACAGATGTGTCAGGGGCCAGAAAAGCTCAGGATATGCTTGAACTGCTGCTGCTGAGTGTAGATCATAGCAACTTCAAATAACACCTCAATTTCAGCTATAAACTTGCAATTTAACAAGTCACAGTAAACCACAGACAGGAAGCTGAAAAGAGCTGAAAGGGACAGATTTCAAGTACCTTCACTCTAACAAACTTTTACTCCTTCCATTTTGATTTATTGATTTAGTTTTATTGCTTTTGATGGTATTAATATTTATTGATACATCATGATTTGTATTTTCCTGACCTTAAAACTCATAACCTAATTAGCATGACAGTAACAGATAGAAAATACAAGTATTTAATATGGCAATAATAAAACAGACAAAAAAAGAACTGAAATATAAACAAAAGGTGTCAATGTTTCAAGATCTGTTGCTGACATTGAAAACCGGCACATTAGAGAATAGTATATGTGTTACTTTTATAATGTAATTTAATTTTTTGAGAATGCTGTTAAGTTTGTACAGAAACAGCTGAAAGAAACATCCATGAAAGAGTTCCTCTTCTGTTCTCTGTAGTAAAGAGGTTGAATCAGCCACTTTCACACAAGTATTTTCTACTACTTCTAGTGAGTGCTTTTGCCACCTCTGCACATAACACATCATTGTTGATGAAAAACTATGTTTTTATGTGATTACACTTGAGACTCAGACTTATCAGTCTTAAATATCATGAAGTGTCTGCACTGAAACCAAAGCGTAGACCTGATATGGCATTATATAGGATTATGCTTCGTGACCAGTCCTCTCCAGTTTCAGGTGGTGTTCACAGTAAGCTGCCCAGGTAACTCTCTCCCCTCTGCACTGACACCCAATCGTGTCACAGGAACCCAGTGACATCTGCTCTTTATGGTAAACACCAAACAGGGTCGCTACGCCACAAGGACAGGCCACCGGAGACAGGAAAAATTAGTGAACGTTAATTAGCTGTCAGCTGACACCAGATCAGTAAAGGCATCTTATCTGCCCCTGCGTCCGCTGTTTGGCACGGGCTCGGATCGGACTTCAGGCCTGAGAAACTACCATGTGATGAGACTTTGCACTTTGTAGCCATGGTGATGGTGGCAAGGAAGTAGCAGAGCTTGATGACTGAGAAGAGATATTCCTCTTCATCAGAATTGTGTAACGGCGTCTAGTCTTATGTTACTGGGCTCACAAAGCTTTCACTGAGAGTTATCAGTTAATCATGTGCTTTCATTCATTCATTCTCAGAAATCACTTTCTCTGGCAGAGGTCATGAACTTCTTTGTTTGATGTAATCTCTCAGATTTCTGTTTGTTTCCCGATCAAAATGTACATCACAGCTGGTTCTACAGTGTCGTACATTTGTCACTTCTCTATAGGTGCTTCTCTGCCTCCTAATGTTAAATACTTACTGTAATTGGAATGAAACCTAATGGATGGATGGACTGACATTACACAACTGAAACTTAGCTTCTGCTGGTGGGACTTCCTACCATCATATTTTTTTATAAAGTATGACAAAGAACAGGTTTGTTTTGCACCCTGCTGTTAAAATGGTCTGTTTCCACATAGTTGGTGGTGATTCAGCATGATACAGTCTGTTCTACTTTTTCTCTGTGTACTTGCCAAATGCTATGCCAGTTTTAGTGTAAGAAAAAATTGCAACAAGACACGGCCGAAACTCTAACCCAAATAAATAAATAAAACAAGTACTGAGAACAAAGCTGGATTTGTGGTACTGTCATTTTCTAGGTGTGATGTGTTTTCACTGATTGAAGATGTGAGTGGGCTGTGTGACAGGAATTCTGGCAACATGCTGCATTTCAGGCCTGAACAGCAGCCAACTGTGTATCAAGGTTATACAACTCAGGATCACAGACACCTTACTTATTCCATTAGCAGAGATCAGTCATGCAATGTGTTTATTTTTTCTGCAGCCTGAAGTAAATTCTGCAGCAGCAGGCACATATAGGCAGACACACCCATGCTGGGAGAAGCTGCCTATCTGTCAAACCCAGCAGAGGGGGACGTATACAGTTCATTAAAGGGTCACCTGATTTCACCTTATCTGAAATTATTTTTTTTGATAAGCTGTAAACACATTTGCTCTCCAGTACAAAAAAAGATAATATAAAAACAAAGCATTCATCTTATTCTGTTTAATTCAGTGATAAAGAGGAAGTAGGTATGCTGAGCTAGCAACTGAAGCAAAACAATGGGCCTGGGAAGTCATTGTTTGTCTGGTGGAAGTTGGCTGCAGAGGATTTGTAGGTCAGTCAACTACATGACTCCTCAAAGCCATGGGACTCAGAGGCCAGGTCCATAACCGAGCCATCAAAGTGCTGTCTGAAGCTGCAGAGAAGGCCAGCCAGTGGCTATGGATCAGGAGGAAGAAGAAGAAGGAAGTACTTTGTTTGTCATTATACAATTGTACAATGAAATGTGTCCTCTGCATTTAACCCATCCTTCCTTTGATGCTGTTGGGGCACCTGTAAAGAGCAGTGGGCAGCCATGGGTGGTGCCTGGGGACCCATCTCCAGATTCAAAGCCAGACTACTGGTCAGAATCACCTGGCAGGAAGATTTTACCCTAAGAAACCTGTTTTTGGATGATGGGGGAAACCGGAGCACCCGGAGGAAACCCATCCAGACACAGAGAGAAAAACATGCAAACTCCACACTGAAGGCCCCGCACGGTCCAGGAAACAAGTTTGGGTCTTCTTGCTGTGAGGCAAGAGCACTAATTGTTCAGCCACCGTGCCGCTGACAGGAGAGACAACACCTGGGCTCCAAAGTAATGGCACACTGGTATTGGGGAAAAGGGGCTGAGGCGGAGAGGGGGGGGGGCGACCTGGGACGCCTGAAGTTGCTGTTGAGTCCTTTGGAGGTGTGTTGGGGGCTTCATAAAAAAAAAAAAAAACACCCATCACGGTGGATGGCCATCTGAAGACCCCAGTGAAATCCAGGGCTCCTTTAGCTACCCAAAGACAAAATATCTTTAGCTGCCTTACATTAAAGGAGTGAGTCATCTAGTTCTGTTGGCTCAAGGAGGAGGACAGCTCTGCCATGCACACTCTGGATCTGAAACATCTCATCCTCTGTTTTCTAAATATTAGCCTGTTCATTTAGTGATAAACCATTATTCATCTGTCATAAAACATATGGAGAAAGTCCAGACTTAAAACATAATGAAAACAGAGTACCCCTGTGGATGGGATCCAGCTGTGAAAATGACATTTAGTCAGTTGAAAAAAAAAACAATGTCACTTGAAGGACATACTATATTGAATGTTTTCACCACTTTACCTTGCCATGTGACAATGCTTTACAGTTCAAGAAAAAAAGGCATGAAAAAGATCAAATTTTAAGTAGAACGAGCAACTAACCTCCATGAAACACTGACATCACCAAACATAACATTCAGAAAAGATTTTTAAAAAATGTAAGCACATCCAATCAGCAACTCAAATTGAATTACACCTATTTATTTGACTTTTTTTAATATGCTGATGTGTTTTGAGCTTCATCAAAGTTTCAGAGAAATTCAATTTGGTAGATATAGACAAGAGTAAAAAGAAATGAAGAAGGTCAAATATGAAAACAAGAGAAGTAAAAATACCATAAGAGACTAACTAATTCCCAAACATAAACCATAACATACTGACACTGACTTGCACTAAACTGGAAGCTCTAATAAACTGTTAACTGACATGTATGTTTTTTTTGTGCTTTAACATTTAATTTTAATATTCATTCTAAATGACATAACATCAGTCACATATTTCACTCTCCTGTCTTTCTTTCACCACATATTTTGTCATATTGTGACTGATAAAGGAGGCTATACATTACTGTATTTTCTGGACTATAAGCCACACGTGTATAAGCCGCATGCACTGTATTTTTTAAAAAATATAATGAAAAAAAGAATATACAAGTCGCACCGGGTTATAAGCCGCAGATATCTATGTTGAAAAATCTGATATTTACTGCATGTACAGAACAATTTTGAACTGTAAATGTATTTACATGTTTTCACCTGAACAGATTTTTTTCCCTAACAGTGTCTTTTAACACAGCAGCAACTTTGCTGATTAAAACGGAACAGAACCAAGAGGAAAATAACCAATATTTACTGTATTTATCTTAATTTCTCCTGTGTTTTAAATCACAAATCACTTTTATTATCTTCGCTGAAAACCATGAAGTCGTCACATCTGTCTCCATGATCAAGAGGTGAAGATTTGAAAGATAATTCTCAGTTGCTAATTTGTCATCTGTGTTCTATCTGTTTAAAAAAAGTAGGTATTCTTCTTTGCATATCTTTTTCTTAGTAAGTTTGATTCTAATTCAGGTTAGAGCGCCCCTAGTGGTGGAAGAAAAATTCACAGATTCAAATCCACAGTTTAAAAACATGTGAAAAAAGTAGGTATAGGGAGCCTAAGTCTCCGCCCCTTCCGGTCGGTCCACTGGGCCTATGTTCGGAAAATTTTAACATGAGAGTGGATGAGGAGAAAATAATTATTTTCTGGTCCACTTTACATTTGCTGTACTTCAATTAAAATCATAACCAATGATGTGCGTTTGGAGTTTCTTTGATACGTGTTTTGTGATTTATTTGCGTGTAAAAATATGTAATTATTTGGACTCTGTTTGGACTACATATCAAACGTCGCATAGCTGACGTCACAGCAGAATCGTTCCCTGCAAACTATTCAAAACGGTATACCGCCTTTTCTATTTTTCATTTGAAAATGACTGTGTGCTTTGTGCCCTGGTGTAATCACAACACCATTTCCACATGTTCCCTCTACCGCTTCCCGGCTGACGAAAGCTTGTCCCGCATTCTGGCTCTCACTCGACCAACTATCTCTCACCCGGAGTAACTGCCACTTTCCACATGCGCCGATTTAAAGTGGTTTTCTCCACGTCTGGTGCTCTTGCCTTCGTCCTGAAAGAAGGAGGTGAAGCTCGCCAAAGTCAAAGCCATTTTTAAAGAGTTTGATGGTGAAGCTTGGTGGTGACGTAATATTTGTGAGACGAATGTTGTAGTCCATTACTTACTCTCACATAAAACCTAACGTAACTTTTGATGCCTGTCCAAAGTGAGTGCTTTCTCAATGTGAAAATGTATCTTTAAAATTCACAGACATCATATGTGAAAACCGTAGCACATTTCAAACGGGACCAGAAAATTACTTTTATCCCGCTATTGACTCGCGTTCATTTTTTTATGTCACTTAGGTCCCATTGTCCGGAAATCGACCGGAAATAGAATTGCGTCACCTCCCTAAGCATTTTAACAATTAACTCAACTTCTCTGTGGTGTCTTCACACTAATTCCTTGCCTACAAGACAGCAAAGCAACCAGGCAGTGAAAAATATTGCTCTAAAGTGTGTGATTTATGACGCAGTGATAGCATAATATGAAATGATAGACATTTTTCCATCATCATATGACATATATTATTACTTCATGCTGGTAAATAAGACTGACATGTGAACCACACACACACACACACACACACACACACACACACATATATATATATATATATATATATATATATATATATATATATATATATATATATATATATATATATATATATATATATATATATATATATATATATACATACATATATATATATATATATATATATATATATATATATATATATATATATATATATATATATATATATATATATATATATATATATATATATATATATATATGTGTGTGTGTGTGTGTGTGTGTGTATAACAGAATAGCATGTTAGAATTGCAGAGGTGTGCAAATGGTTTCAGTAAGATGTAATGGCATGGTGCAGAGTAATTTCTGGAGTGTGGGGAACAGTTTACATTCTTTAATCAACAGTTTTGCATCATGGAGGTGATATGAGCTTGCCTTTGAGCCGCCAGTTCTGGTCTATTGGTTCCAGTATTTGTCACTTAATCTTGGATCCGTCTTTCATTTCATGCTTAAACTGATTTATATTTCAGAAGAAATTACTCAGCAAGAGAGAGGGAGGCATCTGTCGGAGTCCAGTATACGATATATAAGAGAGTTTTAAACCATGAAACATATTTTATGGCCTTGCAGTAAAAGAAAAAAATCTGGTGGCAAAAGCAAAGACATTTTATCAAGGGCATGACAAACACCCTGAAAGGACTTGTCTGTACATGAGCCATAGAGTGGCAATCTCTCAGCTCCCACCCTCACTCTGTCACTTTCTTATTTTGTCTTCATTTTTCACTATGTCACCTCTGTTCCTTTCCTCATGATCTCACCTTTGATTTGTCAAAAAAAAATCATCTGTCCTTCAAAAAACACCTCTATGGATACCTGCTGGCAACCAGAAATGCAGAGAAAAGGCTGCACAAGGTCAGGGAGAGTGAAAGAACATAAGTGAAGAACAAGTGAAAAATCAGGTGCTCTTCAAGGATTGGGCAAGAGCAAGGAGAAAAACAATGACTTTCAATTTATTAACAAAAACACCTGATAAGATTAAGGCTAATTTATTTCTGAACTTATTTGGCATATCCACTGCCAAATAAGTTTTATATCTGAGAAGAACTGCATCAGTGCATTAAATGGAATGAGAACATTTATTTGTACAAAACGCATCAAGTTAGTAGAGACTATGAAGAAAAGACATCATAATCTGGCAAACAAAACTCCAATGTAAATTGCATACAACATCACACGTACGGATGAAAAACATAATAATGTAAATCAAAAGATAAACTAATGCAAATGTACTGTAGTGTATTTATAGTCAAGCCCATAACTACAGTGGGTAAAGCCAGGGCTGCACATTTTTCATGCTGGGCAGTTTTTACGTAGACCAGGCCACCACCTGTTTTTAGCGACATTCATATTTAACTAACATGCTGTCCTTTCCTTATCTCCATCTTAATCCTTAAGATGGCTCTGCTTCTTTATTGGAGTCCAGCTGTGTTAGTTAAACTGGTTGGACTTAAGGCACACACCTGTCTATTTAATATTTTATTTAGGAACTACAACAATTTTAAATGTAGTCCTTCCACTAATCGGAGAACATAGACTTGTTAAATATGAGTATTGTTTTGATATGTGGACTCAAATCTTTTACTCTCGATGCCTGTCTGATGTCTGGAAACCATGAAGAGATCACCAATGCTGTTTCTTCTCTGCAGATGTTTCATGGTGCCTTTACTGCAGCTGCCTTCAGTTGCTGCTTTTCTGTGGGTCTTCACTTTAGTCTTCAGGACCTGAAAAACATGCATTCATTTCATATACACTATGATGATAGATAAAAACAAAATTAGTCTGTCTCTGTCCAAATACTTGTATACATATGTTTTCTTGTTCATTCTATTGAATTTAATTTATTCTGTAACTTTAAACTAACCTTCATTATTAGGTACCCATTCAAATAAAACACAATGTTCCTCATGAGGCACAGCATTTCAGAGTTAGAATAATAAATTTGAAATGGTGAACATATAAATCAAATGCACACACTGTGTGCTGTACACAGAATGAATGCCCAGTGTCTCATCATTTTAACACCACCTTCACACTTCTAAAAGGACACATCTAGTGCGTAGCCGCCAGCTCAGTAATCCATCTCCCTGTCTGCTCCTCAGTGCATACCATAGGCCCACGCAGACTCACTGCCATGGGCTTAAAGGTGGGACAGGAATGGTTGCTGGGCAAGGTGAAACCAGGTATTTGAGGAAGAGGGCGCATCTGTGCAGGACACAGGGGGTCCTGTCAATTTGAGAGATACCTAATGTCATTGCCTGTTTGGGTTTGAAAGAGATGGGAAAGTTAGACAGGGCACCTACTGTACTGTTTTATTGAAGAAGAAAAAAAAAAAGAACTGTTGTGTTATGTTTTTCATTCGTTCCACTTTTAGAAACAAAATATTTATGGGAAATATTTTCAAAAAGTATGTTACAAAATTAATACAGTTTTAACCTAAAATAAACTACTTGTAGGAGTAAAATTCAGAGCAAATCCCTGGCTTAATTCAGCAGGCATATGGAATGTTTTCACTCATATTCCAATACTACATCCAGAGGGAACCAAATCTCCCATCTGCTTTTAACGATTTATTAAAATCCATCCAAGCGTCATATTTCCATCAAAAGAAAAATAAATCCCTCAGAGCTTCTTTCATAAGAATTGTAGGAAAATATGTCCAATGTTTATCCACTAAAGTTTTTACTTGAGTGGGGACAGAAAATGAACAAATGGAAAATGTGTTATACAGTTATAATGACTATTGCATCAACACTGAGAATAAAAACCAAAAAAGAAAACTGACTTCTGTTGGTATATAGTGTGTAGTGCTGAGAAAGGAAATTATTTCAGTAGTTGAAAGGAGTGATAGCTGACCCCTCAGTGGTCCATGTCTGGAATTAATGTCCCTGTGCTCAATCCCCTGACTCTGCATAAAAAAGCTGCCACTCCTGCTGTGCTTTTAAAATCTGCTTAGTTTCAGTGTCATCATTTTAGTCGGTAACTTCTACTGTTCTTAATTGACAGTAAAACTGTCGGTTGATTTTTCCAAACACACAATCTGCAGACATCATTAAAACCCACAGATGTTTACCTTCACTTCCTGTAGAGATCATTAAATTGTCAAAGATGTCAAATATGTCAAGATTTATTTAGAACATCTTCATATCATCTGTAACTGTCTGTAATTTAATCATGGTTCATGTTGTGAATATGTTCTTGTTCCTGATTGGAATTTCGTCATAAGAGAGCTTTGTACATGTATGTGTGTGTGTCTGTGTCTGTGTGTGTATGGTGTGATCAAGGATTTGTGTGTGTTTTAACATGTCTTGTGTTTGTTGTTGTTTTTTTGGGGTTTTTTTTGTTTGTTTGGGTTTTTTTCTTTCATTTTTTCATTTTCTGTACCACTGCCTCTGTTTGTGCATCTTGTTTGGTTCTTTTGTGCTGATTGAAATGAGGACCCCCTTGAAAACGAGATGGTTCATCTCAAGGGGCTATCCTCTTAATAAAATAATTTAATATCAATTTAATATATGAATAAATATGTTAAAATGACATTATAGTTCAGTCAGTTAAAATGCAACAGACCCATTCAACATCAGATAAAAGTTGGAACAATACTTTAGATTATAGTTCAGTAATAGTGGGGTAATAGAGTAAAATAAATTAACAATAAAATGTCAGAAAACATGTTGTTAATGAGCCAGTTGGCCCATTTTTCCAGATGACTTTTTTTTCTCCACTGCATGTTATAATACTGCTAAAACAGCCTCTTAAGTATCTACATGAGTGAAATTGCTCTAATAAAGTCTATAGAGCATTACATCTCAGGTTTCAGAAATGTTTCCAGTTGCACAAACAATGAAAGAGTTACAGCCATCCAAATTGTGCAGGGTATATCAGTGATGACACATCAGGATTTAAAGAGTTATGAATAGACATTTCTACAGTAGGTAGGGTGTATTGCCCTTATGTGGGACACTTTTTTATATCTTGGAGTTCTATAGTATATTACAGAGTTAAATCAACATGTTAATACAGTACTAATAGTAATATAATATAATGTAAAGCTTCAGTGTCCCACTTTAGAACAATCCACCCTAATAGTAGACTGAAATATGTATAATACGCCAACATAACAGAAAACACATTTAAAAAGGAATAAGGAAGAAATATTATAATACAGTCATACAGTTTTGGTTACTATATGGTAGAGCATGCAGTATATGCCATGTCACTGAGTATTTCTGCCTTCATGTTTTCCCATGTTAATTCTCTTTGTTTAACATCACCAGAGAGAATTTAGAAATTAAAATCTGCATTTCTTGTATGTGTGTAAAGTGTTTCCACTCTGTAGCATTTTTCTTTATGAAATAGGAGTAGGGTTAGAGTCTATGATCATGAACACAGATGACGACACACCAAACATTTTCATGTTCATTTGAAATGTTGATGGAAATGTCAAAAACATACACCGAAATTCTATGTCTCAGGTATTCTTATAAAATACAAATTCATACATGTACTGTGGAATGATGAAGAAGTCAGATATTTTTCCTCAGGTACTTCCATGATTTTATGGAAAATAGCAATGTTTTATTTTTATTCAGTTTTGTTATAGGCAAATTCAGCCTTCTGATGGACACCATAAGCCCATAAACGCCCAAACAATTGACTAACTAAACTACTAATTGAGATGTATAAATGTGCTCATTAATGTGCATTGTCCCACCTAAATAAAGATATGAAAAATAAATCATGACCCATTTAGACATTCAGAGGTGGAGCATGGAAACACCGTCATCTTCTACAATATTGATTCACTAGTAAAACCAATGACAGGGGATGGACACACTTGGTTTATGTTCAGTTAATGATAGATTTTGCCAAAAAAGTCACTTTTTCTTAATTTTCTACATTTTTGATATAACTTTACTCAGAGCTTTCATGAACATCTACATGCATATTAAATTAATTGTTGAAAGGTACATGCTTTGTATTGAAAAAAAAACACAAGCTACTAAATATAATATGAAAATAATTGGTGATAAACTACTTAAGGACAGTTAAATATAAAGAAAAAAAATCATTTAGTAACTGCCACAAATGTCTTAAATTCAGCATTTTTTTGGTAGTTATGTTTAAATTTGGAAACATTACTGTCCTGTTACTAAATGGTATGTTCAGAGAGATACATCTCTGTAATGAGAAACAAACATAGCAGAAACTACTCAACATAATACTGGTGTTGTAACATTAATGCTCTAAAACAAGCATCTGTTCTGTTCTAACGTCTTTCTTCATGTAATTTACAGATGTTATCAACTAAATACCTGGTGTTTTTATTCAGCCTTTTTCTAAACTCAGTAGATGTGCAGACCATGATACACTCTTTCATTGTGTTTATCTTTGCCATGAAGGAAGTTTGATATTACCCCAGATATACTCAGTGTGAATACCTGGCCATTATCTGCTTATTACGTTGTGGTATTTTCCAGCCTTCAGTCACATCTGATCACTTCAGATCAAACTAATATTTCAGGAGCTGTAATTAGTTTATGTAAGTAGATGACAGGTGTGAGTAGTTTTACTGCACTGCGGCACCTATTTGGAAATTTCCAAGAAGATGATTGTAACTCAGGGGAGGAAGTGTTTATGGCTACAACACACATCTCCCATTTCCTCTGGCAAGGAACAGATTCTCCACTTTGTTTACTGCCTCTGTAATTCCAGCCATCCTTTCCATCACAGCCTTAGAAGAAAAAAACTTGGTATCTCTCAGAGGAAACTACAGCAGAACTATAACACGCTGCAAGAGAAAGGTCAGCTGCCCAGGCACACGGCCAGAAAACATTTATTGCCAAAAAGTAGTACAATAAGAGGATTACAGATGCTACCTTTGCACTCAACATGCCCACAGAAAATAAATTGTGTGACTCACTTTGTGACATAATCCCATCACTGATTCAGCTCTTGTGGTGAAAAGGGCAAATCCAGTTACGAAGAGGACGGACTAGAAGTGAATTCACATTTCACACAACATGACGCAGGGGAACACCCGCTAAATACATGACTAGAAAAGCTTTTGTGAAGTGAATACAATAGCACTCTGTTAAGCGTGCCATCTTTTCTCAGGCACAAATACCAGTCATGTTGTTTCATTTTTATTTTTAACCATGCCTCTTACGCAACTAGTCTGCACTTGTTCACAATTAAACAGGTGTATGAATGAGGCCCAAAGCAGAAACTGTGGAGTTCACTAATAGTTTGTTGAAAATGTCAACGCTTTACATATGCTGAGAGAAATCATTCCATTAGTGATTTCAGCAGCTTGTAATGACATTTTTTCTCTTTTGTACCTTTTGTACTTCATTGATAATAAAAGTGAGTATAGTATCTTTGAATCCAACTTAACAGTAGGCTGATGATGAATGAGCTGCCATCTTTAAACATAGAGACTTTGTGTTTTATACAGTGAAGTTGAAGCAATACACCATGGAGGACTTAAGTGGGTGAAATCAGTCTTGTGCAATACAAGGGAAACCTGTGACATGCAGTAACCTTGTCGAATAATGAAATAAAAACATGGCTTTGGATAAATAAAAATATACCAAGGAGCACATATTAACTATGAGGTCCTATGTGTGTCTGACATACGTTATTTGGAACATGTTCTTATTACAAACATGGATAAGAGAGTGAAAAAGGTATGCACAACCTGTGTGCTCCTCAGAATTTTGTTTTAATATTCACCACAGATAGTGACATTTTGAGCATTCGCCCTTCATCAAAAATGGTAAAGAAAACACACAGCTGTTTATACAGGGCTTATTAAACACATGTAATGTGTAAAAAAAATTAATTAGGCATTATAACTTGAAGAAATTCAAATGCATTAGGGTTATGTTTTTTTGTTTGTTTGTTTGTTTGTTTGCTCTATGCCATTTAAAATATTGCCAGAACTGTTCATCATGGCTCATAGAGGCTCATGAAGCGAAGATTATATGGGTAAGCACAAATAATGGATAAATCTGTTAGTCAAAGGTTAACAGTTGATATCTTTTTGTGAGAATCAGTTAAATTTTATTATATACAGTATTTGTGGGATATTTACTGTACTGTTCAAAAGTCTGAGGCCACCTTTAGGTTTGTTGTTTTTGCAGGGTTAAAATGAGCATGCATATTTATTTCTATTTCTATTCTCTTTTTCTCCTCATACAGGAAATATGCCTTGGAACACAAAAAACTAAACTAAATGGGTTCTAACCCACTATTTACAGTGACGTCTGATTCCATGGCAAGAAGCAGAACAAACAGTGACATTTGGTCAATGAAACCTGGTATAAAACATTAGAAAATGAAAGATTTTTGGTTTGGTTTTTTTTTACTACTGTAAATACTCCCCATTTATCCAGGCTGTATCTTAATACAGAGACAGAGAAAATCATTTCTGTGGTCATTATAACTTTAATAAACCGACAAACCTAAAGTTGGCCTGGGAGTATTGCATAGTATTTCACATTTTAATTACTGGAGCCTGTAATGCTTATGTTGCTGTTTCTGCATCTTTGCTGTGGTTACAGCGGAGAAAACAAGACTGGAGCAGACATCAGCAATAAAAGAAATGACACTTCCCTTCCTTATTCCAAATCACAGAAATAATGTTCATTTTTGTACGGTCTTTGCCAAGCCTGTTTTTCTTGCTCTTACCTCTTTGTTCAGCAGATGTTTAAGATAACCTTGGAGTGACCACCAAATGAATGCTAATTAATCTAAGGACATCTAGGGCTTTGTCCGACTTGTTAAAGACAGCCCATGTACTAGATATAATAACTGTTTAAGTGCAGAGGACAGTAGGTTACCTTGCATACGTTCATATTATGATGATGGAAAAAAGGATTTATTCCTAAGGACTATTTGAAACATGTAAGCCTATATTATTCCACTTTTTTTATTTGTAGTGTCTAAAAACAGGTGAAAACTGTTGAGTGTAATCCAACCTGGCTATCTACAAGTAACTGTTGAGCTCTAATCCTAATGGGAAGCTCCCTCTGAGGAACCTCCAACTGCGTGTTTATTGTAGTCTATGCCTACATCAATCAAGCATGAAGCAGGAGTAACCTTGTGTGGTGAAAGCACCGTGAAAAGTAGGCTACATCTCAGGCTCTGCAGTCCGTCATGGCACGATGAGTACCCACTCACACTCATGCACACCTTTTCCAGGACAGGATAGCTTGTACTTCAGCAGGATATTAAATATTCAGTCTCCTGCCTCCTGTGCCTTCTGGCCTGTGGGGAACAGAGACTCGGGGCTAATTACTGAGCAGAGAATGAACATGAACTGTGTGAGTCAGATTGTGTGCATTTCTGGATGTGGTATTATTTTGGATCAGTGTATTCTTATGCAGACGTGTGTATTTGTGGACAGTAGCAAAAGCAGCAGAAATCTTGATCAGTTTCAGTTTTTGTGAACAGGATGTGGGACGGGCTGTCACAATGACCTCAGTGCTCATCATTAAGAGCTAATGAGTAACACAATACTAGGCATAACCCTCTTTAACAGAGCATCAGCTTCTTAATGGTTCATGCTACATAAGTGTCTTTTTGACTCTAGTGCAGCTTTTTCTTTTCATTATATGGATGGTGCTGCTACATTTTCACTTTACTCATCTGGTCTTCTCCTTCTCTGCTGATTTGATAGCTCTAAGATATTTAATATCTATTCATATTCCATTCCCTCAGTCGTGAAACACATCCACATTAATGAATCATAGAAACACATTTCAACTCTCAATTGAGGAAGCACAAGTTTCTGTTGTAATACTCAGAGAGTTTGCCTTATTGATTAAATGTCACAGATTCATCACCATGCGGCCTCTGTAGACTCATCTTTGTCTTTGAGTGTTTTTATGTTAAGGTCAAATCTCATTGCCTCCTCTTTCCCTGACCTCTTGTGGTATGTTGCCAGGGTGGGAGGGGAAAACTGAGTAAGTGAGAGAATTGGATGTTAGCTGGAGCTGGTCATGCTTCACATCTTCTTCACACACAACACACCTAGGTTCAGTTTCAACACTGTCTTTTGTTTTCAGCATGATTCATTAGCTACGCTCAGGCCAGTCAGTCTGTCAAGACAGATTAGTCTTGATCTGATGAGTGTAGTTTCCACTGGACAGCCCATTTTAAACCTGCAGTTCAGTGACCAGTGCACCTTTAGTCGCGTCTCTACTGAAATGTACCTTCTTTTCTGTCTTTGAAGTTTCCCAAAATGATATGTGATCTCCTTATCCTCACATAGCACTAGTGATCACAACTTATTCTAGAGCCATGTTAATGTTTCATGTTGACAACAGTTATTTTATAATCCCTTTGGTGTGATTAGTAAGTGCCACAGAATCAACATCTATTGTGTCTTTTTTGAAGGTTTTCATCCATTACATGGATCTCTTGAGATCCAAACCCAAAGGCATGTTATTTTTGGAAAGGCTTTAACACAGTTTAGAATTTGGTCTGCCCTTTAATTCAGTCACTCCACAGATATATTTGGCATCTGTAGGTGAAATGCCTTCCTCTAGTCTTTGTCCTGCCCTTAGTCACCTCCACCCCAGTAGGGTTTCTCTGCTTTTAGTCCTGCTCTCCTCAAAGGCCAAGGTAGGTGTACAAGCAGTCACCTGTCAAGATTAATTAAAGCTTATGGCCACTGATTTGTGTCAGGGAATAATCCTGCTCACTATCCCAGGACACAGCCTCCACAGTGACCTTGTGTTGGATTTCACACCGACTCTGGGACAGGAATAATAGGTGTGTTACACTTATACGCCTACAACTGTCCAGCCTTCTTAATCTCCAGCTCTATGACCAGACTCTATTGTACTCAGCAGATTATATCATTAGTAGCTGGCTCAATGCTTCAGAGGTTTGCTGTAGTCTGTCAGTAAAGCTCACTGACACACTGCGGAGTGTTCTTTGTAAAAACAAGTCATACATTGTAGTTTTCTTTTAGCCTTGGGTATTGAGGGTTTGAAGCAGACTAAGGAGAGGGAGCTGACAAAGGCAAGAGTGGTAGGGGAGTTTTAAAAAATGTATCAAAACAATCTCAGACTCACTCTCTGGTCTCCCTCCATCACTGTCTCTATGAAATGCATCAAGACATGAGTGAAAAAACTCAGGCCCCCGAGATCACATTAGCTCTGACCTCACGTCTTCTGAAATTCTGACATGACATTTCATGAATGTTCAGGAGAAAGTACTGTAGCCATGAAGTTAAATGGACTGTGAACTAAAACCATCAGAAAATGGTATCACTATAGTTGGGGATATTTTAGCCCATTCCAAAAATGTTATTTAAGTCACAAACAGTCCTCCGCTTCACTTTGACACACTGGAATGGAGTTTCTCATGGGTATGACATTCCTCCTCTGACTTTGTTACAACACTGTTTCACTTTGTTAGAGTATATTAACCTTCAGCACATTGTTCCAGGCTGTCAACCACTAACTGTAGCTACATTTTCAATGACACATTTATTATTTTTGAACCTTTGTTTGGACCCCATTAGTCCTTACCTTTGTAAGGACTAATGGGGATCCATAATAAAGAATACAAAGAATACAAAGAACACCACCACAAATGGGATGTTGTTTTTGGTTCAGTTTTTTTGCCCTCCCCCTGAAAAGGGAAGAGGGGTGTTGTTTTTTGTTTGTTTGTTTGTTTTTTGTCTGTTTGCTTGTTTGTCTGTCAGCTACTTTACATAAAAACTACTGGACCAAGTTCCATGACATTTTCAGAAAAGGTGGTCTAGAATAGATCCCATTAAATCTTGGTGAATGTGTGTCAAAGGTCACAGTCACAATCACCAACTAGAAAAGCACTTGGAGAGTGCATACTCTGCCAAGGCAGACGAGCCCCCATCCCCACTAAATTACCTAAATGAGCACTTTACCAATCGAATGAAACACAGGTGCCACACCCCCCCTCTCTGTCTCTCTCACACACACACACACACTTCCACCAATCACAAAGAAATTGTAATATTTTGTTCCTTGTGCCAGCATCAGCATTTCCTGAAAATTTCTGCCAAACCTGTACATAACTTTTGGAGTTATTTTTATGACAAACAGGCAAAAACAAATGTTCCACGGTGGAGTAAAAATGTGTTTTCACAATGATAAGCGATAGGGAAAATCAGGTAAAATGTCTACAATGGGGGCAGGGTTTGTCTGTTCATCTGCAACCTTACACAAAAACTACTGGACGGGCAAATCAGGTAAAACATTTGCAAGGGGAGGGGTTTGCTATGTCTGGCACCACTTATTGATAACAGTTTTCTTTTTTCAGGATTAAAGTACATTGTTCTGATACTGTTCACTATACAACTGCCACAAATACAAAATTACACATAATATCGCTAATGTGCAATGAAATCAAGTGTAGTAAAGTGTGATATCTAAAAAGACAGATATTTAATCTCATACAGCAACCAAAGCCAGACCTGAAAGGAAACTAAATATGATACAGTATTTATACTAATCAGGACAAATAATTTACATCTATAAACCAGATATATGTACTGTAGCACAATCACTCTCATTTTGGACTCTTACTTTCCATAATGCATGTTGTGAATATATATACAGTATATGCTTTTGATTTGAACCGCCTTAGTCAAAGTTTCTAACATTAGTCACTAATGCACAATTGATTAAATGTTTGCTGCTTGATTCACAAAGATTAAATGACTTATCCAAAACTAGAACCTTGCATTCAGTTCATCTTTACAAAGCACTTTTGCAATTCTATTGAGATTTAATGAGCATGTGTTCCAACCTTTCCTTTTGTGTTTTACAGATCTTGGCCATTATCTCCATCCTCTTCATCGTGTTGTCTACCATTGCCTTGTCTCTGAACACCCTCCCAGAGCTGCAGGACACAGATGAGTTTGGCCAGTCCACAGACAACCCACAACTGGCCCACGTAGAAGCTGTGTGCATCGCCTGGTTCACCATGGAGTACCTGCTCCGTTTCCTCTCCTCTCCCAACAAATGGAAGTTCTTTAAGGGTCCTCTGAATATTATCGACTTGCTGGCAATCCTGCCCTACTATGTCACCATCTTCCTGACAGAGTCTAACAAGAGCGTACTGCAGTTTCAGAATGTACGCCGCGTCGTTCAGATTTTCAGGATCATGCGTATCCTGCGTATCCTGAAACTGGCCCGTCACTCCACAGGTCTTCAGTCTCTGGGCTTCACCCTTAGGAGGAGCTACAATGAGCTGGGCCTGCTCATTCTTTTCCTTGCCATGGGTATCATGATCTTCTCCAGCCTGGTGTTCTTTGCTGAGAAAGATGAAGAAGATACCAAGTTTAAAAGTATCCCAGCTTCCTTTTGGTGGGCTACTATTACTATGACCACAGTAGGCTATGGAGATATCTACCCAAAAACACTCTTGGGAAAAATAGTAGGGGGGTTGTGTTGTATTGCTGGGGTCCTAGTCATTGCCCTACCAATCCCCATCATTGTAAATAACTTCTCTGAGTTTTACAAAGAGCAGAAAAGGCAGGAAAAAGCCATCAAAAGACGAGAGGCTCTGGAGAGGGCTAAACGAAATGGTAGCATTGTCTCTATGAACATTAAAGATGCGTTTGCCCGCAGTGCAGAGCTCATGGATGTAATGGTGGAAAAAACTGATGAAATCAAGGACAAACTACATGATAATCATGTGTCTCCAAGTTGCCCGAGAGGGACACCCAAACTGAGGTCAACTCAAACCAATCCCACCAGTCCCACCAAGACCCTTGAATCCAGTTATGAAGAGCAGGCCAAGCCCTCTAGCAGCCCTCAGCATCTCAGTGTAGAGAAGCTGGAGGAGATGTATAACAAGATGGCCATGACACAGTCTCAACCAAATCTGATCAGCAAGGAAAAAGGACCACTCTCCAAAGGAATGAAGCAGAAGGCTGAACTGGAGATGGGGAGCATTGCGACTCCAGCTATCTCCAGCACAGTGGAGGCAGTGACAGATATGAGGAGCATGTCAAGCATCGACAGCTTCATCAGCTGCGCCACTGACTTTCCTGAGAGCTCTCGTTTTTCCCAGAGTCCTATCAACACCAAGCTAGGGAGGGTTAGCACCAACCCTAGCCTAGAGCCCACCATAGAGAACGAGCACGAGGGATCTCAGGCTACTACACCCCTGACAGGCCGAAGTAACCAGCCAAGCCCGTATTTAGACACCCAGCGGTGTCTGCAGGTCAATAACCCACTCAAGAGCCACTCCCTCAAAGTTAATTTCAGAGGCGGTGAGGGTTCAGGTACAGGACCCTTGTCAGACAGCTCATCAGTCCAGAGCCCTGAGGTTTCTGTCTACACAACTGCCAGCAGCAGAACACCCAGCAAAAGCCCTGAAAACCTACGGCCAGGCATCTTCACATTCCATGACTCATCCATCAGTAAGTTTATCGACGCCGACACGGATGAGGAGGAGCACCTACATGATGGTTCAGGCACCAACCCATCCCAAAGACTCTTAGAGAAAGCCAGCCCCAAATTTGGCCATCACTCCAGCTTTCAGCAAGGGTCCAACCACATGGAGGGCCTGCAGAGGAAGCTGGGAAACAGCACACTGCCGTTAGAGGGGCAGGAGAACCATGTGGCTCAGGAACTACAGCCACTTCAGGGGGAGAAGAGTCACTTGAATGCATAAAGTTACACATAAATGAGAGACTGTGACAGAAAGACTAGAAAGAAGGATGCAGACAAGAAGCACAGTGAACTCAAGAAAACTGAACTTTCTGAAAAATATGAGGGCAATGAAAATATTTGAGAAGAATTACACTTCAAAATACTTTCCCCTTAAAAATACAGTCACTGTCAAGGATGGAAAATGTTTCACATTTTGCTCTAAACCATTTTCATGAACAAACAGCAGGACTCTAGTGTAAGAGGTTTTAAAATGCCCCTTTGACAATTTTTACCATTTCTATGTTTGTTTCAGCCCAGATTAACATGTAATAATTACAGCCTATAAAGTAACAATAACATATATTATTCTTAGCAAATACCTATTTTTCTGACTTCCCTAATAACCAGTAGCAAAAGCTTTCAGATCAGTAGCAAACCTCAGTGGGCATTTTAACCTCAGTACAGCAAACTGGGACAAATCTAATACTCACACTATTTCAATAACTATGTATGTTGCAATGAAAATCGGGGAGGGGGGATTTTTCTTTCAGTTTTGGTCTTTTAATGTGGTATTACCAAGGCCATGTGTTGCGAAAATGTATAATTTGTTTCCTATAATTTGTTTCCTTTAACTTCCTTCCTTGAAACTGGCCTTAGTTCATAATGTCTCCTATGTTTTATGTTTGTTTTTGTGTGAGTGAGAGCAAGTACGACAGACAGAACATACTGTACTTATAAAAGTGAGGGCAATGATTTTCTTTCAAATCCACTATATTTATTAATATGTAACGTTTATGGTCTCTTGTCTTAAGTGTGGAATTGAAAAGAATCAAGCATTTCCATTTGTTTCCGTCCAACAGGAGTCTATTGTATTGCTTGTTAATATTTTTACTGCACAGAGAGACACTGTGAGGCTGCGTCCACTGATTTCCATCTCACTTGCGTTACGCCGAACTCCTGGCAAGAGAGAGCACCTTAACAGAATTATTTTTACCCTAAACAGAAACTCTTTATTATGATTTCTTTACTTATTTTGCCTGTTTCTCTATGGCTTTGTGGCCCTCATTGTGGGGTAATCTGAGTTCATCTTCGACACTGAAGAAAAAGTCTTGCATTATTTCACACAATGTCTCAGAGGTGTTTTGGAGGAGGCATCATTCCAACTGTAGCTGACAAACTAAACTTTAAATGAAATCAAATTAGTATCAATTATAGCTGGAAGGAAACTCTGAATATGAGTAGGAGTTTCTAAGCTGAACTTCCAGTCGTGTAAGAATGTGAATATTGTACATGCATAACTACAAAAGTAGAATATTACAAACACACACATTTATTGTACAAGGTAAAGAATCAAAACAATTTATATTTTTAAGATATTTTCTAAAATTATTGACTCATAGACAAATATGTTGTGCTAATCTCATAGTTTTACATTTCAATATATGTATTGCGTTATTTTGATGGAGTTGCATTTCTTAGACAATACAGTGTAGTGTTTAAATTTGTCATGTTTGCTTATGTCTCCCTGTACATGTCCATCCCTTTGTCCTTTGTGCAATGAGAAGAACCAAAGAACTGTTCTGTTTGTTAACTCATACAGATTATAGTAGGTTTTACTGTTAAATCTATAAATGTTACAAGTATAAGTATTCCTTCTTTAAAAAGCAGACTCCGGGATATTTCAGGGAGCTATATTTGCTTATTTGGTTTCAAACACGTAAGCTGGAGCGTGCAGAGATAAGAGGACTGGCCTCTGCAGAAGAAAGCTGTTGACAAGAGATCAAAAAGAAAAGGAGATGGAACATGAAGAGGAAACACAGCACTTTATTTTACACCCATTTCAGGAGCTAATTTGATTATGTACACACTGTGGAACATGGAGAGCAGTTTGGTTCCAGAAATCCAAAACATTATGCTCATATGAGTTCACATGATATCTCTTAAAAACAAAGCCACCTTACAGCGACAGTCTGCTACCCAGAGGTACCCTGCGTGTCTGTAGACCCCTTTAGGTCAAATAATAGTCTGCTTTATGCTTTTCCTGATTCCAAAAATGTGACTTTTATGGATGCTGATCATCTGGTTGTTATTAACAAAAGCTCTATTTTCTTTCTTAACTTTTTTTTCTTAATTTTACATATCATGCAAGCATGCTATAATGCATATATTTTAATAGCAGGTTGTGGTATTTAGGGTGTTCATTCTATGTTTTCATTGCTGCAATCATTACACTTAATATGAGTTAGATATTTTTGTGCCTTTGCTTTTAACCAACATCTGCCCGTACACTGAACCTGTCACTATGTCCTGTCTATTAGAGTCTGAATTATAATTAAACAAACTGTATAAAACAACAACAAACAAATACAGACTGATATGTCATGTCTACCCCCACCACATTCTGTCATTCCTGTGCACCTTACATTAGCGTGGTGTACATTTACATGAAAAAGGCCCAGTCCTCAAAAACAAACAGGTGTGGACTCAGTAGTGTGAAAGTCCACTGTTTCCATGGTGATGGCTGAGATAACTGGAGAGCTCGCATTTGATGCAAACCAGTAGACTAATTTGTAGATTTTGGGTCCTTACAGACTCTAATTTAAATTGTAGAGTCACTATTTTCTATTCTATTTGTTTTGGTATTTTTTTTAATTAATTTTTTTATCTTTCTTAACACTCATCCTCACCTGTGGCATCAGTAGGAAAGTCTCAGTTATTGCAGACATTATAGAAACCCATGTAAATTGGATCTTGGGCCTTTGTATCATCCCCTTATTGCATTACTATTACATGCACACAGATATTGTAAAAGACAGTTTTGACCACAGCTGCAGTCAAAGTCCCCTGAAGCAAAGGTGTCGTCACTATGCGTATGGCCACAATGAAGCTCCGTGCTTCTGTGGAGGAAGGGGGGTGTGAAATGTGAATGGAATAGGAACAAGCGTTCTGTGATGGTGAGTGGAGTAGAAAAGCTGTCAGCTTGATCAGAAGTGACGTACCTAATGATGGCTGTTACTCTGCTACTTCTCATCTCCAACTCCAGCCTGGTTAACTCTCAACCAAGACAAGCTGACCATTTAAAGGTTCAGTGTGTACAATTTAAAGAGTCCAGAGTATATAGTATTGTAAATTATGTTTTAATTTGTGTATAATTGCCTGAAACTGTGAATTATCATGTTTGCATTACCTTAGAATGAGTTGTTTACATCTACAGAGAGAGTGGGTCCACCCTTTTGCACTGCCATGTATCTACAGTATGGATCAGGCTTCTCATTTTTTTTATAGCAGATTATATCCAGCATTAAACTGCGTTACTGTCACCACTGCCAGAGTTGATGTCTAGAACAGACAAATCAAAAGTCCTCTTACATTTTAAGAGGTAACTACAAGGTTGCAACTTCACGGCTCTGTGCCACTAAATATCACACACTGAACCTTTAAAAAGCATTATGTTAAATAGAAAATAGCAGTTTTGTGAGCTAATTCTTCTCTCTTGGGGGGGGGGGCTTTTAACTATTATATTGTGTTATTGTGGAAGTGAGGTATGAAGTCAGATGGGAAAAGCTGAATACAGTGTTTCCATTACAGAGATCAGCTCAGCACTGGAGTCTGAAGTGCAAACATGACAGTTGGGTTTGAGGCATCCTTTCTGAGGATGTTTTCATTCATCTGATTCTATAAATATCATCCTGCATTTGCAAAAGGAGGGTCCCAGCCAGCAGGAAAGGCTCAGTTACACCAGTGTCTTTGGTCCAAAGGTGTCATGGAGCTCAGAAATGCAAACTTTGAAACTAAAGAGCCTGGCTGAGGAGGATAAGAAGGCTGCTCAGATTCCAGGAACTGTACAGTCACTGGTATATGGGATTTGTCATGGCCCCTTAACATTGCATGGTAATGGGATAAAACTGTCAAACTGACAAATGGTCAAATGACTTTCAGTACTGAAGGCATTAGAGGCACAAGATAGATCAAATGTGTGTGGGAGGGTGTGTTAACAATATGAAGATTCATTAGCATTCGTCACACAACAGTTAAACATGCCGTAAATAGTGACAAATCTATGGAATTGAGCCTCTCACCCTGGTGGATTACTTCAAAATAAGCCATAGGCAGGATAAATGGCTACTACTCTTTTCTCTGATGGATGAATGTTAAGAATGTCCTTATTGCTTTTTATAAGTTTTTATGTTTTCTGAACTGCACTTTATCGATTTGTCTAGTGTCTGTGCAAATAAAAATGGTAACAGTCTTGCAAACGCTACACATTTCTCGTAATACAATTTCCAAAAGCACAAGGTAAAATGATAATATTATTAAGTAATCATTTTCTTGAAGCACAATATGCCACACAAAAGGTTAAAAGCCAAATACGGATATATAATTTAATTTTCAGACTCTTCCCCCCTTCTTCAGGGATTTACTCACCTCTGTTCAGCTCAAACAGGTCTGTATGTTGCCCTTACTGTGTCTGGGGAGATGTTTGTTTTGTAAAGTTTCATACTTGACTTTGTAGAAGAATTATCTTTGTGATTTCCCGTTGTTTGACACATGTAGCGCTATTAAACTTTGACACAGAACCTGTATATATCATCCAAAAAGCTATAGGGAAATGTCTATGATCATTTTGAAGCAGTTTTCTCCTTTTACTGACTGATGCTTAATAAAAGACAATAAACAATTGTTGGTCCATGAGCCTCAATTTGTCAACTGTGATGTGGAGTTAAAAAATAAATATATTTTATGAAACAAATGCAACACAGTATAAGGAGCCTGAGAGCCTGGACAATGTCTGAGCTTATGTTTTGAAAATAAAGACTGCAATCATTATACAACAGCACCCTCCAGTGTTTGAGTTGAAGAGAATTATGCAGCATACAATTCACAAAAGTGATTTTTAAAGTTTAACTGCAAGTATTAGTCAGGCAGCTATCACTATGATTTGATATTTAAAAAAAAAATAGATGTAAATGTGAGGATGTGAAATATTAGCTCAACTATTTTGAGAAATGAACAGGTCCATGGATCCAACTGTATTCATGCAGAAGAAATGGCTCATCAATAATCAGCTCTGTCAAACTCTGTTGTACTTCATTTACACTGACCTTCTCTTTTTGCTGTGATATTATCTGTTACCAACTGTTCATATGTTTGTGTTTAATGTGGTTATAGATGTATAAGAGCAGGGCCTTTTAGTCTTTCTCCTGTATGTTTTATATTAAGTGCATTTTTTTTAATTGTAATTTCAAAATAGTACATGTATAAATCCTGCACAACATAGCATAGGGATATTTAAATTATATATATATTCTATCATTAAATAAGAATTTTTGTTTTGTCGTTGCTTATAAATGATCTACATATCTGTAACTTTAATCTCTTACTTGTGTTATTATGGTGACAGTGCAACCTTTCCAAGGACAACTGACTAAAAATTCCTAATTCTTGCACATTTCCAGTCATGTTGATTAATGTACAATGTCTCTGTCAAATAAACCAATAAAATACAAATAAAATGCACTGCTGGCATTTTAGCTTTACAAGTTATCAAGGTGGGAGAATGTAGTATATAACAGATTTGTGCACACATGCTAAGCTGTTTATCACCATAACATTTTAGTTGGCTAATCCACCTCACATCATGGTTGGGAACTAACGTTTAATTACAGATGAAAGGCTGACCTGTCATAGATAAAATGCTAAAAAACATACTTGTATTAAAGAAAAATATGTAATTGGCACTAGGACCTAAGTGGGCCTAATGTTTCATAAAATAAAAGGCTTTGTTTAAATAGGTGGTTTACAGAAAGTGGCAGAGTTCAAGCATTATGTTTTTACACATTTCAAAAACTAATATAATTGTTGAAATATACACAAAGTGGATTGTTGCAGAGAGTGGGTCTTTCGAGGTAAAAGGTTAATTAGTGACATCCTGCTCTAAGTGTCAACATTTTGTCTTGACACTGAACTGATGTCCTATTATCCCTTTAGTGGTTTTAATGCTTTGTCTTGTTGTCTAGGTGTCTCTAACCTTTGACCTTTTAAACACTAAAGAGCACAGTGAAAAGTGTGCAAAGAAACAGTAATTAAAGGTCAGTCCTGTCTGATTCAGAGTCCTTTGCAGCATCCTGTTCCAGACTCGGGTACGTACAGTAGCAGCTGTGAGGCAACTTTCATCATCCATTTACTGATTAAATAATAGATGTGAATGTAATAAAGCAGCTCATTCTAATGGACATGTATTTACACTGCTGTGGAGAAAGTTGCAATTATTCCGTTTTCAGTCACATTCTTTATTGTATTCCTATTCCTACACATCAGTAGCACCCCCCCCCCCCCCCCCCCCCCCCCCACACACACACACACACACACACACACACAAAAGAAGACAAACAAAAGGTATTGTTTTTGGTTTGGTTTAGCATATTTGAGATCACTCTAGCAGCAAATGTATTACATTTAATGTATATATTTCCAGTAACCCAGAATAGATCTGATTACATAATTTTTTTAATACATTTATAAACAAACAAAAAAACACCTCAAATTGACTTCTAATGGGTGAAAGTCAGATGTCTGTGGGAGGAAGACTAATAGTTGAATTTATACAAAATTTGGTTTACAGATCACTACTATATTAGAATGGATGCCATTTTGGGAACAATAGGTCTAAGTTTAAAATGTCTTACATTTATGCATTTAACAGATGCTTTTATTCAAAGCAATTTACAAAAGAGGATTTCCCTTTTACTCATAATGGGCAAAATTTCACATGTCTGTAGCAGCAAAACTAATGAATACATAGCAAACTGACTATAGATTGCCAGTGATTCCACATGGTTCTATTAAATCAAATGCTGTTTTTAAAAAAAAAAAAATCTTCTAATTTACTTATGAGGGAAATACCTTTTGTTTTGTTTTTTATTCATATTACTATTTTAGTTGAGCATGCTTACAGTCATATTTCCTCAGTATTTGTTGCATCTTGGTCTGAGTATCTCTATCCATGTGTGGTTTATGCACTGAACCTTGTGTGAAATTAATCCCTGTCCCAGTCTTGTTCTCAGTTTATAAGCGATAGTTCTGAATGTGCACGGGTTAGTCAGTCAGCTCCTCAGTCATCAGACAAAAAGCCTCTTTATTAGTGACCACCATCAGTCCTTCTAATCCGTTGCACGCAAGTTATATAAAATGGCCATCCACTTTCCACGTCACGTAGTGTACCAGCTCGGTGGTCTGCTTATGTGCCTCTCAAAGCCTTGTGAACACAGTCGACACATCATGATGTTTATCGTGGATCTGCTGCTGATGCTCATAGACATGACCTGCTCCATCCTCACCGCCATCATCCAGACTTTCTTGGGGCCCAGACTTAAGTGCATTGACGGGGAGCTGTGTCTGATCACGGGGGCCGGAGGAGTTCTGGGTCGGTTGTTCGCCCTGGAGTTTGCCAAAGAGGGCGCGCGCCTTGTGCTGTGGGACTGTAACTCTGCTGCCAATGAGCAGACCGCTAAACTGGCGCGTGAGCTGGGAGTCCAGGTGCGCACGTACACCGTGGATCTGTCCCACCGCCAGAGCATCTATGACACAGCGGAAAGGGTGAGGACAGAGGTCGGACAGGTGTCTATTCTGGTCAACAACGCCGGGGTGGTGGCCGGACACAGGCTGCTGGACTGTCCGGACGAGCTTTTGGAAAGGACTCTGCTCGTCAACTGCCACGCGCTGTTTTGGGTGAGACCTTTACGCACCGACACTCCTAAAAATACCACCTTTTCCACAACACGAAACATAACATCTAATGAGTGTTTGTGCGCTGATGTGTGACGGGATCAGAGCGGCCCGGGGCTGAGCATCACGTAAGGGACTGTCCTTGTGACCTTAAAACCTGTCCCCAGTAATGAGTGAGGAAACAAAAGGGTCCTAGTGCCATACCCACTCATCCCCAGAATCAGGTGCCCACTGGAGGAGCATGTGATTGTGCTCTTGATCCTCTTAAATCATTAGTCTCAGAGGCCTTTGCTTAAAAACATAAAAGTGTAAGCTCATGAAAGCACTAAATATTACAGATACTGGAGGCAGACATAGTAGGTGGGTAACTGCACCTGCCCCACTACAAAAACTGTCAGGCTCCAATGAATGAGCTGCAATAAGCTTCTCAACCTTAAATGCCAAACCCTAATCGGCCTGGCACACAGGATGGACTTTCAAATGCAATTACACTGAGGGTGTGAATGGACAAAGGGGTCAAACACATTCTAGTTCAGAGGACACATACAGTCCCATTTCGTCTCAATTATGTCAAATCAGAATAGAGTAAGTCCATGCCTGTTGTTAAATGTTTCATGTCATCATAAATCCATTACAACCTGCAATGTAGATGTATAAATAGTGATAAAATTGCACTTATTTGCCCTGAAATGCATTTGTCATTGACATTTTTTAGGAAGTAGTTTGCAAATGTAAATATTTTACAGTATTACACTGAAAGAAGGAAAACAAAATCTGAGTTGTTGTTATTAACAGGTCATTATGTCCATTAACTGGTTTGGTTAAAAAGAAAAAAATTCTGTATCAAACTGGGTAGTATGTAACCCCTGAACTAAAAGTGGTTTGATACATTTCTCCACATAGTAGGATCATTTTGTACAATATTTCTAAAATATATATTAAATTGCACATTTTAAATATATTTGAGTTATGCAATATCAGATTTTAAAGGTGTAGTGTCTTTAATTCTATGACCACATCAGCCTCTGATCTTACAAAGCCATATTAAATATACAGATTCTGATGGCAAGGACATGTAATAGTGACTGCATTTTTGACTGCCGCAATTATTTGGGGAAATACGTTGAAAATAAATTCAGTGTACGTTATCATTTTAGACAACACAATCCAGTGACAGAAGCAGCTGTTGGGGCTTAGAATAGACACAGATAATAAAGCTTCGGGCCAGCTTTGCAGTTCCATTCAGTTTATGGAAGTTTTGTGGCAATAATTACACATTTGAATCATCTCATTGACACAGAGATACATTTGCTGGTTAAATATCATCTATCCATCTGCACATTAAAGCTGTTGTTGGACTTAAGAGGCTGGTTTATTCACATGCTCCAAAATACTTGGCATAAAGGACTTCTGGGAAATATTTCAGTCATTTCACTAGTGTGAATACTAAAGACGCTGACAATCTCACCAAGCTTCATCAGTTTTCAGAGCAAGTACAACTGATGGATCTGTGGATTTAAACAGCCTTTCAACTCGGTTTTCACATCTTCTCCACAGATGACGAAGGCCTTTCTCCCTCAGATGAAATCAAAGAACCATGGTCACATTGTAACTGTGGCTAGTGCTCTTGGACTTTTCAGCACAGCATGTGTAGAGGTACGAGTTTTAACTGGTACCGTTACAAAATGGAAAAACACAGACTTACTGCTGGTGTTTTTACTTCTCCTTTCAGGACTACTGCGCCAGTAAATTCGGAGCTGTTGGTTTCCATGAGTCATTAACTCACGAGTTGCAAGCTGAAGAGTTGGATGGAATCAAAACCACTTTAGTCTGTCCTTACATTGTAGACACAGGGATGTTTGCAGGCTGTGAGATCAGGTATGACACTACCAATATTCTCAGGTTTCCTTTGTCTATGTGTGAAGTGTTTTATTGTCATGTTTTAAAATGAATGTACTAGGAAGGAGCTGCGGAGTGTGATTCCACCTCTGGAACCCCTCTACACAGTCCAGCAGTCTATGACAGCCATCTTAGCAGAACAGCAAATGGTCTGCATCCCCCGTCTGATGTACATCCCCTTCCTCGCAAGAGCGTGAGTATTTAAGCAATCATATAATGAAAAAGCTAAAAACAGTAGCAGTACTGACTAAAATAGTATGAAAATCCTAAGAGCCTGTGTGTTCCTTCTCTTTAGACTGCTACCCTGGGATGCCAATGTTGCAACATACCGCTTCATGGGAGGTGACAAATGCATGCTACCCTTCATCAAGAACGTTGAACAGAAAACATCTAATGGAAATATCAAGAACTCTTAAGGTTTTCCTGACCATCTTAATTCTTTGTTAAAAAAAACTAACTAGTGCCGACACCAAAGGTTCTTTTGCATTCCCGTTTCATTTTTTGAAAGGACTGTCCATTTGTTCATTTTACACTGGACCACTCTGTTCATGAACATCTGGGCACTTGTGCTTACATGCCAAGTACTTCCCAAGTTCCCTTCCATGTAAAGTTGAAATAAAGCTCAATTAACATCCACTCTTGGGGCAGTCAGTTACTAAAAGTTTGATGTTTGATAGAAAAATGTAACATGCTGCAGTAGTAACAGATCTAAACAAGTGCCTCTTTTATTCACATTAAACAGTGCCGAAACAAAGACATTAACAAATCTACAGGAAACATGCAACAGAAAAATGTCAAGCATTATGTTTGAGCCACAGACGACAGTCTTCAATGACCGTAAAAAGGAATTCAAACATGGGGAAAAAAATAAACCCACTAAAGAAATCCCTCCGGTATGATTCAGGTGTTAAATGAGCACAATACTGAGTGTCACAGCATGATATTTAAATCCTTGCTAAAGCACATCACTTTTGTTTGGTTTTGCCACACTGCAAACAAAGGGCCCAAAAACAAATCAGTTCTCCAGTTTAGACAACTTTTGGTTATGTCTTTAAAATCCCTTAAAATTTCCACCTGAGAACATACCCTAATTTATTGTTTCATTATTCTAGCAAACTCATCACAGCCGTCAAGTCAAACCAAACCTGTAAGATGCAAGTTCAGCACATGTCTTATGTGACCCGAGGCCACTCTGGGTTCTCCTGCAGTGTATTGTGATCTGCATATTTTCAACACCATCACATCAGTTTCAAACCAGCTGAACGGTGGCTGCCTGTAAGTAGCCCTGCAGGTACTGGAGGGCCTCTGCGTTTAGACTAGTGCTCAGCATTGAAGGAACCTGCACCAAAAAACAAGAAGCAAAAAAAACCAAATCACTACTTGTTTTCTTTGAACCAAATACTGTGTTGTTTGTAACATCATGCCTATATATTTGAGAAAAAACACAGAAGTTTAGTTTTGAGTTTAATGCTGCCAATGTGTCTACACATACCCTTCCTGGACAGGCAGTAGATAGCTTGTGCAGTGACTGGGCCAACAGGATTTTGGGATTGCCAACAGCATCTCCAATTGGATCGTGCTCCTTCTTCCCAGCAAAGGCCAACTGTGAGAATGCCGTCTGATAACCTGGTGCATCTTCAATGTCAATGAAGTGCTCATCATCTGGAATGCTGTCATCTTCTGGCAGCTCAAATAAACCAATGAGGGCCTGCAGCAGGGGGGTCCTAAACAGACACATTTGTTGTCATTTACAATAATTTTCATCAAAAACACATGCATTTTGGGGCTGAAGAGGTGGCAGATTCTATTATACTGGGAGAGTCGCTGAAGTGACACCCCCCCCCCCTTTATTATTATTTTAATCCAAAATCCAGCCTGCTTCATTTTGATTATTTTACGTAAAATCTGCCTCTAATTCCCTTCTCACTGCACAGCATAATCACCAATCCCATCAACAGGTCAAGTGTTGTGACAAGAAAATCACAGGCCCTGTGGTCAGGCAGCATCCATGTGCGTAGGTTTGTTACACAGGGGCTTTAATTAAAAAATGATAGAAAATCAAAATCATTCCCATTTTCCACAAGTGAACACAGTTCCTTGGTGTCTCAGTGACCCATCTGTGGTATGCTTTGTTCAAAACACCACATTGATGAAGCAGCCTCTTCATCTTGTCAAAACAGCCCTTTTGAAAACACTCAGTTTTAGTGCTTCATGCTTTCATGTAAATGAGCCACAGCTGACTCCACCGCTCCCTTCCACATTCTACAGAGAGGAAGAAGAGAAAAATAAAACCTAAAAAGAGGTGAGGCAGACAAAGACACCGATGAAATAAAATCAGCCGGAGAGAATCAAAGTGGACCAAGTGCTGAGTTTTACAGCCCTGGTGCTGACAGGTCCTGGTCCATTAACAGCACTGCCTGGACCCAGGTGAGCCAGACGAGCCGTAACTCCACAGTTGCGGTGCCACCCATAGAACAGCCCATCTGATCAACTCAAATCAGGCCGGCCATGGACCTGGACATATATACAGCAACCAGAGCTCAGACCCTAATGCACTGAACTCACACCAGGAGTACAGCCTGGGAAAGCACACCTCGGGTTTGCCAGTTTTCATCTTCGAGTGGCAGCAGAGAAGGGGGCGGAAAAACATTTTAAAGGGGGCGTATGTGGAATGTGATGGGTGTCTGTGAGGGGGGGGGGGGGTCTACTCATTGTAATGTGACTTCACACTTCAGTCAAACACGCATTGGTCAAGTTTCTGGCAGCAATTCCAAAAAAAAGGAGAAAAGAGATTATGACACTGCCTGGCACTTTGTGTGTATTCCCAACAGCACAGAGACTCTGAACTAACACCAGAAAAATGAAAACTATGATTTTGATTCTGTATCCCCTTAAGAAAACTGGCTTACCAGAGTTTAGTGTACTCCGTGTCCATCATTGCAGGACATTCAGTGAGGACTTTTGTGATTCCAACAGCACAGATCTTCTTTTCAACTGTTCCAGAAACCTTCTGAACCTCTGGAATAACAATTTTTTCCAATACCATGCCAAACATTCTGCAGAGGGGGATAAAAACTCTGATTAATTGATTCAGAAGTTTTTATGCATCGAAATCTACAGGAATTATGTTGCAACACTTACTTTGGCTGTATGCTGTCAAATATCTCCTGAAGTGCAATGGCTCCATATTTCACACAATACAAGTTGATAAACACCAAGAAACCTATTAAAAAAAAAGATTTAAACTCTAGATAGTATAAGTAGGATTTATCATGAGAGTAAAGTTTGTGTTGATAAAACTTGAGCTTCTTAGACAAGTAATGTATACACGTTCAGAATAGCAAAGAAAATCATGAGTTGACTGCACTAACTCTTGATGAACTTTGTGGTTTTGGAACTTTGTAGCCTCTGGAAGAGCAAAATGAAGATCTGCTTCCTGTATTGTGTGATGGACTCTCTGGAATAAGAAAAGTGTCCCAAGTCAACAAGGTTTCAGTTTCAAATCAGTCATATTGAACAAGTGCTGCATTTTACCATCACAAACACTTACGGGGGCATGTGCTCTATGATGCTGTTGAGCAAGTAAAAACCTTGGTGGTCATTCGCTTTGGAAGCAATAAGCTTTTGAAATACCCCAAGCAAACCAGGCTGTGAAGAAAAAGCAAGCAAATAAAGACTGTTAGTAAAAACCAGCTGACAAATAATTACTTCTGTGGGGGGAAAAAAAAGATTGATGTAATGATATAAAAACATTTAGGTTTTGTATGTTTTCAGTACAGGGGTGTAAGGTTCAATACATTTTTCAGTATGAGCACCCCAGCCTCAGAAGAAAGTGGTTGAGGTTTTTTGTGGCAGTGCTGCTGTTGAATGTGTATGGGAGAAACCATGCATGTGGGTCCTGCTAATAACTAATGCAACTTACATATAATAATATTTTACCTGCTGGCATCACTTACTATTTTATCTGCAGCTGAGGTTGCAATAGATGCACCTCCTTTCTCCAGGTAAGCCTGAAGGAGGCGCACCAGGGGGGGTATGTTACCCGTTCTTTCCCACAGAACAGGCTGCAGCAGGTGAGGGAATAACGCCATGTAAGAAGAAGGAATAGAGTTGGAGTGGATCTCTAGTAGGAGAGACATCACTTGGAACACATAAGGTAGAAACTCTGTAAAGAGAGGATAAATGGAAGTTGAGTGAGAACACCACTAGGGTTACAACATTATTTTCATAGCTGACAAATGCATTCGTTATTTTAATCTGAGGTTCCTTACATCATCACTCCCATGATTGCAGCCTCCTTCCCTTCTGTTTACTAGGAGCATCGGGTTCTTTACAAACAAATATAACCTTCCAGAATATCCCGGTGTCTATGAGTGTGTGTTCTTTACATGTTCTACTCTGGTAAGTTACAGATAACCTGACTCGTGTCATCTGGCTGTGTTTCGTCAAACTACACACTCGGGGGCGTTGCGATTGCCTCACGTAACCATCTGAGTATTGTGAGGTTCAGGCTTTCTGAAAAACGAAGGAGCCTATCAGTGTCGCCGAGTGGGACTTCCTATGACTGGGCGGCGTTGTGGCTGGTGCGACGTCGCCACACCTAATTAATAGTCAACTAAATGAATACCTGTAGCACCAGAAACCACATCATCTGTATGCATAACAATACAATACATCTAACAGCTAAATGACATACCTTGGACATCATTTTGAAGGATCTCGGTGAACACAGGAAAGAGTGCCTCCTCAAAGCTGATGACAGTGGTGGGATTGGCCTTGCATGTGATCCGAACAGACAGGCACAGAGACTCGAACAGGTAGTGGTTAAAGTGTGGCTTGCTGGGATTCTGAAAAATTAAGTGGAATAATTTACAGGCCTCCACTATATGAGCACTGGTTAATCCATCCTTAAAACAAACAAAATATGTTACCTTGCTGACTAAGAGGAGCTTATGAGTGAGCTGACCAATCAAAGTGGGAATGTAGGGAACAATGGCCTCCTGCAGCAGGGAGAAGCTGCGCATGATGGCTTTAAAAATGAAAAACAGAGGAAAAAGAAAATGAAGAGTATGGTGAAGCTACTTAAAAAGATCTTCGGAGCTGTAATGTCAGTGACTAGTGAGTTTTTTGGAGAATAAATGATAGTCGGGCTTACCTTTCATTATGTATTCATTCTCTGAAGACCCAGGAAGAGCCAGAGCTTTGAACAAGTTGTTGAGGAGTTGTTCTGTGAATGGTGCCATCTCAGCAGCAGTGATACTGCAAAAATAGATGGCATTAAAATCAGGTCATGATGCAAAAACAAAGCAAAAAAAAAACAAAAAACAAACAACATATATATATATATACACATTTTACATCTTGGTTCATGCATATTATCTTGATGTTAAAATACTGTTCAACCTGCTGTTACACTTAGCGAGACTCTTACTCTCTTACTATGTATTTAAAAATCATGCCTGACAAATCTTTTAACTGCAACTATTTTGTTCGATTCCATGATCAGTGTGTATTAAATTCTGTTAATATTTACAGCGTGGTGTTGTTGGGACCTCTCATAGTAAAAAGCCTCTCCAAAGCATGGGCAGCATACGTGTGCTGCACTGTGCTCTCTGCCTGCAGGTGAGTTATCAATAGAGGAGTTGCCTGTATCAGCTGCTCCTTTGGAAGCTGAAGGATGACAGAAAGACTGTGATAATGTATTCAGTTAGTGTTTCAAAACTACTAAGCTTTGAAAAAAAAAAAAAAAAGGTACATACCTGGCTCCTGAAGATCATGACATATTTAATGGCATCTGCCTTCAGTACAGGGAACTCATTAACTACAAACAAAAATTTGAAAGAAAAAAAAGGTGTTGATTAATATATTAAAGGTATTTACAAAGCTGCATAATTGCCAGAAATGTTTTAGTCAACTATTTAAAGTTCATTGTTTTTATACTGTAATAAAAGCTTTATTATCAATAAATACAAACTGTGTTATCACACAAATCTGTCCAGTGAAACATATTGAGATATATAAAAATATTCTTACCATTAGGTGACTTTAAGTCCGGAAGAATGTGGTTCACAAAGAATTCATTCAGATTGACCAATTCATTAGCTTGTGTTATCCCGTGCTATTAAACAAATAATAAAGGCTGGGTCAATAATATCACATGTTCACAAATACAATGGACTGTATGTACTGGACACCGTTTACACAGCATCAATAACCCTGCTTTATGCATCACATTTACCTTTTGTGTCTGCGCTTTAGATGCCAGTGAAGTAACCAAATAGATGGCAGCATCTTTGTGTTTCCAGTTCCCTCCAGGGTTCTTGGCATACTCTCCCAGCATTGAGTTGACATACCCCGAGAAAATTGCTGTGACAGGACCCTCAAAAAATTTACATAGGCCTCTCACCAAGTCACATGCTGCTCTACGCCGAGTGTCAATGTCTGCAGGTGAAGACAAAGTTTATCATGAGTTTTAAGTTGCCTGACTGAATGGAAACTTTTTACCTGTAATTTTGGATTCAACAACAGACTACAAAAAAATTATATTTGTAGTCTAGTCATAGACCAAGGGGAACCAGGCTGGCATCTGCAGCATCCAACAAACAAAACATGAGAAGGAAGTACACATTTTATCTGGTCTAGGGGCAAATATATTGAATTAGAGGAAATATTAAAAAAACAAAACAAAAAAAAAAACTTTACCAGATCCTTCAAGATCCCTCCGGATATATTCCTCTGAATTATCTTCAAATGCCTCCTCATCTGCACCTGTTTGATCATAAAACCAATTCAGTCATTATCACACAGTACACGAGCCTGTATGTGCCAAAACAATCAGCACAAACATACCCAGGAGCAAACTAATGACTTGAGACATTTACTCACTTCTGAACTCCATGTTGGGCACAATGACCTTCTCACAAATGCTAGTGAGTATATTCTGGTCCTCAAACAAATGCTTGTAGTGTGGCCTTTCACAGACTGATGCCAAGAACTGGATAGCATTGCTTACAAGCTTTAAAAATCAAAGTGTATTGTTAGCACTGGGAAATTTAAATCTAAAAAGAAAAAGGGAAATCATGGATAAGCACTCTCACCAAGTCATATTTGACTTCCTGGCCTGTAGACACCAAAAGGTTCCAGATAGCTGTGACAAAGCGAGGCAGATATGGCTGAAACTCCTCATCATACTTTTGAGCATAAAGAGCAGCATTGTCACAGATCTGCGACTTCAGCAGCTCCAGGAGGCCTGCTTCTTCCTCATCCTGGATAATTTTCAAAATAAGAAAAAAGAAAATCAAATACAAATTAAAAACAGTTAAACTTGATATAAAACAAAAGTTGCTTGTAAAAAACTAGGGTACAGATAACTACTTACATCGGTTTGTAAAAGTTTATTATCCAATGTCAGTAGCATATGGAAATTAGTCATCCAGGTGTCCATGTTGTCTTCAAAAAACTCTGGGAGGTCCTGTTTAAAAGTAGAAAATAAAAAACACTCATTTTCAGTTAAGATTCAGAGCAACACAACAGATCCTTCAGCATAATTCATTAACAGTTTGATCAACACTTTACACGTATGGTGAACTGGTACACAGGTCCAACATACAATGCAATGAAACATATTTTGTGACTAGAATCACAAAAGGCATAACACATTTGCAGGTAACAGCTACATTAACAATATTCTTTATTTCTTGATTATAAACCTGATCACAGACAAAGAAGCACATAAGAATAAATGGCACCAACTGTCACAGACGAAAAAGAGCACACAGCCAAATAATTTCTGCAAAGTAATAATGTACTGAACTCACCTGAAAGTTAAGGCTGTAGAAAAGCTTAGAGATCAGTGTAAGGGAGGAGAAGAGCACCTTCAAGGCATTGACATCGGTAGCATGAGTTTGACAGAGTTCAATAGTTGCCTACAACAAGAAATAAAATATATCATTTGTCACAACATGACGAAGTAAAGCATCTTGTTTTTCTGACGTTCTGTGGTTTCTGGTTTACTGTAAAGTGTGAATGTCACAACAAACCTTAAACAGTTCTGTCAGAGGTAGGGCAAAGGTTTCCAGAACTAATTTGATCTCTGACCAAAGCTCATTAGACTTAAACTCATGTCTGTACCTTTAGTGAAAGAAAGAAAAGAGGATAAGTTAAGATTGGAGAAAGTTTGCAATGTTATTTTTTTATTTTTAATTTTTTTTAAATACACCAATGATCGGGAATGACTGAGCTTTACCTCTTGAAGAGGGAATGTGCAGTTCGAAGTACTCCATTGATAATGTGAAAGTCTCCACTTCTGAAGCGTGTCACCATCTCTGTTAAGAGGTCAGGCCACTTTTGAGGAAAGTCTTCCCTTCCTATGATGCTAATGGCATCACTCAACTGAAGAAATATAGAGGCATTACAATGGGTGAGCACTGTCCTGTCGGTCCCAATCCAATTTAAAATCTGAGTAGGAATTTGTCAGATCCTCAAAGTCAGCAACATTTGAGAACATACCTGTTTCTGAATCTGTTCTGGGCTGCTAAGCATCAGATTAACAATGTTTGCTTTGATCGCTGTTCGGTCTGCATTTGAGATTTTGTTTGGTTCATCTTCAACCTTTGAAAAACCAAATCAACAACAATCAGTCCACAGGGCAAATACAACCCACACATTTACAATACAAAAAATTCCATAAGGACTCCCCTTTTATTTTTAGAAATGCCTATTAGTTTAATATGTAAATAAAAGGTTTACAACAAATTGTATGTTACATTATATGCTATTCTGAATAAATTAAACGGATCAGTAATTAAAAAATATTGCTCTTCATTACCCTTTTCTCCATTTTATTATTAATACTTGTGAATTGGCAAAGGGGAATTCCTACTGTACTGAGGCCATGTACATCATTGTTTGTGTTCACAAAAACACTCTTTATACAAAAATGAAAACAATAAGACTTGTCAGTACACCCAGCTCCAATTGCAATATAATAAATGAACATTTCAATTGAATGTTAAACAGCTAAGGACAATTTAACCAATCGGTTATTGGCATCTATACAAAACTATGTCATGACACAGTACAACTACATCAAAGATACTAAGTATGCGAGTAAGGAATGCCCTTTGAATATGTTTCTTGGACTTACAATGCGCCAGTTCCTTTTGATATAATTCTTGAATGTAACAGCAGCACAGACACGGATCACGTTGTCTTGGGACTTCTCAAGTAAAGTGAGAAGTAATATGGGGTAGTTCTGGTTTCCCTCCACTGATTCAAGAAATTTTTCAGCTGAAAGAATAAAGCAAATAAAAAAAACAGGTGGCCATCTAGGATTTAATGGATGAGCCATAAACGAGAAACATAGTTTCGTAAATGTAAACATGCTTAAATGTATAGGTATGTGACTAATTTTACCTGGACGCCTGACTGTTGGATTTGGGTCCAGTGTTTTCCTCAGGAACTCGGTGAGGGTTTGTAGGTTAGCATCATTCAGCTCCATGACTGTATGAACTAAGAAACAAGAGTAGACGATGATCAAAACAGGTGTCAATGCATTCTTTACTCAAGGCAATAATGCTGCTTCACGTGCCCTGTAAAATGTAGAAACTGTTTATTAAAGCTGTATTAGCAATCAGTCGGTGTGCATTACTCAAAGTTCTACAATGTATGAAGAGTTTCACCACTGAAATAAAGTATTTCGTCATTAAACATTTGTCGTTCATTTGCTGACATGTCAAGTCAAAACACTTCTCGACAAAGTTTTAAATTCACCTGCTTGTTTCCGTAATTCATACATTTAATCTTAGACGTTAGCTTAGGAGCGGCTAAGCTAGCCATGAGAGCTAAAATGCTTGAAACTGGCATTTGAGCCTTTGGCCCGCTGACTCCAGATCAGTTTATGCATGTTTATGCTAGCTGCCTAGAGACTGCTCCGTTTTCTTCAAATTCATCTTAAACTAAACTTAACCACATGGTGGAAGAGATGAGTCATGGATTACAGTTTATACTGAGTTATAGTCACAATCATAATCCACTGTTACCATTTACGAAGCTTGTAACATCGCGGAAAATATCACGTCAAGTGACACGGGATGCACAATCTGGATTCCAGTGTATAGACTGATCCAGGAGCAGGTCTTCCCCAAGTCAGCAGCTAATGTTAGCACTAGCCGGCTAAGGTCCCTTGTGCTAACCATTTAGTTAGCGTATTTTTTTTAATCACACGTTAGCTCATCAGCTAGTAAACTATGTCTCAAATTACAAATTTGAATCCAGCACTATTTACTATAATTAAGGCTAGATCAATACAACGCCTTACCGTTTCAGTGATTTTCAGTTAGAATGGATGGAGGCACTCAACACTGATCACTGATCAGACGTTTGTCGTGCCAGCTTTCAAATGTCTGGAGCAAAAGGAACTGCGCGGTCAGTAGACTGCGCAAGCGCAGATGTCAGGCGAAGGCGATATGACACGCCCCCATGTTTGATCTTTATCAAGTGCAGTATCGCAATTTGTAATTTGTCTATCTGCATATTCTTTTTCTATGAGCCTCCCCAGCTCATTTGACTTCTGACTTTAAGACAATGCCAACATCATTTTCAACTGTTCACATTTTAATCTTGGAAAGCAATGTAGGCATCCATCTCAGAATGACAATCATAACAATAAAGCACTTAGTACAGTATATCTGAAATAAAAAAAAAAAACGTTTTGAACACAAAATACAGCTGCTATTAATACAAACACATTTGTATGACAACACAAAGTAAACACTTTTAGTGAGCTGTATCCTCACCCTGTCTTACAGGGCAGAGGACAGGGGCTCAGATTATGAGCATGCTACAGGTTGTGCATCTGACGAATGTTCAGGGTATCCCGCAGCATTAGATCACGGAGTCGCCAAAGTGCATCTGCCATTGTCTTGTGGGCCCCTTTGCTCTTGAGCCAGTGGGATGGCAGTCTGCTCTCCTGCTCTTTTGTCAGACGCACATCTTGTTTTTGAACTGAAATGATAAATTAACCATTACATAAGCAAGTCCCAGGGACACCAACACTATATCAAAACCATGTTAGTGAGCTGTTTTCTCATGGTTAACACAAACCTGAGAGAGCTTGGTCCCATTTGCTAATAGTTGGTGATTCTGCAGTAAGACCCTCAATGTATTTGAGGTAGGCCTCAGAGTGGAGCAGCCGCTGGGATTTAGCTGGTGGGGAAACAAACAGAGGCGTGGAGGGCTGATGGAGTGCAGGCTGTCCCATATGGCCCTGTCCTGGGTATGGTGGTGGAGCCTGATGCCCTGGGCCCATTAAACCCACCTAATATAAAAAGAAGGCATAAATAAGGATTTCACACATTGGATTGACACAGCGTTTGTTTAGTGAAACATAAATACTTGTATTGATGCACACTTACTTCCACTTAATTTCATCTCAAGAAGCAAATGTTGTGTATTTTACTCTACAACATCTGTCTGATAGCTTCAGTTACTTTTCAAATTTTGATTCCCTTCCTAGTGCATGTCTACATTTCTTGGCTTTGAATGTCTGCAATAAAGTGATGATTGACTTTTTCGAAATATGTCATGCTTGCAGAATATCAAATACCACAAATATACTGTATAATCTTAAAGATTATTCATGGCTGTAAATTATATTACACAACACTATATACAATTATTAAAATTAGCTCAAAGTTAAAAATCTAGAGCAGTTAAATATGATACGCACATTAATGCAACAGTAACATTGATCCAAAAACATCATATACTAAAAATAATAATTTTTAAAAATCAAGACATAATTTTGCTAATCAATTTTACCTTTCTTGCTAAAAAAATGCTGATAACATTAACATGCATAGACTTCCATATGTTTAAAGTACAGAGGTTTAAATACATTTTGGTATTGTCACAGTATGGTATTAGTATTTTTAGTAGTATCTCTACATTTCTTCCAACACTTCACTTGTCTATCTAAATATGCTGATACGCCTAAAGCTTTGTGAGCAGTTTGTGCAAACCCTAAAACTGTCATATTCTATCAGTTCTACATTGAAAGTTTGGAATCATAACTTGCTTCCTAAAGGAGGGATATACAGTTTAGTGACACAAACACATAAATATATACAGTATAGTGGCACAGACTTCTAAACAAATAATGAACTTTTGAAAGTCAAATATGATCTTAGTCTTTCAGGGCAAATCATCGTACCTGGGATCCATGGATGTTTCCCCCTCCATGTCCACCACCAATGCCGTTAATGCCTTTGAGAATATTCAGCATTAATATATTGTTACAAAGTGCAGATAGCCACTTAATGTAGGTTTATACAATAATATAAATGAGAAAAAATTTTAAATCGGCCAATATAATTTGAGAGAAGATAGAACTTTCAGGAAGGCCAATTATAAAAAGACAATGCCAGTTTCAATTTAATATTTGGCTAAACTGATTTAGTTTTTTTATTCAATACAGTAAATTTTGTCACATTTCCTAAGAAAGATCATGATCTCAACAGATGACCAAGTCCCAGCTGAGGCTATATGTGACCAACTGATGTGTGATCATCTTTAAAAACCTCAGCCTATTGGTACAGGTAGCCCCTCCAGCAAGTCAGACTGGTAGACAGGAAGCAACTGCATGGCAGGTGAGGTGGCTGTGATGGCACTCTTACCAAAGTGTGGCATTCCGGGAAACCCAGGCATAACGGGCAGGAGATGTTGGGGAAAGACAGGCACCCCCATGTGATGTGGTGGTATGCCAGTCATACTAACCATGCCTTCAACATGGCCCTGCAGGGGCATCATAGCTGACCAATATGCACCCATCATACCTTCTTAGGATGGGACATCAGTAACACAAAACAGCAACATGCATCAGTTAAACATGCCCCAACTACTTTGCTACTAAGCATGCATTACATGTTATTTCATACACTTGCAGGGTTTCTGTAGGTTTCAACTGAGATAAATGTATGGTTTTTACAACCATTGCAAATGTAACATCACATATTTAAAATCCAACTGCTTGTTTCTGTTTCATCAAACATCAGCACAACAAAACCATTGTTAGGAGGTTTCTCTTATTGGAGTCAGCCAGTCAAAATCATGCAGTGTATTGAAATGAAAACCAAAAATGTTTTGCCCTTTTGACAATTGAATGCTTTCGTAATTTCAGAATTTAAAATTTAAAATTTAAAACGAGGGAAGGAAAAATGTTTTGTAATAGTGTGAGAGAGTTTTCCTAAAACACATTTAAAAACAACATTGATTTCACCATCCAATAAATTTTAAAGCCATTTAAAATTAAATTATAAATTAATTAGGAAATTATTACTTTTAAAGTCAAAAGTATGGATTTTAGACTTTGTAAAACACCCACAGAAACTCTGATTTGATTTAATTAGCAGCTACTTTTTTAAAATCACTTGAAATCCACACTACAGAAAATGGGGAATAAATTAATGCACGTGCACTATTCTGTAGTCCCAATCCTAAAATGGTGTAAAGCAATTATTTTACTCACTCATCCTAAATGCAGAGCACACACTCAGATACATGTATTGTTATTACAATGCCATCCATATGGAACTATCTGCCTTTATGTGAAGAATGGAACATAAAGGGTCTTCTAACAAATTGAGGTTTGGGCTAATCAGTTAACTGAAATAATATTAGAGACAACACACAACACAAACATTCACTTTCACAACATGCTAACATGGATGTGATTAGGAAAGAAAAAAGATGAATAGTTCTAGCAGTCCTGCTTCTTATTCCAGCCGCCTACAATACACTGGACATCCATCTGCATCTATGAGGGGTTACCTGACATAGGCGTCATGCTGGGATTTAGCATCCCCATGGGGGTTGGGGGAGGCACCACCCCCATCAGTGCCCCTACTGGGGTACCTGCTCTAAGGGAAGTCTGATGATGGATCCTCTCACGCTCCTGCTGCTCAGCCACTTTAGCTGCTCGCTCTGCAACACAAGGGTGACAAATATAGTCACTTTTCAGAGGCACAAGTTAATGGATGAATAACTGCAATACAGTATAGGTTCTCACACCTTCATACTCTGCTTTTCTGGTGCTCTCCAGGTTTCTCCATTCTGTGCCAACGAGTCGACTCAACTCCCCAAAAGAGAAGTCTGGATGTTGGGCTTTGATGACTGCCCGCATCTCACTACTGAACAGGATGTAGCCACTCATGTTGATTTTACGCTTTGAGCCCTCCTTCTTTGAAAGGCCCTTTATGGATTTCGGTGTGGACTGCAATCCAGCAGAGGAGAATTATTTAGAAAAAAAAAGGAACTGCCTTTAGAAGAGGGAATTTCACATTAGGGTTATAATCCCGTAGGTGATCATAAAGTCAAACCCTATGTAAGGTAGGTAATTAAGGTCAGGATAACATGTAGGTTTAGAATTATAACTTTAAACACAACCACCCTGACCTGTGGGGGGGTGTACGGCATGATATCCATGTCACTAGACATGGAAGATTGTATCTGAGGAAGAGACTGGTCGCCTAGTTCTCCATCATCCTCTCCAAGATCCTCTAGCTCCTCATCTGTCATGTCAGCAAACTTAGCCTCCAGTTCCTCGATTTTTCTGTCCAGCAGTGGTGATGGCTCCTTCTGGGGCACAATGAGTTTCCTGTATTCCAAAGGCAGAAAACAGTACTTTTCAATATTCAGTTTGGCAGTCACAGACAATGACAGGTAAAACAACATGTGCACAAAGATAAATTGTTTTCATTGGAACAGTAAAATCTTACTTTGTAGTCCTTTTCACAAAAAGAAAATGTAAAGAATATAGATCCTCGTTACCTAAAATAGTAGATTTCATCCTCAATCACCTTCCCAGAAAGTGAGAAGCGCTTAAGACCCTTGAACTTCTTCATCTGCTTCTCACTTTCAATGTATCGGCTCTCACAGAGCAGGACATTTTCTTCAGGCACCTCAGTTGGTCGACATGATAGATAGTCTTTAAAGGATGATACTATACACTTCCCTGTAAAAGCAGTTAAGTTAATGCACACTGCCATTTCACAGCCCACAAGATTATATTATTCTTATTCTGTTGATAATTTGCCATTATTCAGATGAATCAAATGCCCCATATTAAGGTACCTATGACGCAGGTCATGGGACAAGTCTCCTCCAGATTACTGAGGAACACTTCCTTTTTGTAGAACATTTTTGTGGGCTCATGCTCCGTTTCCTCAGGATGGATGAAGATTGGACCAAAGAAGTAACCTGCTCCATCTCGCATCCACATTTTTTCAATCCTGTTCAGTTAAAGAAAAAAATAAATCACAGTTGGAAATTAGACAATCTTTGGAAGGGAATTCCACAAATATATACTATAACCTATTGTATAAACTGCCATCATTTACATGATATACACTATCATTATCAGGATACAGTTTTGATATTTAAGCACATTTTTCTACCTGCCCACTCGGTGGCGCACTAGTCCATGAGAAGCAATGTAAACACAGTCTCCCACTTTGAGCCACAAGTTGTTGTAGCAGAGTTGCTCATAGTACTGGCATCCTGGCTCCCCATTGCTCATATCCATTGGAGCATCTTCCCTCTCCTGCTTAAACAAATTTCCTCACAGCAAACTGCATTTTTATGTATATCATGTCATATTTTGTCACATTTTATCTTTCTTACCTTGTCAGGAACAGCATCTGTCATTTTAGTTTCATTACTTTCATTGTTTTCAATACTTTCATTCTCAGTCTGTGTAATCTCCGGTGGCCTTTCCTCTTGCTTGAGGGCAAACATGGATGCCACACGGACAACAGGTAAAGCAACATCTCGAGGTAAAAGCCGCACAGAGCTCAGTGGCATCGCCCACAGTTTGATTTTCTTGAAAGATTTGGATTTGGCAGAGTAGCGTGATTCACAGACATATACATCATCTGCCCTAAAGCCTTCTGGATGAAGTTTGAAGTAATCCTAATTTCACAAAAAAAAAAAACATAAAAAGGAAATGGCCAAGATTCAAAACATTTTGAAACAATTATGAAAAAGTGAAACCAATATGGGCCATTCTACCGACTCAGTTCAAATTCAGAGTTGGAAAGTGTGTGAAATTTTTGTGCTATTTTGGAAAAACTTTGACCACATCCATGTTGCACCACATCTAACAAACACGTATTAATAAAAGTCCCGGCAATTTTCTTTTTTTTATTTGCATATGTATTGAAATACATTTCCACGACCCAAATTTTTCACAAAACATCACATTACATTTAGAATTAAGATAATTACATTCAACTATGAATTTTTCCTCCCATTCCCCCATCTACAGGCTATTTGTTTATTAATGTAGGTGTGTTCCACAGTTAAATACAATAAAATGAATATTTTAACCCATTTTGTCATATTGAATTTTTATAATGCATCAAAATCAAATACCATTTTTCCTGTAAAATGGATAAAGTTGATTTCACCATTAATGAGAGTTGAAATTACACATATATCTAACTAGTCATTATTATAAAACACAGACTTATAACTCATCGTCTTTTATCTTTGACAAAACAACTGGTGTGTCAGTAGTGACCATAGCATTAAGTTACAGTAATATGTATAGATGGTCATTATCGCAACAATACAGCAATCCAAAACTATTTTACCATATATTAACTCAACATGCATTATGTTGGAAATATAATAAGCACAGGTTCAATAGAATATGGTAATTCATTATAAAAGGCAACAACTGGTGTCATTTTTTGTTTCCACTTATCTGGAATGACAATAATTTGCAGTTCAGTCAGAAAACTGACAAATAGAATGAACCAAATATATATTCTTATAGAATGAGAATATAAGCGTGGATATAATATTTGATCTGGGCATTGAGGCTCTGCTACATATTCAGCACAATTGGAGAACCATTATTAACCATAAATATCTAATACCAATAGGTGTATTCAAAAACTACATTTAGGAAAATTGGAAAAATAATTTTAGTCCTATTTTTCATGAGTTGAAATTTAGGGGTTAGAGGTCAGCACAGTCACCTTCCAATAGAAAGTAACACATAAAGGGTTATTTTTAATACATTTCATTTTGTATTATCTCAATTAATATATCAATATATTGTTTTAAATTATACTATAATATGATATTTGTGCACATGTAAAGTCTGAAAACCTAATTGTTTTTTAAAGTTAGTTTTTCATAGTGGGACTGCAATTTGAAGCAAATCGGTAGAATGGCAAATATTCAGATACAAATTGGAAAAAAAAAACATCAGAAATTAGCATTTACCTTCACAAACATGACCACACATTTGCCCAAAATCTTGTTGACAGGAGCCTTGTTATAATAGTCACTCTTAAAAACTTCCTTTTCTAAGAACTTTCTTGTGGCAAGATGAAATGTTTCATTTGGTCTGTAGAACCAGCAGCCATACAGCCACTTTTCACCTGCATGTATCAAAATCATGAAGCATTACTGACTTAATCTTGTCTTGGTAGAAAAATAGAAAAAAAAAAACATAATACAGTACTACAGATACAGTGCATTTAAAAAAACTAACACTGAATACTGCTTTCTGAAGACACATTTAATGATTATGTTACCAGTGTCATCCTGCCAAAGGCGTTCAATGTAGATGATGTGAGGCTGGAGGTTTGGTTCTGCAGGTTCCACATATACATAGTCTCCCACATGGTACATACTGTTCTTGAAGCTGCAGTCCTGACTGTATGTACGCTGTGCATTAGGTGGCCATGATCCTCCAACAGAATCCTCTCTCTTCTCAGCTTCTAGAAAGTCACAACATACTCAGTAAAACAAGGGTACATTCTGAGACCATGCATGGTAGACTAGTAGTTTTCTGAACACAATACCCCGTTTCTCTTCCTCTCTCTTGATTTTGTCTTCCTCAAGTTCCTTAGGAAGCTTCTCCTTCTTTTCCTTTTCCACATCACTGTGCAGATGTTTGGAAGTATAACTGAGAGCAGGAGACATCAAGATCTCTCCATTCTTACAAAGCTCATCTCGAATCCTGATGAAGAACTGCTGCAGCTCCACAGCATCTTCAAATATCTCAGAGTCAGTCCTGTAATGAAAATATGTCACACTAAGTGCGTGTTGCTTTTAGGAATTTCACACAAAGCCATGAAAACAAAATCAGCCAATAATATTTTAGTATCTTAGCATATATAGGTCAATTCTATTTCACCTATTCAACCTTCTGGCCTTTTCCAACACTTCAAACATGTGGTCCTGAAACACATCCAGTCTCTTATAACGTGCTTGATCAACATTAAACCTGATGATTTCAAAATTTAGGCGTGGCTTCTCAGGATTTGTAGGATCAGCAGCAGGAATCTCAGCAAGTGAATCACTATAGCAACGACCCTCATCATCTTGATGGCCAAGTACTGAAACAAAGAGGCTCCGGATAAGTTCTTGAATGAGTCGTGGAACATCAGGCACATGGGCATCATCTCCTCCCTCCAGGTCACGTCTGGTTTCTAATAGCACTCTGTGCAGCACAAGTGCATCACGGTAAATCAGAGACTCAGGTTCATTGTAAGTGCAAGCGTTATTAAACATGAGCACCAAATCTTCCACGAGTGCATCCACATCTTGGTATTTATTGGCCAACATGTGGCTCTTGATTTTCTCCATATCTACAGGCTTCTTAATAGCAAGATAGTAGTCAGGCAGCTCAGCACGGGATGGCAACCGAAGGAAGATTGTGCTGAGGCGACGACCCCTTTTATCTGTGTAGTTCTTAACAGCCTCATAAAGCTCATTCAGCTTCTGCTGCAGAGGGGTTAAATACTTGGACTTCTTCAGTGTGATGCTGTTTTTTCCTGAAATCAAGTGAGTGTCATATGTGTGAATAAACAACTGAAAGACTTAGTAGTTCTGAATAGTATGAGGCTAATGAGTGCAGTAAAGTGCCTGATGAGTAACATACTTATTTTCAGCTTTGGAGACATCACATCATCATCATCAGTTGCTGGCCCAAGATCTCTGCGTCTGTCTTTCATAATCTTCTCTAAGACGTCAGCATCATTGTAGACCTTCAACACAGCAAAGAGGTTCATCTTCTGATTCTCATTGTTCAGTTCTTGTACTGTATTTATAGAGTGCTGTAACCCATTCTGATATTGTGATTTTTTTTATATCAGTCTTAAGTACATCCTAGGACAGATCACTGTCTTTAGAAATAGACACAAAGGCTTCAATTAAAGAACAAGGCTTTGGATTGGTCAGCCTGTGCAATTTGCAAAAAATAAAATTTAACTAAATAAATGGGCCCTTATAATCATGACAACTTGTTTTCTGTTTGTACACAATCTTATCATGTCCACCTGTAACTAAAGAATGTCAATGCAGTCCCTGTTTGTGTAGAAAACCTTGTGCAGTGTATGAATGCTAACAACTACATGTAAATCCAGTATGACCCTAAAGGTGAAACAGATGCCAATAAACAGTTCCACACTGCATTCATTAAAAAAATAAACACCACGTCGGCTGTTTGTTGAGTTCTTGTTGTCATGAATTTGACCTTAACTAAAGCAATGGACTCATGATACCATTTTTTTTACATTTTCACATTACAGATTCAAATTGCAAAATTGTCCACAAAAATGTAATAGGATTTTCTCCCTAAATTATGCACCCCAACTTAAAAGCTATGAAAAAAAGTTGTAAACAAATACCAAACTTTGTTTTACCCGGGAGCCTTCCTCATTGTAGTGTCGGGCATTGCGAAACATCAACCTCATATCTTCCACCATTGCATCTTCTGTACTGTACTTGTCTGAGCGGATGTTGTGTTCAATTGTCCTCAGATCCATTGGCTCCAGAATGACTTTATAGTAATCAGGGTAGTCCTTCTTTGAAGGTTTGACCATAAAGAGGTCACACAGTCGACGTCCAGTTCCAACCTCTCGTGCTTCAGTCACAGCCGTGAAGAGAGTTTTCATTCTGTTCTTCTTTGTGTTCTTCTTGTGGCTGGAATACAAAAGAAAGTCACAATAGAAATGTGACACAAACATTCCTCCCTCTTAACAATGAAAACAAGCCACCAACAAAAGGAAAGCAAGCAAAATTTGATAATGTGCACCTTTTTCTTTTTGTGCTACTGGTATCAGATGTGGCAGAGGAGAGCATGCTGTCTCCATCATCATCATCTCTCTGTAAAAGCTCCTTTCTTTTCATCTAAACGGGACACAAATGACACAAGGTGTAACTCATTTGTAATTTTAATAATGTTTCTTCAAAATAACAAAAGGCTACAAAACAGAACATGAACAAAGAGGAGTTTGAACTGACCAGTTGGATTTGTTGGAGCTTGAGTGCACGTTTATAGATAGAGGAGTGAGGAACATTGTAGCGTTTGGCATTCTCAAACATCAGGGTCAGGTCGGAATCAATATGCTCAACACTCTCATACTCATTGTTCTTCATCTTGTTCCTGTGGAGAATTTCAGGATCTCACATTTTGGAAAGAGGGCACAAAAATATTGTATTCTATTGTGAGTGTGTGTGAAGCCACAGCAATAGAAAATTAAAAGAGAGGATGTTGGTAAAATAAAATAAAACTGAAAAATTCAAATATATGAAATCCCAGACAGTGTGGTTCTATGCCACTGTAGTGTTTGTGAATAAAAGTGGATTTAGAAAAACAGTTGAATAAAATACAGTATTGGAATAGTACTTTGGACATAATCTTAAAATGTCAAAAGGTGTGCTCTCATCAGACACAAACAAATGGAAATTATTTTCTTTGTTTGTAGTTAACAATAAAAATAAATAAAAAAAAAACAATTGAGTTTCAACACATCATGTATTTTTGTTATTTTGCTGAAACACACAGTTTTGACTGATGGAACAGAGCATGTTCAGAAGGGAGCAGTTTGGACAATGGAAAAAATACTTGGCAGACTTCAATAAGTTAAAAGTGATTCTTAATGTAATATATCACAAATGCATGGAGGGAACAAAAGTGCTTTTCCACTACTGTATACTGTCTCTGTATTGTTTCTTGATTCATTTTGTGTATTAACGATTCAAAAATATACCTTTTCTGATTGTATAAAACTGTGTCATTTTATGTAAAATTTGAGGTGGAAGAAAAATGTAGAAGAAAACACTGGTCTACTGTACAAGTAAGATGCTTCCAGAAAAAAATTTATGCAATTTTGTCACGTGTGTTACTGATAAAGAAAACTCAGGTCTTAAATACTGGCTCGCTAAAGTTTCCAAGATAAGGCATGGGTCAAAATTTGAAATTCTTATACTTAACAAGAGAATAGGTTTTACTCAGAATGAATATTGGTCTCAGATCTACCAGATCTACTTCAAAACATTGTCTGCACATTATGATACATTCAATTTACAGGTTCTTTCTAGTGGAATATTTAGAAATCCAATATATATATATATATATATATATATATATATATATATATATATATATATATATATATATATATATATATAATTTCTTTTCTGATTCATCTTATTAAATAAAGTATGTAAGATTTAACACATTTAATGACTGAAGCACATACTTTCTAAAAAAATTTGTAGACCAGTGTAATTGATGAAACCTCACAAACAAGTACTCAGTATTAGCCTTGTCTAGTTGTTGTGGACACACAGCTCTGAAAACAAAGTGATTGGAGCAGCAGTTCTGTCATACTTGATCTGAAGGAGGCAGATTGGTTGACTGATCTGATGGTAGTAGTCCGGGTAGTCTTTCCTGGATGGCAGCTGCAGGAAAGGCTCTGAGATAAGCTGGCCCTGGCTGTTCCTGGCACCGCGTACGGCTTCATATAGCTGGAAGATGGGGTTACTCATGTCCATGTTAGAGGTCATGCTTTCTGCCTCAGATTCACCCTCATCATAGTGGACAGACCCTAAGGAATGGATCAAAGGCTGAGCTCATATGTTGTTGTGGTAGCTTTTATAGTGCATGTTACACAATGCCAGTGCTAATGACTCTATACAAGAGACTAAACTGTACCAGAGAGTATGCCCTCTTCATCACTTTCATACTGAAGAGCCATAGTGATAGCTGAGAGCCGGTCTCCCTGAACAGACCTTCTATTTCTGTCACATACAATACAGCAGAGGGAAAGTCAAACAGTGCTGTTAAACCCAAATGTTACCACACCTTGACATCTCATTAGTACACACATATGTCTTTGTACCTGATACGAATGCTGGACTTGATTGGTTCTCCATGTTCCATCTCTGATTTCTTTTGTGCAAAGATCTTTTTGATGGTGTTTGAGTCCTATAATTCACAAGCAGTTTATGTTAGCCCTGTCATTGTTTATAAAAATCCAGCCTGTATCATATTTTTATACTATCACACTCACCTTGAACACCTGAGATCCTGGCTCATTGTAAGTTTTTGCATTCTTAACCAGCAAATCTATGTCTTTAGCCATAGCACCAACACTCCTGTAATGGCCCATCTAAGGACAAATTAATCCTTTATGAAGATTATACTACACAAAAATATATTTAATTTAATGGACAACGAGTAATACCATACCTGAATTTTTTGAGCAATGATTTTCAGGTCTATTGGTTCCTTAATGATGGCATAATAATCTGGGTATTGCTATATAAGAAACATGTTATAAAATCACGTATCAAATCCAGGAAACTAATTCTGAAATCTCTAATCAGTCTTAAAGTTTCCATACCACTTTAGAGGGAAGCTTCTGAAAGAGCTCGCTGACAAGGCGGCCTGTAGGTTCAGTGTAAGCCACAACAGCATCGAGGAGCTGTTCAAGTACATCCTTCAAGCAGGCAGGTGCATTCTGTCATATATAAGAAGTGACACAGTTAAGACAAAATTAACAATTATTGTATTCTCAGTCACAGATATAGTATTACAAGGTACATCTCTGAACAAAATTTTACTGGATTAGGGTTAAATCTACTAAGTTTGCAAGTTACTACCAGTTTACATGTACTAATTTGCATCTATAATCAAGAATTTTGCATTGTGGTGTTGAACTGTGGTTTGCGGGTTTACTAAGAGCAACTATGTATATGACAACAAAGTGCAAATGTGTTGGAGACACACCTATTTAAATGAGGAATTTGCATGTTTTTTGTTTGTTTGCTGCATAGAGAATTTTGAGAGATGAAAATGTCAGGCTAAAGTTGACCCTATAGAATTAGAGGTGTTGGTAGATGAAGTAAATAAATAAATGAGCTTCAACAAAAAAAAATTGGATGATCACACAGGAGCATTAGTTTGTATGATCAAAATCTTGGAAAAAGTAAATGTTTTGGTAAAGTGAAAAGGAGATATCAAGACATTAGAAGAAAAACAAAAGACAAATCTGCATATAACAGAATGTCAGCAAATAAAACAGGTGGGGCCACAGTGGATGAGATGACTCTGACCAGTATTGAGGAGCAGGTGCAGTTGAGTGGCCCCAAATCTGCTCCAGATGACTTCCTCTAACAGCTTCAAAATGACAAGCACGGATAGGCCATAGGTTTTTAATAAGTGGTTCCTCATTCATTCCAAAAATATTCATATGAGGGTGAAAAATACATCCTTTGCATTTTGTTTCATCACTTCCATGTCTTCTTCTAATTACACATACAAAGTGTTTGCTCCTCCCCTTGAGACGTGTTAAATGTCAGTGTTTCCGCTAAATTCATTTAGTAGTGGCGGCCCGCCGCTACTAATTCAATCTGTGAAGGAGCCTAAGTAAAAGAATATTTAGTCTATTGGAATACCAGTGTGATTTAAAGGGATTGATATGATATATTAATGTGTTAAATTAGTCAACAGAGCTAATTAACATATAAAGATACCTCAATTGACATATTAATATAAAGTTAGTAAAAGTAAAGTTAGGCTGTATTCATATGCATTCCTCTGTCTTAAAAAATGGTTAAAATATCTGTGTAAAAGTTATTTTGTGTGAGATACAGTGGATATGATTTAATTGATTAAACTGGAGTCAGAAATGACATGACTTGATTGTCTATTGTTCAAATGGAACAACTGAGTATAAAGCATTTATTGTATTTTTATGAGTCAGTTAAGATTAAAAAAGTAAACTTACACCAACGTAATTATTTCAAACCATCACAGTGTCATGTAATACATATGCATCACCTCATCTTCAGTGGATCCTCCAGGATTGTCTTGTGCATCGTACCCATCATCATCATCCTCATCATACTCCCCTCGCTGAACAAATTCATTCTTGGTTCTCAGGTAAAGGTCCCATAGTTTACAAGCTGCTCTGTACTCAGGACTGTCAGACTACACAGAAACAAAACAGTCATTTAATGGATGAAACATTACATATGTAGTTTGTGTGCAAAGAGTGGAACCATTTGCATGATTTCCTCTTATGTGTAGTACCTTATAATATGTTTTAGCATTGTTGAATAGAAGTTGAAAGTCACTGGTGAGTTGCTCAACATCATCATATTCTTCCATTTTTAATTTTTGCTGTATTTTCATCATGTCAATGGGCTGAGACACCACATGGTAATAGTCAGGTTGATTCCTTTGAGACACAGACATTTGAATTACTACATTAAAGCTTTAACCGGGACACTTTAATATCCAAAATGATCAGTTGTATCACCTTCTTTTGGGGGCCCTGATGAACAGCTCACATAACATCCTGCCCTGGTCATCCTTGTAATCTCGGATAGTGTTGTACAGTTCGTGACACACAGCAATCTGGAAGACAGAGACGAAATACTAAAGAAATTGTGTTCTTTTCTCGCAGTGTTTAGCACTCCAACAGCCTGGGCAGTTGATGTATCATCAACATTGTGTTAAAAAAAAATAACTGTGACTGAAATTTGTAAAATTACAGGATCCACAGTTGGAATGTTTGAGGTCCTTCTCCTCTTTCTCCCAATTGAAGACACTAACGATGAAGTCTGGCTATCGTCAAAATCTCCTCCACTCACACTGCTTGAGGGAGATGTCGCCCGTCTCCTTTTCAAGGCCATGACGATCTCCTGAGGTAAAGACAAATTCCAATCAAGTGACAAGTAGTGACAAAAGTAATATTTTTAATTTTTCAACAGCAGTTAAGTTTGCAGAGCATTAAAAATTCAGAGAAACTATATGTAAATGTATCCATCTTCTAACACACCTTATTCTAAGGATAAGCCTATTGTCAAGCTCTACAGAAGCCTGATAATGACTGTCAGATGTGTTGGAAGAGGGAAACATCTAGAACAGTTGTTCCCAACTCTGGTCCTTGAGGACCCCTATCCTGCATGTTTTTGATGTTTCCCTCTTCCAACACAGCTGATGGTCGTTATCAAGCTTCTGCAGAACTTGATGATAGGCTGATCATTTGAATCAGGTGTGCTGGGAGAGAGATATGCCTAAAACATGCAGGATAGTAGATCTCAAAGACCAGTGTTGATGACCTCTGCCTGCACGACACAGTCTTGCTCCTGACACCCTGTCTGACGCAGTTTTAAGGAATGCCCAAGACCCATGGTAAAGACCCTGCCTTCATCCGGAACAACTGAGAGAGTTGATAGTTGAGAGCGAAAACTTTAAGTACAATTGTTTTTATTTGATGTGGAATTTGACTCACTTCATAGTCCTTGTTTTAATGTTATGACTACAAACTCTAAGCTATCTTCATCATAGATATTTTCCTTTGTATTATTTCATTTATTTTCTTTACTCGAATGTTCTTTGTTTTAATCAAACCCATACTGTTAACTCTGTTGATTCTGCTACAAGACAAAAAATTACAATATGACAATAGTCCATCACAAACTGCACAGTGCAGAAATAATAAAGCCAAAGGTTTACATACACATATAAAAAATTAATTTAACACCTTTACAAAGTTATAACTAACTGTATCTGAGTTAGTATTTTAAAGCTTCCAGCTTTTTCTTTTCATCATTGGAAAATTAGAAACATTTAGACAATACCTGATTTAAAAAATGAATTTTAAATAATAATAATAATAATAAGAGAGATTCCCAGTTCCTGTTTTCCCACTGGATAATTTGCTGCATTCTCAGCATAAACATGGTATGGAAATATGAAAATAACATTTTGTTATTATTTTTATACAGTTGTTCTTATCCAGAGGAACTAGCATGACTGGTTAAAGTTCATCATGTTCACAATACTCAGAAAGCCAAGGATTAGATGCAAATGGATCTTTATGCAGGCCCATCATTGTGATGTTATAAACACCACATAAGGTCAACAGAGTACATATGTATGGAGTGTTCATCACAAAGCACATGCAGACAAGATGACCCAGAAAAATGACTATCTGCACAGGTCCTGCAGGAAGAATGAGCTGTGTGTGAAGCCTGTAAAAGGATATGCAAGATGTGATTGATGATTAAACAAAAATGCCATGTAAATTAAAGGTCTCATCATGGGATTACTCTGCTGCATATTATTAGCTATTTCTTTTGTTTTTATCACAAGTGCTTTCTTCACTAAAATATTCTTTATTTTAAGTCATAAAGGCCCAAACAACCAACACATACCATGTAAACATATAAACTATTTAATAGGTGTTGTTCCATTAATCTTATCAATCCCTGTAAATAAATGATGTAAAATATCATCTTTTCATGGTCATCAGATATGACCCATTTCGATGTTCGGAGGCTCCATAGTGAACATGGAACACAGTAATCTTCTACAACACAGGTGTCAAAGTCTGGTCCTTAAGGAACAATGTCACTACGTGTTTTGGATATTTCCCTTCCAACATACCTGGTCCAATTAATGATCAGCTCATCATCATGTTCTGCAGAAGTCTGATAAAGATCTAATGGCTTCTTGGCGGGATGGAAGAGTGAAACATCTAAAACATGCAAGATAGTGGCTGACGAGGACCAGTTTGACACCCCTGTTCTACAACACTGACTCACCATCAGTAAAACCCATTGGATTAATGACACTTGGTTTTACATCCAGTTAGCAATACTTTTGCTGAAAAAGTATTTTTTTTTTCTTAATTTTTCTCTATTTTAATAAATGTAACTTTGAATTCACTTTGAGTTTTCATGAACATCTATATGATGTCTTTATTAAAATACACAGGAAAGTACATGATTTGCACCAAAAAAGTACAAAACACATAGAAGATATATATATATATATATATATATATATATATATATATATATATATATATATATATATATATATATATATATATATATATATGATCAAAACACAGTATGTTAAATGTCTCTGATGAGACATTTTAAAGACACTTTGACAGATCAGTGTTGCTAAATGACCCACATTTTTTATCCAAAACAAGGAGCTACTTTATATTGAAATAAATGTTTGAATGGCAATCAGTTAAAGTTGGTTCAAATTCATGGCTGGAAAGGGTGTGACATTTTTATGCCAGTTTGGAAAAAATGTGACCACATCCATGTTGCATCACATCTAAAGAACACATACTGTATTTACTAAAAGTCCAGTTAATTTTCTTTTTTTTTTTAAATTTGCATACAGTATTGAAATACATTTCCTTGCTCAAAATTTGTCAATACTGAAAAATTCCCTTTAGAATTAATATAATTACATTAAATTATGATTTTCCCCATTCCCCCATGTACAGGCTATTAAAGTTAAATAAATTGAAATGAATATTTTAAATGTATTTTGTCGTATTATGATGCATCAAATTCAAACACTATTTTTGCCACAAAATTTATAAAGTTGATTATGTTCATTTCACCATTAATGAGTTGAAATTATCAACCATTATTATAAAACACAGATTGATAACCCATTGTCTTTTATTTTTGACAAAACAACTGGTGTTTCAGTAGTGACCATAGTATTAAATTAATATGTATATATGATCACTATTGCAACAATAGAGCAATTTTGAACTATTCTGGCTAAATATTCACTCAACATGCATTATGTTAAACATATAATAAGCACAGGATCAATAAAATATGGTAATTCATTTAAAAAACACAGCGACTGGTCTCATTTTGTTTCCATTTATCTGGAATGACAAACAATTTTTGGCACAATTAAACAACTATCATTAACCATTAAGAGCAGGGACATAGAAAGTTAATACACAGAATACAACAGAACTAACAGCAGAGGGTGGAGTGGTGGTGTGAGCCTGACTAAACATCTGCACCCCTTTCTGTTTTTCACAAACATCCTGTGGTCTAGTTGACTTTTCCTCCATGCTTTTATGACTCTCCTTTTGTCCCTGTTGGATGATTGTAACCTATATTTTTTATTAGTATTATTACTAATTCATCAAAAGAATGAAAATACCTTTTTATCACTACTGAAACCATCACGTCTCTATTTGCATTAAAAAAACTAAAGCATTTGGTTAATTGCCAAGATGATGCATTTCAGTTGTGACAGCTCTTAAAAACACAGGCTGAGTTTTAGACGTTTTTCAAACATTTACTTCAGACTGATGTGAACCTATTACTCAGCAGGTAGACATTTAGGATCAGCAGGTATGTACCAGTTTATGGAAAAAGTATTTAGGGCGTGGCTAAAATAAGGCTCCGCCTACAGGCAAAAAAGCTTTGTGCTTCAGTAGTGACATGAAAAATGGAACAGCAGGTTTTAAGTATTTAAGTATTTTAATTTTAAAATATGTCCATATAATCAATCTCATTATTTAAACTTCAACATAAAATAAATCAAGTAGGTGTATTCAAAACGTAAACTTAGGAAAGCTGGAAAAATCATTTAGTGCTACATTTTTATGATTTGAAGTTTAGGGGTTAGAGGTTGGGGCAACCACCTTCCAATATAAAGGGTTATTTTTAAAACGTTTAATTTTGTATTATCTCAATTAACATATTGTTTTTAATTAGACCATATATGATTTGTGCACATGTAAAGTCTGAATACCTAAATATTGAAGTTGTTGATAAATTAGTTAAAGGTAGAAATAGATGAAAAATGTATTTAGGAACTACAACAAAAGCAGTACTGGGCCCGTATATGTTAATAAAACCCATGCTCTTCTTAACTCTTATTGTGCCATATAGACTGGTTAATTAACTGATTAAGTGTAATCGATTGATTTATTGGGCTATCTGTGACACCTGTACACATACTTGGAGAGATGTATGTATTTTATATCTAAAGGGCTTGATGCTGCAGGAGTATTTCCCGGTCGATGGTGTGGTCCGGTGTTCCATCCATGTCTGTCGGTGTCACCTGGTCTACGTGTCTCCGCCGGAGGACCAGTGATGCTGGCATGTCTGGAGCTTTAACGAACTGAAAATATTACCACACTCCCTGATGTGTCCTGTAGCACCGTACAGCTAGCATGCAGAGCAGCAGCTGTCAGCGACCCTGTGTGTGGCCAGTGGCCGCAGCATACAGTTCTGTGCTCTGGGTACGGGGACCAGGTACCCGCACCGGAGCGGCTAACCCGCCGTTAGCTACAGTAAACGGTTAGCTATCAACGTCATATAACGTTCAAACCCAGACACAAAGACATCGCTGTAAATAAAAAAAGAAAAGGAGAAAAAAAACCCGTTACCGTTACAAACCTACGGTCACAAACGTCGACGACACCGGATGGGAAATAATCATGTTGAAACACCTGAGGCGGTTTGAACCTTACCTTTAGTGGTCACGGATTTACACTCTTTAAATCTTAACTATAAAGAAAGCCAATCACTTATCAATTTTAGACCGAGAGACATAAGTGTCAAAGTTGCAATACTTTAAAATCAACTTCCGCCTGTAGATCTTCAAATTAAAAGCCCGTGGAGTAAGATACAAAATAATTAAAGTAGAGTCTTAGACGTATTCATCACTAATTACATCTTGTCACTGTATTTTTTTTTTTACTTAATATGTCTTATGCGTGTTACTGATTTACCTGTCTATATGATATTAATATTTAAGAAAAAATGTAATATATAATGTGTGACCAACTCGCATCACTCTAAACAGTTCCTGTTAGATTAGTGCATTTTACAGATCTTCTGCAGGCCACAAAACCTGATTTTTGGAAACGAACAAAGGCTGTCCTCTTTTAATCTGCAAAGTTGTATCACCCCTGCGTTATTTTATGCATGTAGCCCACCTTACTTTTGTCATATCTAGTCATATTTGTACATCTGCACTGGCTATGTTCAATAGTAATCACATATGAAACTCATGTAATGGCTGGAACAGTCTGGATGTTAGCTCTGGCCAGTACAAAAGAGAAAATCAGTACATAACAATGGTGTATTACCCACTGCACAATCCAGAAACATTAAACGCAAAGGTTTATGTACACTAAGTTCATCAGTCTTTAAACATTCTGGAAAATGATGGAGAATTAATATTATGACTTGACAAACTTATAGCTAATAATATGTATCTGGTGGTATGTAAGAGCCTCCTACTTTTGATCTTCATGGGAAAATGTCAGATATTCCTGATAGAAAACCCTGATAGAAAAACAAAAGACTTTGCGGTCTGTTTTTCCTTTGGATTATTTACCACAGTCTTTATACAACAATGGTATGCAATTGTAAAGATAAGATCTTGTTATGGGGCTGTTGCCACAGAGGAGCTGGTGTGACTGGTGAATTTCCATATCAAGCCAAAGATTAGATGCAAATAGATCTTTCCTCACCATGTTACAAAAATGGCATCAGGTCAACAAAGTACATGTTTGTGTTTGTCATAATGCAACTGACCCACAAAATGACTCTCCGTACACATTCTGCAGGAGGAATGGATTGTGTGTTTTGTGAAGCTTGTAAAAGGATACCACAATAATATGTCTAAAGTTACACTATTTACTGTCAATGCTAACAATTACGGGAGTAACACTGTTTCTGTGGGTCTGAGTGAAGGGAGAATCCAAGTCACCCCAACCACTTCCAGAAACTCACAGGATTTTTCAACACTTAGTGAAACAAATACTTTAACTTGGTATTCACTCAGACACACTGACAATATAATAACACAAAAAGCTAAAATTCTTTCTTTTTTTTCAATATTTCCATTAAAATGTAACATTATATGTAACAAGGAAGTTAACCAGCCTAACAAAGGCATTATGAAATCAAATATTTATTGTATAATGCATGTATCAAGCTGCAAGTCAAATTCTAATTAATTTTGGCAATGTACAGTTTTTGATAAAGTTAATATACAAGCTTGGAAAATATATAAATGTCAAGATTTGTCATGAACGACTTAATAGCCATCAAGGTTTTCTTCTGTGGAAATGTGAGCCACAAATCTCACGAAGCATATGGTATTATGTTTTACAAAAATAAAACAGGAATTTGAGGTAGCCTATTTCAAATACTGATTATAAATATAACATAGGCATAGACTGATGTTGAAAACCAATATTAAAAAATATGCAAAAAACTAAATCAAGAGGTCACAGGTAAGTTACACATCATGTACGTTAGTGTACCATGTAAAGTAAAGTAAAGTAAAGTAAAGTAAAGTAAAGTAAAGTAAAGTAAAGTAAAGTAAAGTAAAGTAAAGTAAAGTAAAGTAAGTGATCCATTACATAAAATGAAAAAAATTTACCTTTTTAACATAAGTTGAACCAAAGTAGTCAACATTTTAAAAAAGTAGAAAATAACAGGCGAGAACAAATATGTAAACGCTTCGGTGCTTGAATGTTGATCAAGTTGACAGACAAGCGATATGTTGAATCACCTTCAGATGGCGCTAATGCCACATGAACCACAAAAACGGCGAAGAAGAAGCTGAAGGAATGAGGATCAAGTTTTACGGCACCGAAGAAGAGACTCAAGCCGGAAGTGAATGTTCATCTGTCCCATGTGTTGCTGCTACCAAGTTCATTCATTTTGTTAAGGTAAACTAATATTAACAAACGTTTAGCTTTTTTCACGAAATACCTACGGAATTATATTTACAGAGGGACGACAGAACTTCTATTGTGTAGGTTCAACTCCACTTTGGAAACAGCAACACTAGCTAACGCTAGCTAAGAGCCGCACCGCTTCATCTGGATGAAAAGTGCAGTGGATACCAGCATGATCAAGGAAAACCGGTGGAACATCCCCCCCAATGCTCCTGCATGCATGGAGAAGCATCTGTGTTCAGCTCAGTACAGAGCAGGTGGGTTTCCTGGTGGTTACACTGTAAACACGTGGTGCCGCTATTGTTATTAAATTGCTTATGTTTACTTATTTGCAAGAATCTGATGGTCCGTCCATGTGGCATTTATGTATTGCATGACCGTAAACCAAGTTATATGAGGATGACCAGATGGAAATTAACGAAATATAAGGCAAAGAACACGAAAGAGACATTTAATAAATACAATGTCGTAATAATAGCATATAACAAGGAGTGTATCACATTCTTTTAGAATGTGGGGTACCAAGTGCAAACCTTTCAATCACATTGAGTGATCATAAGATGTATGTTTGTTGTTAGTACATTATATAAGGCTGCTGTGTGGACATGACACAAGTTTCTTTTGCTATTATTTAACAAGATATCACATGATCTTTGTTCTCAGATGGCACCCTACTGCTTGGTGCCTCCAGTCTCACTGGCAGGAGCTGGCAGGGGTCTGTTTGGATATACAGTGATCCTGAACAGGCCCCCAATGAAGGATTCTGCAAAGCTGGTGTGCAAACTGAGGCTGGCGTCACAGATGTTAAATGGTTGTCAGAAAAGGGTGTACTTGTTGCATCAGACTCAGGTAAGACATTATATAAAGCTTAATAATGAAGCACAGTGCTGGAGACATGACATTGTGAAATTGGACTTTGTTTGACTGGATCCGGTGCAGGTGCCTTGGAGCTCTGGGAGTTGGCGGAGGATGAACGGCTGCTGGTGAATCGCTTCACCAAACATGAGCATGACCACATAGTTACCACAGTGAGTCCTATGTGTGGAGCAAATGGTGCTGTTACTGGCAGCATGGACTGTAGGTGAGTCTCCTCTCTACTACTATTCTACTCTCTGATTTCACATTCCCTGAATAATTTCTGGAACACGAGACCGCTGGTTTTACTATTTCAATATACCTTGCTATTTAGTGATTTTTAGCCTTTGCTCCAGGTTAGAAGTAAATCATCCAATAGCAAGAGTTGAGCAGCTCAGCTTTGCATGATAGCAAGTGAAATGGTTGTGAAATTTTAATATTTTAGCTTTGTTCAAATTTGTATGTAAACATTTAAATATCTAAAACCTTTTTACTGTCTCTTTTAAATTCAGATTTAATGTTTCATGTAACTGCACATCTTTTCTTTATTGTAGAATTAAAGTCTGGGATCTCAGTGAGGAGAGTGTAATCACAACTTACAGTGGTAAGGGAGCATCTCAAAACTTTTTCTGCTCATTGGTTTTGCTCTTATAATTTTGTTTTCCATTCATTTGTAAATACTACCCAGAATATTTTCTGTAATGTTTATTCCTAGTTGACTGAATACAAACGATTCATTAGGGTTGGATAATGCTATGCTATGTAGATATCACTGAAATGATGAAGACATTTTTATGCAAATCTTGGATGTAAATTTGAAACATTCTCTCTTCAAAAAGTGCTTATAAAAATGGAAACAGGGATTAAAGTATTCTGGCACCATGCTGAGTTTCCAGCATGGTGCCTTGATTGCAGAAAAAGAATGCAACTTCCTCTACAAAAACAAAGTGTATAATTTTCCCACTCTTAAATACTAATATTTAGCCAGTCAGAAGTCGAATGGGGTAGGTCTTGGGAGAACATGCCTCAACCAAGTCCAAAGATTTCTGCATTACCCTACATAGCTTACATGTCATACAGTAAGCCTTTTAATAGCTGGTGTCAAAAGTTAATAGAGCCAGGTACTTGCTTCTGCACTCTGTGCTCAAGAAAATTTGTACATGCAACAGCAAAAAAGTGCTTCCACACCATGAGTCAAACCCCACTCATAGAACAGTTGTTCATGCTCTCCCACACACAACAAGGTTACTGAGAGCAACAACCACAGCTGATGTACCTGTATCAATAACTGACTGTGTGTGAGACTTGAAAATAAGCATCTTCATTACAGAGCATGATCTGTTTTTCAAGCTCACGCAACCACTGGTGAATTTCTGCAAAAAAACTAGCTGAAGCAAGTTGCTTTGAATAAAATTGTCAATATCTAATTTGCATGCCAGCTATTTGACTATATGTGGCATAATGCCAGAATTCAAATGACATATTACCAAAACGATACCAAAAAAAATTCCAACACATATTTCCATTTAATTCATGCAATCATTTTGACACTGCGAATGTGTCCACGCCACAGATTAACACCCATACAAAAAAAGTTCAGGCTCAGGATTTTTAACCCCTGTGGAAATATGTTTCCTTAGTAGAAAGTAACAATATCTAAACCTTATGGGTTTTTTTCACCAGTTCACACTGAGCCGGTCACTTGTGTTGCCTGCAATCCTACAGATGAGGCTCTCTTCATCTCTTGTGGACAAGTAAGCTACAAAACAAAACTTATAGAAAGTGGTCCACTCAGAATTGTTACTAAATAGCAGAGGTGGGTAAATCCAGGTTCATCAAGTCAAAGTCTAACCACGTATTGATTCAAACCTGTTCACTGAACACAGGTGATTCCACTAATGATCCCATTTATCTGGATGAGGCTTGTGTTCATCACAATGGACTGGTTCAATGAACAGGTTTGAACCAATACATGGTCGGATTTTGACTTGATGGACCTGGAATTACCCACCTCTGCTAAATAGTGTCTATTATGGTAGATACATGTATACATAGATACAGCAAAACGTTTGTTTTCATCCAAACTTATCATCACCTCTCAGGATGGCCGTGTGCTACTGTGGGACAGAAGGAAGCCAAATAAACCAGCATCACAAATAGGTGAGAAATGTCTCCCATCTTAGATTAAAACATGGCTACAGTAGAAATGTAATATAACAAGCTATGATTATATAAGTATATGATTCTTGAAAACCAGAATCTATCATTATCCTCTCATGGTGAATACTTGGTGATAGTTGCTCTCCATATTTGTTTTAATATTCTTTGTACATTGTTTTGTTTCAGATTTAGAGTCCCCCAGCTGCACACCAACCACTGCAGCCTGGCATCCACACCACAGAAGCACTGTTGCTTTTGGTGAGAATCTGAACATTTTTTGGCAAATATATTGAAAAGTATTCTAAAATGTAGGACAAGAAATACAACTTGTGTTATTGGCAAGCCAAAGGCTACTAACATATAACATGTATACACAACCACCCTACACATCAAATCATCAGAATACATGATTAATCCCAGTTTGTGTCTGGCTTTGTGCAAGTATAATCATTTTCTCTTTACGTGTATTGTTTTATCATTAGACTAGAACTCTCATAAGCTGTCATGAGTTTCATACAATGATTTGTTCTGTCCATATGGCAGTATTTCTGCTTGTTTCTGAAGTAAGAAAGTTAGTGCACAAGGAAAAATAACAACCTGCATTATTACACAGAAATGAGTCTACTGGCCAACAAAACAAGTTGTGTCTGACAACAAAACCCACCCCCCTTGCACGCATTTTAGCCGATTTATATCTTTGCTCTTACCTTAGTAGTAGTTCAATTTATTTCAAACATGCAACACACAAAACAATTGCACAAAAAAAAAAATAATATATATATATATATATATATATATATATATATATATATATAAACATACATGAAAAACAAAACATTACTTCATTTGCATATTTTAAAAGGAGTGGGAAGAAGTAAAGCCTATTTAATCCAATCGCTTCTCAAAACAGTCTATAGTTTAACTTCCTGTCAACATCACAGGAAGTTATGTTAAATTTTTTGGTGACTGACCTTTGACCTACATTCACCAACATTTCCAGCATAAAGCTTCTTACAAACAGACCACCACACAAACCGACATAAAAACAATAGCCCTCTCCCCTTCAGGGAGGGTAACAACAGCTTTTTGGTACACGTTTTGATGGTGCACATTGTTCCTTAGGTGATGAGCTTGGTAGGGTCACTGTGAAGGACTTCCTTGGAACAGAAGCAGCCCAGGTGGAGAACGTTCATAGCCGCAGAATTAACAGGCTTGCTTTCTCCACACATGGGTAAAATCTAATTCAATCACCTTCTGTCTACGTTCTAATTTTGCTCTTTCTGAAAATATAACGTCTTTTTTTTTTCTCCTCAGTGCCCCTTTGCTAGCTTCTGTTAGTGATGACTGTTCCATTGCTGTCATAAACTCTGAACTGCAGGAAATGTGAGTCAGTGCATTTTAAACATCTCGTTGGTTTCCTGCATCATTAAAAACACTAACAATCTATTCTTCTCCTCTAGACTAAGAGATAGACGACACCAAGACTTTGTCAAGGGTGTCAGCTGGCTGCAGGGAGGCTCCAATACCGTGACGACTGTTGGTTGGGATCATGTTGTACTTCATCACACAGTGGGTCCAGCTGCTGCTACTCCCAACTCCACCCCTTAGATCAAATACAGTGTTACACCTTGATAAAAAAAAAATTCTATGTCCCCTCATTTTTGAAGGGAGTATGTGCAGATTAAGTTGCATCACATTTGTCAGTGAGATATGGATCTGTGTTTTTGATGTTTATACTCTAAACATGTACTCAATATTTCATTGTTTACTGTCTTTAGTCTGACCCTGATGCAATATTCTCTTTTCAGCACTAACTTACTGTACTGCATTTACATTGAAGTCAATGTGTTTTTGGGATAATTTTACATTAAAGGTAACTTAATGTTGCAATAGCAAAGGCATTTTTTAAATAATTTCTGTAACTTTTTTTTTCTTAGTTCTTAAGGCCTATGACAAACATGGTCTCCCAAAAATGAATATCATTGTGTATTCCTCAGGGCATTAACTCTTCTTTACTGAGATATTCCTACATGAGAAGAGAATTACATTGTTTTGGTGGAGTTAATGTCAACAAAGTGAATAGGTCTCATAACAGTTACTGAGACATTTATGCAAGAAGCAGTGTTATCCATTCATATGTAAGGTGTATGTGGGGAGCAGGCTCAGAAGGTAACAAGATTACATGTGATTCCATCAGTGACCGACAAGTTGTCAGTGTTCCTCGACCTGAATGCCATAGTCATTTTCAAACCTGACATGCTGCGCCTAATAATAACTTGTGGTCTTGACAACAGCTTACTATAATTGCTTTTGTGAACACATTCACTAACACTATCTGAGCCATTACATAAATACCTAATTTTAATGTATTTTATTTGAGAACTTGACTACACTGTCTCACTCTGAGCTGAAGGCGTTAACGTTTCAGTCTGTATCTGTTGGTCAGAAATAATTTCGTGGGTACACTAAGACAAAGTACTACACATAACTTTAATTCAGAAAGCTGTTATTTACTTATTTCATGAGTTTTATAAAGAGTTCCTGACCACATTACTGGTTAATTTTTTTTATTTATTTTTTTACCCAAAAGAACTTGTAATTGGACTTTTTCTTTCCTTTCTTTACATTCTTTTGCAGCAATACACATTGATAAATATCAGTGTCTAATTGTAAATGTGCCCCTATCTAGCCCTGTTCTGATAGCATATCAAATATCAGTTAACATAAAAAATAAATCTGTTCTAAATAGGTCTTGACACTAACAAAAACACAATGTAACTACTGCTTGAGTTTATTTTACAGTTGGAGAATCTGTTGAGCATTTAATACACTTTAAATGGACTTATAAAATCAAAATGGCATACATTCATTCAACTACATCGTACAGCATTTATATTCTGGTGTAAATCTTACAAGTTCATGACTGCCGGTAATATTGACAAATAACTAGCTTAATAAATGTTTTAGTAATATAGGTTGCTTAATAAATATGAAAAGAAAGACAGTCTTTCTTCATGTCAATGAAGGCATAATGTAACAATAAAAAAATACTCCAGCTATGGGACCTGTAATTACACCATAAAACATATACAATATATCATATCTTACAAACAAATGGCTGATAGGCATATGATTAGTCTTCTCTCATACAGTTTACAGTGATGAATAATCTAGATGAAAAATTGGTAATTAGCACAATCTGGTTCTGAAACCGATTAAAAGCCAAGGTTGAAGAAGCAGCGGGAACTTTATTTCACCAAATAAACAGAAGCAGCCAAACAAAAAAAATGCTTCGTCCACTCAATGGACTTCAGAATAAAATGAAAAAAACAATTGTATATATTTTACAATGATAGTTGTTCTCCAGAAGTTGAGGAAGCCAATCAGAGTATGTTTAAACAAGCATAACCTTGTTATATATATATATATGTGCCAAATGCACTGGTGCAACTCATTTGTTCAAAGTGCTTTCTTTATACAAACTCTTGATGCAAAAATCATATCACACAATCTCAATCTATTCATATATCTCATGACGACTCCCCTTTATGAAGAATAGTAATAGGCTGTTTGGTTCCAGGACGAACAGTAAAAGACATACCATACTGACGATGGGACTGTGGTCCATTGCTGAAAAAGAAAAATAGACACGGAATTACTTAAACTGTAGGATGAATGCTTTAAATTTACATGGACAGCTTCCTTAAGTGGGACTATAAAAATAGAAAACCTCAATTATATCGGGTAGTACATGCATGTTTTGGGGAAACACAGGAGTATCATGGATGTTTGGTTTTATACAGTACTATTGTGGTTAGCGTCACCTGTAAAAACATTATGTCAACTACTTTAGAGGAAAAATACTTCAATTTGAACGTACACTAAATTAAGATTATTTTCATAGCATTATCTTAGTATTGAGTAGTTCTTTCAATTTTTAGGTAGAGGGAATACCGAGTCCTGCAGTTGAGAAAATATACTACCTAGCCAAAGTGCTGTTTGAAGGGGGTATACTGTGAAAATACTGTAGAATATACATTAACTGAAATGCTAGTTTTACTGCTACCATTACTGTTTTGCACCACTGGAATGTCCCTTGACAATTTAATGTTGGCAATACCCTTATTGTACACTAATACTCACATCAAAGCATACAAACTAACTCTTAAATGTCTCATGTTCAAGCACTGGTCTGTACCTGGTGGAGCCTTTTGATGCAGATCCTTCCTGATATTTCTTGGCCACTTTCCCTTCTAACTCATGCATGTCCAGAGTAGCTGTTTTGTTGACCACAGGGTAATTCTTTTTCGGTGGTGTGACTTTGGTGACAACAGGCACTTTATTGTCCTCGTCAGACAAAGGGCTGCCCCAGTCATCAGAATTGGACTCTGCATCCTTTACAAGGTTTATTTTGTGGTCCATTTCTAACATTTTCTTTTGTAAGATGCTCAGCAGGGTGGCCTGGCTCGGTGATGTAGGTGTTGGAAGTGGAGTAAGAACCATCTTTGGTTTGGTCTGGACCTGGGGCTTTGGTTTGACCTCAGTAATAGGAGGGGTGACTTTGGTGATAGGTGAAGGTGTGAGATTTGTTGGAGGGGGAGGGGGAGGGGGAGGAGTCACAGCTGTTGCCATTTTTACGGGAGGGTCAGGGGGAGGATTGGCAGGAGGGGGTTCGATGATTTCATCTAAATCACCAAACTCTGGTGGAGGAGGGAGTAGTGGGATGTTTAACTCCTCTTTAGTATTGTCAAATGGTGCAGATTCAGACTCTGTGTGTTGTTTCTGCTCTTTAAGGTTGTTTGCACTTGGTGATGTAACCATTACTATCTGACTGGGAGTTGAACTTGTGGGCAGCACTTGATCCTTAACCTGTGTGGCACTCTGTAATTGTTTTGGTTCAGTTTTCACCTCTACAGCACTAACTGACTTTAGACTTTCTTGTAGTCCTTCCCGAGAGCTTAGAGAAGAAGATGAAGTGGACTTTGGGATGACAGCATAAGAATTGGCGCTTGGGTCACTTGGCTGAATGCTTAACTGCTCTTTTTTCCTCCCATAGTTTTCATGCGACAGAGATGGTCTGTGTTTTTCACGCTCCTTTGCTGCCATTAAAAGAGCCAGAGGTGAGGCAGCAGGTCCGTCACGCACTCCATTAGTTTCACTGCTCTTGAGGCTGCGTAGTTTTTTATCTATTATTGGGCTGAATTTACCTCCTTGAATTTGAGTTTCTTCAGGTTTGCTCTGGATTTCTGCTTTATTATCCTGAATGCTATTTACTTTCTGAAGCTGGGGTGTCACTGGATGTGGAACCTGGGGAGGATTTTCTACTTTTTGTGGGACTGTGACTGACTTCAGCTCCTTGTTTGGCTCAGGTAGTGGTGGCTGAGATGGATGGGGAACCTGTGCATTCTGCTTAAGATCCTTGACTTCTTTGGGAACAGTTTTAGGTGCTGGTGCTACTTTAGGGCTTTTCTGTTCCACTTGGTCCTGTACTGGGACAGAATTGCCAAATGCAGAATCTTCCAGGACTAAGATTTGCTTGGGTCTTGTGTCTCGGTCCTCAGAGCACATCAAAATTGAGGGTTTAGGAATATTGTAGAGTTTTGCTGTGTTTTGGGGGTTGAAGGTGGATGGTGTAGAGGTCTGGACAGGGGGAGGAGGGGCGGGACTCTGTGGAGGGGAGTCATGGTTGGAGATAGAGGACAGTCTAACAGGCTTTGGAGGTGGCATCTTGAAAGTCTTTTGCTGCCTCTCAGTAGGAGGCTGTGGTGGGGCAAATTTTGGATGGTCAGGAACATTGGCTGGTGGTGGGCTTGAGGTGGATAAGGAAGATGCAGAGCCACTAGAGCAAGAGGATGGAGGCTTTGGTGGGGACATTGGTGGAGGCTGTAAGAAGGTAAGATCCTCCTCTTTTAGGGAAGTGAATGGTGCAGCAGGTTGTTTCGGAGCAGGTACTGGAGGAGATTGAAGGGTTGCAAGGTCCAGACTGTTGAGGTCACCCAAGAAGTCTGGAGGAGGAGGGATAAATGCCCCTGGAGGTGGTGGCGGTGCAATGGACGGAGGTGGAGGAACAATAATCTCCCCCTCCACAGGGTCAGTGACAGACATAGCTGATCCATTTGACAACTGCTCTCCATCAGCTATGAAAGAAAAGACAAGAATAGATAAATGTGAGTTAGTGCTGCTGTGTGTGCATCTCCATAAACATCAGCATTAACTCTGCCATGTATCACATTCTAAGTCAATGTTAGGAATACTTCACATATATAATGGTATGTATGATCAGCATTAGCTTTGATTGAGGACACATTTACCATATCATTTATAACAATAATACCTCAAATTTATATAGTGCTTTTTTGGCCAGTCAAATATGCTTAAGCCAAACAATGCTCATGCAATGTCATGCTATCCCTATTCATTACATGTATAGGTCTAGGAAGGCTTTATAGACAGGGGAGGCGGGCTAAAAGGTTGTCTTTTAAGTCCTCTGTATGCAATAGGACAGTACTACAAACAATCAGCATAATAGGAAGACATAGACGCCGGAAAGTTCACCGAGAAGTCCGGAGAAAGTTACGAATGACTAAACAAAATGGTGGATTATGGAGCTTAACGAATGTTATCTGTAAAATAATTTAAAGATTGCTGACATTTTCTAAAATTTTTCACTCATCTTTGATAAAAGGAAATTGCCACCCGTTGTTGTTGTTCTTCTATGGTTGTTTCTGGTTATTTGTTTCCGAGTCTGACTCGTTGCAGTGTCACTTTGTTATGCCCGCCCTCTGACTCTATACTTCACTGTAATTGGCTGGCCAGTTTCCGGGAAATCTAGCCGATAGTTGAATCAAGCTTAACTAGACTACTACTGTAACACATTACATGTGCTGCCGCTAAGAGTCTAGTGCGGCGAGGCTAACACTTATAACACAGGAAGATTGCAGGAGATTAAACTAGGAGGAGCAACCACCAGAATTTGAAAATGCACACCTTCCTTACTCTTCAAACGACTAAATATAAAGATACAGTACAACAATTCATCATTATGCATGATGTTGTTTCATGTTATAGAAAAATAAAGCCATTTAGACACACAATCACACTCCTGGCTGACGAAAGCTGATTGGTGGTTGGTAATTAAAATAGCTCTCAATCACATATTTAAAACTACCACCACCTGTCTACACACACCTGTGATTGAACAAAATCTGGGCATCATAGAGTAGATTATCTACAGCATAAAAATGCAGGTAGAGTTGATTCAGACATTTCTCTGTGCATGTGTTTCTTCCTGAAAGTTAATTTAGGCCCAGTGATAATTGCAATAACTATAACTATTGCCAAATAAATCTTTTTTCTTTTTTATTCAATTGGAATCCTGCACATTTAAGTCATTTTAAGTCAACTGTGTTGAATGTTTAACCTTTACATTTCTGAAATGTTCACCTTCATTACCTGTGATGTTTGTCATGATCTGATGGTAAAGAACAGTCTCAAGTCATAAATAATATGGCCTCTTCAACTTTTAGCCAGGACCAAATGTCAGCCATTACAATGGAAAGAAATAACAATTTGATATTTATCATGATAATGTTTGATCATAACTGATAATGTTTCCATCCATGGGATAGTCTTGAGCTATGACTTGAAACTATTCACAAAGGAATTGAGGTATTTATTATTAAAGAGGCAGGAACTAAAATATTTCCTTATTTGTTGTTCTGTCTTCCTCTGATGGAATATTTGCAGTAGTTTGGATAAAGCTACATTGTCACTGCAATGTACAATGAAATTGAATTAAGTTAAACTCAAATGAAATGTAATATTTAAAAAAAACTAGAAAAACACGTGTATCATATTGAATATATTCTCAACTACTTTTGCTTGAAATTATTACTGAAGAGTTCCATGTTTGCTAAGGTTTTAAATTACATATAATTATTTCCACCATCTTCTCTAATATGCAAACACTCCTGTTCTTTAAACATGCTTACCATCTGGTATGGATGTTCACAAAGGTTATTGAGCAATGTCCTGGCCAAACATTTACCTGCCCTGCATTTTCAACCCTTTATGGTGTCATTCAGATAACTGTGATCCATCATCTGAGCTCGAGCAAAGGCACCACAAGTGATCTGAATGTAAATAATACAACTCTACACTTTGCCAGGTCAAACTTAAAAGTACACATTTGAGAGCAGTCACCTGAACCGTTGATCTTTGGACCGTTCATCGGCAGGAGAACAGGGACTTTGGGTGTTGGGACAGCAAACCCTTGAAAACTCTCAGATGTGGCCTGTGAGGAAAAAACAAACACATTCAGACTAATAACATTTCAAGAGTGATATTTTGCTTTTTTAAATGGAATTATGCATTTTAAAACATTTCCCTGTGGTCAACATAAACTGTAAATACTATGCATGGGTCTGAATTCTTCGCCACAGATCCATATTCAAACCTATTTATGAATAATGACACCAAGAAGGTTGTTTTGAGCGCTGGCCCTTTAAATACAAATGAGCTACTTCATGCTCCACCCAAGATTGGTGACTGTGTTGCTCTGTCCTATTCAGCGACTTGTGCTTCTTAATAGAACCCTCAACTGAACATTTTAGGTAAATTAGTTCAAGTTTGGATATATATTTAGTATAGACTACAACTGCTGCTTCCGATACACAATTCTGCTGCACTCTGAGAAATGTTCATTGGAATTTTTAACCTCAAATATGTAAATGTCATGATGCAAAAATTAAGAAGGAAGTAAAACAGGTTGTAGAAATCCACTCTTTTTTTTTTTTGGCCAAAATGAATATAAGATAGCTTTGCATCATGTGGTTTGTTCAAATACAAACTTTTGGGACTAAATGTATGTTTAGGTAAATATGACCCATGTAAGAAACAAAGCATATAGAGCTTGAATAATGGTAAAGAATGGGATAGATTCAACATGCTCTAATAGCTGTGAAACATGATTTTTAGTATTCACCCTGAAAGTAAACGAACCAGTTTTCAGCTACTGCCAGTTTTAGTGTAGTCTTTTGAAAACGGCTTAACAGTAAATTCTCACATCTAGGTGTTTTCAAGGAAACTCAAAGGTGGGTTTTTCTATCACACTTCCACATACTTTACCCATGAGGAGCTCTAGATGAATCAGATTATACACCTATTTTTTTCCATCACGTTGTTTCATATTAAAGTACAGCCTGTCACTTAAAATACCCGTGTGTTTGTGTGTGTGTGTGTGTGTGTGCGTGCGTGTGTGTTTGAGAGAGAGAAAAAAGATTTGACATTCTCATCTGTACTCAAACGTCTGTGTTGACACAATACAAGTCAATGAGTGTTGAGAGGGTTATGTCCTTCACAAGGGCAGGAAATCATTTTACTGCTGTGGCTCATGTAAATCTACTGCACTTACAGACTCTGTAATACAACAACAAGTTCACAACAGTTTCACTTAAACAAATACTTGAATTTCAAGTTGCTGATACACTTTTCCAGTGTTTTAAATATGTTTTGGAGACGTCTCATTTGGTAAACAAAAAGATAATACTGTTTGAAACATAGTAAGGCACATTACTGTAACTGTCAAAAATGTAAAAGTCATGTTTTTTTGATGTGTTATGTGTGGTGGGTTTGCATTACAAATTGTATATAAATAAATCTGAAAAAAAAAAAAATCTTTAAAACAAACTAAATGTTGGTTGCTGTCAAACTTATATAAAAAGATACAACATATGTAATGTTAAGATTTACACAATTTACATCTAGAAATTTGCATATCACAAACAAACTAATTACAGTAAATGAAAAATACAAAATATAATTAATCACTAATGTTTTACTAATAATTTATGTGTCAGTAGACCTACATGTTTTCTCTAACTATGATAGATTATGACTGCATTTGCTTTGTAATTTATTATGTTACTTGAATCAAGTTATTCTCCAACAATAATCAGAACAAATGAAAAATGTGCTGGTTACTGGATGTTTTCAATGTACCAGTATATGATGATGTGTTCTTACACATACATACCAGTTCATGTACATTTATATTATATATTTATAAATATTCCACTAGCAGGACCTGAAAAGTGAATGTATTATGATGTGAGGAAAATTTTAATTTGCACAAAAACACTATATGTTGACACGTACAGCCAACCAGCATTTTTAACTTCTTTTTTTTCTTTAGTATAGAGTCAAACTTGGCATGGTTTTACTAGTTTCAGTTCCTGCTATTATACATTTAATGACATCAGCCTTACTGTGATGAGAATGATTAGACACATGACGCTATTAAAAAGTCATGAACTATTGCACCACAAATAGAGGGTGTGTTACCAAGAGCGCAGAACAGCTCAGTTTGATTTCATGTATTTGTTTCCTGCTCAATGACTCAAGTTCATCTGTCGTAGCAGACTGAGCTGGCCTGCCCGTGTACTTCTGGGTGTGCCACATCCAGCACATGCCAGACACATTCAAAGAACACTCCCAAACACTGAGGTGTGTGAACCACAACACAGATGAGCTTTCATTTATATCTGTGGCGTGACAATGTTAAGACTGTTACTAACACGCAGTAAAAGTTTGTTTCTTCACATTAGATCAGAAGGATTTGTGGATGAAGTCTGTTTTTCAAAGAGGATTAATTCATTTAAATAGTTACGGGGCTACCATCTCTGAGAATGTCAGTGTTATCACTCCCACTTGACTTTATTAAAGACACTTGTGATTATCAAAAAGGAAAAGGAATCCAGTGTTCAGACTCAACCAATCCCAAAGTTTAAATAAGTGATTACTTAAATAATACTTGTATTACGCAATCATTTTCATACATTTGCACATGTCATGACACAATACATATTAAAGTAAACCCAGATTCAACTGCAGCCTGCAGATCAAATATTAAAGTCCATCTTATCTTATGTAAATGATAAAGGAGATAGTGAACTTTAGATCAGGGATGTCCAATCCTTCTCCTGGAGAGCTACTGTCCTGTATGTTTTAGATGTATCCCTGTTCCAACACACTCGACGGTCATTATCAGGCTTCTGCTGAACTTGATGAGAGGTTTATCATTTGAATCAGGTGTGTTGGAAGGGGGATACATCTAAAACATGTAGGATAGTAGCTCTGGACAACCAGGATTGGGCACCCCTGCTTTAAATTAACTGAACCATAACTTACAGGTGAATGACAGGGTACAGGTCCTATGTCTTCTCTTAACACAGTGTTAATTAAATACACCTGTTTTACTAAGATACTCACAGCATGATGTTTGACAGTCGGTCTGGCCCGGACACTGGCAGTCCCTGACTCTGGGATCGCCGACGCCTCCAGCACCAGCTCCACATTGTCTGTGAAAATGAAAGAAATCAACAACTTTACAAAATACTGAAAGGCCACAGAGCAGCACTGTAACCCTTGGTAACAGCAACATGTCCAACTATCTATTGTTGTTCTTTCATGACAAGTTTGGTACATTCTGGACATTGTGCAGGTAACAGGACACTGTGTGCTCTGAAGTGGCCAGAAACTGTCGTCAGTGTGATGACACTGTGGAAGTGCAGTGAAAGGTTTGGTGTTGGCCATGAAATACACAAGAACAGACTTAATGCTATTGTACTGAAGTGAAAGGATGATGATTATGGTACCAGCTAAAGTCTACTAGAGAAGAGGATGATATATCCTGCTTGGATGAATTCACATTCTTTAATACTTTGAATTGTTTATCTTAGAGGACAGAAAAACTAAGTGATTATGTTGGTAACATTTAGTTATTTGTATCCTTAATATTGGACCACTATATATACTCTTATTTTGTGTTTGAAGTGGCTTGAAAGTAGACCTACAACTACTTTTCTGGTGACGTGCAATGAACTTTTCTCTTTCCATTACCATTTACTGCTATGTTTTCTTCTGAATTGTACATTTTCTGGAAAAAGCAGCTATTTTTTCTTAATTTAATTCACTGAAATTCACTGTACTTATGTGGATTTCTATAAATATTCATAGATTATTATGTCAGAACAGACAAAACTGAATAAAAAGTGACCTTTTCTGCAAAAATCATATAAAAACAACTGTCTACACCCACAACAATTCATTAAATGTCATGAGTTTTATTGCAGATGAAGACAGTGTTTCTACGTACACTACTGAGCCTCTGAGCATCCAAATACTGTAAGACACATCTGATGCCACTAAAAACTGCATTTTGCCTAGATTATTTAAATATATTGATAGAATTAGTGTTTTAAAAAGTATAAACAATTGTAGTTCAGTGGGTGGTTTTTTTTGGAAGTTATCAACTGATATGGATTTTTTTGGGGGGGCTCATACTATTTTTTTTTTATGGACAAGAATGCTATGAACTTTGCCTGTCAGTAAATCATGTCAGAGAAAAAAGAGCACATATAAGAGCCAACGCACCAGGCAGATACAGATACAAGAAAAAAAACTGAAATATCGGCTTGATTGATATATCAGTATTAATGTTTACGTCTTTGATGTGTCAATTGTTTATCATTAATGGAGAGTTAGCGCTAGGTGACATCTACGTCAAGATGAAATTAAAAGACAAATGGTAACATGAAGGTGAAAAAACACTAAAGACACCATTTAAAAGCAGAATCTGTCTTCATTTCCAAGTACAGATATTGACATACGCCTCCTGTTAAACTATATGGTAACTGATAACATCACAGGTCAGTGATGGTGATGAAAGAAGTGAAATTTAGGAGCTGTACATTCCTCTGTGTTTCATTCCAGACCCTGTCAGGTTGTTTGTCTAGTAAATGAGCACTGAAAGCTACTTGTCACCAAGAGTCATTTAGTCTGTGTTCTGTCAGAAACACTTTTCACATTAGGGCTGAAGAAAGATCAAACAACAAGCCCTGAAATGCAAAGTGTTTTCTCTGCATTTCTCAATTTGTATAGTAATCATATACTTTCCTCTATCCTAACAAAAGTATTCAAGTCATTGTATTAGCTATATAACAAACAAATTTGCTATGGTGTTAAACCAGTCTAACCAAATTATTAGTTTGCTTATTGTGCTCCGGCCTGATTTCAATAATCAAATGTTGCGGCTTTTGCATAGCAACTGCTCTCCATGGTCTTGACAATCAAATGTAATTCCCTTATGGAGACCTGGGTAATATATCAGTGAACTGATAAAGACATGTAAGAGTAGATCATATCTGAGATTGTGGTACTATAGATATCACTGCATTGCTGTAAAGTTGTCTTAAAGGTAATGTGCCACTTTACAGATTCACATTTTGATTCAAAGTCCACTTCATTTTCAGGAGCTTTCATCTACACATGGAGTTTAAATAGTTAACAGCACATGCTTTCTGAATATATAAGTGAATTTATGAAGTCAATCTATATAATGCCATTAAAGGCTGAAGGCTCAATTTTCCTCATAAAACCCAAGTTCATAAATCGACCCTGAGTTTGACTCCAATAAACCCCTGAAGGGCAAAGAAACATGTTTGAAACCTCAAGAGGACTACCTCATCCTTGAAATACAACACAAAGCAGTTCATATGGACAACTCCCAAAATGATCAATCGGTTGTCACATTTTGTCCTCAATCACAATCACATAAACAACTACATTTTTACACAAAGATACAACACAGGCAGCTGTTTTAAATACATTCAGTTATACATTATTCAATGTAATTTATGTCTAAACATATGATTGACTCTTGAGTAAATGAATCCATAATCTTTTATTTCCTCTTTAGCAACACAGTATTAAACTATAGAAATGGAAGTTATGGAAAACCAGTGTGAGCCAGATGTGTAATGATGAAGTCTAAACACTGTTCAGATCCACTTGTATACATGGCTGTAAAGTCCACATACAGCAGCTTCAGCCTCAACACGTTTCATGTGTCAACAGCAGGTCCAAAGGTCATGTATTCATCTGTAAATCGTTCATGTAAACAGCTGTTGTTCATTTTCTGGGCCTGGAAACTGTGTACTCACCCATCTCCTTCATTTTCACATTGGTGTCAAACAGAGACTGGTTCTTTCGACCCAGAAAATGCAACGTCCCCCTCTTCATTATGGCTATTTGTGAGTTCAATCAGTAGAAAGGGACCGGAATTATTGACGCATTCTGATCCGACGCACGTAAATCCGACGCAAACAGGTGAGCGCGTCTTCAAGAGTCACGACAGGTGCAACACCGGCTCCAAGTAAACCCGATTCCAGTAGTTTAGGGAAAAGACAGACTGAGAAAATGGAGGTAACCCCGCCTACTCTCCTTTCATTGTGCCTCCCTGTTCATACACTCCCAGCAGGTGAGGCCTGTGACACACCAGCCTTCCTTTTCATCCACATTCCAGCACAAAACTCACATGCGTAACTGCGCACCGGTGTTGTGCCAAGGTGCGGATCCATGCTGAGAAGTCTTTCCCCTGGTTACAGCAGCATTTCATTCATTTTTTGTGTAACATAAACAAATAACTAGAAAACTATAACCAGATAACAACAAAGACAATCCATAAAATGAATGGTTAATAAATAAATACAATTCAATGATCACTTCCTGGAGTCAGATTAAAAGTCAAAGCAGATAACATACTATAAAGGCCTTCAACATTCAGTCCAAAAAGTTAACATGCTCCTTCAACAGAACCTGAAAATGAGGTGTGACACAAATTAATTTACATTTATGTATAAAGTATTTTTCAAGTATAATGATATTGTTTAGAGGAGCAAACTTTTAAAGACATTATATAGGAAATCTGTTTGTTTTTCTTTCTTTCTTTCTTTCTTTCTTTCTTTCTTTCTTTCTTTCTTTCTTTCTTTCTTTCTTTCTTTCTTTCTTTCTTTCTTTCTTTCTTTCTTTCTTTCTTGATTTTTTTTTTCTTTCTTTCTTTCTTTCTTTCTTTCTTTCTTTCTTTCTTTCTTTCTTTCTTTCTTTCTTTCTTTCTTTCTTTCTGTCTTTTATTGGAACTTTAAAGCATATGATATAATATATAAACTCTTATTGAGGAGATTACAATAATGTCAAAGAACAAAGTCATTTTTAAAAATGAAAATGGGAGCTGGAAAACAAATAAATGTTTAGATAAATAAACAGTGGAGCAAATGGAAAAAAGTTCAAACAGAAGCCGGATTCTGCCACTGAACAAAACAAAAATCCTCATAGTGAGTCATAATTATGAGATAAAGAGTCGAAACTGAGATAAAAAAAAAGTAAGAATTGATAATAACTGAGATTGATATCATAAATATGAGATAGGAAATACTTAGTTGTGAGATAACAACTCATAATTCTAAAGTTAAAAACTCAAGATTATTAGAATAAAGAAAAGGAAGAATTGGCTTTATTTTCATTTGGCATATCAGATAGACATAACAGTCAAGTCAAAATTATGACATGAAATGTAAAAAGTATTAGACAAAAAGACATAATAATGAGATAAAAATACATAATTATTAAATAAAAGTCATAAAATGACATAAAAAGTCAATAGTATAAGATAGAAAGTGTAAATCATCATCTAAATTAAAAAGTCATAATTATGAGATAAGACATGCATAACTGAAATTTTAAAAAAAGTTTAAATTATGTTTCCACAGCCACGGGAAATAATTCTGAGCAGGTATGTACATTTGCACAACACCTGTGTAACTGACTAGAGGAACACATAAATATGATTGTGTGTGTATAGATTTTGACCGAAGAGGTCAGGGGTCACTCAGCCAACACCTAAGGAACGAAAATGCGTTAGAATGGAAAAATGAGTGAAGCTAGAGACTCAGACTAACAGATAGGAAAGTACATGACCTTTAACATTGAGCGAGATTCAACAACCGTGAAATGTCAAACTCATAGACTTATGTTTTGAGAGGGAGGTAACCAATAAGAGTTCAAATGTTTGTGTATGTGTGTGTGTGTGTGTGTGTGTGTGTGTGTATATATGTGTGTTGGGGGGAGGGAGGGGGGTGGGGTGGCTGTTGTTCCTGGAACCACTTGTTGTCTCTAAGTTTGCAGTAGGTTTGTTCCTTCACTATAGTACAGTTCACTTTTCACAGATTTCTTAGTGCAATTTTGCATGTTTTTTTTTTCTTTTTTTTTTCTTTTTTTTTTACAGCATATGAACACACCAGTGACGCGCAGGTTGAAAAATATTTTAATGATATTTGGGTTGAGGTCGGCCAGGTCATTTGTCATTTGAGATTAACATTAAAATAACCTGGTAAATCATTATAATTGAAATATTTGGTATAATTTTCTTTTATTTATACATACGCTTTAATAACTAAATTGCCATTAAGGTGACGTACAACATTGGAAGTATCCTACGGTATGGTGGGAGCACGAGAGAAAGCCAAGGTAGGAGAGTGGAAGCTCTGGAAACATACAAACAACAAAGTAAGGTTTGGGACACATTTACTAAGAATTTTAAAGATGGTGAGCGGCTCCCAGTGTTTTCTTTTCTGTGGGAACCGGGTTCAAATGTCTCTTTGGGTGTTACAGGTTGTCGACCCCAGGTTTAGATGTTGATAACTTTTGAATGATGAAGCAGGACACAAATATTTTCTCAACATATTAACTTACAAGCAATGACATCAGATTTTAACACGGAAATAAATGCAGGTATGTGAGTAAGGTCATGTGATGTTCGTGAAGACCATTTGACTACTTTTTAAAAATAAACTGCACAGTAAATATTGCAGTGTTAAATCAACACTTAGAGAGTTTATTTAACTTCTTCTAGAGTGTATTTGGTCCCATTTTCTCTAAATTAACACTGCAAAATTTACTGTGTAGTTATTGGTATGGCAGCCGTATGCTAGATATCGTTCTATAGGTTATGGTTAGGACATGTGCATTTCACTGCCGTATCTTTATCGCCCAGCTGCCACATCAATATCCTGTGCCTTTTAAAAATGCGGGTCCAGAAGCGGGTTGGGTCCTTTTCAAATATATTTCTAGTGGTCTGAGTTGCAGGCAGGCTAGTTAAAAAAGCGGTCAAGTACAGGTCAGATCAGGTTTATACACCTGTGTCCTGATTGGTCCTCGTGGAGCAGCACCAGGACCAAGATGAATGATCAAAATAACTTTAAAATACACATGAGTCACTACTAATAACCTCTTATGTGTCCAACCCCTTAGTTTGATCATTCATTAATATTACATTTGTTATTTTCTAAAACTTTGTACTCTTCTACTCATCCAGGTCTGGGTTGTATTACAAATCCATGTCAACATTTATGACCTGTAACTCATGGGCTTATTTTGGCTACGTAAAGCTGGTGAAACATGTGACCTGTAAAGATGATGTCAAAGATCCCCAGCTAAAGAGGATCAGGACTGTGTAAAGCCCCTGGCTGATCTAACCCCTGGTAAACTACAGACTATACTGTCGTCCACCCACACATGGGTGAATGGAGACCTCATGGCCTCAGAGCTCAGGAGGTTAATGTCAGGAGGTTTGCTCTGTAAAGCAGCCAAACTCATTCACTCATGTAGTTGTGTGTTTAATGGATATTTAAACTATGAATGAATACTGTCACATTTTAAGATTCTCCATTGCTACCATTTTGCACCTGTTTGTCTTTGTAAATGGGTTTGTTTTGGAAATATAAAAGCTGAGGGTAAGCTGTGGTCTTACTCAAAACACTCAATAAACAGAGTCAATAATATAAAATCTTAATTAAAAAAAAAAAAAAACCTTGTGAAACCCATTCAAATGATGAGCCTACAGTTCAATATATTGTACTTTATGCAAACGTCATATATTTGTTGTAGTGTATTACCCATAAAAATATCTCAACATTGACTACAATCAAATGTCATTACAGATCTACAGGTGGAGAGTCTGACGGAGATGATTTTACACTCATCTCACACAAAAATCTCAATATACCTCAGTTAAAAAGAAAATCATTGTCAATAATTATTCAAAAACATCATTTGCATTTTCTGCAATATATAATCACCCATTAGACATATGACAAAGGAGCATATAGGACAGATATTGACTTAAATGTACATTATGATTGACATTTAAATGTAAATTATGACTGAGAAAGTGAATGTGCACACAGTCTGTCTGTTTGTACATTACATAATAGGGGGTTGTTTAAATATACACCCTACACTGTCATTTATTTCAGCCTCACAGTGTTTTTGTTGAGTCTGTGCGTCGCACCTCGACCCAGTCGTCCTGGAGACAAAGCAAACTGGTCCACCCAGTTCCTCCACTATCTGGTGGTTTAATGCCGACTGATGCTAGATGAAATGTGAAGAATGTGCTGTGAAGAAGGCGCTACACTTACAGCTGCACACAAACCCAGATTAAATCTACTATGCACAACAGCACTTATCCAGTACTGATTTATTACAGTTATTTATTTTATTCATGGATCAACAAACAGACAGCTGAAATCATAAGAACAGGATAGTATTTCCAACATCCTAAATAAAAATTAAACAACTGTGAAAAGGAAAAGCATCAAGAACAGCATAAAATAATAACACTGTCATTGTAACTATAATTTATTGTCACTTGACATGACTATATTCATGTATTGATTTACTTACTGGCTTCATTTGTGAGCTTTTTCTCAAGTAATGAATTATAGTTGTATACCTTTAATTACACAATAAAAAAAAAACTTTACCCTGCTGGGAAGACTTCTAACCTGTTTTATTTGAATCAAACTGGAATAAAACAGCACCAGTAAAATTACTTTTTGTTTTGAACTTCTGCTTTTATCCTTCTGTTCCCAGGCAGCTTTACTCACAAATTATACAACAACATAAAACTGCAATTGACACTCCAGTTTAATGAGGCTCCTTGAATGTATTGAAATGGAAATTAAAAGTACAGGTTATGAATGTGTTGGTTTCAATTTGCTCTGTCACATTCCTTTAGTATAACTCTAATGAATGATGTGTGGTGATTATGAAACTAAAGGCTGCTGCAGGATTATAAACCTGCATGAGACTGTTGTCCACTCTTCTATTACAATATTATTAGACCACAAGTGATTACATAACCCTTTCATGCATGAATTATGAGAACATTAGATGTTTTTATTTCTTTTTAGGCATGGACAAAAAAGAAAATAATTATTTACCTGATTTTCATGGAGATTTAAACATTTCCACTCGGGATTGACACCATTTGTTTGATTTTAGAAGAAAATAAATATGTATTTAGTGATACACTGCATGTAAACTATGAAATAAAAACATGTTTAATGGTGCAAACATACCTGCATGAAAATAATATGGAAAAGTTTATTACAGTCTAATAACAATTGCCATTTTTTAAACTCAAACACGTTACTGCAGATCAGGTTTGTGTAGAACATCACATTTGCAGTAATGATATGAATTACAGTGTATGGGATGATGCATATGTAATTTTTTTAAATAAACGAACTGTAAAATACAATTTAATAGTTTCAGACTCAGTGGCAGTCTACTCATTTGCTGCAGTACAACTAACCAGCAAATCATTTGAATACTTTTGTAACAGTATTTGATTATATTTACCTTAAAAAGGTCAAGTTTCTTAGAGGGGGGCCTATTGTGGTCCCTGCCCAGTGCAACAAATATAAGTAATGGATCTGACAACAGATGGAGGAGCTTTAAGATGGTCTAAGATAACGCAGTGACTCCTGAAACTGGGTCAAGCTGAAGGATCACGTAAATCTGAACGGGAGAAGACTTTAAAAAAGATTTATGAAAATGGTGTCATATTTTTAACTCACCTTAAAAAGTGATCTAAAATCATGGCTTATTGCTCACATGATAGAAGTTAACACCATTTAAATACACTAATATAAATGTTTTACAGTCATATAATTTTTAACCCATAAGGACCTAGTGTACCATTTGTGGAAATTCCCAAATGAATTTTTCTCTCTATTTAACCTTTCCTAAATGATTCATCAACGTTTATTATAATATTATCTTCTGAATTAACATTTTTTCCAATTGAAATCATGTATTGTATTTAATCATGCATTTTCCTTATTTTAATGTAGATATTTGGAGAAGCTCATAGTAAAGTCAGAGGTTATTATATGGAAATAGAAAAAGTGACTTGCTCAGTAAACTCTATCAGTAACTGAACATAAAAACAAGTGTGTCCAACCACTGTCATTGATCCAACTCCATGGGTTTTACTGGTGACTGTTATAGAAAATGACAGTGTTTCCATGGTAACTATGGAGCCTCTGAACGTCCAAAGGGGTCATATCTGAAGACCATAAAAGGATGAAAACCTGCATTTTACATCAATTACTTATATGTATTGAAATGATTGGTAGATTAACAATTTTTTCTCAGTATATTCTTTTGGTTAGATATTTGAGCTTTTATTTTAATGTAAGTTAATTCATATTTACATTCAAATGTAATATCCTGAAAAGTGAATGTTTTAGCTTTTTTACGTTAAACAACTGGAAACCAAGTAATGCAGCAGTTGTTTATTATTTATATCTATATATTTATTTTTTTTAAAGGAATATCATTTGCAATGGAGAGCATTTTTTTAAAGTCAAACAGAAAAACTTTTGTCCCCTATAGAGGACAGAAATGCATTGCTGGGTCTCTGGAGGTTAAAAACACCCCATAATCCAGGTGAATACCTTTATATATATGCAGGCACAGTTTATAATTAGTCTAATAAATTTGACATCTGATGCACTTTTTAAAACCACATTTATATGTAAAATATGGAACATATAATTCATATCTATCGAGAAGGTTTTGATTCATACAGTGGTATTTGCATTCACTTAAATGAAAATATATATTATTTCTTTTACAGATTTCCTCCCAGAAATACTATGTAATATATAATCTGTTTGGGTTACAGTAGATTAGAATAATTGTGTAGTTAATCATTAATCAGTTCTGATCAAACTGATATATAATGTTTGTGTTATCTCATACAGAGGGATTTATTTTGTTATTTTTTCTTATTTCTTAGGTCTCTTTAATTAGTTAATTCTTTACTTGGAGGCAAAGTGGATTATGACTGCTGAGCCTCACTGGTGCACAGAGACATGATTGGCTAGAACACACTCTGAATCCCACTGCTTGCAAACAGGTTTTAGACCTCATTCATGTTAACTATCGCTATGTGCTGGATGCAGTGAATCATGGATATGGTTTTTACAGGAACTTTGCTCTGAATAACAGACATGGGGAACACTCAGGGGTCCGACATAGAGGAGCTGCAGGCATGTGAGAGTCATCAATGGTATAAGAAGTTTATGACCGAGTGCCCATCTGGACTTCTCACATTCTATGAATTCAAGAAGTTCTTTGGTTTGAGGAACCTCTCGGAGACATCAAACGCCTACGTCAAGTCAATGTTTACAACATTTGATATGAATGATGTAAGTTAATATATTTGTTGTGAATATTATTATGAAAAAAAAAAACAGCAGTTATTTAAGGTAGACATGTAGCGCATTGTAATCTACTACTCAAAGGGGCTGTGATGTTAATTTTACTTCAATATTATGAGCTTAAAATATCACTTCATCATCTGAGTATTTTCAAACAACCATCAAACAGTAGAAAACAATAAGTTATGTGAGTTGTAGTGAAAGCCAGTTATATGAGAACAGACTTATTTTCACTTTGACATATATGTAAAGGCTTTTACTGCAGTTTTCATTGGATGAAAGTTGTGCTTGTTTTGTTATTGAGAGCAGCTCAGAGGGGGCATATCCTACTTACACAACTGACCCACAAATTTTAATTTGCAGCCTCCTTACACAATTATAGAATAGGATATTTTCACATGTGTACTATTACTACTATGAAAAAGACAGTTTATTTCCATGTGAAATTCTGCTGCAAAATGGACAGTCTATCTTTGACATATACAACAAATGTATGTTTTGTGTCAGAATTTAGTTTGTTATGTGTTATTACTAATGGGATTTTTTTAACTAAATTTTTATTTAGTTTTGCTCATACAAATATAGATATTTTACATACATGAACATACCAAACAAACATTCTCATATAGCATAGATAGAAAACAAAACAAATACAAAAAAGGAGTACCTGCAGTAGCTACTGATTACAAGTGATCACAAATGAAATATGAACAACAACAAAAAGAATTAAAATAAAATAAACAGGCATATATATGACAACTTCTGAATGTGTATTACTTTAAAATGTTCATCATGTAACTTCACCTCTTTTTAAATACCTCTCCCTGAAGTCTAATTACATAAGTTCCACCTCATAGCTGCTTATGGCAGGACAGGAATTTATGATAGATGGAAAGATGGGGCATGGGGACAGGAGATTATAAATTAAATGTCATCCTGCTCCTTTTGAAATGTCTGCCTTACTTTTTATATAAATCCTTTTGTTGTTTGGTTTTCATGTTATATGCAAAATAAAGAAAGCAAAATAGAATCTAATCCAATCCAATAAATGTACTTGATAAAATTAAAAACAAGGTGCAGAAACATTATCATCAAATGTTGTGTTTTTAACCATATCATACACAGACTTAGACCATGAATTCTGCTTCGTCAATATCTAATGCTCATTGTGATTTGTTCTTTTACAGGATGGTTTCATTGATTTCATGGAATATGTCGCCGCTCTGAGCCTGGTGCTGAAGGGACGGGTCCAGCAGAAGCTCCGCTGGTACTTCAAACTATATGATATAGATGGGAGTGGGTGTATCGACCGGGATGAGCTGCTTCTGATCATTAAGGTGAGCTTGAGCCCTCATGTTTAAAGTCAACTCATGGCTTAGTGACTCTCACACCTATAAAAATCTCAACAGTATCCTCAAACAACTCACTGTTAAGACCACTCATGACTGGTTGAGATCCAAAACATAGATGAAGCAGTTGAAATCCCACCCAAGCTTACTGTCACACACTGTGGGATTTGAGGTTAACCCACTTTAAGGTTTACTCACTAAGGAAAACAGATGACACTAATGTGACCTCTACTGGCTGAACAGAGAATCAACGTTACTATTTGTCACTTTCCAAACTGAACATTGAATGGACAAATGTACTGAATTCAGATGTTTCATTGTAAACAGGAGGTTGTTCTGCAAAAATGATAAAGACAAACTTTATGTCACTTTATACTGTAAGAAAAATCATTGAAATAAGTATTCTATTTTAGGGTTAATTTGTTTAAATTGTCCTCATTATGAGCAAAATCATCATCCTCATCATTATCATCATCATCATCATCATCATCGTCATCATCATCATCAACTTTTATTGCAGACTCAAGGTCCAGATACAAAAAACATACATATGCACCCACATAATAAAAAAGAAAGAGGACAGAGATAAAAACATTAAAAATAATAAAAACAACATTAAAACACACTTGTACCAGTGTCTCCACAGAAACGACTGGTATCGCACAACACTAAGAGTAGGGTTAATCAGCAGCAAAATACTTAGGTTACAAGAGCTGTCCAATCTGCAGGTAAATTTATACATTAAATTTCTCAACAGGGCATGGAACATGTTAACCCCAACACCACAGAACAAATGTTTCAGACTGTTTTTTGTCTGAGTTTACTCAACACTGACTTAAAAAAATCATTATATTTGTTTTCCATCTATACTTTCTAAATATATACCTTATTCAGATGGTAAATAATGATTTTCTTCTACAAGTACTGATCTGGTTTCCTCAGTTCTCACTCAGACTCAGCCTTTAAACTAACAATAAAGAATGAACTGACATGAGAGTGAGTATTCATCATGAGAATTATTGCTGATTACTGGCAGAACATTTTTATTATGATAGTAGTTCAGGAATGGGAAGTCTGTCAGGCCCGAGGTGTGATGTGCTCTAATGTTTTCATCCATTTAATGTGTCTAAATTAAAGTGTATTTTAAGAACAATATAATCATAAGTAAGATGTCAGTCATGCATGAGTCAAGTTATTTTACATGATTTCTTCTGTTTGTATTATTTTAGTCCATTCGTGCAATCAATGGATCTACTAATGAAGTGTCAGCAGAGGACTTTTCCAACATGGTGTTTGACAAGATCGACACCAATGGAGATGGTAAATCCCTGAAATCTATCATTAATATCACCACCATACACAATATCAGAGTGGATTAATTATTATATTATTTATTATTTATTCTCCATCCAAACTTAGCACTGGTGCAAAAACCAAAAACAACAAAAACTGCAAACGTTATAGATACAAAGTCATATCAGCACATTATTCACAGATGATAATCCTCTGTATCGATCCATGCTCACCACTTTAATGTTCATCTGACTCACTGTGAGTTTCTGTTCATTTTACAGGTGAATTGTCCTATGAAGAGTTCATGGAGGGAGTTCAGAAGGATGAAGATCTGCTGAAGACACTAACAGAAAGTCTAGATCTGTCACATATTGTCCAAAAAATTCAAGGAGAGTTGAGGGCACCTACGTAATATTTACATTGATATAATGGTGCCACAGCTAAAGGAGTAAAACTATGGGTTCAGGAGAACCACAGATGACTCAACCTTGTCGCAGCAGGGGTGTATACTTTTAATCACATGTCTGGAGACCAGAGAAGGTTTTCCATCTACCTCAATGATCAGATATACAAAATGAAAGGTACACAGCCTCATGGTGTCAAATGCTCTCAAATACACCGTATGTTTCATGCCCTGGTGGCTCAGGTTTTCAACATTGCAAAATATGTGTGAACAATCTGGATAATGATTCATGGAAAGAGCAAAAAATAATTTATGGAGTCATACTGATTAATGGAGAATTTCTTCTCATCATTGATAAAACATCTTTTCCTATAATAACCATAACAAAACCAGTAGGTGTGTGTTAAAACACAAATTAACGTACCTGTTTTAGTAAGTGAACAACTGTACAATTTATGTCTAAGTGCCTTGAACTTGACCATTCATTTGATATGAATAACACCGTGTATCTAGATCTGTAAATATCTTTACCTCAGCATTTTATCCAAAAATTTTTTCATGTGTGAAATCTATGTGAAAACAGAAGGCAATGCTTACAAATACCACAAATCCATATTTTATTCAGAAGATGTTTGCTGCTGTGTTGCTTCTCCTCTCTTTCATAACCATCTGACAATAGAAGAGGACGAGTTGCTGGAGTTTTGAAAAAATGTTTTCTGATACAGGATTGTAGCTCAACTGTCCCTTTGAATTTTTTTTTATGACTCCTCCACCTTGAAGCTATGCTACTGTAATAAATGCAGAAGGAGGTTTGGAATTGTGTTTCTGAAAGATGCAAAGCCTTTCCTGAAAAGGATATCATCTGGATGGAAGTACATGTTTGTCTAAAACTTGGTGCCTTTCCAGATATCCAGTCCTTTGGCACTAGTTCACCCCCTTACCATCAGAGATACAGGCTCTTTAACTGAGCTGAAAACCAAGACAGTCCCACTCCACTTTAATCTGGAGGACATGGTGGTGATGGTTTCAAAAATATAATTTCAAATGTTGATTTTTTTTTTGGGCCACAGAACAGACTCCATTTTGTCTCCATCCATTTTAAATGAACTTTGGCCCAGTTGGCGTTATGTGCAGATCACATTCACATATTCTTCTTCTTTGCACAATAGAGTTTTAATCTGCATTGTGAATGGCACAACACAGTTTAGAGAATTGTTCCTGAGTCTGTATAGTGTTTTTTCCATTACACAATCATGGCTGGTTTAATACTGTGCCACCTGGGTCTAAAGGTTATGAGCATTCATGATTGCTTTTCTGTCTTTGCCTTTGTACACAGAGATTTAATCAGATTCTCAGGATCTTTTCATTACATTGTATATGATGACCTTATGTCCAGTAACCCAATCAGCTGGGAGATATATATTGTTCCCAATTTTTCAAAAAAATTTCAACACATTACCATATTTTTTCAGAATTGATGCATTTTCTCTGTTTAAACATTTGATAAGATTGTTCTACTGTGGCTAAAATGTGGTTCATGAAATTTGCAAATTGCAGTATTTTTATTTATATTTTACACAATTCCCCAACCACTGTGGAATTCTGTCATACAGCATAAACACTCCTGATAGTTCCTCACATCTGTTGGACCACTATATTCATCTAGGTAAAGCTGATTTTGTAAAACTTTCACAGGAAAAAAAAAAAAGTTTTGTTTTTGTAGTGATACATGACACATTGTCTGCAACGACGTGGACAAACTATAATGTGTATGTAAAAAAAAAACAAAAAACAATAATAATAATAATAAAGAACAATTCAGCACAATTGTGATTTTCCTTCATATATATATATATATATATATATATATATATATATATATATATATATATATATAATACCTGTTCCATAAAATGGTATCCTTTCTGCATAAGTGTCTGTAGACTGGATGAGTAGTCTATGTTTGTCTGTTTGTTTCTATAGTCATTCTACGGTTTGTTTACACTCATGAGTCTCATAACATGGCTGCCAGGTCCCACAATGCAACGTGTGCTGGTAAAAGTATTGCGTGGTCTCACAATACTTAACCCTTTTTTTCACTCCCAATGTCCCCTAAGAGGTTCTGTAGTGATACACTCCCCATATTTATAAGAATGTTTTGAGCAAATTAACTTCAAACTATAACCTTAAACATTTAACACAATAACACATTTAACAGCCAAATATCATATCTTAAAGTTAATTTTCCAATTTTGTGCAATATTGATTTTCATATTTTTAAAATCAGAATCAAAAAGATTGATCATCATTGCACCAGTCAGTGCAATGAAATTGCTGTGATATAAATAACACTTTGCATCACACACACACACACATACACATACACACACACACACACACACACACACACACAAACACATACACATATATATACACACACACACATGCATACTTGTCTCCATGTCTCACGAGGACCAAATGGTCACTGGGTAGTGAATAAAGGCATCTTTTTTTAAATGAAATAATTAAAATCAGAACATTAAATTAAAAATAAACATATAAAAATGAATGAATAAAAAAATCACTAAATGAATTCTATAAAATGAATTATATATGTATATATATATATATATATATATATATATATATATAGAGAGAGAGAGAGAGAGAGAGAGAGAGAGAGAGAGAGAGAGAGAGAGAGAGAGAGAGAGAGAGAGAAATAGAAATAGAAATATATATATATTCTGTCCTTTTTCACATTTACATACATGACAACATTTAATCATGCATTATAAGGGTGGTTTCAGGGAGTGGCCTGTCATTGTTATGTTATTTGGAAACTTTTAGGACCTAAACCATGAGCCATCCTCCTGCAAGGAGCTATTTCACAGTCAATGCATTGTTCTGTGTTTTGGAAAATCCCACTGCCTGCAGGTGTAGAGGGTCCTTCTAATGTGAAATCCTGTGAGTTATTTTCTTACACAGACCAGAGCAAGTAACAGATTAAAGACTGTATAAAATGAAAAATATTTAGATTTTTCAGGAAACACAAAAAGCTTAGCCAGATATTTTAGAGAGCGTAGATTCCGCCAAGGCAGACCACCTCCACCTCCATTGATGGCCATTAAACTTTTATCACTTGTTCCTTTGCCCAGTATCAACATTTATTGAAAATATCAGCCAAATCCGTCCATAACTTTTTTAGATTTTTTAGATTTTGCACACAGACAGACATAAACGCCGGAAAAAATGTAATCAATTAATAAAAATACCTTTGTCATTCATTGGCAGAGAAATATTAAAATGTAAATGTTGTAAAAATGCAATACACTTTAAATTGAAATATTTAATTTGATTCAGAAATAATACTTTATTTTTTTATCAAACAGGTTATATGTATGTATGTATGTATGTATGTATGTATGTATGTATGTATGTATGTATGTGTGTGTGTGTGTGTGTGTGTGTGTGTGTGTGTGTGTGTGTGTTTAAACAAAGAAACATAACAAGGTAAATTTAAAAAAAAAAAAGTAAAAACATTTCAATGAGCAGAATCTGTCTTCAAGTAGCTTACATTCAAATCAGAATTTTGCATGGTCGATATAAAAATAAGTTCATTAATAAAAAATAATTTACGTCTTTTTCAACTGTGTCATCTGAGACCATTATAAATATTCTTCACACCGTGGATGCTCTCAGAAAACAACACGTCCGGTCCGCGTGCTTTGTGAAACCCAGCTGCGGTTGATCAGAAAAGGTGTGTCCGCTTATGACGTCACACGTGTACCTGAGTTTCGGTGAGGAGGGGCTAAACTGTGTGAAAAATACTGTTTCCTTATAGTTTCCAACACAGTTTTTGCCCTCTTGTTGTTATTATCAGTCAGCTTCGTGTCGAGTGTTCTGTGGGTGAACTTTGCCCGGAGGGAGTCCACGGAGGATTTGGACTCGGAGCGAACAGGAGGGTTTTCATTCCCAGCTGTTCGGTTGGTTAGGCCGACGAGGAAAGAAAGATTTCCAACTTCCTGGTTCCACAGGTATGTAGACGACGGGTTTTCTCCAGGATCGCACTTTAGATCGTTTATAGTGGACACTTGAACTGTTCCACGTCACTTTAAACAGACTGTGGCTCCTGGTATCAGGTCCAGTCTGCAAGAAACTGCAGGATCTGAACACACACATTCACCCCTAACAAAGGACACTCGTCAATGTGACCAAACATGTCTTCACAGCTGTTTCTAGTGTAAAACTCATCCGTAGACGCAGTTTTTCTTTGGTGCAACATTGCGCGCATTCCTGCAGAGTTGATGTTTGACGCATGTGTGGATCCACAGGTGTAGATCAGTCAGGATGTCTGTCACCCCACGACGTGTTCGTCTGAAGCCGTGGCTGGTGGCGCAGGTGGACAGTGGCCGCTACCCGGGTCTGGTGTGGATTGACCGTGAGGTCATGCGGTTCAGGATTCCATGGAAACACGCAACGCGCCACACACCCCAACATGAGGACGAGGACACTATCTTCAAGGTGACACAAGCTTGAATCAGCTGATCAGTGATAACAAATACTCTGGTAGCATCATGTAGCCACTGGCTTCTATCTAATACAGGGTTGTCAAACAGGGACCTAATCTGGATGAATATGCAAAGTGCAATAATTCCACAATAAAAGCTGTGGGACTAATTTTAGTTCATGTTCCACATATACATTCAAATAAGAATATAATCACTTGCAAAAAAAAATTATCACTCCATATTTTTTTTGTCCTGTGAAAACAAGTCACATTATGCCTATAAATAATGACAACTTCAATTTGTTGCCTTTTATTTTAGTAAAAAAAAATATTAAATGATGGTTCAGCCCTGAGATGAACTGGCGACTCATACAGGGTGTACCCTGACTTCGCCCATTATAGTTGGATTTGACCCCCGTGACCCTAGTGAGAATAAAGCGTGTTCAGATGATGAGACAAGAGATGAAAATATTTACATTTACAAACTATCCTCTAACAATAAAATATGTCGTAACAAATGTCAAGTATGTATGACGAATGTCTAAAGAGAATTAAGTACAATTTTCTGCTTCTGTTACTAAGTGTTTAGTGTCTTTGTAGATCTGATCCAAAGTGCACGTGTAGAAATGACAAATTGAGGCAGAATGTTGTTGTTGTTATTGTAATTATTTTTCTTGAGAATTGCCTGTTTTTTCAGGTTATTTTTATTTTTTTTTGTTTGGATAGTTTGTAAAAGTAAGGATTTACATAATTTGATGGGTATTTTATACCGAATTAAAGACAAACATCCAGAGTTGTTTTTATTTATATATATTCATTTTACTGGTTCGACCAACTGGAGATCAAATCAGGCTGAATGTGGCCCTAAAAGAAAATGCATTTAAGACCCCAGATCTAGACCCAATAACCCAATAACTAAAAGAACATTAGCCCATATAGACCTACTGTTATTTTTTCGGCTGTTCTTGAATAAATTGTTCTCCATATTTAACCTTCCTTAAGTGATTTAGAACCATTTATTGTAATACTGTCTTGTATTTTTTTTTTTTTCAGTGCAAATCAAGTACCTTCCTACATTTAATTTACTAATCATGTAGATGTTCATGAAAGCCCAGACTAAAGTTGAGGGTTATGTTTTTCAAAAACAGAAAACTGAAGAAAAAGTGTCTTTTTCAGCAAAGATATCATTAACTGAACATAAACCAAGCGTTATAAACCAAGACACTGTCATTGATCCAACTCCATTGGTTTTAACTGGTGAATAAATGTTATAGAAGATGATAGTGTTTCCATGGAGCCTCTGAACATCCAAATGGGTCATATCTGATGACCCTGAAAAGATGAAAATCTATATATTACATGAATTATTTCCATGTATTGATTGGATTATTGGAAAAAGAGTGTTTAAACAGTTTGCATCAGTAGATGGATTTGGTAGGCAGTAGATGTTAGCGTCTTTACGGGTTAAAAGATGAAGTCTTTGGAACAAAAATATACTTTTGCAGCTCATAAGTTGATATTTAGACAGATATCAGTTCAACGTGTGACTGTAGGGAACTATTGAACACTGCACTGAGTCTTTTGTGACAAACTTTTTTTTTTAATCTGAATTCAGCTTTTTTCCTTAAATGTAAAATTGTTTTCATTATTTTGACCACTAAACTTTGTTTGGCACATAGGAAACCCAATGTGTTTTGCATCAATGACTGTGTTAATATAGGTCACAAAGACATCAAACTGTTGATATTCTGATCATGAAATTGTTTGTATCTATAAAGGGGACAGGGACTCTGTGTCTTGGTTCATGACATGAAATCCAGACAGAGCTGACTGCTGCAGTTTGGCATGATTATGTATTTTTGATCAAGGAAGAGAGTAGTAAAATGACAAGTTGATAGAACCAATATTATGGGAGATATTAGTAATTTTTACAGTCATGTTTCTTTTCCCAGTATCATAGAATCATCATTAAACTGGGTTACCTAGCAACAGATAAACAATAGAGCCATATTGTCATGGTGTCAAATTTCACATACCAAAATGCACGGGCCAACTGAGAGGTTATTCCTCTGAAAATGGCAGTGGAATTTACCAAGAAACTAAACAAAGTAAAGAAATTAACTGTATCGGACGATCTAGAACCTGTGGTTCCCCTCAGATCCTAATGCTAGATATAAGGAATCATAAAAAAGAACACACCTTAAAATGAACTGGACTCTAATACTAGACAGTTTCGGGTGAGGAGTGTCAATGTTGCATTTTGAGCATCCACACAGTGTGCAGTTCATATATCAACAGGACAGTGTTGAAATCACTGCTTAAAAGATAGAATCACATTTTATCCACACATGAGGTCAGTGGCTGTTGACCAGGGGTCACATGCAAAACCATGAGGGTTATTATCAGCTGGATCAATTTACCTGCACCTCTGCTCAATATATACCTGTACAAAAACAAATGAAACAATGCAATGATACAATGAAGATGTGGAGAAAGAATACAACAATTTAATTAATATTTGCAAAAACACTTTGAAAACGTGAAACACCAGCTCCATGTTACCATCAATACAACTTAATTCTTTGCCTTTCTTAGTCCTTTTCTGACTTCAGTGAAGACATATTTAGTGTCCTGTAGTCAAAACCAAAGGTGATAGATACAGTGAAATATTGCATGTGCAACTTTTTTTTGGCCAGGCAGTGAATATTTGCATTGACTTTTAGTTTTCTAATGAGGTCAGGGCCAAGTATCAGTTCGCATGTGGCCTTACTTTGCTCAGGTGAGCTGTAGACAGATGGAGATTAGAATATTGATATAACTGCAGATATATTTCACAATTAATAATCTCATCCTTGCCTGGCAGCTTGGATATTTTGTTGCAAACCTCTCACTTACTGCTGGACTATGGTGACTAAACTGAGTGTGTGCTGTTAAACACCCTCCAGGCATGGGCAGTGGAAACGGGGAAGTTCCAGGAAGGAGTCGATGAACCTGATCCTGCAAAGTGGAAAGCTCAGCTACGATGTGCCCTGAACAAAAGCAGGGAGTTCAACCTAGTCTATGATGGCACCAAGGAAGTCCCCATGAACCCACTGAAAATATACGACGTCTGCGACATCCCACCGCCCCTCAGTAGTCAAGGTAAACAACCACTCTTGCTGCATTTTTATTATTCATCCAAACCATTATCACCACATTTACATGCACAACACATTCTGGTTTCTGACCTTTTTCCTGAAATGTCGTACTAATGAAAATTAAAAATTATAAAATTTTCTTCAAACACCATCTTGAAAAGGTCACTTTTTCAGTCTTTTCCAAAAAACCTGTTTATCCTCATTGACAATGTTTCAAAGAAAGGTTTGTTTCCTCTTCTGACCAATAGTATGAATTATAATATAAATATGACTTGTTCTCTGGAGAATGCTTCTGTCAGAGGATCTATGTCTTCACTCCCCAGCTTTAAATATGAACAATTTGTGATTTAAAAACCCACAAGTTAGAGCATATTCTGAATACACAATAGACATGCCTACAACATGAATAGTATCAGTATAGTCAATGTTTTCGATAGAAATGTTAACTTAAACATATCAGTCTACATGTAAATGCATTCAGTGTAAAGGTGTTTTCTGCCATTTTCTGTCCAGTTAAATCAGATTGTGGTGTATTTTCTCCCTTGATGTGTTACACTATTTTCACCACAGTTTGTGTGGTGACATGAGTAAAAACAAAGATTATACATGAATAAATATTTAACACTTAGTTTCATTTATGATCCAGTGAGCCTGTTTACATGCATATTAATACTCCAATCATTATCCAGTTTTGTGATAATAATAACAATAATAATAACTACAGGTTAATGCATTAGATCTGATTATTATAATTATCTGATTACCCCCAGATATTGGAGTTTTATTGTTATGTAAACACATTTTCAAGTTTTTTAATTCAGAATTATTTATTTTGAATAAAATAATTTGGAATTAAAGTAATTTCCTTCATATTTTCATGGAAGTGTTAATATAGAACACTGTGGGAAACACATGTATTCTGCTTTAAGAGCTGGGGTAGAGCGGGGTCTGATCAGACAGAACAGAGATGTGATGTCTTGATGCCAACTGGAAGTAAAAGTGGTGTCATAGTTCCTTGGGTGGCTGTAGCTCAATTAGTAGAGCAGGTCATCCAATGACTGAAGGGTTGTGGTTCAAATCCTGACTGACTGTCCATATGTCGAAGTGTCCTTGGGCAAGGCACTGAACCTAATTGTTCCCAATAGTGGCTTTGCATCCATCTACTGGTAAATGGGTGAATGTAAAATTTGCTTCAAGCACCTTAAAGGTAAAACTCTTACAAGTGCAGTCCATTCCTGTTTCAATTAGCAACATGGATGGACAGATACATGTGGTTTTTACATTGATTTTTGTAATGATTATGAAGCAGTGGGCAACACAGTGGTGCAGGGGTTAGCACTCGTGCCTCACACCAAGAAAGTCCTGGGTTCGACTCCGACACCAGAGGGTGGAACCTTTCTGTGTGTTTGCATGTTCTCCCTGTGTCTGCGTGGGTTTTCTCCTGGTACTCCAGCTTCGTCCCATCATCCAAAGACATGCACTGATGGGTGAAGTGGTTAATCTAAAATTCTCTATAGTTGGCAGTGTGACAGTGATTGTTTGTCTCTATATGTTCAGCTCTGTGATGCCCGCCTTCTCTCATAACTAGCTGGGATAGGCTCCATGTGACCCTGTGACCCTAGTCAGGATAAAGCAGGTTCAGAAAATGAATGAATGTATTATGAAACAGCAGCTGGCCCGAATCAACATATCACAGAGCATGGAATATGTGTGTCATCGTGACAAGACAAGGAGCATGTGCAGAATGACTGGAATAACATTAAACAGGATAAAGTGTTTGCATCCTTCCACTTTTAATTTGGAACTAAAAGTGGAATAAACTACTGACTTTATTCTAAATTAAGTTAAATTTAGAATAGTCATTTTCAGCTAGAAGTGGGGGGGTTGTCTGGGCATCTTAAAGCAGAATTAACCTTTATTCTGAATTAAACAGGAATAAAAACTCATGAAAATAAGCACAATGAAAACCTGGAACTGGTGAACCTCCACAAAATGCAGCCATAATGAATGACATTAATTACACCTGAAGGTTCTGAGTCTACGTCTGCTGTGGAAAAGGTGTGTGTGTGTGTGTGTGTGTGTGTGTGTGTGTGTGTGTGTGTGTGTGTGGGCTCAGGTGTGAACTCAATAATTGCACTCAGGTGTGTTTCATGAAATCTAATGACTACAATAACCTTGTTTCAGTCCAGTGCCTGATAAACTTCTGCTGAAGTTTTTGTTTGTGGTAGGAAGGTGATCGTCCCAGATGTTTCCTTTATCGCATTCTGTGCAAGTCCAGAAAACAGGACTTTCTTCAGGTCTATACTTCTATGCTGGTCAGATACATCAGAGCAGTAAGCAGAATGAATGATTGCAAGTGGTTTGTTAGGATTAGTTTTGGATAGGACTGCATGACATTGGGAAAAAATGGACATTGCAGTGTTTGTTTGTTTTTTTTTTTAACCCTGCAATATGGAACAAAATACTCAGGAGTATATAAAGCTATTTGGTGCTGATGTAAATGGTCAAAGAAATGAGTTGTTTCTTCTCATTGTGGCAACAGGCACAAGATACTGTTTTGCTATCATCCTTATTGTAGCTGAAATAATAACTGATGATTTTTCTCTTATTTATTGTTCATTTTTCAATGTTTGCCAGTAACTCACTGCATGTGCAGGGGTGTGGTCTGCTCCATCAAACTGATTAAAAATGATTGCTTCATTTGCCTCTTACATTACAAAATCTGTGATGTGATTATTGCAATAGCAATGGTTAAAATGTTGTGAAGCTCTAATTTTGGATATTTTTTGTGAGGAAAGAAATTGAAGCAAGAGGGGAAATGATCCAAAGCCCTCGAACATGTTTGGGTAAATCTGTCTAAATTTCACAATATTGACAGTTAGCATTTTTTCCAGCTTCTTCTGATGCTGGTTCATGGGCTCCAGGTGACGATGATGGTGGTGAAGAAGACCTTCCAAACACACCGGAGTCTCTTCCTCCATATCCATCGAATGGTGAATGAGTCCACATTTGTATTCCCTACCCATGGAAACTAACAGACATTCTTTAACCAGACTTTCTGTCCGTGTTTTTGTTCAGGTACCAGTCCATCTCCTCTTATCCTGTGGTCTCCTGAATCCGACTCCTCCATGCAGCCTCCCAGTTGCCCCCCTTCAAATGAAGTGTGGCCCAAAGAGGAACCTGTTAAAACCTGGCCTAAAGAGGAACCTGTGGACGTAGAGATGCAGACCACACCCATGAGTGGAATGAACCCCACTCCATTACCTGATCCCATCATGCAGCCGTCTCCTCTAACGGATTCTTTCTTCGCCTCTCCAGAAACATGGATCAGTTCACTCCCAAGTACGTTAGATGATTGTTTGTGACCATCATTGTAGTGGTTGTGTAGATGTGACTGCTGAGGCTTGACTGTCTCGCAGATCTGGCTTTAAGTGGGTTAATTCTTCACAGTAATATACATTTGGGGGGGGGGGGGTAAACTAGCTTTAAATCAGATGACTGAATGGACACTGATTTATACTTTTAAGACTCAGACTCTGCATCTTAAATACTGAAAGTAGTGAAGTTGAGTGATCTGTGCTTGAAATAGCCATGAGCCTGTGCAGACATCACATCTATATTTAATGAACTAAAAAAAGTTTTCGATTTTTGTGCTGTTTATATCCTAATGAGGCTGCATTTGATTATTTATCTTGTAAGGTCTTCTGAAAGCACATTCTAAATCACTGACCGCTTGGTCACCATACATTGGAGCAGGGGTCTCACACCCATGTCTTTCAGGGGCTACACCTTTAGCAACTTTGATCTTAAATGGGGGAGGGGGGCATGTTTGATTCATAGCAAGATAACTCTGTTTGTGATCTGCCTTGGTGGAGTCTGCGCTCTCTGAATGCTTTTGTAGTTATGAAATGTGAAAATTCCTGCCTAACATTTAAAACGTTTGCACATTATGAGTAAACTACATGGTTGAATCTTGTATGAATGTGTCTCTGAATTTGTTCCAGTGATTTAAATCAACACTGTTCTCAGTGTGCAGCCTGTTTTTCGCAGCCGTTCACAGAAGTGTGACTTTTATTTAAATGTTATTTATTCATCAAATGCTTATTTACTAGAACTTGCCCAGTTCTAATGCATGTCTACATGTGTCTGACACAGTGACCGACCTGGAGGTCCAGTTCTTATACCGAGGGAAGGAGATGTGTCCCATGATGACGGTCAGTAACCCCCAGGGCTGCAGGCTGTTCTACGGAGACCTGGGGCCCATGGTGAACCAGGAGGAGCTGTTTGGGCCGGTGAACCTGGAGCAGCTGCGATTTCCGACCACAGAGCACATCACCAACGACAAGCAGAGGGTCTTCACAAGCCGTCTGCTAGATGTGATGGACAGAGGGCTCATTCTGGAGGTCAACGGCCACGATATCTACGCAGTCCGCCTGTGTCAGTGCAAAGTATACTGGTCTGGTCCATGTGCTCCGAATACAGCTGCACCCAATCTCATAGAGCGGCAGCGGAAGGTCAAACTGTTCTGCCTGGAGTCTTTTCTCAGTGGTAATTATCCTTTTATTTAAAAAACAACAGTACAGTATCCTTGCCAAGATTGTAGCAGCAGAAGATAAAGAAATTAACCATACATCCACACAACAACAACATGCATAAAACACCATAAACTTATTCACAGCATTATATTAACATGTGTCTGGGAAATATCAAAGTTGCAAAAAAAAATAACATTAGTCTACTTGGTTCCAACCTGGCAATTTATACTGAAATTAAGAACAAATTATTGGTAATTTTGGCCCTGGTGAGAAATTATCACAGAACACGTGCAGCTGTCGGTCAAGGACAAATCACCAGAGAAAGCTGACTTGGGGAAACTTTAAAAGATGGCTCCCAATAATCAATCCTAGAACCAGAGGCTATAATGATTACTTATTCATGTACACATGTAGACCTCTAAATATAAGAAATGCCTAATGTAAGTCTAATGCCTAATGTAAGTCTAATGATTTATTTTTATTTTATTCAGTTATTTGTCATAAAATGTAACTAATAAATGCCTATCATGTGCAGGTGTGATAGCCCACCAGCGAGGGCAGACCCCAAATCCCCCCCAGTTTGAAATCAGCCTCTGCTTTGGAGAAGAGTGGCCTGATGGAAGACCCAGAGAGAGAAAACTCATCATGGTTCAGGTATGAAATATTTTCCACATGTTGCATTGTCTTTTCATTGTATGATATAGGTGACCTCGTCGGTGCCTTAATTCCCCAAAAGTTTACAAGTGTTGAACGACCTTGTTAAAATATGTTCTATTTACACCATATCATCTACTCTAACTGAAAGATGTGTCTCTAAACATGCAAACATTTACCTGATCGGAAATAATGTTTGGTGCTTTCTTTTGTGCAGTGGGAGCCTCAGGTTTTCATGTCACTTATAAAAATGACAGAATTGTGTAAAAAAAAAAAAAAAAAAAAAAAAAAAAACCTGTCCCTTCAGCTCATTTTGTGGCGAGTTTGTCCAGAACGCATTAATTGCATTATTCTGCAGTGTGAAAGGTTAGAGAAGAAACATTAAAATATACGCAGCTGGAGGGGAGTTGAAATGACAGCAATGTTTATTATTTATACATGGCATGAAACATACAGGTGGTTTGAAAATTTTTAAAATTTTTAACACAACTCTTTTCTTTCAGGTGATTCCAGTTGTGGCACGTATGATCAGCGAGATGTTTTCTGGAGATAACATGCGGTCTTTTGATAGCGGCAGTGTCCGTCTGCAGATTTCAATCCCAGATATTAAGGACAACATTGTGACCCACCTGAAGCAGCTGTACTGTCTACTGCAGGGTCAACAGGGTCAGGAGGGATGGGCATTACACGCCGGCCAGGGCCTGAACATTGCCCAGGCTCTGCAGTCACAGTGAAACGCCACAGTGAGGACTGTCATACCTGTATGTTTCACTCCTGTTGGAAAAGAAGTACTTGTGTTGTCCTGTTTAGAAGCTTGTCTACTGTTGTCAGTTTCTCTCATACTGCGTGGGGGCTGTGACAGTGCTCCTCTGTATATAAAAATAGTGCCTTAATACTTTGTACTCTGCATCTGTAGTATAAGTGGTAGCTGAAGACGGATTTGGTGACTGCATGGGCCAAAGTCCTGCTGGCTGCAACGGAACATTTAACAAAGTTAATGAGTTACATCCATTGCCCTGTGACTTATTTATCCAAAACAGGCCAGTGAGTGGCAAACTGTACTGAAGTCTGGTCCTAACAGATGGATACTACCTTTATATGTTCACCTCATGAAATTATATGAAGCGGTTTGTCTTATTTTGTGAAACTGTTAATCTTTCCAAGATAAAGTTCTCAGATGTTCCCAGCATTTTAAGATCTATGATCCTGATTAGACTTGTTACATTTGGCTAAAGCTTTTTTTCCTGATCAGGCCTCGAGTTTCATCTTAAATTTTTTTTTTTTTTTCTGTTTATATTCTTGGCCATTTTTGTACACATACCTTTCATTTTATGCATTTTTATTGTATCCACCAACCATTTAATTAAAAAAAAAAACTCTGCTACATAGCTCTGTTGAAAACAGATGCCATTGCACTCTGAATATGCTGACTTTTTAATGTTGAATGTAGGAGCATTAATCCTGTGGGTTTGTTTTTTTTGTCAATCAATAGTTTTGACTGTTTTCCTTAATGATTAAATGCCTTCCAAACTGTTTCTGAACTATTAAATCACTTGTTTAAATATGAAAAATTTTTTGTTCTTTCTATTTTTTTTTTTATATTTAGGATTGTGTTTGACTTAACTACAGCCGTTTGTGACCTCTAGTGGTTCAGATGAAGTCCTGACATCAGTGGGTGTTTTAGGTGTAATTCAGGATTCATTCATCCCTTAGCAGAAGTCTTCAAATCTGAGGGCCAGTATCCTGCATGCTTTAGGTTTTATCCACTTCTAACACACCTGGTTAAATTAATGATCAGCCCCTGGAGCTCTGCAGAAGCTGAAGAAGGATAGTGTCTTCCAGGTGTGATGAAAGAAGAAATGTCTAAAGCCTGTAGGGTGCTGGTCCAGGACTGGATTTGAAGACCCCCGCTTTAGTGTCTATTTAACATAAATATGACTGCAGAGCAAACTTTAAATTATAGTTTTAGTTTGAAACTGAAGTTAAAGGTAGGAATAGAAATGAACTACAAAAAATCTCAAAAATCATAAAGAATTTAAAAAAATGAAGAGGTCTTTGGCTAAACTGAATACCCATTGATCAGCCAAACCATTCTAAGCACTGACAGGAAAAGTGGTTTTAATGTTGAGTATTTAATTTCTGTGGAACATTGAAGTTGATGTGAGAAACAAAGTGGGTAATGGTATCTGAGGAACTGACAAAGGAGAAATTATGATCAAATCACTGGGTCAGAGCATCATATCTTATTGATTCCCTGTGTATTATAGTTCCTACATAGAAGTATCTACTGAACAACCACATCTCAACCAATCCAGCGTCTATGGGAGCAGAACATTATTACCACTAACAGAGTAGAGAGTCTGCTTTCAGTGTCATAAAAAGAACAATTGGATAGAAAACTGTATCGAACCTGTTAAAGGTTTGGTCTGTTTCATTTGGTTGTAAATCACACTATAGTGTGTATATTGTTGGGTTTGTTTTCAATAAATGTGATTAAAATAAACAGACAATAAAAAGCGCAGAAAAATTATTACAAAACAAACTAAAAGAGAAGCTTTTGAATGATATGTGATGTAATTAAAAATCCAAATTGGCTGAGTTTAGATGAATTCCAAATATTTCTACATTACAACAGAACTATCAGCCAGAATTGTGCTGTGATGGTTGTAATGGAGCAATATGTGTTTTTATGGATATTTATGTCATTTTTAATTCATTTTTTTAATTTAATTTAATGTTTTATATAAGGTGAATAAATGCATTGTTCCCAGAAGCTGAAAGTTAAAATGCCAAACATGTTTTCATTCATAACCTGGACACTTTGTCATTGTTCCTTGGTGGAGTGTTTTCCTTGGTATCTTTTTATCTAACCTTTGCTCAGATGGGATGCCACAGTGATTCACACCCTCTCAGTCCCACAGAGCATTTCCTTACTGACACTGGACTTCAGCCTTTTCCTTTATGAGGAAGTGTTCTTCTGTTGTATCTTACTGGCGAATGAAACCGGGACTCGGATATGATTCGTGTTTTTAGTAAATGTTAAATCACAGAGACAGAACTGATAGCACCATTCAACAAGCAGACGTAAGAGGTAAGAGCTTGAACTCAGTCACGACAGTAAATTATATACATCTGTTTGGCTAAATGATCTGTTAATTCTAAGTAATTAACCTTATGAACTAGAACAGGCAGGTAAAACAGATTTACAAATGGGTTTCGTTTTCTATAATTATAGAGTTTAATTCATTAAAACCAATCAGAAATATGTGTCTTAATGTTCTCAACAGTGGTGGCAGTGCTTTTACTCAAGCTTTCCAGTACTTTATATTTCCATTTCTAGGCTACAAATGCAAGTTTTGTGTTTTTTTTTCACTAGTTTTTGTCGTTTTTCCTGTCTCCTGTCAAGTAAAAACCATGTTTCAGTGATAAACCCAGAGGATGAAGTCTTCCTCTGGGAATAAAGAAACTTTTCTTCCTTATTTTGATTCAAATACAAGCTTGAAAATATAGGTCTGCTTTACTGAATTCATGAACAGTTGACATGTTGAAGACATTGTTCTCACAGGACAGTGGCACTAAAAACCTCAGACCTAAACAGTCACTGACATCCACTGATCTATTTAATAACTTTAGAACCATTAATAGTATCTATACATTTACATAATTCAGGTAAAATGGAGGTTCTTAGGTGGGTTATCAGTATCAAATATTACTCGTTTAGATGTTCAGAGCCTGTAGTGAAAATTGAAACACATCTGCATCATTGATTCATTAATACAAACCATGTTGTTTGACTGTGGGTTTGGTTTGGTTTTATATTCACTTAATAGTATAATTTTATTGTTTTCTCTATCTTCATATAATAACCTTTGAATTAACAAGCAGTTATGAACCTGTCAGGAAATTAACCAGAATTTCAGTGCAAAATGCAGGCGATACATCAATGAACTCCAACAAGCAATGTTGTAAAGCTTAGGTTTGGAGAAAAATTCATTTAGAAATCATCATTAAAAATGGTTGTTAGATTTGACCTTTTGTAGACTGTTACCCACCCCAATATTCCACTGTTTTTGTAATGATTCACTGCTCAACATTATATATTATCTGGTCAACTATGATCCCTGACATCCATGGATCGGTTTCAAAGTTCTGTTTTCAGAAATGGTGTTGATTTCACTGATTTTTGGATTATTATTATTATTATTTTGTTTGTTTGTTGTTGACTGGGTTATATATACATACACACACACACACACATATATATATATATATATATATATATATATATATATATATATATATATATATATATATATATATATATATATAATATTTATATAATATGTATATATGTATATATATATATATATATATATATATATATATATATATATATATATATATATATATATATATATATATATATTTATATAATATGTATTGTATGTTCTATATTCAAACTAACAATTTTCACTTAATTTTAGTGTCAACTTGATGACAGCAAAACAAATAAATAATCTACCTGAGACCCAAGAAAGTGAAAATTTTAGCTGTTTTACATTAAATTGTCTTAAGTACCTAATGTAACTTAAAAATATATGTAGATTTTATTTTATTTTTTAATGGATTGTCCTTGTTTTTGTTTTTAAGTAAAACTATCAAATGTCTGTCCCCTACAGAGGACAAAATACATTACTGTGTCTATAGGATACAATTATAAATCAATTTAGGGGATTATGATATTTTAAATGAACTCAATCATGACACATTAAAATGCAATGTTCACCCTAACAGTGCAGTAAAACAATCCACAAATGACAGAGATCATTTTACAGCACAGATGTGACTTATTCTTCCCATACACAGTAGAGCTACATATTCTTCAGTATATTCAGTGTGATACTTATACTTTTTACTTCTGTAAATGCTCTGATGGTGTTTTCCCATTATTATTAACAACACCATAAATATATATTATTCCGCCACAGACCATGGTTGGTATAGTCAACTGTAACTAGTTGATAATTGCTCTGATTCATTTTATTGATTTATTGTTAATTGATTGTTGATTTATTGTGAGTGTCGACCAACTCATTCTACTTCACCTGGAGTTCAACGTGGGTCTTTTTTGGCACTACAAACCTTTCTAAATTAATCATTAACAGATTCAGATGTAGGGTGCTGAGTCTGCTCATACCACTGAGGTAGCATATTCCACTGTGTTTATTTAATATCAGCTGTCATATTATAGGTGTGGACGAGTCAGAGGCAAAATGATCAGGAATAACCTTGTGTTTGGAAATGACACCAGCAGCTTTACAGGATCCATCCAGTCTAAGTATGATCAGCTTTTCTTGGTATAAATAATGAATGGTTGATTCACATTAATGCTTTCTTATGTTATGTTGTGGCAGTGGTTTTTCTGTGGATGACAGGTCATCACAGGTGTCTGGTCTGTCCATGCCCAGTGCAAAGTCAATTTACTGTAAGTTAACACTGGGACCAGTCATTACACAACACGAAACACTGGAATAAATGTAAATGATACCAAATGTTTAGTTTTTTCTCATTTCTAGTCCAAATATCTCATCACACTTAAAATATAAAAAAAAATTAAAAATCACTTGAAGACTAACTTTTCAATGGAAATCATATTTCAAGAAATCTTTCTAAGTAAATTTTTTACTTTTCATTGGAATAAAATGTTTCTCCTTGAATTAAGAAAAAATCTTGAATTAAATAGAAAACAAAACAAACAAAAACTATCACTAGGTACAATTGAGATGTTTCCAGTGAGTTTATTCTGATCAATAAAGCAGGAATCTGTTTTGTTTTTTTTATCCAACAGTGCAGAGGAAGGAGTATGCTGTATCAGTAAACAAGATGTTGGAAAAGTCTCAGTACAGAGTGGAGGTAAAGTACCATTGCAATATTTCTATCATCCTTTATCCATAAAAACCCAAACAGCCACTGGTGACAAAAAAAACATCTACTGATCTCAACTGTTTAATACCTGTTGAGCCACTAACCCTAACCAACCATGTAAATAATTAGTGTAAAATACACTTTATCATCATTTTACGCTCATCAGATATGATCCATTTGGATGTTCAGACGCTCCGTAGTGAACATGGAAACACTGTCATTAGTAACAGTGGCTGGAGACACTTGTTTCATGTTCAATTAATGATATATTTTGTTGATAAAGTCCCTTTTTTCAGTTTTCCCTGTTTCTAATATAACAAAACATATCTTTAATCTGAGCTTTCATGAATATCTATCTACATGATCAGAATATTTCATATAGAAAAATATATATTGGAAAGAAAACACAAAATACAGAGGATAATATTATAAATGATGATGATAAATCAGTTAAGAATGATTTAAAACATTGTCATTGTGTATATATGTAGATGTACTGTGATCTGTAAGTTGTGACAAATGTGTATAAATGATAATAGAAAACATAATATCACCAACATTGCACTTATTTTTCTTAAAAATTTACAGGTTGTTCATATTTGTTTGTGTTATATTCAAGTAGTTTGTAAACGTAAACCTTTTTATTGTGGAATTTTGCTTCTTTTCACTCAAAAACATGGGAAAAAAAACCATTGGACTTGACCTTATTCATAAGCTTTTATTCTATTATTTATATTATTTTATTGATGTGGCCCACTTTATATGAACTAAAACGAGTTTGACACAGCTGATTTAAAAAGAGTAAAAAATTCATTTGGGAACTAACGTAGAAGAAGCATTGGGTTCTCATGGGTTAAAGTCACTGTGTAAATGTCTGTTTTAACAATAGTGTTGTCTCCTCTGCAGCATTTGTTCACCTGTGACCTGGATGGGAGGGATCTGAAGACCCTGGGAGACTGTGTGGAGCGGCTGAAGCTGCTGGATGGGATGGGCAGAGTGTGGGGTCAGAACATGATGCTGGTGGTGAATGGCACCAAACTGATTCTCACAGATGTCGAAACCAAGGTAGACAGTAAACGCCACATGAAGACTTTGCATTGTTACGCATTCAGAGAAAAAAAAAAAAACATGATGGGAGTGGTCCCTCCAATAACTGTAGAAAGATTGTACAAGAAAGATTATACAAATATGACCTTCCAGGTTTTAGTGTTTAACTTAGATAAGACCTTTAACCCATAAAGACCCAAACATCCACCTGCGACAAAAATCATTTACTGATCTAAACTGTTTTGTTGATCCATTAATCTTATCAATACGTGTAAATAATTGGTGTAAAATACAGTTTGTCATCATTTCATGGCCATCAGGTATGACCAATTTATAGACACTCTCACATTTAGATACTTTCCATCAGTAACTCCCATAGAGCTGGATCACTGATGACTGAGGGGTTTTTCAGATACTGATACATATTACTGTTGAGGGTTATTATATCAGATTTATTTATTACCTTCACCAAGGAGGTTATGTTTTTGCCTGTGTTTATCTGTTTGTCTGTCTGTGTTCAAGATAACTCAAAAAACTAAGGATGGGTTTTGATGAAATTATCAGGATATGTTGGAAATGTGAACAGGAAGAACTGATTTCATTTTGGTGATGATCCGGAGGGGTGGGGGGTGTCTACCTTGGTGGAGGTCTGCACTCTCAGAGTGCTTTTCTAGTTTTTAATGTAATATACACATAAAATTTAGATTACATTTTTGGATGGAAATTAATTTCACTTCATCTCCCCTTTCCTTTTCTCTCATTTGCTTCTTCTTCATCATCCTTCAAAACCCCACCCCACCCCGCCCACACACACACACACACACACACACACACACACACACACACACACACACACACACTTCCACCTAGAATAATAATGTCACCTACACATGGTCCTGGTTCTGTTGAATACCCTGGCACTCTTCATAATAAATTATTAATAGTGCTCAAAATAACCTTTTGACTAAACCTGTTCCCCACCCAATTAATAATACAGGTTTTAGTTTATCTATAGGTAAATATGTGTAATATAATAATACTGTATTAAATAGTGTGTAATAATACCATTATGACTAGGTTTTATTCTTATTCTTTTCAGCTCAAATAAATCCAAACTAATTCAAAGAAACAAATATATTAGTAGTGCTTTGTGAAGCCAACATTTGTTTATGGGGAAAACAAAAAGGACCTGATGTTCTAGTATTTTCTCTGACAGTCATGGACCTTAGAATCACCATCACTTTTTTCTCCCACCTGAAGAAGACAATCGATCGATGGTACAGACACAATATTGTACAAACAAAACCTTCTATGTTTTTTATATGTTTAACTTAGATAACAGCTTAAGGAACATATGTTAATTATTAACCAGCTCCTTACACATATCTTAGTCCTATATTATGTCCTTTCAGTCATTATAAAGCACTTATTAATGCTTTATTCAGAATATTTAACTAACAATTTGGAACTATTGACTAGTATTTGTGTTTTCTGTGATGAGGTTGAAATGACTTTGTTTTTCTGTTGCATATGCAGAATGTAGAAGGTTTTTGACTGGATATATATGATTCATTTTACACCAAGTTTTTGAACTTTAGATCTTTTCTCTGGAGCACATTCGTACTGGACACTTGTGAAGATTGTGGAATAACATTTTAGGTCTTGGAGACTTTTATATTGATAACTCAAACATGTCTAAAGGTGAATCTTAGGTTTCCTTGTATGTTAAAATGAATATGAATATGAATAGTGGTGTACATAAAATGAAGAATACTATAAGAACTGTCAGTGCATGAGGAGTTTGATCTGCATTAAAAAAAAATACTGGACCCCCCTCAAAAAATACTTGAATATATTAATGTTTTGTTTATATATTACTGTTGTTGTAATATCGTTTTCCTACTTTTATTTTGCTTTATATCCACTTTGTTTCCCTATTTGTATGTAAATGTTCTGTTCCCATGCTGAACAGACATTTATGCCATTTTTTTTTTTGGGGGGGGGGGGTTATTTAGTTTGTACTGTTCAACAAAACAAGGTATTGGTTATATTGTAAATAAGACCACATTACTTCACTATGATAAATAAAGTATTCATAGAAATACCATTAAGTACTAACTAATAGTTAAAACATTTAGGGACAAGTATTTATTTGGATAAACCCCAGGAAACATAGTGCCATCTCATTTTGGTTTTAGATAATTGTATAGAGTTCACAACATTATTGTGATTGCATTATGGAAAATAATAAATAAACTAATTTGATGTTTTAGTTCTGTTCTAATACTTGTTCATCATCAAATAACACAGATTTGAAGAGATGTTTCATTTTTATCTATTTATCCAGACAGTTCTCAGAAGAATATGATTTGTTTAACATCTGCAATAAGACTATTTATTTATTTATTTATTTATTTATTTATTTATTTATTTATTTATTTATTTATTTATTTATTTATTTATTTATTTATTTATTTATTTATCTATCTAGGAGGAGCTGGAATCAATGGCTCTGAGTGAAATAGTGGAATTTCAGGCTGTGCTGAACTCTGGAGTGTTTAATTCCCTCCTCATCGTCTCGGTCCAACCTGGAAGGAAACCTCCCACCAGCGTCTTCATGTTCCAGTGTGAAGACATCAGGGTGAGGAAGACAAAAGTGTAGAAAAAAGGAGATGCACGTAGGTTTGTTGAGTAATATATATATATGTTTTGTTTTTTTTTGTTAAATCCAGGCAGATCTGGTTCAAAAGGAACTCTCAAAAGCACTTTCACGTATCAATGAGGATCAGAGTATCAGGTAAGGAAGGGCTTATAGTCACCCTGAACACTTACCTGCAACTTTATTGGTAGTGTTCACTTGTAATATGTACATTTTTTTCAAGCAGCAAAGCAGGATTTTTGCCTGTTCCGATGGGAATAAAAAACCTCCGGAAGTCCAAAAACTCTGAATCTGAATGTGAACAACATAAACCTGCAGCTGAACCAGTGCCTCTGTGGACGTCTCCTGACAACGGTGAGGACACTGTGCTGGGAGAGAAATATCTGATTTGACCTGAGTTTGAGTTATGCACAAGTCAATATATGTTTGTTAGTAGCATGTGACACCAGTGTTTTACTTCTATAAATAATGAGTGATTCAAATTCACATGATTTGAACAGTTGGAAGAATGTTTGATCTACTCCAAAGGGATGCAAAGACAGAAAAAAAAAGAATATTGAGTATGAAAAATACATACTCAAGTAAAGTACACATACCTAAAAAATCTACTTAAGTACAGTACTTATACTTAGTTACTTCTTACCTCTGGATGCTAGTATCATGTTCTTTTTGATGAACTCGTTTTCTTTTAATGGTTTTCCAGCCCTGGCAATCATTCCACTCACCATTTAGTTTTAACTGCTGCTTCATTTGTTTTCTTGAATAAATCTTGACATTTTCTCTCATCTCCTTGGGATTTTGTAAACTCCTCACCCTCACCATGTCTAGTTGAGTAATGACATCAGATGTTTTATTCCTTATACATCACAACTACAAAGCACATAGAGGTGCCCCTGTCCTCCACGGGAAAATATTCTGTCTTCCACTTGTCCTGACATTGCTTAAGGTCGTTACAAACTACTCCAAACACTGTCTGCACATTATGATCCAGTCACTTTACAGGTTTTTTCTAGTGGAATATTTACAAATCCATTTTATACATGTACTTAAATCAGCATATATGTGGAATAACACACCATCATTCATTATCTGAACCCGCTTTATCCTCACTAGGGTCGCAGGGGTCACTGGGGGCCTAATCCAGCTACAATGGGCGAAGGCGGGGTACACCCTGAGACGCCAGTTCATCGCAGGGCTGACATACATAGACAAACAATCACTCTCACATTCACACCTATGGCCAATTTTAGATTAACCAATTAACCTATCAGTGCATGTCTTTGGATGGTGGGAGGAAACCGGAGTGCCCGCCGAAACCCCACGCAGACACGGGGAGGACATGCAAACTCCACACAGAAAGGTCTGGTGTGGAATTCGAACCAGGGTTCTTCTTGCTGTGAGGCACGAGTGCTAACCACTGCACCACCGTGCTGCCCAACACACCATCATATATATATATATATATATATATATATATATATATATATATATATTAAAAACATGAGCTAACCAGCGCTTATGTAATTTGTTTTCTGTTTAATTTTATTAACGTATGCAATATTTAGTACATTTAATATCTGAAGCAGATACTTTCTAAAAAAAAAAAATAGAGCAGTGTTATTATCTCACAGGCTGTAATTGGCCCCCAGACCGCAAGGTTGAGACCCCTGTCCTAAAATCTTATGAAAGAATGAGCTGCAAAATGTCATTCAAAATCCATTTCCTCCACTCACACCACATTTTCCCCCTGTCAGTTTGACTGATATAAGTGATGAAGATGATGAAAAATGTCTGTATAATATCTTTCTGAAATGGAAACCAGGTTCTAAGGTGCTTCAACCCAAACATGACATGATTACTGTTGGTTCCTGTCACATCCTAAAGGCAGGAATCTGAAATATGTCAACACTCAGATGGACTGATGCTTCATTTTTGTGAAATAAGCTCCAAATGATCGGCTCATATTTTTGGTAGTCCAGTGTGAAGGTGAGGTGTTTAAACTGCTTCTATTGAGTTTTGTTGTGTTCATGCAGAAGAGGATGAACCTGAACTGGTTTTAGAGGACGACGACAATTTAACACATCGACAGCAGACGCCACAGCCCTCCATCACTTTTCCTCCAAGACGGTACACGGAGCTGGACAGGAATGTGGTGAGTGACCTTTGAACACCTAACGTTGCTGCTGTTTTAATTTTTTTTTTTATCTCATTTACTTAAACTATCTATTTTATCTTATTTTATCACTGTTGTTATAGCTATTGCTGTTTTTATTTTATGTATTCTATCTCTTTTAGGACGCTGTATTAGTTTTGTTTCCTTCTTAATATATGCGGTTATAATTGCACATTGTTTTTTAAACTACGAGTACAATATTTTATTTCTTCTGTACTTGCGACAAGAAATAACAAAATAAAGAACCTTGAACCTTGAATGCTCATATAACACTGGAAAAGTTGTATTCTGTTCAGAGGTGGCTAAAGTACTCACATTCTGTACTTAAGCAGAAGTACAGCTACCTGTGTGGAAAAATGTAAAAGTTGAAGCATTGAAGTATTGAGTTAAAAAAAAAAAGAGTACAACTTCTAAATTGTAGTAAAGTAAAATAAATAAATAAAACTAACTTTTTTTGCCATGAATGAAACAATAATTATTTAACCAGGCAACATCTGAAATGTTTCCATTTTATAATTCCACAATAAATGTTACTGAGCAGATGTGTGTCTAGGTCTGGTACCTGACAGGTTACTTGCAAAAAGATGTGGGGACATTTTTATTTATTTATTTATTTAATTATACAATTTTTGTGGGTACAATTAAACAGAGTGTGGATGGGTAGCCATCAAGGATATGAAAAAAATAAATAAAAAATTGGAAAGTTTGGAAAAAGTGGACCTAAGTGCACTTAAGAAATAAAATGAATAAATAAATCCTGTTGTTTTTACCAAAAAGTGTTGGTGCCAGAACTGTAACTGTCAAAAACAAATAATACCGTCAAATTATTTACAGAATAACATGTAGATTTAACATTGAATGAACTGTACCTGTTATTAAAATCTGAAATTGTTAAATGTTTACTTCTTTATTATTTGTTTTTTTAATGTTGTTAATTCAGTATTATGGCCTTGACATTTAAACAGCACATTGTTTCTCAATTTAGTTTTGTTTTCTCAAAACAATAGAAATACATACTTTTTACATACAGGCACCCTTTCTATATCGACAGTATGAGGAAGACTACAAAATAAAACAGGAAATGACAGACAACACAGAAAAACAAGACGGAAACTGAAGACAGATGTGTTACTTCCCACCTCTGATTCTGTATTTTTATATCAGAAGTCAATCTGTGCTCTATCCTTCTTTACAGGACATCTTGAATCATATTCTAGGTGATATTGAAATATTTATGGGGAAAATAGCTGCAGTAGTGGCAAAAAATGCAAGCAAAAAGAAGAAAAAGAAAAAAGGAAAAGGTATTTTAAAGCCAAAATAAAAGCAGATGTATTCTCCTGAACTGACAACATGTGACTTTATGATGCAGTGATTTTCTTTTCAGTCATGGATGGAATGCCCTCCAGAGAAGAATTTGCCACATGTCTCCACAAAATCAAATATGGCTTCAACCTGCTGGTTTGTGCCTTTAATTATATCTATATATTTTAACCCATAAAGACTCAAACAGCTACTAAAAACTAAAACAATCTACAGATCTCCACCAAAACATGTAAATAATTGTTGTAAAATTCCATTAGTCATCTTTTCATAGTCATTAGATATGACACATTTGGATCTTTAGAGGCTCTATAATCAACATAGAAACATTTTCTACAACATTGATTCACCAAAAAAACACATGGAGTTGGATGAATGACAGTGGATGAAGATGCTTCATTTATGTCTAGTTAATGATATATTTTGTTGAAAAAGTCATATTTTCTTCATTTTTTTCTGTTTCTGATATTATAAAAACTATACTTTATTCTGAGCTTTTATGAACATCTACATGATCAGCAAATTAAATATGAGAAAATATCTCATATTCACAGAAAAAAATACATAAACTGTGATACAGTAACTTACATAAGAAAAGTTAAATAGTAACAACAATTTGTTTGGGAATTGATACAAAAATAGTACTGAGTTTTTATGGGTTAATCACTGTGTAATGTATATAATCTCAGTTTCACTAGAAGGACATGCTGCCTTAAATGTCCCAAAATTGTCTTTATTTTAACAGGGAGAGCTGAACGGAAAGATCAATAACCCTAGTGCTCCTGACTTTGTTCACTCCTTATTTGCAACATTAGCATATGTAAGTGATTATAATTTTATATTTACAGATGTATTATTGATGAAAGTATCTAATGTACAGTTTCTGTCCTGTCTCTAACTTTGCTTTATCAGGGTTTCAATGAGTGTATGAATTGAAACAAAGAACATTAGAGACATTTATTGATTTATTGGTCCACACATTATTTCTGGAAACTTGAGATGGAAATGTCTAAATGTCAAATACTTTAGCTTTAGAATGAACTCAATAGGAAAATATTTTACTTGGGATATTTTTCCTCTGAACAAATGAGGTGAAATATTTTGGGTGAAATTATAATTATTATTTTATTTTATTTACAATTTTTGATATTTTCTTACTATTGAAAACATTTCTTTTCCTTGGTCTTCAAATATTTTACATTAGTTCTTGCCCTTTTCATATATTTACCTTCAGTATGCCATGATTATTTTATTAAATTTTTGTCATTTTTCTACCTAAATTTATATTTTTAAGTATGTGTATGATGAACTTTTATTTTATTTTTTATTTTTCATTTTCTGCTATTTATGTCATGTTTTATCTCGTTTATTTTTAAGTACTCAGAACATAACTAGTTTAAAGTTTAAACCTATGGTTTTGTATCTTTTACTATTGACTCTCCATTGTAATTAATACTTTATTTTTCTATTATCATTGGTTGTTGGTTTTGTTTTGGCTTCATTTCATGCTTAGTTCTTTGTTTAGCACATTGCGCATCTGTCTGGAATTAAATCTGTTGTATAAATGAACATCTCTTTGCTTGACTTGTAAATATGTAGTGTATAGATAGAAATACTGTATAATATATCATACCTTACCCAAATTTGAGTCTACCTCTGTAGTTTTATATCATAATATCTAATCTAATTCATGCTGCTGTTTGTATTTATCGCTCATATCTTCATCAGATGGTATCTCACAGCCCTGAAGACCTTCCTCCGACCATCATTGCTCCCCTGCTGACCCCTGTGTGTATTCGTCTTATGAGTGAGGAGGCGTCTGTGGAGGAGGACCAGCTGTGGCAGTCTCTGGGTGACGCCTGGAACATCCCCAGGTGGAACAATGGACACTGAAGAAATCACTTTTCTGCTTTTGCATTGTTATATTTTCATCACTGAGTACAGATCCAGATCCACTGTGTTCTAATTTACTTATTTTTTGGTTTGTTTGTGTCTATCTGTAGGTGATTATATAGTGCTACTTTTTGCCTGCTATATTGTTTTATTGTTGATTTTTCATATCTCATATGGATTCTACTGTTTTGTTATAAACTTTACTCACTTACCTATGTTTAACAAGAATCATCCATCAGTTGTGACACTAATAAAGCCACATACATTTGTTTCCATGCAGTACCCAGTGGCCAGAGGATGATGAGGACATCCCTACCTACATTCTGGAATTCTTGGATGGCTGGCAGCCCCCCGAAGTGTCTGCAACCTCTGAACCCACTGAACCTGTGATCAGACAAGAGAACAGGGAGCATCCGCATCAAAAACCTGCACCCAGTCAGGTAAATATTGGCATTAACCTGCCCCTGGAGGAGAGGTGAGGGTATTGTTTTTGGTTCTGGTATTAGTCTGTATGTCTGTCTGCAACTTTATGAATAAACTACTGGAAGAATTTCCATGAAGTTTTCAAAAAAGATCCCATTACATTTTAGTGAATGTAGGTTATAGGCCAAGGTCACCAAAAATATGCTCGTAATAAGAAATAGAACAAATTAGGAATTTCTATGTCATTCCTGTATATAGTTGTTCTTCACGATAAAACAGTTCACCTTTTGAGGCCTCGCTGTTTCACAAATATGTGTGTGTATATGTGTGTGTGTCCTTGTATTCCTATCTTTATGGGGACATTGATGTTTTTACCCAGTCACACCATGGGGACCTATGACACTATGGGGACCAAAATTCAGGTCCCCACGAGGGTTAAAATTGAAATGGTGTGGCCCAATAAATACACACACACACACACACACACACACACACACACACATATATATATATATATATATATATATATATATATATATATATATATATATATATATAATTTTATCATTTTATTTATTTTTATCCATTACATTTTTTTATATTCATTCAAATTTATTTATGCATTTTTAAAATTTTGTATCTTTTTTAAAATTTTATATTTAAAAATTTTACTTACACTCAGTAACCAATGGCTATTGATTACAACAACTATGCATGTGTGTGTGTGTAAAATTTTGCACATTGTTTTTTTATATAATGTATGAATGTTCATTGTGTTCTGCGTCCTGATTGGCTAAGAGACTGTCGACCATTGTCAATCAATCTCTTCTGTGCCATCTCTGCTGTACAGTACAGAATGTGTTCAGCTTTGCCAAATTTACGTAAATGTTTGATTGCTAGCAGTGTGACAAACATGTCATGTGCTTCAAAATGGTGCGTGACCTTTGACTTTGAATGAGCTTGGAAGGTCAACATCAAGATCACATGATTTTAAATTGTTGTCAAAGAGTGTTGATAAATACTCAGTTGCTGTTGTTGAAAGATGGGAAACTACATGGAGGCTCCAACATGGTATCATGACCTTTGACCTTCAGTGATCTTAAAACATCAAACCCATAGCCTCACTTTTTGAAAGGGCGATATATGTTAAGAGCTAAAATATTTGCAAGAGGCGTGGTTTGTTATGTTCAATTAAGTGTCATTTAGTATCAAAGACAAGAAACATAAAACTGGTCTTTTTTCTGTTTAGATCCCAGTTAAGTGGACACCCCCACATCCACCCCAGACACCCCGGTACGGTCACACACATAAGGATAATATAAATTGGTGTAAGTATCTTACACTTATTTTTAGTATTTCTGCTTAATGATTTTCCAGCTTAAGTGAGTCCAAACCACAACAAATGCGTGTTACGGCTGACTTCATCTCAAGAAACGAGAGAGAACTCACTGTCAGAAAAGGAGAAGTTGTGGAGGTGGGTTTGGCTGATACATAAAGTACATACTTAACCTTTTTTTACATATAGTCCTTTGTGATAATGTCATACTCAAAGAAAGCCCCACACTTCCTCAAGACTGGTGCATTGTGGGTTCCCAGGTGCTGGATACGTCAAAGCAGTGGTGGAAAGTGAGGAACACTAGAGGGGAGGAGGGCTTCATACCCAATAATGTCCTGGATGAGAACACAGAGGAATCTGATGAGGTGATTATGACTCAGGCAAAAAAAGACCACAGGTTAACCCATAAAAGCATAATACAAAATGTAACAAACAGATTAATCCTTGTGTGACACTGAATGAAAGCATTGAATTAATTCCTCAGAAAAATGTGAACCCAAAGAATGTAAAGAAGGTCTCAGTGTCATATTACTCACTGAAAGGAAAAATGTCAAATATTTAAAAAACAACATATGATCCCAGTTACCTACTTTTGTGACAAAAAGGCATTTTAAATGTTTTTCTAAGCCATCTGATGCCAGTCCTGTCCTGACAAAGAGGTCCAAACCTGCAGAGGTGAAAGCCTGGCTTGAAGAAAAGGGTTTCAGTAAAATGTAAGTATGTTAATGGTTACATACATACAAAATATACAATTTACATATGAAGTGAACGACGACAATCATATAATGTGTGCTTTAGAAATCAAACTTTGGAGCGATCGGGATTTTCAATAGGCATCATGGCCGCTCGGCTATTTGATGACCCATCATCTAGTTCAGGAAGAGAATAATTGTTTTATTCATCTGCTAAAACGGACGCCCTGTTCGGTTTTTCAATTTTCAATAGATGGGCGATCAGGATTATTAATAGACCGGTGATTATCGTATACAGGCATAATTCGGAATTTAAGTCTGCGCCCCTTCCTGGGGCCTGAGATCGGAGCATTAATGAGCGGTTTTCAATGGGAAATAAAATGCTAAAATCATATCTGGTTTGTCATGTGCCCTGAATAACACACATGTTGTACCTCATAATAAATTATACTTATTGATGTGCGTTTCAACTGCTTCTGTTTACCAACAGCGGATTCATTTGTGAGTAAATCCTAATAATCATTTGGACTACACGCCTGGCGCACATGTGACGTCACCACAGAATCTACATCACAGCTGAGCGTGGAGTGACGTCACATACGCGACGCATTGTAGTCTCTTACTAAGTCCACATAAAACCTAAAGTCACATTTGCTTCCTATCAAAAACGAGTGGTCTGCCTCTGCCACATCAAGTATTTCTTATTAACTGCTACCATATGTTAATTTTAGAGCACTTGTTAAACGGAATCAGAATTTAGCTTGACTCGCTTCACTCACTCCCATTCAAATTTTTGGCGACCTAAGCACCCATGGACCGGAAGTAGAAGGGCGTGACTTAGCCTCTCTTCGATATGTAAATAAATGACTGAGAAGTTGCAAGTGGCAGATTAGGCACTAGAGGCACTAAAGGACTTCCATAGTTAACCATTTGAGAAATTTTTTTTACCAAGTTCTGCTTTAAAATAAGAAAACACTACATCTTTATTAACACTAATTCAGTGTTTGTTTTGCTTATACTCGTTTACACTCTTGCTAACAGGAATACTAAGTGGGTAGCTGTCAATCAGTTTTTCTATTATACCTGTCAGTGGCCTGTTAAATCACTAACTGTGTGACCAATATGACCTAATAATGCCACAAAAACACACACTACAGCTTATAAGGACAGAACATCTGAGTTTTCCTCAGATGAGGCTGAACATGCAGATTTAGGGCTCCTTGGTGGTTAGGGGGTCCTAAGCATTGGCCTAGTTTGCCTATAGCAAGTAATGGCTCTGACCACACATCTGTCTCCTGCAGCACTGTGCGATGTCTGGGCGTGCTCAGTGGCTCAATGTTGCTAGGGATGACCAGAGAAGAACTGAAGGCCATCTGTCCAGAGGAAGGAGGCAAAGTCTTCTACCAGTTACAAGCCATCAAGTCTGCTTGAACTGTAAGTGACTGACCACTAAACAGGTTTACCATTTCATTTACAACATGAGAGGATGTAGTTTAACCGATATATCCAGTTTATGTCGATTTCCTTTGATGAATAATCATAAAAAACCGGGGTTTTTTTTCAGGAAGGGAACCTGTTTTGAATCAGATTTTTTTTTGCTAAAGTTGAGAAAGATTCATGTTTAATTTAATTAAATGTTACAAAATTACTAAATGTATTCAAATGTGTACCCTTTGCAACCGTGCTTTTAGTGTGCAGTCAGACAAATCACACTGGATAAATGTTGACATGTTGTGTGTTTCAAAATTGCAGGGTGGAAATTAAGTGCAACCTGAGAGACAACTCTAAAGAGGATGGAAAAACCATCAAGGAGCAAAACTGTTTCCTCTTGTCAGATACTGTCAAACTTTTGGAAAGGTTGGAATAAGGTTTATGTCAATTTAACATGAACATACAGATCACGTCTGTTATAGCATTGTTCTATTTCTTTAAATGTTCCACAGTGGATCACATAATATAAATATCACTCTGAAATGTCTGATAAATATTTATGAAATAATTTAAAATGTTTTAACCTGCTATGTGATGAAATTAATAGACAAATATGAGCATTTTGTTAAATGATCAACTCCATCAGCCCAAAGAAACCAGTGAAGGTGAAGGGTAATGTACTGTGCAAGTCTGATCTATTTGTGTATAATGTTCCCTGTAAATAAACGTTTGACCAGTACAAAGGTGTAGTGAGTAAACATGCTTTATTATATTGTTCAGACATTAGACATGAACCTCATTATCAGATGCTTCTGGATCTGTGAATTACTGGCAATCCATTTCAGGCAATATGACTACAGATCTCAATTAAAAATGAATGATGGGTAAAAATGAAAATTTCTGTCCAACAAAATGACAGTAGCATGAAAACTAAAAATACTTACCAGCAAATATATTAACATAAAATATCTCAATTGTGAGCACAGGAATATATGAAATGAATACATGGTTAGATAGATGCAGGGAAATTAACATCTATTTCAGTGTATTTTTTATGTTTTACTGGTCAGAAAACACTGAACAGTAAATAAATTCTGCTCTTTCTATTGGTACAGGGTGCTGTTATTTATCTAACACTGATGTTGCTAAGGACAAAACCAAGCTGAAGCCATAATTTGAAATTGTGAGGTAGGGTCTTCCACAATTTGTGATTAGTTTAAGAGACATATAAATATCGAGGTGTACATAAAAACAGTAAAAAATAGTTATTAAAACAAAGCAGATGAATATATAAGTAAAGGTCTAAGTGTTGATAAACCAGAGCAGGGGTGGAACAGAGAATCTAAACTACTGCATCATAAACATTTATAAAAGTCATTGACACGCATGCTAGTCATTACAGATTGAAACTAGCACAAGTCAGTGACAAAACGGAGCTTCAGTTATGACACTTTGTGCTTCAGCTTCTGCACTGATGCTGTCAAAGACGGTGACACATGAATCTGTCAGGAGTGGAACTCAAGAAAAATGGCTTTCAACACAAAAACAGATTTAAAACAGCTGTGATGAAAACTCATGGACAATTCATTCATTTATACGTGTCTAAAAGGCTACTGTAGAGACTTTCAACTATAGAATAAGAGGTATCAATCATGTATGTATCGACTGAGAATTATCTGGTGTTTGAAACAAGACAAAAGGGTGGAGCAGCTACTGTGATAATAAACAGGCAGGCACACACTAAAATATTGTGTCTTATCCCCTTGACAAATTAAAAAGGACAGTTAAAATAAAAACTGTTCTGAACATATTGCGTTTTTATGATGTAATACTAGCTCACACTGATCTACAGCAAAAAAAATTAATTATTTAACCTCAACATTGATATATAGTGAATATAAAATTTATTATCTCTATATCACCTTTAAAAAAATACACTTTATACATGAAATCCAACAACCACACAAATTCCACCAATGCAAAACTCCTGCTCATCCTTCAATACATAGAAGCTACTGTGTTTTGCTGTATCAAGATCCAATTTCTTTTTTTTAATCTAAATTATCTGTGTGACTTAAACATATGTATATTTATAACCTAAAACATTATATGTAGTTACTCAGATAAAGGCTCATATTTTTGATGCATTATCTCTCTCTACATCTAACATCCTCTGTGTTTACTCACTGTAAGTACTAGTCTTGGCATCAAATATTACTTAGCAGTAGCTAAGTAGTTTTTTTTAAGAAAAACACTCACAGTCTGACTGAACTATGTCCAGTGGCAGGCAGAGTGGTGTGACAACAGGATGAGTAGACAATACAAAACAGCTGATCTTAGATCAGGTCTGGGGAAGTTTCATAAGAATGCTACAAGAACCATGCATCAATTTGAACCATGTCCCAGCATGGTTTGCTCATGTCTACACAGTGAAAATGCTGAGGTTAAATCTGTTTGCTGAACAAAATATTCATTGCAAACACATTTTTGACTGAAAAAGCTGGTGGACAATCCTGAATATTTGTCATTGTATCATTTTATAGCTGGCTGTAAACAATCCATTCACCCCTGCCATCCATTAATCATGCATGCATGCAAAAAAGCACTTATAGACAGAGGCCTGAATGTAAACCAAAGTCTATCCTCAATACAACATGAAGGCTAAGTAAAAAGCTTTTTTACTCTAAACATGCATCTTGGGGATTTCAGCCCCACTGGTGTGGATATTGCAACAACACACAGGTTTTTACTCTGTGAAGAAATATGCAATAAGTGGTAAAGACAAAATGTTATATATGCAACAGTCTGGAAAGAGATGGTTGCAAAGTGCCTAAACCTAAAAATGTAAAGGCACTGTGAAGTCTTGGCTTTGTGCATATGTATAGTGCACTGCATGCAGAGGGGGGAAACACCACCACTTTCTGTTTGTCTAAGAAGACAGTGTGCTGAGAGCCTTCAGAAGGTGCACAAGCTCCATGTCTTCATACCACAGTGAGGTAAGGGACGGATGTTCTCATTGGACGATGCTGAATTCATGCACTTTAATTGTCCTCTGACAGAAACTGGTCAACAATGCACATGTCCCCTTGAAACTTCAACTACAGAAAAGCAAAAAACGAAAATAGTTCTCTATATTTACTAGAAATCACTTAATATGTGTCTAGAAACTCAGCTTTGCATTGGAATGTTTGCTGTCAACCTGAGAAAATCTGCTTCCTACCTGACTCCATAGCAAGAGATTCTCTTGGTTATTTCAGAAATTATTCAAATCATGGGACAATGATTGTTTATGCACTTTGGCAACTACGTTATTTGAAACAACACTGTGTGTAGCTGACACTGTTCTGGTTCACTGCCTCCTCCTGTTCAGTTCTCAAAATTTTAAGCCACTATTAAGGAGTTTAATACATGACACTTGTTAAAGTCTCTTATATATGTGCAACTTTGATCTCACAAATTGTACAGTCCGTCACATGTGCGCTATGAACATAAAAAAGCACTAAGGTTAAACTGAATGTATGGGCAACAGCACTGTAAGCAGCTTTCAGGGAGTTAAACGTCTTAATGTAATGTTGACTTCATTCCTTAGACAGTGTCACATCTATGGCCAATTACAACAAGTACAGAAAACAGGATGGCTTTGGTAAGAAAAGTTATGGAATTAAAACATAGGGATTAGTTTGAACAGACAGATAAACACTGCCCTCTAGTGCTTTTTCATTCTTTGTGTTTGAAAACCCCCGAGCTGGTTAATGCTACGAACCTTCATGATGCAAACTGACGGTGGACACGTCAGAGAAAATAACAGAACCCAGAGTTCTCTCCACATGATTAATGTAATGCTGCATTTCCACAACATGGTACCAGCTCAACTCGACTCTGCCTTTTTGCGTTTCCATTACATAAAAGAACCTGGAATCTGGTATTAGGTGCTACTTTTTTAGTACTTGCTCGGCTAAGGTTCCAAAAACAGTGAAGAGATACAAAAATGTGACATGTAAACACTACAGACCACTGACTGGTCAGATAGATGTCTCTGCATCATTGCATCATCATTGCACAACAACAACAAAAAGGAAACAGATTCTGATGTTTACAGTAAATCCAGTAAACTATGATGACAGCCTGCAAAATGATGCCATGTTCAGTCGAGGTTCAGACAGTCTGTCCTCAGTGGCCGATGAACAGATTCAACGTGAGCTTGGCAGGGCAACATACAACCTCAGTCGAGTCAAGCTGGTTCCATGTGGTCGAAACATGGCATTACAGTCCTAAAACCAGACACACAGGTAGTCAAGGAACAGTGAAGCTGTCTGGCAGACATACATCCTTGGCTTTCTAGGAGTTGTGAGGGTGTCAGTGTGTAGTGTTCTTCTATAGTGAGAATTCTGGGTATTAACGGGTAAACTCAACAGGACACACTACATCACTGCAGTGTCATGCTGGGATTGGCTGGAGGATTGGGACTTTACAGGATAGGACCATGTAATGTCAGCGTCCCCCTGGAAGAGGGCCCATGGACAGAGTGTCCTCTTCATCAATAGTGTCTAACTCGTCAGTGCTCACAGCATGAGTGATGAGCTGCAGCTCCTCAGAGAGCGTTTCGCTACGATACGCCACACGAATGTCAGGGACATTTGTACGACGGATGTCATTGCTCTCAGGACCCACTTTGGCATAGCTGGGGCCCAACCAGTAGCTCTTTGCCTGAAATTAGGAAAAGATTATATGAGAATGAACCTCAGGAGTATAATCAAACAGTTATATGTTTTGGAGCATTTTCATCAATACATGTCAGCTCTGATGAAGAATTTCAGACAGGTTGAAAGTACACCAGTATAAACCAAAAGTATTAGAAACACCAGACTACAAAGGAGAATTCCAAACTAGAATACTAGTAGAATACATTCTTATTCAGTCATTCTAAAAAGTGTCTCGTTTAAAAATAGAATTGAAAGCATCTTCTGAAGGTGTATAAATTATATATCTATAATATCTAATCTACCACTTATGACTGTGCTGTTAATTTGCATCAAAGAAATCAGTCCAAGTAATAATGAAACATGAATAACCTTAGTTATCTGAATACATATATTTAATAATGAGATCCACAAAGTATTTTACCTTGTGTGAAAACCCACTCATAAGGACACTGTTCCTCGCTAGTTCACACATGTCACAGGAACTGAGCTTCCAAACCTGAGTAGCAATGCTGTACTCCTCCATCAAAGGCTCCTGGTGCCAAACAGATCACACAACATAAATGCAAGGGTTAATGTTCATTCAAATGTTTATTAAAAATTTTAATAGTCTTTTTGTGTTAGCTCATACAAACCTTGGTGAAGTGGAACTGAAGGGGATCATCTGTGGACAGAGACACCATGAGGCCTCTGGACAGATACTCTGGCAGTGGGTTTCGGTGGTAACTAAGAAACAGGCTGTTATTACTCAACGGTGACATAGCGATGCCAATTTGTGCCAAGTAGTAAAGATACTGAAGCACTGGAGCCTGACAGGAATCAGAAGGAAAAACATAAACAAATCAACAAAAATATTGCAACATGAATTCAGCATCACTGCACTCATTTTGTATTATTGTGTTTACCTCCTTAATAACATTTTATGACATTTAAACTAACTTAAAGGTGTGCAACACTGCCCAGAGAAGCTAGCTATTTTAACTTTGTGAACATTTCCATGGCTTTGTGAATTTAACTTAGTTATATCCTGTCCTGACCTTTCTAAGCAGCAGCCCATGGGAAATGTTCTCTGATAACATGAAACCAGACACAAGGTGATGGATGGGCCCTGCCTCTCCACAGTGAGGTCGCAGCACAAACGTATGGAAACCTCTCTTCCTGTTTTAGACACATGAGAAGTGGCATTAATGTAATGGAATGTAATTTGAGTTTGTCTGTAAAAACATGTCCAGTTGCACTGTACCTTCGCAGGTGGTTGAGCACAGTCATGTTGGCATAGGTGTAGTAGAGGTAGTAGGAGTATGGTGGGTTGTCTTCTTCTGTCCAGTTGGCTGGCAGGGGACTGTCGAGATTGAAGATGTGATGCTCAGGTTTGGACTCATCATCCACACTGTCAAAGCCCACCACCTATGAACACATTCAAATGTTTAAAACAAGACACACTATGAATCATTAGGGTAACTTCTAACTCTTGTGAGGTGTTGCTCACATGCTCCAGGAGGAGGTGCAGCTCTGGGTGGCTGCGAGGGTTGATGGTGACTTCAAACAGAGGCAAAAATATGTTCTCGAGCATCTCCTGGAAGTTAGCGAGCTGTTTCTTTGTGTGGTATACATCACTAGTAAGATGATAAAGAAAAACATTTGCAGTTAATAAAGATCTAATTATAGCCAGTTAAAATCAACAAAATCATAGGTAGGTTGTACTTAAAAGGGGTGAAATGTCATTCATGTTTACACATTGTTATTTTGTTAAAGGTGAAGTAAATCATTGTAACCCAATAGTCAGTGAAAGAGCACAGCTCTGCCTGAGTAAACAGGAGGAAAAGTGGGTCACACCACGCAGTATTCCCGCCAGTCAGCAACAGGGGGTGTGTGTATTCTCACAAATAAAACTTGAAATTATGACAAAAATAATGTGCAACTTCATTGTACAGCTGTAAATTTAGGGAGTGGAACTCAAGGGAGAAGTGTGTGTGTGCGTCTGTGTGTTTGGCTGTTGAGTCAATCAATGGTGAGAAATTGCTCACCTATTTCAGACTGTTAAATTCTGCAGTTAAATTCTGTGGTTAAAACCACACTTTGTGAGCACTTACAAAAGCCTGGGGACCTGAACAAGCCAGCGCACGTTGTCAGAGTACACTCTATGTTTCACAGCCCACTGAGCCAATTTATCCCATTCATCTCTGGAGCGACCATAGACAGACAGACGGAGCTCAGAGTTTTGATACTTGCTCTCCTCTAAGTCATACATCACTTCCTGGATAAAAAGAGAAATGAGATATCAGTGTATGAGTTTGTGTGTTTATCATTTAATTATGTAGAAAAGGTGAAAATGCTGCTGAATTTTTCATACCTTGACAATGTGTGCAAAGTACTTTCCCTCGATGTGGTTGTCAGTCTTGATGAAGATTTCTCTAAGAATGGATTCTCCAATGGGGTTGTATTTGGCATTGAACTTGTCAAATCGATGGAATGTATTTCGATCCTGGTAAATAAAAGAACACTCTTCAAAGGCCTAAATCATTCAAGTACATTTATATACATTATCTTCCATTTTGAATAATTGCCTCACCGCATGCATGTCAAGAGTGTCCACACTCAGGTCGAATGCTGTCAGGTTCATGGTCTCGAACACCTCCTTAAGTGTCTGACCCCTTCCTCGTTCGATGTGAACAATCTCCTCAGGGTATTTCTTCATGGCTCTCTTAATGAATCTCAGCAGGTGCTTCTGGTTCATGCATGAGGATGCATGTATGTGTGTGTCTACCTGAACTCAGAACACAACAGAAAAACAATATGAGGAACTAGGACTATTACCTGTATCACAATGTGTTACAATGTATATGAAAGGCATGATCCAAACTAATAGTGATGGCTGTAATGGAAGGTAATATTTGGTCATTCTTGCCTTTCGTATGTTGTAGAAATCTCTGTGAGGAACCTTCTTCTGAGCTGCCAACTCCTTCATTTCATTCAGGAGGATGTGCATCTGGAATTTAGAACTTAGGTACTGCAGCCGGCGGTAGCAAAAAGACTTCCTGTAAGCGACACACTCAGGGTCAGACTTTAACGTAAAAGATAAAACACAAGTTAGAAATGAAAAATGTTAATATCAAACACTCACACTGGCCCGTTGATGATGAGAGCCATCATAACATTCATGTCTGCAATATACTCCTTCAGGTCAGGATAGGGTAGATCAAGCTCTGTACTTCTGAACAGATGGAGAGAGGACAGAGATGTCAAAACTGAAACTGATGTGCACTGGGCTCAGTATTAACATGGCAGCGTACAGGTAAATACACAAACTTGTCCATGTTGGTTCTTTTAGTGTAGACATGAACCACTCCATCCACCATAGTGCAACCATATCCTGTGTCTGGGGGCATATTTCCAGGGTCCTGATTGTCATAGGGATGGGTCTCAGAAACAGGTGGGTGGACAGGGGCATCTGGAAGACAGGGGGTGGAACTTTACTCATCTTTAGACTTAAAAATATCTTTAAGTAATTAACAATGACACACTAGCTCACAGCGTCTGCATGTCTTTCTCCATAAATTATTTTTTTAGGATACCTATTCTGTTTTTTGATTTGGAATGCTTTTGCATACATTAATATATTTAGCAGAAGCATTGCTTCACTACCTCAATGAAAATATATTAGAAATAACTATACAGATAGGTAATACAGAATATTACCTAAAATACACATCATATGGGGAAGTTTTCATCTCCTTAGTTAATCTCTAATCTAATATGTAACTTGTTCTTACATGTGCATGTGGTTCCTTCCACTTTTTACGTACACTTTATATACACTATACACTTCCTTGTCATGGAGCTGTTCTCATTGGATTGTGAAGTGTCAGTGTAAAATACACACAATAATTTGATATAAAAACTACGCTTATGTCATCGGAAGCGACAGCTAGGGGTATATCCCCAAATGCCCCTAATTGCTAATGATGTCATGACGGGAAGCATTCCCAGGTCATGACCTTTAATTTGCACTTGATTTTAAGTCAATCAGACAAATGTTTCAAGAGATATGAACAAAAGTGGCCCCTTGTGGGAAATCTAGAAATCGAAAATCATCCGAAATCAAATCAGTTCTTCCTCTCCATACTATTCAGAGATAATGGAAAATATGGAATTTCTCAGCCCAATATTTTTCAAGTTATTGTGTTAACAGGAAGGATATCCAAAGGTAGTTTCAGGGATTATGATTAATTTCAGGAAAACTTTGTGAATATTGATCTCACCAGAGTGATGGTTTGAGGTTTAACATAGAAAAGATGTTGTAAAAGATTCAACTGGCATGAAAAAACAAGACAAAATTTTAAAAAAGACAAAAACTACATATAAGACATGAGGTGAAACTATTTAAAAAATGCTAAAAGATGTACACAACATAATGAGGCAAAAACTTTCAAAAAAATAATTGATATTGAATTGTTTTTTTGTTTCATTTTGTGTCTGTTTCTTACAAGCACTGCAAGATGGATTTTCTCTATAATAGAATATGTTTAGTGAATATATGTAACAATATACCAGCATCCACAGGGGTTTCTGGGATATCATCGTAAACCCTCATGTCATGAGTCTTCACTCCGAGGTCCTGTAAGGCGTGTGCCGTGGTCTTACAAAAGGTCTGCATGGATAGATTTATGTATTTCTCCCGAATGAATAATGCTTTCACCACACATTTAGCAGCATCTACCAGGTCAGTGAAGGGCACCTGTTAGGTGAAAAAATAGATTAGAAAACAAAGTTAGGACAAAACTAGTGTTTGGCTGGAGAATTACGAATTAGTGAAAAATGTCCTCACCCCACACTTTTCCTCTCCAGATATAGAAACCCGCTGGTACTCTCGTTCCATTGGCATCTCCCTCTCCAGAAAACCATCATCCACAGTGTCAATGCTCTTCTCCTTCATTAACCTGAAAGGATAGAGACAAGGAAACGTTTTAAACAAGAAAAGTAGGCCAAGGCAGGATAACTGGAAAGTAAGGAATGAAAAATAGAGAATGTGGAATGTGGCCCTGGCTGGGTTGTCGGACAGTTTCTAAAAGTATCTGTCAGGTTAAATGTTCGCAACCCTTTTACTTTGGCCAAGAAAAATTGATAAGATTAAAGACCGAAGGCAAAAACTAAATTATCGGTGCATCAATCCTTCATTTATAATCTTACATTTAATGGAAAATTGGCCAGAGTATTGAAAAGAGTTAAGTTTTTTTTTTTTTTTAATGCAGAGCAAAAGCTGTTGTAGACTTGTTTTGGTACAGTAGAGGGAAAGAAAAAGTTACCAGTTTTTAGAGCTATTTTACATCTATTGGTCACCAGCAGGGGGAAGATGTTCTGATAACGTGTGCAATGCGTCTGTAAAGTACTGTAGACTAGATATTGACAAGTATTTAAGAAATGCTGAGGATACAGAGAAATAGACAATATAGATAAAATATCAGGTTGTGTACGTCAGGAGTTTAAGCAAGCAAAATGAAAATGGATTGAAAGAAACAAATAAAAAGAAAAGCCCTTAATAAAACATACAGAGGCAGCTCACTCACTCTAGGTCTGGAACACTGTCGATTTTCATGAAGTCCTGTTTGGCGCGGAGCAATATCTCTGGCTCAAGCCTTGGGGTGATATGCAGCAGTGCAGGATAGTGTGGGCAAGCCAGGGGACAGATGGGCATCAGAGTGAGAGGAATTTAAGCACACACAAGGAGAGAGTCCAAATATGTGCACAAACACACACATTAACACTCACACAAGCAGTCTCTCTCTCTCTCTCTCTCACACACACACACACTTACCGTACTATCACAAAGCATTTTGGCGTTAAATGATCACATTGATTGACATAAATAGAAAAAATATCAATGATTAATATTGGTACAGTCTGATTGGCAATCAGGGGCTTGCATTGGTGTGTCAGATTACAATTGTGAGGATTGGCTTAGTGGAGCAGATAGCTTCAACCTTGGCAACAAAGACAGAACCCACCTCCCTGTAAAAATCTGCGTAAGGCAGGATGAAACACAAGGGCAGGTGCCAACTGCTAGGTCACCCCATTAACTTATTTTGAGTGTTAGATGACCTGTAAACACCATTTCCTGTAAAGCATGTGTGCGTAAATGAAAGTAACACACCATAGTTGATGGTAGAACTAAGGTAACTATTAGTCTGTGTAGTAGTGTGAGGTCAGGTTTAGAGTTTTTGTACTGACTGTGTTGCGTTTGTTTTCCTCACTTTATGTCCTGGCTGATTTGCCTCTCAAGGCGGTGCCGTCGCTCCTCCAGCTGTTCGATGGGGCTGTCCTCCGGGAACTCATAAGGAGCACTTCGCATCTCACTCTCAGCCATGCTGCGTGTGAACAGCTCCTGTTGGAAATCAGAAGTTTTAGCTTTTATAGCATCATAAAAGGTTATCATTTATGTACCTTGGACATATGGAAAAACTCTATAGGTCACAAAAAAACAGCTGTTACATTGGTTTAATTAAAGGCCATATTATGGAACATACTGGACAAGTATAATACCACATAATAATTCAATATCATCAGTTACTGAATTTGTATGATATTAGTCAAATTATCAAACTGAGTTTTAACTTATAAAAGTAAATTAAGGTTGTTATTATTATATTGTCCAGTCAAAATTAATATTTAAATAAAGGCAGGTGAATTTGGTTTTTTTTAATAGCAAGTGAACTATTATATATGCTATGACTTTGTAATTAATGTATATTCTCTCCCCATCTCATCACAGTGATCATTGCTTTGGTACATTATGTTTTAGAAACTTTGAATTGTCACCTCTGCAATCTCTTTGTATTTCTCCTCCATGGATGTCCGCAGGTCAACTGGGTAATGTGTGAGTGAAACAGGAGTCCCTGGAAGGGATCGCTGTGGCTTCAGGGGTTTTGCTCCTGATGCACTACTCAAATCTGTGGGCACACAAAGTCAAGTATGAATAGGGTTGCTACCAACAGTATCTGTCACAACTGATAATAATCTGCTGATTTTCATTATTTGTAGAATATTTGTTTGGTATTTTAAATAAGCACAAAAAACATCAAAGTTTCTTAAAAGCCCAACGTTATTCTCTTTAAATAGTTTGCATAGTCTATAAAATACAGACAATGGTGAAAATCTAAACTATAAAACATTTCCATAATGAATGTCAATTAGTTAGTGGTTCAGGACTGTGAAAGCAATGAAGCAACCAACCTTACATGTACCATGATACTTCAAACTCATGTAAATGTGTAATACTAAAACCCTTGTTAACAGAACACTATCTGTAAGACATATTAAATAACTTGGTAACTATAAAGCAATTCATCTATTTGATATGTGTGAATCATTCATTCATTTTCTGAACTTGTTTTATCCTCAGGGTCACAGGGCTTGCTTTGAGCCTATTCCAGCTACTTATGGGTGAAGGACCTTGGACATCTGTATGATATGTAGGATACAATTCCTATTATTTAGGTGGCTCATAGGGATGTTTACAGATTTAAGTAAACTACTGAATGCACATTGAAGGTGTACATTTTTAAAAATACAGATTTGAGGGAAACCGAAAACAATTACTAATCCATACATAAGAAACTAGTCTTTAAATGAATCAACAACGTATATAACACACATCACTGTAATTAACCAAAATGATCTTAAATGTTACAACCAACAACAAATTTTAATGAGTAACATCAGAAGTACAACAATTCATCTTTGTTTTCACATTCAGCTGCATGAACATATTTAGCCCAATTTTTCTGTCTTTACTTTGAAGACATTAAAGACAAACACATCATTTGTAAACACTCAACAGACTGGAACCACAAAACAAATGCTAAGTGTGCAGCATTACCTATGAGACTCTGATAACAGTGGCTGTGGCTCTAAGTGTAATAGAGCATGAAAACCCTTTTAAAATATCCAACTTCACAGACCGGTTCATGATCTGAGAGTCGCAAAAACAATATACTTTGTGAAAATGCTGTTTGCACACTTTTGACAATTCACATGTATAAATCCACACATATGCGCACACACCTGAGAATGACATAGAAGGGCCGTCCACACTCCAGACCTGCTAGAAACAGATGATGCCCACTCCACTCTAGACTAAATGGAAGGAAACAGAAATAGGCCTCCCACCACAAAAAAAATAAACTAGTCTTCAAAAACTCAGGGGGGATCTGTAACAACACATTTGCTTGTTTACTTTATAAGACAGCTGTGATTTTCATGTAAAAAAATATGTGTACATTATGTATGCAACAGTACAGGTAAGCCCATGGTTCAGTCAATACCTCAATTTTTGGGTCACGATTTCCGCACGTGTTTTGAGCATAAAATTATTATTTTTTTTCTCCCAAAATTATATTCTTTTATTTTGCTTGTTGGCATAAACTGAATTACTGTATAGAATATATAGTTGTAGAAAACAGGCACATGCACACACAAGGCCCAAAGGTGGCTTTTTTTTAATAAATAAATTCCTCTTCTGTATAGGGATGTAACAGAATAAGTTATCATTCTCTATTAAACCAACACAAAACTAGAACTCACCCCCCACACACCATAAAAATACACATACATACTCCACTTTCACAGCTAAATTAAAAACATGCTTTGCAGACAGTTACACCTGTATACACACTAACCTATATCTTTGTGTTACTGTGTCCTGATCACAGATGTTGTCTGTTCATATGTGATGTGTTTATGTGTTTATGTGTTTCTGGACTGATGTAACAGGAGTGTGTATATAGTATGTGCTGCTTTTGTATGTTTGGATATGTGCTGTCTGTGTATGATTGGACTGATATTTCACTGTCCGTTTTATCTTTTTATGTTTATTGATTTATCCTGTATCTTATGAACTGTCTTTTTTAAATAATGTGTTGTAATGTATTGTTTTTAGGTTCCTATTGCCATCAGCCCAGGGACTATAGCAGGATACTAGTGATGTTGGTTAAAGCTTCCCTTTTTTACTGTTATTGATGCAATTCATTACTTGGGGATTGTGCACGATGCCATAAACAAAACGAAACAATTATTTTGCAAAACAATTCTCTATTATATATATATTTCCTTCTAATAGTATTTGTGTATAAAAGTCCTGTATTGGGTCAAATACTAACAGGACCTTAAAAGTGAATTACTTTGTAGAAAATGTGTGTATTCACAGATTTGCTTGTGGGTGTAATGTATGCAGGTTGGACAGGTGCCGGTTTTTAAAAAGTTATGGACCTGTGCAGGATTCTGATGTGTGTTCAGTCTAAAGTTGCCGTGTTTCACCGAAGGGCGGAGCTTCCCCACACTGCATGCACACATGCATGCTGAGCGAACAACAGAGAGAGAGAGAGAGAGAGAGAGAGAGAGAGAGAGAGAGAGAAATCAATTGCAAAACTAATAACCTATAGTCCATAAGGGCAGATTGTCCCATGAAGGGGGGACGGAACAGTCCATAGTTTTCTCAAGTACCATTGCAGTCCTAGTGCACATGTAGTAATTCATCCACTCATAAGTCTGTGGCTTTGGGAGTGGTGTGCTCAGTAGCCTCTATAATTGGTGCCATTATTGGTGGTGTGTTTGGCCTGTGACAATTAGTCTCTGCCATCTGCTGTCTGGCTCCAAGGCTGCAGAGTTTGGAATGAACAGAGGGTGGCTCTCCACATTATACAACGTAATACTGACACCACAAGGACAATAACAATCGCATGATTAATAACTGCTTCAACTTTCAAAGAGCTGAAACAGCTGGCAGTGACTAAAAATCATCTACTGATTAAAAATATTTGTGAACTTTAGAATCACTAATTGTTTCAATATGTTTAAATAATTCAAGCAACATGCAGGTGTTCAGGTAGGTTTTCAGCGTCAGATAGAACTCATTTAAACATTCAGAGGTTTCATAGTGAACATGGGAATACCATCATCAAAACCCATGTAGTTTGACAAACGACAGTGGATGTACATGCAATTTCTGATATATTTTACTGAGAAAATTCAGTTTCCCTTTGAATTTACGCTAAGTTGTGGATTACACTGCTCTGCCAGTGACTCAGTTTTACACAAAACTGGCAAAAACCTTTTCTTGTTTTTTCTTTTTTTTTTTATTTGGTTGTAAGACTTTTTTTATTTAACTCTGGTTCCAACAGACAACAAAAAAGAGAAGAAAATTACATCCCTTCTGAGCAGCTGCAGAAACATTGTAAACTTGCTCCTTCTGCAACATTGTATTTTTGCAGGTGATTATACACTAATGAAAGTACAATTATGAATATTATATTCCCTTTCTGTAATTAGATCCTTAAATACTGGACATTAGATTAATTGTATTCCCTTCGACACTGTGCATTGTGTTCGCAGAATTTTAAGTAGCATACATCCTGATGATTAGCATGGAAACACTGTTGCTGAATATAGCTTTCTTGTGCTTGTACTAATGAATGCAGCCTCAAAGCTCTGATAGTGTGGCTGTGATCTCTTACTGTTGTTTCTGCATTAACAATGGCATAAATATTCACAAAGTTAACAAACAACACATAGAAAAAAGTGTATTCCCCAATGGACAGATTATACATCACAGATTAAGATCATTGATAGTTCGTAAATTTATATCTTGTTATTTGTTAGTGAAAGTAAAACATGGAGTAATGTAATGTCAATAAATATACACTAAAATATTTCAAAACACACCTAATGTAAAGATAAAAAAAAAAAAAAATCTAGATCAAATGTACACAAACTAGGGTTGAGATTTAAAATGCGAACTTTTGTTCCATTTGTTTTCTGTTCAAAACAAAATTGAGTTTAAAATTTGATAAGAAATGTTCTCACTGTCTGAACTAGTTGTCACATTCTCACTATGCTTGAGTAGCATCTGTTCTCTTTATTAAAAATGAAAAAAAAGCCCAATGGTCCGATAGCACACCAGCATCTTCTATCAAGAATCAATAACGAATTTATGAGGATGGCAAGTTCTGCTGCTATGTTAGAGTCCCATGGCCTTGATGCAGGAGATCAATCTCCCAATAGAAGTAGCTGGCACTTTCACTGAAGGATAACTCAACAAATTACATGACAGTTAGTTTGACCTCCTATCCATGCACAATTGTAATTCCTCTCTAACCATTTCCACCTTATAAGCCATCAAAATATGGCTCATTATAAGTAAAGGCTCATTTTAGATGTTTCAAAAACTCAAAAAATGCAAAAGTCGAGATTTCTCAAAACTGTGAACAAATGTTACAGACATTGTCCCAAGGTAGCTACATATACAATTTCAAATGCACCAGACAGGCTGTTTGAAGACATTTCTAAGGAAGACAAAGACAACAAAGAGCCTATGGACCAGTGACCTAAGATTCACTGCATCAATGCCATGGTTGGTATAAGCAGAGTGGAACATGGCCATTGGTATAACTGCAGAGCTGGGTTTATTATGAATCAACCATCAGTGTCTCAGTGAATCCAGAACTGTGGCTGATTAACTGAGACTGTGTCAAGTGGTCAGTCTGAGGGATGTAAAGCCATATGTCACACCAAAATCAGTCCCTGCTTGTTACTGCGCTAGGTCAGACAGAAGTTTGGCTTGAATATGTGTTAGAACCTGAGAGCATGTAAACTTCAACAGTCATTTGTTTATTGAGGAACATGTGTGTTAAATGAGATTCTATGTGTATTACAGTAACACAGTGGATATGCTCCTTTATGTTTTCTGCATTAATTGCATTAGCATTCAACACTGTAATTCAGCATCCACTCTACATGGGAATAAACAGACAAAAACTACTTCAAATATGCCTAAATACACACTCTCACATAGTGTTTCCAAATGTTTAATGTGTATAAGGTGTTAAACTCATTTATGTTAATTTAACTTAACTATAACTTCAACATCCCTAAGTCCACCCCTTACCCAAATGCTAAACTAACCTCAATTTATCCCTAGCCTTTTGTCCACACAAGTCTCAAAATATGATTGTGGGTACAGATTTATATACCCATAGTATCCATAACCTAATGTAAATGTCAACCACACACATAAAAAACACACACACAGGGTTTCCATGGGAATATTACACTGACTTACATTACTTTCACAACCCAAACCATAAACCAACTCTTAACTGTGAAATGTAATGATTTATACTATGGGGACATGCATTTTGTTCCCATAAGTAACTGTAGAAACAGATTTGAATTCCCATAATGTAATAAATACCTAGAAGACACACAAACACATACAACTCACTTCACACACACACACACACACACACACACACACACACAAACACTTCTCCCCAGTATAGTAACCATGTAATCCCCTGGCCTTTCCAACACAGATGACTCTTAATCCAAACCCCCGACTCTATTTATCTCTCTGACATCACTGAAGTAGGAGATGCAAACCCACTGAACAGGTCAACATGAGTACACACACAGAACGAGAAAGAGAGAAACTAGGTCTGTTTGCTTTAACAAATAAGTAATTTATTCAGCCAACCTACAATTTAGAGAATCCATTTACTAGTGTGTGCCTTGTCTAATAAACTCCAATAAGGATAAATAAGATGACTCGTTGAACCCCTTGTGCTGCGTAAAGCATCATAGAGTCCAAAAATAGTAACCTTTGATTGTAGTGTTGTCCTTGAGACAGTTTTAAGACGTGTAGTTCATTTGTGAAGAAGACTGAGGTTTAACATAACCACCACTCTTGCATACCCATGTTTCTTTTTTTGGCCTATTTTTGTGAAATCTTGACACAGGCACTTTAATTTTGTGTTTCAACATTCTGCACAGTCCCAGACTGAATGAGAAGGCATGTTGGCGTATGAAAGAAGAAGTTTTGTAGAAATTCTTTAGGCTCACCTCAAACATGCTGACTGCTACCTTTTTAGAAGGAACTGCTACAGCCTTTGTATCTCCCTCTGGCTATTATAATGTTAATCTCTTAAACTGTTCAACTGATTCTGAATCGTATTGGAGATTCACACATATGGTATCTGCCTGTGCTCGACAGTGATCAATAAAAATCCACCTGCCTTGTCTTTCCTGACATAAGGTCATATTGATTTTTGGACTGTCCCTCTGGTGCATAGAAAAAATAAGGTAAGGGTCATCGTGAAATCAAGTGTTAGACCAAGTGTATTGAACACAACTTACTTTAAAACAGTTTTCTTTACATCAACATGATGTTAAACTATCACGTATAGTGACCAACACTGGGCCAGTGCTGTAGATAGGTTACATACAGCATTAGTAAAAGGAAGGAGAATGACAGTTGTGCCACTGGTCAATGGAAATATTCACACTTATTCTAACATAGTGCATCCAGAAAGCCAAATCAAACAAACAGTAACTGTGCTTCACATAGCTACAACTTTAATGAATATTTCTTTCCTTTTTTCTGTGAGACATGATTGTGACATTTTTTTTGCTCAGTGTTCCCTTTTTTAGATACATTGTCTACTGGTATTATTTTGCTTGTCATGGTCTTTCACAGGCTGAATTGATGCCCCATTAAGTTGAACAACACCTCATTGCTTAATGTTTTATTTATTTAATACATAATAAAATTAAAATGTATAAATTAAAAATATCAATGGTAAATTTCTAATTTAATTTTTCTTTTAATGTGTGAATTGTTCCAGATACATGTTATGATAACCATGCACAGTTATACATTTTACAATGAACAGTGACATCTATTTTTGAACCACAGCTACTTACTACACAAAAAGTTCCCACATGACAATTATTTGTACATTAATTTTTCTTTTCCCAAAACAGGATCATCATGCAATTGTATTCTATATTGTGATCAGGCTGCAGGTGAGTTGAATTAAAACACCAATTCTTCAAGTTATTTCATAATATTAATCAGACCTTCTAATAAGAATGCCCACCGTTCTGCACAGTTGCAGACAGTTACTGTCATAATGGACAAAATGACACCCAGAAAAATAATGAAATCTGGATGCCACTGCAGAGATTAAGAGTGGTTTCCCCACTTGTAATATCTCACAAGTTTAATTTCTGTATTAAGTATCTCCTTATACTCTTTGATGGGTCTGATTGTCTGTCTAATAATTAGGTTTTTTGTTCAGTGTTTAGTGATTAAATCAGCAAATAATCTGCTGTATGGTAAATATGTTCAAAACAGACATTGTTAACTAAATATTTCCAGTGCAAGATCACAGAAACACACTTACCCTGTGCTACCTCTGACCCCCAAACCTTCCTCAAAGCAGAGAAAATGAAAACATCTGTTGATTGACTGGATTTAAATCTGTCTCGTCTTACCTATTTATAAATTAGACAGCCTGGCATACCACAACCACAGGAGGAGTGTGTACAAGAGTGTTTATTTTGGTTTTATGTACTATATGCATGTCTGTTTTAAAAAAGACATGTATATACAGTATAAAGTGTCAATGCATCAAATATTATATATTAACTATATAATTAATGTCATTTTGATAATTATGAGACAAAAGGTCATAATAGTTACAAATGACCGGCCACTTATATATTATCAATCATGCATTTACTATGTTTTCGTTGGCTTAGAGGGAGTTATAAATATTGTAATAAATGATAGGTATCTTATGTAGGGGTATGTCAATTGTTTGGGGTATTTCTGGATGGTGGTCTTGGGTTTTGCTGCATTTATTTCAGGGCATTTGTTTTCCTTAACAGACTTCACTTTATGTCCAAGAGAACGAGAGTGATGACACTCTTCAACTGTTCCTTAGCAACCACAGATGAGAATAAACCTCTACTTAAGGTCTTTGTCTGGAAAACATATTATTAGTACTCAGCACACTTAGTGCAAGAGTACAAGCTTCAAACTACAAGTTTCAAAATAACTTTCCAAATTGAACAGTAAGATTTTCTCAAACTTTAGGAACTCTCTCTCTGGAATGAAAAACATACATTTCCATACATTAAAAAAAGTAATGAACAAACAAAATAAAGTTTAATACTACAGCAGGGGTCTGCAATCCTGGTCCAACAGAGCCACTTCCCTGCATGTTTTAGATGTAGCCCTCTTCCAACACACCTGATTTAAATTGATCAGCCTATCATCAAACTCTGCAGAAGCTTGGGTTGGAAGGGGGACACATCTAAAACTGCACTCTGTTGCTATAAGATGAATTCAAGTTAATGGGGAAGTGAAGAAGGGGTAGGATTAAATAAGCTTATGCTTCATCCTACTCCTTTTCGGACATGTCATTGTGTATTATTATTATTATTATTATTATTATTACTGCACATGTTCGAAATAAAGCATTTGAATCAAATCAAAAGATGCAGAATAGCAGCTCTCTAGGACCAGGGTTGCAGACCCCTCTACTGGGAACTGTTGCAAATTTATGCAACATAAATAGCTTTTATAATGGCAAAGAAGACCACAGACCACTCTAACCTTATACGCCAACACACAAAACATGTCAGCTGTTCTCACAAAAACATTGTGCTTACAAAGATTATGAAGGTCAACATGTCCAGGTGGATATTTAAAACTGAGATGCCAGCAGTTTTACAGTACATTATCGCTGTGCTCCCATAAACAGGCACTGACATCAACTCATCAGCTGCTAACCTGAACAGTATTGTTCATTAATATATTTTCTTTGTTTTTATTAGGGTTAGGGTTATCATTTTTGTCATACCATCTTCAGTGGCATCTGTTCAGCAGCTCACTATTTTTTGCACATTGTGTGTTGTGTGTCTGTTGTGTGTGTGTGTGTGTGTGTGTGTGTGTGTGTGTGTGTGTGTGTAAAATGTACAGTATATATTTATTTTTGTCAGCAAACTTACACGACCCTGCGTGATTAATCCACGGGGAAACACCACTATGTACATTGTGTTGAATGGAAGAAAAGAACAGATGCCCCACATGTTCACAGACTGCAACCATGAACCACAGTAATGAACTTATAGAGTCCATGAAGCTTGCTAACATCAGCATCATGGCAACAGACCAAGCAACCTAACCAATGCATGACGTAGTTCTCTGTTCCATCTGTTTCTCCTTCCCAGTAAAGAAACCCCCTAAAATCAGGACAGTATTTCCTCTGACTGTTTTTGGCTTCTTCCAGTGCACAGGCACCAAACCTGACCCTATGAGATTGTTTGTGCATTATTTTTGGAATGTTAAGTACCAAGGCTAACAGAGAACATGTAAACAGAACTTCTTGTAACACAGTAATTACAAATGCAGGCACTGTGTGGTACTGCATGTCACTAGACAGCATAGGTTACAATACCTCTATGTCCCTGTCTTGTCTTGTTCTCAGTCTCCGTTACGGTCGCAGTGGCCTTGTCTGAGCTCTTGCAGGATGCTGGGACATGTAACCAGGCCTGGGACGGCCGATGTACCCTCCCCCGCTGGCACAGTGAGAATGACAGCAAACAGAGGAATGAGAGACAGAGAGAGAGGATACACTCTCTCCTGTAAAACGTCTGTAACAGCAAGGTGTTCTTTTTCTCTTTTCTTTAAGTCTCCTGTTGGAACTGTCGTCACCTTCAGTGAGCCGCTGAAGCAGTTTTTTTTCTCCTCTTTCCCTTGATTCCCCCTCTCTGCCTCTGTCCCTCAGCTGCTTCCTGGATTACACTGGTTTGCAGTGCATGAACAGCACAGCCGTCAAGCTCCCGGATTTAAATACTGGGTTGGAACATACCACGTGGCAGAAAAAGGGAGGGACTGTGGTGAACTACTTCACCCTCTATTGTGCTATAAAATGGAGGAGGCCCTGCATCTCTGGCCCCTCCCACCTTTCCTGCACCTCCCACCCATAGACTGCATGCCTCTTATTATGAATGCTGCAATGACTCTGAACCTTTAAATAGGGCTTTTTATGTTGGGGATATTAAAACATTAAAGATAAGACATGCTACTGTCTACATGCAGTATTAACAATTCCATTACTTTACAGTGTATGTTGTTATTTGCATCCAGGTACCTGCTCTGCAGTACTGTACACAATAATATCCTTTAAAACATGAAATGACATTGTTAGACCAACTTTTACAATTACATAGATGTGTTTTCCATTGCTGAACAAGAAAGATGATATTTTTAGGAATGTGTGAGTTTTGTACATCAATATTTTTGTGTGGATTTGTACCATTGACATGCTGCATGCTACATTTCATCATATGACTTCTGCAGAGGGTATTTCATTCTCCCCTCACATGACTCCTGTATGGCACAAGGGAGGCCTGTGGGCTGCCTTTCAAAATGTGTAAATCACCTGCTAACTCTTATAAACCCATTAAATCTATTTAAAATAATGCTAAAAGTAAATATTATTATGGAATATTCCAAATAAATGTCTAACAAATGTAGCCACAGAGAGACACACATGCTGTGTCTCTCCATGTAAGATATACAAAAAGTAGATATAAAACCACACCAGGGACAGATCTCCATTTTTGTGCAGTAGTACCACATTTAAAATGACCCAAGAGCTACAAAAAATAAGCCACTTTCCCTCTTACCCTAAATATATAACAGGAAGTAACCACAAACTACACCCATCATCCAGTGTCTGACTAAGCAGACGTGCATACATACACAGTAACTCACTATTTTACCTGCATGGTAGCTTTCAGTGACATTTCATTTTCATTTTTAATTTCTGCTCTTTACAAAGTGCAAAGGACATCCCAGCAGAGGCCTAATGATGCCACAGCAACCAACTACTTTTTTTTATCTAAGGAAGAGTTGCCACAAAAAAATGTATGATTGAACTTTAACAGTATTAGATTTGAAATATTTCCAACTTTGACTGTATAGTATAATATTGCAGAGAGGAGTGCTTAATGGACTTACGGAAATAATAAAAGAAAGACTGGACGTCTAGAGGAGTGAGGGGAACTCACCAGCATATATATTGAGGTTTCTTGAGAATTATATTTCTATTTTAATTATGTTTTTATCTTCAACTGTCTTTTATAAGTTTAAACTCTAAGAGAGATGAGTTCCTTGCACCAAAATAGCACTGTACAACAAGTATTTTTTATATCATGTGACATATGTATTTGAATTGACACATGACCAGAATTTTATGAGGATTTAAAAAAGCAGTTATTTTTTAGCCTTATACAGGATGATTATGAGAAAATTCGGAATTTCTTCTCATGCATTTTATGTAAAGTTCATTTCCTTGACTCTGATTTAGATTTTTTTTTCCTGAAAATATGTCCGATGTGTCAGATGAACAAGGTGCAAGATTCCACCAGGACATAAGTGAAATGGAAGCATGTTCCAAAGGAAAGCCTTTACCATCGCTACTTGCTGACTACTGCTGGAGCCATGTGCACGATTCAGAGACATACAGCCACAGAAGATCCAGCAAAATGAAATATTTCTGAAATAATATTAGATTCCGTTCTGTTTGTTTCCACTTATTACTTGATATTGTGTGCAAGACTGTATTTTAGTACATTTGTATTGTATTGTATAACTGTGAAAACTAAAGTGATTTAAAAATAAATAAATAAATTGCCATGTCGAATTAGACTTGACGTATTTCCAACTTTGACTGTAAAATATAATATTGCAGAGATAGATGAGTCATTAATGGACTTACGGAAGTAATATCCGATATCAAATTTGAATTTGAATACACACAAAAACCTATCTGTAAAAAAGATTTGATAAAATGTTGTTATACAGTGTCGTTGATCAGCTGTTACAATTTGCTAAACAATAAAAGAGTATGTTAAGATGGTATTCAGAATTTTAACTGAAACAATTATCCTTTTTCATTTCATCTGAATTTGTCCAAAGAAGTCAAGAGTTGTGGTTCAGTGTTAACTTCACTTTTAACCTCTGCTACACAGCATTACTTGTGTTGTTTTGTCCAAGGGACAACTCAGCAGCAAAAGGAAGACTCTACGTATCTACAGTTTCAACTCCCACTTCATTCTCCCATAGGGACACAGCAGCTGACAATGCTTCCAAGGCTGTTCTCAAGAAAACCTCATCTGTGACCCTGCAAACAAATTCCCATGTGAATCTGATGAAAACTGGACAAGCCTGCATTAGCCCTGAGTTCTCAAAATACGTACTTTACATATGAACATGAAACTGTAAACACTCAAACCACTACTTGATAGTAGATACTGCATCACATCTTAAAAGAAACATGTTTATATTGACATGTCCTCCTCAAGTCCTCTGTGATAACCCAGAAAACAGGTCTTGCCACATCTGTCAGTGGGGCTCTCATCATATCTGAATATAGCAAAGAGGACCACTATGTCACTCGACACTGACAACTTATAGCACACTTCTAACACACTGTACTTAGCAAGTATGTCCACATCAAGAAGTTAATATCCCATAACTAAAACCGAAGGTATGGCTAGGATCAAAGTTGGAGGGGATACAAATACTTCTTGAAAATTATAAAGTAAAGGTTTTCTGGCTCACATGTATTTAAACACTTCAGTTCAGCTGTTTTCTAAACGGTTTGATTGACCAAAACTAGCCTATTTCACTCATGGAGCAAAAGTGTAGTTTATGAGTTTGTACGAAAGTGTGCTGTGTGCTTATAGTCCTAAAATAAGTGACCCTTGAAGCTGTGATATCATTAGATGAATAGGTGAGTGATGGATGAGGTATTCACTGACTCACACGACAAAATAAAAGTGTCATTTAAAGACCAAACATCAGCTGTGATCAAATGAGGAGGATTAAATGAAAATGCAGTCATGGCCAGAGCTGAGACAGTAAAGCAACATGCTTAACTGTACCTTAGTAATGAAATACAACCCTCATAACCATATGAACTGCTTATCAACCTGCAAATCATCCCACTGAGATATGTGTTGTGTACACTGGTATGATGTGGAGTCTATGTTGTTCGTGGTGTAGTTACGACAAATACGGAAGCTACACAGGATATCTAGTCATACCCGGCAACAACAAACCACCTGTTACTGTAACAGCTCTTAAGGCCTTGGTTCCTGGTTTTCCAAAATCCATTTTCCAGAACTGTCAAGCCACTAGTGTCACATGGGAAGTATCAGTGTTATTCATAGGAGACAAAAGGTGTGGACTTTTCCACTCAAATACAGACCTGGTCTTCAATCATAATTGCACTATCTATTAACAGCCACAGAGTTTGACACACAACTAACCAATAACCAATAATTAATTTTGACTACAGCCTTTTAGGTCAGTCTCCCTCTAGTGGGTAATCCAGGAAAGTACAAAAAGTAGAGGTTCATGAGACACTCAAAAAATTCAGAAAAATACAAATAAAACAGGAATTCTATAGCATTGGTGATTCTGTTTTCTGCCAGTATACTACTGCATGAAATACCCAAATGTGTTATAAACTATGTGCAACCATAAAAACAGATTGAAAATCAAAAATCTTTATCCATGTACCAATTTAGTTGTGCTGATTCCTAAATATGTCAAATAAAGAAAATACTGTGGCCTTATTTCTGTAGTTTTTAACAATATGGGTCTGTAAATTGCTTCACCTTTGTGACACCTTTTTTAGCAGGAATGACTAACACCTACAATATACTGCAAAAGTAAAAGTTCAGAGGTTTGGAGCCTGGGAAAGGGCTGTCAGTGTTTGCTTGTCATATTTTTGCTTACTAGTGTCACTAGGAAAGCTTCCGCAATCTCTCCACAGATGGCCACTCATTTAGTTAGATTTAGGTTTTGTTCAGGATTGAAAGTATCATGATTTGAATATATATGGATTTTGTCAGGACAAAACAAAATATTTATGCCCCAAAAGGACTACTGAGGAAATTAAGAAAATATTGTAACTGTCAAGTTAATTGATGTTAGTGATATGAATTGTATATTACAGCCCTAACAGGGCTTACCTCGGATGGATGCCATCCCTTGAGATGGAAGGAACCAACGACATGTCAAATGTTGCCCACTACCACATATATTACATCACTCTATAAAGGAGAAATATGGTATTTCGACTTTAATCACAATATTTTACTAATGCTCCAGAGCTGACAAGCTATGTGAACGAGCAAAATCTGACATGCTCAGCTACCACACCACAGAATAAAAGGTACACAAGGTAATGCCAAGTTAAAATCCAGTTTCCAAAGATCACAGAAAACCCTGTATCAGGTGCAGCAGTGATTCATGCTGAAAAAGGATTTCCCTCCACATCTCTGACAGACAGTTTCATACAGTAGGCTCTATAGATCAAATCATATGGGTTTGGCTGGGAAGCTACATTACATATTCTGCTTCATGTGATGCAATGGCGGTGGAATGCGAGAGAAGCCTAGAGGCAAAGGGATTCCTGCAGATCAGAAAGCTGACTGAGTAATCAATGTTTCCACCAGCAAATCAACACCATCAGTTATATAAGAGATGTGTTTCAATTGTTCAGGAGCACTGGAGATCACAGTTTATGAGAACAAAACCTTAATTTGTGGCATTCTTGAACAGGGAAGATGCTGTAAAGTGTCCCTGACTGGAGCATTCAGTCTTGCATAAAACATCACCCAATCAAGCTGCACACACAATTTATTTTTACAACAGCAATACAGACGCGAGTGGTCAAAAGAAGCACTAAAAATGGGCAGCCTATGTGGCTCTTATGACAGACTCAGAGTGCACGGGGCTCAGCCAAGCGGCTAATTGAGAGGACTTAAATGACTGCATCGATGAAGAGACTCCTAAGTTATTTATTACTGCAGCAAAGACAGGCTTCCTCAGCAAATAAGAGTATGGAGTATGTCACTATGAATTACTGCAAGAGATCTTCTTCTGCTTCACTGCAAATATTTGTGCTTCACTATACAGCCACTAAACATTTGACCTAAATGTAAATTAATACTATCATTTAATTAAAAGTGACACTGTGTCCTTTTTGGCCAGACAGACCATTTCAAAGCACTGACTTCAAATGTCACTAAAGGTCATCTGTTATTGCCTTTAACGCACTAAAAGGTTAATTAAATTATTTTATCCAACATGGGATCGACCATAACATTAACAGCAAATACATTCAGCAGCTGGCAACGCAATACATGCTACTTTTAAAGAAGTCTAGAGAAAATACAAATGCCAGTGACATCAGTAAATATTGTGAGTAAATAACAACAAAAACATGCTTGACTTTGTTGAAAGGTTGTCATTAGTCATTAAAGTAAAAACATATTCTCTTTTGGATGTTTTTACAGGAGGAACATTACATGAAAACACAGATTTCTGTTAATACGTTTAAATGATCAAAAAATAGTTTTCACCATTTTTAAATTGTACCACTCATTGGAGTGTATGTCACACTTGAAAGAAATACCACAGATTTGACTCTAGACTTAAGAAAGGTATTACTAATGTTATTAGAGAGATAATGTTACCAGTGGAAGGTGCAGTGGTCAAGATTACATGCAGTCAAGATAAAATAGTCCCACTCCTCTTTCTACCTCCAGGTGATAAGATAATGGTCACTACTACAACATGTGGGCGGAGTGAACATTATGGACTTCAAAATTACAAATTAATGCTAAAATGCCATAAACAGTCAAGTTTTGTTAATATATACATCTTCTAAACTCAGTATGCACACAAACTGAAAATAACTTTACTAAACTAGTTCCATTAGCATGTCCACTACACATGAGCTGGATTTGCCTAAAATCCAGTTGTTAAGTCACACAACACCTGTCAAGGTCAGAATTAATTTCAGTTAGGTTATTAATTAATTGTTTTAAATAATAATGATTTAATAGCTCAATAGATTAATCAACACTACACAGTAATAATGACTTGTAACTAGTTCAGATCAAATATTCTTCTTTATGAAGAACATTACAATTACATCCTGAATGTCATACAATGCTATATACTGTAAGTCAACCTATTCCAAACCACAAACACAAAACAAGACCAACAAAGAAGATGTGCAGCACATCTACCTCTGAAAACTCAGTGACTTTCTAAGTGTGCTGGGTGAGCGACATAAATATTTCAGTACAAGAAAGCAATGGTGCAATGTTCTGTCCTGACTTTCATGTGACAGTTTCAAGATTCTGCATTCTTTCTAGCATATTTTCACACTCACCAGGGCTGGTGGTGCTCTGTAAGCTACCCCTCTTGCGAAACGGGGATTTAGGTTTAACCTTCCCTTGTCCATCGGCAGCAGAGGAGGAGGAGGAGGAGGATGACATCTTGCCGCTTGTGCTCCTGTTACTACTGGAGCAGCGTGAGTAAAAGCTCCTCAGTGGCCAGCAGAGGGAGAGTGCAGCGCTTGCTTTGATGCTGGAGCTCTGTCTCATGATGGGGCAGCAGGGCGGCAGGACCCATACTGGACCTGAAGACGCTCCTCTGCAGAGATGGCTCCTCCTCCTAGCCAGTAGCAGGTCAGGAGACATGCTGCACACCCATAACTTAAGAGGCAGCCCAAGGCTTCCCCATCTTCTGATGGAGTCCATCCTCCTTGGTTGCCTTAGCAACCAGGGAATGAGCTTCCTGTAGCCAATGTAGGGGAAAACAGCCACAGAAGAGAGCATTGGAGATCCCAGTGTGGAGCTAGCATGACAGCCAGAGAGCCAGGATACTGACTATACCCATCCAGCTGGGCACGAAGGTAGGTGAAGGACAAAAGTTTTCCACTCATCTAAAAATAGCCACTTGATACACTAGATATCATGAGAGTGTGTTCAACGAAAATAAATATGGCAGACAATCCAAATGAAACGCAAGTGACACAAAAGGCAAAAGAAGAAAGAATAGCTGTGAGGGTAAGCACAGAAACAAGCGTAGTGTGTAAGCTGACGGGTGATCTCCCAATCTTCTTTGCTGGAAAATTCTGAGGGGAGACAGACCACCTAAACACACACCACACAGGCCCCCCTGACGAGAAGTTTTATAAATAGTGACAACCAATGGCCAGGCCAGGACAGTAATGCAACCAATGTAACATACTGAAACTGCGGAAATATTGATCCTGCAGTTGAGGAGCACAAATTTGTATAGTACTTTTCAGTGACATATAACGTACAAAATCCGGTCCAATAAATTGCAGGTTAGTATTCTAACTCAGACATATTTGTAGATGGGTTTATCAAAGATTTAGTGTTTTAAAAAAAACATTTGTTTTCCTGTTGTTTCCATTTGTTTTAAGACTTGTTTTCTTTCAAAGGGTATTATCAGTAATGTAATAAATTAGAATTCAAGTATTTAAATCTCACCAATCAATGTTAAAATCAATATTTTATTCAGATTTTTCATCATATCTACTATATTTAATAGATGTTTACTGGCTCATTGATCCCATGTCCATCAGAGTATTAAAAGCTAGAATGTTACAAAGACAGTAAATGTCGCCATCAAGTGGTATGAACATTTTATGCAGCTAGAAAACAATATGTAACAATAACACATTAACATTTACATGCAAATGCAACCAGCATCAGTTGAGATTTTTTCTTTTAACTGATTTATCTGTGTATTGAAGAATGTTAGAAAATAGTCACAATGTCTGTCATAGTTTTCTAGAGCTCAAAGTAATGTATTCAAATTGCGAAATCTATTTAGTATCATATTTAATAAAGAAAAGCTTAAATTCAAAAGAACAGAGAAACGGACACAAATGAATAGGAGGCATTTGAACTTTACAAAGTAATCTTACTTAAATGACTAACCAATGATCAATATAGTTAATAAAATGGATATGTTTTCAGTGAATTAAGTCATCAGTTATTAAACCAATTATTTAAAGTTTTGTTAAAAATATAAAAATTATAATCAAACATCCACAAGAGCTATATCAAAGACTAAATTTGATCAACTCTGAAAAATGGTTGACATTCTGTACAGTACATTATAAGCACCTTGGTATCAATGCAGTTAAAGACTAAATAACAACCATAATCCAGGTCAAAGTGAGCATTTAAGATTATGAACAGACATTAAATGGTGAGAAGTCAATGAATGAGCTTCATCTTGGAAAAAATATTTTGTGGATAGTTGTAAAGGTGAAGGATATGAGACTTAGTGTTAGTGAAGTAAAAAATGTAAAAGCTAAATCTTGCCTCAGGACATCCCCACCCTTTTCTGAGATCTGACCCAGTTTTCAAGAGATATGACACTCACCATCTGGTGCTACAGCAAAGGTTAAAAAAAAACAGGGATTGTACTTTTTTTAAGGAAAAAATATATCTGACAGAATGTATGAAAACATCTTGATATATCTAACAAGGAACCTACCTTTAAACAGAATCACTCTTAACAGCTCCAGATAATCCTTTGCTTTTTTTTTTTCACAGCTGCTTGGTTCAACTGTGTCTGCCAACCAGACTGGAGTGCATATCATTGGCTGCTTAGATTTTCTTTTTTCACTTTTCATGGAATGCAATATTCTGTTTGCAGAGACCATAGACCTCTTTCCATATATAGAGTATATATTGACATTGCTTTGAAAGACTAATATTGATGGATATTTCAATGACTGAAGGAACCAATGAATGAAACGTTCTTTTCCTATTTTGAACAATGCAATAAATAAATACATACATACATTTACACCATTTCCATAATGTGTTGAAAAGGGGGCAAGCTGAAGTAAACTTACTCATTTCTACACAAAATTCAACTGCAAATTTCTCATTTGCACAAGATAAACAAAAATAATTATTTAACACTATGGAAAGGAGGCATATTTGACATATATGTCAAAATAGGAGTCTTTTTATTAAGACTGAGGAGCAAAGAATATAGAATTTTTCATAACTTTTAATGGAGACAAGAAACAATTGAATAATAGCTGACTGGACTGGACCGTAATAGTGTGATAATTAAATACCACAAGGATAATGGCTGTTTATGGCTATTATTGTCTAATTTATTAGTATACTGTAGGTTTAATAAAGTTATTTAGGTAGTTTTCAGCACCCGAGTCTTCAAATATTAGCAGCCTATTTTGGTATTTAATTGTTCAACTATACTTAATTGTGTTAAAACAGTTATTAGTCAGCAACTTTATTATGACAGAAAACAACTATAGTTGACAAAAATAATACAGGATCCCACGAAAACAATTGCTACAGATAAGCAGATTGTTCTACTCCTTTCAGAATTTGTATTCAGGTTTATATATGTTAACTTACCCTCTGACATTGTTGAAGACTATTAGCTAGCGTGAAGTGGACTGTAGCAGCAGACGACAAGACAGGAAATGCCCTGCGAATACAACGACACAAACGTTTAACTGACAACAGATAGTTAGTTATCTGATAAACTGCCTGTGCATGACAAAACTTTCTGATAACGCTCCTGCGGAAGTTGAAATCTGTGTGACAGTTGACGAAAACTGACATTCATCGATGCTAACAGTTTTGTGTGCTAGCTTACTCTGACCAACTGGAGCCGTTTGATGTTTTATCAGTTAACTGTCACCTATCAGTTATTACCAAAAGGAAAGTTAGAGGTTAACCTGTACTTACGCAATAACTAGACCACATGGAGACGGCGTGTTAGTACCGGTAGTTTAATATGTCAAGTCGTGGACAGTTGTGTTAGACAATGGTGCTAGACATTTAAGTTTTTGTTTTGACGCAAATTCAGCTTCTTCATGGTTGAGTTTTATTCTTAAAGAAGCAGAACCAGATGTGTCACAGGTCAAAGGTCAACATGGTTTTCTCTGTAATGATACTGTTATGAATTTATTATATATTTACCATTTTACTATTACAGTCTAGCCCCAATTTAGTAGTAGGAATCTTGGTTGTGGCAAAATAATAATAAGTAATAAAACTTCTAAATACATACATAAATGTGAGTGTAACGTTTTAAATCGTTCCTCTTGTCAGGGATTTGGAGCAAATGACAAAATTATCACTTTGGGCCCCATCATTACAAACTTGCAAACCCTAAAAATAGAACTGGATAGACATGAATCAATATTACACTTACAATAGATTTTAAAAAATTTGGGAAACATTAGTTTGTTAAGTTTTATTTCAAGCTCATAACATCAACTGATAACCTTAAAATGTAAATATAAAGAACCATACAAAATAGTCAAAGTATACTTATGTATATGTATATGTATACGTATACATACATACATACATACATACATACATACATACATACATACATACATACATACATACATGCATGCATACATACATACATACATACATACATACATACATACATACATACATACATACATACATACATACATACATACATACATACATACATACATACATACATACATACATACATACATACATACATACATGAAAGAATACAATTGTTGATAGTTATATTAGTGGGTGAGTCAGGTCTAAAGTACAATAGACTCCAAATTATGGAGTCATAAAAAAATAGGAGATAAGAAAGCTAACAATTTAACAGAGTGTGACAGGATATAAGGGGGATTAATTCCACTGTGTAAAAGTTTGAACTGTAAAAGAGCAAGAACACACATTTGGCGGTGTAATATGTCAGCATTGTCTGAAGTTGTGTTGGGATGGCCTGTTTATAGACATGTTTTGGTAATTGCCCCCTAATTACAGCAATGTATTCATTTACTCACCAGTGGTGATTACACCTTTGCTGAATAGCTGTTAAACACATTAGCTGTTTAATTTGCCAATACCAAAACAACAGGGAGCTTCAGTAGAACATCAGACTATTGTTTCTGCCTGGAACTGATGATTTTCTGGTATTCTATTTCGGTGAGTTATATCTATGTGTCATGTCACTTGAGACAACAGACGCTAAAGATAAACACATTCAAACATTCACTGTTAGAATATCAGAGATTATTCCTCAAGTAATTCATCAAAACATTTAATACTATGAGAAAATAGACTGGGTTTCAAAAACAACAGCAACCGCCAAAGTAGTTGTTCATAGTGAGTCAAAAGCTTTTTACATCCACCACAGTGGTTACATACTGCAGCCTATTATAGTCCAATTTCACCAACCACAGATACATAAGATGAATTGTGGTTTGGTGGTGATTTACTTATAACAGGTATAGTGACTGAATTTGCATTTCTTTTTACACAACATTTAGTTTACAGCAGGGGTATCCAGTATGTGGCCAAAGTCCAATCCAGCACATAGGATGCATTGTTGAAGAAAAAACAAATTACACTGAAGATATTAACAATCAAGAGTGTCAAACTAATTTTATTTCAGGGGCTACGTATGAAGTGTATCAGTCCAGCAAATGATTATTATTATAATGTCAATTCCAATTATTTAATGTCATTAAAATGTCAACTCCAAAGTTTTTTCATTTTAGTGTGAAAAAAGTTCAATTACATGATGAATATTGTTAAATTTCTTTTCACAAAAATGTGAATAATCTAAACCACCATCAACTTGAATTTTAAGAAAAATATCATATTAACATTGTATGTCTTACTAAATGATTTGTGCCTTTGTAGAGCCTTTGCGATATGTAAGTTGTGTAAATAAAAAAAGACATGAGATTGTTAAAATTGGACTTGCACTTTTTTAAACAACACTGAGATACATTTGTAGTTACTTATAGATTATGATGCTATTATTCTTCTGGTCTGGCCTGCTGGAGATCAAATGGGCTCACTGTTTTGTCAGTGAGGGGGAAGGTGAGCCCAAAAGACTACATGAATTATAATGAATTCGTGAAAATAACGCAATGTGATACTACTGGCAAATTATGAGTAGAATTACCAAAAAAAATTAGGAAATAGTTTTTCCTCTATTGATTTATTTTTTCCTCATGCATTAGCATTAATACAGCCTCTATCAAACTATACCAACATAAGATGAGTTATAGGCAGCTTATACTGACAGATACTAATTATGAAATGAATGCTAACTCCACCCTACCTTCCTACTGGGGAGAAAGAGCACAAATAAGAGATGGTGCCTGCATTAGCCACACAACAGTCTGTGGTACAACTATGTTAATGAGTTGAGGCACTGATAATAATAATGGTTTAACATAGGGCATTAACAGACACGTCAACTCCCGTAGCACAAGTCGACTTAAATTTGGAGGAATGGAGAAGTTGCATGTATCCTTTCTGCCCCCACCCCACCCTCTCTCTCTCTCGGTAAACACAGTCAGACCGAAACAAAACGTGGCTGCTGCAGGTAAGACAGTTGTGGTGGGATAACAATCCAAAAGACAGTGACAGACACACAAGCAATATGTGTCTGTCACTCTCTTTTACTTCACCTTACTTCACCTTAGAAGTAAAACAATGGCACAGCCATCTAAAGAGGCATTCACTTGCTAATCTGTGTGATATAAGCAGCATCTGCTAGCTAACCTGATATGAGCAGTGTTGTCCTTTTTTCCAAACATGACGTGGACAGTGTGGTGTGCGGCTTGGCCGCTGCCTTAAACTATTTGCACTTAATATGAAAAATGAGGACCCGTGACAGACGTCCGGACAGTCCGGTTTTAGAGCCGTGGATCCAGACCAAATGCAGACATATGTTCACCTACTGATGTGGTGCAGTTAAATTTAACAGAAAAATCTTTGCTAACATTAGCCTTTGTTTTGTTGGGGTAAAATGTTGATGCTTGTGTCTTGTCTGTGGACATTGTTATGTTGCAGTGAACTTTAATACAAGTTGCTCATTGCTGGACAGACGTGTGTCCGTGTGCTGTTTGTTTGTTTGTTTGTTTGTTTGTTTGTTTTAGCCGCGTGTCTGTATTGTTCCTCAGGTAACAATGTGATGACGTCATCACGATGCGTCGACTCGACTCCAACTTTATAAGTCGACTTGAAAAAAACTGAAGTTGTTAATGCCCTATGAACCACTCTACCTGCATGTAATATCTAATTCTGCTTTAGTGATGAGAGAGTGGACACACTATGACAGATCAAATCTAACTCCATCAGCTCACTGTGGGGTTGTAGCCACCGGTTCCAGCTGGTGAAGAAAAAATTATGCTGAATCCCATTTTGCATTAAATCTATGAGATTGCAACTGTAAAGCTACAAAATACTTGCAAGTTCCACCAGGATGCATCTACATTTTTCATATTTAGTTTTATTCAACACCATTTTTTCAAGACCTTTTGGGAACTTGTCTGACTTGTTTTTCTTGGGTTTAAAATATATAATATATAATGCTTAACATATGCTGTGTAACTCCTGATCAAATGAATATGTTCATTCGATCAATGCCTGCCTGAACTCAAACAGGTAAAGTGACCAACAGAGGACACTGGACAACACATTCACTTTCTCTTTACATTTTAGTTCAGGCGCAGTTTTGTGTTGTTAACATTTGAAAACAATAATAACCAATTAAACAAATAAAACCTTAAATCCAGTTCAGCAAAGTATTGAAAATACTTTAAATAAGCCATGATCAAAATAATTTTTTAATCTGTTTATAACAATTCAAACATTTTAAATGGGTTTGTTTTTTAATGTTTCAATTAAGATTTTAGATGTAAATTATACATTTAATATGTAAGAAGTAAAACAATTCACATAATGAAATGTCATCTTATTTATTCCTAATCTAAACAGATAAAATAACAATAAAGCCTTTCACATGTAACAAATCTATACAGGTATAAGTATTTATCTAACAAGCTGCAAACCATCAGTTAACATATTTGTGTTTCTTATCAATGGTGTCGCTTTCACACTCATTAAAATGCTGCCCTCCTGTGTTATTTGTTAAACCTTCTGCATCCCTGAAAATTATTTAAGTGAAGTGAATAGTGAGTGTTTTCTGAGTTCTACATTTTTACTTTCCTGCATTATGATGAGAAACAATATGTCATATTATCACTGAAATGTATGCATTACTAATAATAAAATGTTTTGTGTTTCTTATGCATGAGTAAAACAAAAAAGTAAAGATGTGATGGTAAGTCATGATACAGTTTTTTTATGTTTAGGAAGAAACATATTGGAAATCTTTAATTTAAAAGAACAAATAAGAAAAGTCTGTGCTTTTGCTGCCAAAAAACAAAGCTTATACTGGTTCTCTTCACTCCAGTTTTCTGCATCCATCTCTGAATTTGTTTGTGACACAGATCAACTATGAAGACCTGGACCATCTGCTTCCACCACATCCTGTTCACATATGACCTAAAGGACACATCTGAGTTTGTGTGTAAACTTTTTAACCAGAAACAATCATGTTATGAAAAAGACCTAATCAAAGAAAGAGAGAAAGAGAGAGAGTGACATCCTCCTGTGTATTTACAGAACAATTTTTAAATGATGAAATTGAAAAAAAACAAAAAAACAATAGAAATGCTTTATATTCATAAACTGTGTTTTGTGCAACATGCTCATATCAGTGTTGCATTCTGCTGCCCTCAAGTGGCCATAAATATCAATGAATACAGCTTTTAGCTTCAATGATTGTGTGAATGTGATTTTATATAAAAAATTCTGCATCACAGCCCTTCATTATGATCTTCTGATTTTCTATTTTTTTGTATATTCATTGTTTCTAGGTTGAGTTTCATCATCATAAATTCTTAATTTTTGCATTATTTGTTATTAAGAAAATGTGGGTTTTGATGTCCTTAATTTAACTCTTTGATGCATACTGCTCACTACAGTGGACAGTTATTCTACAGTTGTTCTCTTGTATATTCATGGGTTTTGTTGTTTTAGTTCCATATCAGTCAGTTCATACTATTACTGCAATTTGGTTGTTCTTTCTACCTGGTCATGTAGCGACGTAACATGTTTACGTGTAAATCGATTGCTTGTTGTTATTAGACTGTAATTAAGAGTCGTCTTAAACAAAGACTGTATTACAAATGTTTTATTTCACAATGTTCTGATATTGTGTTTTAAATAGACATTTATTTGCTTCAAAGCTTAAATGCATCTAGTCCAGCTGAGTGGACATTTTTGTAACTCCATAAAAAATAGGTTAATTAAAAAGATTTTAATTGTATTGCTTTTTTCAGAACATAATGTGAGAGGAATAAAAACACTTAGGAAAAAAATCTCTTAAGGTTCTCATAATGCATGTATCAAAGGGTTAAATACATATTATTACAGAAATTAAAAAATGTAATGTCTTTTTTTTAAAGTAAAGTAAACAATAAATTTTGATTTCTGCAAAGGTCTTTTTTTAAACCACAGGAACATACTGTAGTATACCCGGGTAGGACAGAATAAAAACAACTATTCATGTCCCAAACATATGATTAACCAAAAATCCTGTATATCTTTCAATAAAAAGATAGCCATTAAGATAATCATTCATAATCATTAGGAGGTATGTACCATAGAATATAGCAGATAATTATTCCATTTTACAGGCTCAGGCTAACAGCCCAAAGATTTTAATAAATTCATAAAAACAAATGTCAGGTCTAGTTTAACTCAGAATGTATTTTAAGAAGTCACAGATAAGGGTGTCTTGCTGGATTCCCAATAGAGCAGGCTCCTCCTACCACCCACTACAGTGCTGAGAAATGTCACTAGGTAATAATTGCCATGGGGATGGCAGATACTGGTGAAGCTGGGGGCGGTTTGACTGAAGTCCATCGTTGAGGTGTGAGGCCGATCACATGCCAATGTCTTCCAACTGATACACAGCATTAAACACGAGTTGGACAGATTTGTTTAGACTATGGCGGGTATTAGTATCTATCTATCTATCTATCTATCTATCTATCTATCTATCTATCTATCTATCTATCTATCTATCTATCTATCTATCTATCTATCTATCTATCTATCTATCTATCTATCTATCTATCTATCTATCTATCTATCTATCTATCTATCTATCTATCTATCCATCTATCTATCTATCTATCTATCTATCTATCTATCTATCTATCTATCTATCTATCTATCTATCTACACTGTAAACCGGAATAAACGTTTGCCTCAATTATTTTAAATTGATGAATTTAAAAAAATACAATTTTCCAGAACTTAAAATGTAGATGCTTAATAAAGTATACTTAAATTAAAACATTACTTATTAACTTAGTATTCTAAGGTTCTGTCAGTCCTACTGGGAGACTAAGTCAGGGTTCAGTGTCTTTTCCCAAGGACATGTGGACATGTGGACAGACAGAGCCAGGATGCAAACCTCTGACACGTCATTGGACGACCCGCTCTACCAACTGAACCACAGCCGCCCCTGAATAAAATTACTGAGTTTTGTGATTATAATTTTTTGGGTGTGATAGATATTGGTGGTTATTTGGAGTGCTCTGAAATTGTATTTCAGCATCTACTACATCAGTTCATTTCAATCATCCTTATTTGAAACAATAGAAATAACAGTACAATACCATTCTCAACATTTAATGACTTAATTCCACTAAGTTGTACTTCATCTATGTTTTTAAGTTATGTTCACTTATATCCACAATAGTTTCCCTTAATGAAAAATATTAGTTGGAAGTACATAATACATTTCTAAAACTTTGAGTATTCACAACTGAATATATTTAATTATTCTGAACATTTGGGTTTACAGTGTATTTATCTAAATTATGACAATACACCATAAATGTGTTACAAACATAGAAACTTTTTATTACAATGCACCTTTCACTCAACTTTTAGCCATTTTTTCAGAACACATTCATTTCATTGTAGCACAATGGAAGTCATTCATTTCTTTTAATCACAGCATATAAAACAACCTGTGAAGAAGTGAAAACCCTAACACAAATGATTCACAGTTTGGGTTATTTTGACAAGATGAACAGAATATATCAAGATCAGTTTTGATTTTGGATTGAAAGTGTCAGTGAAACGACCTTTATTAAAAATATCTTAAAAACCCTGTGTTCACATTCAAAAAAATCTGTCATTCAATCTAACATCTCCAATTCAGTCTCTAACAGTTTGCTATAAAACACTACTTCACCTCATCATCACATTCAGGCTGAAAACTTTATTTGGAATAAATGTCTCTTCGTAAACCACATCTGCTTTGTTTCCTTATAACATAAGAACATGTGCAGGAATCATATTTGACATAGAACTGCGCTCAACTGTAATTTTTTTTTTTTTTTCTGCATCTGAGGTACTTTATATACCCTGAAGAGCAGGGCACTAGAAAGAAATCTAAATCTTGCAATAGCAGTCTCACATAAAAAGGCAGTTACTGCATACCTGTCAAAATCATCCGTATTCAAATAAAACCATGACAAATACTTAGACACACTAACAAAAAGCAAAACTGGCATTTTGAGTGGAATACACAACCAAAACGTATACAGTTTTACTAAACATAATGTACAGTTCAGTACATTAAACAATGTAAGGAATAGAATTGTATTCGAATGTAACGCAGTGCATCAATATAATACTCATTTTTAAGATTTCTATCCAAATACATGAACAAGTACTTTACATGGCAGAAAGCTAAGTGACCCTTAAGATGACCTATAAAGTCAACCAATATCCTAAACTGAGTCGCATTAGATCTCTTAGAAAAACTGTTTTAAAAAGGTATTTTGGAACAAGGGTAAGGGAAAAGAAAAGAAAATTCATTCATTATCTGTAAACAATTTATCATTAAGCTGTAACCTGTATGTTCCTCAGTTATGATTAGATTATTGGCACATGGATTAACTGTGGCATTACCACTACCAATCAAAAGTGACAGCAGTGCTTCTCTTTCAATCGATTCATTAGTTATTGTCATCTTTGCATTTTTATTGCTGTTTTTTAGGACAGTGGTTAACATGAAGTCTACTAAATTATTTATATATTAAAAAAAGTACTTGCCAGAGTTTTAAAAATTAATAGAAATAGTTTGGCATAATTTCATATTCCCTTATCCCTTTATATGTAGATACTTATATAATCATTGTTCATGAATACCAAAGGAATGTTGTCCAGTAGCACAATGTTACTGCACAATTATGTCACTAATTTAGAGAAAACATCACCTTTGTTGCAGATCAAATGGGATATTCCCAAAACGTAAACTTTCTGAATTTTCTATTTCTTTCCCAGAAATTTTTTTTTTTTTTAATAAAAAAAGGCTTTCATGAGTTACGTCAATGTTGATTCACTGAGTTATTTACTGTACAGAGCTGAGCAGTTGTATGGAAGGCCCAAAATACAGCCTTTTTTTTTTTTCAAACTAGCAGAATTTTCCCTGTTCACAAACCACAGTTGAAATGCATCTGTGACAAATGCATTTGATTGTATCATTGTGGATATTTTCAAAACTAGAATGAAAACTAATGAGGCAAACTGCAATGACTCAAAAATACAATTCAAAGTTATTTTTTTAATGAGCTGAGTTACCAGTTGGACACAGAAACATATTGTCACTGAAATAACTCCTGAAACACTTGATATCTGAGGAACAAAATTAGACTTATTTTCAGAAAATACAGATGCTGTTGTAAAAATTTAGTTGTCTGTATATATATGGTTATTTTTCACCTGTTCAGTCTCAATAAACTCTGAAGTCTCCTCTGCAATTTGTCCAGGAATGCGGAAATCAATGGGTATGGGCTGTGCTGGCTCAGGTGGTTGGGACTGAGCCAAAGGGCAGCCGGCTTCCCCCTTAGGACTGGAGGTGCTGTGAGAGTTTTGAGGATCCAAGTTGCATCCAGTGCCCTGAAGAAACTGGAGGAAATTCTCTTCTATGGACCCATCACGGCTTGGTAGTCTATCCTCCACCTCAACCCCTGCTCGACGAAAAAGACAAGGTAGATGCTTTCCCAGCTCTTCCCGGATCTGTCTGTTCAAACAGCCATAGAAGAAGGGATTGGATGTAAAGCAGAAGTAGCCAATCCAGGTGACCACTTCCTCCAGAGAGGCCAGGGTGGCTGGAGGGCTGGCAGCCAGCGCTGAATACAGGTGAAAAGAAAAGTACGGCAGCCAACAACACAGAAACTGACCACCTACTGCTGCCAGCACCGCTGCAGCTTTTCCTCCGCCAAAAGGGCGTTGTGGTGTGGCTCTGCCTGTCCCTGTCCCCGTCCCAGAGCTGGTAACCATAGTGGAGCGGCTGCTGAGTGACTCTGACCGCTGGCGTCGAGGAGTGTCCATCCAGGTAGGCAGAGGCCCGTGGTGCATGGCAGCCACCCGGGCCACTTTGAACATATTGCAATACACAACAAGAATGACAAGAAGTGGGCACAAGAAATAGACCAGTGTAAAAAGAACCATGAAGGCCAAGCGGTTTGACCCTCCACCTGTCCAGTGTAGTGAGCATCGCCTATGCCCCTGTGCAGGTGGAGATGGGACAGGCCCACCCCCTCCTCCCCCTACCCCACTGCTCTCTAGAAGTGGAGTTCTTCCACCTTGCAGGAACCAGGCGAGCAGCGGCAGAGCAGACATGGCCAGGGCTTTGACCCAGATCCCCACCAGCACTGAAGCCACTAAACCAACAGTCATCTTCACTTCATAGCGCATCGGATGAATAATATAGTAATAACGCTCCACGTTTATGACAGAAATAGAGAGGATGGCAGCACTGACCAGGCACACACTGAGAAAGAGGTAGCTCCGGCACAGGGCCTCCCCGAAGAAGGCCCTGCTTGAGAGCATGCCGAGGGGCATCAGCACCAGTGCTGCCAGCAGGTCCACCAAGCACAGGTGGAAGACAAAGGCAAACTTGTGGAGCTGTGGAGCCTTGGCAATGACGGCCATGACAGCTACATTACCCACCACAGCCAGCAGATCCATGAGCAGCATGGCCAGCAGGGCTAGTGACTGAGACAGAGCCCAACCCTCAGGCAGAGAGGAGGCAGACGTGTTGGACATGAGCTGTGGAGGTGGGTGGGAGGAGTTCCACGTTGGCTCCATTGAAGGGTGGGATGAGGCAGGTGGGCAGGATAAGTCACAGGCCCATAACCCATCCTTCACAGCCAGGAAGAAGTACGGCCAGGAAACAGCGGCTTGAAAATGAGGTCAAAAGATGCCTTGCAGTTGGGGCAAAGGTGATCTGATTTTATAATTCCTGTCCATCAAAAAAATCTTCATGTTTTTTCCGTAGTTGCAAACCACCCTACAAAGCAAAAGAGAGATTTGTAAGGGAAATAAACGGCATGGAGAGTGTCTGTTTAACTTGTTGTTAGTTGTAGGGTTCACTTTTACGTGACACAGAGAGCATCTTCAAAATGGTTTAAAATCTCCCTTAATGCAGTCTTAACGATAAGGTAATTCACAGCAAACCCTCAAAACCAATTAACTGAATTAAAATTGCATCATTCAAGGTAGAGGTGTTTAGCATTGTGCTAAAACAACTGAATGAGACACTTAAAGATGATTCATATTACTCTCCCAACAGGTTATAATGATCAAAGCTCATTTATATGACCATACTTGCCCTCTTGAAAAACACAAATGAAGAATTTCAGAATAAGAGGGTCAAAGATAAATCCAGTCTGGTCCTTCTAGAGCTGCAGGTGATAAGTACTTTCCAAGCACACATCCTGTTAATATATGAATACAAGCTAATTCCTCAAACCAATGCTATCAGTGAGATAAGGTTGTTTTTAGCCCTTTTTGACGACATCTATACCTGCTGGAGAGTATTTCCTGAATATGCATGGTCAGGGTCGATCTAAACTGTATATTTACAGCTACATTTACTTACACAAACACAAGTGCAAGTTTCTAGAAGGCCTCGTCACTGTCTCAGGTACAGAGGCAAGGCACTAAATATGTATAGCAGGTATAGTTTAATCTAAGCAAAATAGGTCACAAACAAATCCTAATACTCATAACTTTTTGTCTCAAGTGTATTTGGATGAGGGTATCCACAGACTGAAAAGGTTTTCTGCAAATGAACTTTACCTTGCTGTTCCAGACAACAAACATACATGGGTGGCTGTTGGTGCATGTGTCAGATTACAACATCCAGTTGCCTATTGCTATAAATTCCTTCCGTCACAGATTCAGCAAAAGCCCAGTTTATTCTTTCTCCAGTTATGACAGAGTAACTCAGGGTAAAAGAAATGAGCTCTAACCTCTCTCATCGCCTATGAATGATTGTTCTCAGTGAGCTGCATTTCTAGATCACTCATAGGGGTACTCCCAATTCACTTTAACCCTCCTGCCTGCTTTAGTCATATCTACCGCCTACTCATTTATATATTAATCATTAATGCATTACACCCACTGTTTAAAGCTAGGCCCACTTGGTATACATCATATTACACTTAAATCACATTTATATGCTGCACTCAACAATATATAATCAGTACATTAGAAAGAAGAGAATGAGAACAAGCAACAAAATGTAGTGAGAAACACTGAGCATGAGGGGGAAAAAGGCAGCGAGAACAAGACAGAGAGCAATATGTACCTGAAACAGAGTATTCCCTGATGCAGCTGTCTGCTGCTTTGGTCTCTAAGGATGAAAACCTGGTTTAGCTCCTACTGCTGAGGTACACAGTGGACATCAATCACTGTACCTTGAATGCTGCTGAGGTACTTCTCACTGTAAAAGCCTCTTTTTCTTCTCGTTCCTTGATCTGCCTTGTGCATCCTCCCCCTGGATGACAACAGCTGTGGCAGACATTTTTTTGAGGAACGATGCTGATGTAAATGCTTGCAAAGACACCAGCTCAGTCTCTGCTATCCCCTCCACTCACACACTGTGACTGCAGAGATGAAGCAGGAGGCAGTGAGAAGCAGGACCTGAACCACTATTTCCTCAGGGTCCTACTGTACCACCAAGTTTTAGCATCAGAAAATATGAACTGTGAAGGCAGTGGATATAGATGCTTAAAGTCAACAGCTCTAAAAACTGACAATATTCAAATGTGAACAAGCACCATTATTAGAAAACCTGTAAAAAAAATAAATAAAAAAAAATCTCTTGATTTGTGAATCTGATATTCCAGATATAGCACAATTTTCCGCTGAAGGCACTGACTTTATTATATTCTTTATGAAGAACCAATTAGAAAATGAGTATGTTTCATTGTGATGTTTGCTCATGTAAATAAAATGTAGACTTTACAGTTATTAAGTAGTTTATGTGTATTTTCATTTTGATTATTAAGATTCCCATTAGCAACAATTTTATTTATTTACATTAATCTTACACAATTCTCTCTCTCTCACTCTCTCACACACACACGCACACATAGGACATATATAATACAACAGCCCAATGTAATAAAAATGGATAAACAAACAATGTAAGTGCTAAATCATAAATCAATCATACAAATCATAAGTAATCATTCAATAATATCAATACCTTTTCCATGTCATGGTCATTGTGTAAAGAATAATAATTTAATCAACAATTTTATTTAATGGATGTATATATTATATAATGTTATTGTGATGTATTACCTTTATTAGTCATTTTAATAAATATCATACAAAATCATCAATGTTGAATGATTCTCCAACTTCTCCTGGAAAACCATATGTGGTCTAATAATTATCTTTAAAGCAATTTATTACATATGTGACAAAATCAATAAAAACAAGCAGAAGTGGCCTGGTTGAATACAAATCAGCAGAAACATGCAAATTGATCTGGTTCAGTGCAAATAGATTCAATAAAGTGCAACACATCAACAATTCCAAGATTTGTGCTGCTCAAAACCAAAACATCTCTTCAAGATGCAAATGTACAAATATATGTTAGGACCTGCTGTTCTAAGCTCTTCCGGTTTCTTCACTTTGTTGGGATGTTTGAATCTTTGTTGCAGCTAAATATAATTTAACACTTACAGATATAATGTTAATTAAGATGTTTGATGGACTGTTTCACATCCAAATACTGTCTCTGAAACATTCTTTTTTTTTTTTTTGCCATTTTCATCTTATTTAATCTTTTATAATTTTGGCCTCTGCTGCTGAGATCTTTACAAACACCACTGAGAGCTCTTTGCATGTTCTAATAATGTTTTATATTTTACTCAGCTTGACAGCCCACTTTGGGTCCTGACCCTGTGTTTGAGGTCAGCAGTCCTACATCTTCCACCGAACAGCTTTCCAATGTAATGAGCTGCAGTAGATTTGGAGAATGTTACCACGACTGTGTTTTACATATTATCGAACCTGTAAACGTGTTCTCTTCGCTGCAGATGACCTCCATGTGACCATTTGAGTTTTATTCATGAGCCTTTCTGTGCACACAAAACATACTTCTATTCTTTCATATGTAATTCCTTCATGTGCATCCGCTCCCTCTCTTTTACCCCCCCCACCCCCACCCCCACCCTCCAGTCAGATTGATTTCAGTTGTAATTTCATGGATTAAAGTGCCCTCCAGTAGAAGATTTACTGAGACAGTGGAGCATTGATTAGTCCGGCCCTCAGCCTCCACCATCCCAGCTCCAAACTGGGGCTCCTGTTGCCACGGTGATCTTTTTCATATACAGTCCATCTCATGGCTCTGTCTGTAGAGGACAATGAAATCTGGTCTCTTATGGGTAAGGCTACTCTACTGAAAGAGCAGGCATGGAGCTGTTGAGTCCTGGGTGTTTTTCATTTGCATTTATAAGGTTCCTCATGATAAAACACATTACATTTGCATTTCGTGGAACTGATGTCTTACATTTCTTATACTATTAAAACATCTGTTGTTTTGCAGAATGATCTGACATATTTCTGCACATATTTGACTATATTTTCCTCTGTAAAAATTCATATGCACTTAGGAAATTTGAATAAAATGGATGTCAATGTAAACATATTTTAATACACTATGTTTTATTTCACAGTGACTCTATCACCTAAATGCCATTACATCATTAAATATAAATCACTGCAAAATGCAGTGACCTGCATAAATCATAAAGTAAAACATATTTTATTGTAAAAATAAAAATTAAAAAAATTAACAAACCACTGTTGCTACCACTTTTTCCCCCCATTACATTAATATGTGTCAATACTTCTCCCACAAAAAATAAGTCTTATTTGTACATTAAGAGAAGAGCACATTTATACACACCATTTTTATGGAATTCATCATTACTTCATAATATTAGGTAAAGCTGCCATCTGTTTATTTAATAGTAATACGCAAAAGTCATTGATTTGGAAGGTTTTTAAAGAGTATACCAATCTATTTGCCTTCATTGGATTAGCAATAAAAGAGGAAATATGTATGTAAACCTGTAAACCTTGTAAAAGATGTTAAGATTAGTCAGTAAATCTCATATCAAGTGCAAAATGAGGTCACGTTGAATTCCAATTTTTAATAATTTGAACAGATTTCCTTTATATTCCAGTTCTATCTTATGTAGTTATTATAATTTGGTCAAATGTGGCATAAACCTTTTGCACAAAACTGTATATATGTGTAGTCAAAAAACATAACTGTGCCATTTTTACATATCAATACAGAGAATATGCACTAGTCTTTTCAATGACATTTTAAAAAAAAGAAAAAAATCTATCAAAAACATTCCTTTTGTTGAAAGCTTTTATAATGCTTGTAATGCAGAATTATTTGGAAACCCAACTAAAATGTCATGTGACTCACCTCTGGGTCCTGATCTAATCTTTGAATGGAAACTATACTTAGGTTGTTATTACCCTATTTATTGTGTTACATACAAAAACAATGTGTTTTATTACATGACATTGGAAAATTCTAATAATTGGGAATGAAAATTTAACAAACAGCACCTGGTTCTGTTGCTATTCTGAAGACATGAAGATATAACACTCAGAGAGGATGAGGAAGATACACAGGATTACATAACCCTTCTTAAAATACATGCATGAATCAAATCACTGCAACTTTGTGTTTCTTTGTTCTTGGTTTGAGTGTCTGTTTGCATCTGCATTCAGGCTTGTACACCTAAGTGTGTGTTTAAGTGCATGTATGTGTGCACATATCAGGTGTTGACTCATGACAAAAATAGCAGAGTCTTGCTCAGCCGGCAGCACCAATCACTGCCATCACAAATACAATGGTTTCCATGGCAACCTTGAAAATAGACTCCACATTCACACTCAGAAATAGCAAAGGACGCTGCACTAACCCTGGAGAGCCCCTACTGCCAATAATAACTATCTGTAAAAATATGGATGTGCAAATATCGACTGCACTCAGAAATAAACATCATGCCATTTCATTTACTGAAACATAATCACTGCAACCTACACAAACAATCAGCTCAGACTCAAATGTACATTTAGCATGGGTGTAGTGAGACAGGGGAGAGAATTAACAAGCTTTGTTTTTAGTAATAGCATCAAAGAAAAAAGCCCAAAGAGCTTGTTCACCACTCGTGCTCAACAATCCCTGGCATTTTTGAAGAAAAGATTCTTCACAGATGTCTAATATGACGGACTAACAAGCATCTTGTATTAATTAAATGTACACATGCAGGTGTCAGATCTCATTTTCAGATATCCTGTAAAAAAATACAATAAAAAAAAAATTTATTGGAGGGATGCAACTGCAGATAAGGGCTAAAGTAATGAATGTTGCCGTGGAGACACTAAAGACAGGAAGGTTTACATCGCAGCAGACATTCAAACAGAAGCTGGAGGAGCGAATAAAAACATAGTGACTGTATGTACAAGGCATATGTGATGGATTCAGAAATGCCCCTTGACTGTGAGTTGTTTGGAGCTCAGAATCACATGAAATGTTGGATAATATTGTAGTCCAACAATCACACATTATAAGAGTGTTTCATTATAGAAATGTCTTTTTCCACAATCATGTTGCTGCCTCTGGAAACAACAGCAAACACTGAGTTGCATTCAGGGAGGTAGCAGATAAATACATGTGCTCATTTTGGGCCCTGTTACTTGTTTTCAAATATTTCCATTTCATCATTGTTGAATCGGCACAAGTTTGTGCACCTCAAAAAAAAAATTTTTTTTATTTATTTTTATAAAAAAAGCTTTAATTTTGCATGAAAATAGAAAATGTCCAATACTTGTCTTTCGTTTTTCCATATTATTCATCATTCTCCATTTGAAAGTGAAGTCTTTTGCTCATTTTGAACATGAAGCTAAAACAGTGATTTGCATAAAATATCTGTATAAAAACAAGTTTAATGTCTTATTCTGAGATCACTATCACAACTTCCTCATTTCAGAAAAAATTATCTATTTTAAAAACTTAACCATGTTGTCTCTACTTATAACAAACACAACTTGTTAAACATTTTGACAGTTTCCTCATTAGACCCATTCTGATCCTCCACTGACTTGACAGTTATTTTGATTTCAATGAACATCTTTTTAGTAATATATTTTCTTTTCTAGGGTTTGTCTTTACAGTGTACACACGTTTAAGGTCTATTCTCTTCATTACTACCCTTATCTCTCTCTTGTTTTTTCATCCTAAGCAGTAAAATAAGATCAGGATGTCCACAAAGTAATCGTTTTTATCATCTAATTCTCAAATTTCTGAAAATGTCTGAAACCAGCATGGTGCATGTCTCCACAAACAGACACAATCAGTTATCTTCATAAACTGCAAGTAAAAATACAAAACAGATCTTTTGCCAGATGGTGGCAGTGTGTCTACTGTGTTGTACATGTATTACAGTAACTGGTGTAGTGGACAATTACACTCCGAACTATTTGGTACATTTTCTCATGTAGTAAAGATAAGGAGTGATTCTTAAAAGTCTTAATATTTTTTTGTCTCTGACTTTTGGAAGATGTCAATTCCTGATTCTGATTAACACTTTAATAAAAATACAACAGTGTTTGAAATGTGTAACTTTTTTTTTTACATCATTTTAGAGAAGCTATAAGGAGTCTGCTGAAATATTATTATTATTATTATTATTATTATTATTATTATTATTATTATTATTATTATTATTATTATTATTATTATTATTATTATTATTATTATTATTATTATTATTATTATTATTATTATTATTATTATTATTATTATTATTATAAAACTCTAATGAATGCATTCTCCAAAAAAAGGACAAGGAATTTAAAGTGACGGTGCAACAGTGCAGTATGTTTTTTATTCTAAAGACAAGAAAATAACAAATTAAACTAGAAAAGCACTCTGAGAGCACAGACCTCTGCCAAGGTATACCTCACCACCTACACACACACACACACATCAAAATCTAATCATTTGTTGATCTTCACATTACCACCATACCCTAAAAATGTCATTAAAATCCATCCATAATTTTTTTAGTTATGTTGTACACAGACAGAAAAACAGACAAATGCCAGCAAAAACATACCCTCCTTGGCAAAGGTAATTAGTATTTACATATTTGCACATAATATTAAAAGTAAAAGGGAAATTGTCATTTTTCCATCGGAAGATACATAGACATATTTCCCAGTTTAACCTTGTAACTACAACGTAAAAGTTTAAATTACAGGAAGTATACATAAAACCTTTGGTCAATAATGAATAGTTAAAAATCTGAAGAATCTGCTCTTTCTATGCAGAAATAAAGAATTGTCTGCATTAACTGATTTCCTCATGAAACATTTCCAAGCAAATAATAACAGTGGATTTGCTAACACCTGTTTACCAGTTTCTTTCTGTATATTCCAAAGATCATGGACAACATGTACCTACTTGAAATTGACAATTGGGACAATTTGACAACACTGCAATACTGTTATAAAACACAAAAAGCACCAGTGCACTTAAGTCTACTCTTAATATATTTGCACGTCATTAAACCTTCTGTTGTTCTGTGACTTGAATGAAATGGAACATGTAACAGCCTGAACAATGAACCTGAACCTTTGATTATAATTCAAAGTCAAAATGAAGCTGAGGCTGGATGGTTGTGTTCATTCCCAAACTAAATATTTACAAACAGATTATTATAAGACACTAGCATCATTACCAGCCATTTAATACCACCATATGTTCAGACATACATAACAAATGATGCACAGGATTTCATGACATCACATTTCATAATAGCCATTTTAGTATTTTTTTCCCCAACACACTATATCATCATTGACACTTACTATGTTCATTATCTCATCTGACAAAACACTCGCATCCATTTGCATTTTTTTTTTTCAGCTGCAAGCAACAAACAGCTCTTCTTCCAGAGGAGAGGCAGATCTCATTTAGCTGATGGAGTGCTGTGGCCTCAGTTAGTTATTACCCTAACCTGCTGCCGCTGCCCCTGTGCTGCACCTCATTCATAATTCACAAGAGAACTGTAAATCTCCTGAGAGCCCTTCTCCCATCCGCCACACAGCTGCCTAAACCAGCCCTGCCATCTGATACTTCCCTTCCAAACGTACTGTACAACGAGTCGTAAACAGGTTGCTGTGACAGGTGAGTTTACTTGAACGAGAATAAAATCAGCAACAGGGAAACAATAAAGATTATTAAAAAAAAAAAGTATAAACACCAACAAGGCCTCACTACTGTTGTTGTAGTTGAATGCACAGAATGTTGTGCTTGTTTTGTCTTTTATCCTTTAAAGCATTTGCCTCTTTGTAAGTAGAGTCATCTCTGCTACAATAAGTTATTTATTTATTTTACATTGTATATGGTGTTGTTTCTGACACTGCACTTTACGATTGTGTTTTCATAAAAGTGAAGCTGAATGCTAGAAAGAGTCAAAAGTTAAAAATGTTGAACATTATGTTGTATGCTGCTCCTTTCTTCTCTTTTTTACATGTATGACTTCATGTGTAAGCTCAGTTTTTTTTCCTTATAAGAGGTTGTTAAATGTGTTATAGAGAGCATGAGTTTAGATTCAGATTCATGATTTATTGTCCCAGTTCTGTTCCATAACAAGGAACAGACTGAGGTGTCGCAGCAAGAGCGGGCGTCACGTCACAAATTGCATGAAAGAGACATAGGAAAGGAAAAACTGGCATCACATTAAGCCCAAATATTATTAACACACAGACAGATATCATAAGTTTATACAGCAGTGGATCAGTCTTAGTGCTTATTTTAGCAAGGAGCAGCCAGCAGTAACTCATATTAGAGATAGACAACCCTAATTAACTTTATCCTAATACATTTTTATTGCAGAAATCCCCTGTTAACTACTATCTTATTTAGTTATTTGTGGGATGAAAGAATGTATATTAGTCAAGTAAAAAATAAAAAGCATCCCTGAATCTTCTGGTGAATATTGGAGCAGCACATTAAATTGAGAGAGAATGGAGAACAGTTGTCTTAGTTAATACACAGTGGAAAAATGTATATCATACATCTTATATGTTATGTTATATTTTATCTAAAATTATATATATATACAGTATGTAGTCAAAAGTTTGGACTCACAAGGTTTTTCTTTATTTTCATGACTATTTATTTACATTCTAAATTCTCACTGACGGCATCAAAACTATGAATGAACACATGTGGAATTATGTAGTTAAAAAAGTGTGACACAACTCAAAGAATGTTTTATAGTTTAGATTCTTCAATATGACCACCTTTTGCTTTTTTAACTGCTTTTCACAGTCTTGGCATTCTCTCCATGAGCTTCATGAGGTAGAAATGTTGAAATAAAATGTTTTCCAATTTGATTCTTCAGTGTCCATAAGAGGACATTAGTCACATTATTTTAGTCATGTAATGTGAGTTGGTGCTGTAACCATCAAAAAAGACAATTTTTTTTGATGAAACAATGATAAAGAAAGGTGTGTGATATGCTTAAAAACTAAAAAATGGTTTAATATCTGTCAGTTGTTGAACAGGACACACTTAATTTTATCATCTCCTGGTTTTATTTCAAGTGTTCAGGATGTGCAGTCTCGAAAATGACACCCTGTTCTGTAAGTAAGTCCTTGCTCTGTCACTTGATCCACTGCTGAAATCCAGCCCAGATTTTTTTTTTTTTTTTTTTTGTCGCTGTTCAAAACCTTTTAATCAAACATTTGCAGGTCAACCTCAGGTGTTGAATGTCGACCTTTTGCTTTCAGTAGAAATCATCTCATTCCACATGTTGTTCAGGTACTACTATTTCTGATCTCATCGGGTTTAATGTTGCTGAGGATGTGATACTGTCATTACTAGACAAAACTATTTCCACTTCCAGGCTTGTTTTCTCACACAATATACAACCAACACATTATCCCTGTTTGAATCCCCATGTTATTTAATTAGCAAAAAAGTTTTAATTTGCCAAAAAAGAGTCTTTGTATGTGCCAATGATAAAAAAAAAAAAAGATATGCAAATGCATCATGTAATCAAAGCTAAAGGGGTTCCAACAAAATATTTTTTTTTGCATGGCTGTAGATGTGAGTATGGGGGTTAAAGTTCAAGGCATAGCGTGATAATGAAGTTGCACTTTGTACAAAATGCATCCAACAGTAACTGCAGAGTGGTCCAACACAACATCACATATATCTAAAAATACCACATGGCAATGCTCTATGGTATGGGTTATTATTTATTTATTTCATTGCATTTTATTTAACCAGTAAGTCCCATTAACATTAGGAATATGTTATGCAAGAGAGACATGACCAGGGTAGCAGCCATACAAATTAAAATGGTATAGAATACATAAATAATCCACAAGGAACAGAATAACAACCATTTAATCGTGATGGACTCTCCAAAAAATGCATTCCTCCTTCACCACATTCTCCATGGTATTTTTTTTAATCATTAACAGAAATGAATGTTTGTAGTTTAACAATTAATAATTTGTTATTTGTAACTACTGGGCAGATAAATATCCCATTTTAACAGCTAGGAATTACTTTATACAATGCAATAAAGACAAAGAAAGAGTAGAAAATGAGATAAAAAATTACTATGATTTATATTTCCTTGACGTTAGTATAAATGCAACATATTGTGTGTTCTGTGTGGTCTGTTTAATTTCTAATATCATTTAATAAAATCAATGCACATTGATTCCTGACATTCAGGTCTAAGGAGCAATTTATGGGGCAGTAATGAGTTAAAATGATTGAAATAGCAGTGTGATTTATGTCCTCAAATAACAGAAATCATGATTAGGTATATAACCAACATCCAGGAAATAAAGTAAATGTTGAAAATCAATGTTCCACAATGAAAAATAATATAGTTTAATCACTATGATGCATGATGTAATTAAAATATTTAAGGAATCTATATTTAGTTGATTTCATTCTTTTTTGGATCACAAATGACTTCAGACATTCAAACAGAGACACTGTTCTTACTAAAATTAATTTGTTTTAATCATGTAATAGTTTGCTATACTATGTTGCAAATAAACACTGATATTAGCTGGTGTTTAGTCTATATAATGTGCATATATTATTCTGGACAGAGACAGAAAATCCAGGTGTAGATTACTGCACAAAGTGATCATTTTATTTTCCTTTTTCAGGTAGAAAAGTGTAAAGTACTTTATTTGTCATTATACTTTGTACAATGAAATGTGTCCTCTGCATTTAATTCATCATTTATGCCATTGGGGCACCTGTAAGGAGCAGTGGGCAGCCATGTGCGCTGCCCGGGGATCATCTCCAGCTGTAGAGCCAGGCGAATGATCAGAATCACCTGTCTGGAGGATTTTGCCCTGACAAACATATTTTTGGGTGATGGGGTAAACCAGAGCACCCAGAGGAAACCCATCCAAACAGGCCTGCACGGTCTGGGAATTGAACCTGGGCCTTCTTGCTGGGAGGCACCGTGCCGCCAATTCAGGATATGGACAGTCAGTCCAGATTATATTTACAAGGTTGACAATTAATACTGAACAAACAATAACTGCAACTATAAACTATGAAAGAGCTGCAGGATCTGAAACAGTACCACAGTATAAACAGTACCACAGTATAAACAGTACCACAATATAAACAGTACCACAGTATAAACAGTACCACAGTATAAACAGTACCATAGTATAAACAGTACCATAGTATAAACAGTACCACAATATAAACAGTACCACAGTATAAACAGTACCATAGTATAAACAGTACCACAATATAAACAGTACCACAGTATAAACAGTACCATAGTATAAACAGTACCACAATATAAACAGTACCACAGTATAAACAGTACCATAGTATAAACAGTACCACAATATAAACAGTACCACAGTATAAACAGTACCATAGTATAAACAGTACCACAATATAAACAGTAACACAGTATAAACAGTAACACAGTATAAACAGTGCCACAATATAAACAGTACCACAGTATAAACAGTACCACAGTGTTTCTGTTTCAGACTCACAGTTTGTCATGCCTGTTATGTATTTTGATTGTCTCTATCAACTCGCCATATATATTTTTTATTAGTAAGTTTTTATTTGTACTGATTAAAGTCCAGTTGACCTCATTTGAATTCCAGGCTGATTAAAAGAGCCAGCGCACATGCCTCAGCTAAAAACCACAACAGTCTCTGACTCCGCAGACGACACCAGGAACAACTAAGAAATACTGGGTCAAGCCTTTGTGTAGCAGCATAGTACAGAGTTACAGCCACATACTGTATTCCACTTCACACTTTCCTGATCCAAACAGGAGCCTGGTATTAACTGTGCCCAGAAGTGACATCTGGGATGAACCAGTGAGTAAGATGCAACACGAATTATTCAATTAATATTCCTGGTGTGTTTTGGAGAAATGTACAGCAGATGCTTTGAGCCAAAGATGAAAAGGATCATTTAGACTGATAGAGCGACAAGTCCAGAAGCCATGGTCCGTCAAGGTCTGGGCTTGTGTAACATGTCTTCAACAAAGGTCATATATGCACTGCTAAGATGCATGATTAACACTAGAAAGTACATTCAACAACACAATCTGCTTTTATGACCACACATTTCCAGGGATGTTACAGTCATACTGCCCACACTTAACTTATGTTAGTGTACATTTTAATATCACTGCTTTCTTTAATGTTACTTTGCATTTTTCTGTCCCATTTCTCTGTAGCTCATCCATAGTGTGCTCATCCATCCATCCTTCAGTCAATAACATGACATCATTTTTTGGTGGTGATTGGTTCTCTCACTGTGAGTTTTGATTTATATCACTCCATCATCACCTTAAGTCTAACCTTGACACCAACCTGCCCAGTGGACCACTTCATCTTCACATTCTTTTTTATGTGAGCGGGGGATTGTGTGAGGTGACCTTGTGTCCAGAAGATGGATAACCATAAAAACAATGGGCATGATGTGCAGCGATAATGCTCAGAAGTAGGTGGACATTTGTCCTGTTGACATCTGCATTGTCTCATCTTCTCCCTCTTCAGCTCCAGGCTTTCTCTGCTTTTTTTTTCTATCTTTAACATCACTTTAAAATAAATAAAGAAATAAATAAAGCTTCAACTACAGGCTGATATGTGATTAATGTGACATAATGTTTGAGGTTCATGGTATAAATGGAATCTAATGACATTCATACAGAAGACCTTTTGCCACCCTCTGTGTTGCATCCTCACGCACTGATAAATGCATATCACGTGTGTGTGTGCGTGTGGGGGGGGGTGCAATTAACACACAGTGAAGTGTTCCCCTTGTCCTTCACCACAACACATACACCCACAGCTTCATCACTGTAAACACCATAATGACTGACTACAAGCACTGAGGAAAGACAAGGCAAAGGTGACAAACGAGCATCAACAAACTAAAGATCATGTAAAAAGACAATATATGTGTGACACATGTTCTGTAAAAATATTAATTTAAAGTTATGGCTACATCATGCATTCTGAAGAATTATAATGGACTCAGTAGAGCAGGGTTGATTTAATTTTCTTTATGATAGCCTTGTGCATTTTATGTGGACTGTGGTAGAGATGTAATAACAGACAGACAGACAGACAGAGACAGGAGAGAGAGAGGGAGAGAGGGAACAGGGAGGGAGTGATCGGACACACCCCCTGCTCCGCTTGCTGTTTGCACCCCTCAGATCAACTATCAGATGACTGCATTTCCTCATCTGGGAAAGACCGCAGACAAGCCTTTCCGGTCATTTTCTGTCATACACTTAGCTCGTCTGTCCGCTCCGATGACAGACTGAACAACCCGCTGATCCGCTGCTGCCATGAAGAGGAAAGGTCCCGCTGCAACTGCACTGAACACAGACACAAAGGTAAGGCAGCCTCATCCGGCCGGGACGCACAGCTTTAACGGGATGGGCTTCATACCTAAATCTGATACATATGCATGCATCGTTTTGGTTACATACTGGATGAAAATAAAACTAATCAGTCATTAGGGTATGGTAAGGTTATGGTTTCGTTTTTGCTGACCACACAGAACTTTTTGAAAGGCTGGTGCAATGCATCCCTTGTGTGCATTAGAGCATGAGTCTGCAAGAGTAGACACTGCGACTGTCCCTGTCATAACTCTGCACCATCATCTACAGGAATCAACATCTACTCTTTTATTTGATTTTATTCATACAATTTGCTGTTTGATTGATCTTAACTGTACAATTTGTCCTTGCAGCTCCATGACTCCCCACTAGGTCATCATATCTACACCTAACAGCAGTGACAGAATGGGGGGGTCATTTCACAATTCCCACCATGCCTCTGAAGCACTGTACAGAGGAAGGTGTTTCCTCATAGTTCTTCCTCTGGCTTTATTGTTGCCCTCAGTGACAATCGATGCGCAGTTCCTTGGGATCCCATTAGACTGTCGGAAGATGTGTGTTTGCGCCAGTAACATCATCAGCTGCTCCAGGATGAATCTATCCAATGTCCCCACTAAGCTTCCTACATATACAGCCGTGTTAGACCTCAGCTTCAACTCCATTAACAAGCTGCGTGCTGAGTGGGCTCCTGACAAACTCAGTAGCCTCAATAAACTTGTGCTCAGCCACAACGGGCTCTTTTTCCTCTCCACTGAAGCATTTGTGCATGTTACACGGCTTCGTTACCTGGACCTCTCATCCAATGAGCTCCGCCAGCTGGATGAGTACATCTTCGAGCCCCTAGAGCACCTTGAAGTGTTACTGCTGTATAACAACCACATTGCCCAGATTGATCGTTCAGCGTTCACAGGCCTCCTTAGCCTACAGAGGCTCTACATGAGTCAGAACAACATCTCACGCTTTCCCTTGGAGCTGGTGAAAGAGCGGAGTCGCCTGGAAACTCTTCAACTGCTGGATGTGTCCTTCAACCGAATCAAATCTCTGCCCCTCCACGAGTTTAAGGACCTTCCTGCCTGGATCAAAAATGGTTTGTACTTCCACAGTAATCCCATGCCCTGCAGCTGTGACCTGTATGATATGGTGGCACGCTGGAACCTGAAGGAGCTCAGTTCTGTCATTGACTACAGGGATGAACACACCTGTGTGCTACCAGGCCCCCAGAAAGAGAAAATGTCCATAATGGACCTGGACAAGATCTATTTGAATTGCAGTGAGGTCAAGATTTTGAATGAAGAGGCATATCTGGAGCAGTTCCTGGTCCTGGATTGTGACACCAGACAGAAGGATATGACAAAGAACTGGGCTTTACCAGGGAACATCCCACTGTCCACAGAAAAAAAGACAGCTGTGTTGAATACTGATGGCAGCCTTCAACTGGGGCCCCTGAAGGTTGAAGACTCTGGGGTCTACACCTGCTACGCCACCAGTGACTCCTATAATGAAACACTTTATGTGACTGTAATGGTGTTCAACTCCACCACAAGTGGAGGGCTGGAGAACCTAAAGACGGCCTACACTACCCTTGTAGCATGTCTGATCAGTGTAGTAATGGTCCTCATCTACCTCTACCTCACACCTTGTCGCTGTATGTGTTGTCCAGGACAGGACCTGGAAAAGACCGACCCCGGGGACAGTATTCACTCCTCGGCCGTCAGTATCCCTCATGCGCAGGAGGAGGTGGGGCAACAAAGAGGAGGAGTTGGGGGCAAGGACTTTCCTTACAGACATGTGGCCTTTATGGAAGCAAAGGAGCAGCTGGAGCAGAACGGGAGGCTGAACCCCATAGGTGAGGAGGACGAAGAGTGGCAGGGGGACGGCCAAGAGAGACGGAGGTCTGTAGCAGAGTCTGTCAGCTCGGTATGTTCGGATACTCCCATGGTGGTGTAGAAGTGTGAAAGGGTAAGATAGTGAAGGTGCAATACATGACACGTCCGTACTGAGATTTGTACGTTTGAATGTAAGCTTTGTTGGCCCTCATAGTTAGTAGCACCACTGGAGGAACAAAAGCCAAATCAGTAGAAATGGGATTGAAATCATTTTAGCATGTGAGATTTCAACCTGTGTAGTGACTACTGGTTTGGAAATTGAATTGAACAAAAAATATAAGAAAGTAGCCAAAAAAAAAAGTTACACTTCATTTCTATCTTTCAAGAGAGAAGATCACTATTGTAAACACTCAATTACTTTGGACTTTTTCACCAAAATAGCCATTGAAGTACAAATGTAAGAATCTGAAGTGTTGTTTCTTTCCCCCACAATTAGAAAATGTTCTTTTTCAGCACAAAAAAAAGAATGTGAGGCAACAAGCAGCATGATGGTGTCTTTCAGCTTAACTGGTTATTATTGAGTATTGTTTTACTTCTTCAGCTTTTTATGCACTGCAAATTTTGACACCTGAAAGAGGTGTAAATATGTTGGACTTGACAGAAAACCTTTATGCAGGACTCACTTAATAATTACTGCAAGTTCTTTTTCAATATTTATGCTGTATTTTACATTCCTGTCAGGTTAGGTTGCACTTTACAGAATATACCACTGTAAGGAATGCTCTTATGCAATTTATCTGTTTAAATTATTTGAATATTTGAGTGCTATTGAATACTCATGTTGCAATACACTTTTCAAGAAGTGACCTTGTTGAAATGTTTTGTTCTTGATTTATCGAATGCTCAAAACAAGCACCTCTAATTTTATGTGATTAGTTGTACTTAAAAAGAAGCCAACCTTTTAATTTACTGCCTTTATTTTGTTACAAAAGAATCATAATAACTAAAAAAATAAATTACATTTAAAAATATAGCCATAATGACAAACCATAAAACTAACACAACCAAACTACACTTACTGTAGTTATGTATATTGATGACAGAACATGCGTAATCATCACATCACTGAAAGTTATATCCAGTTGTTTAGTATAAAGAAAAGACATGTTTATTTGTAACAGCTCATCCACACAGATGCTTTACACAAAATTTAAAACGTTCTTTAAAACAATACTTAATATGCTACAGGAAAATTACAACATTTACAGATATATTGACTATTAACAGAGAAATCTACTTGAAACATTAATTAATATATGACAATACATAAGCTACCTTCCAGACAACACTGGTGTCAAATACCATATTTGTAGCATCAATGGTACAGACTAATAATCCTTCAAATAAATGCCAATGTTAATTTTAAACACTATTACTAAAAAGTTCTAACTATTTTCAAGGCAAATATCTAAATCTTGGAAATTGTTCAGAGAATCTTTCTGTCAGGTATTTACTCTGCTCTGCTCAGTGACTTTAATAGTACATTAACATTATCTGTGAGGTCTGCAGAAATAAAAGCACTGGAGTGAGATCACACAGTCACAGAGGTTAGTGAAGTCAGAGCAGCTGCGACACTTTTAGTCTCCCGACGGCTAATTTTTCTGCTGATAATCTAGTTAGAGAAGAATGACTTCGTCATAATAAAATGACACTGCTAAATCTATGCTAACTCTTTGATTTTTGTTTGGATTTTCCTTTCAGTATATCTAGTTGTGTAATGTAGAGAACCATATGCTCAACCTGACATTCAGACTAATCATGCAGATGTAAATGATGCCATATTGGATGGCATCCGGGAAGGATCACCCAGGGGAAACAACTGAGAGCGAGTACCATTTACTGAATGCTTGTGGGTATTAGAGACCAACCCTGAGCAAATCAGTAAATGCCATGCAGAAAGCTTCCAGTCCCATAAACACAGTCAGAAATAGCAGCCAGCAGTTCAGCCAACGCAGGCTGTCTGACACAGCTGAAATGTAAATATACAAGTTTCCAACAAATACTTTCATCATTTACTTTAAATGTAACAAGAATGAAGCAACTCTCATCAACATGAAGAAGAAATAAATCAGGAAAAAAAAAAAAAAAACACCATTAACAGTCGATTTCCATATGATTCAGTCACACAGAACACAATTTAAAGCATTACAAATAATGAACACAAATAAGAAAAAGAATTAATAAGGACAGAGACTTGTATGAATAAGCTGATTATCCTCCTCAGACAAAATATAACTGTAAAACTAGTGAACTACAAAATACACAAAACGGAACTAGACGCTGTAGCATTGTAGTTTTACTTTTAAAGAGCAATTGTTTTTATCCTTTCAAGTCTCATGGTGCTTTTTAAATGAATTAAAGTGAATTAGCATTTTAAGTAAATGATAGAACATTGTAATCACATTGTGAGCATTGTCTAATGATGTTATAATGTAATGTACATGATAAACAACTTCATTCAATTATATCTGAGAAGGGACATATATTAACTCTGTGCTAGTGTGCATATTACAACTCTGTTTTCCTCTAAATGTCACTTATTACCAAAGAGTTCTAATTAATTTTCAACATATTCAGTGTTTACAGTGAAGTTATGTTATCATTATGGTTGACGATACCATCTGTATTTCTGTATTATATCACAACCTTCTATTTTAATATATGCAGTCCTGTATTAGAGCTTAATGTATTTGTCATTTCATGTATCTTTCCTGTATTTCTATTTCATAAACTACACATATATTGCAATAAAACTGAACAATTTCTGTTGTATTCGCTAATCCTTGGGTGTCATCTATATGGTCCACGGTTTCAAAACGGGTCCAGGAAAAGTTGTAATCTGGCCCACATGATGTATTTGTGAAGTAGAGAAATTACACTGAAGATACTAACAGTCAAGTGCATCAAACTCATTTAGTTCCAAACTACAGTCTCCGAAATGTATACTTTTGTGCCTGCTACTAAGAATTTTGTGCATTTCTAGATCTGCTGTGACCTTCTCATGTATAAATGATAAATTGAGATATAATATTGTTAAAATTGCACTTATTCTAAATACATCTCAGGTCATTCACACTGTTGTAAAAGGATAATTTACAAATGTAAATATCGTCTTCATTTACTTGCATTATAACAATTATAAAAATGTAGAGTTCTTATTATAATTTTTTGGGTTTGTTTCACTGATGTGGCCCACTTGAGATCAGACTGTATGTGGCTCCTGAACTAACACAAGTTTGACACCCCTACTGTTAAGTCTACAGCAAAAAAAAAAAAAAAAAAGGCTAAATGTAGAGTGCTGCAGATATGACTGAGAAACTGAGGACTTGATCTTGATCCACTCTGGGTCCAGATCAGGTTACTGTTGTTCAAACATCCTGGATCTCCTCTGGCTTTTGTTTCTGTATTACACTAATGACAGAGCCTTGTTCATTTGAGGGTGAAATGGTAGACCACACAGGTCAGTGGAGTGGAAACTGCTCACCCCTGGAGTCGTATTTATTCCATCTGTCCCTCAGACTTACTTTCTTGTCACTGGCTTTTCACCTTTAGCTGGATCACTTGACAACACAAGGTTCCTGAGAGTCTAGTTTTATGTTATCCTCAAACATTTCTGTGAAAACAAAGCATGTGTACATGTGTATCTGCAGTATAAACAGCCCCCATGTTTGTTTTGTGAGATACTGCGGCAGACTTATGCAGAGTAATGGTTCAGAGTTAAGTTTTACACAGAGGTTTTGTCTGTCCTTCTGGCTGATGCTGCAGTGTAAAGCCTCACCTTCTACACTGCAGTACGACCCTCTGCCTTGTAACATGTGCAGAGATGTCCATGTTTTCTGCTTCAGTAACTGCTATATCATGTTACCTTGTTTAGCTACATGTAACCCCAGACAGGTGTGAGCAGCCCGGTTTAAGCAATAGCCAAGGCACTAGGGGTTAATGATAGCTGATCTGTCTGTTTATACATGTGCTTAAATAGAAAAAAGCTGAATGACGCATCCCATTCTGATATTATATGACAGTCTATAATTAGAACAAATGCAGCAGCCTAAAGAAAATCTCAGATCAGGGAGCATCACAGATGCAGATGGCATGAATATGAGCCAGCATTTCTCGACAATGAATGACTGGAAGCCAAGTCTGCAATTTTAAAGACTGAATCCTAAGTAAGATGACTCATCCTGTCCTCAGGCCCCTCCTAAGAGAATCACATGAATGGTGTAGTGACTGAAAATGCAGTTTAGTGACTCCTGTGCCATCTAGTGGTCAAAAAGACAGCTGCAAAATACTGAGGGAATTTACTTTAGTCTCCTGATTCAATTTTCCTTTAATGATAGAGAAAAACAGGCTGAGAGGTGACATTTCCACAGCATCGCTAGGATCAAATTCCATGCTTTTACATTTAGTAATATAATCACTGTTTTGACACAGACTAAGTAAAGCAACATGAAGATGCTGCATAAACACCTCAAACAAAGTTAACCATGGTGCTGAAAAGTGCTGGTCTGCATTGGAATCTAAACTGAAGAAAGAGGGAATCTGACCATCTACAGTTTCTAAAACACATATGTATAATTTGACTTGATGCACAGATTTATGTTTAAACAAACTACTGGTCTATTTCTATCTTTGTACTCCATTACATTTGTCCAACAGTCTTGCAGCCCCTTCCCATCCAGTGAAAAATCGTACTTTTCCAAATTATTTTTTTTTCAATATTTAATAATAATAATAACAATGATGATGATGATTAAACATCTCTTCATACCAGAAAATTCTCCTTCTTTGAAAATTAAATAGACTTAATAAAAGAGCCTACAACAACCTTGTTTTGATGAGCTTGTGAATTTATTTTAGAATACAACAGTACAAGAATTTCCTTTAAATTAAACCACAAGAGCAGATAAAAAGGATCAAAATGAGCTCAACCTTCTCCACCTATTGCAGTAGTACATTATATATAATAGTGAAACATTTACAATGTCCATTTTACTGTTTAAATACTTGTAAGTTTTATCCTTCATGCCATTAAATACTTTTATGTACATATGTATTTTACATACTTACATGTGGCTTCTGCAACTTTTACTTGCTTTAGTGTTTTAACAGTGTGCTATGAATACTTCTATGTGAATGAAGAATCTGAATATTCTAATATTCATTCATTCTCTGAATCCACTTTAGCCTCACTAAAATCTACCCCAGCTACAAATGAGTAAAGGTGGAGTTTATCCTGGACATGTCACCAGTTCATTGCACCTATGGGCAATTTAGATTAATGTATTAACCCATTTAATCCAGTGGTTTCCAACCTTTTTTGGCTAATGAACCCATTTTAACAACACACATCTTTGGTAACCCCAGACATTCAAAACAGAGATATTCCTCAAGTTAATTTGTTTTGCTCCCAAAGTCAAATTTCAAGGAACCTGAAGCTTGAAAATCACTGGGTTAAGCTATCAGTTCACTGCAGTGCAAACTCAATAAGCACTAACACATTTATAGTTGAGGAATAATAATGTTCTGAGCCATGAGTGTCCAGTTTTGTTCCACAATGTTTGCACCATTTCCTGTGCTATTCTCTTTTTCCATATTTTCTGTCTATCAATGGACCCTGTCAAACAAAGCTATACAATGCCCAAAGGTGAGAAACAAAGCTAAAAATAGTCATGATGACATAATAATATGTTCCTAAATGGTGTGCTCGAACACAGCATTACATTTCAGTCCCCTTAATTAACATTACGGTATTACTTCAGTGTGGGTCAACAGTCATTCAGAGGAAACACTTCAGCTGCAGAGCTTCATGGAAACTTCCTGACGTAGTCTCCAAACAGTCCCTTCCTTCTGTTCCTCTTGAGGGGAGAGGGGGGGGGGGTCCTACACAGACCAGTCCCCAAAGTGGACCCTTCAGACAGGACTGGACTTTGTGCAGCACAGTCATTATTTCAACTGGGTTTAGTCTAGGGACACAACTGACAAACATTTAGAGATTCAGACTTCATAACGTATCCTAAAAAGGAGTCCCAGGTTAGGAATGATTTAGTGAAGTGCCACTGAGGGGAAAAAAAAGCCTCAAAAGAGTCCAGAAATGGGGGAACAATTTGTCCACACTGTTATAAGACACTGGAAAACTGTACCTGAGACATTTATGTCATATTATTATTATACCACTGAATCAAAAAGGGACAGTCTGAATAAACCTCAGAACTATTGTGGAAGTTACAATTATACTAAACCAAAATAACCATAATCACACTGTTTAAAGTTGGTTCTAATCTTTTATGGAATGAGGCCCAATGTCAGTATATGTGGGTGGTGGTTCTTCTGTTGTACAATAAAAATATATAAAAACTCATACATGTTTCCTCTGTACTGTAAAGTATTTCTTTCTTTGTAAGTTTTTTAGTCTGATAATGAGCCCTGAAACCCCCCCCCCCCCCTCTCTCTCTCTCTCTCTCTCTCTCTCTCTCTCTCTCTCTTTAATAAGATTCAGAAAACAAATGACAAAAATGCTGGTTAGCTGATATTTTTAATACTGTATATATGATATACCATATATATTCCACATATATGGTGGTTTATGTACATGTATACAATGAATTTGTAAATATTCCACTAGAAAGAACCTGTAAAGTGAATGGATCATAATTTGCAGTGTTTTGAAGTAGATCTGATACAAATATTCATTTGGAGTAAAACCTATTCTCTTGTTAATTCTAAGAATTTCACATTTTTACCCCAGATTTATCTTGGAAACTTCAGCCAACCAGCATTTAAGACTTGAGTTTTCTTTATCAATAACACACACGGAAAACATTCATTAGTTTTATTCCGGAAGCATTTTACTTGTAGACCAGTGACATTTGTATTCTGTATTTCCTTTCTGATACTCTCATGCTAAAACATGTACACATGTTATCATTTGTGCTAAGCATATTCATGTACCTTCTAGACAAATCCCTCTGATCCAGAAAGACTCATTTCATAGTTTAATAATAATTGACTCACACAAGGTGAAATGTCGACAACTGTTTCATTTCCTTTTCACACTAGCTCATGTAAGAACTAAAGAGATGTCAAATTCACTTTTAGAACAATTTTTGCGATCCATTTATATTAGAAATATTCCACCTTGAGTTAATGTTTAGTTCTTGCTCCATGAAATAAAGGTGAAATATACTCTGTTCTATCATTCATAATGGAATGTGCCCCCAAATCACAAACTGTATTTCATATTATGTCAGACATCTGTACATTTATTCTTACTGACATTAGCGTTAACTTGCTAAAATAAATAAATAAAACTAAAGATCAAGTGGATAATCAAAACACAAACTGTATCATTTCTGTCTCTGATAAATAATTGTTAAACTCTGCCCTCTGGAGGACTGAGAATCTAAAAAACAAACAATTTAACGTTTCAGAATACACACAACACACATTAAATATTACGAGGAAAAAGACACAGCCTAGAGTAGAAGAAAACCTGCTTTTATTTAAGCAAATATTCACTTAACAATAAAATACATAACACTATAAATTTGCAAAGTAAATTATGAAGTTGTACTCACCGAGGTATACTTACCTGCGTACGTGATCTTTAGAATTTTTTTTAAAAAAGATCTACTGGTTCACACAACAGAAACTGAAAATAGGAGCATTTTCAGGATAGGAAAAAAAAAAAGCATTTTAGTCCATATGAATTATTCAACATATACCAGATCCATAAAAAATGATTGAAATGTTCAATGCACCTAATGAGGTGATCAAGAATAAAGTACTGTAATTAATTACAACCCATTTGGGTCCAACTCACTAGCTATATCTACTATAATGGCTTCACTGGAATAATTATCTTTCATCTGATGCGGTAGGAAAAAAAGACTAAATACAGGAATTAATTAATTTTAACCTACTGTTGATTCATCCCATTGTTTACTGTCATAGAAAACAGTGAAATTATCCCTGAATAATTAACACTAGTGTAAAAACAGCACTGACACACACTACAACAGGCACCTGCTGAGCTGTTAAAACATCAACACCAACATTAGGTTTGTGTTCCCTCACTGTGGTCACAGTACATCATCAAATACCAGACATTGATTTTCAGGCCATTTACTTTAGCTCATTAAACTACAGTGCTCTAAAATGTACTTGGCACAGAAATAACCGTCCTTGACACTGTACAAGTCCCTGGCCTTCACTACCCTCATAAACAGTAGATAAACCCTGAACAAAGATCAAACCAACTGCATTCCATCATGTTATTAACATCAACCTGATTACAAAAAGTGGTGACAGGGTTAGGGATTATGTACCATTACATGTTAACAACTGCCTTCAATATCACATCTCCTTCTCTGATTATAGGTAGAATGACATGCATTCATTTTTTTTTTAGATTAAGCTATAAGCATAAAGTCTAAATAATTGTCACAAACATAAATCAGTGCTGATCACATTAGATCAATAGGCAGGATTATATGTTCAGAAACATGTCACACATTTACCACCACCCATATTCAACCAAAACGGGGAAGTAACTAGCAGTTCAAAGATCATTCAGTTGCACAACTGTAGCCTATCCTCATGTTTGATGCATCCCCGGCAGCTCATCACCCTTCAGCTGTTTAAAGTGCAGCTCTGTATACTTCTGCTGGACATTTTCATACGTACCCGGGTTTGGTGTTTAGGTCACCTGATTTTACCTTATAACCAGCAGCTGATGCAGCCTCACTGCTTCATGACTCCCAGCCGTGGTCCTCAGGAGATGTCAGCTGCTGCAGAGAAGTCTTTCTGGTGTCAGTTGGAGATGAATCAAGGAGCAGAGACGAGCAGGAGCAGCATGTCATGATGGGAACATCCTGCTGCAGATTCTGTCACTTTGCTTTTCTATGCAGTTTGGCACAGCCTCTTTAAAAGTACGTAAATCACATGAATATATCTACAGGTTAGGATTCCCTGAACAGGATTCTGTCAATCTTTTCTCTTCTGTTGTGTTTAATTTCCAATTATGGCAAATAAAGCAGATGCTGTCTCACCGTCTCCAGCTGAGCAACCAATATGCTCTTCTTCAACACAGGATGAGACACATCTGACGTCTGGCCCTAGCACAGAGATCTTCAAAACTCCAATGTATGAACAACAAGCAACTACACAAATGTTAGCACTGCTCTTTTTCAGGCTGTCACAGATTCTGCAGCACCGTGCTGATGGAGGCAGACCAGGAGGACAAACGGTGCCTGCAATGCTGTTGCTGAGGGGGTGTGGAATGAAACAGCCCCGATGACTCTGGCAGAACTTTGCACGATGAGTGACAAAACCAGACGCACCTCCGTCCAGACACAAAGCTGGAAGTGACTGAGGAACAAGCCACATATGTGAAGAGACTCTAGATCTGAAAAGTATTCTAGCATTGACCAAATTTCAATCTGAATGAAGGTCACATAAAAGCTCTTCACAAAGAGGTCATTCAAACAAATGATGAGCAACATCAAAACACAGAACTGAGCAGCTGTCTTCCCTTGAGCTCAAACTTGCTCTCCTTTCTGCTGGAAAGGCTCCTGCTGCCAACGAGTTACAGCCTTAGAGGTTGATAGACAATTCCAAGAACAGAAAAGGTCACAAAGTTGTCTTCCAAGGCACTTGTGTTTCCAACGAAAGAGCAAATTTATTAAAACAAAATCAGGTGCATGATGCACTTTGTGGGTTTTTTTTTTTTTTTTTTGACAGTTAGGTATACTTCTTAGGCCCATGAGCAATGATGTTCTCCATTTCTCTCTCCAGATATCCTGAGTTTACAGCAATTATCATATTTTTCCATTAGACACACAATACTCAAATCATGAAAAACAATCATTTAAGAGTCCGTTCAGAGGATGGCCAGAGGAGAGGAACCTCCTCTCATACTGGTCATCACAAATGTCCATTGATAATGAAGCAACATTTTCTGATTAGAAACTTCTGATGATCAATGACAAGAGATGTGCATGGTGATATATATATCTTATTCTGAAGGTTACATCATCGTTTTGAAAAAGTATACGTTTTGTTGGGGCATCAACAGTGGCTATGAAACTCAAGATAACAAAAGTGTTACGTTATTAACCAAACATTGTTCATCAAATTGACTGTAAAGACACAAAAAGGAAAACACAAAGAAATCAAGGGGGTGGACACAACAAAATAACCCTGTATCATTTCACTCAAAACATAACTCCAACACATGACATTTGGAACTACTTTGGGGAAAAAAAATGCCAGTTTAACTAAGATATGGTTTGAGTTGAAATTATTAAGCAATCCACTATATTGACAGTGAACTAACCATTTAAATCCAATCATCTGATGGGATGTGAAGATATGCTGCTTACATTAAAATATTTAAGTATTTTACAAATTTGGCAGGACAAAAAAAAAAAAAAAAACCTACTCCATTCTTTTTTTTATTTTATGAACCAATTATTCAAATTCTGATAAAGACGTGTTCTATTAACCAAACTGAAGCCTTAAACATCTTAAAATGCAGTCCAAAACTGTATTGTCAATTAATGTCCAGAAACTGAAAACTCTGTATTTAACAAATACATGAATATGAGAGGCTTCAGATCAATTTTTTGTTATTGTTTTGGATCACACGATAATGTACAGGCACTTGGCAGTGTCAACCCCCATATACTGCTCTGCTTCCAGAGAAAAAAGCTAAACATCTTTCACTTCATCATGCAATGTCAAAGTCTCACAACCTCCATGGCTGAAATAACACACCAGTGTTAATTTAAAGATATTTTTGTCATTTAAAAATCTGATGGAAAAAATAGTATATGGAGGCAAACATGTCTGATACAAGGATCATCCACACTTTTCTGTAGTTCTAAGCAGGAATGGCCATAAAAAATTATATTAAAAAAATAGGAACACTCAAAGTGAAACTTTGAATCAATAGATATTCAAGACATTTTACTTGGTCATCAAAAATGTTACAGAAGCACATATGTCTGTTAATGAGAAATGGATAAAGCTTTAGAAATAGATTCCTCGATCAAATTTACATGAATTTGACTGTTATTTCATAGCCTCTTCTGTACAAATATGGTTATGGAATTAAAAATGGGTGAGATTGAGTGATTAAATGTGTGTTGACTGCAGCGCACTCTTTCATGAAATGAAAATAGTGTGAAAGGAACTGTGCTACTATTTAATCAGATAAGGCAAAATACAGTCTGAATTACTCTGAGCACAGTCCCTTTACATTTTTCACATGATGAAGTAGCCGAGAGCAGCGTGTCACCTGTTTTAATAATTATCAATTTATCAAAATGTCTTCTATAAACTCTGAACAGGATTAAATTAAGCCACCATGCAGCTAAAGGAACCCTGTCAAAACCCACAGATAAACACTCAATTTATACAGCGAGTGTAAAAACAGACATTTATAATGTGTATTTTTTTAAGATGCTCCTCTGATAATGACCATCACCATGCAGTCGTCTTCTGATTTGGCAAAGGCTTTTGCAGAGACATCCACGAACTTCTGTGAGAACTCACAAGGGGGGAAAGCGTGCAGGACTCCTCCGTGGTCCTTGTCTCGGCTGCCACCCACAGGGAGGCTGATGATGCCGGCTGCCTCCTTCTGCTTCAGGTACGACACCAGGTTCTTCAACGGCCTCTCAGTAGAGCTGTGGACGTCTGAAGCCCCTCCGTCCTCAGATTTTCCTGGGACAGCCAGAAGGATGGCATATCCGCTGGAACCCGCTGCTTTGATGCGACGAGAAACTTCATCCAACTTGGGCTGGTCCAGACGCAGGCGCTGTGCGATCTTCAACTGGGACACCGGACCCCCCGTGGACCCCTCCACCAGCAGACTGGTCGCCACCTCCATGTCCCCCTCCAGCAGGTGTAATGCTGTAGGAAAGCTGCTATTTTTCAACAATAGGAAGCCCTGCCAAACATGACTCAGCTTGTTCCCTCCAGCTGTTGACTTTAACTGCTGGCTGGACTTACAGGAGGAGTTTGAAGAGGAGGTGGGATGCTCTGAGCGGTCCTCTTTTTTTATTGGGCTTTTTGATGAGTCACTGGCTTTGCGGTTGTGGTCCCTATCAGAACCTAACTTATTTGGGCTCTGAGTTTTCCTTTTCTTCTCTCCAAAGTCATGGCTGTTCTGCCGTTCTCTGACAGGTGACGTTCTGCCAGAGCGAGACAGGCGTTCAGAGTCACTGTAGCGTCCCCCATCTCTGCTGCTTCCTCCAGGGCTGCGTTCTAATGAGCCACCATGATGCCGTGGACCATAATCACTGCTGTCAGGTGACCGGTCCAGCCGCCAGCCATCATCCAAATGTCTCCTTTTGCGGCTCAGATCTCGGCTTTGTAATTCCCGCTCACGTTCTAGCGACCAGATGTCACGAGGACGCCTGTCTGGATGCTCTGTCGGTTCAAAGCCAGGTCCTCGTATCCTGTCGTGGACTCCCAAGCCGGACCAGTCAGAACCAGAGTAGAGGTCCCGTTCTCTGAATCGAGCAGGAAGTAGGGGGGACCTCTCTCTCATTCTCACAGAGTCAGTAAGGCGGTGAGCAAAAGGCTCAGGGATCAGGTCATAGTGCGGAAGGGGGAGAGGGAGCTGCATGAACTGCTGCTGCTGGTAACGATGCTCTGTCTCTGCAAAGTCCACCCTGAGCCTCCGGTCAGGACCACCTAGAGGGACACCCTTCATGTGAGCCCAGGCAGCCTGAGCAGCATCTAGACTTTCATATTGGATGTACGCAGATGTCTCCCCTTTCCTGTAGTCTATAGTCCTGATGGTACCAAAACGGTCAAACTCTTTTGCCAGTGCAGCAAGTGGAACCCAGGGTCCAAGGCCCCCCACCCACAGCCTGGTGGAGGGGGTAGGTTTCCCGTAGCCAATTTTAATGGAGCTATGACCCAGTACTTTTCCTACCATTGCCATTTTGGCACGATGAGCCATATCAAGATTTTCAAATTTGATGAAGCCATAGGTGTTGCTCTGTCCTCTGATTGCTCGTTTAATGTCCACCTCTGTTATGATCCCAAAGCGGTCAAAAGCTCTCCTCAGGTCATTTTCTGTCAAATTGACATCCAGATTCCCCAGAAACAATGTCCTGTTTGCCCTCTGGCCTTCATCAGAGGGCAACAGGTCGTCGTCACGGAACACAGCACATTCAGGGATGAACGGGGGTCGATTCCTGGCATCATACATAGAAAACTCTCTGTCTCTGTCCAGGTCTCTGAGGTGGGGGGGTGGAGGAGGGGGGAGCCGGCCCAGAGCCAACTGCTGCAGCCGGTAGTCTCTGTACCCTAAACCGGTGGGCGAAAGGGGTCTCTGAGTGTGCGGATTCCTCTGTCCTGGGGGGAAAGTGTCTTTGGACCCAGGAGAGCGGCTCCTTCGTCTGGTGGTATAGACCGTTTCTATCTTCAGGGGTCGGTCATACAGGACCAACCTGCCGCGAGCGTGTTTGGCCGCTCGTGCGTCATCTGGTCTCCTAAAGTTCACAAACGCCACCCTCTCGTCGTTTTCTCGACAAATCTTAACACTAACCTCTCCAAACTTCTTAAACTCGTGGAACAGTCCGTCCTCTATATCCTCGTCATTGAGCTGGGAGCCCAGTTCGCTTATTTTCAGAGTCTTGTACTCACTACAGTCTGGGTTCGGGGTAGGCCTTGAACCGGACCTGGAGGCTTCCGCGATGATATCAGCGCCACCATGAGGTTTATTCCCATATTCATATCCGCCACTAGTCCTACCAGACGAATTATGTCCGTCTGAATCCCTCATGTCTCTCTTGTCCGGGTGTAAACTCCTCCTGGATGAGGATGAGGCGCCGCTCTGGGCTGAGCTGTTGCTGCCGGAGGTCGACAGTGCTCCTGTTTTCTTGCCGCTCGAGTGGCTTCCTCCTCGGTCTCTGCTCTCATCTGGCGCCCGGGAGCGTTTCTTTACCGGCGATCGCTCCTTCCCTTTCATTTCCGAACTATGATATCCACAGTCTACTATAAATTTTCTACAAATATTCTATGCCCTGTCTAAATCGACCAAAACTACGTGAACTATACGCGGTTTCCACAACTATGTCAGGCAACCGACATAACCGCCATGTTAGACTACTGACACTACTGTACAGGAAGTCATACCCACTGACTGTTGGAAGAATCTGATTGGCTGTAGGGGGCGTCACTCATAGCGAACGGAAGTCGGTTCGCCTATGACAAACAAGGGTGCGGCTCTGCCTTAGGGTCAGAGTACAGTCAAAAAGATAAAGATCAAGAGTCTATGATAAAAGTGTAACAAAAGAAAAAAAACACACGTGTCATAATATGACTGCATATTTCTTAACTGAACGCACTATAAATATATATAAATGCAAATTGCAATACTGAGAAACTGTTTTTTCTTGCATTAAGTAAGGGCATTTACACATTTTCAACATACAAGTGAAGGACTGTTGTCATTACACAGAGATCTGTCAAATTCCACCCCCTGCATTTGCATAGTTGAGTAAGGCAGGAAATATTTATAAATTGTACTTTAAACTAGTACCACGTTGAAGTAATCCACGTAAAGGAATGAAAACATAGTCAGCAACCACTGAATTTCTCATGAAAGTAAAAGCTTTTTTTTATTCTGCAGCATTATGTTACTGTAGAGTATTGTGTACTCTCTATTCACCACTACGACCTACAGTAGGATAATGAACAATATAGCTTTATGCCACCTGGAGTTGGTTTTATTTCATTAAAAAAATACAAGAAGTACAATTTTAGGAGCACATAAGCAATTTTATCAGAACTACATCACTTTTACAATAAAAAAAAAAATCTGTCTTTTTGAGAAATATTTTGCGTCTAATTTTGTTTTACATATTTCCCTTACAACCTTAATGGTGGCCTAAGTGTTGTGTTTTAGTGCATCCTTATTACTTTAGATACCATTCCTATAAATTCCTGAAGCATTTGTCATTTTGATACAGATACAGATATAGATAAACTTTGCTTGACTCCAGGTAGGAATTAACTTTCTCAATCAGCTCAATAAAATAAAATGAAACAAAAAAATAAATCATCTGTCATTAGAATGTAAGAATGTTCTGACCATAAATAATAATTTTAAACCATGAGTAATGTCAAGTGAAGACAAAGTAAACCTTTAAACTTAAAACCAATAACCAAGTAAATATTTATCAGACTTTTTTATATATTTATTTTTTTAATTAACACATGACATGAACATTTTTTATCATAATTACAATAAAATGTCAAGCTGTAGGATTAATGTGTCCCAATGGTTTTGTCCACAGCTTGGCTATTTTATCATGTAAATGTAACATGTAACTGTAAATGTGAAGCAAATGTAGTAAAAGGCATAGCATTTCATTACAAAGTACAATTGTGGAGCATGGCATATTGGCGTATTTAGAAAAGAGGCAGTCATTTTAATATTACAGTAAACATACTTGGTTACACTCAACCACTGCAAACTATGGAATCAAAACTCCTGAAAAGTATCATTACAATTTAGGAGGTGTGTAGAACATTTAAATTATAGAAATAAATTGTGGTGGATTGTTAGAGTTACCTTTTGGACACCAGGGGGCAGAAACACGCCTGTGAAGAAGCAGCTGACATTATTGCTGTAACTTGAAGGTAAATTTGTCCTGTCATGACTGTGTGTTTTATTAAGTGTTTGAATAGAAGTAGACAGTCTCTTCTGTGGCTGTCAGATGTGGACAGTTCAGTTAGAAACTGCAGTTAATGTGTCTCTGTGTCCTGTCCATCCACACAGATTATTTATGTTGGATAAGATGCATTCACTGCTCAACAATAATACAAAAAAAAAAACGCTATTATGGGAAACTGTAATATTCAGATCATCACTTATACTCAAAGGTGGTCAAGGTACTCACATTCTGTACTGAAGTAGAAGTACAGCTACTGGTGTGAAAAAATACTCTGGTAAAAGTAGAAGTACTGATTCAACTCCTTTACTGAAGTAAAAGTAAAAAAAACTTCTCAATTGTAATAAAGTAAAAAGTAAAACTGCATTTACTTATTTGATATGGATGAAATAATACTTATTTAATAAGGACATTTTTCAAAAATATCAAAAAATAAAGTGTTTATTTATTGGGTCATGGTAGTTTAGTGGGTATGGAGAGAAAATGTAGGAAAAATGTAAAAGTCATGAATAGGAGATTAAAAAACATAATTATGAGATTAAAATACATCTAAATTGTGAGATGAAAAGTCAAAATTATGAGATAAAGTCAAAAATGTCATATTATAATATCAAAATTTTGAGTAAAATTTTTTAATTATGAGATAAAAAGTCAAAATTATGATATAGTAAGTCCCAATTTCTGATTTACCACTTATTTTTCATACTGTCACAGTTTGAAAAAGTAATGAGTCTATTGTGAGAATGTAAAGAGTATAAAGTACAGATATTTATACAAAATGTAAAAGTAAAAAGTTGCCAGAAACATAAATACTCAGTAAAGTACAGATACCTAAAACATCTACTTAAGTACAATAAAGGAAGTATTTCTACTTAGTTACTTCCACCTCTGCTTATACTGTTTAAAGATATTAATGTGATGAAAATAATCTGTCTACAGCTAATTCTCTAATTTTATCATTAACATTTCAGCATTTGACTAATGAGGCTAGAATAGGATATAATAGAATAGAATAGAATAGAATAGAATAGAATAGAATAGAATAGAATAGAATAGAATAGAATAGAATAGAATCTATCTTTACTCTCACTGTTACAGGATCAATGAAAATCAGTTTAGCAGCTCTATTTCTCATTCAGCAGCAAAAAAAAAAGCCTGATGTGATTATTGTACTGATGTGGGGTGAGTATGATCTTGTCCATTAGATTGGGAGTTGTGGTTATTTAGTCAGTAGTAGGATAACAACATATATTCTCAGAATCTGGTTTGTTGAGGAAAATGTACCAATGAAGCTTTCATATAAAAGAAACAGTTTCATTTACTTGTTTTGTTTGTTTCACTAAAGTAGACTTGGTGAATCTGCAACAGTCAACAATGTTGGTGTTCCTGTTGTATATGACATAATACTGAAAGCCATTACATCACTCTATGGTTTAAATAATGATTTGTCCTTCAGATTATTAGAGGTGAAGATGGTGGTAGTTCAATTTTAATTAACCCTTTTGATTTTCTTAATGGATCAGCTTTGCTCTCTACCCTGTACAATAGCACTCATCTGTAGGTTATTATTATCATTATTATTATTATTATTATTATTATTATTATTATTATTATTATTATTATTATTATTATTATTATTATTATTATTATTATTATTATTATTATTATTATTATTATTATTATTATTATTATTATTATTATTATTATTATTATTATTATTATTATTATTATTATTATTATTATTATTATTATGTACAATAGCATGTACAATATGTACAATAGCATTGCTATGGACATACAGAGAATGCAGTCTGCAGTTCAGCAGAAGGAAGATTGGTAATCATCTGTGTTGTTTTATGGATAAAAAACTTTATTTTCTTTCTTTATTTCAAACATGCAAAGAAAAATTAACTGCAATGTGACAGTTTTGAGTCGGTTTTGAAGTGTAAAATATTCATTAATATATTAATATTAATGTAGTTAAATATTAAATATAACCATATTAATTTTTTACAAAACTTGATTCAAGCTTATTAAATACTGTCCAATATATTGTAGATTTTTCACAAATATATATTCAATTTCTATTTTGATTGATTTTATATCAAGAGTATAAATGAAAACTACTCAGGCCTTGAGGTAATTTACATTTATTTAGATTTAGAATAATTTTTCAAGTGATTTATATCTCTTTAATGTTACATTTAATTTTTTTGCCACAATTTATTCACTTATTTTTAGAAGTAAATAAAAAGATTCACATGGATGTATCAATAGCTCATAATAAATACATCCAACCTTTTTCATAGAAGCACAACACATTAGGGTTCATGTATCCCTAAGCTATATTTAATTACCAAATATGTTTTTTAAAAGCCTCAAAATCTGTCTCTTAAAAATATGTAAATGCACTCAGACTTTCATTTATAATAAAGTTAATTCACTATTATGTAGCTGTAGTTATTTATAATTTTTGTGTAAGTATTTGTTAAGAAATAATTAAAATTCTTTGATTTCAAATTAATATTTATTTTTTAAAAATACCTTGATAATACTTCATCAAGATTAAAAAAAAAAAAGGTTTTCACACATTTTTATATTTTTATTGTTTTTGCATCTTTTAAAAAAAATAAAAATTTTAGCTTTTGACCCAGTTCAGCACTTTCTATACATGGAGTTATTTATTATACCCCCCAGTCTCACTTTTTACGATGCACATTGTTGCACCAACAATACTTACTGAAAAAATCTGCAGACATATTTTGAAAGGATTATGCTGTTTTAAAAAAAAACAGAGAAAAAATGGGGACAGGAGCTTTGCCCTCCTCCCTGTGAGCTGGACCGGCCCCTCTTTGAGAGACCATCTGGTGAAGTTCGTCTATAGACCATCTCATGTGTGCGCAGGCCCAGAATGTGAAATCTGCCAAACATTCAGTATTAAAATGGGTTTAAGTGAGCCTATAAAGGTAGGACGAGCAGGAGCAAATGTTCAGGATTTAATCGCTTACTACTGTCAAGGTCGGCTCTTTGTTATTTTGAATGGAGGAACCTCATCCTGACAAAAAGTTGAGGAATAATTTACTTCACTCACTTAACATATTCAGATGATGTCTTTGTCTCTGACTCATCTGCTGTTTATTGTTTGTCCCTGAATAATCTATTGTGCAGAGGTCTATATTTTTTTTTTGTCAAATGTAGTTTTTCGTCTTTGTCATTTGCCTTTTCTTTAGCAATATAATTAATTCTTGCTGCAGAATTAATTAGTACTTAACCCCTGAGGACTTACAACTAACTGATTTAGCACCATTCATCACAATGTTATCTATTATATATAGCATTTTCCAGTAACAAACAAGTGTTATGATTTATTTAATTTACTGATCATGTTGATATTCATAAGGTCATCATAACAGAACAGAGAAAATTGAAGAAGTAGTGACACATTCAAAATATATCATTAACTGGACATAAAAACTGCTGCTGTTTAAAGTATATGCATTGTGTTTGCAAATCAGTGTTTCTATGTCTCCTCGTTCACTACCAATGTCTCTGTCCAACTCATATCTGATGCCAGTGAAAAATGATTATTTATTCATTTATTATCAGTTATTGAACATTGTAGAGCTATAGATGCATGTTTTTAGATCTTTGGGGGTTAATAAAGAAAGTATTTTCCTTTATTGCTGTTGAAAAACACCATTCTCACCCAGTAATGTGATATTTACGTACATATATTTCCTTGTAATGTAATACCTGATTGTTTTAGTCTGTGACCAACATCTAAACAGTTATTATTGCTAATGCTAGAACATCAAACTATTCTAAAAGGATCAAACCACCCCTGTGCTATTCACATCTAAAGCCACACTGACCTCATATAACTGAGAGCAGTGTTTACAGATGCATTACATTTTGCTACAATGCACTTAATTGTCTTTTTCTGGTATTTCTCTCTCTCTTTTCCTTTAGTCGTGACAACAGCAACATCCTATGTCATAATTGTTCTGAGATATTTTTCCTAATCACTGATTATTGATGGATTTTAATCATATTCATAACATGAAAAGAGTAAAAAAATAAATAAAAAAAAAAAGATATGACAACACAAACAGGTACCAGATGTCACTGAAATATTCAACAACATCTTAATGATTGGAATGAATGATTTGACCACTTTTTTGTAAGTAATGATTCGGAATTAAAATACACTTTTAAAAAAACAAACAATCTTCTACTATAGTTGCAGCTACCAGAGTCCTATCAAATGAGTTAATAGAGAGATATTTACACAATTTAGTTTAGATGAGTTGAACAAAAAAATAATTCATTGTTGCACACATCTGCCAACCATCTTTTAAAATAATTTCAAACCAGCTATAGACTAATAATATCCATGACTAACTCCACTACATGTAGTAAATCCTGCACAGACTGTAACAGATAGGTGTTTCGTCTGCCAAGAATCACCAAAACCAGAATGACACGCAGAGGTTTTTTTTTTTGTTGTTAATGAGCCAGCAAAGGGGAAATCTGCAACGGATTAGTGGGGCAGAAACAGCTTTTAATGAGTTTCTATTTTTGTGTGTCGCATTAAGGTGAATGGCCTGATATGACCCACTGCCCTCTGTCTTTCGTGTGAGACAGATGTTCAGTGACAGATCTGTTTGTGTATCGACCAATGAAAAGACAAGCAATCATTCACCTGTGTGGAGTGGATCAGCATGTCAGGAGTTATGCAAATATCAGTAGATGTGGATCAACAGCAGCTAATGTACAGGTCACTACATCTATATCTCCATCAAAACTAATCATAAATGTTTGTCTCTGATGGACTGATCCAGACTGGACTGTGACACATACTCCTGATTACAGCTTGAGTAAAGACACACACCACCCTGGAGAGTTGGTTTAAGAGCGCTGCAGTGTATCTGCTATAGACCAGCATGACCCACTTTATCCACCGTGTGAACACCTGCACAATGCCTGTTCATCCCTGAGCACTGATGCATTCTGGGAAAACAAGACAAGCTACAGAACTATGAGGATGCACCAAAACAGAAAGTAATACTTTCACTGACAGCTGTGCATTGGCCAACTGAGGTTTTGTCTCTTTATTTACTAAGTTTGTTGTTTTTTGTTTCAAACTCTATTTCTCTAATATGTCTGTGTGTTTAATGTGTCTATAAAAGTGATCATGCAGGGCTTCAACCTACACGGCAAAAAGTGTCATTACATTATCAGTGAGTAATGTTATTTGAACTAAAAATGCAGATATCCAAACTTAACTCATCTTTTCCATTTAATCTTTCATTGTCGTATTAATTCCCCCATTTTTCAGATTACATTACTGATGGAAATTACTGCATATTTGTTAAAGTGTTTGTACTAAGAATAGCCACACCTATAGCTGTGTCCTGAAGCTTTTTTAGGCACTGAGACTGACCCAGACAGCACGAAACACAAGGGGAGAAACAGGAGGGAGGGGGAGAAAGAGAGGGAAAGAGAGGAATATAAATGAGGCTGGAGTGAAGGAAAAGTACTGGGCGGATGTAGTGGTGCAGATGCAGAATGCACGAGTGCACGTGAGTGGAAGTGGGCGTGGGGGAGCACAAAACGAAGCAGACTCGCAGTGAAACGGAGGCTGCAAAGCAGCAAGGAGACAATGTGAAGAGGCAAGTGAAGGTGAACTGCAGAGAGGAGTAGAAACGTACTGTGAGATGCACTGCTGACGTCAGCCACAAAAAAAAAAAACATGAGATACAACCAACAGACAAAAAGACAATATATGAAGCTCAAACTCCAAGAATAAGACATTTTAATGAGAGACGAGAGAGCAATGGGACTGTGATGAGGAACAAAGAAACAGCTGATGACAAAGATGGGGAGAAATCAAGACAAACACAAGGAGAAAAAAAATGTGTCAATAAGAAGACAAGACAAAACAGGGACTGTTGGCCCTGGAGGTTTGACAGGTTATGAGTTCACATCTGGTGTTGAGTTTCTACTTTCCACCTATTACAAATGCAGAGAAATAATGTTAGAGGAGATATTAAAAAAACTGCAATAAATAAATAAATACAGAACAAAGGACAAATGAAGGCATACTGAGGCTGCAGCGACTTCTCTAAACCAGATGGGTCATTTGCTAACCAGAGAGGGCAGCAGCTCCACTGTGCACACTGTCCCACAGGCCTGAGAGGCTGCTGATGCTGCTTAATAAAATCCTGAATAATTATCCACGTGGTTCACTGAGTGACACTGCTGTCTACTTAGTGGATGCCCTGCAGTCTTTAAAAACCACCAATGCATCATATTATAGTATCCCCACCTTGTTATGCTTGTGAGAAATGAAGAGAAAAGGAACAACATTATGTAAAACTCATTTTATATTAATAATTTACTAACAGACTCTTTTTTTTTACATTTTTACAAAGAAATAGGTCAATAAATAACTGTGAAAGCAAAAAAAAAAAAGGATCTGGAAAACAATACAAACTTGTAAAAATACGAGATAGCACATTGAGCTGAGGAAGAGGCGTAGATGCAAAGACAGGAACATTATTATCAGAATATTAAGATAATATGGAAGCTGCAGGTCACACATGTACAACAAAAACACACATACAGTGTTTGTTGGATGCAACTATTTATTGAGGGGTTACAGAGCAGAGTGAAGGGATGAGACGAACCTGTCATATGATCCTGAGGTTGCTGTGGCAACTGTTCCCAGAAGTCATCCTGAAGAAGGTGCATCAAAAATGTGACCACACAAGGTCCAGCTGCAAAAATAAGACAAACAGATCAGCTGGTGTAGTTTTAGTTTCAGCTAAAACAGGCACAATAATATCCTGCTGCAGTGAATGACACAAACAAGGAATAGAGATGTGATATGTCAGTCACTTCACAACAACTCAACTCCATATTTACTCTTTGTTTTGTGCATCATGACTCTGAGACAAATGGAGACTGAAGCATGTGTTTGATTACGATGGAAGTGAGAAATATCAAGAGGTGAGTGAGGAAACCGGTGTGATTAAGACAACCAAGGGAACAAAACAAATGCACAAGGTCAAGATGAAAAATGGCCTCTTGTTAATATCTCCCTCCTCCATCTCGGTGGTTTTACAGAATATTCTGGTAGATGTGGTGTGATTTATTGTCCCCTGGGCGACTGTGTCTGCTGGAGTCGTGTCGTGTGTCTAAACTATCATTAGGAAAAAAAGGACCACCCTAGTCATGAGCAGAGACTTACAGTTTGATCAGGAAGATAAAGGAAAAACACATTTATTAACATAATTAGATGTGCAGTGATGCACATTTCTGAAAGAAGGGTTTTTTTTTTGTTTGTTTTTTTTTACATCATTTCTTTTGATAACCATATTTTTGGCAGGAATGAAACTGTTTATGTTAACACCACTGCACATGTCACAAGGAAAAACAACATTTTTTTATGTATATTATATTTTTACCTTTTTATATCATTGATCTTAATGAATTAGTCTTATTCTCTTAGCCTGTGTCTTATACAACATTACTGATTGTGTTTTAATGATTTGATTTGCCTGCAGCATTTCATTCTCTTTATTTATGTGTTCTGTTGTGTTAAAAATGTGATGAATGCTATGCACAGCCTGTAAACTTTGTTATTAATGGTGGCAATAAAGGACCTGAACATGATTCTGTTTTCTGTAATAGAATAGAATAGAATAGAATAGAATAGAATAGAATAGAATAGAATAGAATAGAATAGAATAGAATAGAATAGAATAGATTTGCAAACACAGATAACTCCTTTTTTTCACAAAATTGAATTTTTACTCTACATCCCAGGTAATACTCATTGATTTGATATATTATTTATTTCACTTGGTAAGGTCCACTAAATTGAAGAAATAATATATCAAATCAATGAGTATTACCTGGAATGTAGAGTAAAAAAAATGCCATTTTGGGAAAAAAAAAAAAAAAAAAAAAAAAAAAAAAAACGAAAAATTGAGTTATCAGTTTTTGCAAATGAACTCTTCATTTGTATTGCCACTGTTACAGGAAATCCATTTAGAAGCTGTATACTGTTAAACAGCATATTTTTAACGTGCAAAAAGAAAGACTGAATATAAAAACTTAAATCAGATATGATAATGTAAATATGTACCAAAAAATAGTGACAATTAAAAAAAATCTAAACCACAGAATAGAAGAAATCTATACAGGATATATAAGGTAAAATTAAAACTACATTTCAAGTCCAAAATGACCTCCTTTTCTTCTTATTCATTCAATGGGTTAAAGTGCTCATTCTACTATTTATATTTATTAGTAATCAGTGAAACATAAGGTTTCTAAGTTTGTTGGTGTGGACAGTTTCTACAAACATCCATTTATGAGAACTCTTCCTCTGCTTCTTAGATAGAACTTTTCTTTTTAGGTGTAGTATCCTGACGTGCCAGTGGTGAATGGCTTAAATTTTTTATCAATTGAGAGCCCACCCTCATCAAGTGTGACGAAAGCTGCGTCAGACACCCACTTCCTAAGGTAGGAGTGGATAACCTTGACAAATGCATGCACACTTTTGGTCCGTTTGTCTCCCTACACTTCTTTCTCTCACCTCCTGGTGCAGAAGTAATGACAGATCTGTGGCACCAACAAGTGAACAGCAGCCAATAATTTGTCATTGATGGTAAAGAAGTGTGCGTTGTGCGTCACGGTGCGTCCTGGACTCTCCACCCTTGCATGTCAATCGTAGGCAAAGCAGCAGCATGTGATGTGATGCTCCGTCCTCCAGTGTCCTGTGAGCGCTCAGCATCACACACTGACACACACACACACGCAGCCTGTAAGGATATATTCATGCCTCTATCTACAGATTGGATCCAAAAACTACATTCCTAATAAACCTGGATTATTTCTGGAAAAGACTCACGGTGAGAAAGAAAACCTTTCTTTTCTATGATCTATCTCCTTTGAGCATCTTTACAGTTATTTTTACGATAGGTTTTATTTATTTATTTATTTATTTTTAACTCAGAACTTTACACGCAGCTGGGAATAACTCACTTGTTTTAGGTCATATGAAGTTGTAAGTGTAGGAAAAAACACGGTACAGTAAAAACAAACGTGCTCTAGTTTACGCAGAAGGTTGGGAAATAATCATATTTGACCTTGATTTAGTCAAAAATAATGAGCTATCCCTATCAGTGGCAGCACCTGGTGTTCACAACCACTGATCTGTGTTGTACTGATGCTTTTCATCACCTGCACTAAGTCTGGATGCACTTCTGATATGATATGATATGATATGATATGATATGATATGATATGATATGATATGATATGATATGATGATATGATATGATATGATATGATATGAAATGATATGATATGATATGATATGATATGATATGATATGATATGATATGATATGATATGATATGATATGATATGATATGATATGATATGATGATATGTAGCAAAATGTCACATGGAAATAAACTGGGTTTGTTTTTTTTTAGTTTTTTTTATTTTTTTTGATAAAATGTGAGTCACACATGATGGTGCCAGATCACATTTGTTCTACAATCACAGGATCTATAATGAATCTATGGACGTGCATGCACACATAAAAAGTCTTACAACAAACTCAACATTGGTTATTAAAATACACATTTTTATTCATGTATGGATATGAAATAACCATTAATTTAATATATTTTATACATCACATCTATAGTTTGTGCGATTTGTCATAATCATCATAATATAAAATATTATCATGAGCAAAATATTCATGTCAGTTATTATCAATAATTATCATGAAATGTCAAATAAATGTTTTTTGTTTGTTTGTTTGTTTGTTTTAAAGTAATTTTTCATCCTGATTTGGAGTTGACAAACATGACAAGTTAGAAATCTAGAATATTTTAAACTATTCATATTTTTAAAAAGCACTTTTCAGCATAAATGCAAACAAAATTAACCCTTAAGACAACATAAAATATGTATTATAATGATATGCAACACAATATAAAATGAGAGGACATTTGCAAACCAAATTTGATGGCTCTCACTCCTATTGTCTATATGATGTGTGTGTTATATGTTCTGAAGTGAAGGTTTTGACTCTTCCAACAGTAGAAACATTTACTTTTTGGTGACAGTCTGTTATCAATAATGCAGCAAAATGTCCCACAAGGTCGCCTATTTTACTATGTTGCTTTAAATTCATCATTTATCTTGTGTTTCTTGCACATTTTTAATAGTTTATCTTTGCTACCTGTGTTCACTGAAGTATTACAGGAGGAGACAGCCTCATATTTCTCAACAACAACTTGCAGTAGATATTTGCTAAATGAAACTCTTCCTTCTTGTGCTGATACAGAAATTAATCTGGAATAGATAATAATAGAGTTATATTTGTAAGTTATTTCCATGCCATGGTTTGATGTGTGAAGATCCTTAATTTGACAATAGTTCCTCATAAATATAATAAAGAACATACCATGAGTTGAGTTTTTAACTGATTTCTATCACTCACTCAAAGGCTTTTTCCTGCCACAGTGAGTCTGTGAGCATCTGTTGAGGTCATTTAAATCATTTTTTTTTTCTTTTTTCAGGAAGATTATTGGTTGGGCGAGTTGTGTTTCCACATTTGTCAGTGTCAGTTGGATGATGCAGCCTCTGATTAATATTATGGGTCTTGTACAGTGTGGAATTGAATGACAAGACAGAACACGGCACTGGGGGCTTTGGAGTTAATGCATGCAGGATTATGGGGGGGGGGGTGCTCGGGGGCAACTTGTGAATGGTCATGGATTATTGCATCATAGGGCCCTGTTGACATGTAGCGATGGGAAAATCTATGGATGAGGATGTGGAAGTAAATAAACAACCATATGGAAAGCAAATTAACATCCTATGTGTAACCTCTGGGTTAGAGTGGGAGATGTTTTTTTTTAGTTTGGAGCTTCTTTTTTTTTTAGTCATTAGCAGAAGATCTGAGAGATGATGATGATGATGATGATGATGATGATGATGATGATGATGATGATGATGATGATGATGATGATGATGATGATGATGATGATGATGATGATGATGATGATGATGATGATGATGATGATGATGATGATGCAGAGAGGTTGTTTTTTATTGTGGCTGATGTGAGCAGTCAATGTGGTGACGAGGAAGGGTCATGTGGATTATTATTGCATCACACACATGATGAATTATTGTATTTCAGATTTATTTGCCAGAATGTAACTTTTGTTCTTTGGTTTTCCTTTTCTCACTTCTGTTCTGTTCTGAAGTGTATTACAGTGCATTTCAGTGGACAGGAGATTTTTATAATACAAAAACAGCTCACTCAATAAGTAATGAGCCTGCACGGGGGCTTGTAATGTGGATCAGGAGAACACATGACTGCAGTTCATCCAAAGCATCATGTTCACTTCCTCCATTACGTTTGGGATGAACCAACCACTCCCTGAAAGAGGGGTGAGGATGAATGTTGCTGCAAGGATTCAGAGGATTAGGGGATTTACACAGGGAAAAAAAAGCCTGACTAAAGTTAAGCTTACAGAAAGCAAAATTAAATAGAACAATTTGCAGGATTGGTAATTTTTGGTACGGAAAATATTGTAGGAATAATAATAAAAAAAAAAATTTAAAAAACATGTCATATTTTTTTTCCTCAGAATTGTCAAATGATCCCTGATTAAGTCTCTGCTGAGTTTGTTTTTTTTTTGTTTTTTTTAAAGAACTGGGTTAATATAACACATAAGTGTGATAAATTGATTCCTGTCTTAACTCTGAAATGCTTTGTGGCTCCAGAGACATAAACTAGCACCCTATTACAGACCTAACCAAGCACTAAATAGAGGAATAATTATGACAGTAAATGTGTGAAATGTTATTTAAGGATCATTGATATGTTAAAGAGGAGAGAAGTTAAGACCAACTGAACCACTTAAGGCCTCTTACATTCAAACAGCAGGTATTAAAGGAGTGATATTTAACTTCTTTTTTTTTATTCATCATCATCACGTGTTTATTTCAAACATACAACCATAGTTTACACTTAACAAATGATAACTGGACAGCCCAAAAAAAGAAGACATGGTTTGAAAAGGAAATGAAAGAAGCATTGCGTTGAGCATTGCGTGAGTTTGTCTGTCTGTCTGATAGTTAGCAAGAAAACTCAAAAAGTTATGGACAGATCTTTCATTTCATTTCATGACATGTTTAGGGTGTCACAAGGAACAAATGATTAGATTTTGATGATGATCCGGAAGAGATCCTGGATTCTGGATCACTTAGAAATTTTTCATTGCGGTAAATGGAGAATATATTTCAAAGTGATCCAGAATCCAGGATCTCTTCCGGATCATTACCAAAATTTAATCATTTGTTCCTTCTGACACCCCCAACAGGTCCTGAAATTTTCATCAAGATCTGTCCTTAACTTTTTTAGTTATCTTGCTAACTAACAGACAGACTGACAAACAAACAAACCCCACACCCACTCCCTCTAAAGATTGAATTATGCATTTTAAAACCTTTCCCTGGGGTCTGCATAAACTGTAAAGGCTATGCTTGGGTCATTACATTTCACAGGTACATTTTCAACACTATTTCTAACTAATGACAGAAGAACAATGGTCTTTTAAATGCAAATGTGCCACTTCACACCCCACCACCTCCAGGTTGTTAGCTGTGCTGATGTGTCCTGTTCAACCACTTGTTTTCATTAATACAACCAACAACTGAACATTTTAAGTAATTGTCTCAAAGTTTGGACATATTTTCAGAATGGACTATAACCACTGCTGCTGCTGAACAATGGTGTCATACTTGGAAAAATGGTCATTGGATGTTTCAACCATATGTGTAAATGTTGTGACGTAACTAGGTATGAATTGTAAAATATTAAGGAGGAATGAAAACAGGTTGTAGAAATTCACTTGATTTTTGCCAAAATGAATATACTGTACCTCTGTTATCCACAATGCACAACAGTTTGGCATGGTTACCTGTAAAACTGAAACAAAAATATTTTTTATTGTCGTTTATATATATATATATATATATATATATATATATACACATCATTATAACCACAAAAACTCTAGGGGATATGGGGTAAGATGAATGTAAATATTAAAACTATAATGTAATGTAGAAGAGACCCCAAGAAGGATAGTAACTGGATCATCAGCTACTAATGGGACTGTTACTAAATCAAATATAATAATAAAGATAGCTTTGCAGCACCTGGAGGGTTCAAATTTAAACTTTTTGAACCATTACAGCCCATGGAGTTGGATTAGTAAATGCTTGTTAAGTAGGTGATAGATGCTTACATTTGTGTTCAGTTATTGGTGTCTGTGGTTAAAATAGAACTTATTTTCAGTTTTCCTTGTTCTTTAACATAAATAGCCCTTAACTTTAATCTGACTTTTTATGAACATAGACCTGATCAGTACAATTAATATGAGAAAACACCAGATTTTCAATGAAAAAAATGCTAAATACAGATGATAATATTACAATAAATGGTGAAAAATAACTTAAGTTAAATTCGAGTGAAGAATTAATTTACAATCTGCCATAAAAGTAGCTCTGGGTGTAATGGTTTGATTCTAACTGAAGTATATGTTTTCTATCTGACCTTTTTATGCAGGACTGAGGCCCAGACCTTGACTCCAGCTGTGACTCTTCATCTTCTCCCATAAAGTCAAATCCATCCATCTCACCTCTCGTCTTGGTCTGCTTCATTATTTTCTCTTCCCACCTGTTTCTCTCTCTATCACTCTCTCTTTCTCTCTCCACCCCCATCCCATTCCTGACCCTCAGCCTCCCTCATGCCTAAGAACAGTAAGGTGACGCAGCGCGAGCAAAGTCATGAGCACGTCACAGAGTCAGTGGCCGACCTGCTCGCACATGAAGAGCCGCTCGACTACAAGAGCAGCTCTTTGAATGTAGGAGGAGCTGCTGGGAGGAAGGGTCCGCAGATAGAGGTGCCAGAAAATGATGGACGTCCTGCCTGGAACAGTAAACTGCAGTACATCCTGGCCCAGGTGGGCTTCTCTGTGGGCCTGGGGAACGTGTGGCGTTTCCCTTACCTGTGCCAAAAAAATGGAGGAGGTGAGTGGGAGAATATGTACCTTATGAGTTGAACAGGAAAAGGAAATGTTTTTATTTCTAACTGGAAGGGCTGCCATGATGCCCCCAGTACGTACATCAAATCCCATTGTCTGTCCTGTAATGTTAGAAAAACAGAAGTAGAGTGGACTCCTGCTGATAGATCTGGTCCAAAGGAGTTTAGAGGTTGGTCTTCAGCCCATGTCCTACCTATTTGTCCATCTGTCTGTCCATCCATCCATATGTCCATCCATCCATGTTTGTCTATTTTTCCATCCATCCATCCATCCATCCATTCATTCATTCATTCATTATAAATCAACATTTTCACTGTTAAAACATGTCAAGATGTGTAATGTGGTTTTTGCTTCATTCTGAAGCAAATTGTATTTTCTTACATCTGGAGAATTTAACTGGTAGACTCAAGACACCACGAGGAATTATTCATAAGGTTGTGACACTTTTTACGTTAATGAAATTTTTAAAAAATACTCTGTGATTTATATGACAGTATGATAAACTGTCATATTTTGAGGAATTGCTCACAGATGGCAGTGCTCAGTCTTATATCCCCACAAATATAAAAACATGAAATATGTAGTAAGTAGATATTAAAAGATGCAATAAAGAAATGAAAATCCATATTAGATAACATAAACCTTGTTTCCTTTTGTGCTATATATCACAATATTTGAAGTCATTCCATTTGATCTATTGTTTATATATATATATATATATATATATATATATATATATATATATATAAACAAATGTTATAGTGTTATATATTACCAAATTGGTAATATATAACATATATTGCTTACAGACTTGCTGCATACATAAATTCACTCAAGGTAATTTGAGTAGTTTTATCAATGATTTTAAAAAAGTGCATATGGTGGTAAAAATGTAACTGAATAATTTTCCAGTCAAATTATATCGTGATGTTAGAATTACATCTGTTATGTTCTCACTTAAATAAAATTTTGCTCCATAATTAAGCATAACAAGAGGTAAGAGGTAAACAGATCAGCGTAGCTACTAAACATCTCACATGTGATGTGACTTTTAGCAGCTCAGTGTCCCTGAACATGTCACACTACATGGTACTTTTTGTCTGGTACAGAACTGCCAAGGGAGCCACGTTATTGTTGCAGAAAAGAGCTCGGTTTAAATTTAGCTGCAGTATTGATTACTACTGCTGGCAGGCAGCTCAGACTCCACTGATACTCTGATAAACACAATGGACCACAATAAAAATTAGTGTAACTCTATATGAGAGACTTGATTACATGCAGTCAGATGTATGTAATAGAGTCGTACATGTCGTTAACCTGTGCTCAGTGTGGATAAAGAACACTTCGTCATCACGGACAATAACATTTCTGTCTTTACTAGTATCATCCTTACCACCCTTGTGTACTGCATATTGGTAGGATTTATTGCATTTAAGGAGGATTTATTGGATTTATTGCACACAGGGAGGATTTACTGACAGTAGATTCACCTCCAGACCAATCAGGTTATGTGACCTGGCAAGGCGCCATTTTTCACTGAGTAATTTGCTGTCTGGTTGCCAATTACAGACATATTAAATGTCTGTGCTGTTAGCCAGTTATCGCTGTGTGGGCTCTTCTCTCTTCCTCCATTCCTCTGCCTTGTCACACCTTAAACATCTTCCATCCTACATCACTTCTCACATCTTTCTGCTTAATGAGGGCTTTTAATGGCTTGTACCAGAGTGGATTTGATTAAAGGTGTTCAGTGTTTGTTCAGTTGATACTGACCTCACGATCCTCCTCATACATCCTCACATTTTCATTTCTGTCTGCCTCATTACTCCACCCATCCAGAGATCTGTGTGCCACTGTACATAAATCTAATTTGATGTATTAATAGCTCAGGTGTTTGGTCTTTACACATCTTTGTATCTTGAGTGAACAACCTGATCCTGCTTGGATTAGGTTGCAAAGGAACAACTGTCGACTTCCATTCATATTAAAGTAGAATACTGATCAGTTTAATTAACTGACATCACACACATTACACTGACATGTCTTTCAATAACCATGTTGACACTTGTATAAAAATTGAAATACTTGTGCTTTACTCATGTATTTTCACTTTATGCTGCTTCTATACGTGTAATTTATCCCCTTCCTGTTTATGTTTGGGATAAAATTAATGATCAAACGTTCCTATATGAGTGGAGTAGTTTCTACTCTTTAATTTAGTAAATTCTTCAAATAATCCTTTTGGGTTTGCTGGAAAATGTAAAATAAAGCTGAAGATAGGCTCTTGAAAAGTTTCTTTTATTAGAGAGATACAGAACATTGCCCTCACATGACAGTAATTCTACCAACCTAATCACCTTTTCCCCACATTTTTTGAATCTTTTATTTTTAAAAATAAAATATAAAAACCAATAACATAAAAAGGCAGCTTATAGAACCTTATACAATATGATGCATTACTGTAGATTAAAGTAATCCTTTAATCTGTCCAGATTTGCCAAGATCGTGTATCGATGATGTTATGTCAGACCACTGCACAAAATTTCCATCACATCTCAAACAAAGATTGTCAGTGGGATTCAGGTTTGGACTCGATCATCTATATGTGAAAATGATGCTTCACCCAAAAAAATCACTCACAAGGAGAAAGAAAACAATGAGCTATAAAATGCAACTAATGCAGAGATGCAAAACTTACAAAACAGAAAATCACTTGTAAAGAAGAATGGAACAAAGGACCAAGGCTGTGACAATCTTGGAGCGTTGTGGCTGAGGTGCACGACAGGACAAAACACTGCAGCACAAGACAAGGGGTAACGCAGACCATATATACATGATGTAATGAGAACAGGTGGACACAATCAGGGCAAGGGTGACAATCAGACAAGTGCGAAACACACAAGGAGAAGTGGCACATAAAAACTGAGCTACTATGACCCTTTAAAAAGATTTTTCCACCACTGTATATTTTTAAATAAGTTGTTCCCAATGTAATATTTTTACTTAACCACCTGAGATCCTGAGTCCTCTTCAGGGGGCAAGACATTCACAAGTTTATTGATGAAGAACAAAAAAATATTATCCACTACAAAGGACATTCCTTAAAGATTTTTTAAAATGCATCTGAAAAATTGTTGCATTGTACTGTTTCCCAAAAAAAGGCAATTATTTAATGTAAAAACAAAAAGTCAAAACTTTTACTTCCCTGGGTCTCAAGGGGTTAAGGAACATTTAAAGAGACCTTGGACTACAAGGCCTTGGACAACAGTGAATTGGAGTGGAAGGTATTAAATGACATACTTTTGTGGGGCTTTTTGAATGGCATAAATTATTCACAATTCACACAATTATTCAGTTAAACTCATTATTCACCACATATGGAACAAATTACATACACTATTGGGATGTTTCCAAAAAGGCAGTTATTTAAAACCTGTGCTTTTCTGGGTCTCAATAGGTTAAATCAACAAGTTCCACTTCAGAATAACCTCACCAGTCTTTCTGCTTGTCAGGTGCATATCTGGTACCTTACTTTATCCTCCTCCTCATCATTGGCATCCCACTGTTCTTCTTGGAGCTGGCAGTGGGTCAGAAGATCCGGCGTGGGAGCATCGGGGTATGGAACTACGTCTGTCCCCATCTAGGTGGGATAGGGATGTCTAGTCTGATGGTAAGGCCTGGTATTTGTATTCTTCTAAGTCAGACTCCTCTGGGTAATACATATATTCCTTCTGTACTGTGCTGATGTTGCCTCCAAAAACCAACAGAAAGAAGTGGAGAGAAAAAGTGTGGGCACTATGATGAGAATTAGGGTTGTTTCAATGGGAAAACAGTTGTCAAAGCCTAGAGTTAAATACAGAAACACATCTGCCAAGTGTTTTAAAAATACAACTAAAGAAGCTACTGCCTCTATGACTCTATTTATTTATTCATTTATTAATTTTCTAAACTCTAACTTCATCCCTAATGTAAAATGTTTCCATTCAGTAAGCATGCATAGTACATAAACCACATGAAACTGATAGGGCAACAACCAGGTTAAAGTTACAGGAAACATCTGGACTCCTCCTCCTCTGTATGAGTGCTATCGATGGCTTGGAGAGTGAAAGGTAGCCTTTCTCTGGAGAGGCATGGCTGCCACGGAGGTAGCTATAAATATCTTGCTGGAGATCAGTGTTGAAAAGAGAATGTTTTAATTATTCATGCTTTCCCCGGCCTTATTTAGCTTGTGAATGTCTTGACTGGTGAAATGGCTCAGAGGACTGACAGCAACATGGAATATTCACAAAACCCGTCACCTCATTTGCATATTTCCATTATGTTCTGAAGATCATATGGAACAGTTAGTGTTGGTTTAAAATACATATTCTTTCTTTCTATTTTCTATCTATACTGTAAAAAAAATACTGTAGAATTACAGCAAAAAGTGGTAACATTACAACATAAAAAAATTGGACGTGAAAATACAATGCAAAGTTGTTTGAAAAGATTTTGTGTTAATGATTAAATCAAATACAGCTGTAGTTTTTACAGGAAGAGTATGTTTGCACAACCAGATCTGTAGGTACAAATTATGTATCACTATTCTTTTGAGAAAATAAAACTATAAATTGAAAAAATGCTGTGCCACTTAAACTGCAAGACTACAATGTTGAAATAAAAGCCTATTTGTTATTTTTTTAAATATAGAAAAGTAATAAAGAAGTCAATGTTTAACATTTTTTAAATACAGAAAATAATATGTGGCTTTGGTTCAATTGGTTGTAGCAGGTTGTCCAGTGACCAAATGGTTGGGAGTTTGAATCCTAGCTCCAACTGTTCACATGTTGAAGGGTCCTTGGAAAACTTTGAAGACACAAAAACTGAAATTACTCCTAGTTTTAACGTTGGTGGTTTTATAAAAGGTTGTGAACACCATTCAGGTCTATATATGGTGGAGTCAATTTAAACCTACATGTTATTCTGTAAATATGTTTAATGTTTAATCTGTTTTTTTAACAATATTGTTCTGGTAACCACAGCTGCCAGTTTTTTTTATTTATTTATTTATTTATTTATTTATTTATTTATTTATTTATTTATTTATTTATTTATTTATTTATTTATTCTTTTTACAGTATATGTACCTCTCTGTCTGTCTGTCTGTCTGTCTGTCTGTTTGTCTAGGTGTGTGGTTTTGTGGGGCTCTACTATAATGTGATTATCGGTTGGAGCATCTTCTACTTCTTCCAGTCTTTCCAGTATCCTCTGCCTTGGAGCGACTGTCCAATCAGAAAGAATGGGACACTGGCCAGTAAGTGGCATCAATGACCAGTATAAACCATTTGTTTTATTTGTTTACCTGTTAGATCAACTGCCATGATCATTTCACATGCAGTTTATGCTTATCCATTCGTGTCATTAAACTGGGATGGTTTTGTGCCAGTATGTGTTTAATTTTCATAATTCACGCTCAGAGGTTGAGGGTTGATGTCTGTCTTGTTCCCATCGTGGTTGTAGGTACATCAGACAAACTGCATTAAATTTGGAACATTTCTGTCAGGACTACAGGGACCTAATTGGTAACACTTTACATTACGGATCGCTAATAAGGTAGTAATTCTATGGTAATTTTGATGTCATTTCATGGTAATAATGCCTTTGTAACCACTTATTACACGTAACTGATCACTAATAAGGTGGTAATTCTTCAGTGATGCTCAGAAAAGGTAATGAGGAAGAGTTTTGTCAAATTATGGATACTATGAAGCCACATTTCTTTTCTGTCTGCGTGGGAGCCATGGATGACATGATCTGCAGTGTCTCGCCTGTGCTGACCTGTGACCCCGGACCCCCACCCTTGCCTGTCTAGTGTCTGGACCAGCCCCCCACCTTTATTTATAAATGGACGTTTATCTATAGCCTGTCTGTCCATGGAAGTGGATCTCTCCTTCAATGTGGTTCTCCTCAAGATTTCTTCTTTTTCCAACTGGGTTTTGAAGTTTTTTCTTGCCGAGAAGGAGGGTCTAAGGACAGGGGATGCTTGGGACTGTTCATATATCTCTGTAGTTGATTGTGTTTTTGTAAAGCCCTGTGAGACGACTTTGTTGTGATTTAGGGATTTATAAATAAAATGTAATTTAATTTAATTTAATTTGGGTTCAATACTTGCATTTGTATTCTGCCTTAGAACACTGAAGGATCTGAAACCCATGGAAACATGTTGTGTAAAATATACAGTTTGTGCTTAAACAAGGGAAAAGCAGACAGTACCATGGTAACCAATAATGGTTAACCAGCCTGTTCAAGTTAGCTATTATAGAGAGCCTAAGTTACGCCTCTCGACTTCTGGTTTATGGGACCTATCAGTGAAAAAAAATTGTATGCATCAATGATTTTACTCTAGGTTTTGCATGAGACCAGGTAGTGAACTACAACATTCATTTCGTAATATTTACGTCACCATCAAACTGAGAAAACATGGCTGTGACCTTGTCGAGCTTCATGGCATTCTTCCATGATGAAGGAGACAGTATCAACCGATCATGTCGAAAGACAAACCTGTGGCGGAGGAGAGCTTGTCAGTCGTGTGAGAGCCAACAAGGTTTACTACGAGTGACGTCACCTACACGACAATTGGTTCATAGTCTACCTAATAACGGATTTTCAGAAGTATATAAATCACTACTTACATGAGAAAGACAGGCTTGATTCGTATTAGTATTTATCATTTAAATGAACATACGCTATATGTGTGATTCAGGGTATATAGTGATACAGGCCAGAAAATAACTTTTATCTCTCCATTGACTATCATTTCTTTTTTTCTCAGCCTTAGATCCCATGAGGGTAACCGGAAGGGGCGTGACCTTAGCTAGCAGTAGCAACTATGTTAACATACAGTGTGTTAAAGATAGGCAGTACAACAGACACATTTCATACAATTTTAGTATCTTGTCACAAATTACATCAAAATTACCATAGAATTACCATCTTATTAGTGATCATTTTGTAATAAGCAGTTACAAAGGCATTATTACCATTAAATTAAATCAAAATTACCATAGAATTACCATCTTACTAGCAATCCATAATGTATAGTGTTATCACATAATTACAATTAAAATCCTCTGGAGTGGATTCAATTAGAGCCAATAACAACGAAACCTTGGGGTGGCCAAAAAACACTCAGCATGGTGTGTGATTCAGCAGGGCCGAGGCTGCTGCCAGAAAGGCAAGGAGCGAAAATCCAGACAGAATGACATTAATGTAGAAGGAGAACCACAGAAAGACAGACGACAGATGTTTCACTGCAGCAGCAGATTAGACTCAGCAGGTTTCAGGACTGTTGGTGATGGGTCTGAGCTGAAGTGGTCTCCAGTGTTACTGAGCATCGTGACAGAATCAGACTCTAATTCATCAAATATTAAAATGGAAGAGAGCAGCTTTTCTTCTCTCGCTGTTTTTTTTTTTTTTTTTATGACACAAGGTCAAAGCAGACATTCTGTACTGTGATAAAGTCCAGGGTTTGTTAGTTTGGTAAATGTATAATGACCACACATAAGCATTTGTCAATTTCTGCATGGACATCCATTCTGGACATGTGGAAAGTATGTACAGAATTTTAATTTAAAAACAAGTTTCTACAACCCAACTCAGTATTAAGTGTGACCTCTGTTTGCATTTAACATCTGTTTTGGTTCAGACAATATGACATTTATGAGACTCATTTTCTGATGTTTTATAACAGGTTTCATTCAACTTATGTCAGATGTTTCTATTTAAATGTTTTGATTTTTATGCTTTTTATCATGGATATCATGGAAAATAAGCAGAAAGAGGGGTCATATAAATAATGACTTCAAAATAAACACATGTGGGGTCGCCAGAAATTTCTAGTATTGATAAAAAAAAAAGAAGAACTTACAAATAATAAATATTTGGTGAGTTGATAGAGACAATCACAATACATAACAGACATGACAAACTGTAAAGCTGAAGCTGAAGCACTGTAGTACGGTTTTATCTGTCAAATGTTCACTGTGGTTGGTTTCAGATGCTGCAGTTCTTTCATAATTTGTAATTCAGTATTAACTGTCAGCCTTGTAAATTCAAACTGGACTGACTGTACATATCTTAACCAAGGAAAATAAAATTCTTACTTTATACAGTAACCTACACCTGGCTTTTCTGCCTCTGTCTAGAATAATATACACTTTATAGCTTAAATGTCATCTAAAATTAATGTTTATTTGCAACATAATATAGCAAACTTTGTATGTGTGTGTGTGTATGTGCAAACTCTGTCTGATTTTAGGTGAAAATAAATGTGGCAATTGTCTTCCAGTGAAACATTACACATAAAAACCATAAACACTTTTATAATAATTTTGTTAGTTTAACCCTAACTCTAACTCTGCTGCTACTGGGGGGGGGGAGGGGGGTGGTAGTAGCCCATAGCTATGGTTCTGATTGGTTAAGCCTTGATCCTCCACAATTATACCTGTACAATAAACCATCACCAGTCTATTAATAATTCCAATCGCCCATTTGTTGAAAATTGAAAAACTCAATCAGCCATCCATTTTAGCAGATGAATACAACCATCAAATACCTGAGCAGCCATGATGCTTTTTGTATTCTACAGCATGACCTTGTTTAACTCACTTATATCTATGTAAGCAGCAGAGAATGAAATATTGAACCTAAGCAAATAGTCATCTCATTATATTCCTCCTGCACCAAACCATCCTTCCTCCCTACCTCCTCTTCACACCTTTACTTTATACTTATTATCCACCCAAAGTAAACCTCACCCTTATTCTGTCTGAAATGTCTAGTTGTGGAACCGGAGTGTGAAAAAAGCTCGGCCACGACATACTTCTGGTACCGTCAGACTCTGAACACGACCAGTACCATTGCAGAGAGTGGTGGCCTGAATGTGAAGATGACCCTGTCTCTGTTGGTCGCCTGGATCATCGTCTGCCTCGCTGTTATTAAAGGAATTGCCTCCTCTGGGAAGGTATAAAACCACACAGCAGAGATGTCACAACATTTTTCATAGCTTTTGTTTTTTTGCGTCGCCTTCCTGTTCATTCTAGTTGTGTAATTTTAGCTTTAGCATTTAAATAAATCCCATGAAATAGCATATGATAAAACCATTCTTTAAACTAAATGTCTCATACTATGTTCCTGGAATCTTTATAATTGGAGGAAATCAGAAAAAAAGCTAAAATTGTAAAAGTGCATTTTTTCTTTTATGCAACTTTCTCTTCTCAGTCCAAATACTGTCTAGTCTGGAAAATAACTCTACATCATAGTATAGATTTGATGTTTTATAACGGAACACTGAATTATTGTTTCTCCTCAAATCACTTGAAATAGACAATGCTGAGAGGGAATTATGGAGGGAAAATACAAAAGAACCTTTAACACTATTTTAACAGCAGCAGTTGGGATTTATTTTAAAGTGTGTTACATTGCATTTTTAAAAAATATATATTTATTTTGTTATTTTCTTTTATTTCAGTTATCAGAATTATGTTTTTAGATAGAAAACATGAAAATGTAATGGATGCTACAAAAGAAACACATAGTAATGAGATTTTTATTTGCTTGACAGATTTTGATCATTTCAGGGCTGAAAATAATGGCATTCACTGCCAATTAATATGCTGATTATATTCTTATTGGAGCGGATAATTATTTGGTGTATAATATGGGGAATAAATGAATGAAAACTGTTTTCCCAAAACCCAAGGTGGTGCCCTAAACTGTGTTATTTGGTCCACAACACAAGGACATTCAGAAAATGTCCTCATTTCAGACGACGGAGTCCGACAGTTTTGACTTTTTCCCCTTAAAATACTATTATTATTGATTACTGAGTCCATCTGCTTCAGACATTAAATGTGCAAGATGATATATACATTTAATATATATAATCTAATCTAATCTTTAGACAATTCTGTCGATTATTGTTCATTTTAAGTTGTGCAAAGAAAGAATTTGGATGCTATTGACTATTCAGCTAAGAGAACACATAATTCATTTTAATGGGAACAGTTTCATTTTCATAGAGATATGTGCAGATACATTTGCAGGTAATTTAAATTTGTTCAGGGTTTTTTTTTTTTTTGGGGGGGGGGGTTTACTTAATTTTTATCTAGTTTTGCTCATACAAATATACAAGAAAATATCTAATCAAACATCCCCATATGGCAAACGGGAAAAAGGGGGAAAATGAATATCTGCAGTAGATATTGATTACAATTAATCCTAAATAAAATATGAATGACAAAAAACATACATGTATATGGTCACTTCTGAATGATTATTACATTAGAATGTGAATCATGGGACCCCATTTCTTGGTAAAAAGCTTCCCCTGAATTCTATGTACATATGTACATTTGTTCAAAGGTTTGCAAAGATTTGTTCAATCTTCATTTCAGACTTGGTCCAATACGTTCAGCACATTTCATAGTAAATAATGTGTTAAGAGTCACTGTCTTGTCTCTGTTCCACTTCCTCAGGTGATGTACTTCAGCTCTTTATTTCCATACGTGGTGCTCTTCTGCTTCCTGGTTCGAGGTTTAATGCTGAAAGGATCTGTAGATGGTATCGCTCACATGTTCACCCCTAAGGTAAGACTTAAAAGGCCATTCTATTTCTAATTCAAATGTTTTCCATTAACCAAACGCACTGAGAAAAACACCAACTATCTCATTGCTCTCAGCTGGAGAAGATGTTGGAGCCTCAGGTTTGGAGGGAGGCTGCCACTCAAGTGTTCTTCGCCCTCGGTCTGGGCTTTGGAGGAGTCATAGCCTTCTCCAGTTACAATAAGATAGATAACAACTGTCATTTCGACGCAGTCCTTGTGTCCTTCATCAACTTTTTCACCTCCATTCTGGCCACGCTGGTAGTGTTTGCTGTGCTGGGATTCAAAGCAAACATCATGAATGAAAAGTGTGTCGTAGAGTAAGTTCAACACAAACACATACATTTACATCAAGTCAACTGAGGAATTAAGAATTATTTAAAGCAAAATGTATAAAGGAGAAGCCAAATCTCTGAAAATACAATCTTTCACCTCCTCATGTGACATAGCTGGTTTCATATTATGTGGATTAATTGAAAGATATACTTAATAATTATTGAAAAACATACACTCCATAAAAAAGAGGAACATTTCCAGAGTAACACATTAGTGATACTCATTTACTACATTATTTTACTGTAAAGCTCTTAAGGTAAATCCAAATGAAAGCACCACTTAAGACTTGAAACTATAATAAGAAAATATAATAAGAATTATCCTAAGAAAGATATGAGCATATGAAATCCCTAGAGATGTCAAGATATTATATTTTGGTATGTTAAAAGAAGAAGTTCTTGTTAAGAAAGATTGGTATCTGTGTAAAATATTACCCATTTCAGGTTAAAAAAAAAAAAAAACTATCACAAAGAACTGGTATAAACCTGAACCCCCAAGTATTAAACTTTGGATGGACATAGGGAAATGTTTGAGATGGAGAGGATTCTTACAAAACTGATTATATGTCAGAGCAACAGGACTTGAATATCAAGACAATAGAGACACTATAATTGTTTAAATATAAAATGTTAATGAACAGTACCCACTTTTTATTTGTTGTAGGTTTTTTTCTATTTCTTTCTTTTCTTGTTTTCTCTTACTATGTAAAAATGTCAGAAAGTAATAATAAAAAAAAAGACTTGAAAATATACTATTGCAATAAATAAATGAATTATATACAATATTTCATAGGATTTGCTTTAACACTGATGCAGGATGCATTTGTTAAGTATGACAGTAAATGTCACAACAATTATTTCCATCTAGACTTGTGGATAAAAATGCAACAATGATTATATTCAGAGAAATCTGAAATCTAACTATATAATGGAGTAATATAATGTAAAAGTGTATGTAAAATGTTCATACATAATCCCATATTTTAATGTGAATTCTGCCTGATTCAAGTGTGATTTACTAGGTGATAAAAACAACAAATCTTCCATGATCACACATTATGTCACTTTGTTATCTAATCTACTACAGTAGTGTAAAAAATGTTTTCAGATGCCCTTAAAATTTTCACACTCTTGAATATTATGAAATATTTCTATTTCTAAATAAACAAACAAATGCAAATAGTTATTGTTTGGTCATTGTTAACTAGACAAACTACATTCTTGACAGTTTCAACATGTTAAGTCCTACAGTAGGTGTGTTTCATTATCTCGCTGATACTGTACATCCAGAGTGAACAGTGCAGTGGCTTTGGAGAACTGAAAAATACTTAGAAGAGTTCAATTACTTAAAATTGAGTGTTAATGCAATATTGCAAATGCATGGGGTGTCCAAAAACCTTTTCCACTAGTGTATTTTTTTTTTAATTATTACTTTGTGTTAATGATGATCAGTTCGTTATTGATATGTGTAGCTTCAAGTGTTTTCATCTTTCTAGGAATGCTGAAAAAATCCTGGGATACCTCAACTCTAATGTCCTGAGTCATGACCTCATCCCCCCACATGTGAACTTTTCCCACCTGACCACATCAGACTACGATGAGATGTACCAGGTTATCAAGACTGTGAAGGAGGGCAGCTTCGCTCAGCTCGGTCTGGAGCCGTGTCTCCTGGAGGACGAGCTCAACAAGGTGAAGCTTCAACACTGCTCTTTTGAATGTAACACACACTTTGATCTTAACTCTTATTAGCCCACCTCCCAAAGGGAAGGCAAGGGGTACTGATTTAGTTTTGGGCTGATTTGGTTTGTTTGTTTGTTTGTTTGTCTGTAAATAACTTTATGCAAAAACTACTGGGTCCATTTTCATGCAATTTTCAGGAAAGTTCCAAGATGATCCCGAATAGAGTCCATTAAATGTTGGTGAATGTAGGTCAAAGGTCAAGGTCACCAAAAATATGTTTTTTGCAATCATACGACATCAAATCAGCAAATCAGCACTTTCCTTTTTATTCCTATAAATTCAGTTTTGCATCAAACATTTTTTGCTGTCACTTTTGATGAACATTGACAAATTCTTTAGGTCAAATGTCAAGGTCACAATAAAGGTCAAACTATAATTTGGGATATAATGCTTGAACTATTCACCTTACAGACTTCCATTGTGCACCAAAATGCTGCTCTTCCAGTTATGTTATAGATTTTGACCCAATACTTAAAAACAATAAAATAGATACAGGTTTCAAAACACTGGGATCCAAATGCAGACTCCGAGACAGAGGTAGAATTAAAGAACAGTTTATTTATTATTATTTATTTATTGCTGCCTGTGAGCTGATCAGTTGGGCTGTGCAACTAGGGAGCAAGACAGAAGAAAAGTCAGGGGTCAAAACCAAACAACCAGTAGCACAAAAACAGAGCAATCTCGATAACGTTACCAGGTACCAGAAGAAGGTCCGAGTTCAGGTCCATGAAGCCAGAGAGGTCCAATCGATGAGAATGAAATCAGGGGCAGAAACAGGGTCCAGAACCAGGAGATTAGAGAAAGCGACACAATAGACAGGAGGCAGACAACAGACAGAGAAACCAAATATACAGAATATACAGTCATATACAGGGAATACATAAACAAACACTCAACTGATACATCCAGGGCAAACAACCTTGCATTTAATTCCGGGGAGAGACTGACATTTATAGACCAGACTCCAGGTGAGACACATTAAGGTTAAATGAACGAGGCGTAACAAATTATCAGTGACCGGAAATAAAATGAGACACAGTGAACATGAACCAACATGACAAAATAAATGCCTAGACACTAACACTGGCAGAAAGAGACAAAAAAAAAAAAAAACTAACAAAATAAGACGTTCATAGTCAAACTATTACAAAAATGGACTATAACAGAAAAACAAGTGGAGATAGAGACTTAGTTACTATTATTGACAGATAGGAAAACTGGGAAGGGCTTTGAAATGGTGTCATGACCTTTGACATTTGACCTATAGTGTCATGCTTTGAGGGGGAGATGTCCATTAAGAGCTAAAATGTTTGTTTGTTGTGCCTGGCACCACTTATTATATCTGATTTTACTGTGTGGGCGTCTTTCTCCAGGCTGTCCAGGGCACCGGCCTAGCCTTCATCGCCTTCACAGAGGCCATGACACATTTTCCAGCATCTCCGTTCTGGTCTGTCATGTTCTTCTTCATGCTCATCAACTTGGGTCTGGGCAGTATGATCGGCACCATGACCGGCATCACCACACCTGTTCTTGATACTTACAAGGTGCAGAAGGAACTTTTCACAGGTAAAAATTCCTTTGGTTACATTCAGGCCGGTACATGTTTTCACTTTATTAAGTATAAAAAGGTCAAACTATCACCATTTTAATCAGATTAATCACAGGGCTGCTATAGATTAATTTAAGTTAATTGTGATTAAATATACTTATTTTTTAATCTATATTAACCACATTTCATTTTCCATGAGCAGATTAAAGAATTAATGGAAAATAAATGCACTAAACGTGTTTATGAAACATCTTCAACAGTTTCAACAAACAACTTGAAACAACTTGATGACAGATTAATTTGTGTTACCATGTTAATTTTCACAGCACTAATTGAAACACATTTATGAATGAGCTGCATTATGCTTTATGGCAGTACTTCTCAAACTTTTTACAGTGGAACAACCCCCCAAAATATATGTGTTTAGCTAAGTGCCCCTAAATAGGCAACATTTCTTCCTTTTTGAAAACAAGCATATATTTAATGTTAATACAGTTATTATAACAATTTTTTATAAGCAGATTTTGTGCAAAATCTAAACTGAAAAGTGTCCTCTGTCATTGCTAAGAAAAATAAATGAAATGGTCATGAATGAATAAATGAAGATTTGATCAACAATCATGACTCAAATAAACTCATTTTGAATAATCTAAAATAGAAATAATATAAATAATAATTCTATAATAATAATAATAATAATTATCAAAGCTTAAACAATATGACAATAATAATGATATAAACCATTCAAATATTGAAATGAAATAAGGTCAGGAGTGTCATGTTTATTATGTGAGTGTATTATGTTTTATATTTCAGTATTAATTCTCATTATTCATTTTGTATTCAGTAAAAAAAAAAAAAAATCAAGCACCCCTTGTTCTTCTACCAATTACCCCTTAGGGTACACATATCCCACTTTGGGAAGCCCTGCTTTATGATATTGAGCTGTATTGTACTAAAAACATAACAGCTTACTCTTAACCCTTAAAACCCTTTAATTCCATTTGTTTTTTTTCTCTTTCCTCAGTCTGTTGCTGCATCATAGCCTTCTTTTGTGGTTTGCTGTTTGTTCAACGCTCAGGGAATTATTTTGTCACTATGTTTGATGATTACTCTGCTGGTCTGCCTCTCACTGTTGTCGTCATCCTGGAAAACCTGTCTGTCGCCTGGATCTATGGGACAAAAAGGTACAACTACCCGTCCACGTACGTGTGCATTTGTGAATGAACGTCCTGTAGGTTCTGTAACACTTGGCTGTTGTGTTCTCTGTCAGGTTCATGCAGGACCTGGAAGACATGTTGGGATTCAGACCAAGTATGATCTATTTCTACCTGTGGAAGTATGTCTCCCCTATTTGTCTGATCGTCCTCATCTCAGCCACAGTCATAGAAATGACCATCAGTCCTCCGGGATACAACGCCTGGGTTGAGGAGCTGGTCAGTTTGTGTGTGGATGAGAAACATTTCTGCAGTTTATAATCCTAATGGCATCTTAATCTGCGGTACTTCTGCAGTTGTTAAGAAAAATGTACAAATATAATGAGTTAAAACCACTTAAATATGTTGTAATAGAGAGTGTATGGACAAAGCTTAAGGCAGATAAGTTGAAATAGATGGATCTATTTATATGAAACTGGGTTCATTTTTGTACCTGGTACTTTTCCAGCTTTTTAGACTCGATAATAAAAGAGAAATATTGACATAATACTCCTCAGGATGTATCTAATGATGACCTCAGATAAACACAAAAAAATTATACTCTTGCCATCCCCAAATTAATGATTTTCATTGAAATATTAGGGCTAAAAACAGGACCAAAACTGGGACAAGAAAACCTAGGTGTTAGTGTATTTTATCTGGAACACATGGTTAGAAATGGTTTTATACACTGCTATAAATAAAGAAACTGATTATCCTAGTGTTTTCTTTCTAATCCAGACATGCAGGTTGTTTATGAAGTGGCAGTTTTATCTTAGGTTTTGCACATAACCCATAGTGATTTTGTGAACCACTCTGTTTTGCATAATATCCTAATACATTCATGTCCTTTCTACTATGTTACATGCAGATTTCTGTATTAAAATAAGCTATATAAAAATTTGCTTTATCTGAAAATTATCAGTAAATATTTATTTTTAAAACAGACCCAAAGTGTTTTCAAACTTGCTTCATGACATTAGTCTACACCTGGTTTGAATTTTTAGCTCCTATGTCCTGTTTTTACCGGCCAGTTTCATAGAAGCACCCAGATATAAAAAGTGACTCATAAACAAATAGATTCTTAATATATCTTTGCATATACAACAGAGCTGTAATTTAACTTAATCTGATTAAGAATTTGAACCATTTGACAACACTAGTTATTACTAGTGTTGTCAAATGATTCAAATTTTTTTATCAGATTAACCACAGGGTTGCTGTTGATTAATTTCAATTAATCATGATTGAATATTAATTTTTAGTCCATATTAATTGCATTTCATTTTGCATGAGCAAACAGACTTGAGAAAAAAAGGGATATATCTGCACTGAATGTATTTATTATAAAGGTGATGCATTAGCCCAGTGCTTACAGAATCACACCTAAAGCATGTTTCATGTTAATGTGGTATTTTAACATGGAAGTGCTTCTGTGAAAAGAAAACTCCATCATACACTTTGTAAATCAGGTAACTGTTCTCTCTCTCTCTCTCTCTCTCTCTCTCTCCGGGGGCTTTTTTTTACTCAAAGACAAACAATGAAACCAAAAATGCAGAGAAAAAAACTATACAAAACATTTTAAAATCCACTAAAATTCACCAAAACAATAAACAAAAAAGGAATAAAATCCAGAACATTCAAAAATCTTCTAAAATACAGAAATTCCTAAAAAAAAATACCCAAAACATATCCAAAAATAAGAATATATATATACACACGATTAACATGTCTTTCAACAGTTTAAAATGTAATTGTGTTAGATTAATCATGATGATCAATTAAACTGGATTAATTTTATTAAGCCCTACTTATTACATGTGACACACAGCCAGACAACAAGCGAACCGAAATGTAGAACTCAGTCAGAGATTGTGATTTAAGGAGTTTATTAAATTCACATTTATTCAGTATGGCTTTCTCTTCCATGCCTTGGCTCTTCTGGACTAGTCAATCTCCACTGATTTCAGCAACTAGGAGACGGGGTATAATTTCAGTAGTCGTATAAGCAGGGGTCAAACACAGGCAGTCCAAGCATGAATACAGGGAAAATCCAGAAGGGTCAGGCACAATCAAGGTCGTGGACAGGTAGATAATCAGCCAACAAAGGATAGGCATAACAAGACCAAGCAAGGGACGAGACAAAAACCACAAACCAGAATAAAACACTTCATGAACTGGGAAACCAGACACCAGAAAAAGACCACTCATGTGTTGCTTAACCAAGGCAGATTACTCTCCTTATCAGGCCCCGAGACGAGAGCCAAGGCACAGAAGAGAAAGCCATACTTACTAAATCTTCATTTAATAAACTCTTTAAATCACAATCTCTGACTCTTGTATTTGGGTTTGCTTGTTGTCTGGCCCAGTATATAAAACAGCTGAGACACATTAGGATTAATGAACAGAGTGGAAACACACTGTGATCAGATGAAAAGTAGGGAAAAGGTGAATACAAACCCACATGTCAAAGTAAAAGCCCAGAACTCTGACAAAGACAAATACAGAGAGACTTATAAAAATAAGACAGAACAAGACACCAGAGACAAGGATCATAACAACATGACCACAAAATGTGCTTTACTTCATCCCTGTTCCTTCTTTCTCTAGTGGAATATTCCTTTTTGGTGACATTTTAATAGTACACTCTGTGTGTTTGCAGGCTCAGGAGCGTTTTCAGAGTTACCCGCCGTGGGCCCTGACCATGTGCTTCGCTCTGATCGTGGTGGCCATGCTTCCCCTCCCCATTGTCTTCATCGCCCGCCACTTCAACCTGATGTCAGACGGCTCCAACAAGCTCTCTGTCTCCTACCGTAAAACCATGATGAAGGACATGTCCAACCTGGAGGAGCAGGACGAGGCTCGGTTCATCCTCGGCGCCAAGTCTGGTGACGCTCCATCATCTGCTCCAGGTCACAGAGCCTATCTGACCCCAGGAGGGAACAAAACCCTGGACCCCAACTCCCTGTCTCCAAATAGCTGCTACGGTACCAGCTACCAGAATGCAGCTATCAGCCCCACCACACCAACAACACCCACCACACCTGTTACACCAGCAACACCAGAGTCTGACTCATGACTGCTGCCCAATCCCCCTTAAACACACCTTTTGGCATAATACCCTGTAGTGGTTTACCTTTTATCCAGATAGTCTGTAGTGGGGCTCCCTGCAGTGCAGAGAATCCTCATCACTGTTCTTCTAAAACCACAAAACTGTCTGTAGTTACCCTTTTTTTTTTTGTCTGGCCAGACAAATAATTCAAAAACTATATCTCAATTTAAATTCATTACCTTTACATGCTTAGGATGATGTTGTGTCATCTGCTTTGCCATTTTTTTTTAGATTCACACAAACGGCAAAAATAGAATTTAAAAAATGTGCAGGGATCTTAAAGAATGAATGTAGTAGAGCTGGTGAGGTTTGGACCTTGTCTGGAGTTGCAACAGCTGTTTACTCAGTACGAGGGAACACAAAGCAAAGATGAATGTGGGTTTAATTTTAATGTTATCAGCATTGCACTGATACCTATAGCTCTGCAGTGGAAGTTAACCACAGGAAAAGTTACCTTCTATTAGTTCTTGTGCAGGGATTTTAATGTGTACATATACTAGATTAGTACACTGACCAATGACATGCACCTCTGCTGTGATGCTCTGGCTTAAGAAACACATCTCATTGGGTGATTTTATTTTAACAGGATTCTCTGTGTTAACCTACGCTTAAGGCTGCTATAAAGACACCCTTTTTTGTTCCGTTATTGTTTGCACGCATACATTTCACACTCAAAATCAACCTCCTGCTGTTTGTGTGTGGTCATTATTCTTCTTAATCATGTTGTACAGAGTGTTGTCTTGTAATATAACATAGGATATTAATGTTTTTATTACCTGGGGAGATCTACAAACCCTGTGTAGTCACCCATCTTATATCTTAAATGTCATCTAACTTGTGTATTAAGGCATCACTTATTTCAGTTTCTCCACCAAAAACTAAAAAGTACAGTGTAAATATTTGAAACATACATATTTATATTATAAAGTACAGGAAATACATGCCAAACTGTATTAAAATTTAATTATGAATCAAACAAAACACTCTTTCATCACAGACAAAAAGCAAATGCACAATTTTCCTGCGTCACACAGTTAAACACAAATTAATATAGCTATAAAAGCACAGAAAAGATGTTACATAATCATCGGGCACAAGCAGATTACTGAACCTAATGGCTGACCTACATTTTTGAGACTTAAGCACATGTGAACCTTTAAATAATGGTCAGCTTCAAATAATATATTTATAGTTGAGCACAAAACCCAAGGCACAAACTATGTTCAATATCGACAATGATTTAGAATAGAACAAATATACAAGTAGTGGGGAAAGAGCTTTTGCACACCCTTAAAATGTTACAGTTTTTAATATTATTATGAAATATTTGCAGAAAAATATTTTTTTGTGTTTCAAAAGATGTAGCTGCATCAGACAGATGCCTTTTTTTTTGTTATTATTGTTTGTAAGAAAGAAAATAACAAAACAAAATTATTGACAGTTTCAACATGTCATATCCTGGATGTTTTTCTGCTGAAACATACAGCTTTGACCCCGACAGAACAAAGCATGTGCAGGAGGAGCATGTAAGTTTGGACAAAGAAAAAATACTTGGCAGATTTCAGTGACTTAAGAATCATTTTAATGCAATCTGTTACAAATTCATAGGTTATAAAAAAAAACAAAAAACAGTTTTTCCCGCCATTGTAGATAAGATATAAAAAATTACATAAAAACTGAACTACTATGAGACAACATCTCCTTAGATAATGATGCACAAAGTAAAGATGCTTTAACACACACATAAACATTGTTTTTGTACATCTGTGGATGAACTGGCCTATTGAGACGTAACAACTCAACTGTCTCATCTTGTCATCTCAACCCACTTTATCTTCACTAGGGTCATGGGGGCACAGGGGGCCTAATCCATCTACAATGGGTGAAGGTGGGGTACACCCTGTATGAGTCACCAGTTCATTGTAGGGCTGAACATATATAGACAAACAATCACTCTCACATTCATACCTATGGACAATTTAGATTAACCAATGAACCTATCAGTGCATGTGTTTGGATGGTGGGAGGAAACTGGAATACCTGGAGAAAACCCATGCGGACACGGGTGGAACATGCAAACTCCACACAGAAAGGTCTGGTGCTTGAAGGAAACTGTATTCTACATATTTTATTTATGGTTTAAAAAAAGTATGAACATGTGTAAAAAACATTATTTCCTTTATGTGTTTAATTTTTGTACACACTGACAGTAAATAGTGCAATAGTACAAAATTCCCAATGAGTATATTTTAGTTCGTATTAATAGAGGATGATACCTTTATTTATTTTTTTATCACAATGTTTAAAGCCATGGTTTTAAGGAGTAAATGGACTATATTTATATTCCTGTATATTTCTAGTATATGTAGGTTGAACTGTATGGATGTATGAACAGATTTATCTTTTAGAAGTGAATGTAATATATATATATATATATATATATATATATATATATATATATATATATATATATATATATATATATATATATATATAAAATTCAGACTGTATATTTTCACTTTGAATCTGTTTTGTAGTTTGTGTCAATACTTCATGTTGTGGTCTGTGAAAATGTCACTGGAAGGTGGAGGTGATGTGTGTTTTGTTCCCACTGTAACCTCCATCTGAACCTCAAAATTAATGTCTACTCTATATATGTTTACTGGCCTATTTGTTTTTAGCCACACTAGTAGCAAATTTTACATGTCATTTAGCCCAGCGTTACACAAAGATGTGCTATTCTTTTCATCCACGTGGCCTTTGACTGTACATGAAATATTATTGTGCCACTTCCACTTAGAACTCAGTCTGAATGTCTTTCCTCTGGTGCCACCTATCGGTCACACCTGGATGGAACTCTAAAAGCAACATTAATTTGCATCAATTCAAATATTTCATTTTCTGGTGTGTTAGGAGCATCAGTACTTCAAGGGTGGCTTCAAACATTAAGTCATGTTGTGTTTCTTGTATTAATTAGTCTGTAAGATCCATGTGTGTTCTGCTGTGTAAATAGTCTGTATAATCAAACTATTCCAAGGATAGTTTTTATTTATGTGAACTATATTACAGTCTGAAAAAGTAACTGTGTTAGCACTAAATGTAAAAAGTAATAATGAATGTGACAAATGCACATTTTTCACTTGGACTGTTGTCCTTAGAGCAGTAATTTCAACATCTGTGTAAAAGCAATATCAAGTACATTTGAACTAAAGAAGATCTGTGGCTGGAAAACACCTCAGTTTCAGGTTCAGAGTAACGATTATAAGATGCATAAAGGGATATTATAGGCTAACTTTTCCTTAAAAGTGCTAGTGTGTGTGTGTGTGTGTGTGTGTGTGTGTTATTCCTCCTCATGACCTGGTGGTGCAGAGCCTTACTGAGCACATGATTCACTATCTGTACAGGAGACCTTTACAGAATCTCTGTCTCTCCTCAGTCGTTACAATTATAAGATACACAACATTTATTGCAAAAAAAAAAAAAAAAAGACAGCGCGAGAGAGAGAGAGAGAGAAGTATGGACATCACCAAAAATGTTAATAATAAACACTATATTAAAGACTGGATCACTGGATTTGTGTGCATTGTTGGACATGTGATATTAAAACAGTCAGAAATGTTAATGAAACATGTGTGTGATATCTATCTTATACAGATGTGAAGTTTCAAAACATTATTTCTTATTGAAACTTCCACAGCTCTTCCACTGCAATTTCCTTTAAAATCAGTATGTGTACATGTATGTGTGTTTAATTCCAACACAAAAACACTTTATTCTACTTAATAATAAACATATGATCCATGTTTTATGTAAAAAGTAGAAAAAACACTACTGTGTTCATCACTATCTTCTTCCAATCTGCATAAACAATGCTAACAGTACCATCAAAGTAACTGGAATCCAATGATACTTATTTGAAACTACTGGACTTCTGCTCTGACAATGTTCCCAAACTCTAAAGACTGGTTTTTTTTTATCTGGCCTCAGATAGATCAAAGGTGTCTGCAGACCTGAACCTACTTTGAAAACTTCTGGAGGAAGATGGATGGTCACAAGCCATCAGACATTTCTCTGTTAGGAGCTGCATGAAGTCATGCAACTGCAGTGGAAGAGCCAAAACATGTGAAAGTCAGGGTTATTTCACCAAATATTGATTTTTGAAATGTTCTCAATTGACATTAGTATTGTGTTGTTTAGAAATTAGTATGAACTGATTTTCTTTGCTTTATTATTTCTTATTTTGACCATGTATCATGTTCTGCAAATACATGCTCTATAAATAATACGAGTTTTGAAATATGGGAGAAACGTTGGTAGTTTAGAAATAAATGACACCTATATGTGGTCAAATTAGAGAAAGTGATAATTTTGTGAATTTTGCAGTGATCTCTTTTCTAGATATATACCATGATAAATATAGATATAGTGATAAATATGGAAAGTACAGTAAATCTATTGAACTGCTCAAATTATTCTACAGTGCATTATTATAAAAAGGCTGTTAAATTATGTAAAGAATTTAATTACCTGCTGACATGCATTATATTTAGAGTTTCTGGAAGAGAACATGAACAAGTGTATGTTACAAAAGATTAACATCAAATGCTTAGGATTTCTTCAAATAATGCACTGGAGGAGATGGGCTTCAAAAGTGTGATCCCGCCTCCTGCTGGGAGTCCCTGGCATACTCCTTTATAAAAACATATTTCAATTGTTGAATTTAGCCAAATTAAAATATATGAGAATATTAATATTAGCCATGTTAATATATGGCTTAATCTCAGACAAAAAAAGAGGTTTGTGTTACGTTACAAATGTTCCCTCTAAAGGGAAACAAACATCATTGGTTCATCGTGTCATTCCTCAAATCACAAATCCTGATGCAACATTTTTCTCCGAGCCAGAAGCCTGGATACAGTGGCTCTGTGAATGTGGCTGCAGTCTTGTAAAGAAATTTCATGTGATCTGAAACTTCATAAAAAGACAGAGTACCCTCTTTAAATGCCAAATAAACACCAATGGTGGTATGGCGGCGGGGTGTTGAGAGTTGGATGCTGTCACCTCGGTGGCTCACAGAATAGTTGGTAGAACAATCAAGGCTCCAGGAGTTTACATCAGCCCCAAAGGCTGACTTTTTAGAGAAGGATTTCCTATCTATTCCTTTATAGGCAAGAGCAATCTCAGCCTTGCCTCCTGTGACTTCTACCTCATAGTAGCAGCGCTTGGTCTGCAGCCCCTTCCTGCACAGAACCTGACATCTTTGAAGAAAGCGCTCAGGGTTACGGAGAGAGTGGCCCGTCAGAGTCTGAGGCCAGTGTTGGACTTTTTTATCATTTTCTGAAACATACAGGTCCTTGTGAGCTGTTGTAGGGTCCAGGGTAAGTTCACATGCATCTGAGATATTGAACAAAAAGGATTAGCTCATACAGATAACATACTACATAACAATGAAAACACTCAGCAAGAGTTAAACACTAAACTGGCCTTGCACTAATAGTATTCTCCTTCATGAAATCATCAATAAAACTAGAAATCTTGTGTTTTTTTTACCCTCAGCCACAATGAACACAGGATATTAACATGAGTTTGTCATCCATCCAGTCAGTCTGGTTGTCTCAATGTGCAAACACTTTGTTGTGCACTCATAAGTCAGACCGAGGGTGTTCAAGTGCAGGCATGTTGTGTCATCTTCACTGAATTGTTTGACTTTTCCTTGTCACATTGTCTGTTACTTTTTAATGCAGTGGCATAACAAACAAAAAGAACCCAGCTTTCTTGTATGAATGAAACTTTACAGTAAGATTTCATGACTATTATCTAAATAGAACCACAAGTACAGGGTGCCCACAAAGTGTCTTTATGATTATTATATTATTAACTATTCATGATTATAAAACTTTATTACAAAAGCAATTGATGATATAGGTTATTCAGATTTGTTTTATTGCATATACTGGTTTGATTATGTGTGGGATCATGTGCAATTGAATCATTGATCCATTTTTCTTCAATGAGAGATCAATTATTGCAAACACTGACCTTGGCCTTTTGATGAATATGTGCTAAAACAACTGGATGACCTTGAACCAACCATCCTTTCCCAGGTAGATAGTGCACCACCACATTGTGGACTGTATGTGGGTGGGTTCCTCATGTAAAAGTTTCAAGACCTAACTTTGAACATATTTCACTCTCCCACTGCCCTTGTTGGATTGAAGTGACTATCAGTGGGATTGAAGCCTTTGTTCCTCAGGCTGTCCTCCTCCTCAACTCTTAATACCTTAATAGTCTGTGTTTCATCTGTGTGATGGACTTGAGTCAAGTCCATCACACTGGTCACATGTGGTATCACACTGTATCAAGGTCTCAGATAGAATTGATGCACCAGCCAGTCTATACTGTTCTGGTCTTATCCTAATACTTATGTAAAATGAAGATATATAAATATGTTTGTATCACTTAATTAATCACTTATTAATTCTACTCACAATCAAGTTTTATTGTTTGCTTTGTATCACTATTAAATGAAGTACAAAGTGCTCACACATGCAAAACTAACAATGTGCTTATATGACTAACCTTGCATTCCTTTACACCCCTAAATCACCTTTCTTATCTAACCCATCACCGGTCTGAACTGGGGGTGAAATTCCTGTCTGGTTTTGAACAAAGTACCCAGTATACAGGTTTGAAGGACATCTCTCCCATCCTGGGTGCAGCTGTGATCCTAGGGCAACGAGGCCATACATCTTCAACTCCAGCGTGAAGAAGATGATGTCATCAAGACAACTATAAAATATTACTTCTGTGTTTCTTCAGTATCTTTTCTCTCTGTAGCTCCCCGGTTTCGTCCGGACCAGAACAGAGAAAAACCCAGATACACTGTAGATTTTGCAGTGTTAATTTGGAGAAAATGGGACCAAATACACTCTAGAAGAAGTTAAATAAACTCTCTAAGTGTTGATTTAACACTGAAAAATTTACTGTGTATCTGTCGCACCATTTTTCTAGATTTCTTTGTTAGGGTTAATGGTAATAAAACTTCTGAAACTTTATTTTTGGATCCTGGTGGTTTCTTCCCGACAAAAACGAACACGAGTAAGAGGAAACTAAAAACGTAAGATTTCCTACAAAATACATTTGTGTAAACAATTCTGCAGCCCACCATAAGAATAGACATTGCAATAAGACATTCAGTGATTCAGAAAAATGTTTCATGTTTGAACACATGGACAGAATGTGTACGTTTCAGAATCATGCACATGTTTATCATGTATTTCAAATAAACACTTCCTCTGTGAGATGATACATTGGTTCTGTATTGTTTTTGTGAAACACAGAGGAAGGGAAGGAAATGTTGTTGTTTTTTCTCATATCAAAATACAAAATATAGCAAAAAACAAAAAGAGTTCTGTACTGTCTTGATGTGCTTCATGGTACCCATGTAAAGGTTTATTAAAAAAGGCAAAAATAAAAACTAAAACATTCAATATCTCCTTTTCATTTTTAATATTTCCCACAGATTTGTGTCCTCATTTGCTTTTATAATAAATTTCTTACATTGTAAAAAGACTTTAAAGACACCCTATATTTCTGGGTCCTGACTCAGAATAAAACATATAACTTAAATATGTCATTTGAACAGTATTATGAAGCAAATGTTTGGAGCAAAAGGTAAAATACATTTCTTTATTCTACAATAGTAAGGTGCAAACATAAATCAATGGACATGTGCAGAACTTACATTGCAGGAACTCCTCCCTGGTTTTAGGTTCAACAGTTGTTTGAGTCTCGGTGCTCCTGAGCTCAAAGGAATCTGTGAAAGAGTCATAACATTAAACATCAGATGGTTCAAGAGCAGTCTGTCTTATTCGGTGAGGGGTGGAAGAATTGTTTGAACTGTCATCTTGAGGTTCATGTGTCTTTTCATGATAGTCTTTTTCTTTGTCCTTCCTATTATATGCCTCTCAAATGAGACTGCAGGGAGTACACACACTGCCTATTTCATACAATCCCACTTCAAATGTCATCATGACTTTTCATGATGTCCTGCACAGCATCTGAAAAATGAAAAAATGCCAAACAACTTCTGAGACACCTTTGTTTTTCTTCTCTACGAGAATGAGGGAAGCAAATCAGACCTCTACTGAGGTTATCTTTGTAGTCAAAATGTTTGCTGACTGTCATCATCACTGCTATGAGATGATGAATGTTTGGGAAAATATGCCTCTCTACTATATGATCAACAACCAAAGCCTTCTGTCAGGTTAAAGGCCTTCTAGATAGTACTCGAGGGGTTTTATTTGCCAGGTTATCTTTACAGGTGACATGGCAGAGGCATCTGAGATAAAGTACATCCAATACTATATGCACGGTTCACTCACTGAACTTCATCACCTCATGAGGAAAAACAAAGAGTTGCTTCAGTTTCCTTCAGAAACTTCTGTTTGAGCTTAGACACTTGGTGCTTGAAGAATCTAAAGTGCAACAAAATTGACCTACTCCAGTAATCCAGGGGCACTGGAAAGGTCATATTTCTACACTGGGACCCTTCAAGAGCTGAAGTATAAAAAGTCCATTAGTAGTGAATCATAACTCATAAAGAACCAACACCAGTGATCGGCAAATGTCATTCATGTGAAGAGGCACCACATGACCAGATTTGTGCTGTATGGAAAGAATACATGTGGAAAAACAAGAAAAAAGGGAATGGAACGAAGTCTTCCTTAACCTAAATGAATGCGACACCAACCAAAGGAGCAACAGCAGTAGTTAGTGTGTTTACATGCACATCTGAGCTGAGTTATTGGCAATAACTGAGGTAAGGATTTAACTGGAGTTCCTGATAAAACTGATCAAAACACCCCACCTCCCCTACACTCTGGGATGCCCTAAAGGGAGGGGGGTGAAAAGCCCAATGGATATAGGTTAGAAGTTGTGAACATTTTGTACAAAATCCACAGTTAAAGACAGGCATAGAAGCCAGGAATTGGACATCCAAAATTTACTTTTACTTTCGTTTCCATACCAGTTGCAGTTGTCATAGCACTGTTGAAATGCATCCCTGTACCTCTGTAGATACCCCCCCCCATACACACACACACACACACACACAAATGACCTCAACTAGTAACACAAGTGTTTCTTCACTTGCATTGGTTAAATATATGATGAGATTTTGCAATTATTTTCAAGGATTTCAAAAATGTTCATGTCTATCCAAGTAGGAAATAATATACCATGATCATTTCTCCACAGTTGGAATGAGATGCATTATGTTACAAACCATAGGACTCTGGGGTAGCGCAGTCAGGTCTTTGCTGCATTTCCTCTTCCTCTGTTTCTCCTTCAAACTCTTGTTGTAGCTCATTTGTCACTGTATGAAGACAAATCAAACAACAAAAATTACTAGAAGCTGTTGATCATAGATTAGACTCCTGCATCTTCAAAATACACACCAGTCTGAATGATTGCACCAAATTCCTTGTCACACAATGCCTCTAGTTGATTCCTGAGTTTTTCAACTGCTCCGGTTATTGATGTAAAAGGAAGAAATGGATCCTGTGGAATGTGGAGGTGATCGTAGCGCTGAGAGGACCATTTCTGTTGGGAGAGAAGATTAAGACAAATGAGATGGAGCGATCATTGTCGCATAGATCCAGGTCAAACATATGCAGGAGGTTTGATCACAGTACCAGCAAGAAGTCAACATCACTATCAGTATATGCAAGTTGATCCAGCTCAGCGCATTGCATCGTCACCACTTTTTTCTTCTGCTCCAGGTTCTTTGTGTTGGTCTGAACCTCAACTGTTATTTTCTTTTCCAGAGTGCTGATCAACTCTCTTACTGAGACATAATGTTTCTGGAGGGAATCAATGACGCCAGCCAAGATGCTTTCACAATAGTCATCCGTCTCTTTTGCCTTCTCCTGTTTTACACACAAGTTACAGGATCAGTGGAGTTTGTGCATTTATGTGTAATGTTTGTGATTTAATGATTTAACTCACCTCAATCTGGTTTAAGATCTCCCCGTCGCTCAGTTTTCTTTCGTGGCTCTGGAGAAATGTTTGGGATTTTCTTTTCATCATCATCAGCTGCTCCTTGTTTTGTGTTGATGGACATACAGATGATTAATTTAGCTTTGTCAGTACAGTAAGAGTTTAAAGAATAAATTAATAAACCTAATGCCAGTAAAATCTGACTGGGACTGATTTGCTGCTTGTTTACGTCTATACCTTGACATGAAAGTCTCATAAAGGGAAACCAATCAGCAACTTGTTCTAGAATTTGATTACAGGGTATCCACAAAGTCTCTTTACAAATTGAAAAATCAACTACAAAAGATGAGATGTGTTAGTTAGATCTGTTCAATGTACAATGGTTCTCAAAGTCTGAATTAAATGAGGGAAAAAAAATTAATTCAATATTTACTTTGCATCCAGTATGATAAAAGGGTCTGTGTCTTGAGTATCACCCTGCAGTTTGGCATACGTTGTGTTAGCATCTGAACTGATCTATTTTAGGTTTTAGATGCATAAAACAACAACATAAAATGTGTTTATTGCACCAAGGCTTTTTGATTTTGTCAGGAACCTCTGTATTTCAACAAAAAGTTTTACTAAATTATACATTGTTCTAGTTCAAATTCAGATTTTTGTGTTGTTTGGATCAATTTCGGAGAAAGAAGAGTATAAAAGAAATAATTTGAGACAAAACTGAAATCATCAGCCAACAAAGTGACAGTTTTCAGAGTACTAGGGTTGAACTCAAACTAATATTTTCATAGATAAAAAAGTGGGACAAGTACAGGCTGACTGATATAGAAGTACAGAAGTAAAACCAGAACTAAAGAGTCTATCTTGACAAGCAGGTTCTTGTTGACATTTGTTGGATCAAACAGGACGTTTGTTGTTTTGAATTAAATGTAAATACATGTAAATAGAGATGTAGTTGCCATTTCTTTGTTGAGATGTTAAAAGTACTCACATTCTGTACTTCAGCTACTTATGTGAAAAAAAAAAATACTCTGGTAAAAGGAGAAGTAGTGATTCAACTCCAAGGTTTTTAAAACATGCAACATTTTAAGGTAAAATATTAAAATTGTGAAATTAAAAGTCAAAATTGTAAGATAATAGTCATAAAACTATAATATATAACATCACAGTTTCTCTCCTCCACTGATTTTTCATACTGTCACATCTGTTTAGTTTGTAAAAGTCACGAGTCTATTCTGAAGAGTATAAAGTATAGATATTTATACACAAATGTAGGGAGTAAAAGTAAAAAGTTGCCAGAAAAATAAATTCTCAAGTAAAGTACAGATACCTACAAACAACAAAGTACTTTTACTAAGTTAATTAACACCTCTGATTTACATACCTGTTTCCTCTTTCTCTCTTCTCTCACCAGTCCAAAGGTGTGTCCTCTGTGGTTCTCAGAAGCACATATTTCACAGATAACCTCTCCATCAGTGCAGCAGTACATTTCCAAAGGACGCTGGTGCTCCTGGCATGAAGGTCCTCCAGTCTCCATCCACCTTAGGGACATCTGCTGTGCCATGGTTGTGTTGTTGTTCACCTGAAGCCTGGAGGAAAACATCTGTCTACTTTCAGGACCACTGTTTGGGGAGTAGTTCCTGTCATGGCGGTTCTGCTGCATGGGGAAGATATGTCCATATGAAATATTTGCAGGATTCCTGAGAATTTGGCGGGAGATTTGACAGCAGTGGCGATCCCTCCGAGTTTTATCTGGACAGAAAAAGGCGGACTGTTTCATATTTTAGTTTCATTTCCTCCTTTGTGCCTCATAGTGATGTCAGGGCAGAGATAGGCGTGGCTGGAATGCAATTTAGGGAGGAGGCGAAGATGAGAATAAACAGCAGACATCCCAGTAATGGATCACTGATGCCTGCGAGTCAGATAAAATATTTTTTAACACTGTAAGTGAGGGCGAGCAGGCATCATGCATCATGCTAAGGTTCCTTCAATGACATTGCGCAAGCACGAGAGCTGCTTAAGTCTGATATTTGACAGATGTGCACATTCTCCACAAGTATCAGCGGCTGTCCGCTCAGCCTTACCCCACTTAAGAGGCTTCAGGAGTGGACACAGACTTCCTTGCTGTCGGGGAGTTTAGGGACTCTAAATTTTGAAACTGAAATGTTTCATTGTTTGAATAAAACATTTCATTGTTAGTGTTACGCTTTATCAAACCACCACATTAGGATTTATATTTAAAAAAAAAAAAAAAATGTTCCCCTCGCCCCACGTGGGCGGTGTCTCCTTCAGACTCGGGTCCTCTACCAGAGGCCTGGGAGCCTGAGGGTTCTGCGCAGGATCTTAGCTGTTCCTAGCAATGCGCTCTTTTGTACAGAGATCTCTGATGTTGTTCCTGGTATCTGCTGGAGACATTCTCCCAGCTTGGGGGTCACTGCCCCTAGTGCTCCGATCACTACTGGTACCACTGTTGCCTTCACACTCCACATTTTCTCTAACTCCTCTTTCAGCCCTTGGTATTTCTCAAGCTTCTCATGTTCTTTCTTTCTGATGTTGCTATCACTGGGGACTGCTACATCTATCACCAACACTGTCTTCTCATGTTTATCCACCACCACTATGTCAGGCTGATTGGCCATCACCATCTTGTCAGTCTGGATCTGGAAGTCCCACAGGATCTTGGCCTGTTTGTTCTCTATCACCTTTGGGGGGTTCTCCCATCTTGACCCTGGGACCTCCAGTCCATACTCTTTACAGATGTTCCTGTACAGTATGCCCGCTACTTGGTTATGCCTCTCCATGTATGCCTTGCCTGCCAGCATCTTACACCCTGCTGTGATGTGCTGGACTGTTTCAGGGGCTTCTCTACACAGCCTACACCTGGGGTCCTGTCTGATGTGGTAGACCCCGGCCTCTATTGCTCTGGTGTTCAGGGCTTGTTCTTGTGCAGCCACGAGTAGTGCCTCTGTGCTGTCCTTTAGTCCAGCCTTTTCCAGCCACTGGTATGTCTTTTCCATATCAGCCACTTCCTCAATTTGTCGATGGTACGTCGATGGTATATATATATATATATCATCCTTCCAAAAACATGTTTGAGAAGATCCAACAGGAAACATTTGGAAAGAGCAGTCCAGAAAGAAACAACATAAGAAGCTTGAGAAATACCAAGGGCTGAAAGAGGAGTTAGAGAAAATGTGGAGTGTGAAGGCAACAGTGGTACCAGTAGTGATCGGAGCATTAGGGGCAGTGACCCCCAAGCTGGGAGAATGTCTCCAGCAGATACCAGGAACAACATCAGAGATCTCTGTACAAAAGAGCGCATTGCTAGGAACAGCTAAGATCCTGCGCAGAACCCTCAGGCTCCCAGGCCTCTGGTAGAGGACCCGAGTCTGAAGGAGACACCGCCCACGTGGGGCGAGAGGAACTTTTTTTTTTTTTTAATATAAATCCTAATGTGGTGGTTTGATAAAGCGTAACACTAACAATGAAATGTTTTATTCAAACAATCATAAACATTTCAGTTTCAAAATTTAGAGTCCCTTGTTACTACTGATAAGTAAAAATCTTGGTTTATATACTGCCTCTGTTTTCTTTGTCTTGTTTGACTCATTTTTTTATGTACATACTGTATAATGTACTATTTGACGGTTGCAGGATGGATCTACATGCAGAACAGAACAGGTCAAGCACAGCTTTGTGAAAACTCCCAGGTGTCACTGATGACTCACCCCAGGAGGATGTTCAATCACCCAGAAACCACAACTTCAACCCTGAAAAAAATAACATGTAAACACGATGCAGCTGTTGTTAATGAGATAATAATCAGTCCTGTATGTTCAGGGATTTAACAAGTCAAAGTATCCACTGTATGTGTGAAAAGGACACAAAAAACAAATGAGATCAGAACAGTCCAAGATGGGGAACCAAACATGGTTTGTTGGTTTTGGCTTTGTTGGTTAATTCAGCATCAACTTACTTTCTTTGCAATATGATGTTTGGCAAAAGTTTTGATATTTTGTCCAGTTGTAATTTCCTGCAAATAAGTGTTTGTAATGAAATGGTATATATTTTGCAGAAATATTGAATAGTTCACAGATATAGATTTCCCATAATATAAATTTAAATAGCTTTTTGGTGGATGTGCATAATAGCTTTATAAATACTAAAAATAAAACAAATACAAATGGTTTCCTTATTGTTTTATTACAGTATTTTAGATGATGTAAAACAGACAAAAGGCATGATAAATAAGGTTCACAATTCGCACATCTTTTCACTTCCTGAACTTCTGATGTAGTACAACTAAGTTTAAAAAGTAGAAAATATCAAAGGAAAATATTCTCTTACTCAACTAGATTTTTTCCACTTGAATTTACTCATTAAAACTCTGATAAACAAAACCACAAATATCAAACCATTGCTTAACTGTTCCCAAAAATGACCAGTACACAATCAGATCCTGTCGACACAAGACCAGCTCTGAACACAACAAAATGAAGATACTTGGGGATAAAATTCAAGTCTGTTTGTTTGTTTCAGTCTGAAGGTCAGTCAAGGTCCTTAGTGGTCCCAGGAGAAGGTGGTGTACTCACAATAATGCAAATAAAATCTAAACTGTTTACAAATGCAGCTTAAAAACAAAGAAACTAAACTAGAATTCATCCTGTTGAAGTAACATCCATGAGGAAAAACAGGTTTTCATTTTGTACAAACACAGATGATGGCATTCCTGTCATCTCCTTGATAAACTCTGAAGATGCATCTAAGGAATGTATATTTATGTTATCATCTTAAATGTACTGAGCTCACACCTGCTTCTTGATAGCTAATGCACAACATCATATGAACTTCATGAATTTAAACCAAGAGTGAACATGATATTCATATAGTGATTGATGGTAAAACTTGGGAGTTATGAATTGGGCTTTAAATAGAAAAGGGATGATTATTGTTGTTATCAGGACTGAAGAGACAAAAATACAGAACTCCTTAAAGGCAACAATCCATCATTTAAAGCATTTGGTTAAGAGTCAACCCACACTCGTATGTTGAAAAGGCGACACCTGGATGATCCATCTGTGACCTTCAGTCTGTACAGTTCCTGTGATGCTTGATCAGTGAGTGCACAGATGGTGTTTTGTCTGAACTCCCAACAACATGATTCTCACTGAAGCAACTCTTCCCATGAGATAGGTTTAGAGAAAACCTCACGCTCCAGCCAAAGATCATAGTTCATTTGGAAATCCTCTGGCAGGTCCACCCGCTGACCAAGAACACTTTGCAGACAGTTATCCACTGGCAGGAAGTCCGGATTACTGTGGGTCTTGTCATAGCGGCGACTATTGAAGCGTTCAATGTTGGCACGCAGAGCACACTCCTCTGCCTGGAAGTCCCACGGACGAGCGTCTAGATCTGCACCCACAAACAAACAGCAACTCATATCATTTACTACTCAGAGAAATACAAGTCTGGACTAAATAATTAAAGAGCTGAATAAGAAAAAGACAACTTTATGAAGATGAAACACACTGTTTTAGTGTGAAAAAAGTTACATTTCATGAAAATGTTTACCTTTACAAATTGGCTTTTCACAAAAAAATTACCTGAACAAATGTGAACATGAAACATCTGAAGAGAAATAATTGTACATTGAACACTGTCTGTTATTAAATGTTTTGTGTGTTGTAGATCCACTATAATTTCTTAGTTAATATACATATATATGATAAGTTGAGGCATAATATTATAGTTATAGTTAATTGTAGGTTGTTTGTGTTATTCACCTTTTCTATGAAATGTGATGAAGTATACACTTCATAGGTGTAAATATTTTCATGATGGAACAATCAAGTGTTAGTTATTTTGTTGTGTCCATTTTAGTGTACTGGGGGACATTGAAACAAAACTTGTTGTCGATGTGTGTGTATTTGTATATATATATATATATATATATATATATATATGTATATATGAAACAATTCCCACTAACATGTTAATTTAAGCTGTCAATTATAGTTACAAAAAGAAAGAAATAACACCAGATTCAGATGACACATAATAAATCAGAAGTTGGACAAAACTACAATCTATGTCTCTATGGTAAAGGCTTCACTGAGAGCTGCTTTCTCATTTCGACTCACCATTCCCATAGGCCCAGTCGTCGTTGAGGCGATGTCTAACTTTTTGGTAGATTGCAGACATGGTCTTCATGTTGCTCTTCCTCCACTGCCGTCCCAGATATTTGGTTTGGACTTTGAGCAGCTTGAGGACATAGAGCTGCATCATGGCCTGCTTAACTTTCAGCGCCCTCTTCAGGATGGGAGCAGATTTAAACACAACCAGCATCTGGATGGAAAAATTATAGTGTTGAGAGTATATTCATTCAGTTATTTAATAAAAAGGTATGATTAATCCATTGTTATCTGTAGTGTGATGTAAAACTCTTTCACCATTGTCCTGGAGTGCTTCCATTTAGTCAGTTTGTTGAGGATTCTGAGCAGGTTAATACAGGAAAACAGATTCCGCCAACAAAACTGATTGTTGTCTCCCGCTTCCTACAACATACAGAAAACCAGGCTTCATTTTATCATCAAATATAAAGAAAACATTTTGTTCCCACAAAAAAACCCCTGAAAACCTACCAAACTCTCTGCAGTTAATTCAGGGAGCTCATGCACCACACAGTAAGGAAAATCAAGCACGGAAATGCTTTAAAAGAGAAGAAAAATGATAAATGGTTAGATGTGAATGACTTTCTCCTTTATTTAATGTAAATTAAATGAGTTGATTTTGTACCTGTTCTTAGCAGTTATGTAGGACATGATATTCTGGTTGAAGAACTTCAGTATAAGGGGGATGCAGTTGGCAAAAACCAAGTGTTGAGCCATGTACTCAAACTAAAGAGTAAACAAGTATTGAAAAAGGACATTTAATAACGTATATAAAACACAGAATTAAAAAAAAAAATAAATTATCTAATGAAAAATTACACAAACGTGTCATGGTTCAGCTTTTTAAGAACCATGTTCCAAGATGTAACAAAAAGTTAAATGTAAATGAAAAATCAGATCATGCTCAGAATGCACATTTTTCACATGGTTCTCAGCGATGTCCCCTATTCCCACCCAAATATGACGTTCGTGTTCCTATTTATGTACCTGATATATGTGGTTAAGTTTGAAGTGTTTCAGAAGCAGCAGCAGGATGGCGGAGATTGCCTTCACGATAATCTCTTTGTGTCGATTCACATCAACACCAAGTTTCATGCTTTGCAACACTGTGGTTCTGTAGAATCAGATATAAATCACATTATTAGACAGACCAAGGGTTTGACGAGCAGCAATGACATCTGACATTATGATGTATTGTATTGTATGTCACAAACATGAATGATGTGAATCTAAAACCACTTAATGTCAACTAAAATAATGTGTTAAACACTGAATTAGTGATGAATCAAACTACCTCTAAAATGATACAACTTGTGTTTAAAACTTAAAGGTAAACTAGTGCTACAACCGTCAAAGGTACATGATCACTTACGGCATCTCCTCTGGTAACACATCTGCCAGGATGTTGATAGAATCAGTCTTGGCTTTAGAAGTTGGTGCAGCTGCGAGAAGGATCTTCAGTAGAGCAATCTGACAATCAGAGACACATGACACTGAATAATTACAAAACCAGTCTGATACAGAGACTCATCCTCAATTCTGTTGTAGAATACCAATAGTGACAACCACAGCTGATCAACAATCCACTCCTTACCCATAGAAAACATTATATTAGCTTTAAATAAAACCGTCTTAAAGTCACAACAACACTAACCATGTACTGAGGTAAACTGGGTAAAATTCCCTGATAGAGCAGCTCTGTGGCACACATCATCACTTCCTCTTCACCCTGAAGACACAGAAGAATTTAAAAATATCAAAGCAGTTTTACATTTTTATACAACAATGAACTTTCACAGCCTCTAGTACAATGCTAGAAATCAAGGCAAAGACTCTAATCTTAGGTCTTTTTACATATTTACAACACCTCAACTAACAACATTTTTTAACTAATCTAGCTATCAATTTCATGGTCCACACATATGACAGGGGTTTTTGTTATGTTGTGTGTGATAGGCATTGATTTGGAGGAGTTGCTGTCTCCTCTCTGAAGTGAAAATATTGTGAATATTTACATTGAAAGATTATTCTTCTAAATTTGTCTCCACATACCCCAGACAGAGGGGTCTTCTGATAATCCTCCTCCTTGGTGATTTGAATCTCAGCTATAGACACATATTTGTGCTGAAAACAGAAAGAGAAGCACTTTATGCAGATCTGTAGCCATTGTTAATCTGTAAAATATCATCTATACAAAATAGATCCATATAAAATTCAAAGATGTGTTACCTGCTTCAGTGTCTTAATGCTCTCATGAATGGGTCGAGGCAAACCAACAACGGTATCTGTATCACTGACAAAAATGCAGACACTTTAAAACTTCTACCGATACTTCGCGCACATCATAGTTATACATGGGTGTTTGTGTGAAGAACCTAAATTAATATTTGCGTTCAGTAAATTAAAAGGAAACTTACTTTCCAAGTGTGTAACCAATGAATTTACTTCTACTAGATTCCAGAAAAGTTTCAATATCCTTTTCCCTTTTAGAACAGAGACAAAAACAAATTAATCCAATATTTTTAGTCATGCAATTTCTCTCAATTTGCTCATGACATATCAGTGCAAATATGTCTAACTACACAGTAAAAAGGGGTGTGCATTCAATCAAATTTATGACTACCTGACTTTAGGGGCCCAAGGTAAGCCTTTTGGGAAGGACACTCTCTCTGATGGAGGGTGTGGAATGGGTGGAGGCATCACCTCATCCCTCTCTAGAGGGAAAGTCTCAGCCTCTATAGAATTGTCATTATCATCATTGTCATCCTCATCCTCACGTGAGTCATCAGCCTTGTATGGATCCTTTTCATTAAAAGCATCCAAATTGTCCTGTTTGATCAGTGCCTGCAGACACAAAAAGGAAATATTAAAGAAACATACAAGACTTGTAGTGATTTTAAAAAGATAATATAATATATACTTTATTGATCTCCCAAGAGGGAAATTCAATTGTCTACAGCACCACAAGACAGTATGTATCAATACAATAGAAAAAAAAATGATGAAAATATATACAATATAAACAAATTTGTTAAAGGGGCTAAAGGAAAAAAAAAACATTGCAATAAGAAAAGATTTTAAAACATTGTCTTGGGTCAGAGGATTTCACCTTGTGTTCCCGTCGTGCCCGTTTCTGTTGCTGCTCTATGAGATCAGATGCAGACGCAGGAGGGGAAGCAGCCCTCATACTGCGTATGACTCGAATGCTGTCCTCTGGTAGAGGAGGCAATCCCAGCTCCTCCCGCTTTTGAACCTTTATGCTTTGGAGTTGTTCAAAACCTCCAAGTGTGAACTGAAACAGAAGGAGCATAATACATCAGACACACTTTAACTCAGAGACTAAAATCACCAGAGAACCATCTCTCACCAGTATGCTTTTCCACAACAGCAGTAACACTTTCTTCATTGGGAAATGGGGAGCATGGCCACTGCAGAACTTGGTCACCATACCAAAGAGCATGACAGAAATGGGCTCGTTGTTGAACAGTGGAGATCCTACATGAAAGAATCAAGGCAAATGTAATCTAATAAGCTAGGTTTTAAATTTATTTTACATCAAATTACAACAGGCTTTGATAAAATGATTTCATTTACCAAGTTCTGTTCTGAAGGTTTCCCTGATGATTCTCCACTCAGGCTTGTCAGCTGGATCCTCCTGTTGGATTGTTTCCACCATCAAGTACATTATGTTTAACAGCACCCTCAGGTCTGTGCTGTCGGCCAGAGAGATGGCAGGCTTTCTAACAGCACTACTACAGGCAGCACTGTTACTGAAACAGACAGAAAATATAAATGATTCATATTTAGATTTAAACCAATGCTGTAATATAAAATATTCATTATTTAAGTCTCTTAAATTTCAAGCAAAAAAGGTTTTAACATATTTAGATTGTCTAGAAGTATGTTTGAACGTAATCTCTTGCAGCAGGTGTACATAGGAAATTACAATAGCATCATCGGGATGTGAAAAAATTATACAGACATACTCTATCTCCATGTTGAGCAGTTCCACCAGTGCAGAAAAGGTCCCCACATCCAGCAGCAAAAAGATGTTATATCTCATCCAGTGCTGCACTTCAGCCTCAGAGGTGCACTCCCCAAAGGTTCCTGCAACAACAACAAAAATAACATTCAAAAGAAATGTACACAGAAAAAATGCTAATGCTAAACCTTATGACCAAACATCATTATCTAAGATAATTATACAAAACACAGATAGCAGGAAAGTGCACAGACCCTGAGCCATGTAAAGAATTGCTCTGGCAACCTTCAGCCTCTTGTCCCTGGCGATCACCTCCAGACTGTCCAACAAGCGCATGGCATGAGCTCTGTGTTGGTCTGCATCAAGTTCCGTCCACTTTTTATCGGATACTACAAGTAGCAGTAATGGAGTCAGTATTCAAACAATACTTATTTTAATGAAATATTGTTATTACTATATATGATTTGTGTTAGCATATTAAGTTTCACTACAGACCATGAGCTCTGAATTCCTCCTCAAAGCACTTCCTATTGAGAGCAAACTCTGGTCCTTCAGTGTAACTGTACAGCTCTGGATAAAATATAAACAGCAATCAAAGGACATTACATTGTGTGAGAATAGGCTTAACATAAAGAGTGAAGTGTAAGGAATTCACACCATCTATAAAATTACAAACCTGACAGCTCCGCAGCCCACTTGTCTGTGTCGGCATATTCAAACTCCAGGTCTGGAGATTCAGACAGGCCCTGTGCACAGCATTTGACACATGTAATATCAGTTCATCACGACATATAAAACCCGATAGGGATAATCCAACTGTTATTACCAAATATCATGACATCTACTATACCATGTATTAAACAGTTATTTTGGTAGGGCAAATTTATAGATCCAGAACCAGTCATACCAGAGACCAGTCAGTCGCTATTCTTTACAGATAAAAGAGGGAACTCCTATGTCCATATATTTAGGTACAATTCTGAAAACTACCATTGCCGGCTTTACATTTTAGAGAAAACGTGCTGTCAAACCATTTATTTCTCAACAAATCGTCAAATTTATGACAGTGTTCAGTCTGGCCTGTGGGTAGCTAACATCAGCTAGCTAGCCTCGGCTTTGCTTCACAGTGATTATTATTATGTATAAGGAATTACCAGTTACCATTGTAACGTAAGAACACAAGATTTATCGAATACATCCAATTAGATATACATGTTGTCAAATCATGTTATTTACAGTAAACTAGCAAACTAGCCTGACAAAGCTAATGCTGTCTGTGGTGGCACTAGGAAAGCGAGTGTTTTAGTTACTAGTTGAAAACACCAGTAAATTATCCCACAGTCTTATCCACCTACCTCTGAGTCTTTCCGTAAGTTGCGTGTGAACTCGCCTCTGCTCTTATTAGGTAACATTGCTCTCTGTTTATTGTTTACAGGTAGCCCACCACCGTTCCCACCACCGTCCATAATTTTTTTGCCAGTGTAGTCTCGCGAGAATTAGTATGCGAGAATTGGGTTGGACAGACACGGAAATATCGGTCAAAACGGAAGTAATTTTTATTTATTTATTTTTGCCAGATTACAGTTTGAAATAAGGCATTAAGATAGAATGAATGAAACGTATGAAATGAAGTAAAATAGTTAACGTAAAAAAATGACATTAGACGTTGCCGTTTTACTCCATATTAATTCAACATGGTTAAACATAAAAAATAATTCTACGATAAAATTATCCATAATGTTGAGTAAGTACTACGGCTTTATAATAAAGAAAAGTAATGATAATGGATAAAACAAGAAAATACAATTATATTCATATTCATCTGGACACTGATTTCATACATTTGTGAAATAAAACACGAGTCGTTTTCAGATTTAAACAGCAGTTTATTAAAGGGAACTGTGCACATATAATTAAACAGAATGTATACTGCTGAAAAGTTGTTCATCAAACTAAACTAGAGTGCTGAAAATATAAGCCTAGGTTTTTATGTAATATATAGTTTACAGGACTTTGTCTCCACATCAAAAATCTTAAACCAGCAACAGTGTACAGCTGTTATATCACAGTGGTATCCTCAGTTTGACAGTCAAGATGTTTGTTCCAGTAATAACACATTCATTTATGTCTATTACAGATAAAACTAGTAGGAAATGGCTATTGTCATTGACTCAAGAAAAGGGAATTCATTATAAAAGGCATTTTCAAGTGTTATGAAAAGATCAGTGAGTAGATTCAAAATCAAAGCAAATGTAAGAATGTAAAATGCTGTTTACAAATGACTAAAACTGTTGATACAATTTAAAAAATGTGAAATGCAGATACAAACAGTATGTTGCTGCATAGCTATCACAGTATATTGCAGTATAACAACCACGTTGGGTATTACCATGCTTTAAGTAAAACATATGTTTAGACTGAATATAAATTACTGAGTCACAAGGCACTGTCAACTGACCAGTTACCATGGTTACAGCACTCATCTTGTTGACAACAATGGTCCTCACCCATCCATGGCTCTAATGCCCTTAAAGCTGTTCGTGTAAAGATGACAGCATTTATGAGTAAAGATACTGTAAGTGACAAGAAAACTGAAATTAATGTACCAGCTGAATACAATTTATATTTATGAAGTGAATACCGAGTGAGCACACGGGCCAACACTTTCAAAATGTAGTACGGTGGAAAACCTCTGGTATGGATAATACAACTGTCAATTTAAGGTCATACAGTGTGTTTACATTTAATGAGTAATATAAAATTTAAATGTGTTAAAAAGGTATAAATGAAGTAAAACGATCACACTATTCATTTAACTACACTACCCAATGCGTCCATTCATTTAAAGAACATTAAATGATGTAAATATATGTTGCATACTACATTTGTGCATTTAACAAGCATCAAAAAGTTGTATTTCAGTAGCCTTTAGACAAATATGTAAAACAATTACATAACTGCAAGAAACAAAGAAACATTATTTTAGTAATTGTAATTTAATTTCAAATCTAAGTTTACTTCTGTGTTGATTACATTTCGTAAGAGAAATGTTTTGGTTAATGTGAAAAACCTAAACTACAATCCAAAAATTACTTGGTATATGTTCATCAAGGGACATTACAATAAAGATACAGTGTTTGTACCCACCTAAAGAGAAAAATAATTAAGTTGCCAAACGGTAAAATTTAGTCTATATCCAGAGTAGGGTTTGTTTTTTTTAACAATTTATCTTTTGAATCCAAGTAGACTATAATTATACATGGATATCAAGGTTACTATTACAGGATGGAAAAACATATTTACAAATTATGTGAAATATTTAGATGTGTAATATACCTAAAAATATTAAAACTAAAAAATGGACACATTTTTGTTGCTTTTTTTTTAACTATACCTATTGTACTACATCAATAACAAGAGTAACACAACAAGCATCTTTTTAGCTCATGGATGGAATGTATGAAGTACATAGTGCTGGGATGCAGAAACGTTCAAGCTGCATTACGCACATTTTAAGTCACAAACATCTTTCAGTCAAAATTAGCATATTAAATTATGGCTATCTGTAAGCAATAAAATGCTTACTTATTTATATACCCAACACAGACACAGCAACAACTACATGGACTTGTATTTTGGGACAAATATTTGTTTACATCAACTCACAGTCACCCTTATCTTAAAATGGATGAAAATTGCTTTGCAGTATTTTAATCAAAGAAACTTGGACTTAAAGTGAGCATTTGAGTTTACAGCTTTTTGGTATAAAATTAATCTGGAAAATATCACTAAATGTATGTATATGTCTTTTCAGTAATAACCATTTGTTGTGCATCACCACACTTCCCAAAATTATTTGGCACAGTATTTTAATAGATTAATCAATTCTAAAGATCTAAAATAACCTAAGAGATAAGAGGTATAGACATAACTAACAGAAATTAAAAACCTAAAAAGGTCAGCAGAACGACATGCTGTACTAAGACCGACTTTTCATACTCATCTGGGTGCTGCGTAGACTTCTGTGCACAGCAGCAAGTAAACCAAAATTTGCTATGGTCAGCATGATACCACTAAATATAAGCTAAGGAACTTGCAAAAGATACAAAATACAACAGATGTAAATCTTTTTGTCATCCGACAGGTTATGTTGGATTCCATCCCCACCTTGTGCTGAGGTGTGGTTCCCCTTCAGATTAATACCTGAGAAAAATAAAAACAGAAAAGTAGTGTTTTTTTCTAAGGCTTTGCTTTTTTAAATGCTTTACTTCACTTTATGAGCTAATGTAATCATTGTATTAATAATAGATCATTATTATTAGTTTACTTGGAGTTTTACAGTATAACAAAATGCCTTTATCCTTAACCACTAGGTTTGTACCTGTAATAGTTGGGTTTAAAAGGACCATTTTTGTTCAGGCCCAGGTATTTTGCCTGCTCGTCAGACAGCTCTGTGAGGTGGGCATCAAATGTAGCCAGATGCAGACTGGCAACATACTCATCTGTAACACAGAAAGATTCAAGAAAGGAATGATGAATACAACTCATGAGGCTCAGGACAAATAACTGCCTCTGAGAATAGAATTTAACAGATTTTCACTTATAACACCAGCAACCACTAAAAGGCATCACTTGTAACCTGAAAACATATTCAATGCAGGCTCATCTATCATTTAAAACACATGCTTAAGTGCTACAACATTGCTACGAATAATGTAGCTTGCTATTGTAGCTGAAAACTGTTAAATAATGTAAATGAAGTTTAAATAACTTTCTTTCCTTACCCATCTTCTTAGGAAGCAGGTACACATCCTGTTTGTATCGCCCCTCAGGAGCATTGTATAACTCTATGAGGGCCAGGGCCTGAAGGACAAACGTGCATTGATAAATAACACTGCTATAAATAGAAACGCATGATGAAGTGCACGGAATGCAATGAATGTAAATCATTAATTTATATTTAATAATCAATAATTACACAGCTGGGAAGAAAATGTGATGCAGCAAGTGTACTATCCACTATGATTTGTTATTTCCACTAGTGCCAGAATTCTATTTTATATTGATTACATAGGGTCAGAAAACTTGTGCTACAGTTGTGCTTTGTGCGGCTGTGGCTCAGTTGGTAGAGTGGGTAGCCCAATGACCGTGAGGTTGGCGGTTCGCGTCCCGGCTCTGGCTGTCCACATGTCGAAGTGTCCTTGGGCAAGATACTGAACCCTGACTTAGGCCCCCAGTAGGACTGACCTTAGACCATAGAAACCTACTGGTGTATGAGTGTGTGTGTGAATGGGTGAATGTGTAAAGCGCTTTGAGCACCATGAAGGTGGAAAAGCGCTATATAAGTGCAGTCCATTTTTTATTTTTTTTTTTGCTTTGTTAATACTGACAATGTGTCCACATCCAAGTGTGTGCTTATCTGCCAGGAAAGCTTTATAATAGCAAATAAAAACATCATTGAAAGTAAACTAAAGCACCAGCTGTCATGTGCATCTGTTGCTGGTCTGTATTATATCACAGGCTGTTTGGCAATGCATTACCTGAGTGGTGGCTGTGATGGACAAGACAAAGGTAGGAACAGTGGAGCAGCTGAGATTAAGAAGTCGTCCCTGTGAAAGAAAAATACTGTCTTGAACATACAGTATGTTGTGTTACTCACAAGGTAAATATTTATACCACTTATGCAAAGTAATTTCAATGCTTTGTTATGGACTTCTCATAGTATCCCTTTGTTCCTCTCAAAGCTTTATCACATTGAAAGAATTGAGCCATAATTTAAGAAAGCTCCTGTATTTCCTCCAATAAAAATGAAGTCGATCACAACCTGTGTTATACATCACAGCTGAGGTCAAAGTTTACACAAACTCAGAAAGGCTAGTCCTAAAATACAGGCTGGACACAAAATAATATGGATTAATTCCTGGTGTCTATCATACAATGTGCTACCACAATGAATTAATGCTTTCACAATATAATATATTTTAATCACTTAAAATTAAATAAGAAAATACTAAATAAACTCAGCTGGTGCAGGGTGTATTACCTCAGCGAGCAGGATAACTCTCTTGCCATCAGGCCAAATGACATGATCCACTTGAGAGCGGACCCTCTCCCAGGTCAGTTCAGGAGTCCTCAGGCTTGCCTTGAGATGAGAACAGTCAGTCAGTCCTACATGTGTCATGTCAGTTCAACACAACATCGCTAACCTGCCTCTATGCTTTATCAACATGTGTTTATTCACTGAAACTGGCACATTAAATATGATTACATTTTATGCAAGCACAGATTAAGCTTTACTCTAGAGGGGGTGATGGTATTGAAGACTATGAACCACAGGGCATTCAGTTCAATGCCTGGTCTGGGTGACCTATTTCAAGTTGTGTGTATTTGCCCTCATTCTCTCTGTGTGTTTTTTTCCTTTCCTCTCCATGATCAATAACAGCTCATTCAGCATTAAAAATAAATAAATACACCAGTCATCGACTACATTAGATTACCACATCAATCTCAGTATTGGAGTGTCCCATGTTGCACACAATAGAGCCGTTTTTCATTCGGTCCAGCTGATCTCTGTTCACCACATTCTTATTACCTACAGACAGACATCATCTCTCGTCAATGCACGTAATATGGCATCAGGGATATCATTTACACTCAAGGACATTGAAAAACATCATTAAAAAATGCACATATTATGTCTAACACATGTTGCAAGGCCACGGAATACAGTATAACCTGAAGGTGTCATGTCAAGTTACCAGTGCATGTGATGATGATATCAACCAGGCGAATGACCTCATTCAGCTTTACCACCCTGAATCCATCCATGCTGTTCAGACAAAAGTGAGAAGGTATTCAATGCTCAAAGCATTAATATACAGGAAAGTATTCCTAATTGACAAGACATAATATAAAGATTAAACTTCGCCTCTCTCCTGTGCTACAAAATAGTGCTTTAAGCTGAACATCTGTTCCATAATAAAACTCTCGCTCAATAACTAGTAAAATGTATTTATTTCATGAACAATTGTAGACTGACATTTTCCCTGCTGGTTATTCTTATACACAGATTTTTTACTTTTGGCATATTAAGCATGGACAGGATCCCAGTGCTCATCTACTCACCAGGCCTGCAGGGCGCAGATGGGATCGATCTCTGTAACATACACGATGGCTCCCAAAGCTTTCAGCGCTGCACAGCAACCCTTCCCAACCTGCATGAAAGACATGAAAATAAAAGACTGATGAGGAACAGTCAACAGAATATTTCAAAATTTAATTTTGTAAAAACACTTTCAAACAATTTCATGTTTTATTGTTTATTATATTCAGTAAATATTATCAGTGTTAAGAGTCTACAGACCATATGAAGCAATCTACAGTTGAAAATTACCTCACATGAATAAAATGAGGATAAACATCATGGCGTGTTCACACAAGACGTGTCTTACCTCACCATACCCACATACAACCACCTGCTTGCCTCCAAACATGACATCTGTGGTTCTCTTCAAGCTAGAGTTGTTAGAAACATACATTAGTTTAAAGTGAAACATTATAACTCAAAATGTGTTAATTCAATGTTAATTCTACCATAGTACTTTACTATTTAGAACAGGTTGTATGAAAGGTTGAGCCACTGTGTAATAACTGTAATGGCCAAATATTTGACAGGTTCTGTCAAAAATTATTTTACGTCTAATCGAGTATATTACCCCTTTCCCACTGGCCAAAACACTGGTTTAAACCCGCTAACAATCACTTTTTGGTGGCAACTGTAATGATCCACATCAAACAACTTGGCAAACAACATGGATTAAAATCACCTTCAATCGGCTCAGCTCCAATCAGCATGCAGCGGGAACACCACACCCGCTTCAACCTGCTAGTTTTAGTTTAACATGAGACATTACGTGATGGACACGCCATTCTGTCACAATTGTGATATCATCATCAACACGACTCCAGCGTGGTGATGTCACCAGATGCACAGCAGGGGAAGCACAGCTTGCCAACAGGGGGGTCAGACTCAGCTTTTTTTGGTCAATGGAGAAAGGCCATATGCCAATTGTTAGCAAGTCGACAGGAATTTTAAAAACATGGGTCGGCCCGCTAATTTTAGTGGAATAGTGGCTTATGAAACATTTTATTATATTTCAGGTCATTCTATTTAAAGTCACATATTTCGCACTGTAACATCTATTGCATAACAGTATTGTACCCTGCAGATAATTAGTGTGTGGAAAAATAAATAAATTCTGACTGGTGAGCAAAAAGCACTGACCCAGTACTGAGCTGTGCTGACAGAGTATCAGGCTTCTCATATGTCACTAGTGATAATTATCAACAGAGTAATAAATAGCCTTCAATGTTCACAGGATTTTCTACTAAATGCAATTTTGCAGTGAATATGGAGTTACAAGAAAAAAGCTCTAAACAAGCTATTAAGGTGGACCAACTTTTCTTTATTTAACAAAGACTCTGTGATGCCAGTGCTTTCTGACCTTTTCTTTACTATAATGATCCACCCAACAATGAAGACAAACTGCTTCATGTTAATCATTTTAATCAACAACACATGCTATTTTATAAATTCCAGAATGGATAGAATATATGTAATAATATGATTAAGAAGATACTCAAAACAAATCAGTGTTTCTCAACTACTACGAAGGAAAAACATAGCTGTGCTGGTCAAGTCTGAATGGGTTGTTAGATATAATGGCAAATTCTAGGAACTTCAGCACTGAAGCCAGGTTCAGAACTAAGCCAAGGTTTTTCCTCTGTGAGGGACTAAGCAGGCATTTTAAATCAATTAAACCATTCTTCAACAGTTTCTGAATGTCTATTTGTTAATTCTAATGAATGTATTTCAAACCCCAAATGTCATTGTATACTGGTGAATTAACACCATTCAGACCATGATGTTTAGCCTTCCAAAAAACTAGGGCTAACTCACCCATCCAGGATTGATTCTCTGCAGCAGTAGAGGTTGTCAAACTTCTGTTTAGTCACAGAGTCATTTACATTCATTGCTGGAACACACAGTTTTCCAGCTTTAGACAGCTGATACAATCTGAAAAGAAGCAAATAATGACTTTTCACCTCACACAGATCTGTTGCTAAATGACTGAGGGAAAGTGCATTTCCTTTGAGCAAAGAAATACCTGTGAACCCCAGTGACACTCTCCTCCACAATGCCTCTGATCTTCTTGAACACATTAGGGTATTTCTTGTACATCCAGTGTGTTAGATCTCCTCCATCATCAAGGATCTTACCAATTAAGAGTAAAAAATATTGGGTTAAAAGGTAATAGGATTATATTTATTTAATACCCTACACACAACTCCAAAATACTGTCTTAATATTTTAAGGCTCTTGTTTCTTGATGATATTACACAAGAGCACAAAATGAATGTTTTTAACATACCATGTTAGGTTGCCAACCCTCTGTGTTGACACAACGGTCAATACACCACCAGAAGTCATCCTCCGACTCCCCTTTCCAAGCAAAGACAGCCACACCTGAAAGAGAAGTCGTCAAAGAACTTGGAACATCTTACGTCAACAGCTTGGAGTTCATCTATCATCTTGTTCTGTCAGTCTTTCATCCCTTTCAACTCAGATTATTGAATTTAATTATTCATGTCTGAACCTGAACTGCAACTCCTATGACAAAGGTCCCACAGAGCACAACTGATGAACACCAGTGAATGCATGGGGTCTTAGTGCAAGCTGGACAATGTATTCATTAATTAGTCTTCTCCTTCAATTGTATTTTATATTATACCCATATAAACTGTTACGTAAGTAATAGATGGTACATAGCAGTGCTCTACTCAAAATAACCAACCCCCCAATGCATTAACTTCATTAAGTGTCTCTTAAATCAGCTGTAACCCGACTGCCTGTCAGGTCATCAAAGGTATACTGACAAAATTAACTGCATACTGAAAACATCGCATAGCAACTGCAGATAAGAGTCAGTTATAAAGTAGCGTGGTTTCCTTACTAAAGGTCAAGCTAAAGGCAACATTGTCAAACAAAACAGGACAAAACATTCCCAGACAGACATGAAATGATCACAAGACAAAAATAACATTCTATAAAGTAAAATTGCCTATGAACAGAATTTGTGTGTCTGGGTTACTTAAATACATATGACAAGTCAGTGGATTGGAAAAAGGGGGTTGGGGGGAGTTCCATTAACCCTATTTTGGTGCTCACCTGTCTCCGTCAGTGCTGCAGCCACTTCATTCTGTGTTGAATAGATATTACATGCTGTCCAGCGACACTGAGCCCCGAGAGCCACCAAAGTCTCAATCAGCACCTGCAAACATACACATACACAAGGGAAAGTGTGAAGGGGAGAGAGCAGAGATTACAATGAATCAGGTCTGTATTATGTCTTTCATATTGCTTCTTATGACAACATTTATTTTGTGGTGGAAAAAGTGGCTAGAGACTTACATTATTACCCCGCCTCAGACGGGGAGGCGAGGGTATCATTTTTGGTTCACTTTTTGTGTTTATCAGCTACTTCACACAAAAACTACTGGACCAATTTCCATGAAATTGTCAGAGAAGGTATGAGGTGGTCCAGAATAGAGCTCATTCCATATTGGTGAATGTAAGTCAAAGGTCAAGATCAATTTCACAAATTATGTGTTATTACAATGATAAGAGATAGGACAAATCAGTTCAAATGTTTACGAGGGGTTGGCTCTGTTGTGTCTGGGACCACTTGTTCTTCTTTACTTTAAACAATGATACACTAGTATAAGTAGAACTAGAAAAAAAGGTTGAACTATAGTGTATGCTTGTCTGTGTAGGTCATCGTTCTACATGGTAGTTCTTTTCAGTTCAACTTTATGGTTACAAAATATGCCGTTATCAAAACGGTCAGTGGTAAAGATAAAGAGTGACCTAAAATCCTGTTCTGATCAATTAAACAGCAGCCTCTGCTTGGCTTAAACAGCCTCACACAGATAGCTTACCGCAGTCTGGGCTGTGATGTGAGTGCAGCCCACAATTTTGGCTCCTGCCAGGGGTTTCTCACTTTGTGCTCTCTTTCTGAGTGAGATCAGTGCTGACATATCTGAAATGAGAATACAGAGAACAATCAGAAAAAAATACATAGGGCCTCGACCCTGCAGGCTCGGTCCCAAATGAGCAATACAGGTGGTGCCAAAAAAAGAAACATTTTTGCTTTTTGTTTTACTGAGAGTAATTATGTACTCTATGTATTGTTAATGTTTCTTTTCATTCATCTACTAAGAGGCAGTTGTAAAGAAAAATGCTACACATTCAATTTTCTTATTTATTTTAAACATCTATAAGAGTGTATTGTCAGATTTGATATTTTAGGATTAAGTGAAATGATCACATAGCATTTACAGGCACCGCACAAAGGAATGTACCATGAAATATATATGTAGTTTAATTAATGTATGTGAATATCCTTATGTGTCTTACCTTGCTCTGCTATCTCAATCTCACGCCGTCCAAACTCAGCCTGTTTTATATTTTTGACACAGAAATCAGTGCTGCCCTTTGAGTTGACTTGTGTTTTGTCCCGTGGAGAGGTCTCATCATCAGAGCTGTCTGTATAGGATGCAGCTGAAGAGAGATTCATTCTTTGATTCATCAAGTAATCCAAAGGCACTTTATGCATTTCACTGATGTTTATGTTTGCCTGGTTCAATTGTCTCTTCCCCCTTCTTACCGGAGCTGTAGCTGTCTGTGGACGACTGAGAGATAGAGCGGGACAGAGAGCGACGGCCTGCTTTGGTAGGAAACCTGCTGAATTCCTGCTTATCCTCTACAAACTGAATTTGCTGGGGGGGAGAAAGAGAGAGAGAAATGCAGTTAATTTGATTCAGCTGTATGAATGAATGCATAAATGCTTTTGTAATTATTAATAAATTTAGAATGATTAATTTTATTTGTAAAGCACTTTACGTTTGAAAAAAAATCTCAAAGTGCACAGTGAAAGATTAAAAAAAGAAATAGGCTCAATGGCCCTGTTCTCAAAAGGTCCTCATAGCTGTGATGTCTTGCTATCAACAAGAGGGAGACATTCAATAGATCATAAAATCAATCCCAACAAATGCCAAAAACAGTGTGAATGGTATAGGAAGCCCCCAAAACTCTTCTGATGTAACATCTGACTCAACAAAAGTAAGTAACTGGGTAATGACATATTAATGTTGTTAAAGCTGTTAAATGCAAACGCAGGATGTTGTTGGTGGAAACTAATATTGGGGCAATTACTTTCTTTGATCTTGATTGAAACTGAACTCAGAGAATCAAATCAGAATTGTAATCTGTTGAGAACTGAGGGAAGAGTAGTGATTTTAGTGAGCAACTGGAAAAATAAACAAAGTTGTAAACAAATTGTTTACAAAAGCAATTTTTGACAAGTGATAAGTTTTGTGCCCAGTGCTTAGATCTATCTAATGAATCAATCAGAATTGAAATCCGTTAAGAAATGTGGGAGGAGAAGCAATTTTAGTGAATTATGGACGATGATGGATGGACGGATGGAGGACAGACAAAGCGCAACGGCAATAGGTCAGACTTCGTCCGGATGAGCTAAAAACAGAAAATCAACACTTAAAATCAACAGATTGAAAACAAACACTGAAAGCCTTTCTAAAAAGGAAGTTTTTAAGTCCTTTTTCAAAAGCAACCCACATCTGAGGGGCAGCAGCCTCAGAGGTCCTGTCGCCCATGGTTTTGAGCCGATTCCTGGGCGGGCGGAGATGGTGCAGTTGGTCAGACCAGGTTCTGTCTGAGGTGTGTGGGGTGAGGAGTTCGGTGAGGTAGGTGGGGGCCACACTGTGGTGGGTGTGCAGGAGGATTTTATATTCAATACAAAGATGGATGAGGAGCCAGTGCAGACAGAGAAGGATGGGGATAATGTGCTCATGTTGACACATCCTCATCACGACTCTAGCAGCGCTGTTCTGAAAATACTGGAGTTTTTAGAGACTCTTGCCAGGAATCCCAATGAGGAGTATGTTACAGTAGTAATGTAGTAGTAGTAGCACAAAACAATTCAATAGCCATATAAAAGACAGCCAGATGATTGTTGCAGTAGTGATTATAACTTTATTATGCACTAGCCCAGGCATGGACAAACCATTTCCAAAGGGCCGGTGTGGCTGCAGGTTTTTTTTTTTCCCAACCAAGCAGCAGCACACCAGACCTGATTCAATTAATCAACTGATTTCTGTCTTCTTTGGTCAAACTGTGAACTCTTGGTTGATTGGAACAAAAACCTGTAACCACACCAGCCCTTTGTGGAATAGTTTGCCCATGCCTGCACTAGCCACACTAACCACAAAATATGTGATATGCAAGTCTCACACACTCCTGTTTTTACTCAATATGACTGGGCGTGACTCCAAATTAAGGTTGTGCAAAATGAGGATACCCCGCATGATATAAAATGTATACCGTTTCATGTTCTATTCCATTAATATTCCACTGGGCTTGCAAATCACACTCAATACTGGAATATTTCTGTGTTTTGGGAGGTTTGCAATGCAGACAAAGGTGAGTGATCCAAACAAACATGAAGAACAATGAACAAGTTTGGTAGTTATTTTAAAATATGTATTAATTGCATTTGTATTGTGACCTATTCTGTTATCACATATATACATTGACAAAAGATTTTGGCCACATTGCCCATATCACCAACGACAGTCACATCACAGCCTAAACAGTGATTGATTAGTCACTGGCACTCAGAGCAGATTCCACACAAACACTCGATAAGTTTCCATGCTCATGTCTGAGTAGGCACACTTTTTATTTATTTAAATTCCCACCTTCCCAATTATATAACTGCACAGACTGATTTTATGAGCATGTTCACATTTATCTGCAGTAGCGCTTTCAGCCAAACCACCTCAGAAGTAAACAGATCCAGCCATAAATATCAAGGCTAAAAAGATACAGCTCATGTTGTGGTTCATGTGGAGGCTGGTTGTCATGGCAGGTCCTTTTAGGACAAAAGCAGAACTTGAACTGTTTTTATGTTTGCTTCGAGCTCTTTTTTTATCTGCATTTGATCACAAATGATCTCAAATTGATGAATGCCTGCTGTCAAACAGATACTGCACCATCAACATGCATGATCCAAAGTTAAAATTTCTATGCCAAGTTTTACATTGGATGGTCCCATTTCAGCCATGCTCATGTAATAATTGTTTATCAGAGACATTATGCAGCCACTTTATTTAAGCATCTGCCAGAAACTTTTAAGTTAAAAAGGAATCTCTACATTAATTAAGATATATTCACTATCTGTTTGAAGGTGTGTTAAAGGTGACAATTTCTTCACTTACTCAACTAGAGTCTGTGTGAATGCTATGGCATGCAATGGTCTAATGCCAACTGCTGCCACAAAAATCTTTTAACAAGTCAAAGGGAAAAAACAATACTATCGTTTCTGTCAAAAGCATCTACCTTCATATGTCAATGGCCAACTTTTTTTTTTTTTTAATTAAAGCAGTAAAACCAGAAACGTTTTGTCAACAGTGACTTTGAATGCAACATGAGCTTGTCAGAGAACTCCTGAAACTGCAGTAACGTTATCTTTTCCCATGTCAGAGATTTTCCAAGCACGGAAAGGAGGAGAGACAGAATTCGTTCCCTCAACTGTATGCAAAGATTTTTAATTTTCTTCATGCCATCATGCACAGATTCTGATTCCTCACAAAAACATTCATCTGATTTAAAAGTGATCATATAACTCTTTAATAAATCAGCCACCTGACATTAATGCTCATGTGTGCCTGAGTAAGTGAAATGCTACTCATGTAATTAGTATCACACAGGTTCAGTCTCCCATCTCTGAGTGATAGGCTGTTCACACAGATCTGCTCAGTCTCCAGTTTCTAGGTTTAGGCCACGTCCTGAAAGCCCTCCACATACCAGAACACAACATGGCAACTAAGAACAATGTGAACCTGTTTTCTTGAGATTAAGGTGACAAGACATCACATACTTTCTCCTGGACAGAATAGTGGGAGCTTTATAGTCCCAAGGCCTGATTTATACAAGAGGTTTAGTCTGCCTTTCAGATTTGACTCTGAAGAGGTGTGTTAAAGACAAAGAGAAATTCATTGCATTGCAATATGTCTTGAATTTAACAAATCTATTGGATGGTGACAGCTGGATGTACTCCCAGTTTTACAAGAGCTGGTGTGGTGTGTTAGTAACTGTTTCAAATATGTCCCCTAAGTTTTTTAAAATCTTAATGATTCATATAATATATATATCATATGTTTAGATCTGTGTTCATTTTGGCTGCAAATGCACCTCAAACAGATTTGTTTTAAAGCAGAAAGTTGAGGCAAAGGCCAGATGATGCCATATTTAGTTAATTTGTCCCCAACTATGGAATATGCCTCCCTGAAGATTTCATTATAAGCTTTCAAGGAACGGTGCCCTTATACAGTAATTTTTTCCCCACTCCTATCAGTGAATAGATGAAACTGTTTTAAAGGGCTATGTTTTAACTTTGCAACATCAGACCATCAACCCTTAAAGGAGTCATTCCATTCTTATTTCATTAATATTGTTGTGTTCGCTATTGTTATTGAATGCATTGTGCGTTGGTTCCATTTTTTTTTAAACATCCGGATTGCTTTGTTTCTGGTACTTCCTCATACATATCCAGGACGCGGTGATGAGGAATCACTGATTGACCCAGAATGAATCCTCACTCATCACTTGTTTTGAAAACGTGCAGGGGAAAAAAAATGATGCTTTACTTCCACAGAGAGCACATGAACGACTTTGCTCTGCCATTTTTTTCAAGTTTGTGTGGCAGTTACTGTGGTACCGTCTTCTCTTATAGATGCTAATGCTACTTCAGATTCACTGCAAGGTGGAGGGTTAGGGTTGCAGGGTTAACTCCACCGATGCCAATATCCACATGATGTATTGTGGACAGGCATTTTCTGAGTCGCTTGTTTCTCTGTGTCGTTGTCTATGAATGGTAAAAACAGCCAGTGGAGGTGACACACCACTTTCAAATGCAACATGTGTTGGTAACTCAGGGTGACCAATCAGATTCCAAAAGGAGCGTGGAAAAGTGTTTTTCAGCGGAATGACACCTTTAACATTAACAACTGTACATCTGTGTCGCCATACCTAAAAACAAGTTAATAATTTATCTGATATAATCATTTCACCCCAGAGCCATAAATGCATATTGTACCATACACCAACGTGTTCTAACAGTTCACTCAAAAGAGGACAACCTTACAGTCTTCAGCAGAATTAAATTGTACAGAATCCTAACACTTGATGCAGCATTAGTTAGTTAATCATTAAAGTCAGCATCGAAGGCCCTCCCAAAAATAGAAAAGGGATGTGAAACTGTCTGATGATTCGTCGACTGGATCTTTTGACAAACACATTCCCGGTTACTCATGAGCTACGTTAACGTTAAGAGAGTCCAATGTATATTTTGTCCAAAACTCACTTCTCTATTTAGTGTTTAATGAAGTGTGCAAATACTTACACATGTAAGGAATTCGGTACTCTTCCTTGTTCCTTGTAACATGACAGTTAACCTTCTTCCTTGAAATAAATACATTCTATTGTTAACAAATTCAGCCTTAAGATTTAAATGATTTTATTTGGACCATTTTTTTATGTAAACTATAAATACTGACGTGTAGTTTAGCTCCTCGGTTATGGCGACATTTGCACTTAAGTTACTTGGTTGGACACACTGTTCATTATGTAGAAAGAAATATTATTTCACAGTCATGCAGTGTTTTGTAAACTAAAATATTGTAATTTAGATCACCAAAAACAGTAGTAGTAGCTTGTCACATGTCAACAGTACTTACAAGAGCCATTTGACTTCATGTGAATAATCTGTATTAAGGTTCTGAGGATTAAAAGTACTCGATGTTACCTAAGACAACCTGAAGACTACTTTAATAATCAGGTTACACTGTTGAGTAATGTAAAAACGTCGTAAAATGTGTTTACTACTGCTACGGACATGCGTTGGCCTGGTCAATAATCTTTGTATATCCTCCTGAGACCCAGCAATACAATTGTGTCCAATTGGGGAAAACGTTTCTCTGTTTTACTTTTAAATGCTGTCCATTGCAAACGACATACCGGAATAAATATATTTTTTAAATGTGCCTGGGAATAAACGATTGTATTATCGTGTAAATGCAAAAAAAGAAGAAAAAATAACAAACAAAAACAAACAAAGAAACAAACAACCTCACTAACTTCGCTTGGTCTTAAAGGGATATAGTCCATTTACTCAGGGTCATTTTAAATTTGGCGATGCCCGGACCTAGTGTTAGCTTGAGTAAGCCTAAGTATAGTATGGGTGGATTTAGAAACTACGGTATTTTCCTATATCAGGTGCTCCAGTTTATCCCCTTATTAATGACTCCCTGAAACTTTAGTACTAGAATCAGACATGCCGAGCCGAAGACAAAAGCGTCAACATTGTGAATGAACTGGAATGAGTGAGTGTGTGCACATGTGAATGTCGGCCATGGTTCCTTCTGCAGACTCTTAGCTGATCCTTACCTTCTTGACGGGTTTGTGAGTGGGCACAGCGCTGAACGCGGACGACAGCTCTCCCATGGCCATTTCGCTATTTTTGCTCACGGTCAAAGCAGAATATTTTTCCGCTACGTTTTCGCTCTCTTTCGCCTCTTTGCTCGCCTGTTTCACCTCCAACTTAGCATCTCCAGTCGGATCTGACATTTTGATAGTAGTCTGTTTTTAAACGTGGTGTCTTCTTCTCTACGAAGGAAGCGTCAGAAGCTAGCGCTGGCGTCCTGGCTCGGCTAACCGTTTCAGCGGCTGGAAGAGAGGCTTCAACTCGAAAGTATATGTAATTAAAGTATCGAATGAATACGGCTTAAATGTCGTTACATTGTTCGTTATGCTGCGTTTGTAGAAGCAGTGTTTTCCTTGCTGCCTCAGCTGTCACCTGGACGGCTCTGTGGAACTTTGTGGGCGTTAACTAACGGGCGGAGGGGGCGTTCAGTGTATGCAGATGCGTTCAAATCACAAGGTTTTTTTCTTAATCCTGGGAATTTGGCATTTTTAAACAAGATTATTTACACCCGCAACGCGCTCAATTCTCATTATAGTACCATAGTCATTCATGGATTTTGGCATCCAAATAAGAAATAACAAGAATCACAAATATTGTGTCACTAAGGAACATTTAAAGTTGTAACTGTGACTTCCCCCATTTATAAATGCGACAGGAAACTGCAACCCAACGCGCATGCTCGCTTTCTTGTGTTTGTAGGCGTGTAAACATGGAGATGTTAGGTAGTAAACAGTACAGCCCCGAGAAATCTCAACACGTAACAGCGCAGTAAAGTGATTAGACTGTGCTCCTCCTTTAGTTAGGTGAAAGTCTACCACCTTAGACGAGTCAGAATTCAAAACCGAAAAACCAAACCAAACCAAAGTATGCATTGATAGGAAAAGTTAATGTATCTATGAAAAGTACAATTACTGTGCAGTAATATAATCCTGCTCAATTGTATGCAATGAAGTTAATGAGTAATATTCCTTCTATAGCACATGCTGTCTTTGTTATATGGTGTATAACAATGAACTCCTCTGGATTCCTTTTTGTGTGTGATTTTATCGACAAAAACGTGTCATGTATTATAGCAGAGGTCTGCAACCCTGGTCCTAGAGAGCCACTATCCTGCATGTTTTAGATGTTTCCCTCTTCCAACACACCTGATTCAGATGATCAGTCTATCATCAAGCTGTGAGGAAGACTGATAATGTCTGTCAGGTGTGCTGGAAGAGGGAAACATCTAAAACATGCAGGATAGCGGCTCTCTAGGACCAGGGTTGCAGACCCCTGTATTATAGGATCACTATATGTCTAGTGTTTCTGCACCAACGGCCAAGTATTTATATCCCCGAAACGGATGGCATTGGATAGGTAATGGTTTTGCGTTCGCCACAGCCGCGTAAGGTCTTTCGTGTTAACTTTTGAACGGTTTGGCGGATTTGTCCCGAATTTGGCGTGGTTAATGCTCTAGGATAGGTACATGTACTGAATAGATTTTGGAGGTCAACACTTTCAAGATGGCCGACTTTCAAGATGGCCGAATGGCTTATAACTTTTGAACTGGTGGACGGGTTCGCTCTTTGCACATTTGCCCCTGGTTGCTTTTCCGGTCCTGCAAAAATAACTACGGAGAAACTATCCATTTGCGACATGTACCGACTTAAATTGAAGGCCTCGTCGTACATACACCAATATGAAGGCTTGGTGGCTAATCTTAAGGTAGCAACATAATAGCGACCCAATGTAGCAGTTTGTGACCGCTTAAGCGTGTATTTGTGTTTTGTTATACATTCAATTAAACAATATGTGTAACGTGGTATATACATCTATATGCTTAACCTCTTATTGTTTTCACGTGTTTGGCATCAGTGTCAAATAAGGATAGGGCTACGTCTGAGATAGCAGTGCAGTGCAGGTCAATGAGGAAATCGGAAAAGGCTCACAATGTAAATGTGGGGTTGCACTTAACATGTTGCTCCCTTTTGTCTAGTCAATCGATGGCATTTGGCCAGCTAACCTACCACAAATTGCAACTGATTTTTTTTTCTTCAGGTCTGACATTAGAGGGGTCCCTAGAACAACATACGAAAAACGCACCCAAATCTACCTTGGGCAAATGTGTCAAATTTGCATAAATCCAATATGGCCACCAACATGTCTGAAAACACATTTCTGACTGTCTCATTAGTTCTAAACAAGATATTTTAGTGATGTAAAGCCTAAAACTTTTTATTGAACATGGGCCAAACCTCTGGGAAGGAGTAAAATGTATCTTGCCTAATTTACATAAATCTAATATGGCTGAAAGAACACAATGAAATTGCCTGATAAAGCCTTCTGCTTAGACACATTTTAATCTGAAAACTTTATTTTTATGAATAATAAAGGCACATCTTCAGTTCATCAATACACAGATTTTTTTTAACACAAAAAATATTCTCTGTCATTAGAAATATTTGTGTTACACATGTACTAAAAATGCAAATATTCCATGTACACGACAGCCATGGAATACAGTATACCCATTATTTTAAAAAGACCATTATTTGTATTTATTACTTATTTATTTTAATAACCAAACTATTCATCACTTTTGAAGGTTACAGCAGTAGTAGCAGCATGGTGGCTGAGCGGTTAATGCTCTTGCCTCACAGGAGAAGACCCGGGTTTCATTCCCTGACCGTACAGGAGTATATATATATATATATATATACTGGTATTCTTACTTATCTCATCTTCACATAGTTGTATCCCCTCTGTATATATTTTTCACTCATGTATATTCTGTGTTGTACACATAGCATATTGTCTTTTTTTCTCTTTTTCTCTCTCTGTGTTTTGTGTACGTATATTATTTATCATCTATATGTTGTTTTTTTTTCTCTTTGCTGTCCTATTGCAGTATATCACTGGCTACTGTGACATGTGAATTTCCCCAATGTGGGATCAATAAAGTCTATCTTATCTTATGTACTCATTATCTGGAAAAGTTTATGACTACTTCTGTGGGATAAGCACAATAAACACTGAGCTGCAACTGGACTACTCAAATATAAGTTTAAAAACACTGATTAATCATCCATTGAAGATTAATCTTTTTCAGTTGCTGCATCATTGGAGCACTTACACATTCACCACATGCTGGAGATCAATCGAGGTCTGTCTTTTTTTTTTTTTTTAATCGAGGTCTGTCTTGCGACAGGACCATCTCATTGTTGAGCAGCCAGTTTTGCAGGAGTATGGGATGACTTCCAGTAAGGCCTTGAGTGTCACATCATTGTCTGTCATCACTGGACATAGGAATGGACCAGAACTGGATAATTTCCAACCCCAGCTTATGGGCGGCAGATCAGTGCCTTATCTTACCTTATACCTAATACTCAGAGTCTTTAATTGTCCTTCTCATACCCTGCCATAGACAGTGGTAGACATATTTAATTCATGCAAGATAGCAAAGAAGGAATTTAAACTTCATATTTTTGAATTGGCTCCCCCATGCTCACTTAGTACACTCTAGGTTTGATGAGATTACGTTGTTGTGATTTGGGGTTCTATAAATAGAATTGAATTGAAATACAATATATATTTATGTAAAATATGCAGGTTATACATTTCATGTTACAGACCTGAAGTAGACTTTTCAGACCTTAAATTTTTTATATGCCAAAATAAGAATTTAGCATTGTATGTAATAAAAAAGACACTCTTCATTTGGCTATGTGTTGGATAAAGAAAACCCGGTCTTAATCCCATTGCAGAAAAAATATTCAAAGATTTAAAGTTTACTGTTAAATGTTCATAAAAGCTCAGACTAAAGTTGACGGGGGTTATATAAAACAAACCAGAGAAAACTGAAGAAAAAGTTAGTTTTTCAGCAAATATATAAATGACTCAACAAAAACCAAGTCTCTCCATCCACTGTCATTAATCAGACTCCATGGGTTTTATTGATAAATCGATGCTGTAGAAGATGACTGTGTTTCCATGTTCACTACAGAGCCTCTGAACTTCCAAATGGGTCATATCTGATGAATGATGACCATGAAAAAAGGACAAATTGTATTTCACCTGAATTTATTCAATGTAGATAAGATAAGATATTCATTTATTATTCCCACTAAGGAAACATTAGTTCAGAATTTATTAAACATTTTAGATTAATAGATAATTTTGGTCACCAGTGGTTGTTGGGGTATTTAAATAAATGTAAATAAAGAGGTAAAATAGAATAAGAATTAAACAGTAGCATTAAGAAAATATGCCAAAATGTGTATATGCAAATGTTTTTAGGATTGACCATGACCTATGATATAATAAGTGATACAAGTCATATTGATCAACTCAACTCAGCTCTACTTTATAAAACACAAAGAACATTTGTGAAAAGGTGCAGTGGGTCAAAAACAAAAACAAACAATATAAAACAATAATAAGATTAAAACAAGAGTCTCATATTGTGTCAAAAACCAAGGAGTAAAAATAGGAGATTAATAAATAAATTGGGTTGTAGGACAACAGTGAAACTCAAACAATTAATGATGTGTAAATGTGTTTCGTGAATGTTGGATGTTGTATGAAAGTGTAGGAGAATAATGCAGTTACTATCATTCAGTGTTGTTTTTATCTAGGGTTTTTATGCTGAAAAACTGTGGAAGTAAATCTCATCAGATTTTTAATTCTAAGAGTCATTGCATTTTTAGCACTGAATGTTTTTGCACTGGAATTAATTAAATTTAAAAAATTAACCCAAATTAAGTATCAATTTTTTTGTACTGAAATTAAATATCACTATTTTTGCAATGGAAATTAAATATCTGCTTCTGAATTCAACTATGTTCACAAATTTAGAATTTAAAAAAATTCAGATGCAGAAATCCAATGGCGTTTTATCATTAATTTTATCTGATGTGCATATTCTACTACAGGCCATTATATTGTTTTTACAAATACTTGAATGTAAACTTTTGTTTGAAATTTGCTTAGTTTGTAAAAGCCTAATATGCAATCCTTCTGATTGAGCGTGGTTCCACCAGTGTTGTAGTCTCCAGGTAAAAGGAGCCTGAACCTATTGTTAGAGTTGAGCCGCTGTAGCTGTGTAAGCATCCGCCCGCCCTCCGTTGTGCCGTCAGTCAACCCACTGTTAACGTCTCCGCCGTCGTCACGCCATTTTCCACCAACGACGGAAAGGGTCCAACCGGCCGGAGAAGGAGCGGATAATCTTAGCTGTGAACCGCGTCAACTACGGTACGATTGAATGTGTATTAATTTTACATGTAATTGTCGGTGTGTGTGTTCCGGTTGATCAGGCAATGGCTTATTTTTTGTGGTTTTCGTAGTCTTGAAAAAACTAGGCCGCGGACAGACAGCCATTTTAGCTACCACCGGCTAGCTGTTAGCAGCATTAGCTTCGCAGCGTCGAGGCATACTTTAATGTTGAACACATAAATCTCAATCGTACGGTACATCAGCACTTAGATTATTCAGGTACTGTAATGTGTTCTTACAGTTAACAATCCTGACTAAACCGAACTGTGTTGCTTTCACAAACGATACGGTACACGCCTTCCAATTAGCACGAAGTAGGCCTAACTCCATTTGCTGTACTCTGCTCAAAACGTGTTCGAGGAAATGCGCGAAATATTATATGCAATTGCGTATTTTGCAGCAACTTGACACGAGAAGAACCAAAGAGACGCCGTGGTGCTTGTGTAATTTAACTGAACTAACCAAAAGCAGCCTGAGCATTTTTTTTCAATATGCCTGGGTTCTAGTCGTGTTTTGTTCTCAGTTTTAAGGCTTTTGTGTCTATGTAGTAATATATTTGTACCCCCAGAATAATGTTCTAATCTATTTCTTTGAACACTTTGAGTTTTTGTGTTGTGGTGTATTTTCTGTTTGGTTCTTTCATTGCAGCCAAATCCAAAACTACTTGGGTCTATTTTGCTTTGGGGATAAGGTCGAATATTGCGTGAAATTAAATCAATTTTGAAGATTTGTAAACTTCAACAAGGTGAAGATAAGTCTGGCGTTTGAACAGGCTTAAATTAAACCAAACGACACTTATCGTTGCATTAATAACAAGTTATTTAACATTATTTTCCAGATTTCATCATGCATCGTGACTGTCCTCTCGACTGCAAAGTCTATGTTGGAAACTTGGGAAACAATGGAAACAAGACTGAGCTAGAGAGAGCGTTTGGCTACTATGGCCCTCTCCGCAGTGTTTGGGTGGCGAGGAACCCCCCAGGCTTTGCCTTTGTAGAATTTGAAGATCCCAGAGATGCCACTGATGCAGTACGTGAGCTTGATGGAAGGTAAGCAGTCTAAAATCATTTTAAGACCCAGAGTTGAAAGACTACATCAAGTCTTGTTTGAGCTTCTTAAAACTGATGATGGCCATCTGGTTATTTTTTACAGGACTTTGTGTGGCTGTCGGGTGCGAGTAGAGCTGTCCAATGGTGAGAAGCGCAGCCGTACCCGTGGTGCTCCCCCCTCGTGGAGCAGGCGTCCTCGAGACAGAGATGACTACAGGCGTCGTAGCCCACCACCAAGGCGAAGGTAACCCACATGTTGTTTGAAGGTCACCTCTAGCAACAAAGAGTGGATTTATTTTCTGTGAATCCTGTCCTTTGACTTACTGATACCATTCTCTTACCCACAGTAAATTTCCTGATAATTCTTCATATTTTTCAAGTCAAGGTTTTTCGTAGTGTGTAATTTTTTTGTTCTGACTATACATCTGTTTACAATGTCTTAAGGCCTGCAGTTTCATTTTCATTGCCATTATGGGTTAATTTGTGTGGGACCAGAATTCAATAGACTTCAATAACCAAACGCATGACATAGGATTAGGGCATTATCATAGGTTATACAGCAAAACCATTTCTGATTCAGAATGCATCTTGAAATCTGGCCATTGATAGCCATTAATCTGACCTGAAAGACTGTTATTACTGGGTTCAATTACAGATTAGATCCCATACAGGAAAGACTAATTTTAAATTTTGGGGGGGTGTAAGTGCCAAATGTGATGCCTTTTTTCTTACTGTTTGAGGATCCTTTCCATTTTTCATCTATATTAATAAGAATGAAACCCGTTGCAGAGCCACCACCATGCCTCTTCTCACCACCCTCAATCAACTAGTCCTCTTTCAGCATCATGTGACTGCTGACCATCGTGCCCCAATCAGCTTGGCTGGTGCTGTCACATGACCCAGGCATGGCCAGTCGTCAGGTTGCACCAGCCCATTGGTTCCTCAGCATGCCGTTCTCAACCTCCTCCTCCTTCAACCTTAACCCAAACGGCAGCGGCCCACCTCACATTCCCGACCAATCAGCGTATTACGTTCCCAAATGTCTACAACCTACCAGCAGCAGCCTTCGGCTAACCAATTAAAGCAGGAAAAAAGCCACAGCCAGCCCCCATCTGCCTGCCACCTAATCACCTTGCAGCATCTGGCCAGTCCTATTCAGCCAATTCTACCTACCCGGCCGACAGTCTGCCTCCCTTTCGTCATATCTAGCTTGTTGAAAACCAAAAATACTAGTAAGTTTTCCTGCTTCATTCAGTACACTGCTGATTACAGTTTTGAAAGTGAAGAGACAGCTGGTTTAAAAAAAAGGTTGTTCTTTTTTTCTTATTTGAATCATTAGTTTGTCATTTGGTCCTCACCCTTAACTGTAACTTCTTATTTTAAAGGGCAGTGGTCCCACAGCAAATGTCTGGAACTTCACAATTCCAGAGATTTCGATTATAGATAATCATCTGGTCTCTCTTGGGGCTCTGAGCAGAATTATGAAGTCACACAAATCAAAAACTCTTCTCAACCCCCCAGTGGATACCAAAATCATTTTTCTGCTTTACGGTTGGTTTTAGCAGAATTGAGTCTGGTGATTCTTAGTGACCAGTATATGATGTAGTAACTAGTTTCAAATTTCCTATGTTCCCCTTTAAAGTGAAGTGGACCGGTTTGCACTGATGGTGGCCTGTGTGTGTTTGTAACTTCCACACTATGGCCATTCCCACAGCACAGTGTTCATAATTGTTAGTCCCATCCTATTCCACACCCATATATTTTAAATTAAAATACATTATTTGGGTTATGTTAATGTTTTACCTCTTTGCCCATAGGTTAGTGGTTTTGGTAAGTTGAACAGAAGGCAGATATTGTGTTTGTGTTGTACTGTGGGGAAGGTGTTTTCTAACCACCTGCCATCTTTATGGGCTCGGTCCACTCAGTTTTATTTTTGACCTAAATGTTCTTTGAAAAAAACACTTGAGTCATTTATTTCCATTTTTGAGTTGTTGGGGTAGATGGGGGGCTTCGATTAAGGAGGCTCACTTTATAAATGGATGTGAATGCTGTGGAGTTCTACGGGCGATCGATCAGTCCATCTTTGTTTGTTAACATGTCTGTATTGTCCCTGCGCAGATCCCCTCGCAGGAGGAGCTTCAGCCGCAGTCGAAGCAGGTTTGTCACAGTTTCTTCATAATAAAACAAGTCAAGTGTTAGACTATTACAAGGAAGGAATAGATGACATGACTAAGTTGGTTAACATGAAAGTATGCTGCTTCACTTTACAGGTCTTTTTCCAGAGACAGAAGGAGGGAGAGGTCCCTCTCTCGGGATAGGACCCACAAACCTTCAAGGTCCTTTTCACGATCAAGAAGGTTAGTATAATGTATAGATGGTACTCTGTGCTGTGGAGAATAGACCTGTTGTAAATAAATTTGGGTTATAAAGTTCACCTTTAACAACAAATCTTACTGTTATACTGGCGATAAACATTGTTTCAAATGCTAAAAATTTTGCTTTGGTGGTTTTGTCAACAGTTCATTACATTGTGATCATGCTGAATTCTTTTTTTTCCCCATGTCTCTTTACAGCCGCTCCAGGTCAAATGACAGAAAATAGGATGAGTGTCAAATGCAAAGGGAGCTAAAGAAAACGGTTGTACAGTTGTTGCCGTTTCATGTGATGGATTTACACATGACTGTGTAGTCATTTTGCGTTGTTTTTTTTAAACAATCAAGCATTTTAGTGTCCTTACCCCTTCCACGTCATAGTCGTTTTTCATGTGCATTGGGTCTGTGTGCACTTACAGGTCTAATACCCTGAGTCACGTCTCCCCATTCAGTTCTCAACCAGTTGTGGCACCCAGCATTCCAGATCACCAGTATATCTTTAAGAACTTTTGGTTTCTGTCAATGAATGTACTGTGTATTATGACATGTAGTGTGATAGTTTCCCATCTTCATTGTTAAAATGCCAGCTTTTTGTGTTTGTTTTAAAGGAAAGATTGGAATTGTATGTAAGAATTTCCCTCCTTTTGTGTATGAGCCAACCTATTTTCAATGTGTTACTTTCTTCATACTGAAAGTTTCCATCTGTTAATGGACGGTTGGTTGAAAAACAAAAAAAATAGAAAAAGGAAAAAAAGCACCTTCAATCAAGATGCTGAGCTATATATAGCATTGATGAAAACGGTGTAATAAACAAGGATCATTTTTGTGTATGACGTTTTCCATTTATTTTTTTTCTCTCTTTGATACTATGTGAATGGTCTGATTAAAAATACTGGTTGTTTAAAATCTGTTTTTTTATGGTGGTCTTTCTCAACATGTTTTACAATATTTTCATGTGTTCTATCTTCCACTAGAGGGCAACACCACACTGTTGATTCACTTACAGGATTTAGATTCACTTAACACTTTACATACTGAGTTTATATCTAGTAATTTGCTTATAAGATGCACTTTATTATGAAATGAATTCCATTTATTTCTCTTGTAAGGTACAGTCTTGTCCCCAAAATGATAATCTCCCCTCAGACTAATTTTATATACTTTTGAATAATTCTTAAAAGTGGATTTTAACTTAAACTGCAGAGAGCTGAGTCTTGAGGAATAGTGTCTTACTCTTCCATTTCTCAGTAAAAGTATTTTATGGTGTTGCAGGTGCAAATTCAATCTAATTTGCAGTAACTGAAATGTTACATTCTTGTTCAGATAATTCTGTTTTCCCTGTCAATATGTCCATATAAATGCTCCTTTCATTTTGTGTTTTTGTAAACTCAAAATCATATAATTTGAACAAGTGCATTTTCTCAGTGTGTAGATTTGAGTGACGAGTTTATAAATCTGTGGCTACACAGGTTCTGCCACACGTTTTTCTTGCTGTTTTGTACATTTATGTTGCCATTAGTTCACTGTAGTTCCTTATATACATGCTTTTCATTAGTCACCTGGTGGTGCTGTTGAGACACTGCAGTAGTGTTCTGCTGGTCTACACCAAGCATGTACTACCAGGAGAGATGCATAGTCCACATTTAGAAGAATTTTAAGCTTTGGCAGTCCCAGGTCTCTTGTAGATTTCTGTAGTATTAACAGAAATATACACACGTTATAGTTGATTAGGAATTTTGTTTAACCTTTGAAAACAGTTCATCAACCAAAGGCATGTACTGATCTAATACTATAAGAAATATTTGATCCACTAATTCTATCTCTATGTGAATAATTTAGGTAAATGTAATAAAGCTTTTCATCATGATTAGATGGTGAACATCAAAACCATCTTTTCACACTGACTCACATGTAACATTACAAATGAGTGATTATATACAGTTGTTTTTATGTTATCTTTGCAGAAAAAAGTTGTTTTCAACAGTTTTCTCTGTTTCAATGTAATAATCTTTGACTTTACACTGAACTTTAATGAATGTGGTCAGCAAATGAAAGAAAAAATATCTGATTTACACTTAAAATACTAAATACAGAGGATGGTATAAAAAAAATGGTGACAAATCAATATACGTAGAAGAAAATTAATTTGTTCATTTGGACATTGCCAAGAAAGTAGTTCTGTATCTGTAATGACTTCAGAAGTTTGATTTATGTTAACTACAAAAATAGAAATGTATAAAGTATATAAATGGTTATGAAATTAAAGATCATACTATTCATTAACAACAGGTGTTGTTACCATTAATGTAACAATCAAAACCCAATTCTTTCATCCAGACTGAAACTAATTTGATTCTAAACTATAATCCAGACGCTTGGATTAAATTTAATCCATGTCTGGGAGAACATAGGCTATAGGTTTTATGAGTCTTATCTTACATTAGAGGTTAATATGATTCAACAGTTTGTAAATCAGATGGAATGAGATGGGTTTCTTTTTTTGTTAATTGTCAGGGTGTGTATTGAAGTCTTCAGAAACTGACCCCTTGTCTGTCTGTCTGTCTGTCTGTCTGTCTGTCCTCAGATTCCCTCCTTTTGTGTCGTACATTATGTTCATGTGGAACTTATGTAAGCAGGTTGACTTAAAGTTTAACCCTTTCACCAGCTCTGATAAGTGATAAGACATCCAAACAAAGGTGTCCTTGCCTTCCTGATAAAGTAGTTTTAATTTTGAACAGGAAAATGTTTTAAAATGTACACTAAGAGTGGGTTAAATCTTGTATTTTGTTTTAATGAAACCACTCATTAATATTTTAGTGGAAGTATTTTTCCATTGTGATTAATGTGAGTATCATACATGCAGATCATGAGGCTTTTGTGATGTTTTGTAGCCTTTACAACAGTAATAATAGTAAAATAATAATAGTTAAACCTTAAGTCATGTCTGAAAAAGGGTCTAAATGTAGCCGACAGTCGTGGATCTGTTCATTCCCACAGTCATTACAAACACCCACTAGTGTCCCACCGTCCAATTGCTTTTTTCCGTCACACCCCCAGTCCACGGCAGCTCCTCATTCACGCCACCACTCCACGTGAACCGGCACAACATCAGAACACAGGGATCTCAAATCTGCGCGCGCTTTTCCACGAGTTACTGAAGTCTATGTGACATCATAGAAGTGCTGAGTCATGGTATCCACGGAGACGGGTCTCACATTCTAGGAACCCGCGGAAATCCACGCAGAGACTTGTGGTATTTCCACCCACTGTTATGTAACAACTCTCTCTCGAGATAGAATCTGTGCTTCAGTCGCCCACGGAAGAAAGTAGTCCACAGTGACAAATTTAAATTAAAAAAAAAAGAAAACAAAAAAACCCAGCTAATTTTAGCTTTGGTCAGTCTGTGGAGGAGGAAGCATGAAGTAAATGTATAGTATGTTAAAAATAAAGTCTTGAGTCTTGTAAAATGTACAGTAAAAAACTGTATCAGCATCTACCTGAAGTATAAATGTGTAAATATTGCTTTAATAAAATAAATACAATAGTTATATTGTCAGTTTAGAAGCATCTTTCGTAGCATTCACAAATATAACAAATATTCAGAGAATGTCTGATCTCGCGCCAATTTTGTGCTAATCTCAAGTTTCTATGACAACCCATTCTTGAACTAGAGCCAATAATGTGATTTTGACCTTTCTGCTAAATGCAACCTTGACCTTTGATCTTTTGCAATATTGATTATTTCGTTATATATATATGCATCAATGCGTGTAATTGATTAAGTTATAGCCTGATATGTCTATGCTTGACACACGCAGTGTTACAGAAGTTATTTTGCGACATGTCACCTTTGACCTCCAGAGATCTCAAAAGCTATTGGTCGTAAGTAATAACACCAATTATGAGAATTATAGAAATCTTCATTCTGCATTGTTTGGTACCAATCTAAAAGTTCTGTGACTGTCTGTTCTTGAATTATAACCGATAATATGATTTTGACCTTTTAGTTAATTGTGACCTTGACCTTTACTCAAATAGATCATTGCATCTGATGCACATTAGCTATATGTATATACCCATGTAATTTCATGGTGATATCTCAAGTATTCATTGAGTTATAGCATGATATGTCTCTGTGGACACACACACACACACACACACAAAGTGATTACAAATAATAAAGTATAGAGTAAATCCGGGGAAAAAAGAAAAAAAAGAGTAAATCTGGGATCTAGAACTTTGGCTCCCAACAGATCAACACACTAGATCAGTACATTTGGATTTAGCTGAATTTTTAAAACTCATATCATTCGTGAAACTGACCAAGTCACTCCCAGACATTAATGTTGCTCCCACAGGCTTGTACTGTAAAGGCACTAGGCATAATCACTTCATCATGTTTTCTTCTCATACTGATGCACCCATCACTATGGGAACAGGTCAAACTGGACTCATCAGACCACATGACCTGCTACACTGTCCAACCTTTATGCTATTTAAGAAATCAGAAACTATTCTGCAGCCATTATATTATTTTACTTGTTTGCTTATTTAAATGTAGGTAGGGTTTTGTTTGTTTGTTTGTTTGTTTGTTTGGGGGGGGTGCCTAGGCAGTGGAAAACAATATTTGTCTTCAAAATGTAGTAGAAAAGTATACATTTACATCAAATACAGCACAAAACTACATTTCTAGGAGAATAATATTTAAGTAAAAGTAGGTTATTGCGACAGTCCACTGCACTGCACAATTTGATCAGAATATTGAAAGTTGTGTGGATGAAGTGGCGACGTATATTTTCCTGAGTATTAAGAAAATTGCACAGATTTCGGATCATGTTAAAATCTGATTTATTTGTTTAACTTCAAGTAAAAATTTAACGAGCACAAAATAAAATACAAAGATTGACAGATCTAAGTTTTATTTGACATCTTCACACAGTCTTTGCTCAAAGTTACTCAAACTAAATGATCATGATACACACACTACTTTTAATCACAGCCTTTGGGGATTATATAACTGAACAGGCTAACATTGTGACTAATTGTGCAGCTCTATGTCTGTTTGTCTGTCTGTCCCAATCAATGTAGCTAAGTTTGTGGTGTTTTATTAAGATCACGCAGAGACGTCGATTAAAGCTGTAAAAACAGTGAATCTCTGTCTGAACCAGTGGTCTGCCCAGTGTTAATGTTTATATGAATGTTATGCAACTATCACAGCAAGTTGCCTAATAAAGTTGCCATAAGCAGAGCTCCCTCGATAACCTCGTGTCATTTGGTTAAATTGTTAACCAAATGGTCTCACAGAGATTATGTGCTTCATGTGATTTTGTGTGATATCAAATTTTTTTCACTGTGTAGCTATGCAAAACAAAAGCCTGACTAAAGTACAGCACATAGTAAATAAGGCAATGTAACGGGCCCCGCAGACCCTCTGCACTGCAGCTGCCTGAGCTGAGAGATAATAAAGTGTGTAGTCAGCTGTACAAATGTCCACAATTTACACTACAGCTGCCACTCAGAAACACTCATTTAGTTTACTTCATTATCTACACTACCTACATGTATTGAATGGCCTCCAAGTCTGAGGGTTTTTCTCCTGTTTCCCATCAGCCGCTGCTTAACAAAGGCCTCAGTGTGGTGTCAGATCAGATGGGCCTTTATACACTGCATTCAGCAGTTAGGGCTCATGCTGTCAACACAGTGGGAACCAGGCTGAGGGGGCAATGCAGAACTCGGAGGAGTTATCTACTGGTTGACTAAACTTGGCCACAGCACAGAGTAAACCGAGTGGGTGGATCAAACTTTTGAGGACAATATGTGGTCAATGTGGGGGTTCAAGGCTGATGGTGAGTGCACATCCAGGACAGTGGGTTTGTAATAGCACGGTCTTATTACCTTAGTCTGAATATAGGTACCAAAGCCTTGTACTACTTTATCTAATCAGTTTTTATGCCTCAGAGGGTTAATCAAACTAGAAAGACAAGAACCTTTAAGTACTTATCAGCCCAGAGCTGCATAGTCCTGTAATTCAATACAACAGTTTTCTTCACAATTCACAAAAACATGAGAAAACAAGTGGAGCCGAGCACAACTGGTCGGGGTGGCTGTGGCTCAGTTGGTAGAGCGGGTCGTCCAATGACTGAAGGGTCGGTGGTTTGCGTTCCAGCTCTGGCTGTCCACATGTCGAAGTGTCCTTGGGCAAGACACTGGACCCTGACTTAGGCTCCCAGTAGGACTGACAGAACCTACTGGTGTATGAATGGGTGAATGTGAGGCTAATGTAAAGCACTTTGAACACCATGAAGGTGGAAAAGCGCTATATAAGGGCAGACCATTTTCAACAAACCCCACCCCCTCTTGCACTGATTTGTCCTGTCTCCTATCACTGCAAAAACATTTTGGTGACTGTGACCTTTGACCTACAGTCGCCAAAATTCAATGGGATCTATTCTGGACCACCTTGCATCTTTCCAGACAATGTCATGGAATGTGGTCCAGTAAGTTTTGTGTAAACCTGCTTACAAACAGACAGACAGAAAGTCAAACCAAGTTAAACACAATGCCCCTCTCCCCTTTGTCCACATTATGCGAAGGTGACTTTTCTGAAATAATCTCACAACTTCACGATTCAGATCTTAAATAGCTGCTGATTACAGAAGTCTTGCAGCCGCATGGTGTGGGTCAGGTGGAGATAATGAGGAATTGGGGGAAAGGTCATGACATCTTTTCCAAAACAAAAGAAAGAGTATTGGTTAATTTATTTTTGTTCTAAATTACAATAATTACACTTGAATTTCATGGTCAAACCAAACCAGATAAACCAAATTTAAAAACATATTAACAAAATGATTTTCATTTTATTGAAATTAAATGTAATTCTTAAAATGAAAATCAAATAACCTCTAGTTTTTCTTTTGTTTTTGAAAAGAAAATACAGTTACCAGATATCCTGACCATAGATCACCTGTAATGCATGTGTACATGATCAACTGAGGTGTATTATTGTTCTTGAGACTTCTGGTTATTCACATGTTTGTGAAAAGATAGAAATGTTCATAGTGGAATTTAACTTTTTGTACTAAAAGCAACAACAAATATTTTGAGTTGTCAATATTCAACAGATTTGTGCCAAACAGTAGCCTATTCCATCTTTGCATCTCAGTCTGGACCATGTTTCTGTGAAATCAGTGTGGGATTAAGATAAAAAGGTGTGAAATTTAAGCTTGTTGTAAACTGTTCTGTGTTAGGTACTGTTACCTCTACTTGTGTAAGTATGCAAAAGTATTTATGATGTTATATTCTATCCAGAAAATCACTTTGTATATTATAGACTTTTTAAAATCTATTTTCCTGTTTATTGTATTGTGGATAAAGAGCAGTCTCCTCTATCTTTACATCTCACTTATGTTCAGTGGACCATGGTGAAATCAGTGCGGGATCAGATATAAACACAAGATGAAAATGTGTTTTCGTCCTTTGAGAACTCCCTTAGATCCAGGGTAATCATGAAATACCAACATCTCTCCCAGTGGAACACTAAAACATCCGCAACTCCGCCCCACTCCTCGCACATGCGCAGTGAGAGCTAGAGAAAGGAGTAATCAAACACACGTTCCAGGCTGGAATTTCCTCCAATTTCAGATCCAGCCTTTCACGTGTGCTCGTGTATTTACCGGGCTAAATCCACGTGTGAGCGCACAGACCCCACCTCCACATGGCTGAGGATGATCCACGCCCACAAGAGTTCATAAAAGTTTAGCCCGTACAAGTCTGACAGAAATCTTGGAGACAATATCAAGTATTCGGGTAGTGAGCTCGAGTTGTATTCTTTTAATAGAAGGGCTGGGTTTGATATCTGCCTCTGGCATTTCAATATAATTATTTTCAAGCATCGAACACAACAACAAAGAGGAAGAAACATTACACCTTCAGCCATCAAGACTCATTAAGGAACGTGGACTGAATTAACATGTAAGTACAAGGCTTACTATTTTTTTTTCTTGAATAATGTAATGACCCATAGAAGTGTGTCATATGCAAGTTATACACAATACGCAGGTTGTATACATATATGTAATATTTAATACATCTGTATATATTTATGAGTCTTATACTTTCTAAGTCTTTCTAAGTGTAAGACTCATAAATGTGTAAATAATAAATACATTTGTTGTTTCCATCAGAAGTAGAAGCAGACACCCACTACCATTAGAAAGACCCAGCAATGCATTTATGTCCTTTATAGCGGACAAACGTTTCACAGGGGGTCACAACAAAAACTGCTGAATAAAATTCCATAATAAATAAATAATAATAATAATGAAAATTGTATCTGTAAAAACTGTTGGTTCATGTTGTTTCCAACTCTAACAGATAAAACGTGGCCTCAATGCACTTAGCTTGTTTTTTATGTTTAACTTTACTTTACCTTCTAAACATTCTTGAAAATGTATTGTTAAAAAGTTATCTGTACATGTGTTTGGTGAGTCTGTGGGAGTCGGCCAGTATCCAGTACCAGCCCAGTCTGGACTGGGAGACACGAGCTCCGGGCTCACGTGCAGCAGTGTAGTAAACTGGGCAGGGTTTGCTCCAGGGTGCCCTCTGTAGATTCCGGGCGTGAGCCGGTTTTCGACAGTCATGCACGAGTCACTTCTCTCCCGCCACAGTCTTGAATCCCCTCCCTCCCCTCTTTCCCCTCCTCATGGCCGGATCTCTGCCTGACGTAGCATCCCGTGACGTGGACCAAAAAAGGGGATCCATGTAGTGAGTCACGTGCACTCCCCAAATGGTCCCATACCATTAAAGTGTGATGAAAACTAAAAAAAAAAAACTGGTAAAAGGTCAGACTTTATTTAATTTGAGTGATAACAGGGTTCAGTCTTATGTAATTAAATGTGGAAGGGGACAGTGACACCCACCACCCACTCTGTCTCACTGACATCCTTCAGGAAATGATGCTGTCTAAAAATGACGGGTAATACACACACTCTTTTTCACCTATTTATATACACCAATAATCACATTTGGCTAAATTAAATGATTATGTATTGAGTCCCAATTACATTTGATCTGTCAAGAATAAATCAAAGTATTTCATTAGAGGTACAAATAGAATATTACACTATTATCAGTAACAGTGTATAACTAGTGTACACCTTCATGAAATTATAACATTTAATATTTTTCATTAATCACAACTTTTTTTTTCCTTTCTTTAAAACAGAAATAGTATCTTTGTTGATTTAGGTTAAGAGTAATTTTTGTTAAATAAAAAAAATAAGAAGGTGACAATATACATTATTGTAATATACAGTATTCTAGAATTCCACCCTCCAGGACCCATGGGAGCCCCCCACCCACCTGGGATGACTTCACAGCTCTGGCTCTGATTCAAGAGAGCACTATGAAGTTGTTATCCAGTATAAAGAGCCAATTATACTGATGGTGCTACTGAATACAATATTAATTTGACATTAACAAATAAAAACTAGAAGAACCTGTTTCTATTGTAAACTTTAACGCATTCATCAGATTGTTGACAATGAATGAACTGCACCTCCTGGAAAAACGCTATCATGCATAATAAACATGTCTGATGAAGCTGTGGCCAAGTCAGGTGATCTAAAAAGACGAGTTAGTTCACTTTCATTCTTAAGTAAATTCATGATTATGCAGAGGATCATGTCTGTATAACCCAGATATACGTTTGCTGCACTGACTGCAAATACTTGTGTCCTCATTTAACCTAGACTTTTCCCCCCAGTCTACTGGGAAAAAAGTAATTGTATTCACCACCAACAGGATTTATTAATGTACTTTACATTATTAATGTGATTACAATGACCCGTCATCTGTCAGGGTGTTTTAGCTGGATAATTGGAAGGTCTGGGAGGGGTTTCTCCTGATTGTTTGCTGGAATGGGAATCTTGCCCAACCCTTCCCGGATGATTATAATGACGTTATTATCCTCCAGAGACCCAGCTGTTTCCTTCCTGAAGCCTGTACAGTAAATGTCATGGCAGTTTAACCCTTAATCCCATTGTAATCTGGTTCTGCATACATTGTCCTAATGTGACTTGTGTGATAGCTTTATAAACTATTGCATTGAAGATTAGTTTTAATGCAGCATTCTTGATCAGCTGCTCATAGAGAGTTGTACCATTGAGTTTGAATCCCTGTGTGTAGATGGACTATTAGCTCCATCTGGTGGTGACTCCACCAACCTGCAGTCAGTGTCACAAGTGTTGAGGACTTGTCCTTACATGTCTGTGTGAGATTATGTCCAGGCATGTACCAGTGTTTCACATAAGAGGGCCCAGTGAGTCAGACTCCTCTCTCTCTTATAAAAGCTCAACACTGACATAGCAGGACACAGATGATCTTTTGTTTTCAAAGAGGAAGCTTTATTTGAATCCACTTAAAACAATGGTAAGGCTTTTTTAAATTTTTTTTAAACAATTTAACAAATTTCCCTACTTCCTTTCTCTTTTAATCCTAAAAAGAAAGTGTTTCATTATTTATAAAAACTACTTAACTTTTTTTTTTTTAAATTACACAGATATCATAGTTTAACATTTGTTTGAGAAATCTGTGCATCTTATATTTTCAGAAACATAATTGATAACTTTGAATTATATAAGAACTGTCACCATCAGTGTCTTGTCAGAGCTTTATTAGAATCCACTCAGAGCAATGGGAAGCCTTTTTTATTTTAAATTATTTACATTTTCTATAATCATAAAAAGAAGGCGTTTCATCATTTCTATATACAACTTTTCCCCTTTTTAATTCCAATGATATCATAGTTCAACCCTTTGTTGGAGAAATCTGCGAATCTTCTACTTTCATAAACATTATTGATAACTGTGAATTATATAAGACCTGTCATCATCAATGTCTTGGCAGTTCTGTGGGTAGTTCTCCACCCAGTAGCACTGACAGCTATGCTTTGTCTTGTCTCTTGTGTTTTCTGCAGTGTAAAATTATGGCTACTCATAAGCGGATCCTGTGCTCCCTGGGGAATGGGCCAACCCGAAGGAACCTCTTTGGCCCGGTTGACAGAGAACAACTGACGGTGGAGTACCAGATCGCCCTTCGTAAAGACCTTGAGGAGGCTTCACGGCGCTGGGGTTTTGACTTCATCTCAGATAAGCCTCTGGAGAGCAGTGATTTCCAGTGGGAGGGTATTCCAGGTAGCAAAGTGCCCCTCCTGTACCGCTCCTGTATGTTTGGTCTGGGTCCGGCTCAGAGTCACAGTGAAGGACAGGCAGCAGTTCACCCTAAAGCTGGAAGGGTGGGATCATCAGGGTGTGAGAAGGAAAACATCCTACGAACCCCAGAGAGACGCACACGCAACCTGGAGAAAACCCCGGAGAAAAGAGAGAGCACAGGACTGAAGAGGAAACAAACAAATATTACAGGTATATATATTCAACTATTAAACTCCTTACTTGGGCTGGGCCACAAGACCACAACTGGTCCATTTTTATTCAGTGTTTTCACTCTTCAGGAGTTTAACATTAAAAGGACATTTTAATTTATTTATTTTTTGTACTCACTGACTTATCCACCACATTTAACATGTTTGCCTTGTTTATATTATTTCTCTATTTATATCTTCAGTATCTTTTGTAAATTAGTAAAATTTTTATTTTCAGTATATATTTTCATGTTATAATTTTTATATACAGTTTTATTTTTGCACTTTACAAACCTGCAGCTAAACTTCAACAGACCTGCTAAGAAGTGATTTGCATTCTTCCTATAACAGTTATGATACAGATCTGTTCTATTCTACTAGACATATACGCTATTCTTCTTATAATGATCTTTTCAACAAGAAAGCTCTTAGTTTGCCCAGCCCTGTTTCTCACCTCTTGTACCTATCATGGCTAAATTTTCTTTCTTTTGTTGTTGTTTTTTTTTTTTTTTTTATCTCCACAGATTTCTATCAGGCTAAAAGAAGAGTAGTGGGGATGCCGCGGAAATCTGGCGAATGATTTGTTTGCTTGTTTGTTTGTTTGTTTGTCTTTATTTAGTTTTTTGCAGTTTCATGCAAAGGTGCCAAAATACCCACATCCCTACAGACCATACTACACTCAGGACTACACAGACTCTGCACAATCCATCATGTGGAGGATGTGAATTCAGTAAATCATGTCAATGACAGGGACCTCAGCTACATATAAACCTCAGTTATGTGTATTACAACAGTGTAAAGTTAATTAGGGTACTGTATTCTGTCCAATGGGGGTGGTTTTTTTTTTCAATGGGAAGAAGGGGACATTTGAGCAGAAAGGATTCATGTTAAATCTCTTGAATCAGTGGATTTCTATTTTGTACTTATTGGAATCAAGGGTTTGCCAAAGTGTTAAATGACATTTCCTACTGTACATTCCAACGCGCTGAAAATGTCACATCTCTGCTTCTGGATGTCTCTGCTTTGTAGAGACTTTGTACCTCGGAGATGTGATGAATGAAAAGAGAGCTGTACACACTTGAAACAAATGTCATGTTGGCTCTTAAACCTAAATCCACTAATGTTTTTCTATTATGTTTTTTTTTATAATGTTTGATATGAGCTGTGTCTAAACCTGGATTTTTTTTACAAGCACTTCCTATTTAAAATGTGTCATATGTACAGTCATGTTTTACTCATAGGACATTTCTTGAAGAATTATGATGTACTGTACTAATTGTTGCTTTGCTTAGATAATGATCAACAGGAGTGCTAACATGTCCTCTGCCATCCCCTAAATCTATTGTGCGTTTCCAAATGCAGATCTTCACAAACTGTTCGGTCCAGACCCTGAGATGTACAGCACCACAAAACATAGGTTATGAGTGTAGCTCAAAGTAATTGAAATACTTTAAACGCATATATTTAGTTTTAGTTACATATAATATATCAGAGATTTATCTATAGATTTTAATGCAGCACTGTCAAGTAGCTTATTCATTAAAATATTGCAGTATTGCACATTTATAGCCAATAGTGTTGTACACAGTATCAAGTGCCTTTATGGTATTTGGTTCATATTTGAAGCTCCATAAATGACAATCAGACACATGTTCTCATAAAATACTGTATTATTTACTAAGCTGCAGTAAAAGCTCTATTATTTTCTATTTGGAAGCATGGTGCAATTTAGCAAACAGTATGTAAATCTGCCTCAAGCTAAACATTTGTTCATGACACTTATTATTGCCTATTGATGGCAAATCCTGCTGCTATGGGTATTCTGAATGGGTGTCGGAACAAGGTCACTGCATTTTCTTTGCTCATTAACTGACAGCTTTGAATTGTTCATCAAGCCAGCATTACCCCAATACAGAATTGCACTTCTGTTTGTAGATGCTTGAGCACAAATTGTATATATTGTGTTACCTTAAAAGCTACAAATGAAAGAACTATCCTTATTTATTGTCAATCTATGCCTTATGTTAATTTAGTTTGGTTTAATTATGAGAATTCCCAAATCAAATAAAATGTTGAAACAAAGTTTCCTGATAATGTTTCACTTCATTGTGTGGATTTTTCTGCGTAAATGGCTACGATGGTGCCTTGAAAATAACATTTGTCAATCTTCTCTGAATGAGGAAAAAAAGCAAATATGAGTCACTTGTCCAAGTACTAGACTATTTCTAGTTAATCCTACTTAATATGTCAATATTTCAAAGGTATTTCTGACATAAGTCAGAAATACCTTCTGCTGATTAATGTAATCGAGGTGTATAACACTACAATTCATTTAACCTCACTAAGTCTGTGATATCAAATATAAATGATAAAACATTTTAATATAATTTTTTAGTTTTTCCAAACATGAACTGGAAACTTGTCCAGGGTGTACCCTGCCTTCACCCTTCAGTGGCTTGGATAGGCTCCATGTGACCCCTGTGACCCTAGTGAGGATAAAATGAGTTCAGAAAATGAGAGAGAGAGAGAGTTTCTACAACCATTTAATCAGTGTATATGAATGAATGAATGAATGTTTTTATTTAAGTGTCATGCACATTGAAGTGCCCAGCCCTCATGGGCTTATATGACACTATACAACACTGAAAATGGCCAACAATGCCAACATTTCCAAAATAACAAATCAACTCGGATACAGAATTGATATCCTCAATTTCCAAGCATTTTCCACATATCTGGCAACAGAAAATGTTTCTTGCTTAAACAACCAATTTAACATTTCACCTTCTGGCAACCAAAATAAATCAGGTTTTACATTATGGACAGCTCTGAACAAAACAGTTCTTAAACTAAAGTACAAAGGACAATAAAACATAAAATGAAATTCATCTTCAATCACTCGTAAATCACATACAGAACATAATCTTTCTTCTTCAGGCACCCCTTTATAACGGCCTACCTCAACTTCTAGAGGCAACACTCCTGCTCTGAGCTGAGCACATAATGATCTCTGTTGTCTTTTTAAGTAACGTTTAACATATGATTCTGTTTGGAAGCTTTCTTTAAGTTGAATATAGGTTCGCAATTTCGGTTTGTGAAATAATTCTTGTTGCCAACTTTTCTTATAGTTTTCAAACATAATATTTTTATGATCTTGTAGTTTACACTGCAAATTGTTCAAAAATATGGACTGTGAATTCACGCTTGTCAATATTTCGCAAACCTCATTGGACCAAGGGTAGTTACCCACTTTATCCCACTTAAAAACTTTTTTAGTAAGTCTATCCTCAGGTAGAAGCACAAGACGATTCCACAACCTTAAAATGTCCACCCTCTGCTTTAGTGTATAACTGATCCAGTTCTATAGGTAAATCCATTCTAATATGTATGACAGGTTATACATCATCAGCAGAATATTTTAAGCACATTTTCCTAATAATATTAGGTGTGCGCTCAGTAAGAAAAATACAGTTGAAGGTGGGTTGAACACAGCAGCTGTGTAACAATTCAGAGTCATAGCTGCTGCCCTGTGGACCAAATTATAAGGTTTTAAACACATGTGCCTGCATTTCTTATTCATGCCAACTTTATTCTAGATTGTTCCCTAGTGAGGATAAAGTTTACAGGTATTTATGTGTCTGCTATATACAAGCAAGTAATGTAATGACTAAAACCAAACTGAAGAAACCCAGAGAGGCTCAAACAGACTTGTGGAGTGATGACACCACTTTGGGTGTGTTTCCTTTCTTTGTGATGTGAATCACTGTTCAGGCACACACTGTGTACTTGGGCTGCAAATTACTGCAGTCCCACTTCAGCGCACATTGGGTGTATGTGTTTATACTGGAGGGCTTAGGGGATGAAAGGCCCACAGCAGGTCCATCCATGGGCCCCGCTGTGCCCCCTCCTCCTCCTTCTCCTCCTCCTCCTTCTCCTCCTCCCTCTCCTCTGGCCTCAGCAGCACACAGGCACCTGCACGCCTGCGCTAAGCTCTCCCATCCCCCCACCCTTCTCCCTCCATCATCTGTCCCTTAGCTCGCACATCCATTATAGGGCAGGACAGCAAGCATTTGCATCTACACTGAAAGAGAGAGAGAGAGAGAGAGAGAGGGAGAGAGAGAGAGAGAGAGAGAGAGGGAGAGAGAGAGAGAGAGAGAGGAGGGAGTGGGGAGAGGAGGTAAGGGAGAGCAGCCGAGGGAGGTGGAGGGAGCCTATAACAAAAAGAGGAGAGAGAGAGAGAAATAGATCAGAGCGTTAGAGAGAGAGGAGAGAGGGAGTAGGAGGCTGCAGATATCGATGCCATTAACACAATGGAGCTTTAGGATCCAGGGAGGTAATAGTCAGCCAGACAACGGCTGAGGGTAAAGATATTTGAGGAGGGGGGGGGGGGGGGGGTCCTCCTCTGTGAGCTCAGGGGGAGGAGGAGGAGGAGCAGGGAGGAGGAGGAGGATGGGCCTTGAACACAGACTTGCAATGGCACTGCAAAAATTGGATTAAAGCAGTATGGTAACGTTTCTGATTTAATTTCTCACTGTGCTGCTTGTGTCTCATCCTCATGTGTTCGCATCCACGCTTGTTGACGTCCATCAGTTGTCTCTCATGTCACAGTGTGTCTCCTGCCGAGTGCAGGCTCAGGCATACCCCATCCTCTTGTTTTCATGCCATAGACATCTGTCATCTCCATTCTCATCTAAAGCCCCGCTTCTCTTCTGACCTCCATGAGCCTTAATTCATCAGCCTGTGCTTTTCAACAGACCACCGTTATGTTAGAGCATCAGCCATTGCTTCTGCGGCTGTATGTTGTTTTTGTTGTCTCCTTTGAATCATATGCAATGTTAGAGACTGCATCCTTTGCTCTTGTATGAGCTATTGCTTTGCTACTGCAGAAGCATCTGACATTCTCTTACAACGTCAGAAAATGATTAATCACCAGTCATCTATTTTTCCTCTCCATTACAATTTGATTGTAACCTACTTTGTTTGCCTGCTCCTCTTTGGCTGATTGGGAATGGCGCTGGATGCTTGTGCTCATTTCACACTGACACGCAAATAAAATACTAATAAATCCTTACAGCGTCCCATCTAGAGAAATTAGAGCAATGCTATGAGATGCTTGGTGTCATGTGTCTGCCTGCACTCATGTTGGCAGAGTCTGATTACAGTGTTTTGACGTCAGGCAGAGGGGTCATTAACAATCCCACCATCTGCCAAGCTACATATATAGAATGTATTACTGCCCAGGGAATCCCCTCATGGATCAATGATATGTCTGCAGAGGATTCGTTGTTTTTAGGGATTACAGCATCAGACTATTGTTTTTAGATGAGAAAGGGCAAACGTGCAAGTAGGTTGATGCCAAAAAATAAGCACAGTAACATCATAATTTTTCACATAATTGCAACATGAATCTCTCATACTACATTTTCACAACAGTGCTACAATACAGTACAATACAGTATTTGTACTAATGCTGAGTTTTAGTGCTGCAACAAGAAGGGAAGTAGAATAACTCATCCAGTTAATACATAGCAGATTTCCTGTGTATTCTCTGATGCTTCCACCCAATCAATTACAAGCATTAGCACCACAGTAACTAACACACTAATAGGTTTATATGCTAATGAATTTTGTTTAAAATTACCATCAGGGACTGTAATTATTACATTAAAATGCAAAATGATCATCTTTAGCTGCGTTCTAAATAGCAAATAGGTTTTTTCTTGAGCTAAAGCAGCTGCTTTTCTTTGACTTAAGTAAAGTTTTGTCCATGACACTTTTTTTGTGGTGAATGCTTTACATCTACTTGTCCTCTGATTCCCTCAGCTGGACAAGAGTGAGGTGGCAACTCTAGGCTTACCCTCCACCACCAGCCATGGAGGCTCTGACAGTAACATCAGCACAGATGGAGCAGGGGCAGCAGCTGGGGTCACGAGTGCTGAAAGTTCAGGAGCCGGAGAACCACAGCGGACACGTGTTGCTCTGGAGCATCTGCAGCAGAAGATCCTGAAAGTCACTGAGCAGATTCGTGTAGAGCAGGAGGCTAGGGACGACAACGTTGCAGAATATCTGAAATTGGCCCATAACGCAGACAAACAGCAGGCCTCTAGGATCAAGCAGGTGTTTGAGAAGAAGAACCAGAAGTCAGCTCAGACCATCGCACACTTGCACAAGAAACTAGAGCACTATCACAAGAAGCTAAAGGAGATAGAGCAGGTATGTGAGCAAATGTGGAGCTGCTTTTTTACCTCATGACAGACATAAGTGCTGCACTATCTTTGTAAGAACTGTGGAGTCCGAAAATAGACTGATGATTCTCACCCCTGAACACCTATTTAAACTGATGCATCATCCTGTGTCACACCTAATTCTCATGCAAGACCTGCTCCCCTCATCTATCTTCCAAAAGTTCTGTCCCTTAAACCTAATCACCTCTGTCCTACCTTTGATCCTCCACTTCTCTGCTTCCTCATTTCTCTTCCCTCTCTGCAGAATGGACCAGCTCGACAGCCCAAAGATGTCCTGCGGGACATGCAGCAAGGATTAAAGGACGTTGGAGCCAACGTTCGTGCAGGAATAAGTGGTTTTGGAGGTGGAGTCGTTGAAGGAGTCAAAGGTGGAGTATCTGCACTCACTCACACCGCTGTAGTCTCCAAGCCAAGAGAGTTTGCCAGCCTCATTAGAAACAAGTTTGGAAGCGCAGATAACATTGCTCACCTAAAGGACACACTCGAGGACGGAGTTGGGGGACACTCTGAAGACACCCCAACACCTCGTGCCCTGAGTGGAAGTGCCACTCTGGTTTCCAGCCCAAAGTACGGCAGTGACGACGAGTGTTCCAGTGCCACATCAGGCTCTGCGGTGGGTAGTAATTCTGGTGGTGCTGGAGGAGGAGGAGGCGGAGGGATATTAGGGCCCACCATGGGGAGCCCCAGACTGGACGGACACCATCACCATCACCATCATATGCACAGCTGGGACTCTTTACTTGAGGGTCTGCAGGAGATCAAAGCCAGCCAGGCACACATGGAGGACGCCATCGAGGACATGAAGGGTCAGCTGCAGAGTGACTACTCCTACATGACACAGTGCCTGCAAGAGGAGAGATACAGGTACTGATGCAAAAAAAAAATAAAAACACCACACAGCCTGCAGGACATGGCAAATATGGACTTTGAAGGAGGGTTATTGTAGTTAATGGAAACTAAGATTACAAGTCCAAAATAATAAATAAATAAATAAATAGTACAACAAAGTACAATTTCAGGCAACATCATTTTGTTTACTACCATGACTGGTGCTGTGGATTGGTGTGATTTTAATTCCAGAGATTTTAGAAATACACTTAAAATGTTCATTAGAATTGTAAGTAAATTACTTTGCACATTATGGCATCTTTAATTACTCTGCCAAGGAATGGCAGAGTTATGTTTTTGCAGGCATGTATCTGTCTGTCTGTCTGTTAGCAAGATAACTCGAAAAGTTCTGAGCTGATTTGGCTGAAATTTTAGTGAAAGTTGGGAAATTAATATGAAGTAACAACTAAGCCAAAAGTAGTCAGTTCCTCAAAGTAAAAATACAAATTCATAATTAAATAAAACATTATTTAAAAAAATAACAACACAAAACTGACGCACTAAATAAAAAATAAAGATAGAAAAATGGCAACACCTTAACACTTAAGAGAACATTTTGTGTGCCTGTGATCTTGTGTGTTTTGGTAAATGTTCAGGTATGAGCGCCTTGAAGAGCAGCTGAATGACTTAACAGAGCTGCACCAGAATGAGATGACCAACTTGAAACAGGAACTCGCCAGCATGGAGGAAAAAGTGGCCTACCAGTCCTATGAAAGAGCCAGAGACATTCAGGTAAAGCTCCTGCAGATAATGACAGAATGGATCATTTATGGACACAAATACATCCCAGAGTATGTGATGTACTAATATTGTAGATTGAGACACTCACACACTGTGGCCACTCTGTGTGTGTTTGTGGATTTGTGCACACAGGAGGCTGTGGAGTCATGTCTGACCCGCATCACCAAACTGGAGCTTCAGCAGCAGCAGCAGCAGGTCGTCCAGTTGGAGGGAGTGGAGAACGCCAACGCACGAGCTCTGCTGGGAAAACTCATTAATGTCATCCTCGCACTCATGGCTGTTCTGCTGGTCTTTGTCTCCACTTTAGCCAACTTCATCACCCCACTGATGAAGACCCGGGCCCGGGTGGCTGCCACAGTCCTCCTGACCCTGCTGCTGTTCGTTCTGTGGAAGCAGTGGGACTTTGTGGAGACGTGGCTGCTGCCCAGCTGAGCTGCCAGAGGGACTCCAGACTTAGCAGCAGAGAACGACAAGCTGGTTTCAACTCAGTCACCTCAAAGGATTCAGAGACCAAAATAATACTCGCTCCTTCTGAGTGAAGATGGAGTGTGTGAAGCTGTCAGGGACAAAACATGGCACAGTGGAGAACATGTGCAGAGAGCTGAGAGGTGTTTACAGTGAAATACAGGAATTCTCTGCTCGCCAAGCAGCAAAGCTCATCTCATGTCACCTGATCTGTTGGTGAAGTCCAATCATTGATCACATCGCTGTCACCAAAAACTCTTTGGATCGTCTTTTTCTAATTATTTATGACAACAAAGACTCGAGCGACTTCTAATGACTGTAAAATGCTGACCATGCTGTAAACTTCATGTTGAAGCTATAGTATATTTGAGAAGAAAAAGGTTTTTTTTTTCATGAATGTTATGTACTCATGCATGTCCTCATATGTGCATTAAGATGCATCTAGCTGGCATGAGTTAACATTTCATTAATGACTCAATGAATCTTCTACAACTGCCATTTTGTTGTCAGAAATACAGTGCAGATATGTTGTATTCATTCCTGGTTCTGCATCCTGTTGTGGTGTTGAAGCAGTGCTTTTAGACACATTTCTTCTTATTTGTCTCTTTCTCAAAGTCAAATGACCTGTTCTAAGAAATGTTACCTGAAAACTTCATTATAATCCAATAATTTCTGTCCATAAATGCTATTTCAAAACTACTGTTGTAGAACACCTACTACTCAAAGTGTCAAATTAACTGGCATGTCAAAACGTATCAGTTTATATCCAGTTTGCAAAAAAAAACTTTGCTGTTTTATTATACAATGTAAAAAAATAAATGATTTCATATATTAGGCTGATCTCAAATATATACCCCAAGCTTTCTGATTTCATTATTTTTTTATATACATCTAATACCATGTCGTATAACTTTATATAAATGTGGTAACAGGTAGTTACCCATAACTGCTGCAACAGAACAGAGAATAGGTTCTAAAGAGCTATTCACTATGAAGAAGTTAAAACAGATTATGGTTTTACTGATGATTTATTGATAAGCAAGTCATTTTGATGACTGGACCATATGATATACATATAAAGCATTTGTTCATATTTTTTCAAAACCTGACTATAGAGGTTATTATTGCTCTGTGAGATATGAATAAATTATAAATTTTTAAAGTCATCCATTGCAAAATAAATTTTTTTATAACTTTTTGACTTTATAATAAAAATTTGTAACTAAATTAACAATGATCAAGGAAAATCAATGTTCATATTTGAAAATATACAATTATATAAAATAAACCAACCAACCACATAGTGTAATCAACTGCTGATGATAAACTTAGTGCATTGTGTTTGCATGGCACACATCCTCCTCCTGTTTCATATTCTACTGGAGCAAAAACAGTTCAATTTTACTTTGTCACATCACAACATTTGCTTGAAGAAACAAAATGACTTTGCTTCACAGTGCAAATGTTTCAATTTAGGACATTAACAGTCCCTTACATTACCATCTCAAACTGTAAATAAAACATGAAAAGCAATACTTTGTTTCCAAATAGCTTCATGTTTTCATTTTCCGATGCATTTTGGACATTGGTGTTAAAAAAAAAAGTTACTAAAAATAGATTGACTTCATGATCCGTCAGTAGAAAAGCAGTACAGAGTACAGGCATAATCTTCAGAGATAAGTTGCATTTAAAGCCCTCTTATCTGTAGCATCTTGGCCCTGCTCAGATTATATTTATTCATGGTTTCTGTGCTTTAAGAAAGCATTATAGATGCTGAATTAATAGCTTAACATCAACTGTTGATCCATCTGCTCATCCTGTGGATTATTACAGTATGACTTTACCACCATTTATTTTAAGTCCATCTGACTCGTGAAGTTTAATTAGTGAAAAGATGACAGCGAACAAACAAACTTTTGGAATATTTATCTAAACTATAGATTCACTGAACCTTTTAAGGCAGTCACAGCTCAGATCTATGGTAAGTCATACATTACTACAAATACTGAAGAGTAACTTTCAGTTAAGATGGTGCAATTACAATACAATTTATTTACGATAAAATGTTGTTTTAAAAAGGAACACAAGATAATTTTTTTTTTACATTTGTCTTTTTAATAATTACCGTCAGGCAAAACCCATATGACTATTACATTTATGACAGGTATTCTTACATTACAAGACAGAACTCAGGGGATCAGTGGCATGGCCACGTCTGACCACTAAAAAGTAAGACATTCACCGTCATTAGATTGTTCCAACTTTTACATAGAGTTCACAAATGTAATTTGCATTTGACTCGTATCAAACACAACAGGTTTTCTGGATTACCTAGCAAATTCTAAAGACCTTGATAGAAACAGCAGAGTAGAAAAAAAACCGTTGTATAACAAGCAGAAGAATTCCTGATTTTATCATAATTACCTGTCAAGATGCAAGATGTACAATATATTGCTTTCAGGTGCTCAACTTAAAATGGGTAACCCAAGTCTGCCCAAAACACATTCGTCAGTTCTGCTGTCTGCCCTTTAACTCGTCTCTGACCTCCTGCAAGTAAAATGCAGGGGCAGGGTGTCCAACCTGGACTCAGACTACTCCAACTGTCCCACCACAGTGAGAGCTGCCATTTAAAGAAATTACAGGAGCTAAAAGATAAACAATCACAAAAATAGGACAAACAGTATTAGCCCCTCCTCAAAAGTGCAGCCTTCCCACCAAATCATCCTCTAATAAGTGTCTAAAACTCACACTTTTTTCCCCCACAAAAGTGAAATGTTAAAAAATATATCTAAAAACAAAAACATTTCCTGTTCACTGAGAGCAAAGGGCAGAGGCCTCAAGCCTAAGACACAGTATTCAGTCACAGCAGTACAGTTGAGGAGAGGATAGATTGAAACATATGACACAGGGATGAGTATAAAAAGTCTCCATAACTGACATTTCACAAGAATTAAAAAAGTTGAACAGGAGGCCACAAAGAGACTGGACTTGAGGCTGTAATATCACAATCTATGCAATCATGGTGGCAGATGTACCCCTTAGAATATTTAGTGCACTGGGATAAAAATGTACTGTTATATGTAAAGAGCACACTAACAACATGATTGCAAGAAAATGCTCTGAACTCCAGAATCCATGGTGCCTTTAGATGTAAAATGCTGTCTGAAAAGAGCGCCTGGTTGTTTATAAAAACATGGACACACAGATTGGTGTTCAGCAGGACACAGTCTGTAATGCTCCCACAGTCTTCAGGCCATAAACCAATGTGCTGGTCCCACAGGCTGAGAAACCTGCGACCACATTTATAAAAAGGCTTCTGATTTTGATTTAATAATAATTAAAAAAAAAAAAACATAACCTTACAGTATTTAGTTTCCCCTCTATTTAAATCATTTCCTTCCAAATGACAGAATGTACAGCTCTTGATTTTTCTCTCTTTTTTAAGATTATGCTAGTACGCCTTGACACATGCCCATAGCTGTCCCATTGCCCTCATTGCCATCTTTTTTTAGTAAATCATTTCAAAGTAATGATTTAATAACACCTGGGAACAGACCAGAGAACATTTTCATAAATGTAGCCTAAAGTTTCCATGTTCAGGTCGACATCACAGCGAGAGGTACAGTACCTAGGCAGACCTCTGGGTATAAAAGAGAATATAGGCCTGAGTGTTGCACACTTCCTCCACACTGCAAACCTTCATCTCAGAGTCATTACAGTGGACCCAGAAACCTGAGGACACAAACACAAACAAGTTAAGTAAGAACACAAATGAGGGTAATGAAAGAGTGATTTAAAATCAGGTCTACCCGCTTCCTCACCTCCTTCTGTGTTGTAGCAGTATGCGGTGTAGTGCCCTGAGCCAAAGCCTTTGCCATGATGCATGACTACAGCAGACAGATCGTAGGTGTAGCCTCCTCTGTGGACAGAGTGACCTGAGCCTGTGCAGCAGTATGGTTTGATGTTCAGAACCTGGTCAAAGGCCACATGGACGCCAATTTTCTCCCTATGGTTCCGCCCCGACCATCTGCCATACAACAGAGACTATTTATAATCACTTCATAGGGACCCAAGCCTGCTGCTGATTTAAGAATTAACATTTCAAAAGCAGGCAAAGATGCATTAACAGTGGATAAAAGCAATCCCATTAGAAAATCATTTGACAATATACATAAACAAATCCACATGGGGTGCTAAACTTGCCTGAAGCGTTTGAGGTGCAGCCGTAGAACCTGAGGTAAACGGTAGATCAGAAGCTGCTTACGTGCTTCTGACAGAACTAAGGGTTTGTGGGATGTTTTCCGTCTTCTTTCTAATCAAACCATTAAAGAATGAAATGGTAAGTATGCAATCGAAATGTTTTTTATAGAGGTTACATGTTTACACTGTACATCAGTCTGCAAAGAAAGGTTTAGTGTGTAAGACACCTAGAATAAACGGCCTTCAACAGTGAGCCAGGACTCCTTACCTCACCGAGTATATATTTGTGTAGGCATTAACTTATGTTACATGTAGAAATGTATTAAAAACAAATACACCAACCCCTCAATGTAATAGCAGTTATTTGTTTTTTTCTTAAGTTTTCAAAAGTTTGCTTTAGATTCACTTTACATTTGTGGAAACACTTCAGTCAGGGTCCTGGTCTGTTACTAGATCTCCTCATCCAGTAACAGACCAGGACCATGACTGAAGGTGATGCCACACAGGCCAATCTGAGTGTGTGCTCTGGTTTTATAAACTTCTTATCTGATAGTGAGTATATTGGAACAAATGAAATATTATAGACACATGATGAAACTAACCCTTATATGAGGATTAGACATCTGTGTAGACCTAGATTGAATCAGTTTAACTCTGGTGCAGTAAAAATTATTTTAGGTGGTAGACTGTCATTCTGAATACATTCATGTCTAATGTCAATGCATTAATTTCATCATGTTACAAGAATACAGCTATGCTATACATGAGAGACAATGGACTAACTGTTGCAGTGGTTGCAGGCATAAATGCTGCCTTCAAGAGCCTCCATCTCCGTAAACTTGGACAGCATCTCAGTGAGGGTGCAACTGCGCTGGTAAGCTGTAGAGCCTGAGCTTTTATTGATGCTGTGATAACGCTCTGGAAACTCCAAAGACAAATCCCAGAATGGCTCAACTGTGTTAGACTTGTGCTTACAAGACAGACATGTCACCTAAATAATACACAAAGACAAGAAAACAAAGAAAATGTAGTTACCACTCTACAAAGAACAGGCCAGTATTTAAGCAGTAACTACAATAAAAGTGATCCTAGATAAAACTCAAATCATTGAAAAACAAAATAAAGAGAATCACATCGACAAAGAATAGCAAAACACTATAGAGTGAAATGAGGGAGAGGGATAAACTCGAAGAATTTCACTAAAAAAGTTTCACAGACATGGATTAAGCCTCAACTAAAAGTAAAAACTTATGTCAGTACATCTTAAATCATGGAATAACAAATTGCACAGTCCATGCCTCTCACCTGGCTGAGTAGCTGCCCATGAAAGATGGTGTTTAGAACCTTTAGCACTTGCTTGGAAAGTTTCCTCTTGGTGATGGGGATAACTATCCTGCGTTTGGACCCTTCTGTGTCGAGCTCCTGCTGAACTTTATCCAGTAACTCACACAGAAACTCCTGGGCGTCCTGCTGGTCGTACCCACGGAATGCTGGGATGAGGTTCCACACAGAGTGTAACATGGCAAAAGGAGATACCAAAGACCACCGGCCTGACCACATAACCCTGAAAAGTGTATGCAACTCATGGCACAGAGACATCTGTTGGCGGGTAGAGCACCGAGGCTCTTTGGGCTGGACCAACTCTGCAGCCTGCACAGAAGGAAGTGGGGTGCTTTCTTTTTTATCCACCGGCAAATTCCAACTGGCTGTTTTCCCCACACGTCCAAGAGGGCATCCAGTCACTGCTGTGTCACCACTGCTGACTACACCCCCTGTTACACCCTTCATGTCCTGTGAATGATTGGTCTTAGCCAGCAACTCCTCAGTCTCACACAGGTCCAAAGTGAGAAAACACTCCCTGAATTTCTGCAGGTGGCTCAGCACTTGCAATATTGAGTTCATATAGCATGTGTTCCCCAAGTTGCGCAGACCAGTGACACCTGGAGCCAGTCTCTGTCGTGTTGCGGCATGTGTAGAATAATACCTCCTCAGTTTAGCAGTTCTGCCATTCTGAGGGGCCTTAGGGGACAGGGGCATTAAGGAAGGCTTCTTGAGAGGAGGAGGTAGGCGTTCTGGAGGGTCACGAAATTTACGAGGAATGAGTGTGATGGTTGAACGTGGCGCCTGAGTAAGAAGCCTAGCACTCTTTCTGGGAGGAACATTACCAAGTTCTTCCATGAGTCTCCTTTTCACCTCTTTCTTTTGTCTTCTAGCTTCCTCAAGTTTCTCTTTGCGCTGATTCTGCAGCTCCTGATGTTTGCTCATCCACCTCCTCAGCATCTTCCCTAAGAGAGCTTTCCTCCTGTGGCGTGAGGCCAACTGCATGCCAGGCTGTGACCCACTTTCCCCAACCCATGGGGTGCAATCCCCTCCAGTTGACGAGCGCAGGGACCGTCTACCTGGACTGCGAACAGTAGAGAGAGCACCTCTGAGGAGTTTGAGGTCTCCCTCTGCATTATCATTGAGTACATAGTCTCCACAGGCAAAACAGAAAACGTCCAGCTCACGCACCTCCATAGCCAGTGGGTGCTGAGACTCCTGAAAGTGTTTCAGTGAGTGCTCCTCCATGAAATGTCCACAGGCCACATGGGAACACTTCAGGCATGCCCACACAGAATCTGTGGTGCTGCAATCCACACACTGCCATTTTTGAGGATTGAGGATGGAATGGTCGTGGCCCAGACGAAGGCGTCCCACGTGCTTACAACGATCCATCTCTCCAGATACACATGTGGCCTCACTGATAGGACACACGTCCTGCAACCAAGCAGCGATTCATTCTGAAGGAAATACACACAAAACAGAGCAAAATATGAAAAACATTTCAAGAATCTGTTGAAAACTCATCCAACACAAAAGATACATAACTTTAGACTACATGAATCTTAATATATTACATAAGTAATTTCTAAAGTAAATTGGTATTGTGGCAACAATTGACACAGAATTAACAATGCAAACTTTAACAGAAAAAGCACAGCATATTCATTCAGAATAACCTGTACAATTTACTTACTGTAAAAAATAATTTTCTTCAGCAGGTTCGGGACTACACATCAGAGAACTCAACAGCACTGTTCAGCTCAATTACCATTCCTACTGTCAACCAACAGCACCAACGGGAACAATCTGAGAAAAAGGGATGACATTCAGTTAACAGGGTATATCTACATTATTATGACTCTTTATAATGAAGTTTGATTTTGCAACAGAACTGTATTTAGTGGGCACAAGCTGGGTTTGAAATGCATTTGAGAATTTTTATGAACTTTGGAAATCTAACACTGTGGGCCTTGATGGTTCAGAACAGCATCATAAGTCATATTCAATGATTGTAAAGTGTGACCAAAAACCATAGATTTACAGTTAAATACAATATGAACAACTATAGCAATAGACCAATAATATATGCATCTAATGTTTAAGATCATAGTCAAACATACTCAAGTATTTTAAATGAACATGATTACATATACATCTGTTGGAACAAGAGGAATGACAACCTATTTATTAAACCTGTGCTGGATTAATCTAACAGTCTGCCTTAATAGCATAACGTTGTGTATTTTTTATTAGTGTTTTTCCAGTTGAAAACCTTCATTACTTTAAAAACAGAAGTTGTGATGCAAAGACGCCATTAAGTTGCATGCAGGTGCAACTGGTTTGCAGTTGCATTGCGGTGGTGTGCTGTGTTATGCTGTACCATTACATGTACATTAAACCTCTGACGCTTTAATTAAAATGTGGTATTATCCCTCAGCTGTAACTGTCCGTGTTTTAAAGCCCGTTGTCTAGCTCCGACTGACTGGTTTTTATCGCCATGCTAAGCTACCCCAGCAACACCATATTCACCCAGAACAAAGAACAGTCAGAGAGCCACTCTCCAGGAACATCCAACAACTTTGTTGGTCTGAGGCAGCCCACCAAGCTTAAGTTAGCTAACACCGCTAACCGCTAGCTACGACAGCGCTCCTAATCCAAATTAGCACTGCCCCGCGTTATACAGGGTTAACAATACACTTTGTTAAACACGGAGGATTTGCCTGGCATAAAGTATTTGGGGTTTATGTTACTAGCATGCCAAGGCAGCTAAAGGCAGTGTTAGCTAAATGGCTAACTGGTTTGCTGAGGACAATCGAAGTTAACCTAATGGTTGTTGATGGTCGCTAACGTTAACTGACGCTGTACGGTTTAGCTCGCTAGCGAACTGCGCCGTAAATCGTTTAAAACTCCCTGGTGACATTCATCACAGAAAGCCGGTTAATGAAGTGTACACTAACGCCCGGCCTTATGTGTGTTCTTGTCTACAAATGGAAAAGCTGGTTAACGTTACCATCGCCAACATCCATCCATCCGGTACACTCTGAGCTGGTTGTTGTCCTCCTCTCTCAGATTGAACAACCCAACTCTCGATCCGAGCCCAGACCCCGCTGCTCTCATTGGACTGGGACTGAGCGGCAGCCGGTCTCTCATTGGCGGAATGGCGGAACAACAGGCAGCAGGATGGACCGTCCGTCCGTCCACCCACCGAGGCCACATGGAACAATAACCAAGGCTGGACTACGAACCCGGGCACAGAACAACTGCCTGCCAATGAGCCTCTGAACCCTATGTCCCTGAAATCCCTGTGCGCCATGTGTCAGCTGGTCTGTGGTAATCTGATGAATGCTTTTAGATGTATGCTCCTGTTTAACATTAGACACTGTAGAAACTCATCCTGATGGCTGTGCATTATGGAAAGGCTTTGTTTAAGTGTATTCAGGAATGTCACTGGAGGTGATGGTGATCCAGCGTCAAAGTCAAAGAATAACCCAGTAAGATTACAGGTAGAAATGAATATAAAGTGGTGTCTCAACTCATACCTTGCATAGTTCATGTAAATGGTTAATACCCCACCTCGATTATGATAGAGAAATGATCTTAGGGAGAACTTTGATTAAAAACTATAGTCTGAATATTTCAACCCATTGTGTCTGCTTTATTGTTTAATTAACACATATTCTAAATTTTTGCAGGTACATGATTGTTGCACCAAAACAGCCATATTTTTTTTTCCATCTAACCAGTGCGCCTCACTGTCCACTTAGAGGTACATAGACAATTTTATTTGTGGATTTGCAGTTAACTTTCACTGGTGTTTTAATGCCTTTTGCGTGATTACACCTATGTCCCAGGACTGTACATTTTAGGGTATGTCTGGCACATACAGCTCGACTCAAATTTCTCTCTTTGTTCTGTAATTTTTCCTATAGCTCTCAGGAAGGATAACTTACATGATCTTTTGTCACATATGTGACATTTAGTTGGTTGAAACCTGAATTAAACATAACATCTGACAGAACCTGTAGGGGTGATACTAGCCTCTGAAATATAATGTAGTATTTAAAAATCTAAAATACTATATCAAAGCTCATACTTAGTAAATAATTATACCAAGCTGCATTTAAAACTAGAAAAAAACCTTGGGGAGAGGAGACTCTGCCAAGGCAGACACACGTGTACCCCTCCTTCACTGATCACCACCAAACTTTTATCACTTGTTCCTTCATTCAGTATCAACACTTCTTGTAAATGTCAGTCAAATCCATCCATATCTTTTTGAGTTATCTTGCCAAATATAACAAACCCAAAAACAAAACACATAAATGCAATTGAAAGCATAACGTAAACATAAAGTAATAAAATGGGAATTCAAAGGGAGACATTTGTAGCTTTTACCAACTCTATAACAAGGCAAAATGTCAGGAGGTCATGTAATCCTGAGGGATTGTCATAAAATTGACTCCATTGTTTCGTTGGCTATGTACTTCAAATAAAGTAAAATGAAGGTAGAACAACAATAAACTCATTTTCCAAGTTTTAATAATGTTCAAGATCCAGATATGAAAAAAAAAAATCTAGGCTTTTAAAAGAAATGCCTGCATACCATACTGATCCATAGGACCCGGATTAATACAACACCAGTACAAATATAAAAAAGTAGATCTCTCTCTGGCAGAATTGCTGAGTCAACGTACATTACTTCCAGTCATTTGTAATTTACGAAGTTTGTTGAACAACTCCAGGTATTGAGTCATGGTGTCTACACATTCTGCTGGGGCAAAAAGGCCCTCAGGTTTAGCAGCAAACACAGATGGAAGCTCAGGGACACTGGAGCCAAGAAAAGACTGCATGAACTCCTTCATAAGATTCCAGCAATCGCCTGGGACGACACAGGGACAATATTCCACCTAAAGAAATAAAAGAGTTAATGCAGCCACAGTCTAAAAGTTTTATTTAGACAGTGTCATCTCTAAATACAGTATTTACCTCCACTGATATTCCTCTGGCACTGGAGCTCATCGTCACTGTACCGATTTTAATTAAGAAATCACAGTAACGATATCTTGATCCACGACACTCCACTTTATGTCCTTTAGCATTCTGGAAGTGGCTTTTTAACTTCACCATCAGGACATCGAAGTTTGCATCTGCTATTAGACAGGGTCCACCTTCGAACAAGGCCATGCAGCTCAGGGGGGTTTCGGAATTATGCATCACATATAAGAGCTTGGAGGGCTGACCTGTAGATACATGAAATGTCAGAGAAATGTTTATTTTCTCACTTGATATTGTTGATGATGTTTCTACTTGCTTGTTTTGTTTCACAAGTTGTCCACAACCCAGACATTATATTTGACATCAAATCCTCATATTCTGACAAACAAACGTAAATAACTAGATATCTATACATTTCCTAAAGGAAATGTAACCCTTGTTCTTGCCTCTTGCTGGATCTGTGGAGTCATGACTAGGTGCAACATAGAAGCAAGAAACAGCTTTTGTTATAAGTGGAATCTATGCATCAGTGCCTGTGGACTGACATCACCACAGACTATATTCAGATGAGAAGCCCCTCCCACAGTCTGTGTCAGTCCTGTTAAAATATTCTAAGTAGTCATAGTACTAATAGTAGTGGTAATATTCACACTAGTAGTACTAACAGTAGTAAACAGTAGTAGAAGCAGTATTAGTAATGGTACTACTAGTTAGCAGTAGTATTAGTAGAAGTAACTGTAATAGTGTTAACAGTAGTAACAGTATTAGCAGTAGTAGCAATAGTACCAAGAGTACCAAAAGTAGAAGAACTGTTGGACTGTGACATTTTGTTGTTGTTGTTTTTTTAATTCCAAACATGTTGACTAAATTGAACTTAAACCCAATCAATGCTATAATTTAGTCAAACCTTTGCTAAACTAATATTTTTTACAATGAGCATCGTGCATATGTTGGAAGTGTTGGAAGTTTTGATTGTGGTAGTAGACTTCATTGTTTGCTGTGTTGAAGAGCCAGTCAAAAATGAAAAGTCAAAAAACAATTTTGGAATATTTTATGACAGACTAATGACTGCCACAGGCAGGCCTTTGGGAAGTTTTCTGGGTAAGTCAGTGATTACTTCTATTAGCAGCGTCCAGTGCACTGCCTCCTCTGTGTTCAATGTTTCTACACTGGTTTGGTACAGATACAAGCAAGTTGTTTGAGTTACTGCTGAGGTACTTTTGTTGTGGACTCTTGGCTGTTTTATTCTGCGCGGTCCTGTGCTGGTGCAAGTGCGTGTCCACGTGCACTGCCATACCTGCAGGCATACCCATACTGTCTTCTGACCAAGCACCACCGAGTACATTTGTCTGTGTTCAGTGTTTCTCTCTATATTCCTTTGGTACTGATACAAGCAGTAAGTTGAGTTGAGTTACCACTGAGGCTTTACTTGTGCATTTTATTCTGCACGGTTCTGTACTGGCTGTCATGACTGAGTGTTATGTGCATGACCTTTTTTCCCATTACATGCGTGTGTGGGTATAATGTAGCCTATATAAATGCATCATGTTATAGCATTTCGGTGGCATCCTCTTGTGATCTTGGCCCCCTGCGTTCTGCAGTCTACGGTAGTAGTAGTAATAGTAATAGTAGTAGTAGTTTTGTTATATTTTTTAGTAGTGACAGTAGTAGGATTTACTCTCACATTCTCTTAATCACCTACAGCTGTTTCACAGTTTCCATGATGACCAACTGTAGACAGAGATCAAGGGGCACACACAGTCACACCGACTCAAGTAAAAATAGATGTGAACATACTGACAAACTTGATCCTGCAAATCTTTGTGAAAACGATAAATAATTGGTGAAATGTAAGTTTATGGTTAGTGGCAGCCGGATCTCAGGGACAAGTAGATGCACTTTTTATGTCTGTACTGTGAAAAATAAAGTAAGTAGAGCAGTGTTAAAACAGTAATTCACCAGGAAGAACAGGATGTATTTGGTCCAAATTTGTATTGGTTTCAATGGGAGGTGAAGACATACATGCCTCTGAACTGCTGCCTACCGTTTCACTTTTAAAAGAGCTGGGTCTTCAAACCCTGTTTTTCTTTACCTTAGGAATCATGGTTACATTTTTGTAAAAGATTATTCGCCTACTATGAATTGTTTAGCCAGGCAGGCATTCAGACATTTTTCAGATGCATTTTTGATTTTCTTCCACTCTAGGTGATGACATCACACACGGAGAATAAAACTCAGATTTTGCCTCATCCAAGGTGGATTTCACTAGTTCTCTCTGGAGACCTGTAAATTGCATCCTCGGGACAACTGCATCCTGCAGAGAGGACAAAAATGTACGAGTTTTAAAGTTTAAATGAAGTCCGAGGGTGAAAGTATGGCGAAGCAGTAGTGTTGACAAAAAAGGTCCCATTAAGAATGAATGGGGTTTGTCTTCGCATTCCGGTGTGAAATGAGTATAACATATCAGAACAAGTATTCAGATAATGCCTAATCTCGGCCCCATTTTGTGCCAATCTCAAGTTTCTATGACAACCCGTTCTTGAATTAGAACCAATAATCTGATTTTGACCTTTCTGCTAAATGCGACCTTGATCTTTGACCTTTACTAAAATGGATCATTGCATCTGATGTGCATTAGCCAGGCCCGGACTGGCCAGCGGGAGGACTGGGACTTTTCCCGGTGGCCTGCCTGGCCTGACCCCCTGTGTAGCGTGCCTGTAACCATTGATATTGGTACAGTTTTATTTTATTTTATTTTTTTAAGAAACACATTGTAATTGGTTAGAGCAGGGGTCTCCAACCTGTTCCACAAAGGGCCGGTGTGGCTGCAGGTTTTTGTTCAAACCAAACAGCAACACATCAGATGTCAATCAATTAATCAACTGATCTCAGTCTTCAGAGTTAATTGGTCAAACTGTGAACTCTTGGTTGGTTGGAACAAAAACCTGCAGCCACACCGGCCCTTTGTGGAACAAGTTGGAGACCCCTGGGTTAGAGGCTTCATTCTCCGTGGGTCGCTCCTGCAGCATTGACAGATCTCTGACCATCATATGCAGTATACTACGTGCAAAAACTAAATAATGGATGACGATGCTAAGAAAAAAAAAAACAAGAAAAGGTGGACACCAGTGAATGATGGAAAGAAAAAGAAGGTCGCTCAAGGAGGATGGGGCGAAATGTCAGAAATTTACTGACTTGTTTATTACACTCAGCAGCAGCCAGACTGGTACTGCTGCTAGGTCTGCTGCCACAACAGCATTGCATGCATTTAGGATTTGGTTTATTACTTATGTTATATATTTTGAATTTAGATCACTTTGACCCATTTTAGATAATTTTGACCCATTTTTTGGGTCAAAATAGATAGTTGTATTTCTGTTGAGAATATTGGATTCATATAGTGCTTTCATTGTTACTTTTTTGTTGTTGTTTGTTTTATTTGATCAATATTACAGTATGTTGGGAAACTAAAAAACAGAATAGTATATATCACCACATATTAATAAATGTAATGTTAATTTTAATGCATACAGCATATAGTAGGTCTGGGCAAAAACTCCACAGGTGGGCTGCAGGAAGCCTGAAAGATTTTTAGACTTCAGCTGTAAGATACTGTTGACTTTTCAGTTTAACATTAAATATTAATGTTTATTAGCTATACTAAGATGTCTTCTAAAAAGTGTGCTGACAAAATAATACAAACCAGTTCTTAATAACACATGTAAGTAACCATAGACAAAAAGAAATATGGTGAGGGCAGGGAGGGGATGAGAGAAAAGTACTGTACTTTGCTGAGCTGTTGTCATGCATTTGTTTAATAGTGTGGTGTTGTGTTACACCCAGTGGAAGAGTATTGTTTGTAATAGCTATAAGGAAATTACTACACCCCCTCCCCTCAACATTTTCGTCTCCATGGTGCTGGAAACACACTACAATAATCTCTCCCAACCAATGTTGGGCGAGATTAATTATGAGACCACACGTGAAATCTCTGGGCCAATCTGAACATTATTGCTATTACAGAATAATGGTTTGATATATCGTTTAGGGGTTATAGCTCCGTCAACATGGCCCCATTCATTTCGGATGGACATTTGACTGTTTTTTCGCATTTTATACATTTTTGCCTCGACAATTTTCGAGTTTTTCCAACAGCATGGTGAGGTTTTTTGTCAAAATTCTTTGTATATTAAGTCATAAGAGGAAGAACGCTAAATAAATATGACGAACAATAGTCCCTTGTACATTGCATTGCAAGCACACGGGGAATTACTGATCTTTGTCAGCAACAGTTTCATGTTATGCAATTTATACAATAGCTATTCTCGTGTACACTTATATAACAATTTCATGATTTCAGTAAAATATTATGCTAAATACGAAGAGAATTCAGTATTACCGCTGACATTTGCTGTTGCATGGTATGTTTCACAGTCCACACAGAAGCTGCCCTGCTTCACAGCTCCCAGCTGCTCCAGCTTCTTGTGCAGGATGTCCACTGTCTGCTGCACACTCTTCCCCTCCGCCACGGGCACCTGGCACACACTTGACACACGGCAATACATAATGTTACAAAAGGGCAATATTATCTCTACAAACAGAAAAGTAAAAACAGAAATCCAGAAACTGATGTATTTGAACTGTGTGAATTCTGATGGGAGCGGGCCCGGTCTGTATTATATGGATACAATAGAAATAGCTAAATATATACACAAGGGAATTTAGACGAAACCAGGCTACATATAAAGGCTATGTTATAGATGTACCGAAACAATGTCCTGTTTCGTGAAGTGTTAAAATGTAAAAGATTGATATCTGTCTCACCAAGTAACCCCCATTGATTTTTGCCTCTTGTTGTGAGTCTGTTGACTACTTCCGGGGCAAAACTAGATTTCCGGTGATGTTAAATATTTATTTAATACTTACGGTTTAAAGCTATAAATAGAAACTCTGAACAATACAATTTGATTTATTATGTTTATAATACCAGTGAAAAAGCAGAACTCATACACATAAGTGTATTTTATAGATTGTTCTACCAGGTAATATTTCTCGCTGTACATGCGTCACTTCCTTCTCGAAGAACACGTGCGTGTGTAGCACGGTTACTGTTTACAGTATATAGAACACTTCACATTATTCTTCATATGACAGCAGATACCTGCCTATTTTTGTCATACTGCCGATAAAACTGCAAAGATGCCCAAAGTTAAGAAATCCAGAGGAGGAGGGGGTGAGAAAAGCGGAGAAGGGGTGGCTTTGGCCGACCAGATCCTACAGGCGGACACTATCCGAGCTCGAGGCCGGGTGAAGATCAGAGATAACCGGACAGAAAATGACGACACGTACGTAGACGAGCGGCTGTCGAGGAAGATTTTACAACAGGCCCGAATACAGCAAGAGGAGCTTCAGACCGAATATGGCCTGGCACCAGAAAAGAAGAAGAAAGCACCAGTCACTTCTCTTGGTAAAGACTCACAGGCTCTTCCCAAGTATTAAGTTTCTTGATTGAATCACATAGGAAAGGAATTCATTATGTAGCCCACTTGGTGATATGTAGGCCTATTGATATATAGTGCTCTACATTTTACATTTACTATTTTCAATGTGCAAAGAAGAAATACCCTTATACATATGAGATAATGTATGTGTAAGTATTCAGATCTGTATGAACAATCTTATTGACATTTAACTCCTGGTTTATATCCTCTGACTGATATAAGTTTATGTTTAACTCTACTAGATTAGCACCAGTGTGTTCTTATTGCTGGCTCTGCCTGAGAGAGAGATGGTTTGAACTACTTTAGATGTAATTTTTGTCAACAAGGACATCAGATACATTTTTAAAATTTTATCTCTAATCTATGATTCTTAATGTGATGTTGGATGATTTGTACAGTTATTGAAATGAAACGGCATAAAAAGGTTTAGAAAAAACAAAACAACATGAATAGCAACAGCAAATCATTCTTGGCTATTGTTGTTGACATCTGAAATGTAAGCTGACCATAAACTGCTTTTTGTAAGGCATCATCAGACAAAAACACTAGCTTGTTATATGATCCATTGTGTCAAATAGTCATATAAAAGTACCTATAACTTTCACTCAAAGGTGGTGGCATAAAAACAATATTTCCCTCTAAGATGTTGCACAAGTTAAAATACTGACATACTTTACATCACTTATTACTTAATGGAGTTTATTTTTTTTTATCTTTGACTATCACTTTAAGAATTCTAGTCAAACAACTTAACATTTTACAGTAAATGCAGTAGAGCGGAAACTTTAAGTAGATACCCTTTACTTTTATGTGATAATTGGTCCAAACAAGCTTTAGTTTATGAAAGTAACTTAAAGTAGATATTTCCTGAGGTGGGAATGGTGCAAACTTCTTGCTGATAGGAACCACAATTTTAATCATCCTCAATTATAATAGCAGCATATAAAACTAAGATTTCAGGATGATTTGACTTTGATTAGACATTTGTCTTGTAATCATATTTCAGGGCCTGACACTCAGGATGCAGACTCAGATGAGGAGTGGCCTGCATTGGCAGAAGCGGGTACTAGTGGAGCTGATGTTGAATTTGATACTGAGGTTGTTGTCGACCCTGATGATGAGAAGGCCATTGAGATGTTCATGAATAAGAACCCACCAATGAGGCAAGATGTTGCATCAGCATTATTTTAAAATTCAGTGCCCTGTCTGTATATTGAATTTAATTGACCCTCAGTTTAGGTCTAACACTCTGGGGTTTCGATGTTTTTTAGACGGACATTAGCTGACATTATCATGGAAAAGATCACAGAGAAGCAGACGGAGGTAGGAACAGTGATGTCAGAGGTGTCAGGGTGTCCGATGCCTCAGCTAGACCCGAGGGTGCTAGAAGTGTACAAAGGTGTTGGTAAGGTGAGTTACTGCATTCTGCTGAATTGATGTTAAATAAATGCACCACAGATACAGAATAATGTAAATCAGTAACAATGAAAGGTACAAAGTAATGATAAACTCATTCATGAATAACTAACATCTGAAATGTGAAGCTTTGTATATTTTACTTTATTTTATTTAGGCCCAACGGTAGCTGCCTGCAATATTTTCCATTTTTAAATACAGATTACACAAGTGGTGCAGGACTCACTAAAAAAAATAAGGTCATCTAGTAAAATGTCTTAAAGACATTTGTTTAGGTAACTAGCACTTTCTGCTCATTTTTGACATTCTAATTTTGAATCTCAACATAACTGGTAGCACATGAATTTAACAACAACCATACAGGATGTATTCTGCATAATGTTCCCAGATTTGAAGGCCTTTTTGTGGTGACATATATATATATATATATATATATATATATATATATCTTAAAATGTTCCAATGTAATTAGATATAAAATATAATATGTAAATATAATATGTAAATATATATATATATATATATATATATATATATATATATATGTATGTATGTATATTGTATCAAAACAGAGAAAACTGAAGTAAAAGTTTCAGTAAAATATTAATAGCTCAACATAAAAACAAGTGCCCAGACATTGTCATTTGTCAAACTACACAGGTTGTATTTATAAATCAATGTTAAATACGACAATGGTGTTTCCATGTTCACTGTGTAGCATCTTTATGTCCTAAGCGGTCATATATAATGCTACTGAGAAACTGCTTTTCACCATCATTATTCAAGTGTATTGACAGGATTAATGGTTCAAATGTTATCAAGTATTTTATATCAGTTGTCATGTCTAGTTGCTGGTAGTTGTTTCAGAAGGTTAATAGCTGATATTGCCATTTTTTTTCTTAGATTGTCTTTACTGTAAAGTAAACTTGGCCTTAAATATAATTAATTTCCCTTGAATACTACATAAAATGTGAACCTGCATCATACGACAAGACCACCTGTCATACAGCAAAATAATAATTGTCATTTCCATTTGTGGTCTCAGGTTCTCACAAAATATCGCAGTGGTAAACTGCCAAAGGCCTTTAAAATAATCCCAGCGCTGTCAAACTGGGAACAGGTTCTGTACCTGACTGAGCCTGAGACGTGGACTGCGGCTGCCATGTACCAAGCAACAAGGTGAGGATGGTGTGGATGATTTTACAAAGAGAAATTCCTCTCGTGTGAAACAGGTAATTCAATGCAGTTTTGCTTTGTTGTAGAATCTTCTCATCCAATCTGAAAGAGCGAATGGCACAACGATTTTACAACTTGGTGTTGCTTCCCCGAGTAAGAGACGACCTAGCAGAGTACAAACGACTCAACTTTCACCTCTACAGTGCCTTGAAGAAAGCCTTGTTCAAACCAGGAGCTTGGTTTAAAGGTAAAATTTCATATACTATCGTGGTCTAAAATATGACAAATTGTTGGTGAATGAGGAAAAAAGACGTTCGGAAGTTATGTTCCCCTGACTGCTCATCTAAAAGTAACTTGTTGAAAGTTTATACATCCTGATATTCCTTGCAGACTCTAATCTTCATGTTAGGTGTCAGTCACTATTGTTTCAGCCAGTGCTCAATGAATGCTAGAATAAGCTGCTGTTTCATCTGACTTTTGGGGGTAAAATGGATAAAGAGAATGAAAGCAAGGATTTGACAGCTTATAACAAAGACGAAAATACAGGCTTTCTGGGACATGTCACATTTTTAATTCCACTTCTAAATTTAGAAATGTATTCTGAGGACATTGACAGAGGATTAGCGGATGTCCATTGGGTAAATAACACCATTGGTTCTGGAAGCACAGTAATTAAGACACTCATTTAATTGGGTCAAAATGTCCTTAATTTATCTGCAATTTGTTTTTGGCCAATGATCGTCAAGGAGGATTTTATTTATTTATTTATTCTTTAATCCTGCCAGTCCTGTGTGATCACAAATTGTCCCAGTTTGATGGGACTATTTTGCCCAAACATCCCATGACCCATATTTGAAAACCACTAATATGAGACAGCACCCCTAGATGGCAGTGTTGGTCAGAAATAAACCTTACTGAATACTATTAATTATTATTAGACTATTGACTGTTATGGTTAGAGGCTTTACATTAATTGTTCTTTTAAATTGATTCATGACTGTGTATTTATTGATGGAATTTAACAAAAATGATTGAAAACATGTTTAGAAAACTGTTCAAAAACACTTTTCCATCAGGGACAAATGTCAACAATGAAAGTATAATTGAAGTAACCTTGTGTAATTTAAGTTCTAGTAAATGTTTAAAGTGTCAGTTTGCCATTTCAGCTTTATGAAGCCTGAGGATATAATACACTCAGTATAATAACATGGGCTTTGAGACTACAGTGTGAAATGCAAGGACATTTACTTAGAAAGGCTGAATTTTCATCACTTATTGTCACATTAAAACCAACAACATTGGTTTTCTGAAAGTTATCTTAACATGGATTTGACATGTACTCATTACCTTTGGGGGATTGGGACTTGAACAGAGAGTAGATTTAATATTCTGGCTTTTTTTTTTCCCAACATAGGTATACTGATTCCCCTTTGTGAATCTGGGACATGTACTCTCCGGGAAGCGATCATTATTGGAAGCATACTCACAAAGTGCTCTATACCTGTACTCCACTCCAGGTAACATTAACTTTCATTAACATGCATACCAGCATATGTGTCAGCACCATGTGTTTGAAAATGATAGTTTTCAGCCTATCATCAGGTGCCACAGTTAGTGAAAGTTTAAAGTTGCGTAACAGGGTTGTATAACCAGGTTGCATGACATTCTTTTTTGCCTTTCAGCGCTGCAATGCTTAAGTTGGCAGAGATGGAGTATAATGGAGCCAACAGCATTTTCCTGCGCCTGTTGCTTGACAAGAAATACGCCTTGCCTTTCCGTGTCCTAGATGCCTTGGTGGCTCACTTCCTGTCCTTCCGCAATGAAAAACGTGTGCTTCCTGTGCTGTGGCATCAGAGTTTACTTACCCTGGCTCAGCGCTACAAGGCTGACCTGGCCTCGGAGCAGAAGACAGCACTGTTGGAGCTGCTCAAGATACAAACACACCCTCAGATTTCTGCAGAAATTCGAAGAGAACTGCAAAATTCAGAGTCACGGGACCTTGAAATTGGGCTCCCTGTTACAGTTGAAATGGCGTGAGGAGCCTTTCAAGTCACATGCATCCCCTTCATCCTATGGTGGATGTTGGATACTCATGCTTTCTTTTAGCATGGGTAAAATGTTGATGCTTGATTTATTATTAATGTTTGATGGACAACCAAATCCAAGATCACACTGACTTATTACAGTGCTTCATAGGTAAATTTTCTGGCTGGGATTGCACATGTAGAAATGCACATCGGTAGTGATGTGGATGTGGATGTGCATTTGCAGTTCAGTAACTGTTTGGATATATACAGCAATACTGGCATATGTATTCTTTTAATTAAGAGAAATGATGTTGTCTTCGAGGCAACAGATTGAATAAAAAAACACAAAGCAAAACAAAAAACAAAACGGATGATTTAAAAAGTATTTTTGTTCCATTATCATTTTCTAGTCATTTCAAGAGTAATAAGCTGTTAAGAGCTATTTGCGCCCTGTGTGGTTGTTTCTGTTAAAACATTTACTTTCAGTGACCTTCCTCTGTGCGTCATGGCTCCACAGTGTTGAACATTAATGAAGTTCCTGCATATAGGTTTTATATTTTATTTGCAATAAGATAAATATTACATTAAGATTTAATATTTACCCTCAGCTGCATAAAATTGTAAATGAAAAATTTCTGAGTGTCCATGTTCAGTTGATAAACAAAATTATGTAATTCTTTGTGGGAGGCCTGGCAGTAGGGTAATACAAAGATTCTTTATATAAAAACTTTTTCCTTTTTAATCTCGCCCAAAATCGGGAGAAATTATTGTGTGCGTGTGTGCGTGTGTGCGTCCCCGCAGAGACATATGCTATAATTCAATGAATAATTGAGATGTCACCATACATTACATGGACATATACATATAGCTAACATGCATCAGATGGAATGATCCATTTGAGTAAAGGTCAAAGGTCAATTAACTAAAAGGTCAAAATTAACTTATCTGTCATAACTCAAGAACGTAGGGTCACAGAACTTTCAGATTGGTACCAAACGATGCAAAATGACGTTTTCTACAATTCTTATAATTGGTGTTATCACATACGACCAATAGTTTTTGTGATCTCTGGAGGTCAAAGTTGACATACTGCAAAATTAATTTCTGTAACGCTGTTTGTGTGTCAAACATATACACATAACGCTATAACTTAATCAATACTGGATACATAATATTACACGCACTGACGCATATATCAAAATTATCAATATTGCAAAAGGTCAAAGGTCAAGGTGCCATTTAACAGAAAGGTCAAAATCACATTATTGGCTCTAATTCAAGAACGGGTTGTCATAGAAATTTAAGATTGGCACAAAGTAGGTGCGAGATTAGACATTTTCTGAATACTTGTTGCAAATTAGGATTTATTTTCTTCAACGTGCCCCTATTAATTAAAATGAAGCCTTGGAGTGCGTGGTAAATAACTACAACATACTTAATAGCAGTTACTGGACAGTAAGCTAGCATTCGTTAATGTTAAGATGGCGGTGCAGCTAAAGACGCTGTCAGTTTGTAGCTAACATTAGCTTAGTGATTTATTTTACTTTAGAAAGAGCTACAGAAGTTACAAGTACTTAGCAGAGGTGATGTCGCTACTTTGTTAAACTTTATTACTCAGATGGATCGTGGTGACAGTGAACAACTCCAAAATGCTTCTATACATAAAAATGAAGAAGTGGTTGTTCGGGCGGGATGTGACCCGGTTTTGACCCGAGACTACCGGACCCTGTACTACCTGAAGAGCCTGGAGAAGAGCGGCCAGGTGTCCACCTACTTCGGTGGAGTCCAGACAGACATCCAACCGTACATGAGGAGGATCCTAACCGTGTGGATGTTTCAGGTAGCCCCATGTGTTGTTCTGATTTATCCACAGCAGTACCGGTATTACTGTAAATTAGTTTAATATTGGACATTCACGTTTGATATTTAAAAAAACAAAAAAAAAAACGTTTTATTTTCCCTGACCCAGTGACTTACTGATGTCAAACCAACTGTGAAACATAAAGACTGATATTCTTCACATGTCACAAGACTTCCTTTTGAAATATATAATTTGTACATTTTATAAATGTTTTTAAATGGGAAAAATACATAGAAATTCTCCCTGACCACGTGATTTACATTTTTCCCCATTTAAAAACATTTATAAAATGTACATATTTTAAGCATTGTGGCATGTGAGGAATATCAGTCTTTATGTTACATAGTTGGTTTGACGTCAGTAAGTCACATGGTCAGGGAGAATAATAGCTTTATTTTGACTATCAAATGTGAATGTCCAATATAAAACTAACTTAATAACAGTCGCAGCAGTGGATGTAAATACTGTTTCCTTTCCTCCCTACAGGTGTGCGAGGAGCAGAAATGTGAGCATGAAGTGTTTCCACTATCGGTCCATTACCTGGACTGTTACCTAAGCCGCTTCTATATTGAAAGATCCAATTTGCAGCTTTTGGGGAGTGTTTGCATGTTCCTGGCCTCTAAAATGAGAGAGACTGTCCCCCTGACTGCCCGCAAGCTTTGCATCTACACAGACAACTCAGTGTCAGTGTATGACATCCTGGTAAATGAATCTCCAACACTAATTCACACATTTAGAATAGAAGGTCATGTTAGGATCATCTGTGTGACTGGGATGAACAATACTGAAGTGCAGTTAGTAATGGGAAGTTAGGCTCTTTTCTGAGAGCTGGCTCTTTTGTCTCAGCTCCCAAAGAAGAGCAGATTCTTTCGAGTCCTGAATGGTTCTTCATTTAAGATATTTTTTAGGCCTTTATTTTATCATATATTTGCAAAAATGTATGATTTGTGTGTTGAAAAAATCCTTGCATATGCAGTGTTTTATGAGACGCTTTATAATTTTCTGATTTTGTGCATTTATTGTTACAAAACCATTCTTTTGTTTAATATTTTAATCAAACATTTAATTGCACAAACTAACCACATAAGTGCTTATAAATTCACAGAACACAACTAAAACCAAACTCAAGCAAACATTTTTATAATAGCCTTATAATTGTCTAATTATGTGCATTTATTCTGTTAGAAAATAGTTTCAAACATTTTTATTGCATAAATAAATACTCAGCAAAAGGAAAAAAACAAACAGAGCTGGCTCTGACTTGATGCCTCTTCAAAGCATCGACTCTCAGAGCCACATCTTTTGCGCATGACACGTCACTATAGTGCAGAAAGTTTAAGAACCTTGAAAGGGGGGGGGGGTTCAAGGGCCACATGTAATCTCAAATAAGTTGGACCAGTAGTAATTAGTAAGCTATAGATAACAATGTAAATTAAAGTAAAATTACACTATTGATTGATTGGTTAATTTCCAGCACTGGTAGAATACATTCAAGTCAAAACAGGAATTCCAAATCCTTCATTTACATCTGAAAATGTGTGGTAAGAAGAAAAACTTATTTAGTCCCACCTCCATTTTCATCATTAATAACAACATACTCAAGTTTTAAATATTCACTCCTGACTTTCAACTTCAAGCCAGGACAAATTAACAAAACAGGCCTATGCCAATTTAGAATCAACTCATTCAACACTATTTACATTATAGAACCAAAATGTGTATAAAAAGTAGTAACAAAGTACACTCCTGGTGATGTTACCATGGTAACACTTAACAGTTAATTTACATTATAATAATTGCATACCAACAATGGTAAGAAAAAAACTATAATAACATTAATGGTAAAGAACAGCACATACCAGCAATGGTAGGAACATGTGAGTAGCATGTACAACCTGAAATGTCTTAACCCTCTATAGCAGAGGTCTTCAACTTTGGACTTTGGGCCACAATGTCCTGCATGTTTTAGATGTCACCCTGCTCCAGCACACCTGATTTAAATGATCAGCTTGTTATCAATCTCTGCTGAAGCCTGATAATGACCCACTGCTCTGAATCAGGTGTGTTTGTGCAGGGTGACATCTAACATATGTAGGACAGTGTGGCTCAAAGTCCAGAGTTGAAGACCTCTGCTTTATAGGACACTCATGGAGGTAGTGATCAACTGACATGGACTTTTTTGGGGCTGATACTAAATATTATTATTATTATTATTATTATTCTTATTCTTATTATTATTATTATTATTATTATTATTATACTTCAGCCTTTGTTGATGACCGATATAGGTTGCTTATATTTCTAACTTGATATTTGGAACTGATACAGATTTTTTCCCCCTGTCTCTTCTCTAACAAATGTCAGAAACTCTTCTTTACTTACAATTCAAAACTAAAAGTTGTGACAGTTAACCTAATAAATATGACTTCACCAAACAGGATTCTTTTCAGTGTGGACAGCAGAACTTTGCCTGTGTGTAAATTATTGCAGAGAAAAAAAGCGCATATCTGCCAATGCAACAGACTTATACTGATACAATAAAAAAAAGAACTGAAATATCAGCCAGTCAATACATTGGTCTATCATTACATAGAAGTAGTGTGAAATTAAGAATTTCAAAGTTAGTGTGTTAATGGAGGATATAACAAGATTTTTTTTTTTACTTTTGTGAAAATAAAAAAAAAAACTTATGTAGAAAATCAAGATGAATGAAATTATCACATTTAATTCCTTGCCTTTAAGTGGCAAAAACATGTGCAAGGTAAAAGGAGCATCCCTTTTAGAACTGTCCACCTACATAAGTGCTGATCCAGACACCTGTCAATAGACACATTATCCTTTTGAATACTGTTCCTTACATTAGTACCATTACTTCATGGTACAAAGCAGTTACATGCTGTTCATATGTTCATACAGAGGTGGACCTTGCAGACCCTGTAGACCACATTTGACCCAAGATTGTTGACTCACTGTCTTCACTGGAACTATTGATGGAATGTATGCACAAGCAAAAATAGTTATGACCTATAAATGCTTAAGAGGAAATAACTGCATTTTCAACAACATTGCACATGTCTTTCGAGGGGGGGGGTTGTGATCTGCCTTGGCAGAGTCTGCACACCACCAAGGCAAAGTGCTTTTCTATTTTTTTTTTTGTTTGGTTGTTTTTTTTTGTCAGTCTGTTTGTCTGTCTTTCAGCAACTACACGCAAAAACTACTGGACCAATTTCCATGAAATTTTCAGGAAAGCCGTGAGGTGGTCCATAATAGATCCCATTAAAGTTTGAATGTAGGTCAAAGGTCACAGTCAAAAATGTGTTTTTGCAGTGATAAGAGATAGGGCAAATCAGGTAAAACATTTGCAGGGGGTGAGGTTTGCTGTGCCTGGCACCACTTGTTAAGTTATTATTTCACCTTAGGTCACGTTGCTCTGTATGTGGTCCTTGACTATCCTAACCCTATCAGTTTTGCACTTTGCAAATTCATCCCATGGGCCATTTTTCCAGTTTGGTTTTGGCCCATGGGCCTTATGTTTGACACCCTTGCTCTAAAGTATTTGCTCTGCATCTTATTTGTCACTACCATTAATTATTAATTTATGGTTAGGTTTGATTAATGTGGGATTAAATTCATTTTGAAAAAAGACACCCCCCCCCAAAAAAAAATACCCAGAATCAGATTGTTCAATCAGTCCAATCCTAAAAATACTGATTTCTGCAAATTTATTTATCCTTTGTTTGTCAGCAGTTTTACAAAAAAACTATGGCCCAAATTCCATGAGATTTTAAGGAAAGGCACAAGGTGATCCTGAGTGTATTCCATTACATTTTGGTGCATGTAGGTCAAGGACACACACAAAAATGTGTTTTCACAATGATAAGAGACAGGGCAAATTGGGTAAAATGTTTGTTTTGAAAATCGGGGTAACCCAAGACCGCATGTTCTATGGACCGTTTTCACAGAGGAACCTTCTTCACTATTACCTAATGAGAAAGTTTACTAACAACACCCTCAACCCAGAATCACCTGGTGGGGTGTGTTGTGTGTGACATCACTTGGTTTGTGTCAATGTTCTGATTACTCACATGATACTGGAGGAACACAGGGAAGTTGAAGAGAAAAGCATTATTTTACTATTAAAGTTTTTAATGAAAACTGGGAATTCTAGAATTCATGTTATAAATGACCAGTTTTTACAACAGGTTACAGTTTGGTTTATAGGTTACAGATAAGTTTAATGAGCTCGTAAGATGCAGGCCTTCGATAAATTATCCTGAATACTAGCGGACACTAACATCTAATTTGTTATAACTTGATGGTATCCAGTGTCTGACAGTGGCATTTTTATGGTAAATGTTGGGATGTTTTGTGTTGCAGCAGTGGGAGGTATCTGTGGTGTCATGCTTAGACTGGTGTCTGGCCTCGGTGGTGCCATCTGACTTCCTGGAACCAATTCTTCTCTCTCTTTCTTGCATTCAACCTCACCATTTTCCAAACATGCGGAAGCTTGTTCACTCCTACATTGCTTTGGCAGCTATAGGTAAGTTGTATAACTGAGTAAATAAAAAGAGGATCCTTGGGATAAACATGGAGTAGATAAAATATTTAGAGAATTATGTTTCCTTCCTAAATGTAATTGATTATTTCTTTTTAAGGCAGGTTTATCAGATCCTAAACATAGCTTTCCAATATTTCTTTTGAATTACACATTTTGGTTGGTTAAACATTAAGTGTCGAATACAACTGTGAAATAAAGTGACTTGCTACATGGTGGACAATAGGCACAAAGCAGCCATAACTTTGATTACGATGTGTCAGCAGTTCATTTTGGAGCCGAGTTTGTATAATCCTGTATTGTCTGCTCTGAAAGACCGTTGTCCATCCATTCAGCTGGCTGATTTCCCACGAATCTCTGTGATGTTGCCTGAGGCAACAGGTCACAAGAATACAGGCAGTTGGGCTGTGGTAGCCACACCAGGACATGACACCCATAAAATTAAGACAATTCCTAGTTCCCTACATTGTAATCGATTCCAAAGGGTGCCTGAGTGTGGATTGAATGGCTGACTTTACTTCCAATTTTCTTTTGCCTGAGGCAATTAGGTTTATGTGTCAGATTAACAGATTTTGGGATTTTGATTCTTTGTTTTTCAGGGCGTGTCTGCAATTATACCCCTGTGTAACGTTCTACCACACAGATTTTACTGACATGGGCATTATTGCATTAGATCTATGCTTTTGTTAAGTGAAGTAACCATTAGCCATCAGTCAGGGAATACGGTTACTAATACTTTTTGATGTATAGTGATCTTTTCTCTTGTCAGATTGTAGGTTTTTTGAGTTTTTGCCCTCGACCATTGCATGTGCCTCTGTGAGCCTTGCCATGCAGAGAATGGCCTTATTGGATGTTGTCGCCTCTTCTGAGTCTGTGATGAATATTTTCTCCAATCTATTGGCAACTAATCTGGTAAGGATAATATTTAACAGATACTTTCAAACACAGCAAAACTATGTCATTATCTTTTGACTTTGCCCCTTTGTCAACAATGGCTGGTTTGTTTGTGATCATTTTAACAGATACTCTGATCAAATAGTTCCAAGAAGTGCAGTTCCCCGTGTTAACACTTGTCATATTATTAAGACAAAAATCCTGCCTACTTTATTATTCAGATTTTTTTTTTCTTTTTTTACAAACTAACCTCATGGTTGTTAATTCTTTTCATTTGAACCCCAACAGAATTCTTTCCTCCTCTGCTGTGAGCTGCTCAGGAGTGTGTTGCAGCTCAGCCTTCCCTCTTGTTTCCAGACCAGTGTTTGTGGATCAGAAGGACATAGGTCAGGGGTGAACTATACCCCCACCAACACTGAGGAGGTTTTGCTGACACCAGCAGCATCGCCTTAGAAAAACAAGCTCTAGGATATAGTAAAAAGGCCAGTATTCCATGAAAAGATCTGTGTACATGTAGGCATTCGTTTTACCTGTTATCTGTCCATTTATTTTACTTCAATTTCTCTGACATTTGCAAAGTTAGCAGGTTTCCCTGGTTTCAAAGGTAAAATATGAGATTCTGAAGATCATCAAGTTTAATAAAAATTCAGTGGAATATTTACTGTAATTTTTACATGGCACAAACTGATTAAAATGGAGTCTACACATTGTATTCAGAAATATCATTTTCCTGAACTTAATACTATTTTAAATGTGTTGGCTTTACATGCAGTTCTAAGAAGTGCATGTGTTAGGATTCAATACTATTAAAATCAATTATATTGCTTTAAAAGGTCTGTATATAGGCCACCGATTACACAACTTGCAAGCACTCGTTTCTTTATTTTATTATTTTTTTAATGATTTACTCATCCCATCACAACAGCATGGCAGATAATACAGTCATAAAAAGCCAATAACTTTGGCAAAAAAATATTTTTGATGCCAACAAAGGGTAAAAAATGCCCACAAGCCTGCTACATCTATGACCAACAAAACACAAACAACGATGACATGAAATGTATCCAGTTTAGACCCATTTTCCCCAAAGCAGACAACTTTTTCCAGTGTCACACTTAATGCACAATATATGATGCTAATAGCTCAGGTCTTACTATTAACCATATCCAGTTATAAAACAGATTCCTGATTTATGTGCCAAAAGTATCTGTAGTTTATTATTTTATATTCCAGTTTCTGAGCAACATTGTTTGGCAGTGTGACAGCATTATGCAATGTCTTTTGCAAAAACCCAATACTTGAGACAGGAACAAATGGTTTGGTTATCAGGTTTCAATTATCTAATAAAATGACATTTCAGACACTTGCACATGTTGTAATGTCAATCCAACTAACTCCAGTGTGCAACATAAAAGTTCACACTTAAAAGAAAGATAGTGAAGTCCCTCTGATCACCACATGGCATTTCATAAAGTAGGATTAACATATCAACCAGATATGGAAAATGTAATAAAATATTCCATACTAGTGTCAACATGCACAACTTCATGAAATTAAATGTGTACATGCAGTTCTGGGTTTTATCTGAAACCAAACATTTAAGTGTTCAAATACAGCAGGTTTTTTTTCCCCCATATCTGATTAATCTGCTAGTCTGTCCTTAATACCCTAGGCCTCAAAATATATTAAATACGAGATGAAATGTGTCCAAGCATCAATATTTAACCAAAAGGTTACACAAGTTCTGTGTCACATTAAACCTTGATGAAGCTCATGACACACGTCCTTCAAATGGACTTAATGAGCTCCACCTCAACTGTGAAAACACAGTCTGTGGCCTCTCTGTGCATTAGGTTTGGGAGCTAAAGCAGGTTGTACATGTTGTGCAGGTTGCTTTTGTCAAGTCATTGTGCCATGGTTATTATTCAAGTAATTATCAAACTTCAAACAAGTAATTTCAGGTTAAACAACATTGAAAATTGCTCTTTGAGAGCTCAAGTCCCTGTTACAAAAAAAAATTAAATTAATTTAAAAAGTTCAATAACATTAGCAAAGTTGCTCTTTGGTTTGCATGAAATGTCAATTCCCCACATCCTAAAACAGTAAAAGCCACAGTATAAGCAAAATGTGAAAAAGCCTCAAATTTCACTTGTATCTTTTCAGTCTAATTCTATATTATTTCATTATCAAAGATGATCAGCTATAAACAAGCTAGAATCCAATAGAGATATTAAGTTTAAAACACAACTGACTGGCTGGATAATAGGAATATCTTGCAGTCCTAATAAAAGTTCAAATCTGACTATTAATTAGACTGCTGTTGAAGTACTTTGTTCTTCAAACTAGTTGTTTTGGATTGAAGTGTCAAATTTTGCTTTAATTACATATTTGATATATTAGCACTCAAGTTGATAGTTTGAGCTCTTTGTTGACCAACGGCTCTCTTCTGAGACACCTTGAAATGGACATCATCTCTTCTAGATGGCTGTTAATTAAGTTCATAAAACACTGCTACACGTCATTAATCAATGACCACCCAATGTACAATTTGATGTTTCTCAAGAAGTTGTGGCACTTTTTGGTTTTGTGCAATTCCTTAAATAAAGTACAATATTTATCAGTGTGTTGGTAATTACATAAAAAGAACTTGGCTTTGGCTATGTTGTCTTTAGCTCAGTAGTTTAGTCAAAATAAAAAGTCTTATTTCAGTGTCCATGACTAATTATCGATCTCTAGCTGGATACAGTGCTTCGTAAGACCATGGCCTGTTTATAAGCCTCTGTTACATTATCACAGTCTGTGATTGAAAAGGCACTGTCAGCCACTCCAGACTCATAGCAGTTCCATGGCCTTAGACGGCCATCACCGAGTATGCCATCTTCCTGCATGTCAAGCAGGTTGTCAGCAGAGACACAGCCTCTCATGGTAGCTTTAGATGGCTTGTCCAGTGGTGTTGGCGCTCCAACACGGTCGGGTAGATCCAGCTGATCAAAGGACTCTGAAGACAGAATGCTGTCCTCGCTGATGGCTCCACTCGGTCTCAGCCTAGTGCCTCCACGAGGTAAAGATGCCGCCAACTGGTCTAGAGACCCAAACTCCTGCAGTCCTCCAGAGGAAAACTTTCCATTGCGCTTCAAAATACCCTTTCTGTAGGGAGGGGCTGAAGGGCACTCTATAGTTTGGGGTACCCAGCCACAGTCACTGTTCTCTGGTGATGATGAGTAGTAGCCCGACTCCTGCTCTGCGGACTTGTTCTTAAGGATACCTTTGCGAGGAAGTGATCCAGCTGAAGGGGTGTTGTCTGGTGCAGACAAACCCAAAATGTTTTGTGGTTCTACTGAAACTACAACAGGAGTTTCACTTATCACTTTCTGTTTGACACTGTTTCGTCTCTTTAGGATACTCTTAAAGGGGCGACTGTCTGTACTTCCTTCATGAATGGTCTGAGAGACATTGTTTTCCTTCCGTGACCTTCTCAGAGAGCGTTGCCGGACAACTTCCCCTCCACTACCCTGGGAACGGAGCAGGCAGCGAACCTTTGAGCCATTCTCCAGTAAAGGTCGCGATGTGCGACGCAGCCAGCTAGCAACACTGGCCAGGCCTGCAGGGTGTGGCGTGGACGGAGAGGCCTGTGAAGGCACCTGCTCCACTGGACTAGTCTTCACCTCAGCTAGTAATGGCTGCTGGTAGCCCCAGTTGAGCCACCAGTGTCCTGCAATCTCCTCTATTGTAGCTCTGCGCTCTGGATTTACCATCAACATCCATCGAATCAGCCCACATGCATCTGAGAATTAAAAAAACAAACAAACACAAAGTCAGTTCAGTTTGTTCACAAGACATTTAACATGCAAGGAAAATATTAAAGATAGAGATTGGATAAGTGGAATGGGAAACACCCTGATAAACTATGTGGAGCTTGAGAATAAGATCCAAGGCACAAAATAAATAATACTCTTAAAGAAAACAAAAAAGAAAACTTTATACATTACTTAATGGACTGAAGCCATGTTCCCTTAGCATAAACACTGGTTTGAACAGTTGAGAATAAGCTAGACACATGATAAATGAAAATCACTTGTACATTTTATAGAGATTTTAAAGTTGAGTGAGTTCCACACTAATTATGATGTTCAACCATGACTATATTTCAGTGTTTGCTTGCTATATATTGGACATTTAAAACATAAAATTAACTACAAAAAAACCCCTCAAAACTATGAAGATAACAATGTTTTACTCACCGGAAGGATTGGTGGGTTTTCGGTAGTTTCCAGTACTAATCTGCTGAACCAGTGTTTTATGGTTGTTTCCATCAAAAGGCATAGTGCCATGAACCATGGTGTATAACAGCACACCAAGAGACCAGGTGTCTACCTCTGGTCCACGGTACGGCCGCCCATTCACAATCTCAGGGGAAGCATACAGCGGGCTGCCACAAAAGGTTTGAAGATACTCGTCACCGTGGTAAAGGTTTGACAGGCCAAAGTCTGCGATCTACAGGAAGGAAAAAAATAATAATTTGATCATTAACAAATGAATCTATTTCCTCAAAGTTTCCCATATGCATCATCATAACCTCTCACCAACTACTCAGCAGACAACACCAATTTCACATTTTAAATAGTTTACAGTGAATCACTTCTCTGTTGTTCATGATTACGTTAGAAGAAGTTGTTATTTATACCGTTACAGAATAAATGAAAAAAATGCCCAAAAGGATAGTTTATTCATCACAAAACCTGTGCAAAAATGTTTAAAAGCTCACTCATTTCTGTGTGGGGGGTGTTTTCTTACACCTACCTTAACATTACCACTCCCATCTAGTAAAATATTTTCCAGTTTCAGGTCCCGGTGCACTACTCCATTCTAAGATAAAAAAAAAAAAAAAAAAGAACTTTATCAATATTTTGTATAACAATATGTTATGAAGATCATATCTCTGCCCACACCATTACTGGAAGATGTCTAGATTACATAAAAGGATTAGTTTTTTCTGGGTCAGACGCACATTCTTTTCCAAGTGAAGATTTTTTTTCCCCCCTGGAATGTGAGCTATGGCTCATTGTCCTTCACTCTGCAGGGGGGAATGCCTTTAACTTAGCCTCGGTTTAGATTTGGTTTGGCTTAAAAAAAATGCAGGTCAGCTGCTTCTTATGCCGTTTCTTATTGTTGTAGCCATGGACTCATCCTTTGTGGGGTGTTACGTTGCATTCATTTATTGTTGAGATGCACTCATGAAGAACATGGCTGCATGCGTCATAAACTGATAACAGTACAGGGTTGAGATGCCCTATTCCTGGCTGACTTAAGCATGTGAATTTAATGTGACAAGATATCAGTGCTCAGCAATAAATAAGACAGATGGTTGACGTAGAATAACAGGGGAGTTCACTCTGTAAATACTGTCAGCAAACATGTATGAACTTTGTGCAACTCATTACACAGCTACTCTAAAATATTGTTTAGATTAAATGTTCATAATTACACAGTCCTGTACCAAAACATAATGTGTGTGTTGGTAGAGCCCTTCTGTTCCATCACACCCTCATTAGAGTGAGACCGTGTGTGTGTGTGTGTGTGTATGTATACTGGAGCTCCTGGCCTTTAGCCCTGACACTAACTCTCCACAGACCAACTGCTCATTTTGCCCTGCATCGTTCTCACAGCCTCCCTGTTCAGTGTAATAGGCTGACAGTGAATAATGCCCATTATGTAACTTTAGGGGTGCCAGCGCCCTGGGAAAAAAAAACAAAAAAAAAACCCAACAATGAGCTTGAGCAGCCAGTCTGAGTGGAGCTCTGCGTCATTAAGTCTGACGGGTGAGGACAGACAGGGCTGCATTTTCATAGTGTGTGCATGCATTCAGAGACATAGCTCCATTGTAGTTTTTATGCAACACATCATCATTAGGCACTTATACACCTAATTCTTTCTGCATGGTGGGTAATAAAGATAACGCAGAAGGAAAGAGCCGTACCTGATGGCAGTAGTGTACAGCTGACACTATCTGTCTGAAGAAGTGTCTGGCCTCCCGTTCAGAGATGTTCCGCTTGTCACAGATGTAATCGTACAGGTCTCCTCTGCTGGCGTACTCCATAACGATCACAATTTTGTCCTTGTTTTCAAATACTGGAATACCAATCAAACCACAGAAAGCCACTTATTGATGGTTATGAATAGCCCTACAATTATTTTAATAATTAGAAAGTAGCTTTTATAAAACTAATACTCGAGCTAATAAAAACAGTTTCCAAAACATTGAAACTACATAAAACAAAAAACTATAATGACAGATTGGCAGATAAAAAAATAAATAAATCAAGTAAGCATTTGCATTTCCAAACCACTGTGAACATTTACTGACTAACTTTCAAAATTGTTCACGCAACAGCTGAAAATGTCAAGCTACTATTAAAACTACACTAGAATTTAAATGTATAAAATACAAAAGTTAAACTAGACAAAAAAAAAGTACAAGACTGTGAAAACTATAACACCTCTGGCATCTATACAGCAATGGCTATAGTTATATAAACTTTCTTTATAGCCTCTAGTTCTCATTAATTTGCACAAATAAATGAAATCCAACAATGGAGCACTGAGTAGGAGAATACTAAATGATGACCATCTCATCAGGCATGAGGGGCAGCAGAAGACACAAGGCTCTGCACAATAACTTGCAGCGCTGATAGGGTATCAACGCTTATGTAACCTTGCAACTGTCCCCAGCACAAAGACTTGCGTGACCCAACTCTAAATCTAAAACAGACTGATTGAAAGTCATCTTTTTCCTCCTTCAGGTGTCACGTTTCACCACGCATGTATGTTACAAAAGTTACTCAGTTAAGCAAACACAGCCTGAATACAGAATTATTTTGGGCAGACTTTCATACCTTCATATATGGTGATGATGTGTGGATGACAGAGTGAGGACATGATCTCAATTTCCCTGCGGATGTGAATCAGATCCTGCTCATCTTTTATCTTCTCCTTTCTGATGGACTTTATGGCAACCTTAAAAGGAGAAGTAATTTTAGACTTTTAGAACAAAAGAACAATGCATTCCATCTGTAATGATTCACTGATGAATAAACTCTACATAACAGATAGAGGGGATTATTTATGTCTAAAGGTCCCGTTTGTTTTTGGTTTTTCAACCCCACCTCCCACATAACTTCACTGCTGTCTTTTCATGTATGCTCGTCTTATTCACATGCTTTAAGATATTGCAGATGGCCGAGTTAAAGAAAGTAAAATCTATAAACCCAAATAGATGCACTGCCACCTTAATTTTATTAACAGCATGCTTTTAAAAATCTGATGCTGAAGTTATACCACAAAAATAAGTCAAGAATGTCATTGATGGGTGGTTTTTGAAACAAGAACTGAAGTTGGTCTATACACCACATATAAGATTTATTCTCCAAACATACAGGACACAATAACAACATCTACAGTACAGTTGAATATTTACACTTTTACATTACATTCATCTTTACCATTGTCATTAAAATGATGGTTTATTAAAAAAATAAACTTAGACCTAGAGTCGTCCTCGGTGGTCTGTATGTATTTTACGAGATCTTCTGTCAACAGTACTGTCGTCTTTGAAAAGTGTGAAATTACCATGTCACACGTCCTGAGCACTGCCCCTTGTCTGTCCGACTGATCCAATCAACCATCTACCTTCTTACAGGGCCAAAAGTGTATTTGGAGACACAACACCTGAGAGGACTGGACTAACTCATGGCCTAGTCAAAAGTCCTGGAAGTTCTGATAGTGGAAACACACCGATTGTTACCCCGCCCCTGAAAGGGGAGGCAGGGTATTGTTTTTGGTATTTTTCCATCGGTTTGTGAGCAACTTTATACGAAAAACCTGCTGGACCAATTACCAAGAAATTTTCAGAAAAGGTGTAGGGTGGTCCAGAATAGTAGATCCCATTACATTTTGGTGAATTTAGATAAAAGTCAAGGTAACCAAACGTGTGTTTTTGCAATGATAGCAGATGGGGAAAATCAGGTAAAACGTTTGTGAGGGGCAGGGTTTGTTGTGTTTGGCACCACTTGTTCAGAGTTGTACTACAATTAAAATAATGGGAAAACTACAGATGCATCCATAACAGGTATCTGCTGAGTATAAAAAACAAGTTCCTGGCATAAGTGATGCACCTTGTCCAATGAGCTCCAGAAAAAGTTGTAGATTACAAAGATTCACTAAAAATATCTATCTGAAAATAGGTATCAGGTATAGTGTTAAACTGATAAACTGAATTAACTTCCTGTAACTGAAACCAAAGTGTTTTTTTTTTAATTTTGTTTTATTTTATATCAATTATGTTTTTTTTTTGTAAATTATGGTTCTGTCTCCAAATTGTTCATCTCCATTTGTGTAGAACTAAAGATAATTTTCCACTTTGTGTACAGTAAAATTCAATCTCACCTAATCTAACCTGATCTAGTTTTAGTTACTGCCTACCTAATGGATACACCTAGCAAAGGTAATTTCTTTAAGAAGCTCAGCTTCCCCTAAAATGTCAAAAATTAAATGGTTAAATATTTGTGGTTGTCTTAATATTCATTAACTACAAATGCATTACGACACATTAATCCCTTAGACAAGTTTGTTTGGCATCAGCTACTTATCACAAATTAACTGGGTTGATGTTAACTTCTCAAACATTCCCATAGAACCGGTTCTTCATACAGTCTATAGTCAATGCATTTCTCCACAGAAGTTCTGTGCGTCAATTGAACTGAAGGAAGGTGTCTTTTTCATTGCCTTGAAACTCAACGGTCATTGGATAAATGCCATGATTTTGTCCTGCCCCAGGATGCTCAGCATCTCTGGGGATGAATGGAGCTGTGGGTGGGCCTTGGCTGGCCTGGTCACTGTGCTTCAAAAGGCTAAATCCTGTTTTGACTGACTGGTATTTTCAAATATACAGTCATTTCCAAGCTCAGCTCAGTCCTATCAGACTTTGCAAGAGAAGTCAGGAGACAAACCTAATTGTTGGTATTTGCTTGGAAAATTTACTTGTTAATTTCTTACACTGTAAATAAAGCATACTCATATTTCTTTCTTTTAGTTTAACACAATTTTAACATTTCCTTGTTCAAGTCCCTAGAAAACACACCTATTTGGTACGATAGGGTCACAGAGCATTGTCTACAAAAGGAACAGAGGCCAGAATTAAATAAACTGGCAAATTCGATAATGAGCCAACAATGAGCTTCCCCTCTTTGAAAGACCACCAGCCACCACAGACGCAATTTGAAAGACACTATAAAAAGAAACTCACTTTATTTTTACCCTGAACTTCTTTCCTTGAGTTTCAATACTGCCATAATTGGGTTTTTATTAGTGATGCACCGATCAGCATTGTTTGGCCCGATCACAGATACCGATCAACAAAAAGCTTGATCTGCCGATTGCCGATCACAGAAGGAATTTTAAATGTCCATACTTTTTATTTAGGTTTGGATAGTTGCAGCCCTAGATGCAACTATGAAATACTTGCATCTAGGGCTGCAACTATCAAATATTTTTTGTAATTGAGTATTCTGTCGATATTTTTCATCAATTAATCTGATGAATTCCATTTTTTTTAAAAACCTTAAACTTCTGGTGAATGTTCTACAAGTATGAATTATTCTAAATATTCAGAATTCTGAACATACAATAGACCAAAACAAAGCAGTGAGTGAGACCAAAAATAAACCGTTTGGGATTAGTTTGTTTTTACTATGGTTTACACTTTTGTTTTGATTTTCCTCGTCCACAGCAGCTTTTAGGACAAATTCACAGCAGCGGTTTGAGTTGTGTGCAGAGACGCATGCTCCTGGATGTGTGAAGCAGTTGTAGCCTAATAATGATACTACCTTGGTACATTTGCTAAAAATAATTACAATACGTGATGCTACATGCTACCAGATGCTAGTATTCACCAGTTAGCAAAACATAGAAGCTCTGAGTCCACTTTGACAAAGTGCCGTATAAGTGTGGATGCATTTGGTTCAGGTGTTGTAGCAAATAAGGCAATGCTAGGCTAATGCTAGTTTCACATGGACACACTGTTTGTGTAAAATGGTCACAAACCTACTATATTTTAAAAAGGTACAGAAACAGTCAAGACAAGATGTACCTGTTCTGTAGCGTGTTTGCAAGTTCGAAAATGGTCGTTAGTAATTTACCTTATGTGATCGGCATATTTTTCCCATCACCGATCAGGCATTTTTAGGCAATATCGGCCGATTATGATCGGCAACTGATTGATCGGTGCAACACTAGTTTTTATTACTTTGCCAAATTACATTTTCATTATTTTATCACTTTTGTGCATTTCACTGTGTTGTATGTTTTAAATACTCAAAACAAGAAAAGACTGAATGAAGGACTGAAAAAGTGATAATAGAAATGAGTGTTACTGGGCTTCAGGGTGCAGACTTGTCACCTTCAGCTCTTAAAAAAATACTTAGATATTTCATTTTCCTTTACATCATTATGTTCTTAAAAGGGTTTCTGAATCAACCGTTTGTATTTAATTACATACTTCCCATCTAAGGCATGACGTCCTCTATTATATATAACAAAGGCCAGTCAACTGAACACTCTGTTGTGTCCCATCTAAGAACAGAGTATTGTCAGCTGTAATGAAACCCACTGTGTCCCATTATCTTTACCAGCCTATGTGATTCCAAAGCTTTTAAATTGGAATGTAACCTGTTGATGTCAATGTTACAAGACCCCTCACATCCACAAAAATGTGTCTGCATTCAGGTCTTTAGGTTGGATTTGTCTATTTGAGGCTCAAATGCCGGAGATTCCACAGTGTGTGGAGTGCGTCACCAATTCCCCCCAGAAGGTTAAGAGGTGTCGTGGGGCACCAGATGCCACTGGAGGTAGGGTGTCCTCATTTCCTCTTGTTTCAGGCCCTGAAGGCTACAGACGTGAGAATTGACTGAAGCAGCAACTTGTCATATACTTATCAGTTCCAGCGTCTCCTGTCATGAGTCACTGTCTGGCCTGGATGCTGCCGTCACTACCGACTTCACACCACACAGACCTTTTTCCTGATTCTGGGAACTGAGGTTTCCTGCGTTTGTTTGCATTTCTGTCAGACAGGCTGACCTCCCACTCATGATGAGTTCACACCCCTGTGAGGTTATCTGTCTGTGTGACTTTGGTCTGTTCCACGTAATATGCACTTGAAGGTTGAAATCTCTGATATTTGACACAAACGTTCTGTGTAAACACTAAATACTGCATTTTTTTATGCACCAAGTCTGAAAGGTTCACCATTGATTAGTTAAGTGCTTAATTGGAGGGTCTTCTTCTATAGTGCATTTGGCTCAATAAATACCCCTTTTAACTTCTAAACATCACCCCCACCTCAAAGGATTATGTAATCAAACATATGTGGTATTAGACAATGACAACAGCTATAGTCAAGAGTGCACGGAAGATGAAGCCATCCTTTGTGTTGTGTCACCGTTTCAAATTACGTACCTTTGTCCATCTTGTTGACAGAACTACTTAAATATACACACACACACATACATCTCTCTTGTAACTGTGCATTCTACCCACTCTGTAAGATCAATGTTCACTATGAATTTAAGACCAACATTTTTTATAACCAGTATTTCTGAGAATGGAACATGAGGCATGCAGATGAAGAAGCTGCCAAAAGGAATAACTCACAGGCTCCAAGTCATTTCCAATAAAAACACAATGCATGTCAGGCCATGCACGGCATGGGTGTGTCCACAGGGCAGATTATTCACCTCTACCTGTTTACTGCAGGTACAAAAGGGGAATTCTTCTTTGGCTTCACTGTGTTCTCACTCATAACAAACGTGACAGTTTAACCAATAGCAATGGCCACTAGCATGAATTGGCAGCTGACAGAAACAAGAGTTCACTTCTGGGCCAAGTATCTGTTGTTCAAAGTACTGGAATTATGACAGGCTGGAAATAGGGCATCTGGATATTTGGTGAATCATTTCATCTGGATTTGTTTATAACCTCTGTTTATGATACGATGCTGCAAATATAAGGAGGCAGAAAAAAAGCAAATGATAATTTAGTCCATTAAATGTATGATGTAAAGCACTTTGGGTGTCTAGGAAAAAGGTACCGTATATAAATCTAATTCATCATCATTATTTTTTTAAATACATATGTATAATGTAAATACTTGTTTAAGTCATTTATATTTAATAATGTGAATAGTGCTATACATCACCAACAATATTGGCTTTCTAGCATGATACAATGATAGAATTAGAGATAAAGACATATGATTAGAGATAAAGACATGATGTTTTATTACATATCAACATCAGCTAAATCAATCTAGAAATTGATGTTTGGTAAATTATACACTTTGATTTATACTGTGACTAAAGTCAGTTCAACAGTTCCTAAACACATTGCTTAGTCTGAGTTTGCCATCTTTCATGGACAGAGAAAGAGATATCAGCTATTGACTTTCTCCTGTTTCAGTCTGACATTATCATAGCAACCTTCGAACATCCAGCTGGTCTATCAACAAACCTCTAGAAATAATACCAAATTACTTAAAAACAAAACCCCCCCCAAAAAACCAGTGTGTGTCAGACTTAAGACTGGAGTTAAAATCTATAAAGCAAATTCCTTATCATTTGTTTGCGAACTCTTCTTTGTCTCATTTAAGTCTTATCTCAGTCTAGCCTGCTTTAAATACCTCACATTTCCCCTTAGGTCATGAGGAACCGGAATGCACCTGAAAGGCTACTTGCAATTTCCCCTTTTTTTCCCCTTATCATCAGGAACTTGGAAAGTTACCTAACTTCCCTGCAGGAACAAATTCACTCAACATTTCCAATGGAAACACCTTTCCTTAATTCATTTGAGCTATTTCAACAATACTTTGATAAACAACCCATGAGCTGTTAATGAGACAGTGATTCCAACTTGCGTGTATTGATTTTGATGGTAGAATTATTATTATTAATTGTCATGGGTGTCAAACTTATTTTAGTTCAGGGGATCACATAGAACCCAATGTGATGTCAAGTGAGTCAGACCAGTGAAATAGAAGTATAAGAGCTTATCTATAAACCACCTAAATATTTTATTAATTCCAGGTGAAACTTGGGTTACAATTGCATCACACAAGGCAGAATAAAAAAGTAGCAGTAAAGAAATGATCAATACTTCAAATAGACAATTACAAACTCAATTTTAACAATATTATGCCCGTTAATAAATGTTTTGTGCCTTTGTAGATCCATTGTGATCACATGTAGAAATTATAAGTGGAGACATAATATTGTTAACTCTACTCATTTTTCTGAAGAAATTTGAAATGGTTCAGGCTACTTACATTTTTTGTTAAAGGATAGTTTGTTATGGTTAACATTCATAAATTAATTTAACTTTTTGCACTAAAACAAACTGAGTTTTCATCATTTCTAAATTGGCATGTTATTTTACTCTGAAATAAAGAACAGAATTAAGACACCGGATGGGTGACACTGGGTTAATATAAAATTACCCTTTTTTTTTAAAAATATATATATTTTTCACCTTTTTTTTATTATGGGTGCGACTCACAAGATCCACATTCCACAATATGAAAAAATAACAGAAACTCAACTAAAACAAACTTTACTTGCTTTGTAACATACCTCAGCATCAGACATGCATTGCCTTTTGTTCGTTTTACATGGAAAGAAATGGCTAATAGAGGTTCAACCGGGACAAATAGAAACCAAAGCCTTATATTGGTTTTTCTACTGATCACAAACCTGTGTGCAGACTGTCGTCTATAAATAGAACAGTCTCTAAACAACAGGTGGCCAATAGGACGGTAGAACAAACAGACCTGAATACTGACTGCAGATGTGGCCGCACTGATAAAGACATTACATCTGGTTTAGAAAATTGAAATAAACTCAAAGCCACAGTCTTACCAGTCTGCCAGACCTCTCCTTGGCTTTCTTCACTTTTCCGTAGGTGCCTTTTCCCAGCGTCTCCAGAAACTCGTACCTGTGTTTGAGGTTGTGTTTGTGGTGATGCCTCTTCACCGCCTGCTTCTTCCCGGGGGCATGGGACGCGGTTTTCCCAGCACCAGGAGTGTTTTCATCGCGTGGAATCCCCCCGACGTGGCGGCTAACATTCAAACTATCCATGTCGACAAAAGTCTGTGTTTTTATGCTTCACTTATTATCGGACGCAGGTGTCGACGGTTAAAACGCATTCCTTTGCGCGAGCCCCGCAGGTCTGCGTCCAAAGAGTGTCCCACCTCCGACTTAAAAAGCAGATTTCTACAGACAGTTGTTGTAGACAGACTAATAACCGTCCATCTGAAACCCACAGAACGTGTTACCGTCCCTTCTTTGTGCTGGGACCCACTGGCTGTAGTTTCACAGCATGCTGAAGAGCAGTGGAATAGAGCGGACACGTCAAATAGTGCAGGAGGCGGGCCAGGTAAGAGGGAGCGCTTGGTTAGTGTCACCAAGAGGAACCGTTAAAAGTATTGAACAGTATTAGTTATTTATGGGTGTATAGTGACCACCACAAGACATCTGTGTCATCAATTCTATGTGGTTTTATGGCGCTTCTTGGTTTAAAATACAATCTATTATACACTATAGTACGATAGCGTTGCGTTAACAAATACACGATATAAAAACGAACTCAAAGTATAAATGTGCCAAAAACACGCGGCGCCGCTGTTAATATCGGTGCCCGTCATAACGGTGTGCTCGGTTGATATAAACCGAGTGCACCATATCAACTGTTGACCAAATCCAGGATTCCTCATACATTTATCAGGTAAAGCAGGGTACAACAATCTGGAAACAATTGTGAAAATCTAAGATTGCAATGAAGACATTAACAGTCAAGCCAATAACTAAAATATTAATTTCAGTTCTGAGACCACATCTAAAACGAGTCAAAACAATTTAAAAATAGTAAAACTACAAAAGCACTGAGCTCGGAGACCCTGGCAAATACATAATTCCGCATTTCATTGGCGAAGTAATAACGTGGAAACAATGACGATTCCAAACTTTTCTCTTTGTTTTAGTGTAATAACACAAATAGTAAAGTTACATGAAAATGTCACCATTTACAAAACTCTCCTTAAAAAAGGCGAATAACAGGATCCTGAATATCTGAAGAAAAACAAGTGAAATTGTAACAATATAACTTGTCATTGCCACAAAATTAAATGCATTGTACCTTTGTATATCCATTGTGATCTGTAAGTTTGAATGTACACGTGGAAATGATAAGTTGAGCAATAATTTAAAAATAACAGCAACAACAATTAAAATGTCTTACCACTGAACCAGTTCTTATTTTCCCCATATGTATCTACTTGTAGTTGAGACAGATCACTGGAAAAGTACACAGACCCTTTTAGTTGATGCATTAATGTCACATTTCTACCTCCTCACAACCATAGTCAGCCTCATGGAGCTGGAATTCAATTAGGAGCAAAGGCACACAATTCCATTAGCAACAATGGCACACAATGTGCAAGAGACAGTTGAATAGTGTGAGCACAGCAAGAGGTCAATGGAGACTAGCATGAAGTCAACACTGTGGGTTGAGCAATTTTGGGGAAAAAATTGGTATTTGGGAATATGTGGCCAAAATACAAACTGGTCATGGTGATTTAACATCTAGTACATAATCAAAGTGTGAAAAATGCACTAATAATTAAATTAGACACTCTTAAAATCCACTGCCAACTGGTTGGTACTACTTGACAATAATAAGATGTTAACATTGTGAGTAATTCTTTATTTAATTTCACACACTTTAATTAATTCAAATGACTAATTGGTGAATAAATGAACTGGTGAACTTTTCCCCAACACATTTGTACTTGGTTAGGAGAATGTGGAAGGTAAGGAAGTAGACTAATCCTTTCACATTTCTGCACAAAATCATACTACCTCCCTTTATCCGCTTCCTGTCCTGTTTGGCTCTTTAACTGAGTGCTGTGACCTGTGTGAGAGAATGTACAGAACTGAGAGAACAAGTACACAATGTGCAACAGATGGTTTAATGGTGTAATGGCAGCTCAGAGCCACAAGAGACCAGTGTGTAGTCATCATGTTTGAACGTTTAGTCATTTGGAGAGAAGCATGAATAATAGATTCCTTGATACATGTTTACTATTACATATTATGTATATTTTTGATTTAATATGTATCCTTAGTAT